>OW051475.1:8403878-9751266 GCA_932521405.1 Oscheius sp. JU1382
CAAGAACAAATGGGAAATATTCTGTGATATGCCGCTTGAATTAGATCTTCATTGTTCAATAGTTGAAGGAACAAATCTAATAATCATTGGTGGAAGGAAATCTGATGAAACGCGCTCAGATGAAGTCTGGAAAATAGACGTCTTTGATCCAAAAAAGGAGTGGATCAAGATGACCAGCTTAAAACAAGGACGATGGGGACATGGAGCTATCAAATTACCAAATAGAATTATGGTCTTTGGAGGAGAAATTAATAACAAAACTCGACTAGATTCTGTCGAAATATTTGATGGAACCAGCTGGACAGAAGGGCCTAAATTGCCAGAAAAACATGGCGTATTTTCTTCTTTTCCTCTTTCAATAAAAAGTGAAAAACAATTGCTGCTTAATTGTTAATACATTTTGTGCTGAACAGAAAGACATAATTATTAGAATAACGTTCATGCTAACTCTTTATATTTTTAAATTCTCTTATAAATTGTGAATAAATTCGCATAAAAATTAAAAATATTCGTTGTCCATAAAGAAAATGTTAATGCCAATTATCGACGTCAGCGAGCTGCCAATTCAATATCATAAATCCCAACTGTTCTCCGCCGGCTTCCTCTATATGCTTCTCCCATTTATACTCTACCTTGTTATTCCCTCAATAATCAGCCAGGGAGATCCAGCGCCAATTGTAGTTTCCCTCCCAATTGTTTCTCCTCTTTTCAGAATGCATCGATCAAAATATCTCATTGGCTCGTTATTTTACTGGCCCTTTTTCCAGGATCACTTGGTTCTTAACTAATACAGTCTTTAAATTCAACCGTGTCGTTTTACGATAAAATTCATTAAAAAAATCAGAAACAATACGAAAGTTCAATGCATCAAATAAAAACAACAGCTTTTTGGTAAATTTTACAATAAATTATTTCAAAAGAGGACAGTTTTCTTAGTTCTGATGACTATGGCTCAATTATAAAGTAAATAAATTGAATAATTTAAAAAAAACCAGAAAATTGCTTAAATTTTGAGGGAAATGACTATTTTTGAGCTCCTAGAGAAATCCTAAAAATCGGATGATTCAAAATTTGATCAAAATTATCTAATCTTTGATAACGCAGAGCTTTATTATGGCGAGATTGACAAATCCCTCGAATAGTGTACCTAGGAAACTTAACAACTGAATCTTCTATCATCTTCACCACTCTGCTATTTTATGGATCAATTTGCCTTTCCAATGGTTGATTTTCTCATGTTTTTGGCGCCTTGCAACATAGCCTATCAGTTGTATTCCTTCATTTTCCAGCCTTTATCTATAGTCTGTTCAAAAAAGGCGACATGGCCTCCTAGCAATACCGTACTCAGGATTGACGGTTTCAATGTTTTTCCAGAGTTTTCTTCATATTTTAGCTTCTTTTTTGTTTTTTAAAAATTTGAAATACGGATACTAGTTGCCTAAACATAAGAAATAAAACAAATAAAAGCATGAAAATAAAAACAAAAAAGCAACTAAAACATGAAAAAAATTCTGGAATTTCAAAAGTATGATAAGAGCACCGCAAAATTTGAAAGCGTCAATTCTGAGTACGGTATTGCTAGGAGGCCATGTCGCCTTTTTTTAACACACTGACGACCGCGCATGTTTTTGTTTTTTGTCTCAAGAACTGGCGCCCTTTTGTACTTGTGCCAAGCGTGGCCATATATGGGTCACGCGGTCCCTGGTGGCTTACTATTTATTTTTTTTGTATTTTTTGCCTTTTCTTTCTTCTATATTATCAAATGTTACGTGAAAGCTATAAGTAGCTATCTTTATTATTAAATACCCTTCGATTATGTGTCTCTATAACTTAAAATACTGTTTCTATTTATTTTATACATTTTTTGCAGTAGAAATGAATAAGGAGAGCGATGAACTAGACAAAAGTTTAGAAAAACTTCTTTGAATCAGATGCAGAAAGCATTGATGAATCTGATAGTTCAGAGGATTTAGATGTATGAGGTTATCTTCTAGATGAAACTAGCGATGAAGAATCTGCTGATAATGAAGATGATTCTCCAGGTTGGAGCAGTGACGTTAGTTCGAATGATCGCTGGATATTCAGAGATGCAAACGGAGTGAATGCAAATATTCTAGCTACTTGTGAAATTCCGATTGACTTTTTCAACCAGTTTTTCAATCAGAAAATTATCGCACTTATTGTTCAAGAAACCGATATATATGCGTTGTCAAAAGATCCAAACTGGTCACACGTCGATGAAGAAGAGCTACAAAGATTTATTGGTCTATGCTTGCAAATGAGCATTGTGAAACTTCCCCATCTGAGAGACTACTGGAGCAATAGGAAAGGATTTGGCGGTGTAGCAATTGGAGGAAAAGTCATGTGCCGTGCACGCTTTGAAAAAATTCTTCAAAATTTGCATTTTGCTGACAACAACAGCTACGATAGCACGAATAAATTGTACAAAATCTCTGACTTTATTAGGCTGCAAAACAACACGTTTCAAATAGCTTTTCACCCGGGAAAACAAGTAAAATTTTTTATTTTTGCGGGTCTGAAGACAAGCTGAGAATTAATTTGATTTTTGCGAGAATAAAAGGATGCCTCGAAGACTATCCAGTCAGCTCAGAGGAATCAATGCCGCTCCCGGAATTCGAGCCAATTGGACACAATGTGTCCTGATGGACATCGACGGCGAAGAATCGTCTCGCGTGTCCTTCCGCTATGTTTTTTGGTCCGAACGTTGAGACTCGGAGAGTCAAAAGGGCAATTGAACTAACAATTAGAATCCTGGGGGAAGCAGGAGATCAGAGAGATTTTTGGAACAAAATGGTTTGGGAAGAATCTCCAAGGAAAAGGACCTAAAAAGGGATAGAAAAAGACCAATGTTGTACAAATAATAGGCAAGATTTCTCTTTCTTTTAACTTCTAACAAACGGTTTTTAAAGAAAAAATGCAATCTCCTTAAAAGAAATCAAAAATCTGACGGGATTTGATCTGCCAAGTCTCGAAAAGATCACACAGCCAGCTGGATTAAAAAGCCTACTATTAACCAGTGGAGTTCAGAGCCGTCAGGAGGAGCCGTTATAATAAACAAGGACAATAATACAAATTACCAAAGAATCTTTTATCTTCGATCTACTTCTTTTTAGGTTTTTTTTAGCTTTTATTTTAGAATTTTAAGGGAAAGTACCGCCGAAGATCAACTTCTTACAATCTATCAAAACGACTACGTTTCTCTCTATTTTTCTTAAGAAAATCCTCCTTTTTAGGCTAAAATAACCTGAAAAATCGATTCAAAATCAGCCCACAGTGTAAAATTGTGAATATTTATTTTAAAAGTCTGATTTCAATTTTAGTTTGATAAAATAAAAAGAAGAAAGATGGTTTTATTGGTTGTCGAATTCCTCGAAAGTCTCGCCAAAGATGGGATTGGTGAGGTTGACTCCCCTCCGTCTGGCGAAAAGGACGACATTCTCAAAGAGAAACTTCCGCTTGTAGCCGACGAGCCCAGCCACAATCAAAACGACGAGAAACAAGCTGACCCACAACGCAACCGAAGACGACTTGGGCTCTTTAGGCACCGCAATGAACATGATTTTAAAGCCTCTGAAAAAATGGCTGATGTCCAGTGAAGGATTTCAACCAACTGAGCTTCTCCCTGACTGTCCGTTTTGAAGTTGAAAATAGCCTCATTGGAGTTGGTCGCCTCTCCGTGCTGACGAGCCAATCTGCCCGAAAGACGAGTCAAAATCTTCGTCTTGTTGAAGTTCTCATAAATCGTGACGAAATCCGCACTCTGAAAAATGACTGATTTTCAGCGAAGAATTTCATCCTCACTGGCCTCTGTCTCGAATTCAGTAAAATTGAAGATAATTCGATGGCCTTCCGGTGCATAAATCTTGGTGGTACAGTTCAAATTCGAGCAGTATTGTCCAGGCCAATAGGGGGAGAAGATAGCCGACCATTTCTCTGCCGTAGCGGTCACTTCCTTCAATCCACAAGAGCAATCTAAAATCTTTAATTTGAGTGGGAGACAACAACAAACCGCCGGCTGAGAGCCATTCCCAGCTCATTGAGAAGCTCGACTCCATTTCTCCTCTCTCCTCACTTTCCTTTCGAATGAAGTGCATATTTGCGGCAAGTCTCCCATTAGAAACAAGAATGGTGAAAGCGTCGTGCTCCCAATCTGACGCTCCTCCAGGGATGAAGACTGTCCTATCTCCTACATCGAAGACCAAATACTCTGAAGCGTCCGGCAAGCGGTAAGTCAAATGGACACGAAGGCTCTGAGGGAGAATTCTATTAGAGAAGAAGAAGCTACCGCTCTAAAAATATCGTAGTTTTGTAGAATGTTATAGCTACAGCTGATTCGCGGGCAATGAGAAGGCATCGTTAGGCTAAAATTACCCATCTTTGGTAGTTCACCAGGAGCTGGGCAGACACAATCTGAAAGCAGTTCCATGGAATGGCCAGGACTATGGCAATCTATTTGAATTTTACGCGGGCTACTGTCGTTTTATAGCGATAGAATCCGGAAGATTGAAGATCCATTCGCTAATTTGGAATTACTGTAGCGCAAAGTTTGCCGCTTTTAGATATTTTTCTCCCACCTTTTGGTAGCTTGATTGCCTCAATTTTCATCGAAAATCCATGATTTTCAGCCATGCTGGATGATCCGGCGTATTGCACATCAAACCTCTCATCAAAAAAGGTCATAAGTTGATTTCTTTCTCGATTAGAATCCATCCTAAATCCAATCCCTCTCGAAGGTTAAAAAAAAACAAACGAACTTAAAGGTTTGAGAGGCTGATGCAACGACCAAATGGTCGTGAATTGATTGAGGAATATGGCTGGCTGTAATGATGAAAACTGCATTATAATCGGCGCTCTTCTTCTCTCCCATCGTGATGTTGTAGATGCAGATTATTCCTGGACAATTGAGGGAAGGATACCCAGGAGAGGTCAAATTAAGCGGCTGATCGAAGTAGACAGTCGTGTTGTAGGTTGGGCAGACGCAAGCTGGAACAATTTGTCATCAAAACGAGCAGAATACGCAGCGATTACGATATCCTCTTTCTGAGCAAAAAAATAGAATTTAATTTAAAAATTACGATCAGTTGTGGTGGAGAAGTATTTGAGGTGACAAAACTTTGAGTTAGTTCTTTTGCTATCAAATAGGTAGAGGTGTCGCGACGCTAAGGAGAAATCGTCCAACTGCATAAACATCTCAAAGTCCTTCGTCATGACTTCCCATTGCCGAGCGGTTATTACATCCTTATAAATCCTAAAACCTTCCAATTTTTCGAATCAATCTCTCACTCTATTTCGGAGACTCCTTCCTCCCTTTTTCGCTCCTCTTCTTGTTCCCGATTGATGTGCTCCGAAATGCCGATGGGATTGACAGCTCGTTCCCAAATGTCAACCACTTCTGAGTTATTGCAGTGCATTAAAACTTGGATCGAGTGGATTTCTGCTTCCCAATCGGCTGAAAATCGAACAGCACAGCCGCCCAAAGGCCAAACAGTTGGATCAATCACTTGAGGCTCCAACTCGGCTTTGAAGTATGGAGAAGGGCAATTATAGTTCACTCTATCTGGAAAAAGTCTCGCTCTATTGGAGCCACAGTATGTCCCATTTCTCATCTTCTCTACCGTATTTTTCAAAAGAAGTCACTATCAAGGCTCAATTTTGCCGCGATTGCTTTCTATACTTTTAATGCTCAAATACAAAAGCGAGAAAGAGCAGGAGAAAAATCAGTCGATACAGTAACCCAAAAAAGAGTTCCTAACTGCCCGTTTAAATCCATTTCAATTTAACGTCCCTTGAGTAAATTTTAGGATAAAAATGGGTCTCGCCGCGAAAATCGCCTTTTCTCGGAGCATCAGCTGTCGACTTTTTATGAACATACTATATAAATTTCTAGCCTCGGTGAGTTGCTGTAGCTCTCCAGCCTCCTAATTTTGAAAAATCAGCTTGATTTTTAGTTACAAAAGGGGGGTACTGTAGCTGATGTTTGGATTTCGCATCAGACTCGCCTCTAGGTTTCAGATTACCGCAGCCAAAAGTCGCCAACTACAGTAGCCCCCTCATCATCTCCAATTTCAGTTAGTTTATTCCCACAAAAAAAGCAAAGAACTCACCGGCTGAAAGTCTGGTGTATCTGATTAGAATCCAAATACTAGACATGTTGAAATTAGCGGTAAAGTTAATGTAAATCCCAAAATTTTTGGGCGACTGAATCGGCGAGATGGATCGCCGATAGCTGTGGGGATGGAGCTCCGTTGTGTTGGTCACATAGATCATGTCTTTTTCTTCTTTCTCCCCGTTATAATAGAAAACTTTGAGGAAGTAAGTGCCTTTGGGATATCTCTGGAGTTCCAAAAAATTCACCGTCACAATTTGGCCATCCTTCGGCAGGATTTTAAAGGTACACATTGTGCCACCACATGCTCTGAAAGAAGCAGCTATTCCACATGTATTTTGGTGACTTTTAGAATTTGAAATGTTCTACAAAGTTGTTCAGCTTGATCTCCTCTACAATCTTGCAGAACATCATTTTATAGGAAAGAGATGAAAAATCGAGAACAAATCCGCTTTTTTAAGAGAAAAATGAACAAACGATGATGGCATCTTAAGCGTTCCTTCGGTTTGATTGGCATTGATTACATAATCCTGACAAATGCAGTTGTTCTTAGCTCTAGCCAAGATGGCACCAAGACAGAGCAGAAGCAGGAGGTAGCGAGGGATCATCGTGAGAGACAGGAGAAGACTGACTGATTGGATTTCATAAACAGATTCTTCTTTTTTCCAGTAAACTATCAGACTATAAGATTACATAAACCGGTGAACTTCGTCCAGCTCGACGCAAACAATATGGAGACGATAAACTATCGCATTCTCTCTGAGGGTTTTCGCTTCAAAATCGCTTCGTTGACGTAATTTTAGGAAAACAAATTTTGGCAAATCAAAGCAAAAAAAGAAGAGAATTTTCACTTTTCTAGCCTGTTCATAGGATAAAAATGGGTCACAACCTTCGCCTTGTTAAAGTTCTCATAGATCGGCACAAAGAAACATAAAGATTAGTCGTATATGAGGAATCTTCGAGGAGCACTTCCTGGAATTGAAATGGAACGCTTGTTATATTGAAATTAGATGCTCATTCCCTTCTCTCTTCTACCCCGATAAACTCATTTCGAACGATTTTATTCGAATTTTTGATAGAAAAGACTATTCAGTCACGGGAAGATTCTCGTGGGCGTTGTTTTTGAGGTAGAAGTAAGTCGAATAATAGCGAGCCAGTTGACCGAGAGAACGGAACAAAGTGCCATCCTTTGTGACTCGATAAGAGACTTTATCGTCCCAATCTCGACTATTCTCAATCTCGTAATGTTTGCAGGAAGGAGTTGGAGAGAGACGAGCCAACTAACTTGATCTCCCCAGTTGAAGTCATATAGATGATGAACATTTGGAGATGAAGCTTGGCTTGGACAATTTAGAATAGCTATTTTCTTTGAAGTAAGATATTGGGAAACTAGCTTTGAACGATGTTTTGCATAATTATCATGCTGAACTACCCAATGTTTTGGTATATTTCTTTTTGCGTATGGGATCATAGTATTCTCGAGGATTTCCTTGTACTTGATTGCGTCCACATTACCCTTTATAGAGAAAAGAGGACCTATACTAAAACCGCTAAAGCATCCCCAGACCATCACTCTCCCGCCTCCATATTTGCCTGTTGGCAATTGGTACTGTTGATTGAATCGTTTATTGGTTGGCCTTCGGACATATTTGATTCCGTCACTACCAAAGAGACAAAACTTAGACTCATCCGAAAACAACACCTTTTCCAGTCGTCTTTTGTCCAGTGTAAATGCTCTTTGGCAAATTGAATTCTGGATCTTCTACAACAATAACTAAATTTAGCAAAAGAAGGGTCGAGTGTGCTGATCCTCCTATTCGCTACTAATTTCAACAAAAAGATGCAGATGTCTGATTCACTGTATTCACTTAGGAAAA
Source organism: Oscheius sp. JU1382 (assembly GCA_932521405.1). Taxonomy (NCBI): domain Eukaryota; kingdom Metazoa; phylum Nematoda; class Chromadorea; order Rhabditida; family Rhabditidae; genus Oscheius; species Oscheius sp. JU1382. The sequence goes on from OW051475.1 coordinate 8,411,883, forward strand.
GAGAAATGCGACTTATTTAGAAAGACCCTAAAGAAATCGAAAGGGCTCTCGCGTGGGCAATTGATAGTTCCAAAGAGTTGAGAAAGCTTTTTTTCTTTTTGAAAAGACGTCTTGACAAATCATCTTCTTTATTTCTAAAAAAGTAGAGTAGCAAAAATTTATTGAAAAGTAAGACTTTAGTTGGGAGTTGAGTTGATAAGCGGTGACCCTGATCAGACAATGGGAAGCAGGAATATCGATCTCTGGATTTCAATCACAATTGAAAGCTTCAGTAGAACTTCGATTTTTGAACGAGTGCTTTATTGACGAGCAAGACTTCGATCAACCCAAGTCGTATTTCTTCAATAAACTCAGTTGCCCCAATAAGCTCCGCATCGTCTGGAAACAAAGAAGATGGTTTGTCAAATTGGTTTTCAAAAGAAAACGACTTTCAGGCGCATCTTGAACAAAATGGATCGAAGATTTTTCCACTTTTTTCGAAACTTCCCACCGAACTTCTTATTTTGATTATTAACAAGGTACTGTTGCATGTTCTATGAGAAGCCTCCCCAAGCTGTAACTTGTCGTGCGAGTTGCTTTCCTAATTTTCTAACTGAAGTAAGGTCTACAAAGTAGCCTCTTTTTCCTCTGCAAGACCTTTAGAAGATTCACAAATATAAAAGTTAGTATAACTCGTGATAAGTTACACTGTGAGGGAGGCTTCTCTTAGAGAGGATTCGATAATTTCTGAGACATCGTCCAGTTCAGATTGATCCAATCCCTTATGTGAGAGCCCGTGCTAGTTCCAGTCACTTTGATAGCTTTTGCGAAGAAAATCGATGTCAAATTCGAATTAGATTCAAGCATTATGGCACAATCCACCTCGTCAACTCGTCAACTATAAAAGCCATTTTTTCCAAAAATGATTTGAATGGCGTTTATGCAAGAATTAATTATGATGAGATTGCCGAAAGACATGACCTTGAAATTAAAATGACAAAGGAGAATATTCCCCTCCTAAGAGCTTCTATTTCAGGGTTTTACTTCACTGAAGTTTTTTTGGTAAGCTATACTCTTATCATTTAAAATATCATAGTGTAATACTGTTTTGGATTCGCCTGATGTTGACGCTGAACAAAGAAATAGAGATTTTGAAGAGGCAGTTGACTATCTGACTGAAGCCATAGGAAATTTGAAGATTCGTTTGGTTACGGAGTGCAATACCTCGGCAGAACAAGTCGATAAATGCTTACAACTTTGGAAACCAACTGGAGTGGAACTTTGTGATTATAACAATGACCGACCTCTTATTACAAAAGTAGAAAAATGGGAATTGCCTTATTTAAAGGTAAATTCTCATCTCATGCTCTTCATGGTTATTAAGAAAACTTCTTACCTCTATGGAAGTATCTATTGTTCACGTGAAGATCCTTTCGATTTCAGAGAGATCATTCTAAATAAGTTCTACATTACGATTTATCTACGCGAATACAGTGAGAAGGATATATATATCTGCTTGCAGAAATTACTAGCAGATTGGGTGATCGGCACGTTTGATCCATTTGCTGCTCAAATGACTTTTTTTATCTCACAAGCATATCACAATGAGAATTCAACCATAGCAGAGCGTCTATGTTATGGTTCTGACAAAGCAATTCATCTTGGAAGTTTTAATGCTGTAGACCTCGAAACTAATTTGGAAACTTGGACAAATTGTAACCAGCATTTGGTAAGTTACCGTACCGGTTTTTGTGTTGAAATTTTTCCGTTTTCATAATTTTGGAACTACAGAAAGCTTATAGGTTCGCAAGAAATTGGATTATTGGCTCTATCCATTGAATGACTTAGACAATAATAAGAGACTAGGATTAATTTCAATTTCTCATACCTACTGTGGAACTGATAACGTAGATGTTGCCATAGGTTTATATGATTGTCTGGTTTATGAAGTCGAACGGAAAAAGGTCAAATGTGTAAGAATCAATGCTGAATTGATATCCTGTTTACTGGAAGAACACTTTTGCAATGGACCGGGTTTGGATCTTTCCAGTTGGATCGCCGAAATAAAGGAGTCTGAAGATATCAAGAAATTTCTTCACGAGAAACATGAATTCATTCGAAACTTTTATCGGAACGACTAATTCTCTCAGAAACCGGCTGAGTAATTCCTCGCCAGTTGCAGCCAATTTTCTTATTTATTTCTTCTAATAAATGATACAGACCGCAACCCGTTGCTACTTCTTTTCGAGTCCTTTTTTAAAATTTCTCTCCCAGTCTGAAATTTTGTCCATCGCTTCCCCCAATTCCTTTCCTTGCTCCATTCCAGTTCAATTTCTCTCCCTGCTGTTAATTGTTCCAGCTAAGGAGCGGGCCGCAGGTGGTGGATAGCGAGCCAAGGATTTATTCTTTGGTGGGGTCTAGACTTAGGCCTAGGAAAATCCTCCCGGACCATGAACATCCTTTTTAAACTCAAATTTGCCGCCTTATGTACGGCTTTCTTCGTATCTTACTATTATTATTTTTATTTTTCGGTCCAATTTCGGGTAGAACTCTTCCACTATGGACAATAGTAGAATTTAGATTTGAACTGGAAAACTTCTTCGAGAAGAATGGGAAAAAGATCTCAAAGAGGAAGATGTGTTGCCAATGAAGAAGACGACTTACAATCAAATTGAAGATGAGGGAGGGAGCCATGACGGAAGAATGATCAGAAATCACAACAGAAATGAAAGAAACGGCGGCGATGAGAGAGATCACCAAAGGGAATGGATATGAAGTCACAGAGACCAGGAGGTTTGTCGTTTGGAAAAGAAGCAGGAAGGCTATCAGACCGCCAATCAGTGCTTGGATTATGGAGATCCAGAGTCTCACTAAGAAGGGATTTTAGAAAGAGAGGAACTCACATCTCCCACTGGAAAATCTATGTTGAATGTAGGTGACGACGCTGAGAGAAGGAATATAATGGAGGATTGGAGCCACAGAGACGATGCTGACAGGAATGGCGAAGCATGACCCCAGAAGGAAGAAAATGGCATTTGGTCCTCACAACAAAAGACACCTGCAACTCGATTCTTTTTGTATCAGAAAGAGACAAACCAAAGACTGAATTGTGGAAGAGTCAGGGTACACATTAGGACGGCAATCCTCCAAGGACTCGAGCTCATGGTCCCCTAAAAGTTTGAGCTTTCTCTACTCGTTTGTGTTCGCTTACTTGTTGGAAGTGAACGGCACTTTTCATGCATATTTTCCTCCATCCGAAAGCAGCTTAGATCAGAAGAATAATAAAAAGAGCGAGGAGAGAAACCTGTTGGAGAAAAGAAGGTCGTTGAACAATGCTTTTTGAGGATTTACTCCATAAAATTTGCTATCCGTTTGGCTGAATTTGTTTCATATTAGCTCTTCATCGAACACTTACAAACTACAGTCCGCACGGGGCTACTCCCCAACAAACCCAAGATTTGATTAGTGATGGGCTTTTCTTGTTCTTCGATGAGAGGAATATTCATTTTAGCCGCCTGTTCTTTAGCATCCTTTGCTGCTTGGATCGACAAATTCTCCAAAATTGCATCAACACCTCTGAAGAAGTTCATTTTTCAGCCAAAAGTCGTCTTTTTTTTTAATCTTTTATCGAGATCAGTAGAAAGATCAATAAGATGTTGTTTCACAAGAGCTTTGAAGTTCTCTGTTTCTGCGAGCTCTTTTCCGGACACATTCATAGTTATCAAAACACTAGCCGCAACCAGAGTGCATTGGAGAACTTTGCATGCATGTTCCTTGAAGCGAGGATAGTCTATCAACAGAGTCTCGGAGAAAGTGTCTTTACTTCTGCTAATTATTAGCAAACTGAAATTAATTAGATAATATTTTGGGAGAAAACCAACTCACTTCATGTAGCCTCGAGCAGTAACAGCTATATCTACTCCAAATTGAGCAACTCATTCCTCGAATGGAATATTGACGACCGCGCTTTTAGGTCTCGCCGTGATTACTGTAGCTACAGTAATTATGTGCTGGTAATCATATTCCCCCTCGAAATATAATTCCCACAATTTTTTCGTCCCTTTTTTAAAATTAATTGTTACTTTAAGTGGAGATTAAGAAATTTTTTTAGGTGATGTCTGCACGCAAAATTGTGAATAAAGAAAGTAACACGGACTACACCCCGCAAGAAGTCCATGTAGGTTTATAATTTTATATAGTAATTATTATTTACAGGACAGTCTTTGGAACTATCAAAACGGACCTCAAGTGGCTCCGCCACGGGTGGGTGACGATATATCCGCAAGCACCGCGGATATATCGTCACCCACCCGTGGAGTCCTTCTCCTCACCTTCTTCGTTCGAAAATGTATTCTAAAACCGGCAATTTATAGACTAAAAACCTTACTGGTTCAAGGAAAAGTAATTCGTCCGTACTTAACGACATACAACTTTTATAAACCAATCTCGTCTTTTCAATTGTGTTAGATGAGGACTTGGGAGCTGTCTTCAAAGCTCTCTCCCTTGGTGACTTTTATACCGTCTCTTGATGCCATGTTACCTGTTTTTGAGCTAATATCCAAACTGCTAACCAAACATTTTCAACAATTGCTTGCAGCATGGGTCAGAATTTTTGAGCTCAAACAAAAGTTTCCACATTTCGGGGGGCGTTAATTCAAACTCTGTGTAAATTTGATTTATTAAAATAGCTAACTGTATAAATAACACCTCAACTTCCATACAAATATTAGTTATTGAGTTAATTAATTGCACGAATCCCATGCAAAATCAAATCCTTGCGTTGTATATGTGTCGTGACTAGTTTCGTAAAGAAATTTCAATAAAGAAGAAATTCTTAAAAAGTTTTCCAGGGTATTCTAAGTACTAAGAGCTTTTTCCAAGTTTCTAAGTTTCTTTTGATCTACAGGAAGCCATGTCGACTTTCTATGTTTAACGTAGCGCCTAGCGAGTATATAGTTTCACTTGACCAGCTGAACAAACTAGTGAAAACATTCCATACGAAGCTGCTACACATTCAGAGAATGTCGGTTGATCAATTGAATTGTAACTATAGGAATTGACTTTTATTGGCTGGTCAGGCCACTCGTCGGCTTCTTGTCTAATTATGAGAATATGGGTTATTTACATGGCATCAATATAGAGCTACTAAGAATTAGCAGAGACTGCAGGATGTTCCACAGAATTGTCGCTTTTGGGTAGCTGTATAGAAAGTACTCGAACAGAATCCGTTAGCTACCCAGCTGGGGCAATTTGTGTTAGTATTTCCACAAGTGGAAGAAGTGGCAGCGCCACCAGCAACAGTGGTAGCAGAAGAACCAGCTGTGGTGGAAGAGCAGAGAGAGCACGTTCTCTGACAGTTGGTGGCAACGAAGGTTTCCAATCCTCGAGTCAGACAGATTGAAGGCTGAGTAGCGCAATCGGGAGCAGCGTCAATACATCCTCCGAGGAGACAGAAACCGCAGACATTGGGGCAATCCTGAGCGATTACTGTACGCCAAAGGGCGGAAGTGCACATGGTTGGCGTCACAGTGGCACAGTTGATGCGTGGAACTAAAAGAGTTGGATACATTTTCTGCAAAAACTCACTGGGAGCATTGGTGCAAGAATAAGCGGGCGTTTCGCAACAATAGCCACAAGTCTTGGGACAAGTAGCGATAGCCATATTCTTGACGTCTTGACTAAATGGTCCATTAGCCACTCCAGTAGTGGCATAACACGATCCAGGCCTGTTTTGTTGTCCTCCAGCTGAAACGGGTCCAGCAGGATCAGGTCGATAAGCACCATTGCAAGCAACATCAGCTTGGACATTGTTGCATCCGACAGCGTTTGGAGCGTACTGAAAGACCAACCTTGGATAGCTCTTTCAACTTACAAACATCTTGTCTGGAGTTGTGCAGTTTAACTCGGTTTGAATGAATCCCGCTGCGTTGGCTGAAGAGATGAAAAAACTAATGAAAAGGAGAGCTGAAAGCATATTGTAGTGAAGAAATTCTTGACTCTAAATGCATTTATAGCCCTGCTCATTCAGTCTAAATCAACATGCAATTTGCAGGAAACAAAGAAATAACAAAATGTTTCGCGCGTAGAATAGATTGTCCAAATAAAATAATGATTGCCAAGCTCCTGAATCCGTCAACATTTTGATAAACTCAGGCGAATATTTGCACTAAATTTAGGCTCCTTCTATTCGACTAGAAGAACTGATTGGGGAAATCTGAAAAAATCAGACTTGGAGCATTAAAGTAGCGCAATTAAAAGATGAGAAATGTACAGCTTTCAAAGTTTTATTAAACTTATAGTTTATCAATCAATAAAATTAGAAAAGGTGATTTCTCACCAGACTTTGCACTTTTTGATTGGATTCATGGTGCTTCCACGTGGACAAAAGAATGCCTCGTCGAATTCTAGAAAATTTGAGAGGACAATGTTGACTCTAAAGATTAATTTTCTTTCAAATAGGCGTTTAAGCTTTACCTGGCTTGTTTGGGAGAATGGGGATCCTTCTTACTTGGGTATCGCCCGGGTTTGACACGAGCACACCATTGTTGAGCGTAGCCGATGAAGAAATTTTGCTCATTAGAGAAGTTGAATCCAGGAATGAGTTTGTCTTTGTTCCGTTGAAGGAATTTCTTATAAGCCCGGAAGGCTACTTTTATGCCGCCGTACCTGCTGCCGCTGTCATGCCGGCTTATAAGGTTGCTGTCGAACTTGAATCGAGCAAAGCAGGCTGCATATCCCTCGAATAGGTGGGACACTCTTGTCCTAATATCATAGAGCTCCATACTGCAGATCTTGAGATTATTCTGAAAATGTTTTATTACTACTTTTTTAGTTTTAAGAAAAAGTTTGAAACACTTACCTCAGTGGAAATGAAGGTTACTACTAGCCATTGTAATTCAAAATCAGCTCTATAGCCGATAATTTTTGCGCCAGCCAATGACTTAAAACGGCTGAAAACTTTTTGTGAAGCAGAATCTCCTAAACTAATATTAAAAATATAACAGCATATTTACCGTTAATAGACCAATGATAAACAGCCATGTCACTTATAAGAGCAATCGTCTCCTCGTTGATCCATCTCCAAAAAATAACATTTTCCACATCTAAAGACTTGACTTCTAACTTCTTTTCAATATCAAAGATCTGAAGAGTCTTGCCGGCTGAATATTATTGTAAGTACAATAATTATAATGTCACTTGCATTTCAATGCTAAAATTGTTCTTGAGGGATGCATAATTACTGAATCGGCTGAGATTGGACTATGCTGGGAATTGACTGGATCACTTATATCCACAATTACGACTTGTTGGGAGTCCTAAAAAGTGTTATTGTTAGTTCAAGGAATACTTACCATTTCATTTACAACTATATGCTTGCCTGATTCCATGGTGACGTTAGTGTGGCATATAGTGGCAGGACGAATACCCACATTTGTTAACTGAAAAAGATTTTTAAAAGGGGAAACTACTCTTACCTGCATATGCTCATGACATTTTATGGGCAGTGCCATGGTGTACTAGAGAAAACTTTAGCAAGAGAACAGCAAAAGCGACAATTCTGTGGAACATCCTGCAGTCTCTGCTAATTCTCCGTAGTTCTATATTGATGCCATGTAAATAGCCCATATTCTCATAATTAGACAAGAAGCCGACGAGTGGCCTGACCAGCCAATAAAAGTCAATTCCTATAGTTACAATTCAATTGATCAACCGACATTCGCTGAATGTGTAGCAGCTTCGTATGGAATGTTTTCACTAGTTTGTTCAGCTGGTCAAGTGAAACTATATACTCGCTAGGCGCTACGTTAAACATAGAAAATCGACATGGCTTCCTGTAGATCAAAAGAAACTTAGAAACTTGGAAAAAGCTCTTAGTTCTTAGAATACCTTGGAAAACTTTTAAAGAATTTCTTCTTTATTGAAATTTCTTTACGAAACTAGTCACGACACATATACAACGCAAGGATCTGATTTTGCATGAGATTCGGACAATTTAACTAATATTTGTATGGAAGTTGAGGTGTTATTTATACAGTTAGCTATTTGAATTAATCAAATTTACACAGAGTTTGAATTAACGCCCCCGAAATGTGCAAACTTTTGTTTGAGCTCAAAAATTCTGACCCATGCTGCAAGCAATTGTTAAAAATTTTTGGTTAGCAGTTTGGATATTAGCTCAAAAACAGGTGAAATGGCACCAAGAGACGGTATAAAAGTCACCAAGGGAGAGAACTCCTCACTCGTAACAGCATGATCGCCCTCTTGGTCTCTCTTCTCTTTGTCGGAGCAGAAGCCGGCTTCACCCAAACCGCCGATTTGAACTGCACGGACAAGGATTTTGTAAGTTGAAAGAGCTATCCAAGATTGATTTTTCAGTACACTCCAAGTGCTACCGCATGCAACAATGTCCAAGCTGATTTCGCTTGCAATATTGCTTATCCATCATCCGCCTTTGGTCCTGTCTCTGCTGGAGGACAACAGGACAGGCCTGGAAAGTGTTATGCCACTGATGGAATGGTTAATGGACCATTCAGTCAAGACGTCAAGAATATGGCTATCGCTACTTGCCCTAAATCCTGTGGCTATTGCTGTCAGACATCTGCCTATTCTTGCACCAACGCTCCCAGTATGTTCTATCTAGCTACCTCGTCAAACAATCGATTTTCAGTGCCTAGATTAAATTGCCAAACTGTAACTGCCACTATGTGTCAATCCAGCCAGTGGAGAACAGTCCTAGCCCAGGATTGTCCCAACGTCTGTGGTTTCTGTCTCCTCGGAGGATGCATTGACGCTGCTCCTGATTGCGCCACTCAGCCTTCTATCTGTCTGACTCGAGGATTGGAAACCTTCGTTGCTGCCAATTGCCAAAGAACTTGCAATCTCTGCACAGCTTCCACTACTGCCGCTACTTCTTCGTTGAAATTGACTTGTGCTGATACCAAGCCCAAGTAATTTTTCTCTAGTTTCCTTTTAGTAAAACGTTTAGCTGCACAAACTTGAAGAACAATGGTTTCTGCACGAGCTCCTCGTATACATCAGCTCAGAAGATCCAATACTGCGGAAAAACTTGTGGCTTCTGCTGATTCCCCACACAAGGAGGCGGTCCTGTTTTATAGCCGTAGAAAAGAAGCACGAGACGAGTCTTTGGCCTGACCAGCCAAATAATAATAAAATACGAGCAATTTTGTTTGCCAAAAAATTAGACACACAGCTATTCCCAGACTAACGGCGACGATAAAAAGAAACGTTGTCGACGAGTAAAAGGTCAAAAAAATGCTCAAAATTTATAGGTGAAAGGAACAATTCTGATCTGCTCTGTTTCAAGGCTTGGAAACCTTTGTTGCTACTAACTCCCAAAGAACGTGCTCTCTCTGCTCTTCTACCATAGCCGGCTAATACTTTTTAGGTTGATCCAAAAGCCCGCCGGGATATTTGAAAGATGCTCACGGCAGTTAAGGAGAGTTCGACTATTCTGATGTCCAGCCATGGGATGGATGAATGTGAAGCCAGTCGTTGATCTCTCAATATGGTAACTTCTACATTTTGATAATACTGCTGCCATCGAATAAGAAGAAATTGGAAGTGTGTGGCGCAGTTGCGACTCGATTTCCAGAAGCTTGCCTCAAAGCGGATAGCTTCTTTCTTCATCTCACCTGACCTAAAACTGGGGAGAAATGGTTGAGTCTGTTTGCGAGCTGCTGCGAATTGGCCAATCAGCTCTCCGCCAAGGAATTCTCTTTGACACAATCCTCTCTGAAAGACGTCTTCTATCGATTTGCCCACTGAACTCCAGATATTGGTGGTATTGATTGATAGTGGCAACGACAATTTCAGAGAGAAGTTAAGAGCTACAATTTGTGAAAGTTACTCAAGTGAGAAACTTTAACCCTTTGACGACAGCGCGACTCACCGGTGAGCCGCGCTTTTTTGGTTGCGTGATACAATGCGGCTCACCGGTGAGCCGTATACTTCTCATTGGTTACTTTTCTTGATTTTCTAACTTTTTTTTTCAAGTTTTCTGTACATAATGGGTTCACTACCTTCGAATAATATTATACACAACATGGTTCGAGAAAAACATTTTTATTTTTTGAAAAAAAAACTAACAAATTCAAGCCTTCTACTGCAAATCGCACTTTTTGTGCATTTTTGAAAACATTCAATGCATAAATGACTTTTACATTTACTGCACCTAGTATTGACACGTCTTATATTGCTGGAAGCATAAGCACGTCCGTGGTCTTGAGATAGTCGCTTGTAACAGCCAATACATCTTTTTCGAACTACTGCTTTCTGTCCGGCCAATTCTTCCAGACTGTGACTTGTTGTTGGTACGTAGACTCGTTCATTTTCCAGAAGTGATTCAATAACACTCATTTTAAAATCATTTAGTCTTATTTTCTTTACTACATCATTGTACAGTTTCCAGGAGTTTACCAATGCTGTCTGTGTCATCAGATGGAAGAAAATTCTGAGATACCACTTAGTAGTTCTCCTGACAAATGGAGTATAAGCAGACCTTTGGTCGCTTTGATCAACGAATCCCATAATTTTATTGTAGTCTTCGACGACTTGCGGTTTACCGTTAGGGATTATAGACCCATCGTGTATTGTAGAAATCATGAACAAGTCGCGTTTATCCTTCCACTTTAAAACCAATATTCCGTTCTGATTTTGCTGGTAGTAAATTTGGCCTCGTTTTAACTTCCTATCTTTGACTTTTATTGGTATTCCTTTCCGGTTTTTCTTAAAGTCCCAAACAAATGAGTGCTGCATTTCAATAAGATATTAGCTAGAGGTACGCTCGAGTACCAGTTATCGGTACAGAGATGTCTACCTTGATCTAAGAGTCCTTCCATTAGTTCCATGACCACAGATACTGCTACTGGGTCCTTCCTTGAGGGCTGTCTCCCGGCGTAGATTTTGGTCCTCCACGTGTAACCACCTTTACAACGTAGCTTCAAAAGTTTTATTCCATATTTATGCCTCTTCGAAGGGATATATGCTTAAAAACGATTCTGCCACGAAATGGTACTAATGACTTATCAATGCAAATTTCCTTTTCAGGTCTGTAGACTTTCTCACAGTTTGCATTGAACAGTTTTAGGAAATTACTAATCTTGTAAAGTCTGTTACCATCAAATTGATTATTATCGGCAAAGTGAAAAGAATTCAATAACTGCTCAAATCGGGTTCTTGGCATTCCTTTCCCAGCAATGGAATGCCCACCAATTGCAGGTCTAGTGCTCCAATAATCTCTCAGCTTAGGCATCTGCATTACTCCCATTTGTATGCATAATCCGATAAATTTTTTGATTTCAGCTGGACATGTATTATGGAAGTTAGAATCCTTTGCTCTCCCCTGTCTATTCGTTTCTTCGACAATTAGTGACAGCATTTCTCTGTTTAAATATAGTTCGTAAAAATCAATTGGTTCGTGACAATTACGTAACTGATCATGTAAACCAACTTGTTGAGAGAATACCAAGTCATTATGTGTATCTGCATCACTAAATCATTCGTCTTCACCTTCGCTGACTGATACTGATAGTGTCTCATCACTTTCAGGTTCTTTAATCATGGATAATACTAACACATTATTGTAGAAAGAATCATTTTTTGTAGTTTCCACTATATTTTCATCAGATTCGGCCAATAATCTTTCAAAACTACTCTCCAAATCTTCTACTTCAGGCTGATCCATTTTTGACCTCTAACGCTACAATATACATATAGGCAAAATTAATGAAAGTAAAAAACTCATAATAACGTAATTTACAGCTATTTCAAATTAAATCATGAAAAAAAGTAAAAAATGTCTATATAAGAAAAAAGGTAATCGTGGGACAGCGTGGCTCAACGGTGAGCCGCGGTAGCGGGATGTCTTAAAACGCGCTTGTCCCACGCATCAGACACGCAAAAAACCGCGCTGTCGTCAAAGAGTTAAAGAAATTGTATGTGTTGCTAAAAGAAAAAAAAACGCAACCCTATTCAAATTGTAATAGGAATCCTGATAATAATGGGAAAAGAAAGAAAAATCACACAAAAACAAAACGGAGTGCGCGTTCGGGACTACGGTAAGGCGTAATAAAAAAGAACAGCATCTATTACTAGAACTGACAAGACTATCTTCTATGAGACAGGCGCTTCTTAATTTCTTTAGAGCTCTTGAATTTTCTTTTAAATCTTTCAAAAAACTAGTAGCCGAAAGAATAATTTTTAGAATCTGAAAATGATTCGATCGTTTTGAGCAAGCTGCGCATCTTTGGCGTTCTTCTATTCAAGAGAGCACGATAATCGCCATTTTAGACCCTTTGTTTTGTGGTGAAAATGGAATTGTCTTAAAAAATGATTGAAAGAAAGAGTTTGAATAAGCCACGAAAAATTACTTTCTCAATACCTTATGGAAAAATCTTCTGTGCCTGCTTTCGCTACAAATTGGCTTTATGCAAGCAACCTTCCTAGAACAGAGCTGCCTCTCAGTTTTACCTTTTAATTCCCATTCTTTTTTCAAAAAGTAGAAACAACCTTAACCGAATAAGCAACAATTATTCACAAAATCTAGTTTGATTTTCTAAAAAAACTTTATTGCGCGAGTTCGATGGATCTTATATTATAAACTTTTAATTTACAAATACGAAAACTGTTAGATCGAGACAAAATTCTTAAAAGAATATTCCAAACGAATTGACGATAGGGTTTGATCAATAAAATAGTTGAAAGAGAGTTTGCCAGCTGGTAGATTAACAATGAAATTGAGCCTAAGGAAACCGCAAATTCAATGATATCATAGTCAAAATAAATTGAAATCATAAAAAATCCAGTAGGGATGTAATAAAACAAAATGGGAAGAGTTCCTTGAATTATCAGCAAGATGGTGAAATTGACATATTTGTTCTCTCCAGCTTGCTTCCGAATTTTACGTTCTGACAAAAAAGATAGAAAATAAATGAAGAGAGGCTGGCAGATTGCGATGATAATGACAAAACTCGCTAATAAATGTTTGATCATAATTCATCCAAGATCTTACCAAAAAGAGTGGAAATTAAATTCTCTGAAAGCTTCCCTAGCTGAAAGTAACTGTTGCCATAGCCAGGAGTTGGATCATTTTCCACAAAAATCATGATTCCAGTATGTAGCGCATAGAAGATAAATATTAGAATTCCAACGAAAAGGGAGCCATTTATTGCTATACCAATTAGCCAATAGCTGAAATCAACCAACTCTGCTGAATAAACGCGCAGTCTTCTGGTTTGATTCATTTGAACTCCTTCCATCAGTTTTCGTAATTTTTGATTTTCTACAAAGTTCTAGTTCTTGATCTCCTCTACAAGATTACAAAACATCACAAATCATACAAATCGTGAAAAATTTAAGAAAATTAAGCAAAAAGACCTAACTATCGGATAATTTTTACGGTAGCCAAGTTCAAACGCGCGTACATTATCTTTTTTTTCACGCTTTCTGCAGTTTAAATAAATAATTCAGTTTTTATTATTGGCCCGAGGTGTCAAGAACCAATAAGACCACCTATCTCAGCTTGAATGAAAAAATGAAGACTTTTTGGATAAGCAAACCACCTTCAATAGTCAGTTTATTTTACGGTAAGTTATTCCAATCAGCTCAGTTCAAACAGCCACTTACCTTCTATTTGTAAGTTCAAAAATCCAATCAAAATTAAAAACTTTTAGAAAACGTAAAAATGCCAATTCGAGTGTCGAAACGCCGATTATCACTAGAGAAGCACCAATCATTGCTACCTTAAATTTAGAGTTTTATATTCCTTTAAACGATTATACAAACCGTAAGCATATATACATAAAAGCTTTGGTATTCAACCAGTCCATTGCAAAAGAGTGCTCTTTTCGCGCTGTTAAGCTTGGGAAGCATGAAAAAGCCTCCAGAAGTGGAGAGAAGAATATCAGCTACAGCGACTTTTATAAAAATCGGCTTGAAAAAGGTCATTTTCGGAGGGGATTTATTCCAAGCCAGATAGATGATTAAACACGCTAGTAGGATATCCATAATGGACAAACACATGCAGATCTGATCGTGGAGGGAGTTCATTTAAGAAGAGTGAAGTAATTCCAACGCAAAATTCTACTTGAAATGTTAAAATCCACCTGCTTCTTTGGTCGCGTACTTGATCTGTGTTAAATAAGCTTTGTAAGAGGAAGTCTGGGAGAGTTTCACCGGGAGCAGTCGCTATTTTTGATACGCAGTTCTATTATTTATAATCTAGTCTGAACTTGATGTTGGCCGTATGAAAGAACTCTTTGGGCCCTGCTGCTAGCCAAATCTAACCTCGCCTATTTTGAAATTACGCTGCGTCTCACAATTATGGAGCCACTTGTTAAAAATCTGTTTATCAACAAGTCAATAATGCGTTTTTTGCCTTTTTGGCGATTCCTTCTATTAAACGACGTGACATTGAGGCAGAGAGGTTTCTCAGTGTGGAGCGGTCCAGTCTGTTCCAATCTTGAAATAATTATTAATCATAAAATAGCAAGGAAGACCAGCGATTGAAAGAACTGGACAGTCGCGTGGGAAGCCACAGCGGAGGCAGTTCGTTAGTAAAGGAGTTGACAAAAAGAACTCGGCTAGGGAAGCCGACAGAATCCAAAAACTATTGTAAGGATCGCCTCTAGAAAGATAAAAGAAGGCCATCTGGGGTTCGTAAAACAGAACTTCGCTCCTCCTGTAACCAGGGCAAGGGGAGATGTATGTAGAACCCGAGAGCGAGAAGGGATGTAGTCCTTGGTAACTAGCCAAGGGCGAACCCTACCTCCAAAATCACTATGCTGGTTACTCCTGTTGCCGAAGTGTCCATGTGACACTTGGGGAGGCGTTAGGGAGAAACGCATAGTGAAAAGATATTAGCAGTTTATTTTAGGATTTGTCAGGACTTCCCGCTTAGGATTACTGTAGTTCTAATAGTTGTTCCTTTGTCTAGCGGTTAGGCATTCCTTAACTGTTTCCAAGAAAATTTTGGCCATGTGCCAGCATGTGTTGATTTAGAATATTTTCATATCCTTCTGCATTCAAAGTTCCGTGAATTTTAATTATTTGGACCAACGCAATTACGAGAGAAGCATCCTTAAATATGCTTAAAATAAACGCACAAAACGGAAACTGGTTGTACTTTAGCTGGCAACTCGGTTCGATATGCAGCTTGCGCACCGTATCGCGCAGCAGAACCTATATATTAATTTTCTCTCTTCTTTTTATTTTCTTAACGGTTTCCATGGTT
Organism: Oscheius sp. JU1382; assembly: GCA_932521405.1. Taxonomy (NCBI): domain Eukaryota; kingdom Metazoa; phylum Nematoda; class Chromadorea; order Rhabditida; family Rhabditidae; genus Oscheius; species Oscheius sp. JU1382. The sequence continues at coordinate 8,427,112 of OW051475.1, forward strand.
TTTACATTTTTTTAAAACAAATCATATAGAATTTGATATATAGAGACAAAGAAACAAAAAAGATGATGGAAAATATATCAATTCAATTGGAAAATGTTTCCCCAGAATTGGGGTTCCACTCTTCTGTAGGTTCAGCTAAAACCTTTGAATAAGCGGTGTAGGAGCTGATTCTTGGAGGATATCATGACTATATGACTGACTCCATTGTCATTTTCGATTCCAAAGAAAACAAATGGCGACAATGTAAGCAGAAACTTCCTTTTAAAGTGGAACATCATGGATCTGCTATCTTAAATGGCAAAATATATATTATGGGAGGCAATAATAATTCAATAAAACCATTTGCAAGCTGCTACAAGTTGGAAGAGAGTAGTGAATGGACCAAAATGGCTGATATGAACGAGAAAAGAACTGGCATCTCACAGAGCACAATTGTTTTTGACTCAGAAATTTGGGTGATTGGCGGATGGAATGAGAATGATAAATTAAAAACAGTGGAAAAATACAATCCCCAAACAAATATTTGGACTAAAATGCCAGAAAAGCATGGTTCATTTTCTTCTTTTCCTCTTTCAATAACAACTAAAAAGCAACTGCAGCTGCAACTTTGCTAATATATTTTCATAATATTAAATTTGTTTTTTCTTTACATTAAGAGACAATAACGGCTTTATCCCGCATGTCTCATTGGGGCCGGCAAATGGAAAAAATGGTTTAAAAAACGCCTAAAACGACAGCAGTTTCTCATATTTTTTGAGAATTTCGGCCTAAAATATGGTCAAAAAGTGGCTAAGAAGCTGCTCAAAATTACAGACTCCATTTGGATTATTTTTCGACTCTTTATTTTCCTCCAACGAGTGTGATATTTTTCATTTTGAGAGTTTCTCTCCATTCTTCGATGACCTTTTCTATCTTCAATCGCTGCATCAATCGCAGATACCTCGAAACTTCGTTCGAAATGCCCGTCAGATTCCAATAGCCAATTCCATCCATTCTAATCGGATATCCATACTGAAAAAAATGTGAACAAAGTTAAAACCAAAACTTACATTGACTTTTATCAGGCCATAAATATCAGAAATATTGTGCTTTTGGAGGGTGCTGCGCAGTTTATCCTCTCGGAAATAGCCTGCACTGGCTAAGAAGGGAAGAAGCAAAACGAGATAAACAAAGCTGGAAGATAGAGGAGGCAAAAAAGCGACAAACCTACGCATCTGAAGGAAAAGAAGAGAAAGCAAATGCTAGGATTAAAACAGTTTTAAAAGCAGATCCTAATCTAAATCAAGTGGGACTGTAGCAAATCAAAATTCAAGCTTCCTAGGGTAAAATTAGCCAAGAAAAACAATTTTTCAGCTCATTTTGGGCCAGCATACTGTATATCACACTAAGCAGATAAAATTCAAATTATTATACGTTTTTTTGGAGATTGCCTACTTTCTTTATCAAAATAGCAATATCCCAGTTCCTTCGAATTCGTATTGCTCATGAGATGTTCAATGAATCTGAATATATTTCAATTTTTGCTGATAATAGACACAATATTACCCGGCGGAGTAAAAGAAATTCGGTACTTTCCTGTTATGCGGACACCACTTTTTGTTGAATTTTTTGACAGAAAATTTTGATTTTTTTAATGGACTTAATTAATATTTTTAACAAATTCTTTGGATTATATCTTTATCTTGCTCGATTCTCTCAACCGGTCGATTTCCATGAACATTTTCACATTGCCGAGAAGTGAAGAAGAGGCCGTTACTTTGCTACAAGATTACGGAATTCTACTGAACAAGCGTCTATGCACATTTGGACACGAGATGTTTCTTCATTTTTCTGAATCTATGGCATTTTGGAGATGTAGCAAGAGAAACTGTCGTACCAAAACTAGCATCAGAAATGGTACATGGTTTGAAGGGACCCGTCTTTCACTAATGGATGCTATTCGCTTCCTCTACTGCTGGTCTAGAGAGTTGACTTCAATTGACTGGTGTGAAGAGGAGCTGTCAATGAACAAGAATACTACAGTTCAGTGGAATGGCTATTTGCGTGAAATTATGGCCTCGGATCTTCTTCAACATAGGTCTGCTAAAATCGGAGGCATTAGAAAAATAGTGGAAGTGGATGAGAGCCTATTCTCGAAGCGGAAAAATAATACAGGGAGAGTTCTTCCACAGCAGTGGATATTTGGTGGCATTTGTCGAGAGACAAATTGTTCTTTTCTGGTCGACTTCTAATACCAAATTGGTTGATCAAAGTCCTCAAAACTCTTTGATATTCGCTTTCCAATCGACGAATTTCCTCATCTTTTATTGTTTCCTTGATTAGGGATTTACGTAGTTCTTCTCTTTATAATGTCAGATCAAAATTTCGAAGTTCAAATCAGCTGTCAAAATGGCTGGGAGTGGCTTTTCTTTCCTTTCTCATTCACACAAATTTTGTTCAACACTCAGTCAAAAGTAGTCGTCTTAAAGAGTAGACTTTGATGTTTTACATCAATTTTGCTCACAAAAATTGTAGCGAATTTCCTGGCTTACCACTAAAAGTCTCCTCTAAAATCGAATGATCTTTTGGATCTAAAAAATGGATTACTGTAGTTAATAAAAAAAGAAACTCTAAAACCCTATTATTTAAAAGAATAGGCTAGGATTACGGTAGATAAATCACCTGTTGTTCTCTATTTCTTCTTCGAGTTTAGTCCATTACAGAACGTCTCAATTGGCTCTTTTCTTGTGGCCGAATTTTACTAATTTATTCGATCGATCAAAAGATTAATCTCCATACTTTTTTCTTAGTTATTTCGCCTCTCTCTGGGAGAGGCCTTCCAAAATTTGTTCTAACCACTACACTCCATAGGGTCGGAAGGCATTTAGTACCTCAAACTTGGGTAATTAAACCGACGACTATCCTCCGTCGCTGGCTATCTAGCTCACCCAGTGCCGAGGCCGTATGGAAAGGGCGAGCATCGAGAGAGAAAGTGAAAGCGATGGAGATAAAAGATGCAAAGAAACTCTCTCCCATTCCATACAGCTTGTGCAGTGGCCCTGCTAGATAAGCTGGGAGTGACCAGCATTGTCGGTTTAATTACCCAAGTTTGAGGTACAAAATGCATTCCGACCCTATGGAATGTAGTGGTTAGAACAAATTTTGAAAAGCCTTTCCCTACAAGGGAGGTAAAATAACTGATGAAAAAAATGAAGAGAAGAAATCAAAAAGGCCAAAATTGGGTACTATGGTTTCTCTCTGAATACAGGGTGCGGAGAAAGTTCTGATACTTTTTCTAAGAGTAGTAAAAGTTGAAAAACTTGGCATTATCAATCAAAAAGCGGTAATAACATATTTGTTCAAGCCCAAACAATAAGGAAATTACACCAAATGCTCGAAATGTCCTCCCTCAGCCTCAATACACTTCTTCAAACGCTTGCGAAAGCTCTTGATGATGATCGCAAGTTCGGCCACAGTAATCTCGTTCCAACTTTTCTTCAATGAGGCTTTCAAAGCAATGGCTGTTGGGTAACTCTTTCCAGAAATTTTCTGCTCCAAAATCGACCAAATGGAGAAGTCGAGAGGGCTCAAATCAGGCGAGTTACTCGGAGGAGTGGATTCCGCTTGATTCGACATTTCATCTTGTTGACGTTCTCGGGGCTGACTGCCGTTGCTAAACGTCCACTTCTCGGTCGATCATGATCATTTCCAAGCTCGTTAAATCGTTTAATCGCCCAGTACACCAGCATTTGTTTGAATATCCCGTCATTCGAACGATCTTCATAGGCTTTTTTTTAGCCTAGCGCAACTCAATGATCACAATGCGTTTCTTTTGACATTCATTTTGAGAGAAGCTTAAGGAAAACACATAATTTTTTTGTTACAAAGAAGTTAAAAGACATCAACAAAAGTATGAAAGATAAACAAAAAAGTCGAACACTATTTTTAAAATTTTTTTAGTCGCTTGAAAAAAGTATCAGAGCTTTCTCAGCATCCTGTATACAGGGTGGTCCACATGAAGTGTGACGGGTTAAGAAAAATCCATTTTTGGGCATTTGTAATTTTTTTTTTTGCTTTTTGTGTTGTTATTCGTTTTTCGCGTATTTTCTAAGTTCTACTAAGCTGCAAAGTCTAAATTTTTATAGGTAAAAATGGTATCGCATGACGATCGTTCAGCAATAGTTGCTATGCACAAACGCGACTTGTACATTAAGGAGATTTCAAAGGCACTCAAACTACATCTAGAGCAAGTACACTGAGTCACAAAACGCTTCAAAGAGACTGAGGAATTGAAAATCGCCCGAGAGGAAGGCCAGAAAGAACTGTGAGGACCTCTGCCCTTCGCAAAGCTGTCAAAGATAAACTTCGCCGTAATCCGGAAAGAAGCATCAGAAAACTGGCGAAAGAGCATGGAGTCAGCCGTTCTACCATGCAGAGACTGATCAGAGAAGATCTCAAACTGTTGTTGTTTCCACTCGAGATACTTTTCTCACTACTTTCTTGAAGAAAATACAGAGGCGAGGAGAGAGGCAAAAGTAAGATAAATAGAAGGATGGAATACTTCGAAACTTGGTCAATCTTTTTATTTTACAGTCTTGAACATACTTTGGTACAGGTTGTCTCCTGGTCGGAGAGATCAAAAACAAAATATTGTAAACATTTCATTATATACAAATATATCAGAACAGCTGAAGCAGCAATTGTTTTTCAGCTTTTATTGAAAGGGGAATAGAAGAAAATACGCCGCGTTTTTCTGGCAACTTAGGTCCCTCAATCCAGCTAGTTCCGCCGAATATTTCGATGGAATCTATTTGAGTTGCGATGCCAATTGATCCCCCAAAGACCATAATTCCATTTGATAATTTGACAGCTCCATGATCTCTTCGTCCTTGTTTTAAGCTGGGCATCTTGATCCACTCCTTTTTTGGATCAAAGACGTCTATTTTCCAGACTTCATCTGAGGGCGTTGCATCAGATTTCAATCCTCCGATGATTATTAGATTTGTTCCTTCAACTATTGAACAATGATGACTCAACTCAAGCGGCATATCACAGAATATTTCCCATTTGTTCTTGGCTGAATCATAGACATCCATTGATTTTACTCTCTTTCTCCCATCCCAACCACCAGAAACAAAGATTTTTCCACCAATTATTGAAGCAGATGTGTTATTTCGTTTAAAATGGAGATCACTTTCATTTTGTATTTTTTAAAAAGAAAACTTACGGCATTTTGGTCCAAATATTTGTTTGGGGATTGTATTTTTCCACTGTTTTTAGTACTTCACTCCCATTCCATCCACCAATCACCCAAATTTCTGAGTCAAAAACAATTGTGCTATGTGAGATGTCAGTTCTCTTCTCGTTCATTTCAGCCATTTTGATCCATTCACCATTCTCTTCCAACTTGTAGCAGCTTGCAAATGGTTCTTTTGGATTATTGCATCCTCCCATCAAATATATTTTGCCATTTAAGATAGCAGATCCATGATGTTCCACTTTAAAACGAAGTTTCTGCTTACACTTTCGCCATTTGTTCTCTTTGGAATCGAAAATGCAAATGGAGTCAGTTATTGAGCCACGAAATCCTCCAAGAATCAGCGCCTACACCGCTTATAAAAAAGATTTAAACTCAACCTACAGAAGAGTGGAACCCCAATTCTGAGGAAGCAACTTGTTGCCTCATTTCAATATGTTGTTTTTCAAATTTTCTCTCTAGAATTTCATCATCGAAATATTGAAGCAGCAATTGTCTTTCAGTTTCTTTTGAAAGGGGAATAGAAGAAAATGTGCCGTGCTCTTCTGGCAACTTAGGCCCCTCAGTCCAGCTAGTTCCATCGAATATTTCGACAGAATCTAGTCGAGTTGTGTTGTCGATTGCTCCTCCAAAGACCACAATTCCATTTGATAATCTGACAGCTCCATGATCTCTTCGTCCCTGGTTTAAGCTGGGCATCTTGATCCACTCCTTTTTTGGATCAAAGACGTCTATTTTCCAGACTTCATATGAGGACTTTCCATCAAATTTCCTTCCACCAATGATTATTAGATTTGTTCCTTCAACTACTGAGCAATGTAGAGACAATTCAAGCGGCATATCACAGAACATTTCCCATTTGTTCTTGTCTGGATCATAGACTTCCATTGATTTTACTCTCTTTCTCCCATCCCAACCACCAGAAACAAAGATTTTTCCACCAATTATTGAAGCAGATGAGATAGCTCGTTTAAAATTGAGATCACTTTCATTTTGTATTTTTTAAAAGACAACTTACGGCATTTTAGTCCAAATATTTGTTTGGGGATTGTATTTTTCCACTGTTTTTAGTAGATCACTCCCATTCCATCCACCAATCACCCAAATTTCTGAGTCAAAAACAATTGTGCTCTGTGAGATGAAAGTTCTCTTCTCGTTCATTTCAGCCATTTTGGTCCATTCACCATTCTCTCCCAACTTGTAGAAGCTTGCAAATGGTTCATTTGGATTAATATAGTGGCCTCCCATCAAATATATTATGCCATTTAAGATAGCAGATCCGTGGAATGCCATTTCAAAAGGAAGTTTCTGCTTACACGTCCGCCATTTGTTCTCTTTGGAATCGAAAATGACAATGGAGTCAGTCATATAGTCATGATATCCTCCAAGAACCAGCGCCTACACCGCTTATAAAAAAGATTTAAACTCAACCTACAGAAGAGTGGAACCCCAATTCTGAGGAAGCAACTTGTTGCCTCATTTTAATATGTTGTTTTTCAAATTTTTTCTTTAGAATTTTATCACCGAAATATTGAAGCAGCAATTGTTTTTCAGTTTCTTTTGAAAGGGGAATAGAAGAAAATGTGCCGTGCTCTTCTGGCAACTTAGGCCCCTCAGTCCAGCTAGTTCCATCGAATATTTCGACAGAATCTAGTCGAGTTGTGTTGTCGATTGCTCCTCCAAAGACCACAATTCCATTTGATAATTTGACAGCTCCATGATCTCTTCGTCCCTGGTTTAAGCTGGGCATCTTGATCCACTCCTTTTTTGGATCAAAGACGTCTATTTTCCAGACTTCATCTGAGGGCGTTGCATCAGATTTCAATCCTCCGATGATTATTATATTTGTTCCTTCAACTACTGAGCAATGTAGAGACAATTCAAGCGGCATATCACAGAACATTTCCCATTTGTTCTTGTCTGGATCATAGACTTCCATTGATTTTACTCTCTTTCTCCCATCCCAACCACCAGAAACAAAGATTTTTCCACCAATTATTGAAGCAGATGTGTTATTTCGTTTAAAATGGAGATCACTTTCATTTTGTATTTTTTAAAAAGAAAACTTACGGCATTTTGGTCCAAATATTTGTTTGGGGATTGTATCTTTCCACTGTTTTTAGTACTTCACTCCCATTCCATCCACCAATCACCCAAATTTCTGAGTCAAAAACAATTGTGCTATGTGAGATGAAAGTTCTCTTCTCGTTCATTTCAGCCATTTTGATCCATTTACCACTCTCTTCCAACTTGTAGCAGTTTGCAAATGGTTCGTTTGAATTATTATTGCCTCCCATAATATATATTTTGCCATTTAAGATAGCAGATCCGTGGAATGCCACTTCAAAAGGAAGTTTCTGCTTACACGTCCGCCATTTGTTCTCTTTGGAATCGAAAATGACAATGGAGTCAGTCATATCGTCATGCCATCCTCCAAGAACCAGCGCCTACACCGCTTATAAAAAAGATTTAAACTCAACCTACCGAAGAGTGGAACCCCAATTCTGAGGGTTCTGAATTCTGTTCTATGGTTTGTCCAACAAAAACAACTTGCTCTAACTCCTCGAGTTGATTTCCCACCGAGTTCTCTATTATTCTTCTTGAAAAATCGAGAAAAGCGCGAGCATATGGTCTATTTGCTGGATCGTCATCCCATCCTCTAGATCATTCCTTATTCAAAAGAAAGCAAAGACAACAAACTTGTTCAATAGTTTTTGAATTAACTTGCTTTCAGGGCGAGAAACTAGAGAAAAGAACCATTTGAGTGAACTTTCCGTCACAATTTCTGGCCTCCTTCCGGCCAAAACTGGCGAAATAAATGCGAGGCCAGAAAATTGGCAATAAGGTTTGCTGCAAGATTTCAAGTCGATAATTCTGCTTCTCTACACCTTCGAGAAAGAATCTCCCAAATTGTAATCGCCAACGAATAAATGTCAGCTGGCTTGCCATAAGGCTCTTTGTTTAAAATTTCTGGAGCCGTGTAGACTATAGTTCCAGTCCTAAAGGAACTAACAATAAAGGATCGGTAATAGGTCATACCCGGATGATAAGAAGCTCTCTGTGTCTAATTGGCGAGCATGACCGAAGTCCGAAATTCTCAAGTCGTCCAATGATTTTCCAAGCAAAATGCTGCAAAATTCAAGTTAATTTGATCTAGTTATAGTCTGTTCGAAAAAAAAGACAAAATTGCGTATTCCAAGAGTTGGGGTCCCCGAGATCCATTTTTACCCTATAGTAAATTTTAGGATAAAAATAAATTTTGCCACGAAAAACCCTCCCTCCATCTCGGTGCAATGCGAATACGCAAGTTTGGTTTATTTTCCAAAGTAAGCAACTTCGGATAAAACTATAGAGCCACGAATCTACAGTAATTCATTATGTTAGGATCAAAACCCCGCCAAAGTTCAACTTTTTTTAAAATCAAAGCTAACTTAGACGGCTTGATATCCCGATGGATGATGCCCTCTTCGTGTAGATAATTGAGTCCATTTGAAATGAAATAAATCCAGCGATAAATCTGCTTGCTCTCATATTCTTCTGAGTGATCATGAATTATCAAAAAAACTAATATTGCTTTTAAACAAATCAATCATCCAACCTTTTCCAAACTACCCATTTCCATGAACTCCATGACTATTCCATTACAGTGATCAACTGGTGATGTGGAGAGTCTCGCCATTTGGGATGTCAGAATCCCAAAGATTTGAATTATATGGGGATGGTGGCCTTTCTCAAAGAGCAAAAACGCTTCTCGAAAATTCTCTTTCCTTACATATTTGTATAATTCTTTTATAGCCACATCTCTAATTGGTCTCGATTGGTTGAAGTAACCAACTTACCCGAGTTTTTGGTGGTTGGCGTAAGAAACTATAGAAAAGCCTCCTTCGCTAATTTTATGAGAGCTTGTAAATTCATTTACATCATATTCGGTGAAAGCTGAAAGATTTTTGAACTTTAAAACGCCAAAAAAATAACTGATAACAATACGCTTCTGGTCAATATTTAGGGCTACTTGCTTACCTTTTGGTATTATTTCATTCACAGAAGATGTTGATGCCATTTGGAATTATCCACAATAACATAGAAGAAACTAGGAAAGAGACTGCGAAGGTCAAGTTTCCGATAAGAGAAGCAATCAATAATAAGAGCGTTTAGTAATAGAGATTGCAATTTCTTACCTCCTTTTACGCTTTAAATGCGCATTTAATGCGAAAAATATAAAACGACTAGAGAAATAGTTTGTCATTGAAACCATTGCCTTTCTTTTCCCACCACACTCATTTACTTTCTTCCTTTATCCACGCCAAGCCTTCCTTCCCCCATTAGACTTTTTCCTATTTTCCACCCACCGTCCCCTACACCTAATTTCACAAAAGAATTTTCAGATACCAGGATGCGTCAAACAACTAACAATGCCGCCATCGCCGAAAATTAGCCGCAAGCAATATAAACGATCACCCTCTCCAACCCGCTCCTGGGAGCCATCCTCCCCAAGGTAAGAAACTTCCTTTAAAATCTAAAAAAAATAAAAATAAATTTCAGTATGTTCCCCCCGCAAATTTAAATGCAGCCTCCATAGTCAAATGTAACTATGAACCCCCATTTAGGTGTGACGTACACTGCATTTAATTTCATCCCCCCACCAAATATAAATAAACACCCCTTTATTATTTCTTTGGTGGGTATTTTTTGATTTAAAGAAATGAGCTGTGAACAATGGAACTCTCAGATGACTCTTCGTGCTCGCAAGGACTCCCTTGAATGGAGATGCCGAATTAGCAAAAAAGATTGTTCATCTGCCTCTGTCGGAAGTGGGTCATACTTTTCCTCGTTGAAACTTTCACAATTGTGGAAGATAATGACACTATGCACAACAAAATCAGTGGTATGTTGATTGCAAGTGAAGTGGGTATTTCTCAAGTTTCCGTCGTAAATCAGAAAAACTTTTGCGAGGAATCTGTCAAAAGATTGAGCTAGGCTATCCTCAACTTGGTGGAAACAACAAGATCGTTGAAATTGATGAAACTTGTCTTCATTCTCGGAAGTATGGTAAAGGCAATAAAGAAACAAAGGAGACATGGGTGTTTGGCGGCAGAGAAAGAGATGGCAAAGGAACTTTTGCCGTTATAGTGCCCAATCGTCGAAAATCTACCTTGAAACCGCTTATTATGAAATATATACATCAAGATTCTATTTTAATAAGCGACGCATTTAAATCATACGACTGGATCAAGGACAAATTCGCACAGCATTATACAGTGAGTCATTCCGTCCAATTTTTTCGACAAGATGGTGACTTATCAGTTAATACAAACGCTGTCGAATCTTTTTGGAAGAGAATGAAAGATCCACTTAAAGTAAGCAACGGAACTTCTGAGGATTTACTTTCCAGTTATATTTCGGAAGCAGTAGTGAGAAATGTTGAGGGAGATAGATTTTACGAGAAGATCTGCGAATATTTGTGCGTTTAATGAGGCAATAAAGATTGATCATAAGTTCTTAATTTGAAATATTCAGTATTAGGCGTTATTCTTCCTTTTAGGATTTAAAATAAGCCCCCCAGACCCAAAATTATCTAAAGTAAGAGAGGGGTTTTTTTTTTAAAAATATATCAATGGGGAGTTTGTTTTTAAATTATTGGGGAACTCTATTTAAATAGGTCCGGGTATTTTAAAAAGGCACCCACTTAATACAAATGGGGAGTTTTAAAAAAATATTATCATTAAAATATATCCCCCAAAACAGGCCATGTGAAAATAGACCCCCACTAAATTAGTCTATAGAATGGAGGGGCTATAATTCAACAGTGGGGGCATACTGGAGTGGGGAGCTATACTTAAATTTTCCCCCCCAGGCGAATATTCAACTCCTTTTCTGGAAGTACGCTGTAAATCAGCAATCAATTTTCTTTGCTTTTGAGCTTTTCTTCATTCTATGGCTTCCCTCTCGCTCTCTCCACATCACTTCTTGTTCCGCTAGAATGCGACGTCTATTCTCGTGGTTTCTTCTCTCTTTCTCCTCTTGTTCTCTTCTCATTTGAGCTTGACGCTCCTCATATTCATGCTGCTGCCTTTCTTTCTCTTTTCGGAGTCTTTCTTTCTGCTCTCTTACGTTTCTCTCCAGTTCCTCTAGCGCTCTTCGAATTCGCTCCTCGTCGGCTTTGATTCTCTGTCTTTCGGCCTCTTGTTCGGCAGCAATTCGTTTCTTTTGCTCTTCCATATTTTTCTCCTTCTCCTTCACTTGAATATTCTGCTCGACCGTTTTTTTATATTCCTCATGGCGGAACTAAAAATTCAGCTTATTTCAGAAATCCAAATAAAAACCTCAAAGTGTTTAGTCAAGTTTCCCTTATTGACGTTGGCTGCGCTCTCCTCGCCCAATTTGGGTCTTGCTTCAAAGATATCCATGGTCAACTTCTCGGCTGTTTTGTGGATATTCTCAAAGGTGGAGAGATCGCTCAGAGAGGGGAGGAATTTCTGAAAATTGTGGGTTACTGTAGAGTCCGCATTGTTGTTCTACAATTCTTATCTCCCACTCTCTTCGAATCAACAATTTGCCCTACAGTAATCCATTTGACTCACCTCCTTCATGTGCTGATCATAGGCGGCTCTGGACTTTTGTTCGGCCGACAAATTGGTAGAATCTACAGTCGCTTCGAGAGTCGTCTTGGGCTCTGGCAAGTCGTCGCTGTTGGAAACGGTCATCAATTCCTAAAATTTTTATTATTTATTTATCAAACAACACGCAATGTTGGCGGCGGAATCATAATGATATGGGCGGCTATCTCTTTCTTTGAACGTGTTGATCTAGTTTTTACTACGTCTAGAATGAATTTCACAGATTATATTGATATTTTGGATAAGTCTATTGTGCCTTTTTTTGTCAAAAACCGCTGTCGCAGCCTAGTTTATCAGCAAGATAATGCTGCGATTCACAGTAGTCGAGCTACTCTTGGCTTCCTTAAATCCAAAAATATCGCCGTTCTTCCTTGGCCCGCTAGATCCTCAGACTTAAATATAATGGAGAATGTTTGGGATGTTCTTGCACGTCGAGTTTACAACAATGGGAAACAATATGACACCTAGAAGAGCTAAAACAGGGGATAAAGGACACTTGGGTTACTGTAGACCAGACATTATTAAAAAAGCTTTACAATTCTATCAAAAATCGAATTTGTGCTGTAATTCAGTCTAACGAGGGATATACCCGATGTTAGAAATAGCTGTTATTAAAAATTGTTGATTTTCAGTTAAAAAATAAATAGTATCTATATTTTGTTGACACCTAGTTTTCAAGGGCTTTGTCCTCAGTTTGTAGATGATTACAAACTCACGATTAGAGCCTGGTTCCAGGGGTTTTAGAAGGTGTTCTGTCAAATAAAAAAAGGACTTAGAAAAAGATACGATATTTGTCAGAAACGCTGAAATCAGGGGTGTATCTATACTTTCTTGACAGAGTGTATTCTTTTGTATTTGGATATAAGAAAAGGTCTCACCTTCTTTCCTGCAATATCAGCTCTTCCAATGGTTTTCTTGAACTCATCTAAGTTGACCTTGTAAATTCTTTTTGAGCTCTTACGGTGCTCAACAATCGGAGCTGCATATCCAGCAGTCTTAGAGCTCATTGCTCTAAAAAAGAATAGCTACAATAATACGGAAAGAGGCTAAAAAGGATCTTGTAGCGATTTGAGAAGTCCTACAACTTGGCGTTAAAGCTGGAGAGTTTTCAAAAAAGTTAGGGATTAGTTCAGGGTTTTTTTTTCCCAGGGAGACAACGGAATAAAAAAAACTGTTGATAAGAAAAGTAAATAGCGCTTTTATACGTCTTATCTTGCCCAACTCAAAATTGAGAAAAGATCTAACAAAAATAATCGGCTACGGTGGTCTGTCCGTCACTCTTTTGTAAAACCCCCGTGCTTTGACATTTTAAACTTTAGACGCGAGGTCGGTTTTCGGTTCGATCTGCTCAGTTGAGGGTTCGATCCCCACTCACGCCAACTATTTTTTCTTTTTTAATGTTTTCCACCTCCGCTATTCGATCTCACGCAAAATGCCCAAGTCCGCCTAAAATTCGAAGGGAAAATCTTTTTTATGGAAATTCGAGGAATTGGGGCTAAAACTTGAGGGGAAACATGACTAAATTTTGAAGGAGGAAGGGGCCTAAAACTTGAACGGGAAGAGATGAAGAGCCCGGGGTTTTTTCCAGAACCAACATCGTCATCAATATATTAATTCTATTCGCAACTCGCAGAAAGTTAAAGTTTAGGCTTAATGCTTGAAATTAAACGCCGCCAAAGGCGACGCAGCCCCCTTGTAATAAGATAAAGAGAGAGAAATTGATTAAAGAAATCACGTGATGGCCAAGTCATGAAGAAAATAAAAAAGATCTCTTTAATCACCTTCTTGTGTAGCATTAAACCAACTAAGAAATGATAGAAACAACGATACCGTATTTCCTATATTAATGCTACTGTGGCACTATTTTTTCGAGCCATCTTTCGCAACATCTTACGTAAAAGCATCGGCATGATCCTCTTGCATTTCCATCAATTTTTATAATTTTTGAAAATCTCAAGAAGAGACGTAAATCTACAACTTTCCAGAACCTTGAAAAGCATGAAAAATAGTGGAAGTGTAAGAGGATCAAGGGTGACCTTACGTAAGGGATGTCCTACTATTTCAGCCTGTGCCATTAATAAAGGAAATGCGGTATTCATCCAATAGGTTAGAGAATAATTTCCCCATGATCGGCAAATTTAAACTTTTCAAAAGAAATCAATACGTTCTCGTTATAAACAAATTAATATTTATTTGCAGAATGATATGTTTTTAAATCTTGAATGCCAAAAGTCAAAAAAGCAGAATTATTGAGAAATGTTGTCAAGACTAATATCAGGTTCTTCTTTATTCTTATCACTACTGGCTTCTGAAGATTATACAGATGAAAAAAGTAGTTTGAAAGTCAAATTGCATTCTTTCTTGTAAATAAAATACATGACAGCAAAGAGTCCCAAAAAGAAGGATGTTATTAGAAGGATCCAAGTCACGATGTTAGTTTTTGCAATCAGCTTTGTAGAGCAATTTGAATCCACTGAAAATTGAATTTCGGGTAAAACTTTAGGCTACCGCGCTTCTCCGCTCAGGTCTGTGGTAAACGTCACAATTGCCTTGTTGGAAGATGCCTCATATCTAACTTTAATTTTTCTATTAAATGCTGATGCTTACATCGAAACATTGCGGACCTAACGTCACCTTCCCATGTGACTGCTTCCAGCCATTCTTCTCCGTTTGTGAGTTCTTTAAAAGTGGCATTTTCCGAAATTTCAAAAACCCAAGCTCTCATAATTTGACTAATGCAGTTCGATTTAGCTTGATTTCGTGATTCCAAAACACTTTAAATCTCGAAAAAAGGTTAGAAATTCGTGGAAATATGACTCAAAGAAGACGTCAATTTCCACCTGTTCTTGAATATAGAGTAGAGACAAAATGGAAGAATAGAGAAAACCAAAACACAAATTTAAGATTGTTAATAAATAAAAGCTGAATTGATCTGTGAAATAAATTAGGCTATTAATTAATTAAGATTTGAGCAAAATGAAGGAGAGAAATTCTAACTTTTTTTTAGATCAGAGGGTCTCAAAATTTAGGAAAATTTAAAACTGAGAACAAAATGAGTACGGTAGGGACTTTATGATGGCCAAAGAAGGAGAAAAAACTTACAAAAGATAATGGCATCCAAGATTGATTGATCAATATTCGATTCTTTCCCTCAAAGCGGCTATTCTGCTTCCATTGATGGGCATCTTAAGATTTTTAATTTTCTAAAACTTTGAAAAAGATAGAATTATTCAGGAAATATAGGACGTTTCTCCGCTCTAAAAGACACAGCCGCTACGATGAGAAAACAACAAGAGAGATTTATTGTCTTTAGATCAAGATTGCAACCAAAAATATCTAGATTCTAAAGAAGAGACTGAAAATTTTTCCAGGAAGAGTAATCTATCCACCCTTGGCTCCTCCAGAACCAGCCCCAGAATTCGTGGAATTTCTAAAGGAATTTGAGAATTTCGATATCCAACCAGGTATTTTCTCTCTTCTTTGACAAAAAGAACTCCCAGAAAAACTGGCGCCTCATAAGCCAAAATGGAAAAAGACCGAGAAATTGCCCGAGTTGCCTCGAAAATTACCAGAAATTCATTCAAACAACTGGCTAATTGAGGCCAAGGAGGTCATCAGACTCAGAAAATTCTGGTAATTTCTTTCTCTAAATTTGCACCAAAATAGGATGAATTTTCTACAAAAAGGAAAGTTCATCTTGGAGCTAATTCCCCTCAAAAATGTCCTGGATATAGCCAAAAAAGTAAAAACTTTTCTCCAAACATAGTCTTTTTTAGATCCATTTTAAACAGTTTTCTTTATTTTTTTCTATAACCAAGTGAATCCACAATCAAATCGAGAAGTTAACTCCGAGATTTCGGGTTCATGGAGGAAAGTGTTCTATTAATAGATGCTGGGTGAGTGTATTTTTAGCTGAAAAGCAGACTGAAGATTTAAGCTGGTGAATTACCCCAACTCAAAGAATTTCTGGCAGCTCTTAAATATTTTTATCATCTGGAAAAAATTTAAATTCTTACACTTAGGGATATCACGAGTCTGAAATTGACGTAAATCTATTTCTTTTTTTAAAAAAATTTTCCACTCCTTCTCTGGCCTATTTATTTTAAATTTTCATAAATTTATTTGTTTTTCCTGTTTCTTTGCTTTTTCCAGTCTTTTTCTGGCTATCTTTCCTTCCCAAATAATTTATTTAGAATTAATTCTTTTAGCCACTAAAAATGAAGAAAGAAATGCGAAAAATTGAGGAAGAATTCATCTTCCAAGCGAAGTGGTATTTTTCTATTTTTCCTCTCCAAAGTTCAACAAATCTAGGATCGAAATCTTCAAGCGAGGCAAATTCTTCTTTCAAAATATTCCAGAACATCTCATTCTCAAAATCATCACCAAGATTTGAAAATACATTTTTCTGACTAAATAAAATAGTTGGAAGCTAAAGATTTCCTGAAGATTCTAACGAAAATGGATGCTCTTACTTTGTGAGGAAAATCGAGGCCAACTCCTCATTAGACTGAGCTATAACTATTTTTACAACGCTGGATCATAGGAGCTACAGTACTCGATCCTATTTATTTCAGCGTGCGAGTACATCTCAAAAAGAAAAAGAAGCCCAAATCATCAAAAATGTCTCAAATCTCCACGTCTTTTCATGAATTCGCCAGCCAGCTGTTCTCCGCCATCCTCGTCTAAACGCATTCATCATCCATGCCGGCTATAACAGTCTGATGGAGACAGCCCGTGTTGAGATAGACCGTTGCTCTAATATAGCCGGCACCCAAACTCTTGTTGTTTCCACTCGAGATACTTTTCTCACTGCTTTATTGAAGAAAAGACAGAGGCGAGGAGAGGGGCAAAAGTAAGATAAAAAGAAGGATGGAATACTTCGAAACTTGGTCAATCTTTTTATTTTAGTCTTGAACATATTGTGGTACAGGTTGTCTCCTGGTCGGAGAGATCAAAAATAAAATATTTTAAACATTTCGTTATATACAAATATATTAGCAAAGTTGCAGCAGCAATTGTTTTTCAGTTTCTTTTAAAAGAGGAAAAGAAGAAAATACGCCGTGTTTTTCTAGTAATTTAGGCCCTTGTTTCCAGCTGATTCCATCGAATATTTCGACAGAATCTAGTCGAGTTGTGTTGTCGATTGCTCCTCCAAAGACCACAATTCCATTTGATAATTTGACAGCTCCATGATCTCTTCGTCCCTGGTTTAAGCTGGGCATCTTGATCCACTCCTTTTTTGGATCAAAGACGTCTATTTTCCAGACTTCATCTGAGGGCATATCATCAGATTTCCATCCTCCGATGATTATTAGATTTGTTCCTTCAACTATTGAACAATGGTAACTCAATTCAAGCGGCATATCACAGAATATTTCCCATTTATTCTTGGCTGAATCATAGACTTCCACTGATTTTAAATGTTTCCCATTCGAACCACCAGAAACAAAGATTTTTCCACAAATTATTGAAGCAGACGGGGAACACCGTTCAAAATTGAGATCACTTTCATTTTGTATTTTTAAAAAAGAAAACTTACGGCATTTTAGTCCAAATATTTGTTTGGGAATTGTATTTTTCCACTGTTTTTAGTGTACCACTCTCATTCCATCCACCAATCACCCAAATTTCTGAGTCAAAAACAGTTGTGTTCTGTGAGATGCCAGTTCTCTTCTCGCTCATTTCTGCCATTTTGATCCATTCACCACTCTCTTCCAACTTGTAGCAGCGTGCTAATGGTTCTTTTGGATTATTATCGCCTCCCATAATATATATTTTGCCATTTAAGATAGCAGATCCGTGGTGTACCACTGCAAAAGGAAGTCTCTGCTTACACTTTCGCCATTTGTTCTCTTTGGAATCGAAAATGACAATGGAGTCAGTCAGTTTTTTATGCAATCCTCCAAGAACCAGTGTCTACACCGCTTATAAAAAAGATTTAAACTCGACCTACAGAAGAGTGGAACCCCAATTCTGAGGGTTCTGAATTCTGTTCTATGGTTTGTCCAACAAAAACGACTTGCTCTAACTCCTTGACTTGATTTCCCACCGAGTTCTCTACTATTCTTCTTGAAAAATCGAGAAAAGCGCGAGCATATGGTCTATTTGCTGGATCGGCATCCCATCCTCTAGATCATTCTTGTATTCAAAAGTAAGCAGAGACAACAAACTTGTTCAATAATTTTTGAATTAACTTGTTTTCAGGGTGAGAAACTTGAGAAAAGAACCATTTGAGTGAATTTTCCGTCACAATTTCTGGCCTACTTCCGGCCAAAACTAACGAAATAAATGTGAAGCCAGGAAATTGGCAATAAGGTTTGCTGCAAGATTTGAATTGGATAATTCTGCTTCTCTACACCTTCGAGAAACAATCTCCCAAATTGTAATCGCCAACGAATAAATGTCAGCTGGCTTGCTATAAGGCTCTTTGTTTAAAATTTCTGGAGCCATGTAGACCATAGTTTCAATCCTAAAGGAACTAACAATAAAGGATCGGTAATAGGTCATACCCGGTCGTTATGAAGCTCCCTGTGTCTAATTGGCGAGCAAGACCGAAGTCCGAAATTCTCAAGTCGTCCAATGATTTTCCAAGAAAAATGCTGCAAAATTCAAGTTAATTTGATCTAGTTATAGTCTGTTCGAAAAAAAAGACAAAATTGCGTATTCCAAGAGTTGGGGTCCCCGAGATCCATTTTTACCCTATAGTAAATTTTAGGATAAAAATGGATCTTACCACGAAAAACCCTCTCTCCATCTCGGTGCAATGCGAATACGCAAGTTTGTCTTATTTTCCACAGTAAGCAACTTCGGATAAAACTATAGAGCCACGAATCTACAGTAATGCATTATGTTAGGATCAAAACCCCGCCAAAGTTCAACTTTTTAAAAAATCAAAGCTAATCCAACTTAGATGGCTTGATATCCCGATGGATGATGCCCTCTTCGTGTAGATAATCGAGCCCATTTGAAATGAAATAAATCCAGCGATAAATCTGCTTGCTCTCATATTCCTTTGAGTGATCATGAATTATCAAAAAAATGAATATTGCTTTTAAACAAATCAATCATCCAACCTTTTCCAAACTACCCATTTCCATGAACTCCATGACTATTCCATTACACATAGGCGATGTGGAGTGCCTCGACACTTGGGATGTCAGGATCCCAAAGATTTGAATTATATGGGGATGGTGGCCTTTCTCAAAGAGCAAAAACGCTTCTCGAAAACCCTCTTTCCTTACATCTTTGTATAATTGTTTTGTAGCCACGTCTCTAATTGGTCTCGATTGGTTGAAGTAACCAACTTACCCGAGTTTTTGGTGGTTAGCATGAAAAACTATAGAAAAGTCTCCTTTGCCAATTTGACGAAAGTTTGTAAATTCATTTACATCATATTCGGTGAAAGCTGAAAGATTTTTGAACTTTAAAACGCCAAAAAAGTAACTGATTCAAATACGCTTCTGGTCAATATTTAAGGCGACTTGCTTACCTTTTGGTGCTATTACATTCGCAGAAGATGTTG
This sequence comes from Oscheius sp. JU1382, assembly GCA_932521405.1. Classification (NCBI taxonomy): domain Eukaryota; kingdom Metazoa; phylum Nematoda; class Chromadorea; order Rhabditida; family Rhabditidae; genus Oscheius; species Oscheius sp. JU1382. Next base: position 8,446,487 of record OW051475.1, read on the forward strand.
ATGCCATTTGGAATTATCCACAATAATATAGAAGAAACTAGGAAAGAGACTGCGAAGGTCAAGTTTCCGATAAGAGAAGCAATCAATAATAAGAGCGTTTAGCAATAGAGACTGCAACTTCTCACCTCCTTTTTCGCTTTAAATGCGCATTTAATGCGAAAAATATAAAACGACTAGAGAAATAGTTTGTCATTGAAACCATTGCCTTTCTTTTCCCACCACACTCATTTACTTTCTTCCTTTATCCACGCCAAGCCTTCCTTCCCCCATTAGACTTTTTCCTTTTTTCCACCCACCGTCCCCAACACCTAATTTCACAAAAGAATTTTCAGATACCAGGATGCGTCAAGCAACTAACAATGCCGCCATCGTCGAAGGAGCTAAAACAAGTGGGAAGTTATCCTTTTCCTTTATACAGTACGCATCATAACTTTAGCCTCACTCCGTTTTAGAATACCTTTGGCCAGTTGGTACTCAAATTAGAGGCGGCAAAATCGGGTCGCTTCTTCTTGTGTTCATCCGAAAGTCGAGGTGCTGGCTTCAGAACTTGACGAACTATGATTGAATGATCCTAAATTTCAGGAATTCCAGGGGAACAAAAGTTCTAAACTTTGAGGGGAAGGGGACCGAAAATCACAGGAAATGTTTTTTATTTTAGAAATGCCTACTAATTCACGAAAAATGAGGCAACAATTTGACTTCAATAGGAATTTGAGGCCTCTTCTAATAAGCGACATGCCCCTTCCTCCCCAAGGTAAGCCCCTTTAGCAAAGTAAAAAGACTTTCAGAAGGGCTTCTTATACCCGACTTCGCCGAAAATTAGCCGCAAGCAATATAAACGATCACCCTCTCCAACCCGCTCCTGGGAGCCATCCTCGCCAAGGTAAGAAACTTCCTTTAAAATCTAAAAAAAATAAAAATAAATTTCAATATGTTCCCCCGCAAATTTAAATATATTTCCCCACTGACAAATTTAAGTGTAGCCTCCATAGTCAAATGTAACTACGAACCCCCATTTAGGTGTGACGTACACTCCATTTAATTTCATCCCCCCACCAAATATAAATACACACCCCCTTTATTATTTCTCTGATGGGTATTTTGTTGATTTAAAGAAATGAGCTGTGAATAATGTAACTCTCAGATGGCTCTTCGTACTCGCAAGGACTCCCTTGAATGGAGATGCCGAATTAGCAAAAAAGATTGATCATAAGTTCTTAATTTGAAAGATCCAGTATTAGGCGTTATTCTTTCTTTTAGGATTTAAAATAAGCCCCCCAAATTCAAAATTATCCAAAGTGAGAGAGGCTGATTTTAAAAAAATATTATGATTAAAATATATTCCCCCAAAACAGACCATATAAAAATAAACCCCCACTAAATTAGTCTATATGATGAGAGGCTATAATTCAACAGTGGAGGGGGCTATACTTAAATTTTCCCTAAAAGCCCCCCATTGAAACAGTTTTTTTCTTTCGCTAGTCGTCCTTTGTGGAAGTAAGGAAAAGAAAGAGGAGGAGATAAAGGGATTCGACACGCCAATTGAGCTCTTTTCTGCTTATTTTAATTTTCAGAAGAGACATTTGAATCATCCTCTCCTCGAATTCTTAACATTTAGCAGAGAAAAAGACAACGAATATAGGATTTGTAAATCATGGCCTGAATTATATGATCTTCCGATTAATGACCAATCCACCCAACTGTTTTATTTCATCATTGTCGCCAAATCGGAGATCACAGTTACTGTATCCTACCTGCTAAGGATTGTTGATGGTGAACAGGAGCATTTTACCATCGAATTTGAGCGAGTTGCAAGCTCTCAAGATTGGAAGGCTTGTGTGAATAACGGGAAACATTTCGAAGATTTGTTTGTACAATCTTATGTTAATGAAGAATTTGAGAAGCAAAAGGTCGCCTTCACAAAACAAGTTGCTAACGAATTTTTTGAAGAAGGTTGGCTAAAATAGATAAAAAGAATAAAACCTCCAGGGAAATTAGTCTATCCTCCCTTGGCTCCTCCAGAATCAGCCCCAGAATTCGTGGAATTTCTAAAGGAATTTGAGGATTTCGATATCCAACCAAGTATTTTCTCTTCTTTCATAAAAAGAATTCCCAGAAAAATAGACAACGAGGAATGGAGGAACAGTCGATATATGCTCATATCAGATATCATAAGTATTCTAAAATTACCGCAGTCTCCCATAAAAGAAGCCATTTCTCAAGCGAATTTTGAAGTTTTCCACTTGTTTTCAGAACTGACTCTAGCTTCAAAAGTATGAAGGCTAGTTGAAATATTCAAGGATTCAAGGCAATTTTAGGGTTTCGATAAGCCTAAAAATTTTGAAAAGATCTCTCTTCTCTGAGATTCTACTTGGATTGTCTGAATTTCGACTATTTTAAAGATGAAGTAAGGAAAAGAGAAGGAAGCAAAAACATATTTAGATTGATCTGTTTAAGAGCGTTTTACTTTGCTTTGGGAAGCAGAAAATTCGGACAAAAGTAGTCTATCTTTGGGGCTGTCCATTCATCAAAGAGATTTGTATTTCCCTCCAGCCGAAGATTCTCTCAATCTGTGTTGCTGATGTTGAAGAAGAACTTCCAGCTTCATTGGCACGTCCAAATAAGCTAAAGTTCGAATTTTAGAAACAAATCGTCTTGGATGATATTCAACAGCTCGGTCAGATCAAATGATTGCAATTGTTGATTGGAGGAAGGCTCGATGTACTTATAAAAACTTATAGAAGAGGAAGTTTTAATGAAGGATTGAGCGAATGCTTCAAAATTAGAGAAGCAAAGATTATTTTATTCGAATATTTTTAACTTCAGAACTTGAAAGCGAAGAAATGCTTGAATAATCTCACAATAAGGACCTTTCTTCAAATTTCATTTATACTCGAAATAAACGATAGGAAGCTACAAAAAACACAGTTTTCGATCATTTTCCATTAGCTTTCATAATTTTTGATAATCTTCTATATATCAAATTGTAGCTCTTGATCTCCTCTATAAGATTGCAGAACATCGAAAACCTTAAAAATAAGTAAAACCAGCTCAAAATCATGAAAAAATTAAAAGAAAAGAGCTCTTTCTTGAAGAAAAAAAGTACGGTAATTTTATGTGAATTTCTTTGCCAAAAAAATCTTTATTTTCTTCCAACTTTTTGAAGAGCCGATCGCGTGCAGGTGTACAGATTTGTCTTGGAGCAGTCGGCACTCTTCCATTGACACCGTTTAGTGTTGCTCACCATACAGTCAAGTATGACACAAAGTCCAATTTGAGAATTCGGATGGCCTGCAGCAAAGTTTGAATAGTCGTTTGCGCTGAAGTTGCGCGGATTTGAAGGAGATCCCCATTGACAGGAGTCCGTCGAGTTGCCCAAACATCGCAATCTCAGCCAGTTATAGGTGTCAGTGGCCATAGCAAATTGGAATTGTTCCTCCTGAAAAAAGAGAATATTAATAGTAAACCTTATAATTCAGGAGGATTTTCTCTATCGAATAATACCAAACACCACTCAATTTTGAACAAAAACTAGCCTAAATCTCGCCTGTAATTTTGTTGTTTCCGTTTGAATTGGATATAATTCGAAAGAGATCGATTAATACCAAAAACTATGAAAAAACCCACATCTTCGTTCTCAATCCTGATCAATTTGTATCCCTTGCTTTCACAATAATTAAGCGCATCTAGCCAATTGACGGTTAATGGCACGTAGAGATAGCAAATCCCATTGTGGTAGACATCAAGAGCTGAGCATAAAGAGACCTTAGCTGAGACGACAGTCAGTAGGGAAAGGAGGAGGAATAAAGCAACCATGATGGCTGTGCTGGTGGATAGAATCGCTTATCATTCGGCTGTTTTATACTGGAAATAAGCGATAGGAAGATACGAAAAATACAGTCATTTACAGGCAATATTCTTGGCTCCGGGAGCAAACTTTATTTATTCGAAGCTAATCTAATTCTGGGTGGCTAAGGATAGCAGGTGAAGCGACTGGTTCGGCCATTTCTGCTCATTAGAAAGGATATAGAAAGGTAGTAGCCACAATTCTGGGGAAAGTTGAAAACTTCCCCCTATTGGATCGCCGCCTCGAGCTGGATTTTCTTCAAAATCACTTTTTATTCATTTTCTTGCAAAATCAACCCCTTCTCTTTCAAATTCAACAAGCTTCCTGCAATCATATCTTACAGCCCCTTCTCCAGGCTATATCTCAGCTCAAAATTCACCAAATCAAATCAGATCAATTGATTTTTCAGTTAGATCGGGTTCGACAAATGCTGGCAGTTTTCAAGGAGCGAGAAATTGATGCTCGCACCATCAATTTATTTTCTAACTGTCCTTTGATCGAAGATCTTTTTGAATTCACAGCCAAGCGACCAGAAAAACCTATTATTGGGTGATTTATAATACTGCCTGAGCCAATAGAATTGCCTCCGGAATTGGTAAAAACAAATTTTTTCTATCAATACAGGTTGGCCCCAAATTACGTGGACAAGGTTTTTTTATGGATATTTTTTATTAATTCAGCAGAAATTGTTATTATAACAATATGAAACAATAACTAAGGATGTAAGTCAACAATATTTTTAGTCGGTTTCAAAATGGCCACCACGAGCATTGATACAGAGCAGCAATCGCTTCTTGAAATTTTGTGCTATGGGCCGCAGCTCTTCCGGAGATTGGAATTTGTCCCAATTCTCTTTTCAATGATCGTTTGAAAGATTCCAAACTTTTGTGTGGTTTAGAGCAAGCTCTTGTCTCCAATATTGACCAAATGCTATAGTCAAGCGGATTAATATCCAGCGAGTAAGGTGGCCATTCTTCAGAAGTGATAAATTGCGGAAAATGGGTCCTACAGTAGTCTTGAGTCTTTTTTGCCCTATGAGAGGGTGCAGAATTTTGTTGGAAAGTCCATTTCTTGTTTCCAACATACTGTTGTGCTCACGGAAGTACTACCGCCTCCAAAACATCACGACGATATAGTTCTTGATTTATTTTCACTCCTTTTTCAAGAAAAACCAATGATGTTTTGCCCGTAGCACAAATTCCTCCCCACACCATGACAGAAAGAGGATTTTGACGATACTGGACGATTGCGGAGGAGCCTAGAGCTTTGTAGACCATATTCTATCATTTTGGCAGTTGTGGACTTGCTCAATAGTGAACAGCTTCTCATCAGTGAACAGGAATCTCTCCAAATTTTGACATGCGGCCCGCTTAAGGAGTTTTCGGCATCTTTGAAGTCTAACTTTCTTATTTTCTTCTGTAAGCTCTTGAACTTTTTAAAGCTTGTATGGCTTGAGTTTAAGTTTCTTTTTAGCTATACGCCGAACCGTTTCGTGACTGATACCAGTATCACGACTAATTTTTCTCATTGATGCTCTTGGATTTCGTTCAATTCTTTTCTTGATGATTTTTCGATTTGCTGAGTTGTTGAAAGTACGTTTTCTTTCTCTGCCTGGATAGTCGCTTTCATCGCCTAACTCCTTGAAACGAAAGATCGTCTTTGAAACGGTTTGCTTGGGGACATTGAGCAGTTGAACAATTTCACTTTGTCGTTTTCCTTTACGAAAAAGCTCTAAAATTGAGCTTCTTAATTTGGTCATGCTGAAAAAAAAAATTAAGCAGATAAGATATGAAAAACACAAACATAGTACACAAAAATATGGAGAATAAAATGGTTAAAGAAATTTTTAGAAAGCATAGAAAAATATTAGAGATAGGATCCAATTAAATTTGTCCACGTTATTTTGGGTCACCCTGTAAAGCTAGAGATTTTTAGAAAGAAATCACGGTGGAATATGATGGAGAACATTTATTTGAAAGAATTGCTATTGTTACCGGGATTGAACAGCAAGTGATATTGAGAGCTACCGACGAAGAAATGGCCAGTGAAGCCATCATCGAATGTATGGAGGTTAGTTTTGGTTCTCAATGGAACCATCGTAATCCGGGGTTGATAACCAGATCGAAAGAAGCTTTTAAAATTTAATATTTTCAATTGAAAGTCCAGAAGTGCAAAAGCAATGTTTCGATAACAAATATGCCATATGACTAGAAATTCATCGAGGATTCTGATCGGCACTTTGGTCTCTCTCAAATATCTGAAACAGTTTCAAAGGACGGCAGTGATAAGCGACTGGCGCTGGGATGACTGTTGCTTTTATCTAGGCACAAAACTTGTTGGATTAAAATATTTTCGCTACGAATCCATAGAAAATTCTTTTTCAATTTTTCTTTTTCAGTTCCTATACTCGTCTAATTAATTCCTTGCTAATTGAGGCCAAGGAGGTCATCAAACTCAAGAAATTCTGGTAATTTTCTTCTTTTTTTCGCTAAATTTATACCAAAAATAGGATGGATTTTCTACAAAAGAAAAAAATGAATCATGGAGCTGCTACCCGAGAAGAATGTCCTGGATATAGCCCAAAAAGTAAGCACTCTTAATTAATTTTTAAGATAACTTTTCAGATGAAACCCAAAGAGTTTAATCGATTTTGCCGCTCATCGAAATGGATCAATGATGGCTTAGAAGCCTCCCACTTCAAAATTAGAAATCACGGAAGAGGTTTTGACATAGAGCGGGCATAAGTATGTCGTTTTTTGTTAAATTTTTGTGCATCTATCTCGCTAAATGTTTAAATCAAATTCAGATACAACAAGGAGGTCCCGATCTGTCGAAATTTAAAGAATATTTGAAGGGCTGCGAATGGTTTTATCTTGATTTTGTTGGGATTAGTTTCTTCCAAAGAGGAGTGAGATATTATTTTTTGTAAATGTTGAATATTTTTTAAAACAAGAACTGCTTAAAGAAATTCTAAAAGTCATGAAAGAACATCAACTCTTCACAAAAGAAATTCACCTGTCATCTCTGTCCCTCTTCCAAGAGATTCTGACCATCCTCAAACCAGAAAAATCAAAATTTATGGAAGAATACTCTATATAATATTATGAGAAGTTGGATCGAAGATAGGAGCCAGAGATTGGATGCAGTTGAGAGAAAAAGATGAGAAAATTGAGTCAAGGGAAGAGGATTTTGGAATTTGTAACATCACCTCACCCTATACCCATTTCAATGAGCAGAAAGAAACCGACGATTTTGAAGAAGTTCGAAGACACTTTTTTCCATAAATTTTGTTTTATTTTTCCTGTTTCTTTGCTTTTTTCAGTCTTTTTCTGGCTATTCTTCCTTCCCAAATAATTTATTTAGAATTAATTCTTTTAGCCCCTAGAAATGGAGGAAGAAATGCGAAAAATTGAGGAGGAATTCGCCTTCCAGGAGAAGTGGTATTTTTCTATTTTTCCATTCCAAAGTTCAAAAAATCTAGGATCAAAATCTTCAAGCGAGGCAAATTCTTCTTTCAAAATATTTCAGAGCGTCTCATCCTCAAAATTATCGCCAAGGTTTGAAATAAATTCGCCAGAAAATTGCACAAATTCAGATGGAAGCGAAAGTCTTCTTCAATCTTCTAAGAACCGGCAAGTGGATGCATTTGCTTTGCAGAGAAAATCGCGATTCTCTCCTCATTTCTTTTGACATATCAGACTATTACTACAATAGTGTGGTACTCTTCTAAATGTTTTTATAGATCGAATTTTAGGAACAAAGGTCAAAAGCGGATAAAAAGGAAAGAAATCAATATCTCCAACAATTAAGAAAAATCATCCGATCAAAATATTACTTTTTCTTGCCCAATGCTTGGTATGGAAATTTTATGGTGAGTAATCAGTGGCCGGGTCCGCTTTCTTCCCGCCCGTCGCCTTCCCGTGAGGTTGGTCGGGAAGGTGAAAAATCGCCCGGAAGTTGTCTGGAAAGTCACGGGAGAATTACGGATTCCCGGGAAGAAAGCGAACCACCATTCTTTTGACCTTTTTCAGGAAGATTTATGCTCAAAAGAAGCCTATCATTTCCGCCGACAATGCTGGAATAGTGGAATTCTTCGAATCAACAAATTTCCAATCAATATCTCCATTATTAATCATTTACAGCCAATTATCATAGAAATTAATAATGATTATGAAATAGGTATTATGAAACTAAATGGTCCACTCTCTGAGGATTTTAACATCCCGGCTCGCACAGTAAGCTCTTTTTTCTAAATATAAATTATTAATTTAGAAACACTTTATTGTCGATTATAACAGCATTAGTGATTCTGATTTTTACAAGGAGATCGAGCGTTTTGGATCGTTGCCATTGGAGGTAATATTAAGTCGTAGAGATGGCCTTCTTAAACCCGCTAAATTATTTTCAATTTTGAAGGGAATAGCTCAAGTAAGTGGGATTGCCACCCAAAATGAATCATCTTTTTATAGGAAAGGCACCTTCATAAGCCTCTCCAATTTCTAACTTACAAAAGAGAGAGTGACACAAATTCTGATATATTTAACTCCTGGCCGATGGACTACTTTTTTCCATCGAGTGGCTTGTTTTACTACATAATCGTCGCTAAATCGGATGTTGGAGTTAGCGTAATTCATTTAGATCGATTCGATGAATTCGATGAAAGGGAACAAGTGTTTACGCTGCAAATAATGGGAATTAAAAGCTTCGATGAATGGGAGAAATTCACTAAGAGGGAAATAGTGAATCAGCGTCATTTGCTGGAGATTCAGAGAAATGATAATCAATTAACTGGGATTTTGGAGGATTTTAGCGCCCAAGTTGCTAGCGAATTTTTTGAAGGAGGTGGGCTAAAATAGAAAAAAAGAATAAAACTTCCAGGAAAATTAGTCTATCCTCCCTTGGCTCCTCCAGAACCAGCCTCAGAATTCGTGGAATTTCTAAAGGAATTTGAGGATTTCGATATCCAACCAGGTATTTTCTCTCTTCTTTGACAAAAAGAACTCCCAGAAAAACTGGCGCCTCATAAGCCAAAATGGAAAAAGACCGAGAAGTTGCCCGATTTACCTCGAAAATTACCAGAAATTCATTCAAACAACTGGCTAATTGAGGCCAAGGAGGTCATCAAACTCAGGAAATTCTGGTAATTTTTTTTTTCTAAATTTGCACCAAAATAGGATGGATTTTCTACAAAAAGGAAAGTTCATCTTGGAGCTAATGCCCCTCAAAAATGTCTTGGATATAGCCAGAAGAGTAAGTTCTAAAGCAAAAGATTTAAAATAGTTTGTTAAGATCAAACATACGCGCTTCCCTCTCCTTTTTTCGTCGACTAAATGGGTGAATGAGTTGATCCAAAATTCTGCTTCAAACTTCCGAATTCATGGAGGACATTCTTGCTTCTCGATGGATAAAGTGGCTACATTTTAATCCACAAACAACCTTTGAAATTTCAGATTTATAGGGACAGCTCATATTTTAAAGAAACCTTAAAATCATTGGAGTTCTATTATTTTAATTACATCAGCTTCAAAAATTTCAGTGCCGATGTAAATTTTTTAAAAAAAGTTTTAAGCATTTTTTTTAGATTAATCATCTCAAAGAAGTTCTACAGTGGGTTAGAGAGCGGAAAATTTTTGTAAGACAGATCTTACTCCACAGGCATTGCCCCCTGATCCAAGAACTTTTTGAATCCTTCGCCAGAGGGCCCGAATCGCTTTACGCCTTCCATTATGTGACCCTTCCTACGCCTGTTAAATTCTCTCCGCAACTGGTAGGATCACATCTTTTTTCTACAAAATTAAGAATTCAGAAAGAAATTGAGGTACATGTGGGCTTTTGTATAGGAGATCGAATTGAAAGAATTAAAGAATTGATTGAAGGATTGACTGGAATTGAGCAAGCGGTGATTTGGCGTTGCTGCAATGGTGAAGATGCAAATAAAACTGTCACGCATCAGTTAGAGGTAATTTTAAAGACAGACTGCTGAAGACAAATGAGCGAAGTAAAATAAGGAAAAACCATTTTTAGACATTAAAATCCAAGGAGTGTCGAAGCAATATTCTAATAAGAACTTGGAGTATATTTCGCCCGCGTAGTTACGATCCCCAATTTGATCTCTCTGAAATATCTGAAACAGTCTTTATCTTCCGCTCAATGGGTAGGGGAAGAGGAGGAGTTTGGAATTATTTTATTCGATTGGAAAAAGCTGGATCTGGAGCTGTTGGAATGGCACACTTTGATGATTCGTTGGACTTTATAGAAGGGAGCGAGGAGGACGAATTGAATCAATTTGACATTCGCTGTGAATATTTTCCAACAATGGAGAGCTTTTTGGATTATTTCGAGAGGGAAGTTGGATCGAAGAGAAGAGCCAGAGATTGGATGCAATTGAGAGAAAAAGATCGGACAATTGATCCACGGGAGAAAGACTTCAATGATTATAAAAAACGAAAACCTTATATCCACTTCAATGAGCAGAAAGAAGCCGAAGATTTTAAAGAGGTCCGGAGCCGATTCTTTTCATAAATTTGTTTTTCCTGTTTCTTTGCTTTTTCCAGTTTTTTCTGGTCATCCTTCCTTCCCAAATAATTTAGAAATTAATTCTTTTAGCCACTAAAAATGGAGAAGGACATAGCCCGGAATTGTGAAAGCAGCTCCCTAAAACTGAACTGACTTCTCCACTTTATTTCCGCTTTTCAAAAGCAAAAGCTTTCCAGCTTTGAAATAAAGTTCCATTAGTTAATAATGTACAAATATAGTATCCTTTTCTCATTTTTTTTTTTACTTTTTTGTGTTTTTTGATTATTTCAATTTATAATTTGTAGATGATGTCGAAAGCTGTTCAAGCCCACAAGATGCCCCCGACCCCCTTAAAACAGTCACAACAACAAGATGCAAATGTGCAAGCTCGGCCATTATTGAAGCTTTCTCAAAACAATTTGGAGGATGTAGAAAGCAACACTGCATCTACTGACACAGACGATGTTTCTTTTTATACTATGCTGGGAAGTGCTTTAACGCAGAATTTTGGAGCTCCTACAGCTCGTGCAAGTCGAACAGTAACGAAGGAGAAATGTGTATCTCAAGACTCAAATTTTTTTACTACTTCATTGGAGCCAACAAAAGCTTGCAGACGATCTAATTCCGAAAACAGTCTGAATACTGGTCTATCCAATTTTACTGGTTTTTCGTTTTTTGACTCTCTAGAAAAGCAGGTTTGACTTACAGTCAGAAATCAAAATTAAGATTAAGATACAAAGACAATCTAAATTACAACAATCAGACATTATGACTTGCAAATATACCAGGAGATCGCATAGTGCTTCTGCGCTGGATGGAAATAAGATGTCAAAGCAGGATAAGGGATTTGAAGGAGAACTCCATCACACCTCCAAAGGAAAGCATGCTGTTATCATATACAGGCAAGCGTTAAAGAAGCAATAAATCACCGAAAAACAATAATTCAGACTTCCAAACACTCCTTCCGATTGTCTTCGCTTTATTTTTAAAAGGGAGAAGCAAGGAGTAGGAAATGCAACCTACTTTTGCTACGGATGCAAAAAACAAGGTCAAGAAGTATCTATTAGCGTTGGTTTCATTCAAGCAGACTTTTAGCTCAGTTTTAGGTCAATGATTTTAAAATTTTCGGTGAAGATCCGGAAAAGATGAATCACCGTTGCGTTCCATTGCAATATACTCCTGAAATTGCTAGAGAGATTAAGATAGAAAAGAATAAGGATCTTCGGAAGCAGAATCCTGGGTCACTCTCTCAGTCTCCACAGCAGGCTTTCAATTCGATGATGGACACGATATACAATCACGAACATCTTGATATTGCACTCAGCGGCTTTAGTCAATATGATAATTCAAGACGATCAACAAAAGTTTGATGTCCAAGAAAAGCTGCGAAATGAGAAGAATTTGCCTAAAATCCTATCGAAGAACGCTAAGAATTCACAGAGTGTATCGTTCAGTGCGGTCCAGGTATGCCTACTATATATCTAGAAAGAACAAATGATAGGACTCTTTAAAACGAAGTTGCATTCCTACACTTGATGAACCATTTGTCCACGTTGTTAAAGAGGACTATATGGTTATGTACATAAGAACTCTTATTAGAGCTACGGTACAACTTGGCAAGTTTTAGTCAAGTAACAAACAGCTCAACAACTTCAGGAATAACTGCTGTACAAGTCGATGGAAAGCATGGATATCTCAAGGAACAGCTCGGAGATTCAGGTCAATTATACAATATTCTTGCAATAACCAAAGATAATGCTTCTGTCCCCTTGATGCACGTTCTTACCACTTCTAAAACACAAGCGACCTATCTACAAATTTTTGATCAACTCAAAGCAGAACTACTGCTAGCAGACTGTAAGCCAGCCGAATTAAGATTCATCGCTGATTTTGAAATGGCTGCGGTTGGAGCTTTGAGAAAGGTTGGTGTTCAAACAATATGACAGGTTGTTTTAGACATTTAAAGAGTCTTCTATAGAAGCATATGCTGTTCATTATGGACGTGCTTTGGCTCGAGTACAACGATAACTTTTATTTTCGTATTGTAAAGATGATCCGACGATTCGAACATGGCATCGACGACTGCAGGCCCTAACCTTCTTACCAGAGGTAAAGTTAGAGTTAAAGTAACAAATAAAACTCTTTAGGACCTAATTTCCAAAAGCAATTTGCTCAGCATTCCGATCAAGAAAACGGAGCAGTCAATAAGCCAATATAAAGCCTGTGAGAAGTTCTTGACTTACTACAAGAACACATGGATGAAAAAGTCTAGACTTTGGAACAAGTTTGGTATGAAACTGGCTGTAGCATCCGAGCGCTCTCTTAAATTCAGGCACACTCGACTATCGCACGACCAATAGAGTCGAAGCCTTCCATTCATCAATACAAAAGGCTTTCAAAGCGACTAAACCTACAATCAATGACATTGTTCATTGGTTGAACTCGGCTTTAGTCAATATGATTTCCACCATCTTTTACAATTTTCGACGCTCTGCAAAGTTATAAAGGAGATCGAGAACTACAACTTTGTAGAAGATTGAAAATGCAGAAATATACGAGAAATTGCAGCTGACTCCAGTTGGTTGTTTGTATTTTATGGCGGATACGATCTTCACTCTGTGGATTTTCAAGCGATATTTCTTCCCAGAAGAGCTAACTTCCAATAGCTTGACAGCCGTTTGTTGTTCTCGAATCTAAATGAAAATAAAAATATTCCATTGTTGAATTTGATTGCTTCCTCTGCCGTCTCTCATCGATTTTCTCAGCCACGCTCAGTTGATTTTCTCGACACAGCATGGGGCTCTTACGGCCGGCTGTGTCGTACAATTGCTCTGTTTGTGTCCATCCAAGTCGGAAAACAAAGAAATTCAGAATGAAAGCTCATTTTTCGAATAAATTCGTTATGTCTCTAGAGATTTCATAAGCAAATATAGGGTGCGGAGAAAGCTCTGATACTTTTTTCAAGCGACTACAAAAATTTAAAAAATAGTGTTCGACTTTTTTGTTTATCTTTCATACTTTTGTTGATGTCTTTTAACTTCTTTGTAACAAAAAAATTATGTTTTTTCCTTAAGCTTCTCTCAAAATGAATGCCCAAAAGAAACGCATTGTAACCATTGAGTTGCACTAGGCTAAAAAAAGCCTATGAAGATCGTTCGAATGACGGGATATTCAAACAAATGCTGGTGTACTGGGCGATTAAACGAGCTTGGAAATGATCATGATCGACCGAGAAGTGGACGTCCAGCAACAGTAGTCACCCCTGAGAGCGTCAACAAGGTCAGATGTCGAATCAAGCGGAATTCACTCCGATCGATGAGAAAGATGGCCGGCTACCTGGGAATCGACGAGAAGAGTGTGCGCACAATTGTCCGAAAGAAACTTGGCATGCTAAGTTATCGAATCAACCGAGCCCATCTCTTAAACGATCGAATGAAGATGAACAGGAACGTGTATTGAGGCTGAGGGAGGAAATTTCGAGCATTTGGTGTAATTTCTTTATTGTTTGGGCTTGAACAAATATGTTATTACCGCTTTTTGATTGATAATGCCAAGTTTTTGAACTTTTACTACCCTTAGAAAAAGTATCAGAACTTTCTCCGCACCCTGTATTCAGAGAGAAACCATAGTACCCAAATTTGGCCTTTTTGATTTCTTCTCTTCATTTTTTTCATCAGTTATTTTACCTCCCTTGTAGGGAAAGGCTTTCCAAAATTTGTTTCAACCACTACTTGCATAGGGTCGGAAGGCATTTAGTACCTCAAACTTGGGTAATTAAACCGACGACTATCCTCCGTCGCTGGCTATCTAGCTCGCCCAGTGCTGAGGCCGTATGGAAAGGGCGAGCATCGAGAGAGAAAAATGAAAGCGATGGAGATAAAAGATGCAAAGAAACCATCGCCCTTTCCGTACAGCCTCAGCATTGGGCCAGCCAGATAGACAGGGACCGACTAGAATTGTCGGTTTAATTACCCAAGTTTGAGGTACTAATTCACTTCCGACCCTGTGAACTGCAGAGGTTGAAAGAAATTTTGGAAAGCCTCTCCCAGGGGGAGGCAAAAACAAAACGTCAATCGAGTTTTTAATATGCAATTTGCCTGTTTTATTCTGTCGAAAAATCTTTTTAGCATGCTCTCCGTTTCTGATGAGCTGAAAAAGTTCTCCTTTGCTGAGGTAGACTTGTCCATATTTTCGGATCCATTCTTAAATTAAATAATTTAAAAAAGAAAACTAACATCATGCATGCTCTCCCCTTCCTCACTACTTTCTCCGCTTGAAGTGTATTCAACTTTCGGGTGATGTTTGGCCATCTGAAAAAAAGAGTTATCATTTCACTAAAAAGAGATATAAATAAAGGTGTATATCCTTCTATTTAAGCCGAATGTTTGTCTTGTTTTCCTATATGAGCTTTGAATAACTATCAAATTGTGCTACATACAATCCAAATTAGGTTGGCTACATATTTGGGAGTCCAGATGTTTGATATCTTATTTAGCTTTACTTGGCCTTTAACTTCAGGCACAAAAGCTGTCAACAAAATCAGGAAGCTTTTTCTACAAGCATGAATCACATAACAAATAAATGTATCGTCCTTGTAAGAGAAAGGACACTAGACTCCTTTATAAAGTTTTGATTGATGATTATCGTCATTGACTATCTAGATTGTATTGGGGATATTCTTTTTGCACATAAAACTAAAGGAATCACCTAAAAGTTATAACAAATCAATATAGAAAGGCAGAGAAATAGGATAAAACAAGCGTCGATTGAAATGCTGCGTATCTCAACGAGTTTTTCAAATTTTACTTCTTCTTTCAAAAATTTAAATCGAGGATTTCGCCAGCAATTGTCTTCGTTCTCCCAAGATTCCAAAGTTTCTATAAATTCTAGCACAAATTCGCACAAAAAATTTATTCTTCTCCTCAAATCAAGTTAAAATGCCCAGAGAAGCCTCGTTGTGTACCTGACGCATCGGTTTTAAACGTCAAGAGTCGGCTGAAATTTGTCAGTAAATCCTTGCCATCTCCTACCGTAATAGTTCGCAGACCAGTAATTTTTGAAGTCATCACTGCCGCCCGTCCTGTATTCGATCTTCATAGTATTCGAATTAGACCTAAAAATGCGGCCAGTGTAATTAGTGTCGCTTATTCTAAATGAATTAATTGAAGAACAAAAGAAGAATTACAAAGCGAAAGGTTCAAAATCGAAGAAGCTATAGTAAAGGTAGATCTGGCTTTGGTCATCCAATCGCGTTTCAATGAAGTGAATCGAAGCAATCAATCCTTCATTTTCAGTGATGAGGTATTCGCAAGAATTTGGCTGACTTCCGTAGGGATAGCCAGGCGAATAAAGCTAGAAATCAAACATCTTTTAGAAGAGGAGGACATTCGTCGTTGGACTTACAAGGGAATATTGTAACCTTAGGATGGATTGCCGGGCATATGCCATTCAAAAGAGCGCTAAAAACTGAATTCCAGGGTTAATCGTAAGCTTCTTTGGCTATGTGGGAATCCATCCTTGGCATTGTTAACCTCCCTTTCAATTATGCAAAAGTTTCAAGAGAGAGGAATGGTTTGGGAAGCTCTTTCAAGCCCCATTCATAAATCCAGATACGCCTCAGGCCATTCAGATTTTTCCAATTTAAAATTTGAGATGAAACTTTTTGTTAAAAAAAACTACTTGGCCAGATCCTGTGACAAAATATGGTGAGGAGCATTGAGAAGGTGCCAGAGTAGTCATTGGAGTCGAAGGAAGATCGCATGCATTGGTCAAATCTGAATATTTCTTTTATTTTTTTTTTTCTGAAAAAAGGTGGACTCTTTTTGCAGACAACAGCCAGACTTCCTTGGCTGGCGGTGCAAGGAGCGCTGATCCATTGGCCGGCTTCTACCAGATCGTCCACGAACGGCATCATGACGCAGCTTCCCAATTGAGGGTTCGTGTAGTCTGAAAGTCTGTCTTTAAGAGGAAAGAAATTATTTCATTTTTTTTACAACTTTATGAAGTTGTTCAGTAATACCAGATGAGACCGATTTTGAGATTTGCCGAAAGGAATCAATTTTTAAATTTTGAAGCAGCTTTCCGATGTTCTCAACAAAGTTGGAGATTTTCCCCACAAGACTACAGCAGAAAATCAAATTTCCACAAAATATTCTTTTCGCATGAGCGAATGCAGATAAGATAACAGCAGGCAAGCCTAACATCCATAAACGCACAATTCAAAGACTTACGGTAGAATTTTCTCTGAGAACTCACAAAAATTCGAATAATCGTAGCTGGAACGATCGCTCCAGGCGTACGAACTGCCAGCTATCTGTAGTCCAGTAAGGATGTAGAGATCCTCCATGATAGTAGGCACATCTCTGACGTAACTGTTTTCCTAAAATCTCTTTAGTCAGCTGGTGAAAGCGCTGTGATTACCCCTTCAGAATGAATCGACGCCAAACTGCCACAATTAGAGCTACAGTAGGAAGAAGCCGAATTGAAGGAAGTTGCCGTTGAGGAAAAATAGCAATAGCCACGGAAATAATACGAGCCGGGGGCACAGCTGGGGACTAAATTGTTCTTTTTAGGCTCGAAATATGAAGATAACTACCTGTGATAGATGGAGTGCTCTCGCAGCCGAAGTAAGCCGTGCTAAAATAATGTTGCAAATATACCGTATTCTCTCGAATTTAGAAATTCCTCAACTTGGTCATGAATTTTGAGCAATTTTTCCCAACTTTTGCAATTCGCAATGTTTTAAAAAATTGCAGAACATCGTAAATCATAAAAACTCGATATAAATGCCGAAAATTAGTGATCAAGAGATTCTTATATTCGAGACGATACGTTTGAGCGCAGTCGATTGAATACCACATGCCATTGATTACATTCATTACAACACACGCTCCAATTGTCACATTCGGCTGATCTAAGAAGGAGTTTCAAAGAGAGAACAAGCCCACTGGGATAGAAATTAGTGTAGCTGACAGTTCGTCCACTATCCCATTGACAGCCGCTAGTACTATTAGAGATACAGGTCATTCCAAGCCAGACGAATTCCACAAATCCTGCTTCTTGCTGATAGCCCGAGTTGGCCTTGATTCTTCCATCGAAATGAACTATAGCCAACTTACAAATCCATTGGGAATATCCCGAATATAGGCGTTGTAGTATGCACAAATTTGATAGGCGCTATTCCGATCATTGTCACTAAATATCCCAGACATGCAATTGCCCTGATTATCGCTCCACCAATCTGGGCAAATGAGTCCTCTCACACCTGAAATTCTTCTTTTTTAGGATTTGGTTCTCCACCATGAGAGTTATCATCTCTCATGGATTACTGTAACGATTGTTCGATAGAGAAATTCAAAATTGCTTATCAAAAAAAGGAATAACTTACCAAGAAAGAGAAAAGAAAGCAAGAGCATCTTCATCCCGCCAGGGGGGCAAAAGAAAGTTGAGATAAAAAAGGTCGTAAGAGTCTCAAATCTATGGGACAGCCATTCCACTTATCTCACTTTGATAGCTAATAAGAGAGCTTATGACCACAAGGAGGAAACAGTTTACTCGACTTCTTATGAACTTATCGGGGTGGGTGACGTTAGGTCCGCGGACTCTTGCGGACCTAACGTCACCCCCGCAAGATACAAGTAATTTCCAGTCACTTTATTTTTTAAAAGCAAATGGCTTTTCTTGAGACATCAAGTTAATTCTGAATTATTTGTGTGATTATTGTGCAGAATTATTCTTTTATATTGTACGTATAGTTATTTGACTGGAATTGGCCGGTCTTTCTAACAAATTATCGTATTTTTAATCCGAAATATTTATTATAGTCTTGTGAGAACTTCTGTGATTTTCCTTAGTTTGTCATCATGACTAATGAAAATGAGCAAGATGAAGTGAACGAACTTTCTCAGGATATATTCGACGTGCTGAACATGGACACGGAGGAAATTCAAAGGACTCGAAGGCTTTTTACTGACCGTAATGAGAATAACGAGAAAAATTTTGATATGCCAGTAACCTTCCCCGAGACGTACTCATCCCGCTCTATTACAGAAGTCACAGAGACAGGCAGCGAGTGTAGCATCCATGATGTAAGTTTATCTTTCTTGTTGAAAATATTTTCAGTTGAACCCTTCAAGTCGATATTACACATCCTTTGAAAGCGATTCTGATCCATATTTTGATGAAAATGGGGAAAGAGAATTTAGAAATAAAAGATCTAGACAAAGTTTAAATAAACTAGAGCCTTTGCTGAAAAAGACTGCTGAAGATGGAAAGGATTCACTCAAAACTAATGTCTGGAAAGCTAAAACGGTCACAGGAAAATATGGAGCTCGCCCCGTCTACCTTCACAAATGTACAGATGAAGCAGACACCTGCTATACCTTTCAATGAAAGAGAGATCTCAAAGACGGCATACAGGCTTACATTTGTATTAGCTGCAAGTCTAAAGGAACAAATTCTAGTATAGCGGTTAGTATTTTTGCTACAGGACATTCCCTTTAGGTTGAGGCTGGGCACTTCTTGGATGACCCTGAAACAGTGAATCATATTTGCAAGAAGAAACTGTATTCTGACGAGATAGCTCAACGAGTTCGCTATGAAACTTATAGCGAAGCACGTAATGAAGAAGGAGCAGCTTCTGCCATTGAAATTTACAATAAAATGATTGACAACGTTTTAGGTAATGAGACTCTAAGCAAGGCAATTCCAATTTCTTAGCAAAAACGAGAGCATTTTATGATGAACTCTTTGGTATTGTTAAAAAGAAACTGACAGCTGTTGGATGCGATATGGCTACTATTACAATCATCACGGATTTTGAAAAAGGAGCAATCAGGAGTATTCGCACAATTGTTCCCGAATGCTTCCACGAGTGCTGTAGCTTTCACTAGAGCATGGCTTTAAACAGAAACGGCAAAAAGCTTTGCTCCTTTAAAGACAATAAAACAATAACTTAATGGTTTGGACGAGTTCTCGCCTTACAATTTCTTCCTACAATAAGTCTCTTTCAAGGTACTACTTCTAAGCATTAAGGATTATTTCTCATTGATCGGTGTTCTAAGTTGCACCCGTTGGGAAGGACCACCCAGCATTCCTTGCCTGTTCATCTTTTTTGGAGTATTTTATCAAAACATGGCAAACTGGATGCTTCAAAGACCTTTGGAATAAATTCGGTCGCTTAGAGCATAGAACATCAAATCAAGCAGAAAGTTTCCATGCTAGTTTTAAAAAGGCTATCTGTGCGAGTCGCGCTTCATCTCTACCAGCTATTCTGGATTATTTGAGAAAAGTGCAAACTGTTCGCTATTTGGACCTGCTTGCAATAAAAAACGCCAGTTCAGAAACAGCCTTTTACGCTATATATTTAAGAAATAAGGAAAATTGAAGACTGTGAGCCAAGACCAATTGGATAAGCAAACAGCTATGGGCAAGGAATTCGACGAGTTTGAGAAGACAGTAACGGAGAGCGGAGCTACCAAAGACACGATCATTTCATATTTGGACAAAATGACTCGATTTGTTTCAAGAAAAGCAATTTGATTTTAAGAAATAAAGCGACTGGAAATTGCTTGTATCTTGCGGGGGGTGACGTTAGGTCCGCAAGGGTCCGCGGACCTAACGTCACCCACCCTGATGCAAGCTATCTTGGGCGATTGTGGGATTCCTTTGGAACAAGATGGCTAAAAACTTTTGACATTCCTTTCAAATCTACTCACCCAGGATCAATTCTTGATATTTTGGCTGGTGGCTGGGAAAGTTCTAAAACTAAGTTGGATGAATTACAGCAGATCTCTTACCGCTCGAATCGGCTGCAACCATCTCTACTCGTAAAGTTTCCTGTTTAGTTGGATTCTCTCCCATCGGTTTTTTGCATTTATCACACGTAACTATTCCTCCTTCTCTGGCTGCTGCTGTCATTTTTGATACAAGGCAGGTGTGGCAATATATACTTCCACAGCAATAAGCCGCATGAGGCTCCACCGGCTGCTTTTTACATCTCTCACTGAAAATTTGTGAATTTTCTTTGCAAAAATTCATTAGCGTTATCTCATTAGAATTTATCGAACAATTTAAGAACTATCGTTTTCTTTGAAAGTCGTAGGGTTGATCATCAACCCAATAGTTAAATAAAACAGACCAATCTAGGAGATTTATCCTTTGAGGAAAAGTGCGTTGTTGGATTGACTCATTTTTATTCTCTTCTACTGGTATCCTTACTGAAATTTGATCTTTATTCCTAAAAAATATTACGTGGTACCATGCCTTATCTTGTTATTGATAGAGCATCGAAGAGAAATTCAATTCTTAGTTGTGCGGACTCTGATCTGAAAAATAAAGTGAAATTAGAATGTGAATTTTCGGATTAATATACTGTAATTTCTTTTTGCTAAATTTTAGGAAAAAAAATTTGCTGGTCGGTAAAATCCATATTTTTAAAATATGGTCTTTTTTAGCTTTGATTTTTAAAAAGTCAATAGATTTATTTTTTTTAAATTTCTGTTGTCCAATTGTTTTAGTAGCTGTAAAATTTCACGAACAATTGAGAAAAAGACGGTGAGAAGTTGGTGGCTTCAATTAGACGACGAAGACAGAGACATAGACGGCATAGACGGGCTTCTCCACTTTATTTCCGGCGGCAATAAATTTCCAGAATTTGAATAAATTCTTTCCGCATGATATTTCAGAAAAAAAATTAATATTTTTCATTTTTTAAAAGTTATATTATTAAAGTAGAGGCTTAGTACGTTCAGCTTAGCGTTATTCATGTATTTTGGTTCATAAATACCGCTAAGCTGGGCATACTAAGACTAAGCTATTAGAGGAGATTTGATGAAACTTTATTTCCGCTTTTTAAAAACCGGAAATAAAGTGGATATCCCGCATAGACGCAGAGCATAGTGAGCTTTTCTTTATAAACACAGTTGTCTTTCTTTTAAAAAGTTCGAGAAAGAGAGTCTTGTTAAATTAGCGCCCAGATCCATTCAATATTCTACTTTTCTTGTGAAGAGGAATTCTACCGTTTTTGTATTTTATTTCTCTACAAATAAAGCTCGTTCTTTGAGGAGAAAGAGAAGTTTGTGGCTTGAATCAGACGATGATCAACAACGCATCAGATATAATGCTGAATCTTTCTCAGAAGATGTCATTGGCGAGTTGGTGGCTGTTCTTTTCTGATTAGGTGTGGGCTGCATCAGAGGATTGGCTCCAGCTGTTGGTGGGTAGCAAATGCTTGGAGGTATAGACGGTCGATTAACGACGCTTTGAGTTGGAATGGGGCCTATCGAAGGCGCCTGAGTTGATTGAAAGACTTGTCTGATGTTAGGCGGCCGAGTTAGAAGAGGATTTGGCGCACCAGCTGGGATAAAATTCGTGGGCATGGGATGAGATTGGCTGATTGGAATGTTCAAAGAAGCTCTTGGGAAGGCATACGGTGGAGATTAAAAACGATAGGATACTAAAAACGGCTGATTTCCAGGAACCGGAGCCGAGGCAGTAATTGAGATGCGATTTGGAGCTGCTGCGGTCAGCAGTGGATATCCTCCATCACTCATCACCATCGAAGATTGAGGCTCTTCTTCTGTACTCGTAAGTCTATTTTCTTTGAGCTCGTACATTTCTAAAAAAATTCATTATAGGAAGAGTAAAGGAGAGAGTGTCGTTTAGAGAATTGTTGAAAGGAAACTCACAAATGATCCTAGAATACCGAAATGTCAAGATATCTCAACATCACACTCTTTTACTAAACATTAATGTCATCGTTTTCTTTTTAAAAAACAGCAATAAAATCAAGAAAAAAAGGAGGCAACTCGTCTTCCTGATAGCTAAGGACTCACTCAATACGCCAGAAGGCTAGCCGATTGGCGTGTGCTTAGGCCAAATTCAGTGTTATCAGAAATACGAGTCAGACTGGAAGAAATGGTACAGAGGCAGAATAGTAAACAGACACATATTCATCTTAATAAGCAATATTTTTAATCGCACACAGATAGACAGACAGATGGAAAATTACTCCTAAAATCCTAACAAGGGAATGTTCTGAGGACACTGCGATTTCGGGAAATGGCATATACCATTCGATAGAGCTTGAACAGCACTCACAGGAATCACTCTCCGAATTTCCAGAACGACTTCCCAAAATCTCTAAAAATACCCTGAAAGTGGGCGACTCGCAGACTTTTTTTGCCTCCGAAATATATCGTGTGATTCAACCTTCCATAACAAGCGAACTCGTAGCTTAGTTGTACTTTACAAATCTTTCTAGGTCACGGGTTCGATCTCCGACCCTTTCCTCTTTTTTTTAACATTTCTCCTAGTTTTTTTAGAAGCATTAAAAAATGAGCAGAGAACTTTGATTCATTGGCAACAAAGTTGGCAGGCAAGAGAATCAGAAGATATAAGGAATAAGATTTAGGCTAAAAACACTTTAAAAATGCGGAACATCAAATCGGACGCTTGAATTGGATAGCAAACGAGTCGCTGAATTGGCAGAGCTTGCCGAGAAATATGACTGTTGGTTGCATGTGGATGCCTCCTTAATCGGTGGATATTGGCTAGGAGAACGTGCAAAGAAATGGAAGCCGAGCTTCGAGGATGTCGACAGTCTCTACCTAGAGATCTTCCTTCACTCTGAGAGTACCAAAATAATATGGTGAGGAGATTCTTCTCCTTTTTTCTAGTCTATTTATTTCCCCCCTTGGGGGAGGGCCGTTCCCGGCTTTAGTGCAACGCCGGGTCGACCCATGAAGTGGAGCTAGCAAGCCAGCTGCCACTTCTGGTCTCAAAAATCGGTTAACCTTGTATACCAGAATACTGGTATTATCGAAGGTTAATTCGATAAGAACGATTACTACACTTTGATCTTAGCCATTAGGCCGAGAAGCGATACTTTTTCGTCAAAAACGCCGAGTAGTCGATAGCGCTTGGGACCGAGGGTGTACGCGTGCGAGTCAGATCGCTGCAAACCGTATTTTCGAATATCGCGGACTGGGTAGCGCGTGGCTGCGAATTGAGGAGTAGCATGAAATATCATCTGAGAAAACCTAGAAAAATCATGCGTTTAGGCTATTTGTGTTTTTGGCTCAACTGCCTCATCGCTTGTAGAAAAAAAGAGGTGTGAAAGAAGTACACTACACTTTGATCTTAACCATAGGTCGAGAAGGGATTAGCTTAATCCGTTCCCCAGTGCGGTTGTTCGGTTTACTTCTCTCCTATCGCAGAAATCCTGGCTGGAGCGACGGTAGCCAATATACGTTGGAGGACGTTACTGCCCGATATCGAGGACCTTGAATGGAAGCGTAAACTAAGATGGGCAACCAAAGTTGCGGAAATGAATCGTCTTCGATGGAGTAAAGCAGTGACGCAATGGACACCACTGGATAAGAAGAAGAGTGTAGGTCGACCAGAAGTCAGAAGGGCAGACGAGCTGCAAAACGCAAGTAGAGCGGCTTGGATGCGTAAGGCAAGATCTGGTGGCGCTGAGTGGGTTCGGAGTCTAGGAGCGGTAAGGGATACCTCTCCCTAGGTGGCTTCCTTTTGATTCCGTCATAATAAATTGTAAATTGTGGAGGAAGTATAATGACATGGTGCGCCATATCATCAAAAAAGCATCTTCTAAAATGGACTCGAATGAGTACATAGATGTTCTTAAGAATTCGTTAGTTCCCTTTTTCCAGGCAAGCATTCACGTTTCAAATTTAACTAAATCTTTCTTAAGCAACGCTAAAATCCCAGTAATCGATTGGCCCGCACTCTCGCCTGATTTAAATCTTGTAGAAAAACTTTGGCCAATTTAGCAAGAATTGTGTATGGTAATGGGAAACAGTATAGCACTGTACCAGAGCTTAAATTAGCCATTCGTTCAGTCTGGGGAACCATAGATAAAGAGTATATTTTTAAATTGTATGATTCTATGTCTCGCCGCTTGTGTGATGTTATCCAACGCCAGGGAGGTGCCTGTTCTTATTAATAAACATACAAGACAGTTTACTCAACTGATTTGCTCGAGAATTTGAGATTTAAATAAAGTATCTACACTTTTGTTACATCTCTTTTTTTCTACAAGCGACGAGGCGGTTGAGCCAAAAACACAAATAGCTTAAACGCATGATTTTTCTAGGTTTTCTCAGATGATCTTTCATTACGGGCTTTGTAAGTGCTAAAAACCTGATGAAACAGCGAAAAGTGGGCCGTATCTATGCTTCGTCCAGCGATAATATTGAGGAATAAAAGATATATTTTACTTTCTTATTTCAACCATTCATTCCTGGCTTTATCAATCTTCTTTCTTTCTCCTACTGGTTATTTTCATTCTTATTTCACCATAAAAAGTCAAAATTTTCCACATTTTTGTAGAAATTTATTGAATTCTGAGGCTACGAAAAATGTTTTCTGCCAAATGCCAGAAATTGATACAATTCCATTAAATTCAGCAGCAATAAAAATATCAGCCCTGTAGCTCGATAAAAATGAAATAATGTGCATAGGAAGTATGGTAAACATCCCATTATTAATACTTCTGAGATTGAGGAGCCAAATCCTCCATTAGATCAGAAAGTCACTGGTGAAGCTGACAGGACTGAAGAATCTTCTCCAATCCAAGAAGAAGAAAAAGGCGGCGATCAAAAGAGCTGAAGCTGGTCCTGAGCCAACAAAAGTTTCTCTTTTTTTGTCCGAATTGCCTAACTTATAAGTCCTTTAGTTGACTAAAGACCTAAGTTTGTATATACGACCTATTGTATTTACCCTTCATATATATCCATCCATCTCATTGGGTTCCTATTTTACTGGTAAATGCAGTTTTCTGCCTGTTAAAACTAGAATATCTCTTTTTAGTTTTTGGGAATGATCATGCTTGTTAATCCGCCTAGCTTTTCGCTAAATAAATAAACATCTCTTGGCACAATTTTAATAAATGACAATTATTCCTCAAATTAAAATCAAAACTTGGTCACAGACTTTTTCGAATTGAGAACACGTTGTTTGGGGATTTTCCTCCAAAAAGGAGAGAAAACTGCTTGTCTGAATGGCCTATATCCCACAAGGAAAGTGCAAAAAATGCCAGAAAGTGATACAATTCCATTAAATTCGGCAGCAATAAAGATATCAGCCCTGTAACTCGATGAAAATGCAGTGATTTGCATAGGAAGTATAGTAAATAAGCCTATATGTGTGAACCAAAACGCCTGGAATTGACTATTTTCTGTCAAAAATCTGTGAACTACTCACCAATCCCAGCATTTGAATAGCGATCTCATTCTGGCTTCTTTGAGTGTATCCCGAAACGTTCTTTCTATGAGATCTTAGAAAGGAATAAAAAATAAACGAGCCACAACCAATCATAGTAATAAATGTAATAAAATAGAGACCATATGTGGCAACAAAAGCGATGAACCAAACATTATTGGAGGTATCGATAGCATAAACTTGATCCGTGAAGAAATTGGGATAAATTATTCCATATTTTGAGAAAAGGGCTTCTTTCACTCGTTGCTGGTCATCATACAAGAGATATACTAGAGGGAAACCGCACGAATAAGCGAATGGAAAAAACCTGAAAGGTAGGCGAATTAATTCAGATTCATACCAAATGTAGATAATAGTTTCGATTGATTTATATCGATTTAAAATGTGATCAACTGGAAGAACTTTCTTGATACGGTAGAAGAACATGATCCCGACTGAGGAACAACAGCCTGAAAAGGAGAAAGTTTAAGGAAAATTGACGCGCAATAGGTTTTGTTCTTTCACACGTCAATTCTGCGAAAGTTAAGAAGCTTTTATATTTATCTACGATCGAATGTTACTACAGCGGTACCAAACAGTTTTAAAATCCTCATCGTTTGTGGTGCAATAGTCTGTTAAAAGTGAAAAAAGACGACATGCTTGTGCTGATGCCTAAATTTTGATCCCAAATGAGCGATTCTGGTCCATTTGGACGTTTCAGGATTTTTTTGTACGTTTTATCTTTATTTAGGAAAATGCCAAAATGGAATACGGTATCGCGCACGAACATGTCGTCTTTTTTTGGACAGACTATAGTTTTAGAATGTCGACTAACCAAGGAATGAAGTCAGAATTAGTGCTAATTGAAAAATCTGAGAGATGCCAAGCTGAGTTGCTATCCCAATGCCATGAAATGCAAAATAAGGCAGCAACATTGTAGGGTAAATAACAAATCCCACACAAACGGAAAAACCGCTACTTCTCAAATTAATTTTATACTTTTTTGGCATACTCAAAGTGTACTTACAGTACTAAATGATATATTAGTAAGCTCCTCAAGGCTGGCGACAATTTGGATGATTTGAAAACACAGCAATAGAAGCCCAAAGCGCCAATGAAAAGCACAGAAAAAGTAGCAATTTTTATCGGATATCCGGTGAGAAAAGGTTCTGGCGAGTAGTAGGGATTCGTCAAATTCATCTGACTGCCTATTAACAACTACTCGCAGCGAAAAAAATCATTTCAGCCAGGTGCAATAGAGTAGAATAATACGGGTATGTTTTTCACTACGAGAGAACATTTTATCGTGCGATATTTTTGTTTTATTCGTAGCACCTGGCAAGTAATAGTCTCCAGTGTATGTCTGCCTCCTTGAATCTTAGTTTTCAATAATGAATAGAACGAACCCTTATTACTCAGAGGACCGGGCTCTACACACATACGGTATGAGAATTCTTACTGTAATCTCTACCATCCTCGCTTCTGTTTTATCTACTGTCTCACTTATAGATCGCCTAAGAGTATGTCTAAAGCTTTTAGATTTATAATTCTGTATCATATTATACTATAGGTTTTTATTTGGAGTCCAATCCATTTCAGTGCTTACTCTAATAGCGTTTGACAATGTTGGTTCGCCTTTCCAATGGTTATTCTTCCTTACTTCTCAGGACACTACATTGGATTATTAACTGACTGGGAGATGCCTCAATTTGCTCAAATCACTATTATTTTGACATCATTGATGGATAAATTATATTTTCTTACATAAAAAGAGAAAGAAGTTGAAAGATTTGAGTCAAAGAAAAGTCTAAGGGGAAGAGTTCAGTCTAGCTAATCTGCACTTTTAAAACTCTACCAATGACATTTTCAGCCAATTTCATATGCATAGTAGCAACTGTTTATTGCCGGATGAATGTAATCCTTCCTCAAGACCATTTCCTCAAACGCAAAGTCATCCGCTGCATAATTTACCCATTCAATTATCCAATATTGTCGCTTTACGTAATTCCTGTAATGTTTTTCACTCGAGAGGATCAAACCATTGTGAAGAATTGGCTCTTCAACAAATATCATATAGTCTACGTTGATTTCTTCGATAACAATATCTATGCAGTTAGACTCTCTTTTGAAAAGCCTGGAGCACAATTTCTAACAATTGCGGTAGCTGCTCTTTATTTTTACATGCTAACTGTCCTGTTATATTCATCCTGGAAAATCTATTCAATATTGAAGAATCACAGTGGGAAGATGTCGGATTCAACAAAGAAATATCACATCGATGTGATGAAGTCTCTCTCGGGAATGGTAACTCTAAAATAAAGCGCATTGTTTTTCAGTTTTTTACATACCTTTTCTTGATTTTTGGAACGGCTTTCCCACTTATTATTCTGATATTAATAGAAACTTGAGATGCGACCTCTGAGCGCTATTCGTTTTCAACGGGAACTGCGTAGTTCCATTAGCTTTTATCTCCTTTATTGTTGGATTCAAACCTTATCGACGAGTAGTGTTTGCTCCTTTCCTGGTTGCCAAGGAGACATCTGCTTTAACTGTTTCAAATATAAATACAATAAAATAAATTGATGCTACTGCGAGACTTTCGCTTCACATCTTTATATGACGCCTAGCCACTTATGGGTTCTGCAAGCTCTTTTTTTTTTACAAACTTTGCTACATGTAAAATCATTTAGAACAGGTGAAAAGCCGACTATCAAGTAGGCTAAGAGTCAATAAAAGACAGTCCAATCTTTTATAGCAGACCATGAAAAATTATCATTCTCTACGTTTTTGTTTAAAGTTGAATCAATTTTCCAATCAAATCCTATTTCTCTTTAAAGTTGCTTATTTAATTAGTTGTACCTGAAGAATTACGCACTCTACAGATCAACAATCATGTTAGTTTTTTACCTGGCAACACATGCCAGTACAACTCTCTTTCTCTAATAAAAATAATGAATCTTAACTCTTCATTGACTCAAAATTGAACAAATCCTTATTACTCAGAGGACTGGATTCTCCACACATACGGTATGAGAATTTTTATTGTAATCTCTACCACCCTCGTTTCTGTTTTTATTTACTGTCTCGCTTCAGGCTTTTAGATTTATAATTCTCTATCATGTTATACTGTAGGTTTTGTATACGGATACTAGCTGCCTAAACGTAAGAAATAAGACAAATAAAAGAATGAAAATAAAAAAAGCAAAAAAGAAGCTAAAACATGAAGACAATTCTGAAAATTCAAAAGTAGAATAAGAGTACCGCAAAATTTTAGATCGTCAATTCTGAATACGGTATTGCTAGGAGGCCATATCGCCTTTTTTTGATCAGACTATATGCATTGGCATCTTCTCATTATCCAACGGTAAACTCATTTTTTGAGCAATCCTGTTGATAAAAGATGCTTATCTGCTGAAAAGTTGATTGTCTTTAAATAAAAATCCAATTTCTCGACTCAAACCTTCTCAACAGCTCGATAAGCCAGAGAATTTCACTGCTACAGAGCAGCTGGAGCAGTAAAAGCCCAATTCAGTGTGCTTTATGCGGGTGAATTGAGTTGATGAAAACGTCAAAAACTATGAAAAAAGGCTTAAATTAATAAAGCAAAAAGCAAGTCAGGGAGGGGGATTGAACCCGCGACCCACCTGACAACACAAAAATTGAACCATGGCTACTGGGGCCCCAAAGGTTTACTAGTTCCAAAATGTCTTTTCTTCCTTGTTCAATCAACTATATAAGATTTTCGGAACTAGTAAACCTTTGGGCTAATTCGACTAAATCTTCGCCCGGATGTGGATGTGATTTTTAGGAAATCAATAAACTCAGTTAATTTTTCACCTTCATCTTCATACAACCAAATATGTTAAAAATACATTTTTGTAAGAGATCAATTCTCGTGTCAATGCTAAAAATTTATATACATAACCAAGATTTCACAGGACAACTTCACGCCATTTAATATCTCCGAGAGCCATCGAAGCTCTAGTAACATTTCAGCGTTTGAAGATATTATCATGCCATCCTGGATATTTCTTAAAAGAGCCTTACAAGAATAAGTTCATAAAAGTAGAACACTTTAGCTCTTTGATCTTTTGAACTTTTTTGTATAGTTTGCTGGTTAAAACTAATGCTTTGTCTGTTGCATTCTGCGCCAAATACTTTGTCATCATTTATTATAAAAACGTCTTTGTCAAGTCACTTTCCCAAGCAAAAATAGGTCTTATCAAAGCCTTCTTACTGGATTTATTATGCCAAGTATAAGCAGAAAGTTTCTTGTAGTACGTCAGCTTTTGTCTTAATGTTCCCTTTTCAGATAACTTTATCTATTCTTGTGACTATCTGCATTTTCATAGAACAGTATGATTTTTCAACTTATTATGATCTAGACCTCAAAATAAATGCAACGAGAGGTGTTCCGAGAATCTGCATTCTTCCACATGTTGATCCTTACAATGCGAGTATTATGGAATATACTGATATTTTCAATGAAAGAAAGACGAATGTCTGCGAACGACCGAAGGAATTAGCTTACCTAAAAAATCAAATATTGATAGCTATCGAAGGATAAAAATGCAAAGGACGATGTATTTTTCGAATAGCTGAGAATGTCAAAAAGTATGGATCTTGGAAAGAAGAGGGAGAGAGATTCGATTTTGATCTTATTCATACTGCCTGTGAACAGATTACAATTACAACAACTACAACAAAAAAACCAGCAACATCAACAACCAAAGATTCATCAACGTCTGAAGAAGAAACAGCATCAGCAGAGTGTTGGATCATGTCGAAACATGTTTACCGGACATGTGGCCTAACCCCTATTGGAATTAGACAGTACATTGAGATATAGACTTAGAATAAAGTGACATATATATCTCGTCTCTCTACTATCTAATACACGACACAGAGTTTCCTCCGGGAGTAAATATCTCATTCTTGACGCAAATTATTGAGCAGTAAGTCGTTAATTCAAAATATTTCTAATAATCTATAATTTATTTTCTAGAAACTTCCCAAAGATCCCAGAAAATTCCACGAAAAAATACAATGTCCATCTTATTATGGTTGACTCACCATCCTACAGCCAGTCGAATAGGTGATATTTTATTATTTTTTGTAAAATTAGTTGCAGAAATTTGCCGAAAACATTGTATTTTATGCTGAACCAATTGAAAGGCGTTGAATTCCCTTATCATAACAAAGTTGCTCATAACAGTTACGGGAATTTTATCCCACTTTATTTTGGCAAAACATTTGAAGACATTGACCAAAGGCCGCTTAGATTGGGCGTCATTGAGCAAGATTGGAAAAGTTGTAAAAAGAATCTGACTAGTGACGAAGAACTCGATATCTTCACGGAATTTAGATAGAAAGGCTATGTGACTTTGCTCAATGAGGACATTTGGTATAATACTATCTCCTCGCCTTATCCTCCATGCCTTGGGCCAATCAAATAAATTGCTGATCATGTTATAACGTAAAAATATTCTGATAGAATATTTTTCTTTGATTTTAGGCCTTTGAAGCATGCATATATGAAAGACTATGGAGAGTTGCTCAAATCTCAAATAGGATCCTGTCAAGTTTTGAGACAAAGTCTCTGGGATGGAAATAACTTTTTCACTCAATTCGTCAAATCCTACAAAGATCGGCCAAAATTCACACAAACTGTTTTTGTATAAGCTTGTCATGATTATGAGTCGGAATCTATTACTATGGATACGGAACTTTTTGACTTATTTATTCGAAATCGAAAGAAGTATGACCGGTCCTTTGTCTTTTTTTTACGGAGATTACGGCTTACGATATGGAGGCAAGATGAAAACAAAAATTGGAAAATTGGACAATGATAATCCTATGTTGATCGTCTCGATTCCAAGGGAATTAAGAGATGGACCACTCTACGAAATGATGAAGCAGAATTCTGGCAAACTTCAAACTCATTTCGATACTCGAGCTACAATTTTGGATATTCTTCATCGACAACCAGAAGAAGAATGGAAGAACACAACTCAAGAACAAATGTCTGGCGAACGAGGAAATTCTTACTTGAGGGAGCAGAATGGTGAAAGGAATTGTCACAGTATGCCAATCTCATTCAATTATTGCATATGTAACTGGACACTTGAACCAATTGACGAGTTAGTTTCCTTCTTTTTTTCCCAATATTAACCTTGCCAAAATCGCTCTTGCGAAAGTTCAGACTATGATAGATGAGCATAGTGCAAGTTCAAAATGTTATCCTTGGACACTGGAACAAGCTGAAGCTAAGGTTTACATACCCGCAAATGTTACGGGAACATTTGAGGCTATGGTTTATGCCTCTGCTAACACAACTTTCAAAGATGCGATTTCTAAAGTTTTTAAAATCAACTACCCTAAAATCCCGTAGATAAGAGCGGTTTAGTTTTTGCAAATTTTTTTTGAATATTTTAATTTATTATAAAATCAAACAACAACAACAATTTATTTAACCAATATTTTCAATTTCTACAACGCCACCAGCATTTACATCCATACAGGAAAAGTCGTTTTTGAGATTTTCAACATCACACAACGTTTTTCGACCGCTCTTATCTACGGGATTTTAGGGTATTCTTTTTTTAAAAAAAGAGTTTAGTCTTTTGTTTTGATGGAATCTGAGAATCCGAAGGTTCTTTCACTTTTTCGGTTGGATAGAATTGGAGACACGGGAGAATGTGCGAAAAAGCTAGGAGTCGAAGAATTATGTTATTGTAGAAAATAAGATATTAGATTGTTCAGAAAGTTCTTGCGGTTTTTGTATTTATATTTTAAATGATGTATTTTTCAGTCAAAATTATTATAATCCTTTGTCTTTATATATAATTTTAAAGCTCATTTTTCCCTCTATCTTGTCGTGGTATTCGTTCTGTTTTACGGTAATTCGGTAAATTTTTTCAAGACTTTAAATATAGAATGAACAAGAGGCAAATTCGCACGATTTTCTTGTTCCAATTCAAACTAGGTCGAAAAGCTGCCGAGACAGCTCGTGATATCAACGAGGCATTTGGCCAAGGAACCGCTAACGAACGTACGGCACAATGGTGGTTCAAGAAGTTCCGCACCGGAGACGAGAGCCTTGAAGATTAAGAGCGCAATGGTCGGCCACATGCTGTCGTCGACGAAGAATTAAAGGCCCTGGTGGAAGCAAATCCGCGCATAACTGTTCGTGAACTTCCTTCGCGAGAAATGCTTTAAAAACCAAGACGACGCCAAAAACACCTTCAATGCTTTCATTGCCTCCAGAAATCCGGGTTTCTACGCTAGTGGGATTAATAAACTTGCTGCTCGTTGGCAAAAATGTTTTGATTCTACTGGTTTTTATTTTGATTGAACCGCAAGAACTTTCCGAACAACCTAACAGTTAAAATAAATTAATAATAATAATAAATTTATTAAAGAGCTAGGCACCTAGTACTTTAGAGACGAAAAAAGCCCTGAACAAACACGAGAGAAGGCCCGGGCGATACTGTAAGTATTGTTCCATATCGTAAAATGTCGAAACTAAAAAAAAATCAAACTTAACCACTTTTTGTACTTGTTTTGTAGAGAAAATCATGCATTATTCAATGGACATCGCGGAGCTAGCATGGAATGAAATAAGATGGACAGCCGAAGGCACAGAAATACCTACGGTGGAGCAAATCAGTAAAAGTGTGAACGCTACTGGATAGGAAGAGGAGTGTCGGCCGACCAGGAAATAAAAGAGCCAGAAGAGTTGCAAGTGGATTGGCTTGGAACGAGAGGTAAGATCAGATGGCGGCGAGTGGACCTAGTGTCTGGTATTTCTGGTGATAAAAGCAAAGTTTAATAATTTATTCAATTTTAGACTTATTGTCCAAATAACAAGCTGAATTGAATTTCTTCTCCATTCCAGCCTACTTCCCTGAAAACTGGTTTTTTAAAATAAAAATGATGTGAAACTTACAGCTCATAGACTTTATCTACTACATCCTCTATTTCTACAAGGCGTGCGTTATTAAATTCGTTCCAAAAGTCGACCAAAATATTTTTCTTTGTTTTGATAAAATCATAAAGACTGCGCTTTGTAGTTTGAAGTTTTACCGGCTTCAGAAGATATTCGTTGCTATAAAGAACTCCTTTCTTGCTTCGCTCCCTCGTTGAAATTTGATGTACGAACAGCTCTGCTGAAGTCTTTTTCGGCGGTTCGATTGGTTCTTCTCTGGCGATCTTCTCCTCGGTGATCCTTTTTCTCTCATGGTATCTCTTCTTCGCCATTTCGCTCATTCTAAACTTTCATAAAAATATATAAATGTCTTCTTCTTGCCTCCTAGCCTCTCTGGATTTATTACTGGAATGGTGTCGGATTCCATCGTAGCAGACTTTAAGAAGAACTTTGTCCATAACCGAGTTGACGGCGGTGCTCAGTTTCTCCACTTTTCGGCGGATGAAGTTCTCCAAAACTGGTTCAGACAAATCATACATGCTGTATGATAAAGCTGATGAGAGCGGAGACGAAAAGGCGGATCGATGAACTATCCGAATCAGGTTACACTATAAAACCTGGAAGATTATTTGACACAGGATTTGATATAAGAAGAAAATTTATTTCACAATGAACTACATAACCGAATAAGAACCGAGCAGCGTGAGTAGTCTGGTGCATTATGTAAGTGCCATGTGAGTACAAAAATTAGGCGTATTTGGTTTGTAAAACAATCAATTTGAATATATCTTCGTCAATAACCGTCTTTTCCTACCAGATGGCCACAGCGCACTTCATCTTTTCGTTTCCGTTCCATGAAATGCTGCTTATCCATCTCTTATCCAACACCTCGTCCCCAGCTATAACCTCCTGCAGCTTGTCCACAAAAGATTGAGGATCCAAGCCAAAGTTGTCACTAAATTTGTTGGAATACTCCCTCAAGGCTTGGAAGAGTCCGTGATGATACTTCCTATGATCTTTCGTCAGTTCCTCGACTTCCAGGACGTAGAAAGAGTCCTTTTCCAGGCCAATATCCAACGGAAGGAGATCTTTCTTCGAACAGCCATCTTTCAAAGCAGAGTAGACGAAGATAGTCTGGTCGTTTCTCTTCAGTTCGATGTTTACCTCCTTTAAGACTTCGTCAACCGACTGGAGGAGGGTGACACAGGCGTCGAAGATGGTCTTTGCGCAATGGGGGCTCATCGGATAGTTGTAGGTAATCATATGCTGTAGCATAGGCTTGGAGACTTCTCGGAAGACGATTCGTTGAAAAATGTTGTGCAGATCCGTGGCCAGAAAGTCGACAGTATTCTCCTTCGCTAGTCTCTCCGCGCTGTGTTGGGTTTGTCTCTTTTTCAGACTGGACTCATCTTGTTCTGTTCTTTTGAATTTATCCTCGCGACTCTTCTTGAAAGCCGCGTCAATTCCACCCAGAGTTGGATCAATGATTCCGGCTATGTTCTCTTCCACCATCGGGGTCAGCAGGTCCTTCAAAATCTCGCTGAGAGCGTAGGAAAGGGGATAGGAGGTATTTGTTGAATCTGCCGTTTTTGCTCCATTTTTTCTCATGAACTCTTCAAATGAGAGCTTTGTCGAAATCGCTTTCTTGTTCCTCTTTCCGCGAGTCTTCTTCCTTCGATTGACCTCCGAAATTAAAATACTGCTTAATGCGAACGGGAAACAAGGCGGTCTCAACACAGGCAGCTGCTTCTTTTCTTCATCGGCGCCATTGAATATCGCGTTAAATTGAGCCTAAAACGGTAATTAACTAAAAACTGCAAGAATGATACGTTCTGAATAGCCAGGGAGGCGCTCTTAAACCATAATTCGATGGACTGTCGGAGGAGGGAAAGGTGAGTCGAGTTCTGGGCGCATTTGTCCAGCGTCTCCACCCAACGAGAAATATTTTCGTCGCTCGAAGAAACACTGATTCCCAATCCCAGGAAGAAAATGACTGATTGGACAAAGTTTTCAGCTGTCTTCTCTATTCGCTGGAATAATTATGTATTTTGACGGTTTATATTAAAATTGTTTGAATTTTTACTGCTATTTTTGCCCACCTTTTGTTGCTTTTCCACGGCTTTCGCTCTTTTCGGGGCATCCAGCGCGCTTTCGTGATATTCTCTCAGCATATGAAACTCTTCTTCTTCATTCAGTTTTAGCGTAGAGGCAATCTAAAACAATTGAACTTCTCTTTTATGCTCTTTTCTATTACTTACCTTCTGATTTTCGAAATACAAACTTATGCAGTAGAGTATGGTGCCAATGCTTGCCATAATGGTCAATGATTGTAGGGTAAAAGCCAACAGGAATTGAACGTAACGGCTGTCATTAATTAGCCGCTGAATAACAAATTTTACCACTTTCGAGAAGATTCCGAGGACCCAGATCCACGAGTTCTTTTTCACGATGTGTGCGACTTTCCGGAGTCCATTGGAAACTATTTTTCTGATTTCATCGCTAGCCGGGACATTCTTGGCATTGAGGTATTCGGAAGTTGCCATGAGAGTGCATTTTCTGATGCAGAGCTGCGGTATCATCGGCTTCAGCTTCTTGTAGATCACGGGGTCTATAAAATCCGTAACGCCGGGAGTGCATCCACGCAGCTTCTTTATATATTTTAGGGTGGTTCCATCCTCTTCTGGCTTGTAGACATCTTGTAAGACGGAAGTCACCCGGGAATGTTGGACAACTCCCAGATTCTGTAGATCTTCGCAAAGATCAGCGTAGGGATCAGTCGGAAGGCAGATTTTGTGAGAGTGGAACGGCTTCTCCTTGGTAGCGGTGAGAAAACTCGTCTTCAGGCTAGTCAATGCGTAGTGGTACGAGAAATGGCGGGTCAGCATCATTTGAATGGATGAACGCATGTTTGACGGGAACGGGTCGCAACAGATTCGAGTAATTGGATAGTAGGCTACACATGTTTTAGTCGGCTTCTTTTCTGAACAAAAAAGGTCAGAAAAAAGAGGAAAATGACTTACCCTTCGCCTCCGCAACTCTATTCTCTTTGGAATTCGAGCTAGACGGAGTTTCCGCCAATTTCTGAGCCATTTCCATTTTTTGGTTAGGGTCGTTTTGCTCTAAAAATATTGGTAAATCTTTTGACTTCTATTTTGAAACTTTAAAAACGTTGTTTTTGTTGCTACTTTCAACAATAAATGTAACTCACTTTCTTGCTGTTTCGCCTTGTTCATAGCGTCGATTTCTTCCAGAGTCTGTGGCGTCTCGATCACGGTCAGCCTCTTTTCTACGATTCCTTTCTTCACCAACGTGTCCATAATCCATTCTGCCTCAGCTTTGGAAATAGAGAGTTCAGCGGCAACGTCTTCAACCGTCAGATAGGAGAACTGATCCAAGCTCTTACAATCAGCCAGTTTCGGAGGATGGATGGTGGCGATTATTTCCAGGTGGATGAGTCCTGCCTCTTGGACTTCCTGGAGTTCCGCGTTTTTGCTTTTTTCCTCTCTGATTGTTCTTGCAGATCCGTGAACATCGTAGAGATCGTATTCAGCCAGGTCTTCAGTCGAGAGCTGGATTTGCAAGTCGGTCAACTTGACCTCGGTCTTCTCAATGCCATCCAGGATGGGAACTTTTTTCTTATCCGTCTTTTTAACAGCAATAAAGACTTGTTCACGCAGGAAACAGCCGGCTCTCCTCAGTGACTCCCAAAATCCTCGAAGACTGGGCAATGGAAAGACTTCCGCCAACTCGTCCGCTCTGATTATCTTCTGACCGTCGTATTCTGGCAGCGAATCGTTGTCGTAAATCTTCTGGAATCCGAATTGAAGAACAGAAACGGGGAGGCAATGGTTATTTGAAAGGATGTTCAGCTGCTCTTGGAAGATGGTATTAGACAACTGCAGAGGAGTGATGATGTCTGCTCGTTTGATAACCTGTCGGAAGCGTCGAACCGTCAAATGAGGATATTCATTTTCTGCTAATTTCACGTCTTCCGGCTTGGCTCTGTGCCCCATAATGTCGTCGATATTCCCGATGAAGCATTCCAAAACGGCAATCGTCTCTTCCTGTTGCGCTTCAAATCCTCTGGAACTGGCTTCTGACACATTTTGCTGCAACATTTTGACTACACGGACCATGTCGTACTTCTTTCTAATTCTGGTAGCAAACAATGAGCGAGAGAGAAGGAAATATTCTGTCGCTTTGTTCACAGCCTCGACGCATCGCTGCATCACAGATTCCGGACATTCATCCGAGAACAAACCTTTGCTCAGAACCCAATTGACTATTTCTAGTGGTACTTCCAGAGTGCATTCAATTGTTTTGCCTTCCTTATCCTTTTCTGGGGGTGCCTTGTACTGCAAGGCTTCTTGAATTCTCCACTGTTCGATCACTCCTTTGTAATAGGATGCTTCTGCCTGGAAGTCTGGGTAATCCTTAATGACTTTATCCAGCAGTCGGCCGGCTTTTTTCGTTTCCTCATCCAGCAATCGGCCGGCTTTTTCCGTTTCCACATCTTGTAGGTGAATCAAAGCGATGGAAATCAACGGCTGCGGGCATTTGATCCATTTCAAGCTTTCAGAATAATCGAATGTTACAGTATTACAGCCGTCTGTGACCCGCTTGGAAAGGGGATGCGCCTCCAGGAAGTTTTTAACAGATCCGATAATGTGATCCTTCAGCACATCGTTCTTGTTTTTCTCGCACTGTTTGATATCTTCCGCCTTCGAGTCCAGCCAAGCTGCCCATTCATCTAACAAAGCGAAGTAAACGACTTGCATAATGGTCAGATCTTTAGAAGCCGAGTGCACCGATCCCATAACCACGCTGCAGTGGTCCTTGAACAAGTTCAGAGCCCTTTCTTCAACGGCGATGTGGTAGTCGTAGAACTGTTTCAAAGAACGAAGGCGGTGGACCTCTGCATTGTCGCGGAACTGTTTCAGCTGGAAGATGTTGTTCGCCCCGTTGTCTTCTTCCTGCACGAGGCAGATGATTTGCCCGGAGCCTGGTTGTCCACATCGGGCGGCTCTTCCATAGGCTTGGTTCTCGATTCGGCTGTTTTCCGGCAGGAAGGAGACGATGACGTGAAGGCCACCAGCGTTATCTAAATCTTTAGAAAGAGCAATGTCCGTTCCGCGACCGGCCAAATTAGTGGAGATAATTATCCGGCGGCAGGGGAGTTCGCCTTCTTTTACGTAGTCAACCTCGTCGAATTCTCTTGTGTAGACAGACACTTTCTCAAAAGCTTCCTGGACCGCTGCTGAGGGGCACTCAAGCTTTTTGTACAATTGTTGGAACTCCTTATTCAGTTCTACCACCTTGTTGATTGACTGACAAATGACGAGCACGGAGCGTTTTGCATTCACTTGATCGCAAACTTTATCGAAAATGTCCTTGACCCAGGCTTCCCTGGTTGTGGAGAGGACAGGAGCATTCTCATTGAATTTCTTCGGCTTCCAGGTCGGAATCTTCAGCAAGTCGGCGTTGTAAAGCTCTACGAGGCTGTTACTTTCTTCCACGGAGCCCAGGGTCCCGCTGAATCCGTTCAGCCGCTTGTATTCCTTCAGATAGGTGACATTGGAGACGAAGACGGCTTTCAAACTGATTGGGGTCAGCCGACATCCGTGTTTCAGCTGCAGGAACTGGTGGAGACCTTCACTCCATTGGGAAGTGCTCAAGTCCGT
Organism: Oscheius sp. JU1382; assembly: GCA_932521405.1. NCBI lineage: Eukaryota > Metazoa > Nematoda > Chromadorea > Rhabditida > Rhabditidae > Oscheius > Oscheius sp. JU1382. The sequence continues at coordinate 8,485,680 of OW051475.1, forward strand.
GCCGGTTCCCTTGTCGATGATTGTGATGACCGGATGGAGGTCCGTCACTCTTCCCGTCCTGTCCAAATCCACCACGTATTCATCGTTGTGTTTGAGGAAAAGACTCTGCTTTACGTTTTTGATAAATTCGTCCAGATGGACTTTCACAAACTGCTTCAGATAGCCGGGAATTTTGATCTCTTGACGACGGCCTTTCACTATTTCCAGCATGGCAAGCACTCGCCCGGCTAACGTCGAACCACAGTCGGATTTCAGCTCCTTCGCAAGGGCAGAAGTGTCCTAAAAAGCCAAATCAGTTATTTTCATTGAGTGGATCGGGTTTCTTGTAACCCTGATAATTTTAGATACTAAAACCCACCCATTTCTCTTTCAGAACTCCTTCGGAGTCGATGACATTCTGTGTGACTAGAATTCTCCAGACCTTCCTAACAGCTCTCAAATTTTTTCGATCAAACAATAGGTCTCTGACGTCTTTCTTCGTCACCAGACCGCACATGTCACTCAGAATCTTCTGTCGTAAAGTTGAGGACGAGAATCCATCGTCTGCTTCTGTAATCGACGGGGTGTTGACCAATTTGTGAAGGTAGACAAAGAAAGAGTCCAGCATCTCCAGGCCAGGAACATTGTGAGACAGGTAAAGCATGTTGCTGCCGTTGTCCAGGAGCATACTGTCGACCTCGTCCACAATGACGTTGCAACGGGTACGGAAACCGAGAATGTTCTTCTTGTAGAACGTCTGGAGGAGATAATCCCTCTCGAAACGAGCAATATCCCCGTAGACAACTCCGCATTTGTAGGCCAGCTTTCTCTTTTCAATGTCTTCGTCACAGTTATGGCCGACTTTTATTTTAAAGGCTTCATACAACTTCTTCATTGTTTCTGCGTCACGTTGAGCCAAAACTGAGGAACTTGTGATGATATCCACCGTATCTTCTTTGTTGATAAGAATCCGAAGAATTGCCAGGCAGGAAATGATGAAGGACTTTCCTTCCCCTGTGTTCACCTGGGATAGGAGGTTCTTCTGACTCAGGGCTGCCGACAGGATGGCGATCTTCTGGGTATCTCTCAGCCGCTTTCCGTAGATTTCATGCAGTTTTCCGTCAATAATTTCCAACTTTTCTCCATAAGACAGATAGAGCATGTTGCTGCCGTTGTCCAGGAGTATACTGTCGACCTCGTCCACAATGACGTTGCAACGGGTACGGGAACCAAGAATGTTCTTCCAGTAGAACGTCTGGAGGAGATAATCCCTCTCGAAACTAGCAATATCCCCGTAGACGACTCCGCATTTGTATGCCAGCTTTCTCTTTTCAATGTCTTCGTCACAGTTATGGCCGACTTTTATTTTAAAGGCTTCATACAATTTCTTCATTGTTTTTGCGTTACGTTGAGCCAGAACTGAGGAACTTGTGATGATATCCACCGTATCTTCTTTGTTGATAAGAATCCGAAGAATTGCCAGGCAGGAAATGATGAAGGGCTTTCCTTCGCCTGTGTTCACCTGGGAGAGGAGGTTCTTCTGACTCAGGGCTGCCGATAGGATGGCGATCTTCTCGGTACCTTTCAGCCGCTTTTCGTAAATTTCATGCAGTTTTTTGTCAATAATTTTCAACTTTTCTCCATAAACGACATCACTGTTATCTTTGAAAGTGTCCTTGGTGAGCATATTTTCAATCTTTGCCATTTCGAGTTGACGAGCTTCTTTGGCCTCCAGGGCGTCTTGCGGGTTGATTGACAAGCGGATAAGGTCTTTTAGAGAGCGGTCTCCTTGAGGTAAGACTGCTTGTATTTCTTTTGAGACGGAATTGATAACAAGATGGAACATTATACTCTGCAGACTCTCATTTACAACCAAGCTGATGTTTTCTGAGTTGATGTAGCTTCTTTTTCCTTTGATATCTTCCATATGAGCACCGGTTTCTTCAACTGCTCGTTCGATATCTTCGTTCGTCAGCGACAGACATTTTTCACTGAGCAGTTGCAAAAAACGACCCAATGCTTTTTCATACGCATCATTGAATTCGACTTCATTATTGGAGATCAGGAAAGTAATCATGGAGATGACCTTCTCGAGGATAATGACCTTCTTATTGCTCTGTTTCATCATCTTAATGATTCTCTCCATCCGCTGGCCTTCTTCCTTTCCCATTGTGTCCAGCAAAACGATATAGTAGCCCACAGTTCCGTAGGCCTTCAGCAGCGGGGCGTAGGAATCCCATTTCTGGCATTTTGCAATATCCACCCACTCTTTCAGATCTAGCTTTTCCAATTGAGCCACCCGATCCTCCGCATGGGCTAGCATGTTGACCAGACTGTTCAAAATTTCATCCGTGATGGGAATTTCTTGTAACTTCGAGCCGAACAGAGCCTTTAAACGCGAATCCTTGATCTCCAGGAGCTGTTTGACGAGAGGATCCAGCTGTGGCGCGGTTCCTTTCATGACGAACTTTCCAAGAACACGGAAAGCCAGAAAGATGTCCAGTAAATGACCGTCTTTTGTAAGGATCCGCTTGCACAGGGCCTCCAGCGGGACATTGAAGTTCCGATTAGCTTCTATTATTGTGTTAACGGCGAATTGAAGGTCCACGATGCTCATTGAATTGCCGCGAAGTTCAAAAAGCCACTGGAAAAAACGTGGCAACATTTCACTTCCAGTAGCGGCGACGGCAGCCTCCATCCATTCGATAATCTTCGGATGGAACGAATCCGGAAAGTATGGCGCCAGTTGAAGAGAGCCAGTACTCTGAGGAAGGAGCATGTTTAAGCTTACTGTATCCATAACTGCTCGAAGTTTTCTTAGCGGCTTGTTCACTCCGATTGACTTCAGTTCTCCGTCTTTGATAGTCAGTCGCTGGGTTTCCACATATTCTGGGTTCAGGCTCTCCACCAGACGCATCTGGCAATAGCCACTCTCACAAAATAGCTGAGTGTTGACTTCTTTGTGATCGGCAACCATCTGCCTGTAGGATCGACATCGGATTCCATTCGTTTGCATGAAGTACTGCATGTCGGAGTTGATCCTCGGCAGTTCGCGGTCCCCAATCCAGAGAAGAAGATCCGTAACTGTTTTTAAATACGTCTCTTTTGATGAATCATGCCAATCGTTGGGAATGGTCGTCCCCTTCTTATAAAGCAAGAAGTATCTGTAGAGCTGTACGTTGTAGTTGAGAATCTGCTCGGAAAAGAAGTACATGTGGACGAGACTTTGGGGAGAGGTGCCTGGCAGTTGGAGGCTACCTCTTATGGACGTCTTCTCGATGCAGAATCGTTCAGCTAACAGAAGATTAGATTTGAGAATTACTATCAAATCGACGAAGGCGTCTTCTATCTTTTTCTCGTCGAACTCTTTGGCAATTTCCTTGAATGCCGAGCTGACTTCTTTTGTGTTTAGAAAGAAGTAAAATTTGTTGGACGAAGATGTCATTTCCTTTTCAGTTTCTTGTCCAGTTTCTATTTCTTCGGACTCTGACTTCGCTAATAATTCTTTTTTAGATTCCGGAGAGACGTTGTCCATCTGTTTGGCTGCTTTCTCTTCAAACTCTTTTTGTTCCTCTTCCAACTTCTCAGCAGCCGCCTTCTTTTCAGCTTCTGTCAAAAATGATTGAAGGTAGTTTTGAACATCGGGAATGTCGGCCCAGTTGAATTGTTTGCACAAGAACGGCTTGAAGAGATCAGACTTACTCTTGAGGAAAAGGTTGACTTTGTAAAGGGCCTTCAGCAGGGCAGTTGAGTGAAGATCATTGTCTCGGAACTGCTTGAACAGCGATTGAATCCGGCTGGTCTTATATTCCTCCGAATTCACTTCCATCCAGAAGGCGTTCAAATGACTTGTCACAACGTCCGACAGCTCGTCATTCTCCATCTCCAGGTCTTTTGAACCATCTGCGGCCAAATCCAGCTTCATTTCCAGTCGAGTGAGCTCCTGCTTTGCTTCGAATTTAATCCAAAGTTGTTCGAAGAAAGAAGAGACATCTTGAGCTGTCATCCCGTTGGAGAGGGTCCGATGGTTACCGAAGGATTTTTTGATATATTCCCGGTTATGCAGGAGTTTTAACAAGGGGTCTAAGTCAATTTTCAGCTGATCGACATCCAACGGGACACTGAAGATCCTCTTCCAGAGATTTATCAGATCAACTAGCTTTAGCTGGTCCAAGTTATTAACAGCTCGCTTGATTTCTTGGATGACTTCTGCCGGTTTGACTATGCTTCTTCGGAGGTTCTTCTCATATTCCTGGCTGTCTTCAACCAGCGTTCGGATGACTGAAATCTCCTCCTGGACTTGTTCCTTCTCCTCTTCTTCTTCCTCCTCGTTTGCTTCAAACTTCTTGAATTCCGAGATATCTCCAATGTTGAGCTCATCTCCCTCACAGACTTCCGCAAATTCTTCTAACAGCGTTCCAATAGAAATTGTCTGCTTACTGACAGCTTCCGATTTCCTGCGTCTCTCACTGGCCGTCTTCTTTTCCGTTGCTTTTGTACGTTCAATTAACGCAGTTTCTTCCGCTGAGAAAGTTATATAACAATCAGCGACCTTTTGGTCATATTTCCTCAAACCATGCAAAGCATTCTTCCTGTTTTGACTGTATTCGTAGACTATTTGGAGTCGGTCTTTTTCTGACTCCCCATGGAAGCTACGTGCCTGTCGGTTGGACCAGGACATGCTGCCGGAGGAGTGATCAACCATTACCATGTCATTTCCATTTTCACCCGGCTTTCCAGAGGTTCCTGGATTGCCGTTTAATCCGTCTGCTCCCTTCTTAATCTCAATATTGAATCCTTTTAGCTCTGCTCCTGTTTTCAGCGATTTGACTTTGAAATCTCCTGCGTTGCCGCCTTCTCCACTGACTCCGTTTCGACCTCCGGATCCGCCCATCGATCCGTCTGTTCCTTTGATGAAAAACATGATGTCGTATTTGCTGTAGAATAAGCCGCCATCGCCGGTATATGAATAAATCATCTTCCGGCCGTCGGCATGAGTATACTCCCTGTAGATCCATTTCTCGTAGACGTAGTTTGCCGATTTAGAGAATTTTTCCGTCCATCCAGCTCCTGGATTATATCGTTCAAAACTAGACCAACTGTCACGGTAGAGGCTGCTATAGTCCAAGATTGTCTTCAGGAAGGAATCCTTTGTGATTTTGATGCCTTTTTTTCCGTCGACTCCCGCTCCTCCATTTTGTCCGCCTTGTCCAGATCCTCCATTCAATTTGATCGTCAGTTCTTCGGGATTCGTCAACTGATTGGCCAAGATGACCACATTTTCACTGGACTCTCCGGCAAGGCCATCTTCTCCGTCGTCACCGTTGCTGCCGCTGTGCTTGCCGTCCGAGGCGGAATCGCGAAGTTCTTGAGGGTAGCCAGTTCCTGAAAATGATAGAGTCCTTTTTGGCTTTTTGAACATTCATATAGTTCATCCTTTTTTAAATTTTTATATTGGTTGAGACCCACCTGAAACGTCGATAACGCTCTTTTTCCAGACGGTCAACTTATCCGTGACAATAGCCAAATTTCTACCATGCCAGGCATCATTTTCCAAATTGCAGTTGATTCCGAAGAAATATTTGGCGTAGATGTCAACTTCCTTGACCGATTCATCTATTTCGATATTGAGAATGTCGCTCAAAAAGAAGCCCTTTCCAATGAACTGCATCCTTGTTCCTTTGTCGATAAGCTGATCCGTTGGTTTGGACAAAAACTCGTCCAGCAGCTCTTTAAATTCTTCTTTTCTTAGCAATTCATCCGTTTCGAGATCGTCCAAGTGAGAAACAAAGAGGGAGATATGTTCCTTGGCGTGCTCCTTGTCCTTCCAGGTGACACTCTTTAGTTTTTTTATATTTGTAGCGTTGCCTTCGTCAAATAGCTTCTTCCACTTATGGAACTGCGTATAGCTCATCTCTCCGCTGGAGAACCAATTGAAAAGGCAGCTGAGAAGTCCCCGTTCCACAGAATCGTCAAAAAAGTGGGGGACCAGGGTGTTAATCAGCTGCAGCCAGCTGGCAACTGTCTTCTTCCACAACTTCTGGATATACTTGTCCTTGGGAGTTTCGTCATCGTCTTCCTTATATTCGACATCTTTTAGATTTATCAGCTGGAGAATGAGTGGAGAGTCCGTTTTGTCGTTGTCTTTCCTGGAAGAGAAAATTAATTCTATGCAGAAAGCAACATTTTTGTGAAGACAAAAATGGAATTTTTTTAAAACGTACACGTATTTGGCGACTAGATCTTCCCAAAAGTCGGACGCCAGCGATAGTTTCTTGTCCAATTTGAGAGATTCGAAGAACTCTTCATCACGGGAGCAGCAGGCTATCGTAATCAGCTCCATCACTGACTGTTGGACATGCTCAGCCAGGGCAGTGAAGTACAGTTGTCGAACTGTTTTCTCAACCTGCAAAAATAACACTGTTCGGATTTTACTTTAAAAAATTACTTGCTTTCACTTAAGCTATTTTATTACAAAAAGGACAATATGCTAACATCAGAATGTTGATTAACTTCGAAAAGAACAGAGGCTGTGTCATCCCATGATATCCCATTAGCAATGAACTTCGCAACGGCGATCTTATACTCGCCTATATCCAACAGTCCCGGTGGCTCTGCAATAAGCAGTACTATCAGCATCATATCACCGTTTATTAGTAGTTATTATATACTCAATAAAATAAACCTTTAAAGATCTCCTTTTTGTCCAAATACTCCGAAGTGTCAACAAATTCATATCCCTGTTCAACCAGCAGCTCCCGATGCTCTTTGGCGTCTTCAAAGATATCATTCTTTTCGTCTTCCTCAAATTCTAAAAATATTTAAAATTGGGCAATTGTTTCGAATGGTAAGAATAATTTTTTTTTAAAAAGTAAGCTTACCTGATTCTGCAGATGATGACACAGAGCGCGATGATGAACTTGAGCTCTTCAAAGAAGAACTGCCAAAGCTCGCCGTGTCTGAAGCTGTTTTGGTTAATAAATGGTGGGCAGAACAAACCGTCTTCGCTATCTGACATCTTCTGGCTTTTCTTTTAAGCTAATGAGGGTCTACAGTTTATTTCTTGCTTTTCAAACGCATCTATTCCAATCTTCTCCACGTCACTGCCTGAAAGCATTATTAACATTTTGATGGGAAAAAGATGTTTCAAGATCTACCTTGGTTTCCTCCTTTCTGAACGAATTATTCTTTCCTATTGAGTTAACTAGCTAAATCAGCATTAATTTGTTTAAAGAATAAGAGCCAAATATAATGGGAAGGTAGATAAGGATAGAACGTCAAATTTAAAAGACAAACGTTTAAAGGTAAGAGTTTATTAAGAAGCACTGGTATCCAGACTTACGACTTGTTAAGAAATTATGGGCTACCTAACTTTTGAAAATTTCGGTTAGAAATTAAAAGTTAAAGAAAGTTGCGCAAAAGAACTTATAATTATCGCTTTGGGGGTCCTCTTGTTTTGGAGGGACTGGCGCGGGCGTAGGAGCAGGCTCTGTATCAGGAGTGGGTCCGGGTTCAGACGCGGGTTTGGGAGCGGGGTCACCAGTTATTTTTGGGAAGTGAGTTGCGACGGTTGGCTGTCCGACTTCCCTTCCGAGATCGGCATCATACGAACATTTCGCCACTCCCCAGTAGCCTTTTCCATCGTCGTAAATTATATTCGTTCGTAAACCATCCTGAGAAATAAACTTCTCCCGGGCATAACTGTCCTTAAATAGATAGTTCTTAATGATAGTCAAATATTGCTGATCGTTTTCTGCTTTGGGAATGTTACAGCTTTTTTCTTTATTGAAGTGTTCCCGTGATTGATATCCATGCTTTCGAACGTGGTAGTACGCAGCTACCTCATCCGGGAAAGTCAGCGATTCTGTATTCAAAATTTCGGCGATGGCCTGGAATATATTAGCTTTAGAGGATTATTGGTTGTAAAGCCTAGGTCACGAAGCATTTTTTTCCGAAAAATAGAATTCAAGGGGCTCTCTCCCAAGGAAGAAAATCGCTCAATAGTGCACGCTACCCGCGTATACTGGACATTACTGGCCGATTTTATTGAAGCGTCCCTTTAAACGCACAAATTTATGAAGAGGACTTACGTTTATTTCTTTCGTCAAATAGGACATTCTCTCACTGAAATCCGTTTCATTTTCCAACGATCGAAAAAACTGATCTTCTTTTGAACCGCCTTTGTTCCAGTTAGCAAAGTTTTCTTCATAGAACTGAAATTAGGAGTAGTTAGCTGTAGCTATTTTCTACTTGGTTTTCCTCTGTATTCTGCATATCTTCGTCGGCAAGTCCGTTTCTTCTGTCACTTTCCATTTTTACTCGCTGAATATGATAATGCTCGTCAGTTTAACGTAGTAATAGATAACGAACCTTTTGATGATCGTCTTCTACTTTTTCTATTTCCCACTTCCTCATCTGCTCAAGATACTCCAGTCGACGTTCAGCATTGTTTTTTTCATAGAACTGAAATTAGGAGTAGTTAAAATTCAAATCAATTTAATTGCCTTTTTGCAGCTATTTTCCACTTTATTTTCCGCTGTATTCTGCATATCTTCACCGGTAAGTCCGTTTCTTCTGTCACTTTCCATTTTAACTTGCTGCATATGGTAATGCTCGTCAGTTTAACGTAGTAATAGATAACGAACCTTTTGATGATAGTCTTCTACTTTTTCTATTTCCCACTTCCTCAGCTGCTCAAGATACTCCAGTCGATGTTCGTATGTGTCTTCTGGAGGAGTGGGCTCCTGTAAACAGTAGCTTATAACGAGATAGGATATTATGATTCAGGATGTGAATTTTAGGTATTGAAAATTTTTTATTTTTTTGAATAAATTTTCGACATTACGCCTTTTCAATCCTAAAATTCATATCCTCCTTAATTATGACTTACCACAAAGTCATCCAATTCAATTTTCGCAACTTCCACCCATGAGGTGAGTCTGGAAGTATCGATTTCGTTGTTGTTGTTGTCATGAGCTTTTGCCATCCTCAATGCGAGATCGAGAATTCGTTTATCAGTTCCTTCGAGGACGGCTCTCATCTTGAAGGCTTCCGCTGGAGTCATTTTGTCCAGGTGGTTCATCAAAGTTTCATTCTGTGTCAAAGACTTGGTGTGCGTTATGGTTTTTTCAATTTCAAGCCGTGTCATCATCTGATACTTTTTCAGGCACGGTCGAATTTCTTTTAGGTATGTTTCCATAGCCGCCTGACGATCGCCCGTGAAGTCATCTCTGGTGCTCGCAGTATAATCCCGCGTCAGTTCCATCATTCTCTTCATATCACTCTGTTCTATTTCGTTCTTATTATCGCTGTTTGTTGTCCTTGTAATCCGATTCATCTGATCTAAGGCTCTCGGGTGGATGTTCAACTGCGAATTAATCAAAAGGTCCATCGTCTCGCCGTTAGAAAATGTAATGGTGGAGTCAGTTTTGGAAACTATCTTGAAGACCAATTCGGCGTTCATATACGTCACAGTCTTGATGACTCGTCCATTCTGATCAACCACCGTGTTCTTTCCACGGCCCTCATCTGACTGCGCAAACTGTCTGAATTTGTTGTATTCCTCCTGGGCTTTTTTATCCTGAAATTGGTTTTTTAATAGACGCGGTTACAAAAACCCCATTTATTTTTCTGGACGAACTCCAAATTACGCTTTCGATAAATTAAGAAATGGGCAACCATGCGGGCCTCGTAGTTTGCGTTAAATCGTATTAATCTTGTCTTCTTACTTTAAAATAAAGCTGATCCTGTTTTTCTGTCCGTCCGTCCGCTGAAGCCTTGCCAAATCCTGTCGAAATTCGGACTACAACTTTTCCACGGGCAGTTGCTTTTTTTTAAAGAATTTTTTGTGTTATTTTTTGCTAATAAATACATTTTCTATTGCCAGCACACATGTGTGTAGCGCACAGGCTGCGCCGCCTCTGGCGCTCTTCAGTCATCTTTCCCTTTGAATTTCGCCCCCTTCCCCTGGAATATTAGGCTTCAGTTTATCTGGGACTTCTCCCAGAATTCCCTGAAAATTAGAAGAAAAAAAAACGCTTGCTCCCCCAAAAAAAAATAAAGGATTTGACCTGATTTACAAAAAGGATGAAACGGAAGGATTTTATTATTAGAGATCTTTACTTTTTGCTCTACGCGCAGGTGTGTAGTTTTTAAAAAATTCTTTTTACTTTTGGTTGAACATAGTGATAGAGAGCTCAAGGCCTAAGCTTCAGATGCTGAAGAATTGTCCTCCCTGCTACCTACACTTCCTCCCCCAGATACATGGTCGCTCACTATATGGATGCTATGGCTATTACCGGCAGATATGGAAAGCCTGATCTGTTTACGACCTATACGTGCAACCCCAATTGGATAGAAATTAAAGAGAATCTTTATCATAGTCAATCTCCTTTCGATAGAGCGGACCTAATCGCTCGGGTATTCAGGATGAAAGTCAACGAATTTAAAAAGGACATTATTGATAGGGCGTGCCTAGGAAAAGTAATAGCTTATATCTATACTGTCGAATGGCAAAAGCGTGGCTTGCCCCACATACATTTGCTCATTACATTGGCTGAGAAAGACAAGCCGAAAACGTCAGCTGATGGTACTGTTTCTAAAATGATATCAGTTTTATATTTTCAGTTGATAGACTTATTTGTGCTGAGCTACCAAACCCGTATAATGTCGAACTCTTCAATAAAGTCACCACGCATATGATTCATCGCGATTGTCAAATAGGATCAAGATGCTGGCAAGACGGAAAGTGTAAGAAACAATTCCCTAAAGCATTCACGCAAAATACCGATATGGATAAGGACGGGTACCCCTCTTATAGAAGAAGGAACAACGGAATACAAACGGTTATTGGAAGAGGAAACAACGAAAAGGTGCCGATATTCTTCTAGCCTTTAAGAGTTTAATTCTAGGAATATGATAATCGCTGGATAGTTCCCTACAATCCCTATCTTCTTATGAAGTTTGATGCTCATATAAATCTCGAGATATGTAGTATGATCCATGCCGTAAAATATCTGTTCAAATACGTCTATAAGGGTCCCGACCGAGCTAAACTAACTCTTCGATAAGAGGCACAAGAGAATGGAGTCAAAGATGAAGTTCAAGAACATTTGGACGCAAGATACATATGTCCACCAGAAGCGTTTCATCGACTGTTTTCCTTCGATCTGGATGGCAGATCAAGCGCTGTTATAGAGCTAGCACTCCGTGAGGAAAATCAATACACTGTTGTTTTTGAAGTAGGAAAGGAAAAAGATGCCTCCGAAAATGCGAAGGACTCCACACTCATGGCTTTTTTCAAATTCAACAAATGGGCAGATGAATTAGAACAGCAAAATAGACTGAATAAACTTCCAATTGATCCAAAAACAAGGTTGCCTATTGATCCAAGAACGGTGTCATATCATCGTTTTCCAGAACACTTTACTTTTGCAACCGAAGTAAGTTTTTTTTTTCGGAAATGAAACTTTTTCTTTTAGAAAGATGCCAATGGGAAAACAGTAAGAAGGTGGAAGCAGAAGGGAAGACTACGAATAATATCGGGCGAGTCTATTCGGCAACAGTAAAACAAGTCGAACGATATTATATTCGCCTCCTCCTCTTTGAGACGACTGGAGCTACCTCTTTCCAAAGTCTATTCACCGTTAACGGTCAGCAATTTCCCTCGGCATTCGAAGCTGCCAAAGAAAGAGGCTTGATCCAGACTACCGACCATTTCGATCAAGCAATGAAAGATGCTGCCTTCTTCAGAATGCCTCACGCCTTAAGATGCGTATTCGTGGCTCTATTGGCTTTTGACGAACCAACATCTGCTCAGGAAATGTGGACGAAATGGAAAGGAAACATGTCGGAAGATTTTGTCAGAAAGGGAAGAACTCCAATTGAAGCCGAAGCATTAGCTTATTATGAGCTACTTGAGATGAGTTCTATGCAAAACATAAAGCTGGAGATTTTGATAAACGCTAAATATGCCAAACCTAAACCGATGACAGACATTGAGCTGAACTACAAGGCTATTGGAAATGGTATGTACATGAAACTGAATCAGAATCAGAAAGTGGCTGTAAGTTAGGCCATTAAAAATTCTCAACACTCATATTTAGGTTGATGCTGTGCTCACTGGACAAGAAAAGTATATCTTCCTTGACGGGCTAATAAATATTTGTGATTGTTATTTTTTTTACAAGATTTCGCCGATTTGGATTTGGCAGGACTTAGATAGAACCGAACGATTCTAGATTTAATATATTTAGAATCGAAACTAGAAATGCCGAGCGCCGACGAAGGCGGCGCGGCCCACTTGTGAGTCAATAATCCAATTTTTGCGTGATCGCCTTGCTAGCCTTGTCACGGGCATAATCTGGGGATATCTTTAAAGGGACTGTCATAATCAGAGCTGTGAGGAATCACCATATTTTAAAGCTATTTCCCCGTGTTTTCTATCTATTTTTTGTATTAAATCGATTTGGCAGATTCAAGGATTTTGGATGTCCCCAAACCTTAGAATTGATATTTGAAAACATTATTTTTTTATCACAAGAGTCCTTTGACAATTTTTCATGGAGGAGTTTTTGATTTCCTTTTTATATATGTTTTACATTATTTAATATTACTTTGTTTTGTTTTTGAGAAATCAACGTAAAGCAAGGTAAAATATTCTATTGAATGCTTCCAACGTAGTTGCCATAAAAAAGTATTTGGGTTTGGTGCTTGTAAAAGTCAGGAAATTTCATACTTGGCTAAGATCGTGTACTTTCTATGATAACCCAAATCGGCTCCTTTTATGGATTTTCCGAGTGATAAATTCATGAGTTATGATCAAAAAATACAAATTTCATGAATTAATGTAAAATAAATACAAAGTAAGCCATTCATAAGTCAAAATTATTTTTTCAGAACCCCATTATGATGGATGTCATTCGAACGAGCGTGAAAATTACTACCATAGGCCGAAGTTTCCATTTTCAAAACATAACCGGTGAAAAAAGGTCAAAAATCAATAAAAAGTTATTAATTTTACTATTTTACAAAAGAAAAAGAATGTGCAAAAAAGTATTGCGCTGGAAGGAATCGAACTTATGACGAAAAAATTTCGAAGATTAGCATTTTTGGCATTCTAGCGAAAAATTACCGATTCCACACAGCTCTGGTCATAACCGAAAATATCGTCTGCCCTGCCTGAATATGTCGCTTCATCTCTTCAACAGCATGGGGTCTTCCCACTTGCTTTCAGTTCTCGCAATCTTCTCTCGTTTACCTTAAGATTCACCGTTTCTGTCGTCATTTCTTGAGAATTCTTTTCGACAGCGTTCGGAAGCACCGCCTGGATTTCAGCTTGTTCGGTTGTAAGATTGTCTTCCGGCTTCTGGCTCTTGTTCTTTCCTGCATCGGGGTCTTCGTCATTGGTTTTCACTCCTTTCTCATCTTCGATAGGCTTCCTCTTTTCTTTCGAATTCTGCTCGAGATCCTTCTGGACTTGTGGGTCCGACTGAATCTTCCCTCCAAGCTGCTTCCATGATTCATTCAACATTGAAGTATGAATTTGCTCCAACATCTGTCCGGCAAACCGCGGAGAACTAACACATGAGTAGTGGTTATGGAGAGCAACAGTGTAACTGACAATGTCCATGGGTTCCAATTTCGGCTTACAGGCGAGTTTCCATGTCATCCAGGCCCAGGAAGCGACTTGAGGTACTGTCATTCCCAGTAAGAAGCCGGTGATAACTACAGATTCCAAGGTGGTCAGCTGTCGATTCAGGAGAGCGGCTCTTTGAAGGTACAGGCTCAGTCCACCGTTCACGAGCGTTGATCCAATACTCGTAATGAAGCTCATCAACGAGGCACCGAAGTCTTCTTCGTGTGCTATTTGATCCCATAAATCATAGCCGCGTCTGAAAAATTCCATGTAAAAAAAGAATAAAAAAGCCATTCCATGCCGCTATTAAAGGAATAGTTCACAGTGTGAACTTCATATTGAATAAATTTATGACGAATTTCGGTTTTACACGCGTAAAAGCAAGCAGACGACAACTACTTTGATAACCATGCATGAACCAGCCCAAAATGTCGACAGTTACTCGTTTATCTGTCTTTTCTCGCTCATTTTTCAAAAATTCTTACTTATATACAGGGTGGCTGAAAAGTTCAGGCAATTTTTTGAAATTTGTTGGTAGCTCAAAAAAATTAGATAAGTTAAGGAATATCCACAATTAACCAAATATTAACTAACTTTTACGTAATATAAGTTTATTCAAACAAAAAACTTTACAACAAATGCTCGAAATTGCCGCCAGTTGCCTCAATACATTTTCTAAGTCGCTTCTTAAAATTGCCTACGATGGTCGCACATTGTTCTACCGTAATTTCGTTTTATGCCAGAGTAAGAGCTTGTTTGAGTGCTTCAACTGTATCATATCTTTTAACCGAAATTTTCTGCTCCAAAATTGACCAGACGGAATAGTCCAAAGGATTCAGATCTGAGCTGTTTGGCGGCCAAATATCTTTGCCCCAAAAGTTTGGAAACAATTTTTCGCAAGTGGCTATTGTTGATTTTGCTGAATGAGAAGGAGCCCAGTCTTATTGGAGTACAAATCCCTCGCGATCGAAATGATTTATTGCCCACGGCTTGAGTACATCACAAAGAACTAATTTTTGATAGGTGGCAGCATTGATTTTAACATTTCTATCAAGAAAAATCAGTGATGTTTTTCCTGAGGCACAGGTCCCTGCCCAGACCATGACTGAGGCCGGGAAATGACTGCGACCTATTGTTTTTGCTGAAGTACTCTTCTGCTGTCCTTTCTTGAGTAATTGACGGCAATTCTGGCGGTTATGTAGTGGTTCAACAGTGAAAATCTTTTCATCAGTGAAAAGAACTCGGTTCAAGTGACCAGAGCCGACCAGCCTAAGGATCTTTCGAGATTTGTCGAATCTTTTCATCTTCATAGCGTCTTTGAGGAAGTGGACGCGCGCTATTTTGTAACTGAAGTCCCAACTTGGTTTTGGCAATGTTTTGGATACGTTCTCTGCTGATTCCAAGCTCTAAGGCCATTTTGTTCATTGAAACTCCCGCATTTCGATGAATTCGACAACGAACTTTATTAATGTTTTCTAAAGTGGTTACAGAAGGAGGACGGCCACTTCGATGATAATCAGATGTTACTCCAGTTTCTTTATAACGTTTTACGATGTTATAGACAGTTCGCATCTTGCAGCCGGTTGTTCTAACCATGTCAGATGTCTTCATTCCTGACTTGTGCAATTCAGCTACCGTACTTCGCTGATCTTTATGAGCTATTTTATGTGTCACTAAAAAACTTTAAATAGTTACATATTTTCTGAGAAGAAATTAAACACGGATTTTATAAAATATTTTTAAAAACATGCTAAAAACACAATGACAATTAAAAAAACTGAAAAAAAATAGCCTGAACTTTTCAGCCACCCTATATATATATATGGTTTTTGAGAACTCACGTGGCCAGATTGTACAAGCAGAGACCTTGTAATGTGGCAGTAAGCACCGAAGCAGTCAGAACCCACGTAGCCGGACTCCAAACAGCAGCAATAGCAATAATGGGAGTCGCAACGACGATGACTTTGTCTAAGACTCCTTTAATTCGTTGCTCGAGATTGCAGGAAGGCGGCTCGCCGAATTCTACATCATTGGCTTCGTAGCTTATTTCTCCATTTGCGTTAGTTATCTGTTTGCGGAGGAATCCATCCTTTGGATAGCAATAGATGCACTGGGGGGACTTGTTGTTAGAAAGGTATTTTTTCCAGGTCTTGTAGATTCGCAGTTTTGCGTCAAGAAAGACCGGATTTTCATACGCATCCTTCACTCGGAACACTGAAAAGTACAGTATACTTTGGAACGGGATCTGCCTATTGTTTCTCTGCTGTTCATTTAATACATTTTTACTTTTATTTGTAATGCTTTTTGCACTTCACATAGCAAATAAAGAAAATAAGTGAAAGAAATAGAAGTTGAACAGAATAGCTTAATCTGCCGTCCTGTTACTACCTTACGCATGTTTAATAAACACTACTAGAGGATAAAATGGTCTGCAATCTCAAATGTGGTGACTAAAATAAATACTTACCAACAATTCTTCCGGTCTTCTTGTTCTTCTCCTTTTCCAATTTTTCTTCGTCTGTTCCCTCCGTCTTCTGCAGATCCTCATCCATCCTGGCGCCTATTGGAACTATCTGAACGTCGATGACCGTCTTGCTACCGCTTATCTTCTCCATTTTCTTCCGAATTTTCGTTACCAGCAGACGTTGTTCTTTAGAGAAATATCGTAGGAGACAAGTTCCTCTGTAAGCCCGTTTGGCGACGTCATCCTGCAAGGCTTTCTTTTTTTAATTTCAGCTATTACCGAAATGCCAAAGAAATTAATGGCTATAAGTTCTTCAAGAGCTGCAAAATCATCCTTCTTGTACTCTTTGTAGTCCTCGCCCACCATTTTGAAGTCTTCAGTACATGCTTTTTGGGTCTGAAAGTATAAAATTCTCGTTAAATTTAAATAAAGGCAAATAGTGATTTATTTCTAAAACTACAAAAGCGATTTCGTGCAATTTGTTTATTCAATGCATGCTGTTGCAAACCTGAATTTTCTCTACGAGATACTGCTTTCAGGAAAAAATTAGAGGTGGAACAGCTATACAAAAAGGACGTCAAAAGCACGCGCACCGGAAGTCGGAAGCCTAAAAAAGTCTAAACTAAAATCTGACTTCATCATTCGATTCAGCGTTAAAAGATACCCTTGAATCCCAATTTTTATCAATCAAAGCAATGCATCGTGAAGAAATTAGCAACTACAGTTAGACAGCAGAATATTTTATTTTGTAGCTCCATTCTAACAACAAATTCTCCGTGATGCATTGCTTTAAATTTATTAAAACTGGGGTTCTAGAGTAACTTTTGACGCTGAATCGAATGACGTATTCAGTATTTTAATCTGACCACATTTTTAGGCTTACGACTTCCGTCGCTCTCATCGTTAGCTCACATATCTTTATTTAGTCCCTTACCTCTTCCATCCATTCCCGAGTTTCCTTGTAGTCCCACTCTTTTCCATACTTCACCTTTTTTCTTATAGCGAATTCAGTCGTCGCCATTCTTCAATTCCGATTAAAAACAAAACAAACAACGACACAAGAGATAACAGCAGGTCATGACCTTTTAAATTAGAGTAAAGGTAACGAAAGAGTTCTTTATTATGTTAAGGGCCAAAACGTATAATGGAATCGATGCGCTCATCATTGCACCACCAGGTGTGGCTCTCTGGGACTCCGCGCAGATCGACGGAGTTGTCTCCAAAGTCGTATTCTCCTCGCATTCCTTCAAACGATTCCAATAGACTATCTAAACTCTTGATTTCTCCGCAATCCATCATTTCGTCTAATTCGTGTTCCAGCCAAGCGTTGTCAACAACAAAGCTCTCGGATGAATTCAAATCGGGAACGGACTAGTCGAAGATACATAACACTTTCCCATCCGAGTTTCGTCACGTGATGCATATCTCTTTTTAGGAGAGGAAAGGAGTCGATCAGCTCCTGATCGGTCTTTTCTCTTTCTTTCTTAGTAAAGAGAGAACTCGGCTCGATTTTTTCTTGGTTGCAGTCTGGGTCGAGAAATTGGATTTTTATATAAAGATAATCAACTTTTCAGCAGGCAAACATCTTTTATTTCTCCTGACAACACAAAAATTGAATCACGGCTACTGGGGCCCCAAAGGTTTATTAGTTTCGCACAAGTGATAAGACGAGGAGAAATTGAAAGATGTTGCCAAATTTTTTAAAATTCATGATAAGTGAAGGTACAATAGGGGAATAAGTTCTATGGGGGGAAAAGGAGGCTTTTACTTGAGAGAATATGGTTTGATTAGATGTAATTATTATTTTAAAAAAACTATTTGCTATGTGATAAATTTTTCTAAAATCTTTACCAGCTTTATCTGCTTATGTGCATTAAGTTCTATTGAAATCAGAATAGTTCTTTTTAAAAAAGAAAAGACCCGAATGGTTCACTTAATTTCTGATAAGTAAAAAGATGAAACAAGTCATGCAAGAGAGCAGAGGATAAAAAGCTCTCTTATCTGTTGATTGTCTATTTATAATATTCATGCTTGTATGCATTAAAGCTATGAGATAAGCCTTATCTTGTGATGAGGAGACATTTGAAGGACGTAGTTCAAAATGTAGTGTATTTACGTTTCAAACTTCCATTATGATCCGGCAAAAGACAGACGAACAGAAGACGACATTATATGCATAAAATGCTCATAGCTTCCGAAAAAATGATTGGGAAGCAGCCAAACTTTGGCTGTTGTTTACTTATGATCTAATTAACCAGAAAAAAGGTATTTAGTTAGTATAGTCTCCTCTGGATCGAAAAACGGCCTTCAGACGCTTTGGATATAACACTATGGTGGACCGCAGATTTTTTTTGTGAAATTTCTTTCCATACCTTTTATCGAGTAACCATATTTATGGCGCACCCTGTAATATTTCGATTTAACAACTCTTTGAATTAATCGTCCTTGCTAGAGACCATCTTCATACATACATGTACATTTCAATAATTTTAGTTAGTACCATGGAGACCCATTCTTCCTTTTTTTATATTCTCGCTCATAATTGCGATCAATTCTTTCATAGTTTTCAGAAAACAAACTAGAAATCTCTCTCTCTCCGTAAAAGGATAATCAGACTTTTGAGATGTCTTTGCGCAGAGAAGTTATAAAATTAATTTATTTTAATCAATAAAAACAAGATAAAGCATATAGGCAAATCCAAGTAATATTGCTGCTACCCTAAAGTCTTATAGATAACGCCGCCGATAGATAACGTCGGTTTGTGAGATGGAAATTTTTGTGCTCAGCCATGTTTTTCTTGTTTCTTTTATATTTTCGTGATTGACTTTCATTAGATTTTTGCGTTTTTTAAATATATTCTCACACTAGAGTGTTTAGTTATTGCGTCAAGTTTCAATGACTAAAAGTAGATCTTTTACGGCTGCTTTCAAGCTTCGTGCGGTCAAGTTCGGCTTAGAACACGGAACAGCGTCGGCGGCCAATGAATATGGAGTGACCGAAGGAACAATTAGAGAATGGAAGAGAAATAGAGCTATGTTAGAGCGATTGTCGGCAACGAAGCGTGCATGCAGATTTAAGAGACCGAAAGTGGAAGCAATCGAGGATGCGTTGCATTTGTGGATCCTGAAGAAGCGGGAGGCCCAAGGAGCTGTGATAGTCAAGAATATCAAAGAAGAAGCTTTACGTTTGGCAAAGGAGTCTGGCTATCAAGATTTTATGGCCTCATCCTCTTGGTGTCAGGCCTTCATGAGGAGAAAAAAATTGACTCTTAGAAGCCGAACAAGCGTAGGACAGCCGTTACCAGACGATTATCAAGCAAAAGCTTTAAGCTTTAGAAGATTTGTGCTGCAAGAATCTCTTCATATTTCTCCCCACAACGTTGGAAACGTCGATGAAGTTCCGGTTCCTTTTGACGTAGTTCATGGAAGAACAATGGATCGAATTGGAGTTGATTCGGTAAAAATTGATACAACAGGCTATAGAAAGGCAAATTTTACTGTGGTTCTTTCCGTGACCGTCACCGGTGAAAAATTGAAGCCTCTGATCATTTTCAAGAAGAAGCTGATACCAAAAGAACCGTTTCCTCCTAATGTTATCATTAAGACGAACGCTAAGGGATGGATGAATCAAGCCCTCATGGAAACATGGTTACATGAGGTTTGGAATGAGAGAGAGAGAGAGCACTACAACAACAACCCGTCAGAATCCTTATTGATTTTGGACTCTGCACGGTATCATTTAACCGAAAGCGTTCGCAAGCTTTACCAAAAACATACCAAAGTTGCGGTTATCCTAGGCGGTATAACCAAATTTCTGCAGCCGCTCGAAGTTGGCATTAACAAGCCATTTAAGGACAATTTAAAAAAGGGATGGGAGCGGTGGATGGACGACGTAACAAAGGCGCAGTTTACCAAAAGTGGTATCAGAAAAAGGATGAGTTATAGTGAGGCGGCAATGTTAGTAGGCGAGAGTTTCTACTCCATCTCTAAAGACACCATCGTTAACAGCTTCAGAAAGACCCTGGATGAAAATTGGCTTTTTGACGATTTGAACAATAATTTTGCCAGCTTTAATGTTTTTAATGATAATTTAGAAATTGAATAAAAATTCTAAAAGAGTTTTTGAGGCCAAAAGATTTTTGAAAATTTTCATTTTTTTGAAGAAAAAAAGCGGCGTTATCTATCAGACTTTAGGGTAGTTTTTTTAAAAGGGCTGACTGATCAGCATTGAACACGCATGAAAGTGGGATTCGTTTTCGCTTTATCAAGTCCTAAAAATTGACTATTTTTTAAAAAGAAATTACCTGAACGCTGTCGGCAAAAAGTTTAGCTTCTTTCTCTGCTTCTTCGCGCTTTTTCAGAGACTTTGTGGAAACAAATTTCATTATTTTTCGAGAGCATAGTCTGTTTGCCTGAAGCATCCTACCTTGACAAAAGTGTTAGCAAAAACCTCTTTGAATTTTCTAATCCATGAGATCAAGGCCTTAAATTCTGGAGCCAATGTTCCTTTTTCCTCATTGATTTCAATGGCGGTCTTTTGTAGCTCTTTGTCGTGAAGAGTGTGACCGGTTTGAAGCTTTTCCATTGTCCATTCGTACAGCAATTTAGACAAGTGCTTTAAAGCCGTTTCCTGTGGAAGACAGCATCAAGTCCTAGAGAGTTTTTTGATCATTAAACAACACTAACTTTCTCTCTCAAATTTGACCAACGTCCTCCTATCCATATCATTTCTCACAAAAGAAAACTTTACATGCATGCTAGCCAAAGATCTTGATCCTTTCTGGGTGGCACGATAATATTCCAAAGCTGCCTGTACTCTTGCAGCACTTATTAATTCTCCTTCACCATGCAGACCAGAAAATCTATACCCTAACATAAAGGAGCGAAGCTTGTACACACCTAATCTTTTTGAAGTCATCACAATCACCCTCTTTCAATGTTCGACTGTAGTCGTCGTAGATGTCTTGATCCGGATCGAAAACGTCACAATCCATGTCCGGGACTATCACTTCTTCTTCTTCGACCTCAATACTCCCATTTTCGTGATCCACGAGTAGGCTCTTGATGGTTTCGTAGAGCTGAAGAGCTCTCTTATCAAGGATACGGGGCGTTCCATTAGGAAAGTCAATGGCTAATGAGGCAATAAGATCAGCTGCAGACATTTGCTGAAGACACAATTCTAAAAATAAGAAACACAAACAAAACAACAAGAAAATCAACTCAATCGAGGTAGCTAAAAAACTTGAAAAAAGTGTGAATCAAAGAAAAAAAAAAGAAAAGTCGATCAGGGATCGAACCCGTGTACTAAAATAGGCAGAAGATTGATAACCCACAGCAATTGCCCTACTCCACGACTCCACTTTGAATTAAGGGTCAAACAACGTGGGACATTCTGGAGGCATAAAAAAGTCTGCGAGTCGTCCACTTTCGGAGCATTTTTAGAAATGTTGATGAGTTGTTATGGAAATTCGGAGAGTGGCTCCTGGGAGTGCTTTTCAAGCTCTATCGAATGGTATATGCCGTTTCCCGAGATCGCATAGTGTCCTCAGAACATTCCCTTGTGAGCTATAATTATTTTTACAACGCTGGATCATAGGAGCTACAGTACTCTATCCTATTTATTTCAGCGTGCGAGTACATCTCAAAAAGAAAAAGAAGCCCAAATCATTGAAAATGTTTAAAAATTACTAAACTCAAAGTATTATTTTTACTTCCAAGATTGGATCAATTTTGACAAACGAATAGGCGACGAAGACATTGATTTTAAGGTAAATTTTAAAGAACTACTTTATCCAAAAATTTCAGGGAACATTCATTAATCAACTAGGAAAATGCAGTCGAAAATTAGTTGAAAAATGATACTGGAGGACAGACGTTGTCTCTTGTCCATTCTGTCCAACGGCATTTATGACAGCCTGGGCATAGACTCGATGAGTTTTTCGATTTTGACTTAAGGAATATCAGAGCAAGCTTTGGCAAGTATATTCAACTTCTCATCGGCATTTTGGACTCTAATCTTGCTGGTGGCTCGTTCCAATTCATCCCAAAGGTTCTCTATTGGATTAAGGCCAGCCGATTGACTTGGTCATTCAAGAACCCTGACTTATTTCATCGCCCGTGCCGAAAAGGAAGATTCCCATTCTTGACAGCTAGCTAGAAATGTCTCAAATCTCCACGTCTTTTCATGGATTCGCCAGCCAGCTGTTCTCCGCCATCCTCGTCTAAAAACCTTCATCATCCATGCCGGCTATAACAGTCTGATGGAGACAGCCCGTGTTAGATAGACCGTTGCTCTAATATAGCCGGCACCCAAACTGTTGTTGTTTCCACTCGAGAGACTTTTCTCGCTGCTTTATTGAAGAAAATACAGAGGCGAGGAGAGGGGCAAAAGTAAGATAAAGAGAAGGATGGAATACTTCGAAACTTGGTCAATCTTTTTATTTTAGTCTTGAACATATTGTGGTACAGGTTGTCTCCTGGTCGGAGAGATCAAAAACAAAATATTCTAAACATTTAATTATATACAAATATATCAGAACAGCTGAAGCAGCAATTGTTTTTCAGTTTTTATTGAAAGGGGAATAGAAGAAAATATGCAGCGTTTTTCTGGCAACTTAGGTCCCTCAATCCAGCTGGTTCCATCAAATATTTTGACGGAATCTATTCGAGTTATGTAGCCAATTGCTCCTCCAAAGACCATAATTCCATTTGATAATTTGACAGCTCCATGCCAGTATCGTCCTTGTTTTAAGCTGGGCATCTTGATCCACTCCTTTTTTGGATCAAAGACGTCTATTTTCCAGACTTCATCTGAGGGCTTTCTACCAGATTTCACTCCTCCGATGATTATTAGATTTGTTCCTTCAACTATTGAACAATGAGAACTTAATTCAAGCGGCATATCACAGAATATTTCCCATTTGTTCTTGGCTGCATCATAGACTTCCACTGATTTTAGTCGCTGTGTCCTATTCCAACCAGCAGAAACAAAGATTTTTCCACAAATTATTGAAGCAGATGTGCTATTTCGTTCAAAATTGAGATCACTTTCATTTTGTATTTTTAAAAAGACAACTTACGGCATTTTAGTCCAAATATTTGTTTGGGGATTGTATTTTTCCACTGTTTTTAGTGAAGCACTGCCATTTAATCCACCAATCACCCAAATTTCTGAGTCAAAAACAATTGTGCTCTGTGAGATTCTAGATCTCTTCTCGTTCATTTCAGCCATTTTAATCCATTCACCACTCTCTTCCAACTTGTAGCAGCTTGCAAATGGCTCTTTTGGATTATTATTGCCTCCCATAATATATATTTTGCCATTTAAGATAGTAGATCCATGATGTTCCACTGTAAAAGGAAGTCTCTGCTTACAGGTCCGCCATTTGTTCTCTTTGGAATCGAAAATGACAATGGAGTCAGTTATTGAGCCATGAAATTCTCCAAGAGTCAGCGCCTACTCCGCTTATAAAAAAAGATTTGAACTCAACCTACAGAAGAGTGGAACCCCAATTCTGAGGAAGCAACTTGTTGCCTCATTTCAATATGTTGTTTTTCAAATTTTCTCTCTAGAATTTCATCACCTTTATCACCGAAATATTGAAGCAGCAATTGTTTTTCAGTTTCTTTTGAAAGGGGAAAAGAAGAAAATGCGCCCTGTTCTTCTGGCAACTTAGGTCCCTCAGTCCAGCTAGTTCCATCGAATATTTCGACGGAATCTAGTCGAGTTATGTAGCCAGTTAATCCTCCAAGGACCATGATTTCATTTGATAATTTGACTGCTCCATGAAACTTTCGTTGTTGTTTTAAGCTGGGCATCTTGATCCACTCCTTTTTTGGATCAAAGACGTCTATTTTCCAGACTTCATTTGAGGACTTTCCACCAGATTTCACTCCTCCGGTGATTATTAGATTTGTTCCTTCAACTATTGAACAATGATGACCCAATTCAAGCGGCATATCACAGAATATTTCCCATTTGTTCTTGGCTGAATCATAGACTTCCACTGATTTTAGTGGCCTTGTCCCATTCCAACCACCAGAAACAAAGATTTTTTCGCCAACTATTGAAGCAGACGGGGAACACCGTTCAAAATTGAGATCACTTTCATTTTGTATTTTTAAAAGACAACTTACGGCATTTTAGTCCAAATATTTGTTTGAGGATTGTATTTTTCCACTGTTTTTAGTAGATCACTCCCATTCCATCCACCAATCACCCAAATTTCTGAGCCAAAAACAATTGTGCTCTGTGAAATGTTAGATCTCTTCTCGTTCATTTCAGCCATTTTAATCCATTCACCACTCTCTTCCAACTTGTAACAGCTTGCAAATAGTTTGTTTAGATTATTAATGCCTCCCATAATATATATTTTGCCATTTAAGATAACAGATCCGTGGTGTGCCACTGCAAAGGGAAGTCTCTGCTTACAGGTCCGCCATTTGTTCTCTTTGGAATCGAAAATGCAAATGGAGTCAGTTATATCGTCATGACATCCTCCAAGAACCAGCGCCTACACCGCTTATAAAAAAAGATTTGAACTCAACCTACAGAAGAGTGGAACCCCAATTCTGAGGAAGCAACTTGTTGCCTCATTTCAATATGTTGTTTTTCAAATTTTCTCTCTAGAATTTCATCACCTTTATCACCGAAATATTGAAGCAGCAATTGTTTTTCAGTTTCTTTTGAAAGGGGAAAAGAAGAAAATGCGCCCTGTTCTTCTGGCAACTTAGGTCCCTCAGTCCAGCTAGTTCCATCGAATATTTCGACGGAATCTAGTCGAGTTGTGTCGTCAATTGATCCTCCAAAGACCATAATTCCATTTGATAATTTGACAGCTCCATGGTCAAATCGTCTCTGGTTTAAGCTGGGCATCTTGATCCACTCCTTTTTTGGATCAAAGACGTCTATTTTCCAGACTTCATCTGAGGGCGTTCCATCAGATTTAAATCCTCCGATGATTATTAGATTTGTTCCTTCAACTATTGAACAATGATTATCTAATTCAAGCGGCATATCACAGAACATTTCCCATTTGTTCTTGGCTGAATCATAGACTTCCACTGATTTTAAATATTTCCCATTCCAACCACCAGAAACAAAGATTTTTCCACCAATTATTGAAACTGATGGGCTACTTCGTTTAAAATTGAGATCACTTTCATTTTGTATTTTTTAAAAGAAAACTTACGGCATTTTAGTCCAAATATTTGTTTGAGGATTGTATCTTTCCACTGTTTTTAGTGCATCACTGCCATTGAATCCACCAATCACCCAAATTTCTGAGCCAAAAACAATTGTGCTCTGTGAGATACTAGATCTCTTCTCGTTCATTTCAGCCATTTTGATCCATTTACCACTCTCTTCCAACTTGTAACAGCTTGCAAATAGTTCGTTTAGATTATTTTCGCCTCCCATGAAATATATTTTGCCATTTAAGATAGCAGATCCGTGGTATGTCACTTTAAAAGGAAGTCTCTGCTTACAGGTCCGCCATTTGTTCTTTTTGGAATCGAAAATGACAATGGAGTCAGTTATATCGTCATGCCATCCTCCAAGAATCAGTGCCTACACCGCTTTTTCAAAGGTTTTAGCTGAACCTACGGAAGAGTGGAACCCCAATTCTGAGGATTCTGAATTCTGTCCTATGGTTTGTCCAACAAAAACGACTTGTTCTAACTCCTTGACTTGATTTCCCACCGAGTTCTCTACTATTCTTCTTGAAAAATCGAGAAAAGCGCGAGCATATGGTCTATTTGCTGGATCGGCATCCCATCCTCTAGATCATTCTTGTATTCGAAAGTAAGCAAAGACAACAAACTTGTTCAATAGTTTTTGAATTAACTTGCTTTCAGGGTGAGAAACTAGAGAAAAGAACCATTTGAGTGAATTTTCCGTCACAATTTCTGGCCTCTTTCCGGCCAAAACTGACGAAATAAATGCGAAGCCAGAAAATTGGCAATAAGGTTTGCTGCAAGATTTCAATTCGATAATTCCGCTTCTCTGCACCTTCGAGAAAGAATCTCCCAAATTGTAATCGCCAACGAATAAATGTCAGCTGGCTTGCTATAAGGCTCTTTGTTTAAAATTTCTGGAGCCATGTAGACCATAGTTCCAGTCCTAAAGGAACTAACAATAAAGGATCAGCAATAGGTCATACCCGCTCGTTAAGGAGCTCACTGTGTCTAATTGGCGAGCATGACCGAAGTCCGAAATCCTCAAGTCGTCCAATGATTTTCCAAGCAAAATGCTGCAAAATTCAAGTTCATTTGATCTAGTTATAGTCTGTTCGAAAAAAAAGACAAAATTCCGTATTCCAAGAGTTGGGGTCACTGAGATCCATTTTTACCTTATAGTAAATTTTAGGATAAAAATGGATCTTGCCACAAAAAACCCTCTCTCCATCTCGGTGCGATGCGAATACGCAAGTTTGTCTTATTTTCCACAGTAAGCAACTTCGGATAAAACTATAGAGCTACGAATCTACAGTAATTCATTATGTTAGGATCAAAACCCTGCCAAAGTTCAACTTTTAAAAAAATCAAAGCTAACTTAGACGGCTTGATATCCCGATGGATGATGCCCTCTTCGTGTAGATAATCGAGCCCATTTGAAATAGAATAAATCCAGCGATAAATCTGCTTGCTTTTATATTCTTTTGAGTGATCATGAATTATCAAAAAAATGAATATTGCTTTTAAACAAATCAATCATCCAACCTTTTCCAAACTACCCGTTTCCATGAACTCCATGACTATTCCATTACACATCGGCGATGTGGAGAGTCTCGCTATTTGGGATGTCAGAATCCCAAAGATTTGAATTATATGGGGATGGTGACCCTTCTCAAAGAGCAAAAAAGCTTCTCGAAAATCCTCTTTCCTTACATATTTGCCTAATTCTTTTATAGCCACGTCTCTAATTGGTCTCGATTGGTTGAAGTAACCAACTTACCCGAGTTTTTGGTGGTTAGCATAAGAAACTATAGAAAAGCCTCCTTCGCCAATTTGACGAAAGTTTGTAAATTCATTTAGATCATATTCGGTGAAAGCTGAAAGACTTTTGAACTTTAAAACGCGAAAAAAGTAACTGATAACAATACGCTTCTGGTCAATATTTAAGACGGCTTGCTTACCTTTTGGTATTATGACATTCGCAGAAGATGCTGATCCCATTTGGAATTATCTACAATCACGTAGTGGAAACTAGGAAAAAGACTACGAAGCTAATGTTTCAGCTCCGATAAGAGAAGCAATCAATAATAAGAGTGCAATAGAGACTGCAACTTCTCACCTCCTTTTTCGCTTTAAATGCGCATTTAATGCGAAAAATATAAAACGACTAGAGAAGTAGCTTTTCATTGAAACCATTGCCTTTCTTTTCCCATCACACTCATTTACTTTCTTCCTTTATCCACACCGAGCCTTTCTTCCCCATTAGACTTTTTCCTTTTTTGTACCCACCGTCCCCAACACCTAATTTCACAAAAGAATTTTCAGATACCACGATGCGTCAAGCAACTAACAATGCCGCCATCGCCGAAAATTAGCCGCAAGCAATATAAGCGGTCACCCTCTCCAACCCGCTCCTGGGAGCCATCCTCCCCAAAGTAAGAAACTTTCTTTAAAATCTAAAAAAAATAAAAATAAATTTCAGTATGTTCCCCCCGCAAATTTAAATATGTTTCCCCACTGACAAATTTAAGTGTAGCCTCCATAGTCAAATGTAACTATGAATCCCCATTTAGGTGTGACGTACACTGCATTTAATTTCATCCCCCCACCAAATATAAATAAACACCCCTTTATTATTTCTTTGGTGGGTATTTTTTGATTTAAAGAAATGAGCTGTGAATAATGTAACTCTCAGATGACTCTTCGTGCTCGCAAGGACTCCCTTGAATGGAGATGCCGAATTAGCAAAAAAGATTGTTGATCTGCCTCTGTCCGAAATGGGTCATACTTTTCTTCGTTGAAACTTTGACAATTGTGGAAGATAATGACACTATGCACAACAAAATCAGTGGGATGTTGATTGCAAGCGAAGTTGATATCTCTCAAGTTTCCGTCGCAAATCAGAAAAACTTTTGCGAGGAATCTGTCAAAAGATTGAGCTGAGCTATCCTCAACTTGGTGGAAACAATAAGTCGACAAGTTATACTTCGGAAGCAGTAGTGAGAAATGTTGAGGGAGATAGATTCTACGAGAAGATCTGCGAATATTTGTGCGTTTAATGAGGCAATAAAGATTGATCATAAGTTTTTAACACATTCACGACAATGGGGCCCACCGGTGGGCCCCTTTGATTAAGAACTTGTAACTAGATATAGACAATGGTTTTCGGCTTTTATTTTTGCGTAGACGGCAGCTATTGTTATCCACTATCTGTGCTGTAAGCAAGCAAGTCGGGGCTCAGCTATATTGTGATAAACAAAATAAAATAGGCTATAGGAAAATGTGGTTTTAGAATACATTTATTAGAACATACAATTAATTACATTTCTTATGTAAACGGGAGAAGCATGACAGATAATAATGCTCTTTACAATTGGAGCACTGGGTTGTGACTTTTCGGGTTTTGTCTTTTGCAATAGAAGAAGTAGTAGTTTTTGCATGTTTCTGGTAGCAACCTTTGCATCTTCTCCTTGTATTTCGAGCTAAACCTGAAGCTTTCAGAAATGATCTATGAATAGGAGAAGATAGGCTATTTGTTGTGGACGATATGTCCAATAACGACGTGAAAATCTCAATTTTGAAATCGGTTATAGTCATAACTTTAACTCGATCACAATATATCCTCCAAGCGTTAACCAGACACGTTTGTGTCACAATGTGCGAATGTACCATTTGCACGTGCGACGAACAAACGGCGAGTAGCTGGCCATTTGATCAGAAATATCGACAAACAGTTTTCCGTAACGATTTGTTTCAATAACCAAAATGTCCAATATATTCTTCACGAATAACATGTAATAGTCCAAGGGAGTTTTGGCTGTATCAATGATGTCGTTATAGCCGGCATCACAATCAGCAAAAGGAAAATCATCCAAATCTTTGATATCTTGTCTCCATTCTTCTGCTTTAGGGCTTTCTTCAGTTTCTGTCGATTCGTCTGAACTATTATCCTCTTCCATTTTCCTTCCTTCTTCCGATTCACTGCATAAATCCTCATCTAAGTCATTATCAATCAATAATGAATCTAGTTTCTTCTCAAAATCATCGTCGTCCCTTTTCTAATAAAAAGGACTGAAATAAATACAAAAACACAACGAAAATACCTAAAACTAGGTCAACCGCATAAAAAATTATGTATGGGGACAATAGGGCCCACCGGTGGGCCCCTGACAGAATTCGACAAAAAATTTATTGTCCCACCAGATAATTTGGCTAAAAATGCCATTGTCGCGAAGGTGTTAAATAAACAATATGGTCAACCAAAAATCACTCTATATGATCAAAATTGAAAGTAAAATTTTTAAAAAATTCAATAAAAGCACAAAAAAGCTCCAAAAATGACGCGCAAAAAAGTGATCATATTTATGGCGCACCCTGTATTATTATAAAAAAATTTTATTATAAACAAAATAAATTCGGATGGAACACTTCGAAACTTGGTCAATATTTTTATTTTGCAGTCTTGAATATACAGTGTGTCAAGAAAGTTTGGATACACCCAAAATTTCTTAGGTTGAGCCATCGCGTGAACTTTTTTCTCCTATCAGACCTTGCTAAACGAAAAAGCAGTATCTAAAACCTGTAATTAGATTGATCTTTTTTCCGAATTGAAAATCTTACTCGATCTGGTAGACAATTCTTAAAAAACCGGTGTCAAGAAAGTTTGGATACAGCTGTTTATTTTAAGAATACAGCATTGCTTTTACTTATTTTTTAAAAATTTTTTGTGTTATTATTATTTTTCCAGTTATTTTTGATCATGCATATTTGTTCTATCTTAAGATGCCATTGACTAAACGTTTGACGGACATTGAGACTGGTGCCATTAAAGCCTACCGTAATGCAGGCCTTTCTCTGGCCGAAATTGCTAAGAAAATGGGAAGATCAAGAAGCTGTATTCAGCATGTCATTAAACCTCGATCTAATTACAAAAATAAGTCAACCGGAAGACCGCCAAAGCTGACAAGAAGAGACGCTCGAAGGGTTGTCAATCACTTTTCGAATACAATGTCTTCGCTTCGAAAGGCTCCAGGAATGCTCAACTTGAATGTCTCACACGAAACAGTAAGAAAGACATTAAATGATGCCGGAAATATCCAATACCAAAAAAAGCTGCAAGCTCCTGCCCTAACTCAACGTCACAAAGAATGCAGGATTACGTTTTGTAGAACAAACATTACTACAGATTGGAATAGAGTTAGTTTTCAGTTTTTTTTGTAAAGTTTTTGCTTCAG
The DNA here is from genome assembly GCA_932521405.1 of Oscheius sp. JU1382. Lineage (NCBI taxonomy): Eukaryota > Metazoa > Nematoda > Chromadorea > Rhabditida > Rhabditidae > Oscheius > Oscheius sp. JU1382. The sequence continues at coordinate 8,516,166 of OW051475.1, forward strand.
GTTGTATTTAGTGATGAGAAAAAATGGAATTTAGATGGACCTGACATTTTCGCCTTTTATTGGCATGACCTCAGAAAGGAAAACTTATTTCACACCACTCGCAACTTTGGAGGAGGATCTTGTATGACCTGGTGTGCAATTTCTAGCTTTGGAAATGCTGGTCTCTGCTTCACAACCTCGCGAATGAACTCTCAGGAGTACATTTCAACATTAGAAAATGAGTTAGTTCCCTTCTTTGCCATGAACCAGAGACGAAATCACATTTATCAACAAGACGGAGCCGCAATCCATACTTCTAGAGCTACCATTTCATTTCTCGGAACTATTTACCTTTAGGGGCCCGACTAGTCATTAACTCAAAGTTATCGTACCAAATGCTATGCGGAGGGCGTAAGTTCGACTCCCCTCCCGGGTCAATTTTTTTTTCTTTTTTTATTTTTCACTCCTCAGTAGTCGCACACCTCGTATAACCCGTTTTTTTCACTTTTTGTTAATACTTTATTAAATTATAACAGAAATGAAAACAAATGTAGACACTATTTAACCGGGTAAAGGAGGGCTATATGTTCCCACAGATTGTAGGGGATCATATCAGGCGAACCGAATTCCCTTCGCTGGGTTATAAGAGGTGTACGATTACTGAGGAGTGAAAAATAAAAAAAGAAAAAAAAATTGACCCGGGAGGGGAGTCGAACCTACGCCCTCCGCATAGCATTTGCTACGCTAACTTTGAGTTAATGACTAGTGGGGCCCCTAAAGGTAAATAGTTCCGAACGATCGTGTGTTGTACTAATTGTTTTGGAGAATAAAGTGGTGTATTGAACCCAGTGTGTTAAGTCTATATTTTCATCAATTAAATTTACGTCAAAGCTGATTTACTTTTGGAAGCAAATTTTTGTTTATACCAGCTCTTTAAGATGACTACCAGAACAGATCCCAGTCTCATTGAAAAGGTTAGAACAATTACTCTATAGTTTTGGTTAATTGTCAACGATTTATTTATTCTAGCAGGGAAAATGGTTAGAAATCAAGTCCAGCATTCTCAAGAACGGATCAGGGCATGCGTGACGGCTATTCATCGACTGCCATCAAAACAATGATAAGTGCGATTTACTGGAATTGCATTTCTTTTCCGTTATACTCATTAACTAATTAATTCAAATCTGCAGTGTGATCGTCAGTTTGGTCGCCAGGTTTTGATACAGACTATAGATTCTACGAGAAGATCTGCGAATATTTGCGCGTTTAATGAGGCAATAAAGATTGTATTGACCGTAAGTTCTTAATTTGAAATATCCAGTATTAGGCGTTATTCTTTCTTTTAGGACTTAAAATAAGCCCCCTCCCCCAGATCCAAAAATATTCAAAATGAGAGAAGGTTTTTTAAAAAAATTATTAGAGAACTCTATTTAAATAGGCCCGGATAATTTACAAAAGGCACCCCCTTAATACAAATGGGGAGTTTTTTAATATTATCATTAAAATATATTTCCCCAAAACAGGCCATATAAACATAGACCCCCATTAAATTAGGCTATAGAATGCTATAGAATGGGGGCTATAATTCAACGGCGGGGGGCATACTTGAGTGAGGGGCTATACTTAAATTTTCCCAGAAATTCAGTTCTTAGCTGTCTGGACACTGATCTGAAAAATAAAGCGAAATTAGAATGTGAATTTTCGGATCAATATACTGTAATTTCTTTTTGCTAAATTTTAGGAAAAAAAAACTTGCTAATCGGTAAAATTCATATTTTTCAAATACGGTCTGTTTAGCTTCAATTTAAAAAAATTTTTCTGTTTTTCAATTGTTTTAATAGCTCTAAAACGAGCAATTGAGAAAAAGACAGTGAGAAGTTGGTGGCTTGAATCAGACGATGAAGACGATAATCAACAACGCATCAGAGATGCAGAATATAATGCTAAATCTTTTTCTATAATCACAGCTGCCTTTCTTTTAAAAAGATATTAAGAAGATATTGAAAAAACTAAGCAACCTTCTATACAAAATAAGATTTTTTTTCTTCCTTCGATTCTTTCTCTTCCAGTTATTTCCTTTACATAAAAGACTTTAAAATGAGTCTTTCCTTTGAGTGTAAAGGGCTCAAAAAGTACCCAAAAAGATAAAATATTCTTCTTTAAAAATGTCCGTTTACGCTTTTACTTTTAAACTCAATGAATGAAATGTCCATCAAGTCACTCTGAATTGAAAAAATAGATTCTATTGGGAAGAAACAAGACTGAAACTATAAGAAAAAGGTAGAGTTGAAAGGCAGTGAAAAGGGGAAAAGTAAAGAGGGATGGATTGCAGAAAATTATTGATTGTGGTCGAATAAAACAACATCCAGCTGCTAGGATGTTGAAATACTCAGAGAGGGGATTAAGCATGCATCCTTGCCTGTACTTGGAATGAGTCAATTATGGGAGGAGAGTTACACTATTGCTTGGAGGTATGAACGGTAGATTGACGACGATTTGAGTTGAAATGGGGCCCATCGAAGGCGTTTGAGGTGGTAGGGATGGCGTCTGAGTTGGTGGAAGGACTTGTCTGGTGTTAAGCGGTCGAGTTAGAAGAGGATTTGGTGCACCATCTGGGATACAATTCGTGGGCATATGATGAGACTGGTTGATTGAAATGTTCAAAGGAGCTCTTGGGAAGACATACAGTGGAGATTAAAAACGATAGGATATTAAAAACGGCTAATTTTCAAGAACCGGAGCCGAGGCAGTAATTGGGATGCGATTTAGAGCTACTGCGGTCAGCAGTGGATATCCTCCATCACTCATCACCATCGAAGATTGAGGCTCTTCTTCTGTACTCGTAAGTCTATTTTCTTTGAGCTCATACATTTCTTTTAAAAAATTCATTATAGGAAGAGTAAAGGAGAGAGTGTAGTTTAGAGAATTGTTGAAAGGAAACTTACAAATGACCCTAGAATACCGAAATGTCAAGATGTCTCAACATCACACTCTTTTACTAAACATTAATGTCATCATTTTCTTTAAAAAAAGCAGCAATAAAATCAAGAAAAAAAGGAGGCAACTCGCCTTCCTGATGGCTAAGAACTCAATCAATACGCCAGGAGGCTGGCCGATAGCACACGCGGTAAATGTAGTGTTATCAGAAACACGAGTCAGACCGGAAGAAATGGTACAGAGCCAGAGTAGTAAACAGACACTTATTCATCTTAATAAGCAATATTTTCAATCCCACACAGATAGACAGACAGGTGGGAAATTTTTCCTAAAATTCTAAATCATGAGTTCCAAGGCTTTAAATAACTACTAGGGTGTTCCACAAAAGCTGCCATAAGCTTTTGCCGAATTGATCTGATTGAGCTGAAGTTTTGGACAAAATCAAGGGGTTCTTGATGCTCACATAGTGGTGAGAAACTGCTGGAAGAGAAAAGAAACTTTTATCAGGAATCGATTGCTGCCTTCACCCGTCTGCTCCTGTAAAAGATCCTTGTTCAATCCAAAAATGGCAAAAATACCTGTTTATGACTTTTCCGAGTTTAACAATGTTTCTAAAAAAGGCGCAGGCAGTTCAGGAACGATTTATACGGCAAATTCGACTATTCTAGGGTTTGGTCACATTCTCTTTTTAACTTTCTATATTTAGAAAAGTTGCTTTGAAAATTTATAAGTTCACAACTTTTGACGCCAATTATTTGAAAGAAATAAAACTTCTCCGCGAAGTAAGATATTTTCTTCTTTTTTTTAAATTTCTTTTTAGCTCACTAGTCCAAACATCGTCCAGATGTTTGGCCTATTAAAAAACCAGCAAAGTTTCCAGAAAGACATTGAACCATATATTGGCTATGTCATGGAGTTTATGCCTTTCAGCCTAGATGACGGTTTGTTTGTACTTTAGCTGGCAACTTGGTTCGATAGGCAGCCTGCGCACACGCCACGCGCGAACATTCCAGTTATTTTTCGTTTGATATTTTACGCAAAGAGCCAAATGAATAGTTGATTTTTATGGGAGACCCGCTTGAACGAAGCTTTTGAGTAACTTGAAGGCTTCAGAATTTTTTTAAGAAACAAAAATATTTCAGTTATTTACGCTTCTAAAATAGAGTATGGTTTGAACGAGATCTATTCTTGGAGTAATCAAATCGCCAGAGGACTATGGGCTCTTCACAAAGTGAAATTACTCCATCGAGATGTTAAACCCGCTAAGTTTGTCTCTAAAGAGTGCGGTATCTTGCAGTATTCTCCTGAGTCAAGACTTGAGCGAATTAAAACTCTGTGATTTTGGTTCAGCCACCAAGTCCTTGTCTCCCCTGACAGAGAAGGAAGTGATGACTTTATGGTAATTTTGGTTTCATCTTGAAAAAGTTCAAATTTTAGTGTTGGAACTTTTCTTTACATGGCCCCCGAGCTAGATTCAGATGAGCACTATGATGCAACCACAGACGTTTATTCGATGTCAATCACAATTTGGGAAATTTGCCACAAAAAGTTTCAATTTTTAAAAAAAATTGATTTAAAGAAACTTTTTAGACGTCCTTTCTTTAGAGCTCCAGGATCAAACACCAATATACCCGATCATCTAGTTAAATATCAAACTTCTCAGGGAGTTCGCCCACCTGTAGTCCATTATAAGGATGAGCCTTTGACTCTCCTTTATCAACGGTTCGACTTTATGAATACAAAAAAGAAATTTTAGGGGTTGGGAAACTGATCCAAACAATCGAGCGAAAGTCTGCGAATTTTTGAATGTTAAAAGGGCTGACGAATCACTATTGTAAGTATTGTAATCTCACTGGCCCTCCTCCCGGCTCTCTATTAGTTAGTTAAACTTTTTAGAAAAAAAAAACTCGAAAAATCACAAACGCGTTACGATATAGGAGAGGCTTTTAAAATATTTTTTCAGAGAAGAAGCAGAAGAGCAAATAGATGTTACCCATTTATCTCTGCCTGTTGTAAGAAGTTATTTAAAAAAATTAGAGGAACACTTGGCACGATTGCCTAAGGAAAACTACGAAATAGCAATTGAAGAAATCAAAAAGTACAATAAAATCAATCCATACATAGTGATCAATTCTGAAGATGCCACAACAATGCAAACGTTTAACATTTTGGTTTTGGGACCACCGTCTCTAACGGAGCCAAATCGAGAAAAAATTCATGAAAGTGTAGAGAAGCAATTGTCAAAACTCCACGAAGCTAACTGGTGTAATCCAAGTCAAATTTCCACAGCTCTGGGCGAGATTTTGATTCTTATGGCACCTTTGAGAGACAACTTTGACGAAATACAACACAGAATAGAGAAAAGACGAAAAGCTCAAACTCGAATCCCACAGTTTCCGGTGATCCAGCGTTCCAGGCAGCTCCTGCCTCCAACGAATAAAAACATTATTCTGATAGGAAACAACGAGAAATATTTGAAGCAATTCGTTGCGGATGCACTGAATGAATTTGACAGATCGAGTAATTATTCCAACCTAATAAGATGGAAGGATAGGTATATCGTCGCGGAGAATGGTGAATCCGTCACTTTTCATTTCTCTGCCTTTGACAAAGATAAAATCCTTACTTCTTTGTCGAACAAAAATCAAGAAATTGGAGAAACTCATTTCATCTGCGTCTTTCTCTCCTATGATTATGATTTTAACATTTTTTCACCCTTGAAGAAGTCAATTCCCAAGGAGAATTTGGCTATAATCAGAGTCCACGATGGACAGTCTGTTGTAAGTTTCTTCTCTTCGCTTTAAAAATAAATTCTCCAGTCTAAAACCGAAATGAATTCGAGCTTTCCTGAAGGATGTTGCAGCTACAGGGCGGCATTTAGTGAGGAAGATATCGTGGGTGGATGGAAGGCTACTTTTGGCTTGGCACCTAAGGTAAGAGGAAGAACATAACAAATTGCTTTTTCAGCTTCTAAAGAACTCTGAACAAAAGAGATTACTTATTGAAAAACTCATTTCTGCTACAAAAGATGCGCCAGAAATTATATTGTAAAAAAAATTAATTAATTAAAATGTCACCTACGAGTTTTATCTTCTTGGCGAATAAAAAACTTCTTAAGAAATACCGCATTCTCTCTATTTTTTAACTTGTCGACTCGACCTCTGAGGAAAAGTCTAATTTTTCCCGAAGTCAGACTTTTCCTCCCAAACTGCAGCTTTAAAAAATCAGACTTAAGTTTTAGAGAGGGAGAGAGATCTGAGAGAAGAAGCTCATTATTATTTTTTATATTCGGCAAGTTTCATTCAAATCGAGGGGAATCTTCTATTAGAGGGTATGGCTTTTCTCCAGTTGGAAAAATGTGATTTTTGCAGGATTTATTTGAGTTTCGATTATAATACTTGACCAATAATCAGTGAAGGTTACATGACCTGAGAGTAGTTATATTGTGTTTCTCGCATAAAAAACCCCCGGAAATTGATTTTCAGCCTATTGCAGCTTATTGGTAAATTTTGACGGGTCAAACATCGATTTTGACTCGTTTCATAAATATGGGTCCACTACAGTAACCCAGTGATTTCTCTTCAATTTTCCCAATCTTTTTATTGGAACGCTTCATTACGTTGTATCACCTCCGAATTGTCTCACCATGTTCGGGCAAGTTTTTCCTGACTTTTTCGACTTCGTTTGGGTGACTATTGACTCAAATTCTGCTTTTTTTGATATCAGTTTCTTAAATGGCAGATGTTCTATAGAAATTCGGTTGATGAAGTTCGATTTAGCTTGATTTCGTGATTCCAAAACACTTTAAATCTCAAAAAACAGTTGGAAATGAGCCGAGTTGTGACTTAAACACGATGAGACAAAAGACGCCCAATTCGAGAAAATGCGCTGTTTATCCTAAAAAAGGTGAAAATTGACGTCTTCTTCGAGTCATATTTCCACGAGTTTCCAACTTTTTTTTTGAGATTCTCCTCCGAGGCTAAAAGATTTAAAATAAATAGGCCAGAAAAGGCCTGGAAACATTGTTTAAAAAAACAAAATGAATTAATAATATTTTTATGTCGCTATCAGATCTCATCGGCGTTGCTTTTGCGTAACGAGAACGATCCTTTTCTTAATCGAATTGTGACCTGCGATGAAAAATAGATCACATGTCAACGTACAATAACCGGAGACGTTCTGCGCAGTGGTTGAACAAAGATGAGCCCTCGAAACATTTTCCGAGGCACAAATTGCATGAAAAGAAGACTATGGTCACTGTTTGGTGGAATTCCGCAGGAGTTTTATATCATGAATTCATGAAACCTGGTGAATCGATCAACACGGATATCTACTGTCATCAAATCGATAAAATGCATCAGAGACTGGCGCGTGCAAACCCAGCAGTGGTCAACAGAAAAGGTCCGATTCTTCTTCATGATAACGCCAGACCTCACGTCTCACGAAAAACACACCAGAAGTTGAACGACCTCGGCTTCAAAATGTCCCCCGTCAGCATCACGACAGAGCTTAAGGCGATTCGGAAAGTCATCAACAGTGGAACGCAAGTAAGACATATCTAGCTCATCCCATACCAGTGCTTTCTTGAGAGACTCGATCGTTTGGTGCGAACTTTTGCTTCTAGAAAGGACCATACACTGTAATCCAACGGGTTCAGATCTGGCAAGTTAGGTGGCCATTCGTTGAAGCTAATGAAGTCAGGGAAATTTGCTTTTACACCAGTCTTGGACAATTCGAGCCTTATGAGCCGGAGTACCGTCTTATTGACAAAATAATTTTGAGCCCATGGATGAATTTCTCTCTTCAAAAGATTCAAATAATTGACTGAGTTGACTTTAATTCCAACCGGGACAAAAATTAGTGGTGTCTTTCCGCCGTAAGTGATTTCAGCGAACAACATTATCGAGGCTCGATGAAGAACACGTGATATAACTTTGTGTGAGTTTGAAACTGCATAAGTTCGATCATTTCGCTTTCATTAGAAGATTCCTCCAACGCTTTTCCCACGAAGAGAAGAAGAATCCCATTTTCCAAGAAAAGCCAGGTCTTTTGTAGGGAAAAGAACCCGCCCATAAGTTCCTGCATCCCAAATTCTCACCAATTTCATTACCAATTTTATCGCCAATTTTATCATCAATTTCATCACTACTTTCGCCCAACTTTTGATCAAGTTAATAGGGATTTTAACGCCGAGTGAGAAAACGGTTTTGGATTAGTCTAGATCTTTTGAGAAAATAACAAAGGAAGTATAATTTTATTTTTTAAATATTGTCAAGAAAAGAAACGATTCTTATGGCTATCTTCTCCAAGACAATGAGGGTTTAGCAACCGCAGCAGCAGCAGCCGCACAAACCGAATATAACGACGCCTATAATGATACATCCAACCATAGCAGGAGAAAGTGTATAGTAAGTCTGAAAAAAAAGAGATTAAGATCCAGAAAAATCCAGTTGAAAAATGTGGCGAGGAGGCTAGTACCAGGCAAAACAATGGACCATCGTTGAACAGATGATCCCGAATGTCGAAACTACTTTTCCCCTAGGGCTTTTTATAGACCCATGTTCCCCATTACCGTAAGGTCACCCCATAGATAAGAGAGCTGTTATCATTGCAAAAATTTCCGGCTATATTTCGAATTATTAATAGAAGCCGATCCATCAGGAGGGTTGAAAAATAGAAGCCTCCCCTCTAATATATGTGGCTTTGCTTTAAATTAAATATTAAAGCTAGCGATAAAATAACCGAATTAAAAACTTCCAAACTACACTGCGACACACAATTATTGAGCCACCCTATTTTTTGAGGTTTCCAATATTTTTTGAAATTTTTACCTAAAACGGTGAGTTTAGTAGTTTGAAAAAAGCTAAAATAAAATGAAAGCTGTCATTGAAATAATGTCTTATGAGTTTTCTCAAATAAAAGATAAGATAAGGTGGGTAAACAAGCGAGAATTTCGTTTACTATCACATGTCATGAGTTCAAAACACATATTTACAAACCAAAGCTTTTTCCAGAAATAAGTAATAGGACTTTGAACATTTTAAAGATGCAATTTAATAAAAAGAAATTTGTTCAAAGAAGAGGTTGAAATTGCGTGCCAAAACTTGCTAAGTCTTCAGTCGTCTCTTGAATGTGGGCCCGTAATTATGACGCACCCTGTATTTCCATTATCTTTTTATTTGCCATAGGCTGTTATAAAAGGAGTGTTATCCTTTTGATAAATCAGTTTTGCCTTCTCTCTATTTTTCAACCCTCCTGATGGATCGGCTTCTATTAATAATTCGAAATATAGCCGGAAATTTTTGCAATGATAACAGCTCTCTTATCTATGGGGTGACCTTACGGTAATGGGGAACATGGGCCTATAAAAAGCCCTAGGGGAAAAGTAGTTTCGACATTCGGGATCATCTGTTCAACGATGGTCCATTGTTTTGCCTGGTACTAGCCTCCTCGCCACATTTTTCAACTGGATTTTTCTGGATCTTAATCTCTTTTTTTTCAGACTTACTATACACTTTCTCCTGCTATGGTTGGATGTATCATTATAGGCGTCGTTATATTCGGTTTGTGCGGCTGCTGCTGCTGCGGTTGCTAAACCCTCATTGTCTTGGAGAAGATAGCCATAAGAATCGTTTCTTTTCTTGACAATATTTAAAAAATAAAATTATACTTCCTTTGTTATTTTCTCAAAAGATCTAGACTAATCCAAAACCGTTTTCTCACTCGGCGTTAAAATCCCTATTAACTTGATCAAAAGTTGGGCGAAAGTAGTGATGAAATTGATGATAAAATTGGCGATAAAATTGGTGATAAGAAGCCTTAGAATCTTTGGAGTTCTATTATCGTATTTTATTAATTCCATTCCCGCCCAACATTGGTAGAGATGATAGACTTTGAACTGGATATGCGAGTTTCAAGCCTATTCCATTCGTCTATATATACGAGGCAGGGAGGCGAGTCACGTATTATCGGCCGATTGACAACTCACGAGCTGATCTGACTTCTTCTTGAGTTATCCTTTGCGTTTTGGGTAAAAATATCTATCTAAACAAGGAAAGAGGACAGAAAAATATTATAATGTTTATTATTTAGAAAAAAAGGATACTCTTTCTTGAAACTGTGTATTCACGAGTCTCGACACAGATTCTACGTCGGCGGTGCGAATGGTAGGACACTCCGCGGAATCAAATTTCAATAAAGAAACAACTAAAAATAGAAAACAGGGGAAATCTAACAAACTTGAACAGAAGATCCCAACTTCTACAAGCGTCATCTACAATTTTCAAAACTAGCCTTTCATTTAACTCGAACAAGTTTTGAGACACGCGTTTTATTGAATTTTTAAATTAAAAATTTGAAATATTGTTCTCTTAATTGTAGAATTTGTTCCTGTTCTTCAAAATTAGAACAATAGATAAAATTGTCGAAAGAATAGCAATAATCAATAAAAGCACAGCAATCCAAATGGCGACTGTGGAAGGACCTTCTTCATCAAAACTTTCCTGCTTCCTATAGATAATGCACTCCGTTCGATCCGGATAAAGACACAAAACTTGCTTCACAACATGAGTAACTTTTGAATTCTCCACTATACCAGAAAAGAGCCTATTATTGGAGATTAGATTGAACCTGTGAACACCTATCCCCAGAATACTTCTTGCATCCATTGTGAGAAAATGATTCCCGACCATTCGCAATTCTGTCCGGAATGTGATATCAAGGTAGAACTCGCTCCTCGAAATTAAAAGAGTCGATTATTCCAGTTCCCAATCTGTATAGCCTCTGGGCGTCCATTACTCGACTATCAGTTTTGGCTCTGCCCTTACTGCCATCATCGAGCCTTCGAAGAGTGCATGGTGCGGGTTAAACTCTGTCCTCTGTGTCATCACGACTTGGGAAATTCATAAATAAAAATTTTAATATATTTCTGAATTTTGATTCAACTTCAAGAATCTATTGACCGATCGGACTGAAATTTTGAATTTAAAAGCGCTTATATTTGGGCTTTCTAAATTCCTATTCTTTTTAAGGCTTGGAGAATTAAAATTAGCCAAACAGGACCCGTTTCAGCTCAGATTCGAGAATTTTCCAAGAAAGGATTCTATGTCACAAGCTAGAGAAGTACAGAGGTGGTGACTGGTGTTGTTCTTGCAGATTTTGGCTTCTTTCTTCTTTTTTACTCTTAATATCAAGTTTAAAACCAAATAGCCCACGAATAGCGATATTTCGAAGCCTTTTGCACAAGAGAGACTACGCCTGGCACTGGCGACTTTTGTTGGACGGGTTTTGAGGCTACGGTCTGCCTCTTCCAGATGACATCCGCTATATCTTGTAGTACAATTATTAGATAAGAACAAGAACCAATTTATTCACTAATAATCAGGAATTTTGGCAAAATCGCATTAGAAAAAGTCTTTCTTGTGCGCAGGTGAGAGAAATAGAGGCAAAAGCGCCACGTATTTTCGGCAACGGAGCTCCGTTCTTCCATTCAACTCCATCAAAAATCTCCACAGAATCAATTCGTGTGACATTATTGATCGATCCTCCAAAAACCATCAATTCATCAGCTATTATGGCAGCACCAGAAAAATATCGTCTTTGTTGTAGATAAGGCATCTCTTCCCATTTTCTCTTCGGATCCAAAACATCCATTTTCCAGACTTTATTTGTTGGCTTGTGCATTGAAAAATCTCCACCAATTGCGATTAAATGCGAGTGATTTCCAATTAAAATATGTGAATCCACTTTATATGGCAAACTAGGATTGAATATTTCCCATTTTTCCTTTTCTGGATCGTAGACTTCCACTGAATTCTTAATTTTCCATCCACTCCAGCCGCCAGAAACGTAGATTTTTCCGTCAATTACAGTAGCTGCAGCAGCTGCTCTCAACTCGTTCAATTCACTGAAAAGTTTAGATTATCTTGCATCAGTCACTTACGGCATTTTGATCCAGTTATTAGTTTTTGGATTATATTTCTCCACTGATTTCAAAATATGTTTCCCATTCCATCCACCGATCACCCAGATTTCCGAGTTGAAAATAACAGAACTCTGCGAAATTAATCTCCTCTTTTCATTCATATCAGCCATCCTCTTCCATTTATTCCCAGCTCCCAATTTATATAATGATTTGAGAGGTTCTCGAGTTGTTACATCATAACCACCAAAAATGTAAATCTCATTGTTGAGAATAGCTGCTCCGTGAGTTGCAAGCTTACTTGGAAGCGTCAGGTTGCAATTTTTCCAGCTCTTTTCCATTGAATTGTAAATTGTAGTCGAGTTTGTAATATCGACTTGCCAACCGCCAAGCAGCATTACCTATAAATTTGAAAGAACTTTTAAAGAACTCTCGCTGAAGTCTGCTCAGGAGCCAGCTCATTAATTTCGTTTTTTAGTTGATTTATATTAGGTATGTGAAAAAGTTTTCACACTTTTTAAAGCTAAATTGAGTCTTTATTGAAAAAAAATCAACGCAGATACATCAATCAAAGTATTGTCCATCGTTGGCTATAACTTTTTCCCATCTTTCTGGGAGAAGACGGATGCCGCGGCGGTAGAAAGCCTCGTCCTTCGACTCGATCCATTCCTTCACCCATTTTTCGACATCTTCAAACGATTGGAAACGCTGCTCAGAAAGCCCGTGGGACATCGACTGAAACAAATGATAGTCTGATGGAGCACAGTCTGGTGAATAAGCCGCATGGGGTAGCACATCCCAGCGAAGTGCTTCAAGAGTCTCCTTGACGGCTTTTGTGACGTGTGGACGAGCATTGTCATGCAGCAAAATGACTTTGTGCTGTCTTGTCTCGTATTCCGGTCGTTTCTGGTGCAATGCTCTGCTCAAACGAATTATTTGCTCTCTGTAGAGATCGCCTGTGATTGTCTGACCTTGTTTCAGCAGCTCATAATGGATTACACCCTTCTGGTCCCACCAGATACAGAGCATTGCCTTCTTCTCATGGATATTGCGCTTTGGTGTTGATTGTGATGGCTGGCCACGGTCGCAAATGGTTTTTCGGCGCTTCGGATTATTGAAATAGATCCACTTTTCGTCTCCAGTAACGATACGATGCAGAAATCCCTTCCTCTTTTGTTTGTAAAGCAGCATTTCACAGATGGTTTTTCTTCTTTCGATGTCTCGTTCTTTCAGTTCGTATGGTACCCATCTGCCTTCCTTATAAAGCTTTCCCATGGCTTTGAGACGCTTGGAAATGTTGGATCTATCAATATTTAAATATTTGGCAAGCTGTTTCTGTGTCTGGCATGGATCTTCATCGATTAATGATTGAAGTTCGTTGTCTTCAAGCACTTTTGGCCTTCCACTGTGTTGATTGTCTCCAACATCGAAATCACCACTATTGAAGCGTCGAAACCATTCTTTGCATATTGTTTCTGATGGAGCATGCTCACCATAAGCTTCCATGAGCATTCTACGAGATTCGGCAGCAGTTTTTTTTTTCAAATTGAAGCAGAAAAGAAGTGTTTCGCGCAAATGATGTTTTTTTGGCTCAAAAGTTGACATGATTATCGCTGTAAAGCACAACGATGTTGATGCCAATCAAAACAAATATGTACTGAATATTATTGACAGATGTCAACCAACAAAATTAAGCAGGATTTACAAGCATTTACAAAGATAGCTAACTATTATAACTACTTATCGCTAGAGGGCGGAAACTTTTTCACATACCCAATATGAACACCATTACTGGCTATTTTCGCTTTCAATTCATCAAAACATTGCCTCAGAGCTTGTAATTATTCATAAATTCATGAAGGACCACTTACCGAAGCATTGTTTCTCACTTCTCCAATGTCAGCCACATGACGGTCTATAGTCGCTTGCTTTTCACTAATAATCGTCTTTTGCTCATTAATGTTTTCCAACATTATCTAAAGGTTGCTTTGAAATTAAGGCCTTTAAGGCTGACTACCAATGAAATATTTCCCAGCATTATTAAGTTAGCAGCTTGGCGATCTATTACTCCTTTCTGCTCATCTAACTTTCGCGATAATGCCTGCATGAAGGAAGGATTTAGATAGGTAAGAGGTCAATTTGAAATCATATCAAAAAGCTTCTCTTCTAACGCATAACTTACTGAAGCATCTCCAGGAAAAGCTTGATTGAAGATGTTCTGTCCATCGACAGCCAGTAGCAAAGCAGCTAGGAAGCACAGCCGGACTATGAGACTCATGTCTGCCAGTGCGATGAGATGAGCTCTGAAACTTTTTGAGGGCAACTGCTCTGTTGTTGTGTAAGATGTCAGGTAGGAGGACGCTCTTTAGATTAAAAACAAGGATCAAGCAGCAAAATACAATGTAGCCTTGTACTTCAGAGCAGGTGAGAGAGCCACGGAGTTCTGGTAAATGGATTGCATTCTTTCAAGCAATTACATCAAAAATTTCAGTAAAATTTATTCGTTCTATTAAAGTGGTCGATAAAAGCGGTGAGATGAGCAAAATAAAATTTCAAAGCGAAAAGTTCTATTCCAAAATACCTGCCATCAACTCCAGCGATGGTCATTCTGCCCTAACAAGAGAACACTTTTAGTTGGTTGTGGCATTTCGCAAAATCTTTGGTATCATTCGATAGAGAATTAAATTCTAAGTCGTTTTCGACAAAAATTAGCTGCTGAAAGACCAACCTGGCTGAGTAACAGCCCTCCAAAGTTGGGTTTTGCGACAAGTCTGGGGATAAGGTCGCGCCAGACCACTGGTGACAAGTGAGGTCCTGGCCTAGTGGTGAGTGTGCTAGGCTACTACCTTGTTGGTTCCGGGTTCGACCCCAAGACTTTTTCCCTTTTATTTTTTCTTCTTTTTTGTGTATGTTAAAGAGGTATATTATTTATTAAAGCTAATAAGACAACCGTAGCAACAATAATCATTTTTGGGAGCATTTCGTGCTATGCACTTCTTCAATAAAGTGCGAAAAACAAAGATAATTTTTACAATAGGAACAACATGCAAAACGGGTATTGGTGCAGACAGTTTCGGAACAGGGTTGGGACTAATAGAAGGGAAACAAATGTCTTGGGGGGTTTGGAAACGGGGACCGGGAGGAAGAGGGGCTAGATAACCAGATTTGACCCATGCATGGCGGAGGAAATCCTTCAATTGCTTGTTACAGAACTGCCAGTAAACTTCGGAAAGGACCTATAAACAATAAATAGATAAAAATAGATTCTTACCTTTAGAATGCTGTCTCGCTTATGGGGCAAAAAATCTTCTTTGTGCAGCTGGCTGTACTCCGTGATCTTCTTGACAAAGCCTTTCATAAAGCGGAAGAAATAGACGTCGAGGGGCTGAACGTCAGCAGTGGATTTCGCAGGAATGTTCATTACTGTTAAATTCATACTTACCGGAATATTTTCCTTGATCGTCTCATGATCCTTGAAAGAACTCCACGAATCGCAGACCATTAGTACTTGACTCTGCAGCATTGACGCAATGACTTCTTGAGCCCATTCTTTCATTAATTTTTTAAAAAAACTTTAATACTGTTTGGCTAACTTACGTTTAGTCATCATGTGACTTGTATGAGCCTTGATTATGAGGCTGTCTGCTCGGTAGTATTTCTGGGGCAACTGACCGTTTTTCTCTTGGAGAATCACAAGAGGCTTGGGGTAAAGATGGCCATCAGCAAATAAAACTGGCATTATAGTGTAAGAATGAGTTGTTTCTTCAATATTTCCAACAACTTTCTCTACCATCTTTGAGCCAGTGATTGCGAGGCTCCTAGCTCCGTACATTTCCATCTTGAACCCGCTTTGATCCGTGTTCAAGACAGCTGAAGGAGGTATAGTCTTGGTGAGGATAGTATCCTTGACCTCTTGGACGAATTGTTTTGCCTTAGCCAGAGTAGCATCTTTGTCTCGAAACACAGCTTTGGTAACGAACTTGGTGATTCTTCTTGAGCTGATTGCATGGATCCGTTTCCACTTTGTGATCCAGCCCTGAGAAGCTTTGAAGCCTGGAACTAGTTGCTCTTGTTGGTTGATAGAGAGAGCCTTGGCCTGAAGGTCGTTATCGTGGAGAATCTTACCTTCGCTGAACTTTTCGGCTACCCACTCGTACAGCTCTTCACCAATTGTTCGAATACCTACATTTCTATGGAGAACAGAATCAAGACCTATAATAATCTGTATTCTAGAAAAGTACAGGGTGGCTGAAAAGTTCAGGCAATTTTATTTTTTCGGTTTTTTTATTGTCATTGTGTTTTTAGCATGATTTTAAAAATGTTTTATAAAATCCGTGTTTAATTTCTTCTCAGAAAACATGTAGCTATTTAATTTTTTTTAGTGGCAAATAAAAAATGGCACATGAAGATCAGCGAAGTACGGTAGCTGAATTGCACAAGTCAGGAATGAAAACATCTGACATTGTTAGAACGGCTGGCTACAAGATGCGAACTATCTATTAGGTTGTTCGGAAAGAAATGCGCGTTTGAGTTTAAAAAAATTTTTATTATAAAAACGAAATTAAACAAGATTAATTCAAAAGATAATCTCCATTACTATCAATGACTTGTTGCCAACGTTTATGCAAAGAATGGATTCCTCTTTCGAAGAACTCGGCCGGCTGCGACTCAAAGTAGTTGGACACCCAGAGTTGGACTTTTTCGCGGTTTGTGAACTTTCTCTCGGCCAGGGAGTACTGCATCGACCGGAACAGATGGTAATCGGATGGTGCCAGGTCTGGGTTGTATGGCGGATGAGGCAGGACTTCCCAGCCCAATTCCTCATTTTTTTCCAAAATGATTTTCGCGACATGCGGACGAGCGTTGTCGTGGAGGAATTTTGTCGACGTCGTTTCGACACCTTGACGACGCAGTGCTTGATCCACGCGGTTCAATTGATCTTTGTAGATGTCCGCCGTAACTGTTTGACCCGAATCTAGAACTTCAAAATACACCAAACCTTTGCTGTTCCACCAAACACAGAGCATCACCTTTTTGCCGTGTATATCTGGTTTCGGAGTCGGTTTTGGAGTGTCACCGGCGTCTAACCACTGTCTTTTTCGCGTTGCGTTGTCGAAGCAGATCCATTTCTCATCTGATGTAACAATAGAGTCGAAGAAACCGCTGTTCTTGGAGCGACGAAGAAGAATTCCGGCCATTGCCACTCGTGCTGCCTTGTTTGCGTCGCTCAGCTGGTGCGGCACCCATTTTCCGCACCTGTTTGTCTTGCCAACTGCCAGCAAATGTTCATCGATGGTAGAGTTTGAGCAGCCAAAATGTGTTGCCAGTTCTCGAGTGGTTTGGCGTGGATCCAATTCAATGACGGACTTCAACACTTGGTTATCGACGACTTGAGGCCGACTTCCATGTTCTTCGTCCTCCAAGCTTTCATTACCGTTTTTGAAACGCTGGAGCTATCGTCGACACTGGCTTTCTGACAGGGCTTCTTCGCCGAATACCTCAGATAGGGCACGATGAGATTCAGTAGCCGATTTGCTTTGCTTGAAGTCGTACCACATGCAAGCTCGCATTCGAAATTTTTGGTTAAGCATTTCCTAAACTTTTTTTCTTTAAAAAAAAACAAAGTAGACATAGACAAAAATATATCAAAAGATGCACAATAAAAATCTCTTTCTAATAGACAAAACTGTTTTTAAAAATCTTCTATAGTAGGAGAGAAATAAATGGACAAATTCAACGCGCATTTCTTTCCGAACAACCTAATATAACTTAAGGAGCCCATAGTGAAATCTAGCGTAACTTTTTCCTTTTTTGAATGTTTTAAGCCAAAAACCTAGAAGTTCCCTGACTTATTTCATCGCCCGTGCCGGCTATAACAGTCTGATGGAGACAGCCCGTGTTAGATAGACCGTTGCTCTAATATAGCCGGCACCCAAACTGTTGTTGTTTCCACTCGAGATACTTTTCTCACTGCTTTATTGAAGAAAATACAGAGGCGAGGAGAGGGGCAAAAGTAAGATAAAGAGAAGGACGGAATACTTCGAAACTTGGTCAATCTTTTTATTTTAGTTTTGAACATACTGTGGTACAGGTTTTCTTCTGATCGGAGAGATCAAAAACAAAATATTGTAAACATTTAATTATATGCAAATATATCAGAACAGCTGAAGCAGCAATTGTTTTTCAGTTTTTATTGAAAGAGGAATAGAAGAAAAGAAGCCGCGTTTTTCTAGTAATTTAGGCCCTTGTTTCCAGCTGATTTCATCGAATATTTCGACAGAATTTATTCGAGTTTTGTTGTTAATTGATCCTCCAAAGACCATAATTCCATTTGGTAATTTGATAGCTCCATGAAAATGTCGTCGTTGTTTTAAGCTGGGCATCTTGATCCACTCCTTCTTTGGATCAAAGACGTCTATTTTCCAGACTTCATCTGAGGACGTTCCATCATATTTCTTTCCACCAATGATTACTAGATTTTTTTCTTCAACTATTGAACAATGATCAACTAATTCAAACGGCATATCACAGAATATTTCCCATTTGCTCTCATCATAGAGTTCCACTGATTTTAGTCGCATTTCCCCATCAGAACCACCAGAAACAAAGATTTTTTCGCCAACTATTGAAGCAGACGGGGAACTTCGTTTAAAATTGAGATCACTTTCATTTTGTATTTTTTAAAAGACAACTTACGGCATTTTATTCCAAATATTTGTTTGGGGATTGTATCTTTCCACTGTGTTTAGTGTACTCGCTTCATTCCATTTTCCATTCCATCCACCAATCACACAAATTTCTGAGTCAAAAACAATTGTGCTCTGTGAGATTCTAGATCTCTTCTCGTTCATTTCTGCCATTTTGATCCATTCACCATTCTCTCCCAACTTGTAGCAGCTTGTAAATGGTTTATTTGAACTAGTATGGCCTCCCATAAAATAAATGTTGCCGTTTAAAATAGCAGATCCATGTTGTTTCACTTTGAAAGGAAGTTTCTGCTTACACTTTCGCCATTTGTTTTCTTTGGAATCGAAAATGCAAATGGAGTCAGTTATATAGTCATGCAGTCCTCCAAGAATCAGCGCCTACACCGTTTATTCAAAGGTTTTAACTCAACCTACAGAAGAGTGAAACTCCGGTTTTGGGAAAAATGTTTTCCGCAACCAATTAATTGACATATTTTCAGGCAGAAAAAGGGAATTGATTGAACAAGAAGAAAGAAGAACTGATAGGGTTATCTATTAAATAGATGAGATACGTGGTCTCTACTTTCTTGTTATTTATTTAGTTCTCTGGGTTATAAATAAAATAAAGTTCGGTGTAAAGTTTGGCATTAAATTCAGGTGGCGTAAAAATTTGATAACCCCTCGTGAAAGCCGAGAAGCTATAGGTCATCGAAGATTGGTGTGGTAGATTCTGGACTTTCATATGGCACCAAGATTAGCACAAACGGTCGAGTAGATCCGAAGAAATATCCACCCCATGGCCAGACACAGTAGAGTCATCTCTGGTTCTCACTGATATCCTAGTTGTTAATCAATCCGTAATATTTTAAACTCCTTAGAGAAAAGGCCAGAAGCCAAGTAAAATTAAAGCATGAAAAAATACTAAAAGAAACGCTATGAAAGTGTGCTTCTATTTGAGAGAGTGGTTCTATTTTTCGTTTAACCACTTTTGGGTGTGCTTCTATTCTAGGGGGCTTACATTCTTATTTTCATTACAGCTTTCGACTGCACTTATTCAGGCCGGCGAAGAACAGAGCTCCGATAAGGATGGCGCCGACACCAATAGAACAATCAACTACTGGAGAGAGCACTCAAGAGCACTCAGCAGTCAAAAAGAAGTTCATGACAATAGGCTCCTGGCTAGAGGCTATTGGCTGCAGAGGTAACCTAAAGGAATAGTTCCAAACGGACGAAAAATCAAGCTGAGTTCATCGCTGCTTTCACAAGGAACAATTCACAAAATACTAAAACAGCGATTAAAATAAGAAGAAAGAAAGAGTTGCTAGTTTGTTTTTTTCCCCCTAAAAGTCGAATAATCCTCAAATTGCAGTGCTCTCTTCAGTAGTTGCTTGTTCTATTGGTGTCGGCGCCATCCTTATCGGAACTCTGTTCTTCGCCGACCTAAGTACAGTCGAAAGCTGTAATGAAAATAAGAATGTAAGCCCCCTAGAATAGAAGCACACCCAAAAGTGGTTAAACGAAAAACGGAACCACACTCTCGAATAGAAGCACACTTTCATAGCAATTATTTAGTATTTTTTCATGCTTTAATTTTACTTGGCTTCTGGCCTTTTCTCTAAGGAGTTTAAAATATTACGGATTGATTAACAACTAGGATATCAGTGAGAACCAGAGATGACTCTACTGTGTCTGGTCATGGGGTGGATATTTCTTCGGATCTACTCGACCGTTTGTGCTAATCTTGGTGCCATATGAAAGTCCAGAATCTACCACACCAATCTTCGATGACCAATAGCTTCTCGGCTTTCACGAGGGGTTATCAAATTTTTACGCCACCTGAATTTAATGCCAAATTTTACACCGAACTTTATTTTATTTATAACCCAGAGAACTAAATAAATAACAAGAAAGTAGAGACCACGTATCTCATCTATTTAATAGATAACCCTATCAGTTCTTCTTTCTTCTTGTTCAATCAATTCCCTTTTTCTGCCTGAAAATATGTCAATTAATTGGTTGCGGAAAACATTTTTCCCAAAACCGGAGTTTCACTCTTCTGTAGGTTGAGTTAAAAACTTTGAATAAACGGTGTAGCCGCTGATTCTTGGAGGACTGCATGACTATATAACTGACTCCATTTGCATTTTCGATTCCAAAGAAAACAAATGGCGAAAGTGTAAGCAGAAACTTCCTTTTAAAGTGGAACAACATGGATCTGCTATCTTAAACGGCAAAATATATTTGATAGGAGGCGAAAATAATCCAAAAGAACCATTAGCAAGCTGCTACAAGTTGGAAGAGAATGGCGAATGGACCAAAATGGCTGAAATGAACGAGAAAAGAACTGACATTCCACAGAGCACAATTGTTTTTGACTCAGAAATTTGGGTAATTGGTGGATGGAATGCGTATGATTGGTGGTGGGTATATGGGAGAGATTCACTAAAAACAGTGGAAAGATACAATCCCCAGACAAATATTTGGAATAAAATGCCGTAAGTTGTCTTTTAAAAAATATAAAATGAAAGTGATTTCAATTTTAAACGAAATTCCTCATCTGCTTCAATAATTGGCGGAAAAATCTTTGTTTCCGGTGGTTCTGATGGGGAAATGCGACTAAAATCAGTGGAACTCTATGATGAGAGCAAATGGGAAATATTCTGTGATATGCCGCTTGAATTGAGTCATCATTGTTCAATAGTTGAAGGAACAAATCTAATAATCATTGGTGGAAGGAAATCTGATGGAACGTCCTCAGATGAAGTCTGGAAAATAGACGTCTTTGATCCAAAGAAGGAGTGGATCAAGATGCCCAGCTTAAACCAGGGACGATACGGCCATGGAGCTGTCAAATTACCAAATGGAATTATGGTCTTTGGAGGATCAACTGACAAAGCAACTCGAATAGATTCTGTCGAAATATTCGATGGAATCAGCTGGAAAGAAGGGCCTAAATTGCCAGAAAAACATGGCGTATTTTCTTCTTTTCCTCTTTCAAAAGAAACTGAAGAACAATTGCTGCTTCAGCTGTTCTAATATATTTGTATATTAATACATTTTTTTAACAAAATTTTGTTTTTGATCTGTCCGATTAGGACCTGTGCCACAATATATTCAAGACTGCAAAATAAAAATATTGAATTGAATTAGTAGTCCATGAAGAGGATAGACATACAGTAGTATTTGCACCTGGACAAGCACAAAATGCAGCAAACAGAGAAGGGAAATTGACTCTTCTTGGATTTTTTGCTTTCAACAAAAATGTCTGAAGATTTAGAAAGAGCAGGAAAACTTGCCAACTTGCCAAAAGACCTAAGAACTAAGTTGCCAGTAGACCCAAGGACAATACCATACCATCAGTATCCCGAGTATTTCACTTTTATTCAAGTTAGTTGTCTTTTAGTTCTAGGCATTTCTTCTAGAAATCGGGAAAGTGGCAAAAAAAGAGCTCACAAACAACAATATTGGAAGAATACACTCGACTACTCCAAAGCAACAAGAACGATATTGCATTCGCCAATTGCTCATAAATACCACTGGAGCCACTTCCTATCAAAGTCTCTTTACTGTAGATGACATCCAATTTCCGAACGTCTTCGAAGCAGCTAAAGAACTCAGGCTCATTCAGACGACTGATCACTTCAATCAGGCCATGAAAGACGCAGATGCCTTCCAGATGCCACATGGTCTCAGATGTGTCTTCGTGACTCTCTTAGCCTTTGATGAGCCGTCAAATGCCCAGGAAATGTGAAAACGAGTGGAAAGTTAAAATGTCTGAAGACTTTGTCCATCGAGGAAGAACTGCCATTGACGCTGAAGCTCTAGTCTATTACCACATTCTCGATATGTGTGCTGCACAAAACATTGACCTTACTATGCTCTTAGTGGATCGTTACATCAAACCTACGCCCATGAATGACAACACGCCGGACTACCGAGCGCTGGGACAGGAGATGTACGGCAAATTGAATAACAAACAGAAAGAGGCCGTCGATGCAGTCCTATCTGGCAACGAGAAATTGGTGTTTTTAGATGGACCTGGAGGCTCGGGGAAGACATTCTGCTACGAGTGTGTCTACAGCCAGCTGAAGGGTGACGGAAAGAAGGTGATCTGTGTGGCTTGGACAGGAATTGCTGCCAATTTGCTTTCCGAAGGACGGACTCAGACTTGGGCAGGTAACCCGATTCGGGTGGATTACCCGTACCCTAGTGGGTAATACCCGAAACGGGTAGAGTAGTAAAAAGACCACTACCCGCCCAAGTCTGATCCTGACCCTCTGCATATCAGCCAATTTTAATAGAACAGTTATAGCCGATGGGAAAAAGTTGAGAAAGGAATGAAGATGGATCCCCGATTGGGGACTGAAAATCCAAAATCTGATAAACTTGATATCAAATTAGCTAATAATTCGTGGAAATTTTGCGAAGCCGATGATATTAGACGATTAAAGCTTGGAATTATTTATTCGCATTGTGGTATAGGAGTTTTCGCTCCAAAGACCCAAAAAAATTTGAATGCATGAGACCATTTATCCAGCCGCAGGAGCAATCATACAGACGTAGGAATATTCCCTAAATCCAGCGCTTATACAAGAAACGTCTGCTTTTTTTGTTTATATTTTTCTCATCTAGATTATCTCTCTCTTTTTCGAGAAAGTCAGTAAGCAAGAATACTAGAAGAATCTGCTGATTGATTGAGTTGAATAATACAAAAGAAATTAGAGCAATTCTCATTTTTTGTTCTTTTTAACTATTTTTCTGTATAATAGTGTTTTCCCGACTAAAAAGTGTATAAACACGCAAGAAAATGAGAGAAAAGTATAAAAAATAAAATTCATTGAAAGAATTCAAATTTACGCGTAGAATTGAAGCCTGGTATATTGTATGGGGTGCCTGCCCAAGTACTACCCAAAATGCTCAAGGAGAATGTCTAAAAAAATTCCAAGTCCCAGCTCTCATCATAACACAATCATCAAAGGCAGAGAAGCGCAACGGGGGAAGCAAGTTCCTTCGAGGTGTTAATTTGACGGCGCTTCTCTTTCCACACACCCGAAATGTGATTTATGAAACTATTTGAATGAACTCAAAATCAATTTTTTTGTTTAAAAAAAGCAGATTGATAGAGTTTCAATTTTCTCATCGCTTCCGGCCAGGAAAAACTCAATAAAATCGAGTCTGGATTAGGCTCGATTACTCACTAAAAATATCTGACTTTTGCTTTCCTTTCTAGTTTCTTCTGGTTTTCTTCCCCCTTATCCCACAAGTAAATTAAATAGGGTATTGGTTAGTTTAAAAACAATAAGTTAGAAACACAGATAATTAATCAGTCAATCACTAGAACAGCGCCACTAAATTCGTCCAAAATGATACCGCTAGATCCAAGTCCAGCTAGAAAAGAAGCCGCCTTGCTGCAAACAAAGAACAGCGGAAACAAAGTGATTTTTCCTTGAGAAATAGCTGGATTCATTCCAGCTGAGAGCTGGCTTTAATTTATCGAATAAATACTACAGCAATCTACCTCATCCACCACTTGAGGTCAAATTATGAGGGAATTTCGTGGCTCAATTGCTTAAAAATTAGAAGAAAAAATGCTTAAACAGCAGCAGGTATCACCTATTGGGACCTTGAAAAGCCGCTAATTTGGTCCGAAATGATTCCCGGATCCAGCTAACAAGATTTCAGTCCAGTCAACATTCTGACGAATTCCAGTGGAGGATGTTATTCCTTCTGATCCTCCTGCTTCCTTTTTCTTGGGGTTGCATCCCAACCGTCGCTCCAGATTATCCAGGTTTTTGAATTACACTGCGACACATAATTATGGAGCCACTTGTTAAAAATCTGTTTATCAGCAATTCAATAATGCGTTTTTCGCCTTTTTTGTTGATTACTTCTACTAAACGACGTGGCATTGAGGCAGAGAGGTTTTTCAGTGTGGAGCGGTCCAGCTTGTTCCATTCTTGAAGGATGGCCACCTTCAAGTCGGCGACGGATGCAAACTGGCATCCTTGAGAATAGACTCGGCGGACTAAAAGGCCCCAAAGGTTCTCGATGGGGTTGAGATCAGGACTGCATGTCGGCCAGTTCATCACTCTCACGTTCCTCGCTGCAAGCCACTGAGAAGTGGAAGCGCTCTTGTGAATGGGGGCGTTGTCATGCTGAAACACATAGCCAATGCCAGCGGTGTTCAGGTAGGGAAGCAATTTGGCATTCAGTACTGCCTGATCATTCACAGAATTCATTCTAGACGTGTTCCATCAATGATATTATTCTATTTACAAGAAAAAACGACTTTTTTAGTTTCTCACTGATTCTACGAACAAATCAGCTGGCTGACTACTCAAAAGGGAGTCAGCGAGTCCACTGACTTGCGCAATTTTGACTCCAATCAACCAGCAATATCTCCTAAAGTTGTTGTAAATTCAGTTTCTAACTTTCTTTTTAAAAGTTATTGCCCTCTACGAAACCCAGCAGATGGATTCAACAAGAGACGAAGAAAATGAATATGCAAGCATTGATTATAGCCGCCTCACTGTTGACCGAGAATCCACCAATTTGACATCAAGAAGGTGAGTTCATTAGATAAAAGCATTGATTTATATTGAGTCAGTTGAGGAGCTCTGAAGGAGATACTTATGAAGAGCCGAATAGTGCTGTGCAAAAAAGGGAACAAAAAATGTTTGAGGCTGGAGAGACACTACCGCTTGTTAAAAATAAAGAGAAAAAGCATCAAAAGTCTCGCGAATCAACTATTTGTTCTATAAAATGCGGATTGCTGATTCTATTCATTCTGCTGACTTCTGCACTCTCACTCTTATTTTGCCTTCATTACCTAGAGGTAGTGAAATGGTCAGATGGAGGATCGAAGACACGAGAGGTGGATACTCAAAAGGAGACAATACAACAGCTGAAGGAAATGATAAGCAGACTTCAAAATACTTCGGCAAGTTACGCGTTAGAAGAGAAGCTTTTTGGTTTGATTTCAAACTGACCTCCAAACTTTCACCTCTTATTGCAGGCACTATCGCAAACGATAGAAGAACAGAAAAAACAAATAGATCGTCAAGCTGCTGACTTAAGAAATATTTCATCGGTAGTCGGCCTTAATTTCAAAGCAATCTTTAGAAACTGTCGGAAACAATTAATGAGCAAAAGACGATTATTAGTGAGAAGGAGGCGACTATAAACCGTCATGTGGCAGACTTATCTCAATTGAAAAGTAATGCTTCGGTAAGAGGTCTTTAATGGATTTTTGAATAAATTCAGACTCTGATGAGGAAATTGAATGATGAGATAAGCAAATTAAACAATGATGCTGCAGAGAGCAATTTGAAAGTGTCGATATGCCTTGGAAACATAACCAAAGAAAAGAGTGCTGCTTTAGTAGGAGATCGTTAGCTTCCTCGGAAAATTGCAGGAGCTGTCACATGAAATCAAGAGGTTGAGTGATGAAATAGCTGAGAAGGATGGTCGTCATGCGGCTGACATAACAAAGTTCAAAGATAACTCAATGGCAAATTTCAATTCCCACTTAAATTATGAGAATTCAGGCGCTGCAACGCAAGATTGACGGACAAGAAAGAACTATAAACGATCAGAAACAGAAGATAGAACTCCAGGCTGCTGACATAAACAAACTGACGAATAATGCCTCGGTAGGTTTTCTTCAGTAAATTACCTAGGTTTAGTCGCTTCAACAAAGAGTTAATGAACAGGTGAAGCTCATTGGTGAGAAACGAGCGACGATAGATCGACTAGTGGATCAAATAAACAAACACGGAGCCAATTCTTCAGTAATCAACATCAAATGACAAAACAATCTGCAGATTCTGATGGACACGATTAGCAGCCAAAAGAAGACTATTAATGAGAAGGAAGCGGCAATAGCCAGTCGCGACGTTGATATAAATCGACTAAAAAACAAAATTAATGAGCACACTTCAGTGGGAGTTCTTTAAAAGTTCTTTCAAATTTATAGGTTATGTTGCTTGGCGGATGGCATGGAGACATTACAAATTCGACTATCATTTACGATTCAATGGAAAAGAGCTGGAAAAATTGTAAATTGACGCTTCCAAGCACACTTGCAAGACACGAAGCAGCTATTATCAACAATGAGATTTACATTTTTGGTGGTTATGGAAATGGAACTCTAAAACCTCTCAATTCTTTATATAAATTGGGAGCTGGCAATAAATGGGAGAGGATGGCTGATATGAATGAAAAGAGGGAATCAATTTCACAGAGTTCTGTTGTTTTCAACTCGGAAATCTGGGTGATCGGTGGATGGGATGGGATAAAAACCTTAAAATCAGTAGAGAAATATAATCCAAAAACTGATAAATGGACTAAAATGCCGTAAGTGAATGATGCCAGATTTATGCCGACTTCTCAGTGAATTGAACGAGTCAAGAGTAGATGCTACTGCTACTGTAGTCGATGGAAAAATCTACGTTTCTGGCGACTGGAATAGATGGAGATCTGAGAATTCAGTGGAAGTCTACGACCCAGAAAAGAGAAAATGGGAGATATTCACTCCTAGCATGCCTTATATGATGCATCCACATATTTTAATTGGAAACTACTCACATTTAATCGCAATTGGTGGAAATTTCTCACATCATGTACCAACAAATAGAGCTTGGAAAATTGATGTTTCGGATCCGAAGAGAGAATGGAAAAAGATGCCTTATCTACGACACATACGATATTATTCTGGCGCTGCCATAATAGCCGATGGATTGATGGTTTTTGGAGGATCGATAAATTACGGCCAAAAAACTGATTTTGTGGAGATTTTTGATGGAGTTGAATGGAAGAACGGAGCCCCGTTGCCAGAAAAACGTGACGCTTTTGCTTCTATTCCTCTCACTTGGGCTCAAGAGAGACTTTTTCTCCAACGATATTGTCAAAATTCCTGAATAAATGTGTCCAGTAGGATTTAGGAAAAAACAGAAATCAGAATAACTTTATTAAAAGAAACGTCAGTGGCGGGCGTTGTCGGGTCCTCTCTTGCTGAACTCGACCCTCACTCGGAAGCCGTGGATGGCAGCTGACGACATCTCTCGCTTGGCCTTCTCAGCCTCGTGCGTGCTCTTGCAGTCGACGTAGGCGAATCCACGGCTCTGACCGTTCTACCAGCGAGCCACGACGACCTGCAATCAAACCTTCCAGGACTGACACTTTTGATGCTGCTGAACTCCTTGAAGATTCTGAAGAGATCCGCCTCTCCCTCGCCAGGACCAATTCCAAAGAAGTGTTGGGATAGGGTGGGGCTCCTTCCACGTTGAACTTCCTGTGATCTTCCCTGGAATTCGTCAGGTCGGACAGTCGAAAGCACAGCTCACCTCAGTTGGTAGAGGAGTCTCCTGGCAAAAGACTCGACTCTCGATCTGGAAATGTCACAGCTGTGCTTATCGCTTCAATCGAATGCATCATTTGAAACCCCTTTTGTTGATTTCTTTTCCACTTTATCGTTTTCTTCGTCGCTCTGAAACCAACTGACTTGGATTGATAACTACGGCGGTCAGGAGAGCGATTGGACAGACGATCTGACACGACATTTCAATAGAAGGGGTTGGTTCATTCAAATTTCTCTGACGAGAGTTTGGAACTAATGGATTCCATTAATCTTTATAAAAGAAGGCGAGAATTGGGAAAGCCAAACGGCTGAGAAGCTCTTCCCGCTATTGAAAACAAAAAAGGCTTGTGAGAGCCGTATAGCTTTCGTATGTTTCAAATAAAATTTTCAGTCGGAAAAATGAAGGAATGCCTATTTGTAAAAAAAATTCAAAAATAAGTTGTGATCTTTTACCGGAGCAATTTGCGCTCAAACTCCAGATAAAAACCTAGGAGATCACAGTAGGGTCCAAAAGTTTGGAATCGCTCTGCAGTTTTCATGGTTTTTACATCTTTTAAAAAAAATAAATCATATAGAATTTGATATATAGACACAAAGGCATAAAAAACACGTCTAAAAGCATCTTGAAAACAAAAAAAAAGATCTGATGCTGCAAGATACTTTTAGACGTGTTTTTTATATCTTTGTGTCTATATATCAAATTCTATATGACTTGTTTTTTTAAAAAAAAAAAGATGTAAAAACCATAGAAACTGTTAAGAAAATAAAGAAAAGATTAAAAAATTAATATATGGGTCCAGCCGCGCGGTCCGGTGCGCAGGCTGCATATCGAATCGAGTTGCCAGCTAAAGTATTACCAGTTTTTTTGTAGTTTTTAGAGCTGTTATAGAGATGAAGCAAAGTAAAGTCATCACAAAAATAGAGGCATCTTATACAAGTATAAGAGTCCGAGCAAGGAAGACATTCGACCGTGTTACCTAGAATCAATTAGAATTATATTACTGTAGTTTCCACCATCGAGCGACAGGAACAAATGAGCCGAAATGATCTCGAGAAGTCTACCGTGATCATTCAGTCTCTATTTTTTTGAGATTTGCCTTTGTGGACAGTGAATATGATAAATATTCAAGAAAATACGGTATCTATCAGCAGACATTTGTCATCTGAGATCAAGAGGATTGGTTCGAATTAAGCCATTCTAGTCTATTCCCTTTGAGTCCTTACAAAGACTTCAATAAGAAAGATCTCACATTTAATATTCCGAATAATTTGGCATTTGCTACTAGTGATAAAAGATCTAGAAAGTTATCATATCAAGAATAAACAAAGAGCAACATCAGAACAGGATAGCAAAATTTATCCAAACGAGGGAATCTATAATAAATTAACAATTTTGATTTTCTCCCATACTTTTACTTCCTCCAATAAATGGCAAATATGACGATGATAAAGATGTCCACATCGTAGAGAATCTTGCAGATATACCACAAAATGAATCTTGCTGTTCCAATGATACTCAAGTAATTAAGAGATACCCAGAAAATGCTGCTAGAATGCCCATAATGCATTGAAAAATGACGATTCTTTGGAAGTGATTCAACTCGGAATCTCATCTTATTAGTCGATAAATGATGATAATATTGATTGATGGAGAGACGAGAACAAAATAAAAAGGGAAGATACATAAAGATCGAAGAGAATTCCAGATGTATTGGAAAAGAACAAGAATTCTGATGAAAATCGATATAGCTGGCATGTTTTGCCAGCCCCAGTGAACAAAGCGAGAAAAAATGCCAAAGTAATTCTCTTGCGAAGGCAATATGCGTTCGTTTATGATAATATTGGTATCATATGAAAGTTCAGAATCTAGCGCAAATTGCTACATCTAACACCAATCTTCGATAGCCTATAGCTTCTCGGCTTTCGCGAGGGATTATCAAATTTTTGCGCCACCTAAATTTAATGCAAAACTTTTGCAGCGGACTTTATTTTATTGATAGCCCAGAGAACTAAAGAAATAAAAAGAAAATAGAGACCACGTGTCTCATTGGTACAAGAGATAAGCCTATCAGTTCTTCTTTCTCCTTGATCTCTCTTTGTTGTTTTTTGTTAATAATCGGTTCAGAATGGCGCATTCATCAAATGATAGACAGCGAGTGGAGCTTGAAAATGCTCGACAAGAAATTGACCGATTGAGACTAGCAATTGGTGCCACAGGTAGGACAAAGGGGAATCTTTTGGTGAGAAATTGGACGAATTTCTAGAAAGAAAGTTTGAAGAACAACTCACCGAAATGAGGCGAAAATTTGAGGAAACTTTGAAAGAAAGCATAGCTAATATTGAAAATAAAATGGAAATCGATAAAAAGAACTATCAGGAAAACATATCGGCTTTGAGTGCGTTCTTTTTTAATAGTTAAAACATCTCTTGAAGAACAATCAACTGAAGAAAAGCAAATTGAAGCAAGACGGCTGCTGGAGAGAGAAAGAGAGGATCGAGCCACCACAGGCATTTTTATATTCGAATCAATTTGAAAATCTTTTAGAACGAAATTTCCAAAATCAGCTGGCGGAAGTTGGGCAGCAACTGGCAAGGGAAAAGGAGGATGCAGGTAGTTTTAAAATAAATTAGTGTCCATTGAGAAGAACACAATATTGTGGAAGCACAAGTGGAACTGAATTGTGGGTGTACGATTAACCGAAACCGAAAAGTGCCGGTTTCGGTTTTTGGGTTTAAAAATCGGAATTCGGTTCGGTTCAAAACTGTGGTAATCCGAAATCGTTTGTTAGTTAATTTCGGTTTTTATCTCTACGCAAATGAAGTAAAAGTGATGAAGAACGCCAGCAATTTTAGAAACAAAAGGGATGGTGGAAAATATATTAATTCAATTGGAAAATGTTTCTCCAGAATCGGAGTTTCACTCTTCTGTAGGTTGAGTTAAAACCTTTGAATAAGCAATGTAGGCGCTGATTCTTGGAGGAGATCATGGCGATGATGCAACTGACTCAATTGTCATTTTCGATTCCAAAGAGAACAAATGGCGGACCTGTAAGCAGAGACTTCCTTTTGCAGTGGCACTCCATGGATCTGCTATCTTAAACG
Organism: Oscheius sp. JU1382; assembly: GCA_932521405.1. Taxonomy (NCBI): domain Eukaryota; kingdom Metazoa; phylum Nematoda; class Chromadorea; order Rhabditida; family Rhabditidae; genus Oscheius; species Oscheius sp. JU1382. Next base: position 8,547,148 of record OW051475.1, read on the forward strand.
GCAAAATATATTTTATGGGAGGTTACAATAATCCAAAAGAACCATTAGCAAGCTGCTACAAGTTGGAAGAGAATGGTGAATGGACCAAAATGGCTGATATGAACGAGGAGAGAACTCTCATCTCACAGAGCACAATTGTTTTTGACTCAGAAATTTGGGTGATTGGTGGATGGAATGAGAGTGATCTACTAAAAACAGTGGAAAAATACAATCCCCAAACAAATATTTGGACTAAAATGCCGTAAGTTGTCTTTTTAAAAATACAAAATGAAAGTGATCTCAATTCTGAACAAGCTTTGTTTCCGTCTGCTTCAATAATTGGTGGAAAAATCTTTGTTTCTGGCGGTATAGATATGATAGAGAATCGACTATTAGTGGAAGTCTATGATCCAGCCAAGAACAAATGGGAAATATTTGTGCATCTGTTCTGTGATTTTCTGCTTGGATTATTAATTGGACCTTGTTCAATAGTTGAAGGAACAAATCTAATAATCATCGGAGGAGTGAAATTTGATCTAACGCCCTCAGATGAAGTTTGGAAAATAGACGCCTTGGATCCAAAAAAGGAGTGGATCAAGATGCCCAGCTTAAAACAAGGACGATGTCTCCATGGAGCTGTCAAATTATCAAATGGAATTATGGTCTTTGGAGGAAACGATTTTGGAATACTATCTGATGACATAGATTTTGTCGAAATATTCGATGGAACCAGCTGGAAAGAAGGACCTAAATTGTCAGAAGGAATTAGCGGATTTTCTTATTTTCCTCTTTCAATAAAAACTGAAAAACAATTGCTGCTGCAGCTGTGCTAATATATTTTATAAAATTTGTACAATAATACATCTTTTTTTCTCTCTCGATTCGCGCTTGGTTATAGGCTGCTACAATAACTCTGAACACTTGAAAGAACCTTTCTTTCCTCGGAAGAAGTCTCTCTAAAGATTAGCGAGCTCTAATCTTAATATCTGCCTGATTGTTAAGATAAGCATTAAAGGAACAGTCTCGCAGAAATACCGTAATACTTAATTTTAGCCTCTAATCCTAAAAATTCGTTTCGAGCATTTTTCATAATTTTTATAAGAAACTAACATTTTTGCTATTATTCTTACTCCCAAAAACCCCTATTTTGACTACCTTCACAGGCAAAATTTCAAAAAATGTAATAATTTTTTGGTCTTATTTTGAGTTATTTTATGCAAAAAGTAGTACTTTTGCTATGTTTCTCAATCCTTAGCTGTGACAAGTTTAGGAAAAAAACAACCGCTCCCCCAAAAAAATAAAGAAAAAGGGATTTGACCGGATTTACAAAAGGCCACGGACGAAATGAAATTTGAAAATTCGCGCTGCGTATTAATCCTTACGGGACCAATCTATCCGGATCCGGATAGATTTCGGAACTGTGAGACTGTCCCTTTAAGAATGCCTGAAGGATTTATTGTTCAGCAATAAGAATAAGATATAATGGAAGCGAGTGAGGAATGATCTTGGTTGTCTAGGCGCAACCTTGCCCCTAGACAACCAAGATCGTGCAAGCTCGATTGAAAGGAATGCCGATTTGGGAAGTTTTTTATCCAAAAAATGGAGAATATTGCACTCGAAATTGAGTTAAGCGTTGTTTATGGGAACATTTAAGTATAGCCCCCCCCCCCCCACTGTTGAATTATAGCCCCTCATACTAAAGCATTCTATAGACTATTTAGTGGAGGGTCTGTTTTTATATTTTAAAGCGATTTAATCGGTGAGATTGCCCTCATCTTCTGGCTCGTCCTACTGGCTGGGATGCTGTCCCGTGGCTGGTTTAGCTTCACCCCCATTCGATTGAAGAAACCACAAGAGAGGATCAAACTCTCCACAGAGGATCCCGATGAGACTGAAAAAGAGCCCCACAGAAATGTCTGGGAATTCTAAGCAAAGTGGGGGCTTATTTTAAATCCTAAAAGAAAGAATAACGCCTAATACTGGATATTTCAAATTAAGAACTTACGATCAATCTTTATTGCCTTATTAAACGCGCAAATATTCGCAGATCTTCTTGTAGAATCTATCTCCCTCAACATTTCTCATTACTGCTTCCGAAATATAACTGGGAAGTAAATCCTCGCTTTCATTCAAGTAAAGCTCGATCGGATTATCAGGTGCATTCTCTATAATAAAGAAGAACCGATTGTTTTCCTGAAATCTTACAGTATAGAGCGCGCTCTTTTTTAAATGTTTAGTAAACATAAAAAGACGAAATCCTTCGTATCCAAGTCGAATTATTTTTCAAAAAAACTTACTTTGAGCTTTCCGGCTTCCAGCTGGCGGATGAGATGATTGGTTCGGCGCTTCAAATTGAACGGGATCCCAGCGCCTCGAGGACTTTCGACTCGTAAATAAGCTGGGTCCTCCCATCGTGTGGGATTTTCATACAGCCGAGCTTATCGTTCTTCTCAACGCCCAGACAGAAGCCATTCGCGCCATTCCCATAGTAAGATATCACTTCCCATCCATTGATAACGAGACCAACCATGGTTCTTTCTCTGTAAATTTATGATTGTTTTTTTCTCTCTTCAAAATTTCAAACTAACGCCTTCTCTTTGAGTTCATCGTCTCCCACCCTGGTCTACTAGCTGGGCGAGGAGTTCTTCCACTAAATGCTTAAAATCTCTAATCCAATTGCATTTTATACCTCGTTTAATCCGAATTATCCAAAAAATGTCATCAAGCTGTCGATTTTTCTTGGCAATTTCTAACTTAAAAATGTAATACTGGAGCTCTCGTCTTTCTTGATCTACAGGTTTACTGTCGGGGCCTTCGGTCTGACAAAGCTTGAGGTCTCAAAGGGTTTTGATAGGTCCTGAGAGGCTTCACACAGACAGATCGAGGCAAGGGAGATCAGCGGGCCTTTGGCCTTAAATGTGGGAGCAATCGAGAGACCTTCAAGACTCCCAATTTAGACTTTTAATTCGAATATATTCTATTAGGCTGAACAATACAACAAACAAAACAAACTTTTGCATCAACTTGGAATTTCCAAGTTTTGGAAGCGCATAAATATTAATTTATAAATAGATTTTGAGATTCTTGGCCTCTTCCCCTTGAATTTTTGACCCTTTCCAGTGCTCGTTTTGTGTACTGTTTTTAGTTCGCAACTTCCCTACTTCTGGGAGTTTTCCTAGAATTTCTTGAAGTTTAGGAAAAAAAACGACCGCTCGCTTCAAAAAGAATTAAAAAAGGGTTCTTGACAGGTCTTGACCTGAGAGGCTTCACAGACACAGACAGAGACGGATGCACTTTACACTGCGACAGACAATTATGGAGCCACTATCAAAATTGACGTATCTTGGCCGGATGAGATTCTTTTGGGCTGAAATAACTTTTATTTAATTCTTTGGCATTTTGACCTTATTTTCCTCCATAATCTAGCAAGGCAGGTTTGTTGAGTAAAGAATGATAGCCTCACCTCCAAAAGTGACGTTTCTTGAAATTTCAAAAACCCGAGCTATCAAAATTTGGCTGATGCACTTCGATTCAGCTCGATTTCGTGATTCCAAAACACCTTAAATCTCAAAAAAAGGTTGGAAACAAGCCGAGTTATGAGTTTAAAAGGATGAAACTTTTGGTTCAAAAACACGCATTTCGAGAAAAAACGCGCTTTTTTATCCTAAAACTAGTTAAAATTGACGTCTTTTTAAACTCATAACTCGGCTTGTTTCCAACCTTTTTTTGAGATTTAAGGTGTTTTGGAATCACGAAATCGAGCTGAATCGAAGTGCATCAGCCAAATTTTGATAGCTCGGGTTTTTGAAATTTCAAGAAACGTCACTTTTGGAGGTGAGGCTATCATTCTTTACTCAACAAACCTGCCTTGCTAGATTATGGAGGAAAATAAGGTCAAAATGCCAAAGAATTAAATAAAAGTTATTTCAGCCCAAAAGAATCTCATCCGGCCAAGATACGTCAATTTTGATAGTGGCTCCATAATTGTCTGTCGCAGTGTAGATAGATTTATATATAAGATTGTCTAAAAAAATCATAGAAAGAAAGAGTTTGAATAAGCCACGAGAAATTATTTTCTCAATACCTTATGGAAAAATCTTCTGTGCCTGCTTTAGCTTCGAGTTGGCTATTACTTTATGAAAGCGATCTTCCTAGAACAGAGCTGCCTCCCAGTTTTACCTTTTCATTCTCATTCTTCTTTCAAGAAGTAGGAACAACCTTAACCGAATAAGCAATAATTATTCACAAAATCTAGTTTGATTTTCTAAAAAAAACTTTATTGCGCGAGTTCGATGGATCTTATTTTATAAAATTATAATTTACAAATACGAAACTTGTTAGATTGAGACGAAATTTTTGAAAGAATATTCCAAACGAATTGACGATAGGGTTTGATCAATAAAATAGTCGAAAGAGAGTTTGCCAACTGATAGATTAATAATGAAATTGAGACTAAGGAAGCCGCAAATTCAGCGATATCATAGCCAAAATAAGTTGAAGCCACAACCAATCCACCTGGGAGGTCTCACCGGGAACAGTCGATATTTTTGATACGCAGTTCTATTATTTTGCCAGAAAATGGCAGATCACCAATAGAGTGCATCTAAGAGAAAATGACCACAGATGAACTATCAAAGTGTGGAAATAATGTTCATTGCGAATGCACCTCGAGCAACTCAACGAAATGCAGTTGCGTCTATACTGAATTCAAAGTGTTGAGACAAACTGGTGAGAATAAAATCCCGATAGACTTCCCGAAAGCGACTATCAGTGACAACAAATCAATCGAAATCAGGTCCAAAGGAGAACTCACGCTAATGGTTGAAATCAACGCGGACCTAAGAGCAGTCCAACTGAAACAACGAATCTCCGAGTGCAGAATCACAACCACCAGGATAGAAGGATGTTTCAGTTGTCGAACAGCCAGTAGAAGCACACTTCGGTGCACAGCAAATACCGCTATATGGGCACTCGCTAAGTGCGGGGCTCAAACACATTCTATAGAAGGACTAAACTCAACTGTCCGATGGTACTTTGAACAGTCAAGGATCAGTGTTGGCTTTGAAACTGTTGGATCATGTCTCGACATGTCCACCGGACATGTGGCCTAATCCCCATTGGGATTAGACAGTTAATTGTGATATTAAGTTAGAATAAAGTGATAGTTTTCTCTCTCTCTCTCTCTCTCTCTCTCTCTCTACACCTAATACACAACAGAAACGCATTGCGGAGAAGTCAAAGCAAAATTCACCATGGAAGGCATTTTAAAATTCCATCCGGCAGCCTGGAGGAATCCAACCTTTCTAACCGAATCTAAACCAGCAGGATCAACTTTGGATTGATTCAAAGACATGCAAATGCCAGATTTCAATCCTTTAATGGAAGCACTATCCTACCACTGGTAAACGGCGATAGTTATACTCGCGGTCGCAAGTATATAGCTTTGATCCCATAATCCTACTATACATTTTCCTTTTCATTTGGAAAATCGTTAAGATACTAGTAGGTCTAGTTTGCGGGATAGTTTCCGGTTTGGTAACAATCTTCCGGACTATTCCCTGTAAAAAAATAGAAAAAGATACGATTCCGCAAATATACAGGGGGATCCAAAAGTTCCTGCACAAATTTTCGATCCTTTTTTAACTGCCAAAAATGTGCTTTTTTTAAGGTTATTTTTTTACATTATGATTTATTTGTGTCTTTATTTGTCATTTCTAGTTTAAATGTTGTCATTAGGATGACCAATTCGCGAGATATGCGGCCAGCAATTGAAAGACTTGCTCAACAGGGAATTCGAGCAAAAGACATTTCACAGAAGCTTAAAGTTTCCGTTCGAACTGTCTATGCGTGCTTGAAAAGAATTCATCTAACTGGATCAGCTAACGATGGCAAACGCTCTGGCAGACCAATAACAGCTTCAACATCTCGAATTGTGAAAAAAAATCCGAGAGAAGATCCGTAGGAACCCAAAACGGTCAATTCGACAGATGGCTAGAGAAGAAAGTGTTGGATATGGTTCCATGTGGAGAATTGTACGTAAAAATTTTCAAAAATATCCGTACAAGATACAGAAAGCTCACAGGCTAACAGAACGCATGAAAATGATGCGATTGGATCGCTGCAAAGAGTTGCTCAAGCGTTTCAACACCCAGGCACGGGCTTCTTCCATTCTCTTTACTGATGAGTGTTTGTTCACCGTGGAACAGTTTTTAAACCATCAAAATGATCGGATTCTTGCCCAAGACATTGAAAAGGCTTCTAGCAATGGAAGAATTGCCTCTCGAACTGCTCATCCACAAGCAATTATGGTTTTTTGGTGCGATAACTGCCGATGGCAAAATGCCCCTCGTTTTTATCGACCAAGGAGTTAAAATTAATAGCCAAAATTATCTAACTGATGTTCTGAAGAGGGAGGTATTGCCGTGGGCAAATTCTCACTTTAATGGAAGCAATTGGATGTATCAGCAGGACTCCGCTCCCGCTCATAAAGCTCGAGTTGTTCAAGAATGGTGCAAAGTCAATTTCCCGGATTTTATCACTTCATCAGAATGGCCTCCAAATTCGCCTGATCTTAACCCGCTCGATTATTCCGTCTGGTCGATAATGAAGAGCAAAGCATGCGCTATCCGCCATCCAAACTTAGAGTCTCTGAAGCGAGCTCTAGAAAAAGCCTGGGCTGATCTCGACTCAGAACATGTGCGTGCCGCAGTGGAGGCATTTCCTAAGCGACTCAGGGCTTGTATCAAAAACAAAGGAGGCCTATTTGAAATTTGATTGTTGTTAATTGTAGAACGCATGTTCATCAATAAATTTTTGTAGTTTAATGAATGTTTTCTTATCTATGAAAAATTCTATGGCTCAAATAAGTTGTGCAGGAACTTTTGGATCACCCTGTATTAGGTTAGTAAAATATGAATGCTAATTTTTGTGTCAAACAAAATTTATTTTTAAAAAACCACAAAATCTTAATCCAAGAGATACTCTCCATTATTATCAATGACCTTTTGCCAACGCCCACGCAAATTATGAATACCTCTTTCAAAGAATTCTGCTGGTTGCGATTTAAAGAAGTTGACCACTCAAAATTCGATGTCTTCACGATTTTCGAATTTTTTTTCCCGCTAAGGAATGCTGCATCGATCGGAAAAGATGGTAGTCGGATGGAGTCAAGTCTGGGCTATAAGGCGGATGAGGCAGAAGTTTCCAACCCAGCTCCTCAATTTTCTGTTGAGCGATTTTTGCGGCGTGGGGCTTAGTATTATCTTGGAGGAATTTTACAGTCGCAGTATTGATACCTTGACGGCGTAGAGCTTGGTCCACACGACTCAATTGATCTTTGTAGAGGTCCGCCGTGACTGTTTGACCAGAATTTAGAAGTTCAAAATGCACCAAACCTTTGCAGTTCCACCAGACACAAAGCATAACCTTTTCACCATGAATATCAGGTTTTAGAGGCTAATAATGAATATATAAAAAGATGCGCAAGAAAACGCTCTTATTTTAAGCATAAAAACATATGTAAATGTTTTAATATATTAAAAATATAACACATCAAAGTTTACTCGCATTCATATTTTACCAACCTAATAAATCAAGTGGGACTGTAGCAGATCAAAATTCAAGCTTCATAAAGCGAAATTAGGAATTAAAATCGATTTTTAATCCTAAAAAATCATCAAAATTCGTGCTTTCTGTAGCCAACTACAGCGATCTAAGAAGAAAATAAAAAGCCTTCAAGCATGCAATTTATTGGCGTGCTTCCGATTGAAGACTGTTGCCAGCAGAAGATGGAGTCGCAGGCGTCTCCGGGGCGCCTTTCTCAGCCTCACTCGCGCCCTTTTCCGTCGTGCTGACGTCGGCGTTGTCCTTCTTCGCCACGCTCACTTCCGACTTGGCTGGCATCTTCGATTGCTCCGTCTTGTTCGAGTCTTTGCTCTTCTTCTTCTTATCGCCTCCAGCCTTTCCCTTCTTCTTCCAGGCGACATAGAAGATGACCGCGGCTACGCCTCCCAAGATGATCACCAGTAGGACAATAACTGCAATCGTCACGATCGTCCCAGAATTGTCATCTTCTTTCTTCGTTTGCGTCTTCGAGCTGCTTGAATTGCTTCCATAAAGACTCGCTCCTAGGGGACTTTCTTCATTTGGTGAACCTCCGCCATTTCCATCCGGCGAGCTTGGGCTCCCTCCACCAGCTCCTCCGTCAGTAGTATTCCCTCCATCAGGAGTTGTTTCCCCGACGGCTGGAACTTCTCCAGTGCTAACAGTCGTCTTATCCTCAGCAATTGGTGGCTTGTGTGTAATTTCATTCTCTCCCGGACTAAGCGTATAATCGCGTTCAATCGGCTTCACCGTAATCACAGGAGGCTCTTCATCATATGTGCCATTACAGTGCGGCTTATAGAATTTGCCCAAGATATTAAGCTCATTAATATTTAAATTGCAATCTGTAGTGACTAAAATTATTCATAAAGATTAACGAAATCATTATTATCTTACCAAAATCTCCATTGTATATAGCAGAGTGCATGCAGGGGGGCATATAGTCTTCCCTGAGCTTTCCAACAAACACATTTCCATTGACTTGAGTAATGTTGCACTGATGGAGCACCGGTGGTTGATAGGTTGCAAGGGGGTAATCTTGTATAATAAGGTTCCCATTGTAAACTCCTTCGCAGCCATCCAGAAAGTTCCAATCAGACAATGGAGTAAAGTGACAGCACTCTAAACTTTATGTTTAAATTGTCAAAAAATCAAAATACACCTTGCCAACGGCCGATAACTGATTTATTGTCCAAGTGGTGATCAATTTCATCTAGAAAATTGTCAAGTTGCAGTCGTGGATTGCAATTCAATGTATAAAGTGGTAATTTGTCTTCTTCAGCTAAAGTGAAGTCCTCATTGAGTTGGTTGATTCTTATTAAAAAAAATGGATGATTAAAAAATTTGGGATTTCCTTCCATGATCAAATGATTGAATCCTATTTTGATGTTATTATTTTCAATATAAAAGTTGTATAGCCAGTGGTTGTTAGAAATATCCAAAGTCTTGACATAAATTTCAACTTGATCAAGAGAGGTAGGAGGACCTAGCACACGTAATTGATTATAATCCCTGAGTGTCATTATGTTTGCTTTAAACTTGATCGGAAGATGTAAATTCTCTGTTGTTCCGTTGATGAAAGTGAGTTCCTTTTTGAAAAAAGCGTCAGCATTTGGGGCGAACCTTATCATCTTGATAGCAGTATTTTTTATGATGAATGCTGAAAAAAAGCATAATTCTTCAGCTGGCTCGGTTCCTATATGATAGCGGGTGGCAATTTTTCTCGAATCTCCAGAAACCTAATAAGATGGGGGTTTATTTTCAGGTGGAATTAGGATTACGGTAGATGCGAAAGTTCTGCGTATTTGCGCTTGGGGGTTTTAACGGCGAGACCTATTTTATCCTAAAATTTACTAAAAGATCAAAAACGGACACCGGCTGCGAGGAGATCACGGGAAATTCTTGATGCGCCGCGAATACGCAGTTTTGTCTTATTTTTTTTCAAACAGACGCTATTTACGTATATTTGTAGGGCCAAAAAGCTGAATCATGCTACCAAATGCTAATGATTTTGTTGGATATTGATCTAATCCCTTGGGATTAGAAGATGACTGTTCTGTATTACTTGTGCCCAGATAAAACGGTTGTTTGTATTCCCCTCTGTCCTTGTATAATTAGCAACTATACCTGGGACACAACAGATTTGTTTAAAAAACAGAAAAACTCGATAAGGCCAATCAACAATAAAGAACTTACAATTAATTTGGATTGATGTGAGCATATTGAAATTGACTTCGACATCTGTGTTTTCAAGCAGAATATCAACATCGACAACCGAATAAAGCAGCTGAATCCACTTTCTGAAATGATCCTTCATATTATCGCCAATGTCTCCAATCAGCGCAATTCGAAATCCGTCATAGCCGGTGATATTTGTGCAGTTGTGGTCGGCGAAAGTTTCCCACGTTTTTGCCGGGCTATCCGATGGAGAAGCAGTGCACATCTCGTCGCTTGCCAGAGAGCTGAAGATAGCTGTTGCAAGCAGGAGGAGAATCTTCATTGAGCCAACCATTTCGTTTGGCCAAGAAGTGCAAAATGATCCTCTAAACAACTGGATTTTATCCATTTTGGCGCTTCGACAAATTTCAACCTAAACAAAACTAATCAAGTAACGAATTTTGATCTTTTTGCTTCATACATATGGTCTAGTTCCAAAGTGCTTTAATTCGAGGTTGAACGTGCTTCTTTAGGACATCTCCTAAATGAATTTGCTGATTAATTTTGACTCCATCATCAACAAAAACAAGCGGACATTTGCCGTCACTGGTAATGCAACCAAAGACCATGACATTTGCTGGATGTGCACTTCTGGAAACGATTCCACCAATAGAATTTGCTGTTTTTCTATCCTTTGACAAAATTCTATCGTTTTGATGATTGACGACAGCTTCGATGGTAAAAATTTTCTCGTCGCTGAAGACGAAGTGACGATGGCGTCCATTTGCAGCCCTCTTCAAGAGTTCTCAGCATCGCTTGAATCTCATAATTTCCTTCTTATCCGTAAGACCAGCAGATTTGTAGATCTTGTAAGGCGTGATCTTTAGCTTGTTTTCGCAATTCTTCTGATACTTCTTTGATTCCGATTTCCTTGGCCATCTTTCTCATGTAACGCCTTGGCTTTCTTTGAATTCGTTTTTGGATCTTCTTTACGTTACTCCTTGTTGTTGCTGTGACGGGGCGTCCACTACAAGGTCGATCGACTGTTCCTCCAGTACTTCTGAACAACTGAACAGCTCGCCGAACAGATCTTGGCGGAACCGAGAGAACTTTTGCAATGTCCTTTGTTGAAAGGTCTGAACGGTGTAAATCCACAATAGAGGCGCGCTTTGGGTGCAGGGTTACCATTTTGGTCTAAAGCAATGATCATCTTCTAATTGAAGTTAACACATAGAAGAACTAAAATATACAAGCATAAGTTAGAAAATCTTGAAAAAAAATTCTATACATGTGTAAAGCAGGCGGTCAATACTTTTGCCGCATCCTGTATAACGTAAAAAACCGTTTCTGAACTAACATTTGCTATAGCAAAAGCAGGTCCAAATAGCGAATAGTTTGAACTTTTCTCAAATAATCCAAAATAGCTGGTAAAGATGAAGCGCGACTCGGACAGATCTCTCAAGAAAAGCAATTTGATTTTGGTCTCCTTGAGTCTCAAAAAGGTTGGAAGTGAGCCGGATTATGACTTAAAAACGATGAGACTTTTGATCCAAAAAACGCACTTTTTTATCCTAAAACAGGTGAAAATCGACGTCTACTTTGAGTCATATTTCCACAAATTTCCAACCTTTTTTGAGATTTAAAGTGTTTTGGAATCACGAAATCAAGCTGAGTCGAACTTCATCAGCCGAATTTTAATAGCTCGGGCTTTTGAAATTTCGGAAAACGCCACTTTTGGAGATAAGGCCATCATTTTTTACTCATCAACTCGCCTGGCTATATTATGATGAAAAGAAGGTAATAATGCCAGAAGAATTATATAAAAAGTTGTTTCAGCTCAAAAGAATCTCTAAGAATACGCCAATTTTGATGGTGGCTCCATAATTGTGAGACGCAGTGTCAAATGGTTGAATTTTTAGAAGCGCCATGGCTATCAGCCGATTGACTTTGTGACTTATCGAGTAGTTGCCAACAAAGATTCACTGCCTATTGCTGTGCTTATCTACGAGAACTTTGCTGTTTTTGGCTTTGAATTTCCGCTACGTTTGCCTCCAATCGTCAACTTTTTATTCTTCTAGCCCCTAGAAATGGAGGAAGAAATGAGAAAAATTGAGGAGGAATTCGCCTTCCAGGAGAAGTGGTATTTTTCTATTTTTCCATTCCAAAGTTCAAAAAATCTAGGATCGAAATCTTCAAGCGAGGCAAATTCTTCTTTCAAAATATTTCAGAACGTCTCATCCTCAAAATCATCACCAAGGTTGGAAATAAATTCTCCAGAAAATTGCACAAATTCAGATGGAAGCGAAAGTCTTCTTCAAACTTCTAAGAACCGGCAAGTGGATGCATTTGCTTTGCAGAGAAAATCGCGATTCTCTCCTAATCCCTTTTAAAATATTAGACTATGACAACAATTATATGGTACTCTTCTAAATGTTTTTTATAGATCAAATTTCAGGGGAAAATGTCAGAGGTGATTAAAAAGAAAAGAAATCAATATCTCCAACAAGTAAGAAAAACCATCCGATCAAAATATTACTTTTTCTTGTCCGATGCTTGGTATGGAAATTTTATGGTGAGTAATCAGAACTATCTGATATCAACCAAAATGGTTCTATTGGCATTTCCAGGAAGATTTATACTCAAAAGAAGCCTATCATTTCCGCCGAGAATGCTGGAACATTGAACATCTTCAAATCAGCAAATCTCCAATCAATATCTCCATTATTAATCACCTACAGCCAATTATCCTAGAAATACCAATCAATCAAAATGGTCCACTTCCTGAGGATTTTAACATCCCGGCTCGCACAGTAAGCTCTTTTTTCTAAATATAAATTATTAATTTAGAAACACTTTATTGTCGATTATTATGATAGCATTAGTAATTCTGATTTTTACAAGGAGATCGAGCGTTTTGGATCGTTGCCATTGAAGGTAAGATTCAGAAGAGAAGGTCATCTCGAATTAGATAAATTATTTTCAATTTTGAAGGGAATAACTCAAGTAAGTGGGATGGCCACCCAAAATAAATCTTTTTTTAAAGGAAAAGCACCTTCATCCTCTCCAATTTCTAACTTACGGAAGAGAGATTGACACAAATTCTGTTATATTTAACTCCTGGCCGACGGACTCCTTTTATTCATCGAGTGGCTCGTTTTACTTCATAATCGTTGCCAAATCGAATGTTGGAGTTAGCGTAATTCATTTAGATCGATTCGATGATTTCGATGAAAGGGAACAAGCGTTTACGCTGCAAATAATGGGAATTAAAAGCTTCGATGAATGGGAGGAATTCACCAAGAGGGAAATAGTTGATGAAGATTTTAACGATTCGGACGCTGAACAGACTAATGAAAAAAGTGAAAAGCAATTAACTGAGGCTTTGAAGACTTTTAGCGCCCAAGTTGCTAACGAATTTTTTGAAGGAGGTGGGCTAAAATGGAAAAAAAGAATAAAACTTCCAGGGAAATTAGTCTATCCTCCCTTGGCTCCTCCAGAACCAACCCCAGAATTCGTGGAATTTCTAAAGGAATTTGAGGATTTCGATATCCAACCAGGTATTTCTCTCTTCTTTGACAAAGAATTCCCAGAAAAATTGGCGCCTCATAAGCCAAAATGGAAAAAGACCGAGAAATTGCCCGATTTGCCTCGAAAATTACCAGAAATTCATTCAAACAACTGGCTAATTGAGGCCAAGGAGGTCATCAGACTCAGGAAAATCTGGTAATTTTTTTTTCTAAATTTGCACCAAAATAGGATGAATTTTCTACAAAAAGGAAAGTTCATCTTGGAGCTAATGCCCCTCAAGAATGTCCTGGATATAGCAAGAAGAGTGAGTCCTAAAGCAAAAGATTTAAAATAGTTTGTTAAGGTCGAACTTAAGCGCTTCCCTCTCCTTTTTTCGTCGACTAAATGGGTAAATGAGTTGATCCAAAATTCTGCTTCAAACTTCCGAATTCATGGAGGAAGTGTCGACTTCTCGATGGATAGAGTGGCTACATTTTAATCCACAAATAACCATTGAAATTTCAGATTTATAGGGACAGCTTATATTTTAAAGAAACCTTAAAATCATTGGAGTTCTATTATTTTAATGAAATCAGTTTCGATGATTTTTACGACGGTGTAAATTTAAGAAAAGAAATTGTAAGCACACACTTTTAGGCTGACTACCTCAAAGAAGTTCTGCAGTGGGTTAGAGAGCGAAAAATTTTTGTAAGACGGATCTCACTCGTTAAGTCCCCCTTGATCCAAGAAGTTTTCGAACCCTTCGCCAGAGGACCCGAATCGCTTTTCGTTGCTAGCTATACAACCCTTCTTGTGGCTGCTAAATTCTCTCCGCAACTGGTAGGATCAATTCTTTTTTTTTTACAAAATTAAGAATTCAGAAAGAAATTGAGGTGTGTGTGACCTTTTTTGAAGAAGATCAAATTAAAGAATGGATTGAAGGATTGACTGGAATTGAGCAAGCGGTGATTTGGCGTTGCTGCACTAATTGCAATACAAATACAACTATCACGGATCAATTAGAGGTAATTTTAAATACAGACTGCTGAAGACAAATGAGCGAAGTAAAATAAGGAAAAACCATTTTTAGACATTAAAATCCAAGAAGTGTCGAAGCAATATTCTAATAAGGAGTCTGAATATGTTTCCTCCGTATATAGTTAATTACGATCGCCAATTTGATCTCTCTCAAATATCTGAAACAGTCTTTATCTTCCGCTCAATGGCTAGGGGAAGAGGAGGAGTTTGGAATTATTTTATTCGATTGGAATCAGCAGGAGAAGGGGCTGTTGGAATTGCATATTATCTGGATTCTACTCAAGTTAAGGAGGATAGATTGTATCAAGCATTTATAATTCGCTGTGAATATTTTCCAACAATGGAGAGCTTTTTGGATTATTTCGAGAGGGAAGTTGGATCCAAAAGACGAGCCAGAGATTGGATGCAATTGAGAGAAAAAGATCGGACAATTGATCCACGGGAGAAAGACTTCAAGGAATTTAAGGACCTGACGCCTTTTGTTCATTTCAATGAGCAGAAAGAAGCCGACGATTTTAAAGAAGTCCGTAGACGATTCTTTTCATAAAAAATAATGTCAATTCGTTTCATTTGTTTTTAAATTGTTCCAGACCTTTTCTGACCTATTTTTTAAAATCTTCTAGCCTCGGAGGAAAATCTCAAAAAAAGGTTGAAAATTCGTGGAAATATGACTCAAAGAAGACGTCAATTTTCGCCTGTTTTAGGATAAAAAAGCGCGTTTTGGACCAAAAGTCTCATCGTGCTTAAGTCATAACTCGGCTCATTTCCAACCTTTTTTTGAGATTTAAAGTGTTTTGGAATCACGAAATCAAGCTGAATCGAACTGCATCAGCCAACTTTTAATAGCTCGGGTTTTTGAAATTTCGGAAAACGCCACTTTTGGAGATGAGGCTATCATTTTTATAAATCAATTCTCTCTTCATAATTTTAGACGTTCTCAGCTTCTAGACAACAATAAGATTAACAAGCAATTCTTAACTACTTATTTCATTTGTTTGATTCAAACAAATTTCATAATTCATGAGTGCCTATTCTGTTTTATAAATTCGTAACTTCTATACTATTGGAAGTTCGAAATTGCATGCTGCTAGAATAGAATGTATTTTGAAAAGACGTCTTTTCAAACAATGAGTCTTCCGAACATGACTAACATCTCCTTATAAAAAGGCAGAAATGCCAATATTATCAGTCAGCATGTGGCTGCTTCCCGCCATTCTTCTCATTTTGGGAGTTGTCATTAGCGATGCAGCCCCACCTAAAAACCAAACTCCATGTAAGTTTCATTTTTCCATAGAAAATAAACCAAATTCAGTTGTTAGCAATGGATTCCTAGCAAGCGCTGTTGACTACTTATACCGTGAATTGGAATCACTCAATTATTTTATAAATGAAAATACAAATCAGGATGAAGAAGCGATTAAGCGGTTAAATGTACTAAAGGTGCAAGAATTTTTAGTTGGTTTTTTAATTAGTAACGAGGTTTTTTTTTTATTTGCCATAAATACAAATAATTTTAGACAAATGAAGGCATAATAGAAAAATTTCTAAACTTAAATTTAGAAATGAACTTTATGCTTGACAGGAAAGGTTCTCCTAAGGAATTTAGAGAGATTATCAATGGAGAAAAACCAAAACCCAAATATAAGTGCACAGACCAATTTGCAATTCTACCAGCCAAACTGCCGTCTTTTTTCGCCAACACAAATTATCCCATTCTTAGGAGCTTTAACACTGAGAAAGACAGTTCTGTTGTTCTCAGGGTATGTCAATTCTTCATAAACAGTTTAAAAATGTGTGATCTTTACGGACAGATAGAGAAAGAAAAACGGAAATTCCTCGGCAATTTTCTCTGCTAATACAAATTTTACACTCTTGTAGTAATCAATAAATGTTTATTTTCCAATTGAATATTCTACGCCTTCTCGACGCTGTCCTTCTTGTTGATGACGACGCTGATCTTCCAGTAGAGCCTCTGATGCGGATTCTCGTTGCTCGACCTCTTGAAGATATCCCTGGCGAGGAGGCGACCATCCTCCTGCGTCTGGGCGACAACTCGCTCGGAGACGCGCAAATTCTCCACGGCGATCTGCTGTCTGGCCATTTGATGGACAGCCCGCGACCAGTGCTCCGATTTGCGGAGGGTCAGTCGAATCTCGGCGCTCGCTCCCGGCTTCAGGATACCGTATGACTGAAATTGTTACTTGTTTTAGGCCAAAAATGGCGGATTTTTCGAGGTCAAATTCAAAGAGAAAAAGGCTACAGTAATGCAACAGTTGTCTCACAACGACTCTAAATAATTTTCCTCATTTTTGGCGGTTTTTTGATCTTCTAGACCTAAAATGAGTTGAAAAATCGTTTTCCGCAATCAATTTTAGCCTAGAAAGTGCTAATTGTTGAGGAAATGAGCTGGAGAATCTCAATTTTTTTAAAATTTTGTTTCAAAAATACCCCCATTTTATGGATTTTTAGACTTTCTAGACCTAAAATGACCTAAAAAATCGGACTCTGCAGTCAATTTTACCATAGAAAGCTTTTTTAACGCGAAAAAGCTTCGCTTTCTATCTAAAATCCAAGTTATTTTGCCTCCCGGCTGGAAAATGAGTTTAAAAAAATACCTCATTGATAAAAAAGAGACTCCTATCTCGAGCTTTAAGCGCATAGGCGACGGTGAAGGGATCCCGGTTGGCGAGGAGGAAAGTGACAGCCAGAGGCTTGTTGAAATCGGCTGATTCGAAGACGATCCAAGTCATTGTGGATTCGAGCTCTCGATGCGGCTGGCTGCCAATCACTCGGGCCTCTCGGATCGATTCCACCGTTCGCAGGGATTCATTCTGGGCGTTATTCCAAGGGATGGACATCCTTTTACAGAGGAGAGATTAGTCGAATGGTTTTTTGTCAACAAAATGGAGATTAAAATGACATTCCTACCGGGATCAAACGCGATTTTCTCCATGATTTGAGATAAAATTCTTTATTTTTTTTCTTTGTTTCTATTTTATACAAACACATTTGGTAGGAATTTCTCCAGCTTTTGAGCATTCTTCTTGAGCCAGTCCAATCGCCTTTCAATTTTTTGAATTGATTGATTGAACATAAAATAGTTGGCTGTGTTGGGATTCGCCTCCATGAAAGCCCTAACCTTGGCTAATTCTTCCTCCGTCTGAACGCCAGCCAAAAAATGCGAAATAATTTTATTCAAGTGGGTTGGAGTTTCCAAAAATCTGAGCAAAAGTTGATAATAATTTCAAAAACGACTCACTTTTTGTGAACTTGACTCCAATTGTCAGCTAGATGCTGGAACAACAAGCTGTGCGCTGATGGATTTTTCCCAAGAAATTGGGCAGCAGTTATACAATCTTGGTCTCGAAGAAGAGTTGATCCCGGGGTTGTTACATTTCCCATTATTCTAAAGAGAGTTCCTAGCTACTATACTTTTTAAAAAAAGAGCCATTTTAACGCGGATTTCAAATTTTTTGACGTCTCCCACAGGAAATCTACTCACTCGTTTAGAAGCTTCTTATCAGCGGTACTGCACATAGCCGAAAGGAGGCGTTCTTTCTCCAATTGGAGCGTCTCCCTCTTGTAAAATCCCATCATCTGTGGTTATTTTTGTCTTAAATATTCGAAAAAAGCCCCTACTTTATCGTAATTCTCGTTGGATAGCTTAACCGCCTGATTGAAGACGTGAGTTCGAATAGCGGGATGAATTCTGCCGCATTTGCTCATGATAGCTTTCTTGTTTTTACAAGCATCTAGCGCAGATTTGAAGTAGAGATTAATCGTCGAAAGACAGGATTCTGGATCAGCGCTGCAGTACATCAGCCAGAGATGAGTATCCAATCTAGCTGAGATGTAGCCCTTATTGTCGGTCATTGATCGAGTCGAATAGCGGATATCAATCTCATAAAAGCGAGGAGCAATCAGATTTTTGATAAAAGTCTGCAACATCGTTGATTTATGGTAGAGCTAGGCGCGGAGACCTTAATTCTCGGTGCTTCCAGGCTTTTTCGGCCAGAGTTTGTAAGTATGCGCGATACCGTATTCAATTTTCACGTTATTCTTTATGCTAAATTTTATCCCAAGTTCAAAAGGCTACCAGAATGGCTCATTTTATTTTAGGATCAAAATTTAGGAAAAGGAAAAACAGTAAATACGGTATTGCGCACTTTTAAACAGCCTATAGTTTTTCAGTATGCAGCAGCCTTTATTTGAATTTTTACGCGCAATTTGTGAACCAAAAGCGGGAATTACTGTAGCAAATCCTTACCTTGAGGGCTTCTCTTTGAGGAAGAGAGCCAAAATAACTGTAAAAATTGTCCATTTCATAGCTCAACGCCATCCAGGGAAGGAATTCCTTCTCATTGATCAAATATTTTGTTACATTGAATGCCAACACATAATTTGCTTTTTCAGCCTCCGCCATGGCGAAAACGTCTGCAATTATACGATACTTTGTCCTTGGAGAATAAACCTAAATTAATTTCAAATACGTCTTCTTTTGAAAAAATATTACAGTATGATCGATTTCCAGCTGAGAGAAGATTGCTTCCCACCCGGAGGGCGGGTAATTAATCCTGGCGAAAGCGTAAGAATCCGCGTTTAGGATGATTGGATAGTCGAGCTTTTCGATGTAGAGCTCGCCATCTGCCGGCAGCCAGCGAAGATCCAACTCTTTGCTTTCTCCGTATTGAATCCAGACAGGAATGTCCCATTTATATCTGAATTTGGGAGGAGTTTTAAACGAAAGGAGCGACTCACCCATATTCGGAATAACCAAATTTCTCTCTTTCCTTCAATTTCGGGTCGATTTTAAATCTCTCCTGGCTGATTTTATAGTGAGTTTCGTTGGTTTTATCCAGCATGAGGAAGGGATAACCCATCTGATGAGTGTATCTCAGGGAGAAATCCGTCACATTGAATCTCCTCTTCCCATCCGGTCCCAAGACATCTTGTGAGACTTCTTTATTCAATTCGGAGAAGAGTTCCAAATTATCGGCGTTTTTGTAAGCAAATTTCTTCAGATACTTCTGAAATTTTGGGCAAAATTTTAGTACAGTGCGTTTCATAAATATGGGTTCAACTCCTAAATTGCCCATATCTTGGTCGGGTGATGCTTTCATGACCAGGGAGTGGTTATATTATGTTTCTCGCATAAAAATACCCCCGGAAAATGATTTTCAGTCTGTTGCAGCTTGTTGGTAAATTTTGACGGGTCAAACATCGATTATGACTCGTTTCATAAATATGGGTTCACTACAGTAACCCAGTGATTTTTCTTCAATTTTTCCAATCTTTTTATTGGAACGCTTCATTACGTTGTATCACCTCCG
Source organism: Oscheius sp. JU1382 (assembly GCA_932521405.1). Classification (NCBI taxonomy): domain Eukaryota; kingdom Metazoa; phylum Nematoda; class Chromadorea; order Rhabditida; family Rhabditidae; genus Oscheius; species Oscheius sp. JU1382. The sequence goes on from OW051475.1 coordinate 8,566,761, forward strand.
AATTGTCTCTATTCACCATCTTCGGGCAAATGTTTCCTGACTTTGTCGACTTCTTTTGGGTGACTATTTGACTCCAATTTTGCATTTTTCGATATCAGTTGCTTAGATGGCAGACGTACTATAGAAATTCAGCTGATGCAGTTCGATTCAGCTTGATTTCGTGATTCCAAAACACTTTAAATCTCAAAATAAAGTTGGAAATGAGTCGAGTTATGACTTAAACACGATGAGACTTTTGGTCCAAAAACGCCCAATTCGAGAAAATGCGCTTTTTATCCTAAAACAGGTAAAAATTGACGTCTTCTTTGAGTCATAACTCGACTCATTTCCAACTTTATTTTGAGATTTAAAGTGTTTTGGAATCACGAAATCAAGCTGAATCGAACTGCATCAGCTGAATTTCTATAGTACGTCTGCCATCTAAGCAACTGATATCGAAAAATGCAAAATTGGAGTCAAATAGTCACCCAAAAGAAGTCGACAAAGTCAGGAAACATTTGCCCGAAGATGGTGAATAGAGACAATTCGGAGGTGATACAACGTAATGAAGCGTTCCAATAAAAAGATTGGAAAAATTGAAGAAAAATCACTGGGTTACTGTAGTGAACCCATATTTATGAAACGCACTGCAGGAGACTACGGTCATTCAAAGAGTGGCAAAAATTTCAAAAATTATCAAAAATTGGCTAATGCAATTTGATCCAGCTTGACTTCCAGATTTTAAAACGCATTGAAATTTAAAAAATGGTTAGAAATAAGCAGAGTTATGACTCAAAGAAGATGTAAATTTGATCGAAATCAAGGAAAACCAAAGTGAAAATCGAAAATTAGGGAGAAAGTCAGGAGGAAAGTCATATTGTCAAAAAAGCGCGCTTTTTCACCATAATTTCCAGATTTGTTCAAGCCATAGCTTCGCTGGTTTTCAACCATTTTTTGAGATTTAAAGCATTTTGAAACCGCAAAATCAAGCTGAATCAAACTGCATTAGCAGAGTTTTGATAAAACTTTTCAAAATCTAACAATTTTGCCATTTTTGGAAAAAACGGTCTTGCCTACCTGAATACCTCTGTCAAAGTTCTCTTTTCCCATCAATTGCCTGATCATAACTAGGAGAGAAGCGCCTTTTCTGTAGGAAATCGGATCGAACATTTCGACGATCTCATCAGCTCGACTGATTGGATAAATGATTGGATGGCTAGCCGCCCGGGAATCCAATTCCAAGCTCTGCCTCAGCTGATCAGCGACAAATTCTTCTTCCTATTCTCCTCTCGATTAGAAGTTTGATTTTTAAAAATGCCTGATTCAGCTCCCCATCTGAGATAATATCCGCTCCAATTGATTGAACAAACGCGGCGAAACCCTCATTAAGCCAGATGTCATCCCACCATTTCTGAAAGAATCTTTGAGATACAGTATCGGTCAAAAGTTTATAAATTTTTTTGTTTTTGCCATAACTTAGCCGAGTATCATCCAAATTCTCTATAATTTGGCCAGTAGATATCTATAACGGTCTTAAATAATATGGCAAAAACATTTTTGTAAAAATTTGAAAAATTAAAAAATTTTATGGCTACTAGTCAAAATACCGCGTTCAAAAGTTTATAAATTTTTTTTATTGTAACCAGGATAACAACCTTTTGAAAGAATTTAAAAGAGAGCAACATTAAAAATACTACGAAGTAGTCAATATTTCGTCGGATAACCAAATGAATTAATGACAGCTTGAAGACGTCTCGGCATCGACTCTATCTAATGTTCAATTTTCTCTTGTGGTATCTCATCCCAAGCAGTCTTTAGAATGGCAAACTTGTCGGCTATATTTGAAGCTTTTTTTCCTTTGGTTGATCTTTCAAGTTCTTCTCAGATATTCTCTATTGGCAAAATATCCGGGGATTGGCTTGGACAATTTAGAAGTCATTTTCTTTGAAGTAAGATATTGGGAAACTAGCTTTGAACGATGTTTTGCATCGTTATCATGCTGAAATACCCAATGCTTTGGCATATTTCTTTTTGCGTATGGGATCATAGTATTCTCGAGGATTTCTTTGTACTTGATTGCGTCCATATTACCCTTTATAGAGAAAAGAGGACCTGTACTAAAACCGCTAAAGCATCCTCAGACCATCACTCTCCCGCCTCCATATTTGACTGTTGGCAATTGGTACTGTTGATTGAATCTTTTATTGGTTAGCCTTCGGGCATATTTGATTTCGTCATTACAAAGTATTTTATGGTCAAAGTAGAAATATGTGACTTTCAACTTCCATTATTTCTAATCTCAATAAAACCTGATAAAACCGGCAAAAGAGATAAGACTCACACAGAAACGATGCTTTGCGTCTTCGTTTTGGCCTTTTTCCTTCCGCTCATTTGGGCCGACTGTCCTCCCGGCACAGTCTACGAGAGTTCCTTCAACAAATGCTACAAGTTCGTCAATCAGCCAAGCGGCTTCTTGGCGGCTGAGCAGACTTGTCAGGTATTGGGTGGTCATCTGGTTGCTTTGAGAAATGGCTTCGAGACCTCATTTGTCTCGGGAGTTGTTCTCGGAGAAGCGCCGAATATCAAAAGCTACTGGATTGGAGCTAATTATTTGATAATTGCCTCCTGGTCGTGGACCTACAATGTCTCTTTTTCTTATTCCAACTGGGCGCCGGGACAGCCGGCTGATCCGAGTATAAATCAATGTGGAGCCGTGAGAGGCTCCGACAATTATTGGACCAAGGAGATCTGCAACTCTCAGAAGCCTTTCGTCTGTTCCATCGACCCCAACGCAGTTCCTGTCGGATCTCCCACCTGTCCTCCTACTCCTACTTTTTCAGTTTCCATGACCTCCACTGTTGTTTCAACTACCTGTCCTCCTACTCCTACTTGTCCAATTACCGAGTCAACAGAAAATCTGAGTGAGTTTTTTTCCTTTTCATGCATTTCTCCCTAGCTTGTCCTGGAAGGTGCTCGGGAAATTATACGCAGAATCCAGTCGACTGCAAATGCTATCATGTAAGACTTTCTAACTGAAAAAATATAATTTCAGTGGCATCCAGAAGCTCAACTTTTGTCGTTTAACGCCTCTCAGACCTTTTGCGCATCCCAGTCTGGATCTTTGATCAAAATCACATCCGCAGCTCAGAACAGCTGGCTAACCAGTTGGTTATACAACCAAGGAGCCAGCGCATATTATTTTCCCTGGATCGGATTGACTTGCCCTGGCGCGACTAAAGATGTGTGTTATTGGGTTGACGACAGCCCTCTGACTTGCTACGACAACTTTGACTTGGAATATCAATGTTTGAATTTGAGTATCAGACAACAAAATTTTTAGCTGATCAAGTCTGGAATGGATTTAATCCCAACTTTTGCCTAAGATTGAATCCATTTGATGATGATTATACATCATGGATTAGATGCGATACCAACCTACACCCCTGCAAACAATCTGTCGTCTGCATGAGAGGTTAGTTAATCTTCCTTGAAATCACAGGCCTCTCGTTTCAGATTTCTGATAGATCTTTCTGAATAAATCTTATTTGCTTGTCGTCAAGATTTGTTGTTCAAACAGACTATTACGGGATAGCCAAAAGAAACAAAAAAGAAGACAAGTTTGCAACAAAGATTTAAGATCTACAGCTGTCAAAGTCGGATTAAATTTCGAGATTCTAATAATTGATTTGTCATCTCGTAACGAAGTTTTCCTAGGTCTTCCTGACCTTGGAGCTTTCATAAGCATCTTTCTGATTTTAAAGCGTCGATAGATAGAAGAAATTGTGCATTTGGGGAGAGAAAATTGAGCAGCTACATCCTTATTTCTCTGATCAGCAATACGTGCGTTTACAATAAATTCCTGGAGTTGAAGACTTAGTTCTCTGCTTTTGCTCATCTTAAAATAAATACAATAATGATTATACTACATAAACAAATTTTAAAAAACACAAGAAAAAACCAATACTAAAACATGAAAAGAAACCTTTAAAAATGTATAAACTTTTGAACGCGGTATTTTGACTAGTAGTCATCAAATTTTTTAGTTTTTCAAATTTTTACAAAAGTATTTTTGCCGTATTGTTTAAGACCGTTATAGATATCTACTAGCCAAATTATAGAAAATTTGGATGATCCCCGGCTAAGTTATGGCGAAAACAAAAAAATTTACAAACTTTTGACCGCTACTGTAGTAGTAGCCCAAATCTTACCATTGTGACCAAATTTCCAAACCATTGATGGCTCAACTCGTGGGCGACGATGTTTGTGACTCGAATCTTATTCAAATAATTATAATTTTTAGGATCATAGACGATCAAAGCTTCTCTAAAAGACGATTACGGTGGGATTTGGCTCCTACCTGAAGGTGATTAGGCCCCAATTTTCCATGGCCCCACTTACAAAATCCGGCATCGCTACCATATCTAAATCAATTTTTAGAGGAGTTTTCCCAAGAGATATAGTCTGTTAGAAAAAATAAGACAAAACTGCGTATTCGCGCTGCCCTAATAGGGTTTTAATGCGGTGCGACTACCCATTTTTATCCTAAAATTTACTAAAGAATTCCGACGAAGACCTCATTTCATACGCAATGTTGTCTTATTTTTTTGAATAGACTATACCTTGTTTTTCCAGCGGAAAGTTGATTCCATAGAGCTTTTCATATCCCTCCAGGACCTTGATTCCCGATTGGAGGGCGTAATCAGCTGCTTCGCTGGCCTCTTCTCGAGTCCAAACGCGGAACTAAAAAAATACTTTTTAAAAAAAGAGAAAACTCACTCGAATTCCGGATTTTGTGTGGCCTTCGACAAACGTAAAATCAGAGATGAAGACAGCAAAAAGATAGGAGGACATAGCGGGAGTTTTTTTAAACTTCGAGACCAAGAAATCTCCTTCTCGAGGATCTTCTCTAAATAATTTTTTGTTGACAATTTTCTTGCAGAGGAGATTAAGCCCTTAAAAAGGTCTTTTTTGAACCTACGGTTGGACTTCTCCCTCCTCGATCCCATTCGCGATGGCTCTTGTCCCTTTCGGATGAATGATCGTCACACTCCAAGTAGCTTTATAGATTGGCTCATCAAAACAGGGAACCATCTTTCGCGCATAATAAGGCTCCATCTTGGTTGCCGCAGCTATTCTAAGTTTCTCTCCTCTTGGGTTAATTTTTGGCTACCTTTTCTTTCCTTTGGCTGTGGTATAAGAGGTACGGTAGAATCCAGTCAAATGGTCATTTATTTGGCCAGAATATACTATCTAAATCGATATTCTGGGCTAAAATTGACTGCAGAAAACGATTTTTGGGTTATTTTAGACCAAGAACGATAAAAAATGGAGATCTTTTGACCCCCAAATTACCGTAATATTGTGTCTCCCTTTGGGAACTGCATTCTCCAGGCTGAATTGTGTTTTCTCCAATCGTTCGTCAGTCTTAGTTTGGATTATTTTCACATGCTGTCCATCCTAAATTCCAAATTTTTGGTTCAAAATTCAACCAACTTCTGTATCTAATCGGCAATTTTTCAGATGGAATTGAAGATATTTCGAGTTTACTGTAATCAAGCTGGTTGGTTCCTTCACTTCCAGGCTGATAATCAACTAAATTTTGGATTATTTTTCCCTCAATTTTTCAGGTCCACCTTGGCGTCGAATGTGAGATTCTTTGCGGCGATTATGTGAGAATCATAGCCGGGAAGGAATGCCTTCAAGGTGAGGTCATAATGAACTGAAAATGTGGGAAGACAAATATCTGAGTCAGAGAGAGAACTTACTTGGAATGACGCTGGTGGGAAGGAGCATATCGGCAATTAAAGGAGAGGAGCTCTTCGACAATCTGAATCTCAAAAATGTAGAATGGAAATTTAGAATAAATACGCAGGATTCTCTGTGCATCAACTTTAGCTTCCTAAAAATACAGTAGCCTAAGAATAAAAATAAAAAATGAATAAATCCTCACCCCAAAAAATAATATCTCCATCCAACTCCTGCCGTAGCCAAGCCTAGGATGATTACAGCTGCCAGTAAATAGATCTTCCGGTGACCCGTCCCTTCCCCCATCTCTGGAAATCATTTAGCAAAGGCAGAAAAAAAGGAAAGGAGAAGTGGAAAAGATCCATCGATCATCAGAAAGTGTGGCAACCGGGGCTGGAACCTGTTGGCCTTGGCACAGAAGGAAACTGCTATTTTATTGTTTTTGACCGCTTTCTGTAGTCGCGTTTTGGCAGTAAAAACCGACTATTTTCTCTAATTTTGAACTAAAATCGCTTTTTTGGGAAAAAAGCAGCAAATTGAGGTTGTGTAGCTTCCAGCTTATGGTAGACCTCAATTGGTCACAAATTGGCGGAAATTCAAAGAGCGGGAGACCTCCTAGAATAAAAATTCTTCAAGGAAAAAAGAATTAATCACTTACTGGTCGACGAAAAGGAAAGAGAGTCTGTCCTTTCGCCGCTTCAAGGCCACTTTCTTAATGATTTAGTCAACCAGTAGGGGTCACTAATTGGACAGAAAAAGACACTGATCAAAAACCATTCGCATGGGAGGAATTGTGCATTTTTCACGGTGTTTAATCGAGCCCCAATTCGGCATTCAATCGGTTTATTGTGTCCATTGGCTATTCCTGCTGACGAAAGAGGCAGATTTTATCAGAAAAATGATTGACTAGGCCTGAAATTATCTGGAAAATCATTTTCCGCGGTCAATTTTATCGTAGGAAGCCTCATTTTGCTTCAAAATAGTAGTTATTATAAATTCAAGGAGTCAATTTCCTCATAAAATCCTTCGTTTTTGAGCATTTATGATACTCCTGAGGATAAAATGAGCTAAAAATTCGTTTCCCGAGCTCAATTTTAGTCTAAAGCTGGCTTTTAGCCTCAAAAATGAGACCCAGAATTGACAAATGATTCTGCCCTTCCCTCTCATCTCGCTGGAACGACAGACTCTATTAGGTATGGTGAATCCCCCGCGATGCGTGATGTTCGTGGTCCCTTTGTGGCGAACCTTTTTCCTCGTTCCTCTCGCTCTCTTCGTTGCGCATTTCCTCGAATAATTTATATGGAAGAGCAGATGAAATGGACGACGGCTGAGCTTTGTTCGAAGATTGTGAACACACAGCCAAATCATCACATTCGGCAGTCAAGAGAGCAGAAAATTGAGACTTCAAGGGGGCCAACTGGGTAAACGTCATTTTGAGCTAGAAGGGTATCCCCTCTCGTTCTTCCTGAGTCATTCTAAATGACGAGAAAATACACAATGAGCTGGCCGATTGGAGCCTTCTAACGCTATTTTTGGGAGCCATCTGAGCTGGTCGAGCAAGCAATTCAACAGGAAGGAGTTGTACAGTGGGCGCCAAAGCTCAAAGTTGACTTTTTTAGACTCAATGCGCGTTCAAAAAATGACAAAATTGCGATAATTCTGAAGCTAATTTGAGCTCAGCTTTCTCCAAGAATTTTGTCTATTTTGACTGGTAATTCGCATCTTTGGGGTAAAATTGAGCGCGAGAAACGATTTTTTGGGTTATTTTAGATCAAGAACGATTAAAAATGCAGAAAAATTCTTTTGACCCCCCCCCCCCCCCCCCCCCCCCCCATTGGCTCAGCCGAGCTGTTTTCGGAGGTCCTTGAACTCCCTCCATTCTCTCTCCTTGATAATTCTCCTGACGAATTTACTCGACCAAATTGGACTGCGTTCCTAAAAGGATTAGCTGCTTCCTGATTTTTGGCTCCTGCCCAATTCTTCTCCTTCCTGCACCCCTTTTCTTGCAGAACTATTTCGGATGGAAGAGTCGGACCTCTAGGCTTCCCCTTCTGGGTACAAGGAATCGCCAAGTGTTTCGTGGTTGTGCGGAGAGCGGGACGGCGAGGATTGGAAGCGATAAATTATGAAGAGGATCTAAGGAAATGAGAGCGAGGGTGGAAGCTTAGAAAAAAGCCAAAGATTACTTGAAATTAAACAAGATTTTTCTCTTTCTTTGCTCATCTCCAGGCCAGATTTCTATCATTTTTACTCATCCTAGGTCTAAAATAACCTGAACCATCGCTTTCCGGCATTAATTTTAGCCTAAAGTGCTCTATTTTTAAGATAAATCCACTGCAAAACTGGCGAGATTGATCTTCTCTTAAAGAAAGAAACTAAAAGTTTCTATTTTAGTCTGTTTTTCGGCTCAGTTTGTAGTACTTCCGGTGGTTTTAGGCCCAAAATAAGGTGAAAAATCGATTCCCGTGGTTTATTTAAACTCAAAAGCGCTATTTTCGTCATAAATAGGCTCCGCAAAAGCGAGAAAAAGTGAGCTTTTTTCTCCAAGAAATGGCTATTTTGTTTATTTTAAGACCTCATTTCAGGCATATTTAACTCTCCTAGGTCTAAAATAAACTGAAGAATCGATTCCCGGTATCAATTTTGGTCTAGAGCTTCAAGCTTCGGCTGAAATCCCCCTGGAATAGGAGAAAACTCATGTTTTTTCGTGTTGGCCTCCCTCTCCATATTACCGCCAATTGGAGTCGATCTCGTTTCCCAGGCGTTCTCCCTCGCAGTAACGAGATTGTCGCTGAGCCGGTCTCAATTTGCTGACACTCAGGGGTTCGAACACCCCCATCAGCCGTCGTCTTTTTTATACCTAATTAAATGTAAAAATCTCGCTTAACAAGTGCTTTATTCTTTCCCGATAAATTAACACTGGCTAAATACTTTTTAGAAGATCTTCACGTTGGTAACACGAGCACTGGGACTGCAAGGGCGCGACGACAAAGTGAACGGCAAAAAAGGGGTGTAGGAGAAGTGGAGGGATAGCTTGTTAGATTTGGAGAGGAGACAGGTAGCTGGCCTTCTTAATACTCAGTCTCGTCGTAGAGCTCAACACCTCCTCGCTTGCCGAATCGCATCCATTTCGTCTCGGGAATTCGTTTGCCAAACCTGAAAATTACAGATTACTGTAAAGGCGTCCTAATTTTTGGGCTAAAAATCGCTTCAAGACATTATATTTATCCAGGATTAATTATTAATGATCAAAAGTAGCCTAGAAACTCTTAAATTCTGATCCCCCAGTGGAAAAAAGCAAGTTTTAGGTCAAAATTAGCCCAACTCTCGAGCACAGTTGGATAAGAAACGCGCTATTTATCTTGAAAAACTTCTGACCATCAGAGGGCATTAACGAGCCCGCTGGGTCTCATACCGGCCTACTTAGAATCGAATATTCATGGCTTTGGGGGGCAGTGATTTGGAACAAAACAATGAACCCCTCCACTAACTTCTTCGCTGTCGCTGTTCCCCTCTTTCGGCGTTCTATAGCCAAGGGAGAAACAACCCTAGAAAGCAGCACGTAAGAATTTTGAATCAATGACCAAAAATTCGAGTGAAATCCGAGGGAGGAGGAAAACAGGGCACTTCTGGGAGCGACATGAGCATGAATTTTGGGAAGGCTGGCTGGCTGGCAGAGAAAACAAGATTTTCTGAGGAGATGCGGCTCTCACCTCATCCATTTGGCGTTGGGAGACCTCTTCCCGAATCGCATCCATTTGGCGCTGGGAGATCGCTTCTCGGCCAGTTTGTCATCCAAAGCCAGCAGATTCTCCATATGATCGTCGGCAGAGTCCTGTGCGTGTGAGATGGCCAAGAGAGCGCAGAAGACGGCAACGAGAACAAGCCGATTCATTCCTGCAAATGGCGTTGTCAACAATCGAATGAACGTGTGGAGAGAGAGTCAAAAAAGATCAGGTTTAGTTGGGCGGAAGGGACCTCTCCCCTGCCAACTTCCGTCATCCAAGAGACCTTTTTAGAGGTTCGTGGAAAGGGCAAAAGGTCAATCAAGATTTGCAGAGAAATTCTGGGAGAAGGGGCAAAAATCGAGACAACTCTGGCGTCATTTTGACGAGATTACGGTAGCCTAGCAACTAGGAGGTCTTTGAACTCCATAAATTACATTTTTGACACCTCTAGGCCTGAAATAAGTTGAAAAATCGTTTTGCGGGCTCAAACTTACTTCAAAAGGTGTATTTCCAGCCAAAAAATTAGACTGGATGACTAAAATGGAAGTAAAAGCAGAATCTCTCAAATAGTCTAATCTATGAGCATTTTACTTCAATGTCTGGCTGTCCTAGGACCAAAATAACATGAAAAATCGTTTTCCAGAGTTATATTTACCCTAGGAGGTGTATTTTCTGCCAAAATTTGAGCTGAATCACTATGGAAGTTATTATCAAGAAATGGCTTGTTCTTTGCCAATTTTTTCAATTTTCTAACATTTTAGACACTCCTAGGGCTAAAATAAGCTGAAAAATCAATTCCTGGGCTCAGATTTACCCTAGAAAGCATAAAATTTGAGATAAAAGCGCTAGTAGTTAAGCATTTTTGAGAAAATAAACCCGCTCAAACTGATGTTTTTTCCACCAATCTGCACCAATTGAATTGACTGTTGGCTGCAAATTAAAAACTAAGAGCAGACCCCAGCCAGGTGTGAACCAAGTGAAGCAGAAGGATTTCTCCCCTCCTGGCTGTAAATAAATAGAGAGAAGGAGGGACTGAGGGAGGGAGAGAGATCCCCTCCCCGTCTGCCCTGCGAGGGTTCTCCAGGTTGCCAGAGAGGGGGGCGGAGCGACGGAGCTCCGCCTTCTCATTTCTTCGGACAACAATATACAAAAAATGATTGGGGATGACGTCAAGCCAAGAGAGGTGAGCTGAAAAGCAGCTCAGCTCCTAGACTAACGATGGCAATTAGGATGGCTGAGGTAATGTGAGGATGTTGCAACGAGGCGGGGGAGATCCAATTTTGGATAGTGTTCGTGGACGGAAAATGAGACTAAAGACGGAAGAAAACCAACAATAAAAGGTCTTCAAACAAGCTTACTGTAGTTCCGTGCGCAGTTTTTGAATTTCTTTTAAATTTTTTGGTTAATTTCTATAGTATAGCCCTTCCCAAATAAGATTCAATCAAAAACTGCAAAAAAAAAATCAAAATTCGGCGCAGAGAGACTCAAAAAGCGAGCTTTAAAATTCAGACTCACTTAAAAAGCCAAAAAAATGAGGTTATGAGGAATATTTGCTTTTCTCCTGAATTTTGTTGACTTTCCTGCTTATTTTTGTAATTACATTCTATAATATAATCCTTCCTAAACAAAAATAAAGCAAAAAGTGGTAAAAAAAAATAAAGAGTAAAATTTGATGAGGAGAGGGGCAGAAAGTGGATTGGATTTTCCAAAAAAAAAAATTCGGACTCCCTATATAGAAATCAGCAAAAATTAGAAACTTCTTCCTTCTTTTTTGTTTTTTCCCTTTTGCCATTTTGTCAAGGGAGTAATTTTCTCTTGGCGCTGGTTACTATTTTGACCGTCGGAAGTGGGAAGTACAGGGAGAGAGAGAGAAAGAACATCTTAAATTTAGGGAGAGGGGGAGTTCTATTTTCTTCCGGCTGTTTTTCTGAGGGATTCCCTTCCCCTCGCGATTGAATTTAGTTCAAGAAGTTGAGAGAGGAAGAAGTTACATTAGTCTGATGAGATTTTCAGATCCTACGCGCATAATTTCCCATTCTCTTGGGCTGTTCTCGAAAAAAAAAACGACGTGGCTCACTCACGCCTACCTACCTAGAGAGGTAGAATGAGTGTGCGTGTGAGTAAAAGGGCGTCATTTTTCTGCTGCGGTGACCATGGCTCATTTCGGATTAATACGAGGAACCAAAATGGCCCGAAATAGGGTCATTTCTCAGCAGGAGAGATAGGAAGAAAGCGACTTGGCTCTTAACTTTACTTGGAGCTCTTTAAATTATGAAATTCTTCAAATTTTGTCGGATTTTGGCCTAAATAAACTTGAAAAATCGATTTTCCAAATCGGATTCAGTCGTAGAAATGTTCATTTTTAAGATAAATTCAAATCAAAAGATCAAATTTTGGGATCCCATTGATGGATTGTAAACCTTCAATTTAAGTCATTTTTGATCGGTCTAGACCTAAAATAACTCAAAAAAGCGATTCCTGGAGCCAAATTTAGCCTAAAAAAGTCTATTTTTAAGATAAATTCGCTTTTAAACCTCTGAAATCAAGAAGACAGAACAAATTTTGAATCACTCTCCTAGATGGCGAGATAAATGTTCAATTTAGGCCAATTTTGCTGGTTCTAGAGCTAATTTAAGCTGAAAAATCATTTCCCGGAGTCAGATTTATCTTAGGACGACTATTTTAGGCCCAAATTGTGCTCAAACAAAGGAAAATTGTGATTACTTAATTATTTCTACAGTAATCTGCTCTATTTTCAAATCCTAATTTCGCGCCAAATTTTTGAATTTACGTCACCCCACGTTTAATTTCTAAAATTGCCGAAAAAATTGGAGCAATTTGGGGTCCAAAAAGATATCTAAGACCACTCAAGCCCCAGGTCAGCTTCCGTCATCAAAAGCGAAGTAATCCAAGCTGGGTGCTTCCTGGGGGGTCCAGGAAGGATTGATTCTAATTGAAAAGGTCTTATGTCGCGCCGATTCGTCATTTGAGCCGTTCCTGCTGCTGTCTAGCTGAGGGACGGTTATTTCATCAACTAAGTTAAGTCTAATTGTTTTTCACAAAAACTCTCAAAGGCTTTATTTTTCATACTCGTTAATGAGGGCATAGTCTCTCGCCTTCACACGCGCAATGCCGCTGCAAAAGATGTCGCCTCCCACGATGGATGAATGTTTGTCTGTCTCATTCTCCTGTAATTAAGAGCCCTTCGCGTGTCCAAAATCGTGGAATTCCATTGATCAGCCGAAAATTAATGACTTTTATAACGAAAAAATGTAGGAAAACGGAAGTCTCTCGTCACCTGACGACGTGGGAAGAATAATGACATCTTTTGGATGGAGGTAACGAAGCGGCGAGGAGACAGAAAGCGATACGATTAGGAAGAAATAAAAGTCAGATTGTAACGATAATCGTCATTTCAGCCAACAGGTGGAGCCGCAAGGAATCAAACTTCTTAGTTCGGAGTTACAGTACTTTTCCTAGGCTTTATTCCTATATTTTCTGTTATTTTAAGCCTTAAATCAACATTTTGGGATAAAATGGACCTCGGGAATTGATTTTTCAACTCATTTTGGATCTAGATCAACTGGAAATTGAAGAAAATCAATCTTAAACTTAGCATTACAGAGAGAGAAAGCTTGGCTCTCAATATCCCACAGATTTTCTCGAAAGTAAAGCTTTCTAGGATAAAATAGACCCATAAACGATAAAAATTGGGTCATTAATCAAACAAAAAGTTGGATTTCAATAATCAAATGCAAAAAAAAAAAGTTTCTTTTGGAAACTTTAAGGAGGATTTATATCCAAAATTAAGTTTTTTAGGGTAAAATTGACTGTTGAAATCGATTTTTTTGATCATTTTAGGGCTTAGGATGGACTATAAACTGGGGATCTAAGTCATTTCCTAGGAGTTCATAGGAGGAACTAACTTTTACTCGCTGGAAATATGCCGGAAATTTGCTTACGCTGCCCCACGGAAATGTTGTCTTTTCTCTCACCTATACGGGGCTCTGATAATAGTCCCCACGAGGGGGAGGGGAATCTAATAATAAATCGGCTTTACAAACAATAGGAGGATATTGTTCTCCTGACATCATCCCAGGAAGATTCCATTTTCTCCTCTTGAATGGGCTGAGCGAGAGAGAGAGAGAGAGACATCGACTGCCTTTGGATGAATACGTATAATGGAATAAACTACCAGGAGGACGTGACGAAAAGCTGTTTTCAGCGAACAACAGCCGGCGAATTTTATGGGAATTTTGGTGGCTGGGAGAAAGAGAAAATGAGTCGATTCGTGTACGAAAATAATACGACTTTTCAACTCATTTTTAGATATTCAATTTTGGGCCATATCTCAGTCTAGAGATGAGCTCTCGCAAATCTGAAAAATATGTTTTGTAGCCCTTGATTTGCTCTCCAACATTGCTGAAAATCATTTTTTAGCCAGAGCCCAGAAAAAGTGGAGAAAATGCCCTTACAGCAGAACTGAACTGCTCAAATCAAATCGAGAGAAAACATACATGAAAATCACTAACTTTGATGTCAATCCAAGCTTCCTAGGGTAAAATGAAAAGAGGAAAACGATTTTTCAGCTTATTTTAGTCAAGGAAGGCTGAAACAGTAAAAAAGGATAGAAAACTGGCTGCAATTCTCAACATTTAAAAAGCAAATAACTTTTTTTTCTGGTTTTCGAGTCTCTCCCAGCAAATTTCCGAGAACGCGGCCACCCCCAGCAGACCTTTTTACTGCTCCTTGGCGCCTTAAAACGGCGTTCAGAAGATTAAAAACACAGGCAGAGAAGAGGGCCCCACTTCCTTTGAAGTTAGGGAATGAGGACGACTAAAACTCTTTTTGAAAAGAGAAAATAACGGAGTCAATTAATGGAGGACTCCTCTCTTGCTTACTCATAGAAGAGGAGCGAGGAAGAGAGCCGACTGAATTGGAAGCAGCAGCCGAAGACGAATGAGGAGAATGTGACAGAAGGAGCCACTTCGGCTCGAAATTGCCGCCTCTTCGAAAAGAAATTGGCTCTTGAAGTGACGAAATTTTCAAATTTTGGCTGCTGAGAGCCTGGTTTTTGAACGGCTGATATGGTCCAAGGAGTCGAATGAGACCAATTAGCGCATCAAGAAGAATGAGTTGTTTGTTTTTCCAGGCTGGCAGAGAGGAAGACAACGTGAAAAATTGAAGTATCAAACTGTTCTCGTACATCTCTTGCTCATTTGACACCAAAAACAAACTTTTTAGCCTAAAATTGACTATGGGAATCGATTTTTCAGCTTATTTTAGGTCTAGAACCATCAAAAATGCATAGAAATTAGCATTAAACTATATAGAAAATGGCTCTTACTTTTTAAGGAGATCTTTTTTATTCTACGGATGAATTCGGCGATTTCAATGAGGATTTATGTTGGAAACAGACTTTTCTGGGGTAAATCTGACCCCGGGAAACGATTTTTCAGCCTAAATTAGCCCTAGAACCACTAAAAATGAGCGAAATCGACTGACAAAACTAATAATTAAGCAGTAATTTGTTGTGCCATCGAAAGTGTCACGAACTCCCCAAATAGCCATAGTTAGACGTTGTTTATGGCATTTCGGTCCAAATTACTGTAATTTATAGCTTAAAAATTGCTAAAACTTTAAAATGTTTTAAGCATGGATGACTGAATCGGCCGAAGAAATCTCCAAATTGCCGATCCCACCACCGGAAGGCATTGGAATTTGGGAGAGAGAGAGCTGAAATTGCTTACGTGTGTGAGTCTCTCCTCTGCTGGTAGATGGGGCAGAACGAACTCGCCTATTGCCCATGGGGGGACGCAGAACGCTTTTAAAGAAGAAGAGAGAGAGAGTGAGAGATCAACGGAATAAAATACGAGCAGGAAATGACCTCGACTGGAATAAGCTCTCTAATTAATATCATTTTCTGAGGGCACATGTCCCCCTCCCCCCTTTGTAGGCCATTATTACCACACGTCGCGTAAGCGCATTGCGCTCAACTAGTCTAGGGCGTTTTTGGATTCCCAGCTACAGTATTTTAGTGGATTCTCGAGAAGAGTCAAATCCTAAAGGGAAGATTCAAATCCTGGAGGATGGGCGGAAAGATTCTAGACCTACAGTAGTCCTTCGCTCTCTCTCCTCTTTTTTTCATCCGAGAGACCCTGCAATTTATCTAATTTGCGTGATTTACCCAGCCGGCCATAACGACTCATCACAAAATGTCAGGCGACCACAGACAGCGTCGTTAAGTAACCCCGATGATTTTGAGTAGCGACCAGTGGGGAAGAGGAAATTGGTTGAAAGAGAAAGAAGCAAAAGATCCATTCAGGAATCAGGAGATGACCAGCCCTAATAGACTCAGAGAGAGAGAGAGAGAGAGAGAGAGAGTTAACACTAATTAGGGCAATAAGCACTAGAAATTAGTCACATCTCGTGTGGAAAGGTCTTTAGCTTTTTTGACCTCGGATTGATCCAAAAATAAGCTTCCTAGCCTAAAATTGACATTGGGAATCGATTTTTCAGCTTATTTTAGGTCTAGAACCATCAAAAATTCATTTAAAAAATCAGCTTTAAACTAGACAAAAGCTGACTCACTTTTCAAGGAGATCATTTTTATTCTACGGATGAATTCAACGAGGATTTATGCCAAAAATAGGCTTCTCTAGGGTAAATCTGACCCCGGGAAACGATTTTTCAGCTTATATTGACCCTAGATCAGCCAATTTCTGAGTAAAAAAGGTCCCAGACTCATCAGAAGAACGCCAGGAAATGTCTCAATTTCCCCGCTCGTTGATCTATCGCTTCTTCTCGTGAACCTGTCAATCTTCTCTCAGGAAGTAGAAGGGCAATTGAACCTCTTGTTTATCTCCAAACTCAGCACAACACGTTCCTTTT
Source organism: Oscheius sp. JU1382 (assembly GCA_932521405.1). Taxonomy (NCBI): domain Eukaryota; kingdom Metazoa; phylum Nematoda; class Chromadorea; order Rhabditida; family Rhabditidae; genus Oscheius; species Oscheius sp. JU1382. The sequence continues at coordinate 8,583,104 of OW051475.1, forward strand.
AGGAACTTCTTTCAAAGGGGGCCTTATGTCTACAGTAATTTGCTTGAGAAAAACATGAGGTCACCCTCATGTTTTGGCCCTTTTTCACGCCGCCGGATTAGTCTCCCAGGGTGCGAGCAGAAGTCCACCCTGGATTCTTACGGGAGCTTTTTAACTTCCCGACAGCAGGGCAAAGTATCAACGAGACGGGTCAGGATGAAGGCTACTTCAAAGAATAACAGAAACTTCTTCTTGGGCCAACTTTAGTCAACTTATAGATGGATTTATGCCAAAAAAAAATAAGCATTCTAGAGCAAATCTAAGTGCGGCAAACGATTTTTCAGCTTATTTTAGACCTAGAAGCTCTAAAATTGCAAAAAAATGGAGCTTTTACCGATTGAAATTTAGCTAATCTCGGCTAGATTTTAAATTCAATCGTCTTGGCATAATTTTGATGGATTTATGTTAAAAATGACGACTTCTAGGGTAAATTTGATATCGGGAATCGATTTTTCAGTTTAGTTTAGGCCTAGAACCATCAAAAATGATAGAAATCGGCTATTAGGGAGAAGAAAATCCTTCCAAATCTTCGCCCATAAACTGTCAGATTGTCCCCCCTCTCGCCTGGGTTAATCCTCCCCTCCTCTGATTTATAATCCAAGTTGTAAAAACCCCAACTGTCAGTTCTTACCTAATATCCGATCTCACATTGTTGTACTTCTTATGTAACCCAATTAGTTGGGAGTTGTCACTGGCCTCTCCATGTTTGCGCAGTAGGAGGTAGGGCGTCTGTTGATTCCTTTGGCGGTAAGGGATCCCGCCCAGGATGGATACTATAAAAGGACATGAGTGAAGTCAAAAAGTCACTCACGTATAGCAACATGTCCAACAAAACTAAGGAGCAACTCATCGAGGAGAATCGCATCATCAAAAAGGAGCTCAGATGGATTCTCGATCGAATCACCACCATCGAGAGGTTGGTTTTCTTCAAAATTCGTACTTCGCAGTTTGTGGAATAAATCAAATTCTATAAGAAATTTGAGAAAATCAAAAAAGACCTACAATAATCATTTCTAGCTGCGTTCCCGCTTATTCCAAGACTTTGCTGATTCGTCCAGAGATGAGAGAAGCTGCAATGAAATTGGAAGTTCTCCACGAGTATGTAAACCATCTCAGCTTGAAAGCTAGAAAAAGCATGGAGAAAAGAAAAACCTCCATGGAGACTTCTCCAAGATATCATCCCTACTCATCTCACGCCGACAGCCAGCCTCAGGTTTCAGCTTTTTTTCTTTCCCACAGCAATTATTTCGCTTTCAGATGCCTCCATTCGCTTTCCCCAAGATGAAGGAAGCATTAAATCCAATCCAACCTGGATTCTTCGCTTCTCCGTATGTTGACCCGCGTAACTATCTCGCCACCTCACAATCAACCCAATCGGTCCCAACCAGCTTTAACTATCAATGGCCACTTCAATCCAATCTGATGAGTGGAGGATCGCTCCCTTCTTTGAATCTGAATGGTGCAGCAACTGTACCATACTATTATGATCATTCGCCGCCTACTTCAAGTGAATTCAAGACTCCACCAGCTCCTTCTTCTACTCCTTCAATTCCCTCTCCTACTCAATCTGTGGAATTAAATGACTCTGTCCCTTCTAATATCTAAGAAAACTACTGTAATTTCCATAAAAAGGTTTTTGGGTTACTCTCCCTACTTTGTGAGTAGATAGACTACCCTTTTTCTTTTGCCGACTTGAGTCCTGAGAGAAGTAATCTAAGCGCGCAGTTGTCGCGCCTGCATTGAGCAATATAAAGCCTTTGATTCACCGCCTTTTTTTTGCAGATCGATTTGGTTCATTTTTCGATTACTTTTTCTTATTGTTTTTAGAACTTCTTCAAGCTCAATCATTATAGGCATCGAGACGACCTAGGGATCCGAAAGCAAGTGCCAAGGGCCCAATCAATGCCACTGGCAGCGGCTAATCTCTCTTCGCTCTACTGTATTCTGGGAAAGAAAAGAGGTTAGTCGGTCACTTTTTACAACAAAAAGAAAAAGGAGCTACAGTATTCCTAAAAAAGGATCCCATTTTCGCGATTTTCTTCACAAATTGAAGCTCAAAAAGCTTCTAGAGAGGATCGAGAGCTACAAAATTAGCAACAAATTGATCCAACAGTCAATTAAGAACCGACTATTGTCTCCCGTGACCTGAAGTTACGGATGTCTGGGTCGGGGAGTCTCGCCATAATTGTATTAATATTTAGCTGACCCTGTAGAGGAAATCAAGCTCTACAAGTTTGTGGAACATAGACATATCAAAAGATTGTTCAAAAATGGAGGAAAAATAGACCATCTTTTAATCCCACAGTAACCCAAAAGGGTCCTAACTTGCTCATCTTTTGACTGCAGTTGCTCGATTTCAGAGCTGTTAAGCTTCAAAGTGGCAGCACTTCTTGACAAGGATTACCTATATAAATATCTACAACCCGCAGAGAAGATGAACTCCACTAGGAGGGAATTGTAAGTCTCACACGCTACTGTAAAAAGCTCTGTTTACGACGACTTCTGGCGGCCTGGAGAGGCGGAGCCAACTCAAAAGGGTCGGATTGTCGCGCAATGCTTGCTGCTCGCAGCTGACCCCTCTTACCTTTTGTCTCAGTCTATTATTCTCTCCTTTGAGCTGAATTAAGTCTCTTTTATCGCCTATAAAATACAAATTAGCGTAATCCACTGAGATCTCCCTTCTAGAGACGCTTTTTTTAAGTGACAAAATAATTTGTAGAATGGCACAAAAATCAACCGATAGTCAGGCTAAAAATGCCCCAAAGCGGTATCGCTGCAGCCAGAAGGAAAGGAAGAGGAATAGCGACATCAACCATGCCTTCTTCCTCCTCCAAAGGTTAGTTTTTTGCCCGAAAATTAAGAAAATTCAGTCGAATCCCATCTTTGGAGCAAAATACTCGCCTTCCTCGGATAAAAACCCTACGATTGGCTATTTCCTACATCCATTATTTGAACCAATACCTCCAAGGGCAGCCAGTGAGTTGGAAGAAAAGCTTGATTTCATTGATTTCATTTAGACGGTGGATTTCGCGTCGGTTGTGATGAAAGAAATCCAATATAAGAATTCATACACGATGAGGATAAAGGAGACGACAGGAGAACCTTTCGAATTCCAACGAGAGCCTATTTATCTCAATGTGGGTAGAAGGCGATTTTTTTCTATTTTAGCGCGCTTTTTAGGATTTTTAATGTTTTGCAATCTTGTTGGCCTTGATTTCTTCTATTTAAATAACTAATTCAATCAAATTTTGCAGAATAGTCCAATGCCTCAAATGCAGATCTACTCGTCAAACACACAGTACTTCTGGCCTTCGCCTCCCCTCCAACCTTCGCCAACTACTTCCATTTCTCCATGATTATTATTTTTTTGTTACTCATTTAGCTGTGTCCTTCTCTTGCCCCAAGTGTACATAGAACCTCAGTAAATCTGTCTGTAATTTGAGCATCCTAATCCGGAGAGCTCAAGTAGTTTAGACCAATACCCGATATGCTCCCTGTTTATGGGAGTTCACGCTGTGTCAATGGATAAACTCGCCCATTTTTAGAGGTCAAGTAGGAATATGAGAGTAAGAGAGAGGCTGGCAGAAGCTCTTAGGCTCACCTTGGGGAACTCCAAAGATTTTCCAAATTCTATGTGTTTCTCCTTGATTTTCCCTTTGATTTTTTTGAATAAAAAGAAACTTTTGGACGATTTTTTATTAAGAAGACAGGGCGATTAACATAGTTCACGCATGAGTTCGGAGATAACGTCGTTTTGGAATAGATTTAAATGGGCTTGATCTTGAAGTGGAGAGAGATGAGAGAGAAGACCAAGCATTTGAGATCCTGGACCAGGTAGTAGAACGAGCGAAGGCCATCAGGATCCTTGCTGTTGTTGATATCAGCGAGCGATCCAATCTTTCCAGTGCAGAATGAGATGTGCTCATTGTTGCAGACAATCTCGAGCTCCTGTCGACCAACCTTATCCGGCTCCGGCCAATTGGCATCATCTTCCTAAAAAATATTCTCCCTACTTTTTCAAATTTTCAGCCAATCTACCTGAAGGATTTCCGAATCCTCGACAATGCGCTTCAGCTCAGTGATAACCGAAGGCGAGATGTAAGCCTAGATGAATTAGAAATTTAATGAAGAATTGCTTACCTCCTTGCGAATGATGGTATCATTCTTGTAGTTTGAGTTGTTGGCATAACGAAGCTGGCCGTTCGGACGGAATTCAAACTCCAAGAATTCGTGACCGAACTTTCCTTTGTGTCCGATGTAGTAGCGGACGTAGAAGTCGGCTCCTTCGGCGTTGCTGCTACTTTCAGTCATCCTAAACTCCACAAAATAATAGTAATGGCACAAGCGAGGCAATTGACTCGGATCTTAACCGGAATTCAATAAAAGCGGAGGGTTTAAAATCGAATTTTAATGAAAAACGAATGGATGAAATCACAAAATACCCGTAGTTAAAATGAGATCCTAAAAATGGACTAATTGAGCGCAATGATTTCGTCGTCAGTCAGATCATCTAATTCTATCACTTCCGGTTCATTTGGGGGAAGAGGTGAAAGAGACTGTTCTATCGGCGCTTGAGGAATCTCCAATTGCAGAAGAGCCTCATCAAATGGTGGAAGAGATGATGGCTGTTCTGGAGTTGGCTCCTCTGCTCTGGACGGCTGGGAGAATTCTTCTCCTCCATGTTGATAGATTTCTTCATCTTTTGGTTCATTTTCTCTTTCTTCTTCCATTCTTTCTTCGGTCTTCTTGAGATCTTCTGCAAACGGGTTGGGTTCATCTTCTTCTTCTCTTCGCATTTCGTCTCCCAGCAGATTGGTTTCGTTTAAGCCGTCATCACTAAATGTAGTTCCTGTTGAGTCTGTTCCAGAGCTGTTATCAACGTTTCCCAACACGCTGGCTCTTAAATTCTTCAATGCGCTTCTTTTTTCATTGCTTGAGAGAGAGCTTAGGTCTGAGTCGGATCTTTCGCCGTCACTATTCTCTTGGCTTTTCATTTCACTTGGCGCGCTACCTTCTCTTGGGATATTATGAGGAAAAGATGTAGTTTCTTCTCGAGAGACGTTAGGAGAAGTAGTTTGTTCTCGAGAAATATCAGAGGTAGTAGCTCCTTCTTGAGAGATATCAAGATTATTAGTGTCTTCTTCTTCTTCACTACTTCTTTGTTCTGAGCTATCTTCTCCTTCGATTGATTCGTTATCTTCCTCTTCTTTTGCATCGCTATCTTCTTCCATTCTGTCTTCCATTTCTCTAACATTGGAGCCTTCTTCTTCTCCTTGCTCGCTACTTTCACTAGATCCACTCGATGCCCTATCTTCATCGTCGGCTTCTTTGTCTCTACCTTCAGGTTCTTCTTCATCTTCTTTTGGTTCTCTGTCTTCTTCATCTTCATCTTCACTGTCTTCTTCGTCTTTTAATTGACTGTCTTCTTCTTCCTCATCTTCTTTTGCTTCATCACTGTCTTCTTCTTCCTTTACTTCATCGTCGTCGCTTACTTCTTGTGCTTCATCATCGTCGCTTATTGCATGTAGTTCATTGTCTTCTTCTACTTCTTTCACTTCGTCATCTTCTTCGTCGTTTTCTTCTCCCGAACCATCACTTCCTTCTTTCATTTCAGTATCATCATCATTTTCCTCTTCATCGTCTTCTTTTCTTGAAGCATGACTCAAACCTTTTGTCATTTTGGTATCCTTCTCTTTCAATTCAGCGCCTTCTTCCATTTCTTCCTCGTTAGAATCTTCACTTCCTTCTTTTGTTTCGTCGTTGTCGCTATCTTCATTTTCGATTTCATCCATTTCTTGGTCGGACTCTTCCTTTTCGTCAACGGCATGCACAACAGAGACTTCATCATCTTCGTCTTCTATATCGTGGAACTTTTCATTTCCGTCTTCTATATCTTGAAACTCATCATCGTCGTCTGAATCGCTGAGAGTGATGCACTCGATTTCATCGGCTTCTTCGTCTTCATTATCATCTGGGCTGTTGTCTTCGTCGCTGTCATCTGAGTCGTCAGACGAATCGCCAGAAGAATCATTCTCATCATTAGCACCCAATTTTCGTTTTTTTCTCTTATAGGGAGGGGGACTTCCAGCTTGCCGTTTGTAGTGGAAATTAGTATATTTGTCGTTGTCTTCATCTCCATCATAATATTCGCCACTATCTTCAACAGCTAAATCAGGATCGGATATGCGGATATCTGGATCAGGATCGGTCATAAATTCACTGATATCTGGCTCCAAAAGAAAGTCGTCAAGCATTGGTTGAATGCCAACTGATGGGGCGTGAGGGATATCTCGAAGATTTTCAAATATTTGGGCCTAAATTAAGATAACTTTCGATAAAGGAGATGCCTACCAAGTGCTTATCCAAATAGGGCTGAGTGTTTAAGTTCTTCATATTGGAAGGGTTGATATGCAGCTTGAATTCTGGACCAAAATATTCGTAATATTCGTTGAAAGGGAGATCTGAAAATTGAGCAATTTGTTGGTAAAATCCTGGAGAGTCTAACCGTTGGATATTTCGGTATCCAAAGCGACTGCTGTCTCGTAAGTCCAGCAGCGAGAGACATTTCTGATTGTATAGCCGCCTCCTCCAACGAGCATTAAAGGGACTCCATATCTCTTCAAGAAGGCCACACAATGACCATGGCCTTTGACTGTCAAATTGAAGCAGCCAAGTCGATCACCGCTGAGAGAATCCGCGCCACATTGGAGGACAATCGCATCGGGTTGGAACATTTCCATCACTTTGTGCATAACTGGCTCGAATATTCTCTAAATTTGGCTTTTTTTAATTGTGGAAAGCTTCCCAAACCTCATAGGTGAAGTCGTTGATGCCATCTCTTAGCGGGAAATTGACAGAGTAATTTTTTCCTTTGTCAACTCCGACGTCTTTCATATCGCCAGTTCCTGGGAAATACTCGCCGTATTTGTGGAAAGAGACGGTCATCACTCGGTCTGTCGAATAGAAGGCTTCCTCAACACCATCTCCGTGATGGATATCGATATCCACATAAAGGACTCTCTAAAAGAGAAAAATTTGATCTCGTTCGATAGAGCTTGAAAAATACTACAAGATACTATTTTCTGATTTTAAAAATGACTCTCAAACATTTTGAAAAATGCCTCGGAAATGTGAGGAATTTTCGACTTTTTAGATTCATCAAAAATATCACGCGTGGATAGATCTATCTAGAGGTTGCGGCATGGCCTAGTGATTATGTTAAATGTCTAAAGGTTCCTATCTTTTCCAGGTTTAGGGTTCAAGCCCGTTTTTGTTTTGAAATCACTTACTTGATGCTTTTTCAGCAGCTCCAAAATGGCTAGAACAATATCATTACTGTAGCAGAAGCCGCTAGCTTCGCTCTTTTTGGCGTGATGAAGTCCTCCCATCCAATTGACGCAGACATCTGCCTCTCTTTTATTCATTTTCATCGCAGCCGCTGAAAATTCTTTACTTAGGGATTTTACCAGTGGATTTTACCAATCGAACCGCCGCAAGAAAGCTGACAAAACTCGAAAACTCCATCAAATACTGGGCAATCTTCCCCAACATTGAAGCGCTGCATCTGCTTTGCGTATTCAGCTATGTTATCCTGGCGGATATCCTTCAAAAATGTCATATAGTCGTCCGAATGAAATTTCGTCATATCTTCGAAGGAGGCAGGAGGCGGTCTCTATAAGAATGGGTGTGGGGGCTTTTTCAAGTTCTCTTACATAGATTTCCATTTTACGATGGAGACCATATTGGATGAGGAGGTCGTGAGTCATCCTAATTCGATGGGGCTTCATTGGATGCCCTTGTCCATAATGGTAATTTCCAATATCGGCTGGAAATTATTCGATTTTCTTAGGGATTTGAATTCGCTGGGGCAGTGACTGGCTGACACACACTTTTCCTTTCTCTCGATTGAAGGTTGGTTAGGATTTCTCGGAAATGAATTCTTGAAATAGTCATCATTTTAGGGGCTATCTAGTCTATTTTACTCCTCTTCCAGATCTTGAAGGGGAAAAGCTGAAAAAATCAATGATCATTTCAAGAATTCTAATTATTTTTCGATTTACTAACAAAAAATTCCATACTTCTTTTATCGAGGAAACGGGTCAACCAAAGTAATTTTTAATTTTCAAATGGGGGAAAACTAATGAATCTTCTTGCAAAAAACGGGAAGATTAGTGGCTTATTGACCCTCGCTTTGTGAACTCTTTTGATTGGTAAAAATCTCAAAAGTTAGATGAAAAATGTGGGGAAAAAGGCTATTTCTAGGACTTCTGAATATAGTAGAAATAAATAATAAATGATAAATAGTAATAAGAATTAAACTCACTGTCATAATAATAGGCGACACGCGTTTTCATATGTGGCAATATGGCTGACATCTAAAATAGCTATAATTAAATTGGAATAAAATGTTGTACGTTTGTATGAAGAATTGATTGATTTTAGGATATTATGGAGCGAAGAAACAGTTAGAGTTTTTCGAATTTCAAATGCCAAGTGATGCGGTGTGGATGAGATGCGGCTATAGACGCGGTCCTAAAGCGCCGGCGCATACTGTACAAGAGGGCGCGATAAAATTGCAAAAACGATATCATTTCTGAGAAAAGATACTAACCTGGATGATTGATTTTGTAGAAAAAGAAGCTACAGCCAGCCGAAATAGCCCATAGAATTAAAATAACATCGATGCTGTTGATTTTCATCCTTAAACGCTGGGTGTAAATTAATAAAGCAGCCGTCTACCTTCTGAATTTAAGCATTAGAAACAACTTTCTGAAAAAAACATACCGACGATCATTGGAGTTCTTGCGCCTTCAGATATTACATGATTCTGCAAAATTGAATTTAAAAAGATTCAAATAATCAAAGGAAAATTTTTAAACAACGGATATTTCACATTGCAGTTTATTCATTAATCCAAGAAAGGAGACATGAAAGTGTAAGAAAAAAAAGAGTTAACGGCAGTGTCGTTGAATATACTCCTTAACCCGTGCGGTGAAGGCTTCTTTGTTTGATGCCCACATTTGAGCGGCTTGACTGTTGAGGGGGTCTTCAAAATCAATTAGATCTCCAAACAAACTGGCCAGACCGTGAACAACCTAGAAATATTAACAAACATAGAAGTAAAGAAAAATATAGCACACCTCTGTGATATTACGTGTTGGACGCCAGCCGAACTGATCAAGACTGTTCTGTCTTAGAAGAGAGAGGCAGATATTTCCATCTTCAGTGATGTTGGGATGCCAGACTTTTGTTAGGCATTTTACCAAAGGAGGCTAAAATTATATACAATGAAAATGATAGAAATAATGCTGACAGCGATGTTATACTCTGGTGGTACAGAGATATGAAATTTGAAGACTCCTCCACGGTACATTCCTTCTTGGGGAGTGATGACCAAATCGAATTCATGAAGTTCTCGTGAAGGGAAGCTGATCTTACACTGATTCTGAGCCTTCAATGTTTCTTCTAGGTCTTTAATCTCTGAAAAAAGTAAGATTTCAGAATAAAATTAACTAACCTTGCGATAAGAGCTTTTCTCGGACGGCAATGCGAGTTTCCATATACTGTTTGTTCTCATCGATGCCGTTTATTCTCTTCTGGAGGTTTAGCATTTTGACTAGATCGTTTACCCTATAAAAGTAGAATGAAAATAATGATTGAAAAGTAAGGAGAGGCGTATTCGAACCTTAAAAAATTTTTTTAAAGCGATGATGTAATCAATGATAAGCGAGATGAGCAATTCGAAATATAGGAATTACAGCTGATCTAAAGGACTGAAAAGGGCGCTGGCGCAAATGATGTGTTGACGCGTATTGTGCTTGCGTGGGTCATAACGAAAAAATTCTTTGATTCCAGTCCAAGTGTAATATGAGTGACATTCAGATATACTTGTTTTCAAAGCGACACAGCTTTTAGCTTTTATTTTTTATTTTTTTAAATGAACGCTTTAGTTTACTCGAGAATCATTCAATCTTTATTTATTTGTAGTAGTTTCGAATTAAAAATATTACATTTACTCTTGAAATTCTCTAAATTTTTTGCTAATTTATGCCTTATTTTCAGATTTATTCAAGAGGAGATGGCTCGCAGCAGAAGCCGTAGTCGAGGTTAGTTTTACTTTATCAATGCTATTCGGTTAAAAATCGAGTTTGACCAACTTTAAGTAGGAAAAAAAACTGACAAAAGGAACGATTCTATTTTAAAAATTAAAACAATAACATCTTATAGAGCGTCGCCGAAGGTCCAGATCCCGGTCTAATGAGAGACGGAGAGACAGAAGTCGTGAAAGAGAAAGAGGACGTGATAGAGATCGCAGAAGAAGAAGCAAAGAAAGAAGCCGAAGCAGGTAAAACTTCAATTTTCTATGTAGTTTTATATTTTAGAAGTCCATTAGAGCGCCGTCGAAGCAGAAGTAGAGACCGAGATTATCATGACAAGGATTATAAAAAGAGAAAAGATAGCCCACGAAGAAAGGACAAAAAATCTGAAAGTAAGCTGGACTAAAATATGATTTATATTTTTATTATTCAGAGCCAATCGACTTGCAATCCCTCGCCAATACAGAACAAGAAATGATGGCAGCAATGGGATTCGGCGGATTTGATACTACAAAGAACAAAAAGGTGTGTTTAATCTTTGCAGTTAAAATATTAATTTATTATTTAGGTAGAAGGCAATTATGAAGGATCATCCAAAGTCAATAAACAGCGTCGTTACCGTCAGTACATGAATCGCAAAGGAGGCTTCAACCGCCCCCTCGAGTACATGGCATGATCTCTGAAATTGCTTTGTGGTTTTAATACGAGTAAAACAATTTAGTATTCCTTTCAAGTCGTTTTGTTACTGTTGCACCCAGTAAATACCGTAATTATTTAGTCACAGATGAAGACTTTCTGGTATCCTTTGAGATAAGGTAAAAGGCTAGTTATTTTAGTCTACCTCTGTCTTTTAAGCTTCTTTTCTTGCTTTTCTTTGCTGCTTAAAGTCGTTAAAAATAAGGGTGTTTTACAGAAAGAAAAATGGATAAAGATGTGATTGGATCAGTAATTGCGTTGGATTGTGGAACGGAAGGCTATTTTCAAGGAAGACTGGTGAAATTGAACATGGAGAGCGAGCCAAGAGTTGCGGTGCTAACAAATGTATTCCAGTAAGTAATGGTTTTTCCATATTTATGAATTATTTAAGGCATGGAGAATCGCTTGGTCGAGAACAAAAATTTTTCCCCATCGACAAGATTAAAGCCTTGAAAATTCTAAGAAAAGCGGAAGCACCAGAGCCACCGAAACCTGTTGAGCCTACAAAACCTGTCAAACCTATAAAACCTGTTGAACCTACAAAGCCTGTTGAGCCTACAAAACCTACAAAGAAAGTCGCACCAAATAAAAGTTTGAGTTTCTTTAATTCTTGACCAAGTTATTTCAGATAGAGATTCGTTCAAGCAACCAGCTGGTGTGCCCAAGCCAGTCATAGAGCAAAGAGCAGCACCAGTAGATGTAAAACCAAAAGTTGTTGCCCAAATAAAGCCGCAAAAATGGGTTAGCCGTCCTTTGAAGAATTCAGAGTTCACGACGTCTGCTCAAGAATTCTCAAGTTCTAGTGACATCGATAGCAGGTAGCTTTGATTTAAAAATTAGAGTTCATACTTCTACAGACTACAGATAAGAACAGACGATTCACAACTAGATTCAGTCGACAATGAAACAAATTTTAGCAGCGTCGAAACATCGGAGCTGCAGAAAGTGGTCAAAAAGCCGCGAGCTCGAGGAAGCAAAAAGAAGGACGAAATATCCGACACAGTCGTGGAAAGCACACCAACACCACTTTTCAAGCGCTACGAGCCGCAAGTTCCGCAACCGCAGAGCCTAAAAGCCCCAGCTTGGGCTGTAAAAAGCACCAAAAAGGGATTAGGTATTTGTCTGTTTTTTTACAACGTTTATTTGCACTTTTTAGGTCCATGTGGAATTCCCATTCTAGATGTACAAAACGGCTATGGTCCTATCTCTCGTCGCGATGTTCATTTGGATAATCCAATTGACTTCGACGAACTCGCTGAGGACTTTGATTTTGCTAAAAATTTGAAGCTATTCGATAAGGAAAAAGTTGCGGTTAGTCTTTTATTAAAAATAATACGATTTTTTGCAGAGTGGTGATGAAGACTTCTACGAAGCAGTTGAGAAATCAAAAATGTCGCAAAATTTCAAGCATGATGAGAATATCATCTCCGATCCACAAAGAATTACATCTTGGACGAAAATAACATCAAAAAATTGTTTTAAAGCCGACGAACAAACAAATACGACAACCATAGCACCTTCTACCAGGTAAGTGGAATTTTAACAAGATTTTGTATTTATTTAGCGAAGAAACTCCTATTTTTATGTCTTTTTGTCCAAGTTGCTTTGAATTATTACCAAATGGACGACGAATTCCTGCAATTGATGAATCCATCAAACCGAAATATATCAATTCCTGTATTACTCGTCTTTCTGTGAAAAATTATTCGGCCGTAGTGGCAGATCGGATGCTAATGTATTTTAACGAAATTTTATATAAAGAGTAGGTTAATGTACTAGGATTTTTAGTGAGAATTTTCTTTAGAAAACAGGAAAAACCAGTTAATGTCACAGTGATTGGAAGCAAAGATGTTGGAGTTGAGCTTGTTTCAAGACTATCAGGAAGAAGGTTAGTCTTTTTAGTCAAACCGGCCAATTTTATCTAAACTTTTGGGATTTATTTTATTTTTTAGGCATAATGTTACTGTAATTGGCGATATTTCAAGCAAAGGAGATGTTTCTGTCTCGAAGGAGATTCCCAATAATACTGAATATATCTTTATTCTGGATAAAGCGAGCATAACATCACCCATTTTGAAGCATCTAAACAATCACCCGAAGATTCATATTTTTGCATTAGAATTCCAACCGACTCTATCCAATTTTTCCAAGGTTTAGGCTTTTTTTACAAACTCTAATCACCTTTAGACTCACATTTTAATGCTGGGAGTTGCTACTGCTGGATTACGAAATGCAACTACGTCCAACAATCTTACAATAGGAAAGACAACATTTGAAGCACTTTGCAAGGTACCCGCTAAAGCAGTTGAAATTGGTATGTGATTTCTCCCTAATATTTTTATTTTTGCGTTAGATTGCCGCATCGCTGATATTGGAGTTCCATTTGATTGGATCGTTGATGGAGGGAAAGAAGCCTTGAGTTCAGCTTTCTTCAATAGTGTTCTTATAGGATTTTAGTTTAATCTCACGCGTTAGTTTTCGTCTATTCCTATCGATTCGTAAGGGTTTTAACTTGGTTATATTTTTGTGTTCTGCATTCCTTGTCGCATCGAAATGAGTTTTGCATAAGAACCCGACTGCAGATTGTAACAGATCTCAATTATTGTACATTTTGATACTTTCTTAATTTTCCAAAGAGAGGAGGGATAAAGGTTTATATTGCGATAATTGTAAGATATTTATTTGGGGAAAAGGATTATTTCCGCTTTTTTTCTGATAAGCAGGGATAATTTCAGTTGGGTCATTATCCAATGACAGTTACTTGATTCAGGATGAGCGGTCTTCTGCCAGATGAGCGATCAGTTCATAAGCTGTCATTCTTCTCCGAGGACGCGAATGCAACCAACAGTAGCCCAGAAAAGTAAGCCTATTTTAACCACCTTCTCAAGCCAGCAAAAGTTATAGAAATTACTAATTTTGATGCAAATCTTAGCTTCCTGGGGTAAAAGTAAGAGCGGGAAACGATTTTCTAGCTTATTTTAGTCGAGGAAAAATGACAGAAATGAGGTTTGATCTCTCATCAAGTTCTAATGATCACAAGATTTAAAAGAAACTCAAACCAATCTCTCAAATAAGATGTTTATCAAGAAGTCTCACCAGCAATTAGTCATTTGTGCGCGTCTTTTTATTTTAACCTGCCCTTTCCCAATGATTCACAAACGTCTGAGCCGTCACCCTCTGTCTCAAGACAAAATGTCTGCTCCTTTATTTTGGCTGCTAGACTATAAATTTCGGTAGAGGTTTTTAGAAAAAAAAAGTAGAACTTTTCAGCAACTTCACGTTGAAACAGACATTCACCTTCAACTTTGATCCAATAAATGACTATTGGAGCATCACTTTGTCTATATTCATCTGGATGGCTGTCTCCTACTTCGTGGTTTATCTAACGGCAGCGATAGTTGCTGGAATCTTCATGAGGAAGCACCCCTACGTGGTGCCTTTCACCATCCTCATGAGCGGTTTGTTCTCTTCTTTAAATCGTCAACAAAAGGGTGTTTTGGTCTTTATTTGTTTTATCAAAATGCCTGTGGAAATGCCGTTGAATAGGCGCTTTTCTACCTAATGCAATAAAAGAACTGTTTTTACAGTAATGTGCATCGTCGGCCCAGCAACAGTCGGAGCGATAACAGCGATGGTAATGGGCTTCACCCTCTGCGCTTCGAACAAAGCCATCTCTCAATGGCACTGCTGCGTCCTGGGAATCATCCAGACCGTTCTCCTGCTAGTAGTCTCTTTCTCCAGACTACTCGGCACACTATAAAAAAAATAGGAGATATATTGGATGCATCTAATTGTGATTAAAAAAACGGGTCTAAATAAAGCTTTCTCTTTTTCCCTTTGTTGTTGTTCCTCCACGCGTTGGCATAGCAACGATGAGCGACGACCCCCTAGCCAGGGTTGGAATTCATGTCGACGATTTGAATTATTTACGCCTTCTCAATCCAGGTAGCCTCCTCTGATAAAAAATAGTCTCTTTTTTGTTAAGAAGTAGCGGAAATTTGTAATGAACTCCATACGGAATCGAAGGAATTTGGAAACCAGATGGGGACATTCAAAGGCACCACTGAATCTCTTATTCAGACGCTAGAAGAAGTAAGAAAAAGAATATTTTATAGGCTTTTTTAAAAAATATTTTAGTTGGCAGGATTGGTTGAAGCTGAAAAATTAAGAGCGATGGCGTCAAGAAGTGCTATGAAATCGGCGGATAAACAGAAATTTGCTGATGCTCAACAAATGCAGGTATTTCTTCGATCTTTTCTTGCTTTTTGATGTTCTACAATCTTGTAGCCCTTGATTTTCTCTACAAGATTGTAGAACATTACTTTTTTTAAAAGTCGCGAGAAGAGGTAGAAAATTGAGGAAGATTCTCCGCTTCTTTTTCAGATTATGATCAGAGAAAGACAAGTTGAGCTGGATCGCCTGCGAGCTGAACTCTCAGCGGCTCAGCAAATCGAAAGCGAGCAGAAGGAATACATCCAGCAGATCTCAAACAACTAAAATAAAGTCTTTTCTTTCCCCCCACGAGAGCTGTTGGGGTTATGGCCGGCCGCCGCTCCTCATAATAATCGAAGCCATTACAGTAGAGCCATCACGAGCATCGCGGGACTCATTCGCAGTTCGCATATTTGCAATGGAAATCTCTTTATTGAACTCTCACTCACTGGGATTCGACGATAAAGCGAATTCATCTGTGCTGTTTTTAAATCTAGAGAATTTCTAGGAAAGAAAGGGAAGAGGCAGTTGGAGGAACGGATTTAGGAGAGGCCAACGGGCGAGAGTTATCGGCTGGTGGAGGAGATCCTTCACCACAGAAGAGACAGGCGATGGGAGACCGGAGAAGAAGAGACGCTCCACCACGAGCGAGCTGAAAGAGCGCAAAGAAGGGAGTCTCAGCAAGATTCGGCCAAATCTACCAGTCTGAAAAACTATCGTATATTCTCTTTCCTTTTGGATTAATTTTGGAAATTTTTTCTGCAATATTGTAGAGCTTTTCTCCTCTACAAGATTGTAGAATTTGATTTTCTACAAAAGTCACAAAAAATAGAAATTTGAAGTCTTTTTTTTAGAAAGTTGGCTAGAAACTCATCTAAATATGAGTTTTTTTTTCGCATTTTTCTCTAAAAGCACAATAATTTTAAGATTTACCACTAAAGCTTTGTGGCTTCGGCAATAATCGTCTAAAGAAGCTTGAATTTTCTCCTGAATTGTCTCAATCTTCGATTTGTCGAGTAGACCGACAGTATCTGAAACAAGTTCGAATCTTAGAGTTCCCCCGTTTCAGCTAAGCCAAAAAACTGATGCGTTCGCCCCGCGGGGCGAGATGGCCACCACGATAAGAAGCTCCCAACGAACTGGCAACTGCCCCCAGGGCGAGAGAGAGAGGCGGTGATTACGGTAGGAGGCAGACTACTACTTACCCGGGTTGAAAAGAATTGCCGCTTTGACACAGTTCATCTCAGATATGTCTAGATGAAGCGAGCGGATGAGTTCCAATTGAGCCTGGAGGTTATTGTATTTGCTTGGAGAGAATTTTAAAAAAACCTGGAAATTGGCCGCATCCTCGCTTAATTCGAGTTTTGATCCCTCTATTTTGATTCGAAGGCCAGCTATCGCTGCAGAAACCTGGAAAATTAGCTCCTTTTTTGTGCTCATTCGATTCAGCTCTTTTTTCTCTATCGATTGATATAAAAAACAGGCAAAATTGATGGAAAATTAGGGAAAATCTTGAAGGGACAGTAACCCACCGTAGGGGGAAGTGGACTTTGCGTGGCGGAAAGCATAAAAAGTTGGCTCCAACTGTTTTGAATGAGGAGAACTTGATCGGAGATGCACAGCTCCGCGAAGAAAGGTAGATGCTTCGTCCAGTCGATTACAGTAAACAGCAGCTGGGCACCATATTCCCCAATGCTTTCGGTAGCCATCGGCTGTCTGGCCTCAGGACGGAAGAGCGCACTCAGCATGGGATTCAGGAAAGGCGACGTCATGAGTGGCAAGAATGGAGTGAAGGCTGGTTGCGGCACCCGTCCTCTTTGGACTGCTGAAGGGACTATTTGGATGGAGGGGCGACTCACCTTCTTTTCTCATTCCCATCTTGACGCACTTTTTCAAACGGCAATATTGGCATTGATTACGGTGGTGGACATCAACTGGGCATTGCTTCGTTCCGCGGCAAGTGTAATTCAAAGCTCGGCGGATGGAACTAAAAATTGGGCTTTTAAATATTTCTTATATGATTGTCTCGAAACTCCTGCAATTTTTAGAATTTTTGATGTTTTACAATCATGCAGAGGAAATCAAGAGCTACAACTTTGTAGAACATCGGAAAATTCTAAAAATTAGGGGAAGTTTGAGAAAACCAAGCTAGAAGTTACGAAAAACCTCTTTTCTTGGCAGGATCCACTTTGGGGTTATTGTAACTATTTCTCTTTAAGATTCGCGCGCTATTTCTCTCTTAATTCCTAAATTTTTTATATTCTAGCTACTATAACCTAGAGGATTGTAGTTTCTGTGGGAAAAGCCGTCGAGAAAGTCAAAATTTTACCGTTTGAAGAAGGATTTGCAGCCTTCGCAGGAGTATTGACCGTAATGCTTGCCGCTCGATTTGTCACCACAGACGACGCATTCGTTGCCCTCGATGGAGGAAGTCGACTGTCCCTCGGAGGAGGCAGCTGCTGGCGAGTCGCTACAACCCTGCAAGAAAAAAAAGTCCCCTGCGGTCTCTCCGAGAGTGCGAGCGAGCTGTTAGGTGGCACAAGAGGTCGTTCGGCGGATGATCCATCGCGTCAGCCATAATCTGCTCATCAAATCGCGCATACTAAACGACTGCTGTGTTCCGAGGAGGGCCAGCAAAAAGCGGGCGAAGCAGGAGGAGGAGAGAATCAGCCTTTTCTTCCTCTTTTCAGTCTGATTTATCGTCCTTTTCTTTAAAATTTTGACTAAAAGCGCCTAATTTTAGAGAAAAGCCCCTGCAAAAGCGAATTAAATGAATCAAAACCGTAAGATGACGCATCTCCTTGATTTTCTATTTCTTTTCTAAAGTTTTAAGACACTAAACGCTTCTTTTATGCAAAAAAAGCTCGTTGAAAAATGCCCATTTTTAAAGCTAAAAAGTCTAATGAAATTTACATATTTCTGACCCTCCTTTTTGTCGATTTTCTCCCCAAAATTATGCCTTTTTGGTTAGGATTTTTTGCTCAAAACTTACCTCAGAAACGGGATCAATTAGTGGACTTCCTGGAGGAATAATCTGAAGGGTAGAAGTGCACAAAGGAAGAGAGAGCCCATCGGAGGATGACATCCTAAAAATGAAACAAAAATAAACTGATAAGGTTCGATGAGTAATGGGGACAACCTTGGACAAGGACACAGTCAGTTTGAGTCAGCGATAGTCGTATCAGTTGGGAAGCCCTTTGGGCTCTTAAAAGTAACTTAGAGAATTAGGTATCGAGGACTCAAGAAGGGATTACGGTAATGGCTAGGGTCGGGGACCCAGGGCGCCAAAGCCAATAAACTTGAGCCCAGAGGGCGTGGCTCTCGGAGTTCTCGAAAACTGCTTCAGCTTACGGTAACCCTGGGGGCGAAAACGACATTTACACTACTGGAATTTGAGAGGATAATGACTCAGGGGAAAGGGAACATAAACTTGGAATATTCGCTCTTAACGTTGAGTCATTGCCCAGCCTGCGGTTGGCTATAGTCATTATGATTTTCTCTCATCCTATAGAAGAAATCTTTTTAATTTTGGAATTATAAAGCTAGAAAGAGAGAAATAGAAGCTATTTTCTTGAGTTTCTTCATTCTACACTCTGTCACGAAAGTATAGATATACCCCCTAAATTGGCGTATCTTGGTCGGGTAAGATTCTTTTGGGCTGAAATAGCTTTTATCTAATCCTCTGGTATTTTGGCCTTATTTTCCTCCATAATCTAGCCAGGCAAGTTTGTTGAGTAAAAAATGATAGCCTCATCTCCAAAAGTGGCGTTTTCCGAAATTTCAAAAACCCGAGCTATCAAAATTTGGCTGATGCAGTTCAATTTAGCTTGATTTAGTGATTCCAAAACACTTGAAATCTCAAAAAAAGGTTGGAAATGAGCCGAGTTATGACTTAAACACGATGAGACTTTTGGTCCAAAAACGCCCAATTCGAGAAAATGCGCTTTTTATCCTAAAACAGACGAAAATTGACGTCTTCTTTGAGTCATATTTCCACGAATTTCCAACTTTTTTTTTGAGATTTAAAGTTTTTGGAATCACTAAATCGAGTTGAATCGAACTGCATCAGTCAAATTTTGATAGCTCGGGTTTTTGAAATGGGTTTATCACCTTAGAGTTGGAAGCAAAGTGGAAGCCAAGAAGAAGTTTGCAAAAACTGACTTTTTAGGCTATTTTTGGTGTGGAGAATGAAAAAAGGGCTTAAATTTGCCTAGGCGAGGAGCTAATGAGGCTGAAAACTTGATTGTGCCTACGGTAGAAAGGGTGCTCTAACGAAGAAGACTGGGGGACAAGGACCCTCTGAGAAGAAAGGATGATTCCATTAGCTTCCACACTAGCCGACACAACCCCACAGGCAAAAAGGCGGAGGCCTTGACCGGGGGCGGGGGAGGATTGGCGTGGATGATTAATATGGATAAACAGACACTAATCGGACACCTAGACGTGATACCGGGACGGGTAGAGTGCGAGAACTGATTAACCTTTTCTTTCTCTCCTCTCTTCGTGGTTGACGGCTGGATTAGCGACATGACGGGCTGGCTTGTTGGGATGGAATCGGAGAGAGGAGGGGGGAGATGATGGCAGATGAACAGACCGCCTGCTGGGAGAAGAGACAAATCGGGGGGAGACAGATGCTAAATGGCACCTTTTTGAGTCAATCCGATAGTGATTTAAGGCGAGATTTTTGGCATTACTCACCTAAATTAGACCAAAAAAATCGTTTTCTGGCCTCAATTTTACCCTAGGAGGCATACAAATCTGAGAAATGGCTAGGCAGAACTTCTGGGAGAGACAGAAGTTAAAATTGTCAGTTTTTGAGACCACTTTAGGTCCCTGTTGGCTTCAATTTTGACCTTTCTAGGCCTAAAATAAACTGAAAAATTGTTGTCTGAGCTCAATTTTACCCTAGGAAGTATAAAAAATGAAGTAATTGCAAGGAAATTGAGACAAACAGGCAGACGCGATGGAAAATAGCCGAGATTTTTGTCAACACCAAGTCGATACTGATTAGCACCAATTGCGACGTTTTTGCTCTTTCTAGGACTAAAATAAGCTGGAAAGTCGATTTCGGAGGTCAAATTTATCCTAAGAGCATAGAAAACTCCGTAGTTGAGGCTAAAAACATGGATATATTGGATAAATCGATGAGAAAATGTTATTTTGACGACTGAGCCGGAACTGTTTTGCTACCCCTTATGGCATTAATTTTGGTCAGTTTTTAGACTTTCTAGGGGTAAAACAACCTAGAAAAACTGATTAAAATGGGTCATTTTGGTCTAGGAAGCGTAGAAATGTAAGAAATCTTCTTCGCTTTTCTTTCTGTATCTGCAAACTTTTTAGAGAAGCCCTCTCATCCCTTGTCTTTCGTCTGCAAATTTTCCATTTCCCAGGCAATTTCCTCCTCAAAAGTAATAAAATTCCAAAGGAAAATTGTCTTCCTCTCGGGGTTCTCCACACACACACACACTCTCTCTCTCGTTGATTTTCCCATCACTCTACATATAAAAAGCAGCGCTCATTTGCAATATGCTCATTCTGAGGGGCATATTTCCTTCTTCTCATCCAACCATTCGAATGCTGGTGGGTGGATATTTCTCCACAGCTCACATGTCGTCGCCACATAAATTGGCGCTTCTTCTTTTTTTGAGAGTTTTCTCAAAAAGTACGTCAAAATCTCATTTTTTAAAATTCTAATTAACATTTTTTAAAAAAATGACTGCTTCATAGTTTAGCAGCTTCTTGGTCTCCTTTCGATTGTCCTTTTATACACTGCGTAAAATAATGATACGGCCACCCTCGTTTTGATGTCTAGCGAGAACCCTTGGGGTTTTCACGCCTCGGGATCAATTCCATTCGATTCCTAGCTGTCTTAAACCCCAGAAATCAAATTTTCAGAGCAATTAGATTTTTACTTTTGTAGATGAGCCCATTTTCAAAAATGTTCAATTTTCTATCGTAAAATAATCATACGGCCACTGCCGATAACATCGTAATCACTTTATTTTTTAAATAAAAACTAGGCTTAGTAATCAGTTTGAGCTTCTTGACGCTAGATAATTTGGATAAGCCTATTTGGAATTAATGTAGACATCGTTCTAAGCATGCCTTAGCCCATTGACTGCCATTCGTGCTGGATGGCTCTGGTGAACTCCTGACTGTTGGCGTATTTCTTCCCTCCGGCGTACAATTTCCTCGTTAGCACTCCCCATAAGTTTTCGATGGGGTTGAGATCTGGACTGCACGCTGGCCAGTCCAGAACTCTCACGTTAGAAATGGCAAGTCACTGGATAGTTGATCGGCTAACGTGAACTGCCCTTTTCTTCTTCAGATAATTGTTTTCCAAAAGGCATTTTGTTCTAACTGAGGCTTAGGATTCAAACTGCTTCACTGTTGTCGATTAGCCTTTCGCCGCTTCATATCCGTTTTCTTGGCAGGAAGCATGCATAATTTGCATCTGGCTCCATAATTTCTTGTCACCTGATTTTTCGTGTTTTTGGCCTAGCATCACAAAGACTCATTGGAATCTGGTAACAAATTGGAACTAGGGGTTTTTTGGGCGAGAAAAATAATGGCACTCACCGTTTTAGGTAAAAGTTTCAAAAACTATTGGAAACCTCGGAAAATGGGGTGGCTCCATAATTGTTTGTCGCAGTGTATAGACACAAAGACATAAAAAACACATCTAAAAGTATCTTGCAGCATCAGATCTTTTTTTTGTTTTCAAGATGCTTTTAGACGGGTTTTTTATGCCTTTGTGTCTATATATCAAATTCTATATGATTTGTTTTTAAAAAAGATGTAAAAACCATGAAAATTGCAGAGTGATTCCAAACTTTTGGACCCTACTGTGATCTCCTAGGTTTTTGTCTGGAGTTTGAGCGCAAATTGCTCCGATAGAAGATCACAACTTATTTTTGAATTTTTTTAGATTAGCATTTCTTAATTTTTCCGATTGAAAATTTTATTTGAAATATACAAAAGCTATACGGCTCACACAAGCCTTTTTTGTTTTCAATAGCTGCAAGAGCTTCTCAGTCGTTTGGCTTTCCCAATTTTCGCCTTCTTTTATAAAGTTTAATGGAATCCATTAGTTCCAAACTCTCTTCGGGGAAATTTGGATGAACCAACCCCTTCTATTGAAATGTCGTGTCAGATCGTCTGTCCAATCACTCTCCTGATCGCCGGAATTAGTAATCCAAGTCAGTTGGTTTCAGAGCGACGAAGAAAACGATAAGTGGAAAAGAAATCAACAAGGGGTTTCAAATGATGCATTCGATTGAAGCGATAAGCACAGCTGTGACATTTCCAGACCGAGAGTCGAGTCTGCCAAGGGACTCTCCTACAAGCTGAGGTGAGTTGTGCTTTCGACTGTCCGACCTGAAAGATTGCAGAGCAGATCACACGAAGTTCAACGTGGAAGGAGCCCCACCCTGTCCCAGCATTTCTTTGAAATTGGTCCTGGCGAGGGAGGACGGATCTCTTCAGAATCTTCAAAGAGTTAGGCTATATCAAAAGTGTCAGTCCTGGAAGGTTTGATTGCAGGTCGTCGTGGCTCGTTGGCAGAACGGTCAGAGTCGTGGATTCGCCTACGTGGACTACAAGAGCACGCACGAGGCTAAGAAGGCCAAACGAGAGATGTCGTCAGCTGCCATCCATAGGTTCCGAGTGGGGATCGAGTTCAGCAAGAGAGGACCCGACAACGCCCGCACTGACGCTTTTTAATAAACTTATTCTGATTTCTGCCTTTTTCCTAAATCCCAATGGACACATTTATTCAGGAATTTTGACAATATCGTTGGAGAAAAAGTCTCTCTTGAGCCCAAGTGAGACGAATAGAGGCAAAAGCGCCACGTTTTTCTGGCAACGGGGCTCCGTTCTTCCATTCAACTCCATCAAAAATCTCCACAGAATCAATTGTATTTTTAGAACTAGTTATTCCTCCAAAAACCATCAATCCATCGGCTATTATGACAGCACCAGAATTATATCGTCCTTGTCGTAGATAAGGCATCTTTTTCCATTCTCTCTTCAGATCCGAAACATCAATTCTCCAGACTTCATTTGTTGGTTCTGGACTTGACAAATCTCCACCAATTGCGATTAAATATGAGTGTTTTTCAATTAAAATATGTGAATGCACCGCGTAAGGCAAACTAGGAATAAATATTTCCCATTTTCCCTTTTCTGGGTCGTAGACTTCCACTGAATTCTTAAATTCCCATCCATCCCAACCACCAGAAACGTAGATTTTTCCATCGACTACAGTAGCTGCAGCAAATGTTCTTGACTCGTTCAATTCACTGAGAAGTCGGCATAAATCTGGCATCAGTCACTTACGGCATTTTGGTCCATTTATCAGTTTTTGGATTATATTTCTCCACTGATTTCAAAGCATCCATCCCATAATATCCACCGATCACCCAGATTTCCGAGTTGAAAACAATCGAACTCTGCGAAATGAAACTCTTCTTTTCATTCATATCAGCCATCCTCTCCCATTTATTCCCAGCTCCCAATTTATATAAAGAATTGAGATCTTTTAGAGTTTCACCATCATAACCACCAAAAATGTAAATCTCATTGTTGATAATAGCTGCTCCGTGATCTCCGAGTGTGCTTGGAAGCGTCAATTTACAATTTTTCCAGCTCTTTTCCATTGAATTATAAATCGTAGTCGAGTCTGTAAAGTACTCTTGCCGCCCGCCAAGCAACATAACCTATAAATTTGAAAGAACTTTTAAAGAACTCCCACTGAAGTGTGCTCAGGAGTCAGCTCATTAATTTTGCTTTTTAGTTGATTTATATCAACATCGCGACGGTCTATGGTCGCCTCCTTCTCACTTAAAATCTTCTTTTGGCTGCTAATCGTGTCCATCAGAATCTGAAGATTGTTTTGTCATTCGAAGTTGATTACTAAAGAAAGCCTACCGAGGCATTATTCGTCAGTTTGTTTATGTCAGCAGCTTGGAGTTCCATTTTCTTTTTCTGATCGTTTATAGTTCTTTCTTGTTCGTCAATCTTGCGTTGCAGCGCCTGAATGATCGTAATTCAAGTGGAAATTGAAATTTACCGTTGAGTTATCTTCTAACTTTGTTATGTCAGCCGCATGACGACCATCCTTCTCAGCTATTTCATCTCTTAATCTCTTGATTTCATGTGACAGCCCCTGAAATTTTCCAAGGAAGCTAACGATCTCCTACTAAAGCAGCACTCTTTTCTTTGGTTATGTTTCCAAGGCACATCGACACTTTCAAATTGCTCTCTGCAGCATCACTTTTTAGTTTATCTATCTCAGCATTCTGCTCATTCAATTTCCACATCAGAGCCTGTGACTTAACAAATCCATTAAAGTCCACTTACCGAAGTATTATTTTCTAGTTTGCTTATCTCTTCACCCATCTCTTGTGTCTTCGATCCCCTATCTGGCAATTTCATTACCTCCAGGTAATGAAGACAAAATAAGAGTGAGAGCGCAGAAGTCAGCAGAATGAATAGAATCAGCAATCCGCATTTTATAGACCAAATAGTTGATTCTTGGTTGAGCCTATTGGAATATTCATTTTCTTCGTCTTTTCTCGTTGAATCCATCTGGTAGGCCCGACTGACTGCGAGGAGAGACTACTGGTCGATTGGAGTCCAAACTGCGCAAGTCAGTGGACTCAGCCACATGATGGTTTATAGCCGCCCCCTTCTCACTAATGAGTTCCAACTGCTCATTAACTCTTCGTTGAAGCGACTAAATCTAGGTAATTTACTGAAGAAAGCCTACCGAGGCATTATTCGTCAGTTTGTTTTATGTCAGCAGCTTGGAGTTCCATTTTCTTTTTCTGATCGTTTATAGTTCTTTCTTGTTCGTCAATCTTGCGTTGCAGCGCCTGAATGATCGTAATTCAAGTGGAAATTGAAATTTACCGTTGAGTTGTCTTCTAACTTTGTTATGTCAGCCGCATGACGACCATCCTTCTCAGTTATTTCATCTCTTAACCTCTTGATTTCATGTGACAGATTCTGCAATTTTCCAAGGAAGCTAATGATCTCCTACTAAAGCAGCACTCTTTTCTTTGGTTATGTTTCCAAGGCATATCGACACTTTCAAATTGCTCTCTATAGCACCACTTTTTAGTTTATCTATCTCATCATTCTGCTCATTCAATTTTCTCATCAGAACCTGTATTTATTCAAAAATCCATTAAAGACTTCTTACCGAAGCATTGTTTCTCGCTTCTCCTATGTCAACCGCATGACGATTAATCACTTTCTTTTGTTCAGCAACATTATTTTCTAGTTTGCTTATCTCTTCACCCACCTCTCGTGTCTTCGATCCCCCATCTGACCATTTCACTACCTCTAAGTAATGAAGGCAAAATAAGAGTGAGAGTGCAGAAGTCAGCAGAATGAATAGAATCAGCAATCCGCATTTTGTAGAACAAATAGTTGATTCGCGAGACTTTTGATGTTTCTTCTCTTTATTTTTAACAAGCGGTAGTGTCTCTCTAGGCTCAAACATTTTTTGTTCCCTTTTGTTCACAGCACTACTCGTCTCTTCGTAAGTATTTCTTTCAGAGCTCCTCAACTGACTAAATATAAATGCTTTTATCTAATGAACTCACCTTTTTGGTGTTAAATTTGTGGATTTTTGTTCAACGACGAGGTAATCATATTCAATGCTTGCATATTCATTTTCTTCGTCTCTTGTTGAACCCATCTGCTGGATTTAGTAGAGGGCAATAACTTTTAAAAAGAAAGTTAGAAACTGAATTTACAAAAACTTTAGGAGAGATTGCTGGTCGATTGGAGTCAAAATTGCGCAAGTCAGTGGACTCGCTGACTCCCTTTTGAGTAGTCAGCCAGCTGATTTGTTTGTAGAATCAGTGAGAAACTAAAAAAGTCGTTTTTTCTTGTAAATGGAATAGTATCATTGATGCAACACGTCTAGAATGAATTCTGTGAATTATCAGGCAGTGCTGAATGCCAAATTGCTTCCCTACCTGAACACCGCTGGCATTGGCTATGTGTTCCAGCACGACAATGCCTCCATTCACAGGAGCGCTTCCACTTCCCAGTGGCTTGCTGCGAGGAACATGAGACTGATGGACTGGCCGGCATGCAGTCCTGATCTCAACCCCATAGAGAACCTTTGGGGCCTTTTAGTCCGCCGAGTCTATTCTCAAGGATGCCAGTTTGCATCCGTCGCCGACTTGAAGCTGGCCATCCTTCAAGAATGGAACAAGCTGGGCCGCTCCACACTGAGAAACCTCTCTGCCTCAATGTCACGTCGTTTAGTAGAAGTATTCGCCAAAAAAGGAGAAAAACGCATTATTGAATTGCTGATAAACAGATTGTTAACAAGTGGCTCCATAATTTTGAGACACCTGATTTTTCGTGTTTTTGGCATCACAAAGACTCATTGAAATCTGGTAAAAAATTCGAACCGGGGGTTTTTTTGGGCGAGAAAAATAATGGCACTCACCGTTTTAAGTAAACGTTTCAAAAACTATTGGAAACCTCGAACAATGGGGTGCCTCCATAATTGTGAGACGCAGTGTAATTTCAAAATAGGCGAGGTTAGATTTGGATAGCAGCAGGGCCCAAAGGACTCTTTCATACGGTCAACGTCAAGTTCAGACTAGCTTATAAAATGCTAAAATATTAGAACTGCGTATCAAAAATATCGACTGTTCCTGGTGAGACCTCCCAGGCTTCATCCTACAAAGCTTATTTAACACATATCAAGTAGGCGACCAAAAGCCGGAACAGGTGGACTTGAACATTGCAATTAGAATTGTACGTTGTTATTACGCTTCACTCTTCATAAATGATCTCCCTCCACGATAAGATCTGCATATGTTTGTCCATTATGGATATCCTACTAGCGTGTTTAATCATCTATCTGGCTTGGAAGAAATCCCCTCCGCAAATGGCCTTTTTCAAACCGATTTTTATAAAAGTCGCTGTAGCTGATATTCTTCTCTCCACTTCTGGAGGCTTTCTCGTGCTTCCCAAGGTTAACAGCGCGAAAAGAGCACTCTTTTGTAATGGACTGGCTGAAAACCAAGGCTTTTATGTATATGTGCTTACGGTTTGTATAATCTTTTAAAGGAATATAAAACTCTAAATTTAAGGGAATAATGATTGGTGCTTCTATAGTGATAATCGGCGTTTCGACGTTCGAATTGGCACTTTTACGTTGTCTAATAGTTTATAATTTCGATTGGATTTTTCAACTTAAAAATAGAAGGTAAGTGGCTGTTTCGAACTGAACTGATTGGAATAACTTACCGTAATATAAACTGACTATTGAAGGTGATTTGCTTATCCAAAAAGTCTTCATTTTTTCAATTCAAGCCGAGATAGACGGCCTTATTGGTTCTTGACACCTCGGGCCAATAATAAAAACTGAATTATTTATTAAAATTACAGAAAGAGTGAGGAAAAGTGAGATAATGTACGCGCGTTTGAACTTGGCTACCGTAAAAATTATCCGATAGTTAGGTCTCTTTGCTTAATTTTCTTAAATTTCCCACAATTTTTATGATTTGTGATGTTTTGTAATCTTGTAGAGGAGATCAAGAACTATAACTTTGTAGAAAATCAATAATTACGAAAACTGATGGAAGGAGTTCAAATGAATCAAACTAGAAGATTGCGAGTTTATCCAGCAGAGTTGGTTGATTTCAGCTATTGGCTAATTGATATAGCAATAAATGGCTTCGTTTTTCTTGGTGGTCTACAATTAGCCTTCTATTTGCTGAATACTGGAGTCGTGATTTTTGTGGAAAATGATCCAACTCCTGGCTATGGAGACAGTTACTTTCAGCTAGGGAAGCTTACAGAGAGTTTCACTTCCACTCTTTTTGGTAAGATCTTTGGAAGAATTATGATGAAACATTTATTAGCGAGTTTTGTCATTATCATCACAATCGGCCAGCCTCTCTTCATTTATTTTCTATCTTTTTTGTCGGAATATCAAATTCGGAAGCAAGCTGGAGAGAACAAATATGTCAATTTCACCATCTTGCTGATAATTCAAGGAACTCTTCCCATTTTGTTTCTTGACATCCCTGGTGGATTGGTTGTGGCTTCAACTTATTTTGGCTATGATATCGCTGAATTTGCGGCTTCCTTAGTCTCAATTTCATTATTAATCTATCAGTTGGCAAACTCTCTTTCGACTATTTTATTGATCAAACCCTATCGTCAATTCATTTGGAATATTCTTTCAAGAACTTCGTCTCAATCTAACAATTTTCGTATTTGTAAATTATAATTTTATAAAGAAGATCCATCGAACATCTTAAAATTAGAAAAATTAAACTAGATTTTGTGAATAATTATTGTTTATTCGGTTAAGGTTGTTTCTACTTTTTGAAAGAAGAATGAGAATTAAAAGGTAAAACTGGGAGGCAGCTCTGTTCTAGGAAGATCGCTTTCACAAAGTAATAGCCAATTCGAAGAGAAAGCAGGCACAGAAGATTTTTCCATAAGGTATTGAGAAAGTAATTTCTCGTGGCTTATTCAAACTCTTTCTTTCAATCATTTTTTAAGACAATTCCATTTCCATCACAAAACGAAGGGTCTAAAATGGCGATTATCGTGTTCTCTTGAATAGAAGAACGCCAAAGATGTGCAGCTTGCTCAAAACGATCGAATCATTTTCCAGATTCTAAAAATTATTCTTTCTGCTACTAGTTTTTTGAAAGATTTAAAAGAAAATTTAAGAGCTCTAAAGAAATTAAGAAGCGCATGTCTCATAGAAGATAGTCCTATCAGTTCTAGCAAGAGATGCTGTTCTTTTTTTATTACGCCTTACCGTAGTCTCAAATACTAGCAACACATACAATTTCTTTAATATAAGGTGTGTTATCTCCTAGCGAGTAGTGAAAGACTCACTTTTATCCCTAGACAGACGGAACAAATCTCTCACTTGGGGGCCGAACAAACTCTATCGCTGTTCTCAGAATCTACTCGATTTTAGAAACAAAGAAAACAATCGATATCTATAGGATATAAAGAAATGGAAGAAAAAAAGATATTGCTGAACAGCCGGCGGAAAATCGAGTGATTATCGACGATAATCAAGGAAGACAACACAAGCCGTTCTCATTGGGAAATGAGAATTAACAAAGCCTTGAGCAATATGCTTACTCAAACAGAGAAAATAGCTGCTCAATACACAGCCATAGGCAAAACTAGAGAAAAGACAATGACTCCAGTTGAAAGAGCTGAAAAGCAATATCAAGAACTTCTCTACAGGGTGCGGCAAAAGTATTGACCGCCTGATTTACACACGTGTAAAAGTTTTTTTTTCAAGATTTTCTAATTTATTCTTGTGTATTTTAGTTCTTCTATATGTTAACTTTAATTGGAAGATGATCATTGCTTTAGATCAAAATGGTAGCCCCGCACCCAAAGCGCGCTTCTATTGTGGATTTACACCGTTCAGGCCTTTCAACAAAGGACATTGCAAAAGCTCTCTTGGTTCCGCCAAGATCTGTTCGGCGAGCTGTTCAGTTGTTCAGAAGTACTGGAGGAACAGTCGATCGACCTCGTAGTGGACGCCCGGTCACAGCAACAACAAGGAGTAACGTAAAGAAGATCCAAAAACGAATTCAAAGAAAGCCAAGGCGTTACATGAGAAAGATGGCCAAGGAAATCGGAATCAAAGAAGTATCAGAAGAATTGCGAAAAACAAGCTAAAGATCACGCCTTACAAGATCTACAAATCTGCTAGCCTTACGGATAAGAATAAAATTATGAGACTCAAGCGATGCAGAGAACTCCTGAAGAGGGCCACCAATGGACGCCATCGTCACTTCGTCTTCAGCGACGAGAAAATTTTTACCATCGAAGCTGTCGTCAATCATCAAAACGATAGAATTTTGTCAAAGGATAGAAAAACAGCAAATTCTATTGGTGGAATCGTTTCCAGAAGTGCATATCCAGCAAGTGTCATGGTCTTTGGTTGCATTACCAGTGACGGCAAATGTCCGCTTGTTTTTGTCGATGATGGAGTCAAAATTAATCAGCAAATTTATTTAGAAGATGTCCTAAAGAAGCACGTTCAACCTTGGATTAAAGCACACTTTGGAACTAGACCTTATGTTTTTCAACAAGACTCCGTTCCTGCGCACAAAGCAAAAACAGTTCAATAGTGGTGTCAGAACAATCTTCATGATTTTATTTCTTCATCTCAATGACCACCTAACAGTCCTGATATCAACCCTCTCGATTACTCCGTATGGGCTGTTTTGGAGAAAAAGGCGTGCGCTACTCCACACAAATCATTGGACTCTCTAAAAGCAGCTCTAAAAAAAGCCTGGGCCGAATTGGACGACGACTAGCTCCGGGCAACAGTTGACTCATTTCCTCGCCGTCTTCGCCTCTGTGTTCGTGCCAAAGGAGGTCGAATCGAATTTGACTGTTAAAATAGTATTTCTAGCTTAGTTGTTGTTATGACAAAATAAAAATTCAGTTAATTTTTCTTTTATCTTTAGCAGTGCGACATTTTTTAAAGCGGTCAATACTTTTGCTGCACCCTGTAGAATGATTATCGCTCAAGCAGAGATCTCTGAGATCTTATCAGAACTAGAATACATGATGGAAATGCTTTCAACGAGTTCTTAAAAGAAGCTGGGTTAAACAAGAACGCAATTGACCAAATGCATACTTGGTCTACGAGACGACGAACAAAACCTAATCACAGAGATAAGCGGTATGAAAGCAGCCATAGATCAAGCTAGAGATCTACTACAGGAGAACGACATTATAGACGATATATATTTGCGGGGTCGTTTCTTTTTCTATTTTTTACAGGGAATAGTCCGGAAGATTGCTGCCAAACCGGAAACTATCCCGCAAACTAGACCTACTAGTATCTGTGGTAGTTTTCTCTGAGGTGCACTCTATTGGTGGCCTGTTGGAAGCAGCTCTATGGAGGAGACGCACTTGACGGTCATTTAGGCTCCTTGGTCATTCTGGAGACTTTTTTGTTCCATATCCTGCTGGATCTGCGATGAATCTGTTGATCATATTGTGACTTCGATCGAGAAGGGTGGCGATTTCCCGATTTGACTTGCCAGAATAGCTGTAAACAAGAATTTTGCCTTTTCTTGGTCAGTTAGGGCTTTAGCTCTACCCATTTTGCTTAGTCTAAAGTGAAAACATTGCCGCCTTCAAGTAAAAATAAAAATCAGTTTAGGAAATAAATTAACACAAAAAACGCAACAAAAAAAACTCAGAAAACAATGTTGATAACTCGCCTTTTTAAGTTTTGGCCGTATCATTATTTTACGCAGTGTATAATTATCGGTGCTGCCTACTTCAGTCTTTGTTGTTTCCCCACTCTTTCTTATTCGTAAAAAAAATAAAGTTTTTCTCTGATCTCCGATGTTCAAAAGCTTCCACTTTTCAACTAAATCTCTTAATTTGTCCTGAAAGGCTAGAATTGACCCAGATTATGATATTTCCTGATCAAAGTTCATTTCTTTGGGGCTACACTTTCGTTCTAAAGCGTAACCTACGGTCATAGCTCCTCCCCATCGCTTTCCCTGTCCCTATAAATACCCTCCAAAATCAGTTGAGATCACACTTCACACCGCGATGCATCTACCGCTTTGGATTTTGACTACCGCCCTCCTCTTCTCCTCATCTCTAGCTGAAGAAGGTTCTGGATTGATGGATGATCTCCTCACCACCACCGACTCCAGCTTGAAGACTGATGAGACGACACTCTCCGAGCAGCTTCTTTCTACAACAGCCCTCCCCGATGCGGATTTGACTCCCGAAGCTTCGACTACAACTAAAGAACTCTTGACTACAACAGAAGAACTCTTGACTACAACAACAATGGACCCTGTTCGCAAGTGGAACAAGAAGGACTTGGAAGACGCTTACCATAAGAAGACCACACCCTGCGAGGAGAAAATCGTCTTAATTGAGCCAGCAGCCGATGAGCCGATTCCTCCTTGCCCTGAGGGATGGGTTCATTTCAAAGAGTCTTGCTATCTTATCCAAAAGAGATATGCTACTATGGCTATGGCTGATGAGATTTGCCAGGGATACGACACGACTCTCTTTGTTGCTGACGATTACTGCGAGCTTGTAAGTTTACCATCCACTATTGCCTGAAAAATAGACAACATTTTAGGAGTTCATTCAAGAACGTGCCATTGAAGGATACACCTGGATTGGAGTTTTCAAGAAGGACGAGGAAGAGACCAACTGGCAAGCTGGCTGTGGAATGGACTTGGAGCAGTTGCCTTGGCTGATTAAGGACCGCGAATACCACGGATGGAATGAAATGAGCAGATGCGCTGGAATGTACAATTCAGCTGATCTGCACTATACTCATTTCTTCCCCTGTGGTAGGAGCATGAACTTCGTCTGCGAGAGAAACGCCACCCTCTACACTACTGTTTAAGTTTTTGAAAGAGAAACAATAAATTTACCTTCACTAATCTTTCATTGGAATTCTTCTCAACTTTCTGGTAGTCTGGGTCGATTTAAGAGCCCTGTTGGGTCCAATTTGGCATTTCTAGGCTGAAAAATCGTTTTCTGGAGTCAATTTGAGCCTAGGAAGCATGTAAAATGTACAAATTGAGAGATTTAGTTGAAAAGTGGAAGCTTTTGAACATCGGAGATCAGAGAAAAACTTTATTTTTTACGCAAGGAATACAATTCTACGTATCCTGATTGCAACAAGCAGGCTAACGGCATTTTCCACCTCAGCCCTAGCTCTTGCCATATATCTCGTCTAAAGGAAAGATGTCAGGAGAATGATTGGTGAAGTAGTCAAAGAAGTCCGGATAGTACGGAGGATGGGTGAAGTGGTCGTCGGGATCTCTGATGATGATAGCTGAGGCTGCAACGAAGTAGAGAGCAATCTGAAGAATCAAAAAATGGAGAGAATGCAGCCTTACCAAGACGAGAAAACGCATGGTTGAATGAAAAATCGGCTGGAAAGGAGATATTTGAAGGCTTGAAGAGGGAGGAGAGGAATACTAATTCATTTTTCAACGAAATCTCTCCTTCTCTTGATCTTTTGGTCTAGAACGGATGATTCAAGACTGAAATTGACTCCAGAAATCGAATTTTCAAGTTATTTTAGGCCGAGGACAAGTAAAAATCCTCAAATAGAGGGTGCTCCTTTTTGTAAGAAATCTCCATTTTCGCTTGACTTTTTTTATTCAATCAAATGGTTTCGTTTAAATAGGCTTTTCTATTCAATTTATCAATATTTTAGTTTTTTAATGTAAAAGTAGAGAAAAACAATGTCAAAATCTCGAAATTTAAGTCTCAAAGGCAATTTTTATACAGCGTAGGATGCTTTAGCTACGGTTTTTTTCTGTTTCTAGCTATTTTTTCAACTTCATTAGCACCAGTAGGGTATTTTATTCGACTCAGCGACTCAAAAATTCCAGAAAATGACGTAATATTGCGTAAGCTCCGCGTTTTAAACTGCAATCTTTTTTACAGTCTTTGATTTCCATATCTCTGATTGTTTTAGTTAAAACTGACTTAAAATTATAATTTAGAGGATAAATAAATCATAGAAAGCGTTATCAATCGACTTAGTTCTTATCTCTCTTTCTTTGCTCTCTTAATATTTACTCTATTTAAGATGTTCGTCGTATCAGTGCTAGAAGACGACATCACCACAAAACCACACGAATTACAAGATGAGATAGTTGATGTGGTAGAGCGGAGGATTAATGAACGATTGGCAAATAAAATCGTTCCCGATCTTGGAATGTGTCTGGCTCTCTATGATATTTTAGAAATTGGCGCCACTTATATTCTTCCGGGAGATGGAAATGGCCATACTAAAGTAAAAGTAAGCAGAGTTTTATTATTTAAACTTTTAATTTTTAGTTTCGAATGGTGGTGTTTCAACCCTTTGTTGGAGAAGTAATCGAAGCTAAGGTGAAATCGTCGTCAGAACAAGGACTAACTTTATCCATAGGATTTTTTGAAGATATTTTAATTCCCGCTGAAAAACTGCCAGAACCACACAAGTATGAACCAGAAGATAAGGTTTGTTCTACTTTATTGCCTCTATTTTATTATTTAGGTATGGTATTGGGAATATGCGGATGGAGATTCAACAGCAAAATTATACATGGACCCTGGAAAAAGCGTCCGATTTAGAGTTATAGAAAATATCTTCAAAGGTAATTCATTTTTTACTACTTTTTACAACAAACCCTGTAGATGTTCGACCTGATGTAGACATAGAGGATGGAAAATATGAAAAATCTTATGAAATTATTGGAACTATGGCAGAACACGGTCTCGGCTGCATTCAATGGTGGAATCAAGACGAACCAGTTGAAGATGAAGAAATGGAAGCTGACGAAGAAGGTATTAAATTAGAAGAAGAAGATAGCGAAGAATAATTTACGGGTTTTTGACTGTATATTTTTGTTGAGTTTAAAAACTTCTATTTTTATTGCTCCAGGCAATGACATGATCTATCAAGTGGCAAGAAAGGATTCAATAATTTCCTAGAAGTGACTAGACTTTTGCGTAACTTTTTTGTACAAATTACACAGACGGCATAGGATTATTAATATCTGGACCCAATAGGAAGCAATAAACAGCATATGTGTGAATACTTGCTCCTAAAATTAGTCATTGTTAAATCTATATCTTCAGAAAACTTGCCAATTAGAACAAATAGATGCCAAATAGCATGGGCGAAGGGTATAATCCCATCCAATTTGAAAAATATAACTCCTATAAGATAGACAATGCCGCCATACATCATCATATCCACTCCTGTGCGATCATTCTAGAGTTTCAAGTCAGTTTTAATTTATTTTTCAAGTTATTTACCATTGTCAAAATGCCAATGGAAGGGCAAGTAGCTATTAGAATGTAGATGATAGTCTCAAGAGTTTTGTAACGCTCATGGAAGTTATATTGATACAGTATACCCAAGATGGCAAAAACCCAAACCAGTACTTTTAAATTCAACCCGGTGAATCCACAATGTCTGCAAGGTTTTTGGTTTCCCTTTTATCTTTAGGTATTAGCAAACCTTAAACAAAGCCAGGGTGTATAACTCGCTGCGATAAAGAGATAAATGGCTGCTCTATCGCAAATATGCAGATAATATCGAACTTTCCTCTTCCTGAACGGTTTATCTTGAAGAAAAGAATAGAACCAACTGATTGAGGTGTCTGAAGCAAAGCTCATGATAATGATAAACCGTTGAAGAGAGGAATAAAAGAGTTGTAAAAACGCCATAGAGGAGCATTAAATGATATTGTAAATCTCTATAAGCCTCTTTGGACATAAAATAGAAGACAATAATTGAAGGGACGATCCCAATCTAAAAATTGGAGGCTTTTTTTTAGAAGAAAGGAGGGTAACCAACCCCATGGGAGATCGTATTCGCCCAGTGTTCATGGTAGGTTGGCTCGTAGGCTTCTCCTTTAGCTGCTCTTTTGTTTTTATACGACCAGATTGGAGGACTAAAACTTATTTTCAGCTATAATATTGTAGAAAAGCTATAATTTCAAGGTTAGTTCGTGCTAACAATTGTTTTTCAGGTGAGATTGAAGACAAACCTTTGTATACCGCAGCTACCACTCATTTGAAAGGAGCCTTAGCGCTCCTTTATCTTCCTTTTCGCCTAAAATTGACGTTTTTAGAAGAAATACCACAGATTTGAAGCATTAAGCGAGGAAAACGCGGAAGAAAAACAAGAAAAAGCAATGTTGTGTGCAGTTTATACGCGAGAGGAGCGGCGACTTAGTCAAGTGGTGAAAAAGGTGAGTGGGGGATTGAGTTGTTTGATTTAGAGAGTGGGGGGGGGGAATCAGTGTCTAATCGGTCTTTAGGGGAGAGAGGAATCGAGAGGACAAGGTCAGTGCTGTTCGATAATGGGCTGCTGGGGCGAAGTTCACCCGGAAGCATCCGATTCCAAAAGAGAAACTTGGTTCACCGTTGGTTCTTCGTCGCTATGCGCAATTTTTCGAGCAGAAATAGTTTCTTAACTTCAACTTAATTTTTAAAACTTTTTCCAACCTATTTCAGATCCAAAACTACTGGAAATATCCTTCTCAGCTATTCGGATCAACTCTAAAGGTGGTTTCCAATTTATTTCTGCGGGTGAAAGAACAAGACTTCCATCATTTTTTACTGTAATAACCTTACTGAGAAGGACACTAAAATTTCATTTCCGTAGCGATTTGCTCATAGATTTTTACCTCATTTGATCAATTTGACCATCGCTATTTTCAGAAGTAGACGCTTCTCCGATGTCTTGAAAATGCTGGAAGCTATAGCTGGTCGCTGCGTCTACTTTCTGGAAGAAGAATTACAGCAAATTTTGTCGACATACATCACTTTCTAGGGCAGTTTTTTTAGTCTGAACGCCAATTTCAGCTGAATTGGATTCTTTTCTAAGCGGAGAAGAGGGAATAAACCCCATGGGGAGTTTAGAAAAGTCGAGGTTTTGAGATCTAACCATTCCTGGAGCACTTTTCCTTGCATAGAGGGTGGGAATAGAGTTTTCAAGACGTTTTTCTTCCATTTTTTGGAGTAAATTATCAGCCATCTGAAGGGAAAGATAAAATACAAAAGGGCGAAACGAACAGTCTCGAAGATCTGACTGTCATAGGCTGAGCTATCGGAGACTTCCACTGGCTCTGATTGAAAATCTTCGGTAATATCGGAAATAAGCGGTGTTTTAGGAGTCTCAACCTTTCTAAAAATTTGCTGGAAATAAAAGAGAATGAGGCGTTTTTTACCCTTGAGTATCTCTGGGGCTTTCAATCTGAAGCCGACTCATGTCTAAAGTTGGGATATTATGAGAGGGAGAAGGCTCAGGCAATGGCTCTTGAAATCGAATGTGATTTCTTGATTGTTTCTCCATAATTTTGGCCAATTTTTCCGCAGAGAATTGCTCCAATAATCCCCGTTGTTGACCGGATTGCAGGAAATGCAGAACATCTTTCTGAAAATTCTATTTTCTTACTGTAGGTCCGGCGTCCTAATTACAACAATATTTGTGATTTTTAAGCAATCTTGAAAAGATTAATGCCTACAAGATTGTTGAACGTCAAAAATAAGCAAGAATTTGTCCAAACCCTCACCCGGAGCTGCTGCCTCATCATTTCCAGCTGTTCTCCAGCCACTTGAATGGGCCTACTTCGACTATAAACCAGTTTAATAAGCCGGAATAATGGAAATCCTCACTTGGATTTGGCCTCCTCAATCACATCTTCAAATGACAAATGCTGATTTTTGGCTAATCGACTACAGTAGTCCACTCCTCTTCGTGCAGCCAATTCAGAGGAAGACATTCAGGCCTAGACATGATCGAAAGGGTTATGAGCGAGAGAGCAGCTGTGTGCTGTGTCCCGAGGAGGAGAACAGTAGTGCAACAAATTTTCGGATTTTTAATGAGCTGTCACTCTAGTTTTATCAGTGATTCTGGAAGCGATAGGGATAAGTCGCAACTGGTGTAGTTTTTGATAAGATTCAAGGGTTAAATAAGCTGCAAAAACAAGGATTTGATGAGAATTTGACAACAGAATATTGACTTTTTTAAAGTTTTCAGTCGAGGGTAATTTGCCCAAAAAGTAGATGTTCTACTGCCCTTTTTGATTTAATCTGCAAGAGGATTTTGAAAGCCACTGTCGGCATAAATTATTAAATTCTGTGGAATTCGTTAAAAATTTGACTAAAGATGGCCTTTTCAGAAGAAATAGCGAGAAGCCCCGTCATCCAATAAAGGCTATTTCTAGTGACTCTGCTGCTATTTTTGAATTTTTGTCAAAATTCTCTAAAATTGAAAACGAGACCTTATAATTGCAATCAATTAGGAGGAAAACCATTAGAGATGGGAAATAATCTCATAAGTTAGTAAATCTCTCGCTTTTTCTAGGTCTAGACTCATTTTCTCGATTGCAATCCAACTGCAAACTTGTAGAGGAGATCAAGATCGAGATCTACAAAATTGCTGAACATCACAATTTAGGAGAAAATTTGAATCTAATTGCTACAGTAAGTCCCAAGTTTTGAATTTTAGTTGGAAAACCTGTATTATAGAGATCTTTTCCCGATTTTCATACATTTTTATGTTCTACAAAGTTGTAGAGGAGGTAAATGGCTACAAAATTGCAGAACATTTTAAGAGCAGATAGTTGATCTAATGACTAGAAAATTGAGGGTTATTTAGCTCAAAATTGATACATTTAGTGTATAATTTTTTCGAGAATAAGTGCAAGTTGCGTTTATTAGATGACTTTTGGTCTCGAAAAAGGCAGAAGAAAAAGTCGCCTCTAAAATTTGCCAATAAATCGGGCCCAAATTGACTCTGTCTCTCTCGGTAATTACGCTCCCAGTCGCTTTCCAAAATCTCCTTGGCACTGTGTGTGCCGCTCGCTGTCTCTCTCTCTCTCATGTCTCTGGTGCGACCGCGACGCGCTAGCCATTCCAATTCATTGACGCGTCGCGGCTTCTCTCACTCTCGGTGCCCGGCACTACGCCGTTTTTCCACCAAGTCCACCCCTTCGTTCGGACTTAGTCGCTGAAAGAGACGAAAATTTTCATCTGACTTTTTTGTTCGTTTTTCAGCATTTTCTAGTCAATTCCACTGCGCTGATCATGATTCTCTCATCAGATTGATAGGTTAACGGTCGATTTCGCGAGAAAAACTATAAAAAATGACAAATCATAGCTTATTCCTACCGTTATTCGACCGTAACTCTATTACTTTTTCCCTCGCTTCAGGACAATTTGACCATCCTGAATCCATTTTTCTAGTTTATTTCGCCTCAAATTCTGTATTTTCCACAAGAAATTGATTCTATTCGGGGTATGTTTTGCACCCAACTACAAACCGGGCCTCTCTCATCCCACTAGAAACATTTCATCTCTGGATTACGGTAGCTTTTAAGAAAGAAAAAGCGGTTTTTTTGTTGCAAAAGAACGGGTTTTCAATTTCATCGGGCTGTTAAATGTAATTTTAAAAAAACAAATTTTATCCCTTTTATTATTCGAGATAATAGGGTTTCATTGTTTTGAGGTCGATAGTCAAAACGCTTGCTGGAAATCAAACCCATAATTAGCAGCGGTTTTGTAACATTTTAGAGGGCGGGAGACGTCTCTCTCCTGCCCTCCGAATGTTGTTTTTCGCTATTTGGACTTGAAATTTTAAAAAAAGATTCTCGCTTTTATTCGCTTTCTCCTCTTACTTCTCGTTCTTGCTTTTAATCTTAGCAAATTACAGTAATCAAACTGATGACGGAAGTGTCTTCTCCCGTTTTGGCTCAGCAGCAAAGTAAGGAGGAGTATTCTGCTGACAGGTTCGTTTTGGTTTCATAATTTGGGGAGGATTCTGTTTTCAAGATTGAGATTTTCCTTTTTTCAGTGATTACTGTAGCCAGGAGAACGACATGGAGACAGACGAGTCGAATGATGCCAGCTCCCAGCCGCCACAGGTTAGTCATTTATAGCTGTTTTTTGGTTTCTGCTCGTCTGAAGCCGAGTGCGCATGACCTTGTTTATTGATTCCAAAAATGAGAGAGCTTTTTTCAGATAAAAGAGGAAGACGATGATTGGGCTGATTCTAGCATCAAAGAGGAGCCAGAAGATGAGTCGGATGATGACATTCCTTGGGCGCAGCGGATGAAGCAGAATGGGAATAGCTCAAAGAAACGGCCCAAGAAGGAAAGCAGCGATGATGAAGACTACAAGCCGGATGTAAGTCTTTTTCTTTTATTATAATATATTCCATTATTTTTTAGAAGAAAATAAAGAAAGAGGCATATTCTGACGAGGAAATGGAGAAATCTAAGCAGAAAAAGGAGAAGAAGCGCTCAAAGAAGTACAAAAGCTCAGATGAGGATGACGACTTCCTCGATGATTCTGACGATGAGCCAAAGGTTTTTTTTAAACTAGCTTTTTTATTACTTTTATCTTCAGAAAAAGAAGAAAAAGTCATCTTCTTCATCGAAATCGTCCTCGTCGTCGAAGAAGCCGAAAAAGGAAGTCGACTCCTCCGTTTCTCCGAAGAAGCGCGTAAAAAAGGAAGAAGACCTCGAAGATGTCTGGGAATGGTGGAAGGAGGACAAGAAGCCTGAAGGAGTTAAATGGAATTCTCTAATTCATATGGGTCCTCTCTTCGCTCCGGCATATGAAGTCCTACCAGATCATGTCCATTTCAAATACAATGGGAAAGTCGTCAAACTCTCGCCACAAGCAGAAGAAGTAGCAGGATTCTATGCCCGCATGCTGGATCATGAATATGTCTCCAAGGTGAAATTCAACGAGAATTTCTTCAAGGACTGGAAGAGAGTGATGAACTCCTCTGAAAAGGAGAAAATCACTGATCTGGCCAAGTGCGATTTCCGCGAGATGGATGTCTACTTCAAGGAGCAATCAGAAAAGCGAAAGGCCATGTCGAAAGAAGAAAAGCTGATAATTAAAGAAGGAAAAGAGGCCGAGGTCCGAGTTTATGGTATTGCGGTGATTGATGGCCATCGTCAGAAGATTGGAAACTTTCGAATTGAGCCGCCAGGATTGTTTAGAGGACGAGGAGAGCATCCCAAAATGGGCCGACTTAAGAGACGAATCCAGCCGGAGGATGTCATCATCAATTGCGGGAAGGGTACCGTGCCGACCCCGCCTGAAGGCCACAAATGGAAGGAGGTTCGCCACGATAATAAGGTCACTTGGCTATGCTCTTGGACAGAGAGTGTGCTGGGATCGAATAAGTATATAATGCTCAATCCAGCCAGCAAGCTCAAGGTGAGACTTTTGTACTTTTTGTAGACAAATTTAAAAATTTAGGGCGAAAAAGACTTTGAGAAATATGAGACGGCTAGAAGACTTAAGAAGAAGATTGGAGGAATTCGGACGACCTACCGGGAGGATTGGAAGAGCAAGGAGATGCGGATTCGACAGCGCGCTGTTGCTCTCTATTTCATCGACATTTTGGCGCTGAGAGCTGGAAATGAGAAGGACACTGAGGAGGCCGCCGATACAGTCGGTTGCTGTTCTCTTCGTGTGGAGCATATCAAACTCCACGAGCAGAAGGATGGCAAGGAGAATGTGGTTGAATTCGACTTTTTGGGAAAAGACTCGATCCGTTATCAGAATGATGTCGCTGTAGAGAAGAGGGTCTTTAAGAATTTAAAG
Source organism: Oscheius sp. JU1382 (assembly GCA_932521405.1). Classification (NCBI taxonomy): domain Eukaryota; kingdom Metazoa; phylum Nematoda; class Chromadorea; order Rhabditida; family Rhabditidae; genus Oscheius; species Oscheius sp. JU1382. The sequence continues at coordinate 8,624,299 of OW051475.1, forward strand.
ATTTTCATGGAAAATAAGGGAAAAGAGGATGATCTTTTTGATCGATTAGATGTGAGTCTTTTATTTGATTATTTACGGTATAATTGACTTTTAGACAGCCACTTTGAATGAGCATCTTGGAAAATTGATGCCTGGATTGACTGCAAAAGTCTTCCGTACTTACAATGCTTCTATTACTCTTCAAGAGCAACTCCAGAAGCTAACTAATCGTGAGTTTTTAAAATCGTTTTCTGTTGAATAATGGAGCCTTTTCAGATAAGGACAATGTTGTCCAGAAGATGCTCCAATATAATCGGGCTAATAGGGCAGTTGCTGTCCTTTGTAACCATCAGCGCGCTCCGCCGAAGACCCATGAGCAGTCGATGGAAAAGTTGGAAGTTAAAATTAAGGAGAAGAAGAAGGAGCTCAAGGAGGCGAAGAAGGAGAGAGAAGGGACCAAGGGAGCGGCCAAGGAGAAGGCCGAGAAGAAGGTCGCAAGACTGAAGGAACAACTCAATAAACTAGAAATTGCTAGAACTGATAAGGTAATTGGCTTGTTTTTGCATTAAAATGGAAAAAATACAGGATGAGAATAAGAAAATTGCGCTGGGAACGTCTAAATTGAACTACTTGGATCCGAGAATTTCGGTGGCTTGGTGCAAAAAGCATAGCGTTCCGTTAGAGAAGGTTAGTGACTTTACTTTTGTTTTCTTTTTATTATAGTGGAGATCAAGATCTACAACGGTGTAGAACATCAAAAGTCTTAAAAATAGCTGGTTTTGAATTAATTTTTATGCAAAACAATGCTCTATAAAGTTGACAAAGGGATCATTTGATAAATAAAAGTTGAGGTAGATACAAATAAGCTTTCGCTTTCAGGTGTTCAGCAAAACCCATAGGGAAAAATTCCGCTGGGCCATCGACATGGTGAACTCCAGCGAGGAGGAGTATATTTTCTAAATTATTTTTTATTTAATTATATTTTTGTGTAAAAAAAGAGGAAAATGTTGTTAAATCCCCCCGAATTTTATTGTTTTTTTTTTACTTATTATTAAGAAAAGCTAAATCCAATGGGTGTCAAGCGTTCTCTTTATAGACGTTTTACTGTGATTTTAGACTCCATACACAAGTCATATTTATCATATTGTGTACTCCCGTGGTCTTTAAATGAAATTTAGTCATTCGTCGTCGTGTTTAGAGGGTTAATCGTCTCTTTCTCAACTCTTATTCATATTTTATATAACCTCCCCCCAAGCATTTTAATCTTATTATCATGATTTTTATGTAATTCCCTGGGAATTTTTTTAATCAATAAATGAGTTATTATTATCACATAGAGTGAATAAATATGATAAAACGGTTATTACAATCCAATTTCATATCGGCGAATATCTTAATATGCAGTTTGCGCAGCTCAGCACACGTTGAGACCTAAAAATAGGAGGAAAATGTAGGATTTTTCAGTTTTAGGAAGTTTTTAAGCCTTGATTAGTCACTAAGGCTATCCTAGAGTAGACAACGAATTGAGCAATTTGAGGTAGAAGACTGGATTGACAACACACACTAGTTGACTGTGTGCCAGTAGTTTGTCTGTTTACCCGCCTCGTGATGAATACCCCTTGCCGCTTTCGCAATGAATCACTCTACGTGTCATTTACAGCTTAGATTATGTCCTTAGGTTAAGCAATAAGAAAATTATGGCACTTTTTCCCAGCCTTTTATGGATTTACAACTCAAAGTTATTCTTGTTTTCGATTTATCAGGGGGAATCGCTCACTTTTTAATCAAATATTGATGAGAAAAATCTTTTTCTCGATTTTTAAGAAGAAATTTGAGCAAAAATCGCTTAAAAGAGATATTCCTGAGGGAAAGTATCGGTGAGTCTAATTTTGATCAATTTCCATGGTTTTACCTAAATTTATTCATTTTCTATGCATTTTAGAACGTTTTTCTCTGTCGATTTACATCTTGGAGTCTCAAAAATAAAAGATTAACTCTTGATTTTGGTCCACAAGTTCGTTTTTACTGTTTTCGATCGGAAAGTTGGATCACTTCGATTCTAAAAAGTAATTTTAGTTACTTTTCTTGTTATTAATCGAAAATCTGTTTTTAAAAATAAGCGAAATTGGACCAAAATAGCTAAGAATGGCTTTATTTTTGTAGTTTTTCGCCAAAATGATTGAGATTTTTCCCATTTGGATTTGCCTATAAAGCAAGAAAATTCAATAGGAATGATAAAAATGCCACACTTTTCGCCATCATGGAAGAGATAGGGGAGAGGGAGTGAGAGAAGTAGACGTCTCCGTGTGTGTCCGGTGGATTATCGATATCCCACGTGTCGAGATTGAGTCTCAGCTGTTTGTTCAAATTGCGGTCTTTCACGGACTGTATCTCCCCCGGTCCCGTCCGACAGCAGATAAGGGGACGCTGTCCGAGGAAAAGACCTGTCTCCAATCTCATTTCTTCTAACTTTTGGCTGTCTGATCTCCTTTTTTAATCGATCTTATTCAGAACGCGAGAGAACTCCACTTTGATGCCACCTGCTGCTGATGGTTTTAGATGAAAAATGGCAGCACAAGTTAGCAATTTGGAAGGTTAGCTCACTTTTTTAAATAGTTTTTTTCGTTCATTTCAGAGGAAAAAATATTTATTCAGCTTCTATTTGATTCAAAAAGTATTGAAAATAATAGAAAATGTGACGGGAGGCCTCATGATTTCGAGCGAGAGCTTGTATTTTCACTAATTTAGTGGATTTTGTGATTAAATTAGGCAAATTTGAGATGGAGAAGGCAATTTTAAACAAAAAAATTTGAAATTTTTATTATTTTAAGGGAATCCGTCGAGTTTGAGAGCAGATTGGTTGCAAAAACCTTAAATTTTAAGGGAAACTCAATTTCTTGATTTCAGACTTGATAACCTCCCTTTTGGACTGTTCATCCACCTATTCCTCCCTTGAATTAGTTACAAATCAGGTGATTTTCTTTATACAATAGCCTTTTTATAACAAAAGAAATTTAGGTGACAGATTCCCTGAAATCTATCGGCGAACATCAGCCGAATACTCTCCTCACAGCGTGTCATCACTATCTCCTCCAAAATCCAAAAGTATTTCCCTATTTTTTGTTCTCATTTTCAGCTGATTTCTTAAGATCCAGCCACAATGTAAAGCCTTTGTTCTACGGGTTATAAACGAAACGGTTTCGAGCTCAGCGGTTGTGAAGAAACTCGACGAGCAGCTAGTCCTTTTAATAATCAATCTTGCCACTCAGGAAATGACCATGACTTCCAAGGTTTTTTGCCCTTTTTTTGCTCAAATTTTGAGAATTTTCTAGGGAACGGAGAACGATTGGGCGGATTCTGCCAGCGAGGTCTTGGTCACTCTCGCCAAGACGGATCGCTTTGTTTCCCACGTAATCGACGCGATTCTACAAAAATTCCCACCTGGATTGAACTCCAGTCCGCACAAATATGTCGTTTTGACGTTGACAACAATCGCCCAACATAATCGTAAGTCTTTTATCAATTTTTGGCAGCATTTTTTCAGCTTTTGGCCTCCTTCCTTTCCTCACTGACATCCTGTCGCGAACAGCTCCAATACTTCAATATGTGAAGCTGGACCCATTAAGAAGCGCCTGGGCTAGAGCTGTCTGCGCTTTTTGCGAGGCGATTCGAGAATGCCAAACGGAGAGACCACGAGAAGCCACAGAAGAATACGACGATGGGGAATACGACTCTCCTAGGAGCAATCATCTTCACGAGGTGCTCGATATGTCAGCGAAGGTAACGTATTCCGATCAAGCTGAAGTAATATATGATGTTGTCTTCCAATGGATGTACAGCAAAGAAGCCAAGGTTTGTTTCATTGAGAGAGAAAGACTCTTCCAGACAAGGGCAGATGCAGCCGAGTGTATTGGCGAGCTTTGTCTTATCATTCGACACATCAAGATTCAAGAAGATCTCAAAAAATTGGTGACAACAATAATTGGCTTATATAAAAAGGCTTATTCAGAACAACACACCATAACTGTGGTAAGATCAAGAGTAGATTACTGTAATTTCCATCCAATTTTTTAGGCAGTTTGTCGGTTTTTGGAAGCAACTTGCAGTAATGATTCTTGCTCATTAGATGCCTACTTGGAAGATATTCTCAATGCACTCTTTCCCAATGCTTGCTTAGATGTCGATGATGTTTCTCTCTCGCTTAATCCAAATGCGATCAAAAATCATAGTGAGGCATTTCGCTGCTTTCATGTTGCTGGTAAGTTTTGAGGATTAATTTCAGCTATTTTTTTTCTTAATTTTAGCTGCTAGATTTGCTGATAGAATTGTCTACTATCTGCTGCATAAAATGCAAAACGCGGCGGATATGAACAAGCTGGGAGCAATTAATGTCCTCCGACATTTATTGAACTCCGCCGGGCAGTATATGGAAGATAAGAGGAGTTTAGTCATGATGGGATTGAAAAAACTCCTGACCGCTGAGCAAAACACATCAATTCGGGTGAAAAGAGCAATCGTCCAGCTGTGTGTAGCCCTGTCTGATCACGCCTATGTGGATGCTGAGGGCGGGGATCATGTCATCGCCTTCTTGGTTCGAAATTTGGTGCCACCAACTGAGCAAGAAATCGCGGCGAAGAAACTGGAAGTCGATGTGGCTGGATCCAATCAGTTGAGGACTCAATGTGCTCAAGCTTTGCACACAATTTCGACGACTTGCGTCTGCGCAACCAAGGTTAGAAGGAATTACCGTATTTTTTAATTTTCTTTTTGCTTTTAAAATGTAACAATTTTCAGCTGCTTTGGCCGTATCTTTTTGAGTACATTTGCTCAGAAAGGTATACCCCAGTGGTTGGAGACATTTGTAAATGCTTGAGAGTTATCGTAGCAAGAGAGGCAGAGGCTGGAAATGAATTAGACTTCGACACTGGCTTTGAAAATCGTAAGTTTGAATCTTGGTTTTTCCTCTTTTTGCAGGCTTTCTTATAAAATGATTGGATTTCAGCAAAAGTAGCTGGAAAACATGCAGTAATTGCTCGACTATTGGTCGTTATGTGCAATGCCCCATTAAATGGCTTGATTTCTCGAAGATCTAGAGAAGCGTTGATCCTGTTAACTTCAATATCAGCTTGGTTTCATCCATCCATGCCGGAGATGATGACCAAATGGTATCCAAAAATGGACGCCCTATTGGATGAACTCTGCAATGGGCATATCTCCTCTCCAACCGGAGAAGGAGCCCCAGTTGTGGAGTTGAGGGGCAGGCGGGTTGCCAGATGGAATGACGCTGTTCTCGACTTGCTCTCAGCTTTGATTTCTGTGGTTGTTGACGGCGAATGGAGGAGTGATCTCACCTCAGCTTTTACTAAGCATCTCGATATTTACAAAGACATGCCGGAGGAGAAGGTAGGATTTAAGCCTACTGTGAGTAGAATAATCCTCCCATATTTTAGGCCTTTTTACTGCGATGCATCGGCACCAGTCTCGCTAAAATAGCCTCAACGAGCTTTGTAATCGAACACATTCTGCAAATGTTCAAAGCTACGCAACATTCGATAGCAGCGGAGAGACAAGGCTGCGCCAGAGGGGTAGCCGCCTGTGCGACTGTTCACACCAATTTGGTGCTGATCGAGCTAGAGAATGTTTCCAAATGGGAGCACAACAAAAAGAGCACTGGATTTTTTGGATTTATCAAGGTGATTTCTTTCTTTTTTTTCGTATAAAAAGGGAATTTAGGATGCTATGCCGATGAGGCCTTACTCAGATGTGGAGATGGTTTATCTCCGAGCGACGCTGATGCTCTCCTATGGTCATGTGGTGATGGCTTGTCCCCTAGATACCCTCACTCAGCGACTAAACTCCACGATTATTGTCTTCCTTCGGCATTATTTTGCCAACTCGAAACAGGAAACAGTCGTCAGAGAGGCGCTGCTAGAGACCATGAGGCTGATTGCTCTTGCTGTTCATCCAAAGAGATTAGGAGCGGAGTATCGGTTTGAAGCAAGAAACGAACTCCTCACTTACATCAAGGATTACGTGCAGACCGAATCGCCAGAAATGTTGTCCAGCTCGTTGAGATTGTTAGCCGCAAAAGCCACCGCTGCCCTTGTGTAAGTTTTTGCTAAAGTAACCTCAATTTTTTTAGGAGATTAGAACCCCAATTGTCAGATGCTGATATCAAAGAGACGGCCCAAGTTCTGACTCAATCGATTCTCCCAATGTGTCGAGAAAAATCCGGCCTAAAAACGGTAAGAGACCTCAAGAGAAATCTAACTAGCTCGTGAATTTTCTTTAGTTAGCTTATGATCTGTTCGACTACGCTTCTACGTCTATCTCCGCCCTAACCTCTGACAGTCATGCTCATAACCACCGAAAGGTTTTTTTCCCACTTTTTAAAACAAATTCCGCCTTCTTTTTAGATTGAAGACGACGAATCAGCCACTATTATGGAGGCTACTGTAGTTCAATACGGAGCGGCGCTTGAATCCATCATTGCGATGAAGCCGACGGGCAATACGGCTACTCTTTTGCTTAAAATGCTTCAACCTTATTATGGAAAGCTGGCGGAACACGAGCGTCAACGCGCTATCGATGCTACAGTACTCGTCCTGAGGGTTTATCTCGGATATGCAGAGGATATCTGCATCGGGGTAAGGGAGATACGATACTTTTTATTTTCTCTTTTTTTATAGAGAGCAACCGAGTTCACGCCGCTTGCCTCTCTCTTGGCACGATTAACTCCAAGATTAGCGGATTCTCTAGCCCATGTGAGGAATCAAGCTTTGGCTGCAATTAATTGGACTCTTCGAGTGGCGCATGTCCATCGAGGCCATGGAAGAGATACAAGTCATGGCATCTTTTCGGCCGAACAATTCCAAAGGGAGCATCTCTCTGAGGATGGGAGATTAGATGGCCAAGCGGCTAAAAAAGCCATCAAAGATATGTCGACCGTAATCTTTTTATCTAACTTCTCTCAAATAGATTTCAGGTGGTAGAGGCGTGTCTCCCGATGTCGCAAATGCAGATGTATCTTTCGGGTCTCTTCGATATGCTCACAGATAGGCAGAGTCAGGTCAGCAGCTCGGCTGCTCAATTGCTCACTTATTCTCTTCAATCCAGGGGAGGATCTCTTCTAGCTGAGGTAGGATTTCTGGAATTTTATAGGTTCTAGGCTAATTTTGACAACAGGAATCGATTTTTCAACTTATTTTAGCCTAGAAATGACCAAAAAGCAAAAAAATAACTAATTTAGGCTGATACATTGGCTAGCACTTTGCTGGAAAAACTGCCAGAAGTGAACTCCTGCGTTCAAACTTATACGGATCTCCTTTCGGCTTTGGTCGCTTTCGCTGCTCATCAAACCCAAACTGTTTGCGATGTTTTGATTAAAGAGCCACTTCCCTATCCAATGTGAGTTTCTCTTTCTATAGGAAGCTCAAAATTAATTTAGACAAATCAGCGATGCGTGGGGCTGTCTCACCAGAGATCGGACGCTCTTCCCCAATATAATTGACTATCTCTTGGAGTTGTTGACCAGCAGTTTGGATGCTCCCTTCGAGGTGATGGACACTGGCGCTGGAAATTCTGTAAAAATTGTCCATCAAGAACCATGCCAATACACATCGGCCATCGTGGAAGTCGTCAAGGTTAGCTCTCGTCTACAATCTAAGACCATTTTGTTTTCAGTTTGGCGAGCCGGAATGGGTGTTAAACGAGAGAATCCCAGCATTGATGGCAGCTTTCTTCCATTTTATTTGCTCAGTATCGGATTGTCAATTTCCGGTGATGCAAAAGGAGAATAAGGATGGAACAAAACAGCCGCTAATCATCACTCCCGAGTTAAGAAGGGCCGTCGAAAAGCCAGCTGGAATCGGGGTTCAAGCTATTATGGGCATTTTACAGCGGTGAGTTCAAGTTTTTGCATTTTAAAAAAAAAGAATATCATTCGATAGATCAACTTTTTACGAGTCGATTGATACCAAATTTGATTAGAAAAAGGTAGAGGTTCTATGTGATTTTGATTACGATAGAATGATCTTTTTTTCAGGGTGAGAAATCAGCAAATAGTAGAAGAAATGAATCAAGCACGTGGATGGACGGAATGCCTCGATAGGGATCAATTCATTACTGCTTTGAGTCAACTTATGCGATCAATTGGGGAACATCGTTACGATTGGGTTCAAGGTCTTTGGACTTCTGTCTCCGAGCGAGCTGAAGCAGAAAGTGAGCCAATTCGACTGGCAGCAGTGATTGTCTCCTCGGCATTGATAAAGAAATGCCCCGATGCGCATGGTAACTTCAACGAACAATTGTTGATCAAATGCGTTCGACTTCTTCAAAACGAATTGACGGATCAAAGCCTTCGAATAAGGAAGCTCTGCGTAAAAGGGTTGGGCGAATTGGCGGAGTGCAGCTCTCCCACAGTGGCGGATCGCTTCGCCAATATGGCGGTCGAAGCTGCTATGGGAGGACTTGACGATCTCGGAGATCGGCGGGATACAGTAGCTATGGAGTCGATCGTCGCTTTGAGCAAGCTGGTCTCCAGGACAGATAATCGCCAATTGGTGAATATTCTTCCCCAAGTTCTTCTCAAAATCAGGCCTTGTTTTGAGAAAGAATCCGCCGCATTGAGAGCAGCTGCATTCACTCTTTTCGGCGAGCTCGGCTCAAGAGTTGGAGCCTCCAGTCCAGAATTCTCAGGACATCTCCACACCAATCTAGTTGCGATTCTCCTCCATTTGAACGATGAACACGACGATGTGAAGAGAACCTGCGCTATCTCCCTACACCGCCTAAACGGATTGCTGAATTGTGGACAAGCGTCAACTGTGGTGGAGCAAGAAATGCCCGAAGGGAAACTCCCAGCAAGTTATAATGCCCTGGTCAAGGATTTTGCGGCGGTTATTGTGAGTTTTTTTTTTGTAAAAATATCATCTTGTAGCTCTTTTTCTCCTCTACAAAATTGTAGAACATAGTTTTTGACAAAAGTTGCGGGCAAATATCGAAATTTAAGATTTTCTAGGTCCCAGAAGAAAATTTTAGAGATTTTCTCACCTTCCCAAATATTGAAATTTCAGGCGCTTTCCTTCCCAGACAAGGCGAATCAATACGCGTTGACTTGCTCCAACTATTTCAAGAGCTCGAGTTCTAAAATGAGAGCAAACTCAGCTTACCTTACTGGCTGTTTGTTGAGCGTCCTAACTCCTCAGCTGAGAGCCACCATCTCTAAGGAATTGATCTTCTCAGGTTTGATTTCTTCCTTTTTCTTGAAAAAAAAACGAAGCTTTAGGGTTGGTTGTACTGCTAAAAGATCCAGAAGATGTGCTGGTTCGAGTGGCAGCAGCTAAGGCGATCGCCCTTCTACATGACTTTTCTTGAATTCTTTCCGCTTTCCCCCTACGGTTTGACTGTGATAGCTATGATTTTTTTCTGTGATTTTTTGTACATTCATCAATGGGTTTAAAATGTGCTTTTAACTGCCTAAAAATTCTAGTCAAATAAAAAGATTTATTCGACCTCTTCTTGGTCAAAAGACTCGTCACTTTGGTGCCGTCGGAGAGATCTTTTTTTGTCTTCTTTCTTTTGAAGACGCTTGAGTCGCTTAAAGACTTCTTTGGTTGCTCGCTTGACTTCTCTTTTATCGTCTTTGTCGAAGACTTTGCGCACCTTTTCCATCTTTATCTGCTGGATGGAGATGACTTCCATTAAAGTTTTATCTGAAATTTTTGTTTGAGTTGCTTTAAATGTTATGCCATCTTATAGAGCTTTTTATTCTCTACAAGATTGCAGAACATCGTTTTAAATAAAATCAGCGGAAAAACAACGCAATTTGAGGTTTTTTCGCGCCATTTTTCTCTTAACTTTAGATTGCTGAAGTCTAAAAACAGCTGATTTTCTAAAATTAAATGCAGTTTTAAGATTTTTGATGTTCTACAATCTTGTAGAGCGTGATTTCCTCTACAAAATGAGGCTAAAAAACAAGAAAAAAGACTTACTTTCCCTCTCCAAATTGGCGATTTTCTCATCACGAGATTTTAAAGCTTTCTCAAGATTATTCACCCTCTCTTCGAGGGTTTCCTCCTCTTTTGGCAGTGTGAACGTGGTTAACTTATCGACGACATTATCTAGCTCTAAAAAAAGCTTAAATAAATCAGCTGAAGGGACCTCACCTCTCGCTATTTTCCGCTTTGAGATCAGTTTCAGGGCTCGAAACTTGCCTTTGCCTTTCAATTTGGGCATCTTCTTTAAAATGATGGATTATCTGAAAAAACAAAAATTAAATAAATTTTGAATCCCTTTGGTCCCTCAGCTGATAAAAATTAAAAGATGAGAGACATTTATCTCAATGGGCAATTCGTATTCGCTCGGGGAAGCCGGTCCAAAAGATCTTGCTTCCCGAATAGGGAAGTGATCTCTAATGAAGATTATTTCCAGGACAATTTTACGAACAAACATTATGAAATTAGACTGAAAATTCCAGAAAAAGAGTGACAAAAAGAGCGTCAGAGCGGGAAAAAGTCGCCCTGCGTCTCTGACTTCTCAGTCAGCTGGGAGGTTGATGACGACCTGTTTTTATGCCAACAACATGTTGTGGTTGCGAGAGAACGCGCGCCATATTTGAATTAGTTTCAGCTGGAAAAGTGCGCACCTTGCGAGAAAACCATGCGCTTTTTGAGCGAGATATGATGATAAAATTATATCTCAATTTTTACAAGGTTTTACTATCTTTCGTGGAAAGTGATGTTCTACAATCTTATAGCTCTTGATTTTCTCTACCAAATTTCAGAACATCAAAAAATATTAAAATTATTGCAACATTCTCGAAGAAAAGCAAATTAAAGAGTTGTTATCAATTGGAAGCAAAAACTCCTATTTCCAGCAATTCTTTGCGAAATCGATGTTTTGCAAAGTTGTAGAGGAGATCAAAGGCTGCAACTTTGCAGAACATTACAGTGGGTGAAAATCAATAGCGAAGACCATAAGAAGAGACGAAAGACGAATTGCCAACTAGGAGGTCTAATTAATCTGGTTTTTGGGCGACTAGACTTCTTAGAAATTTACTGGGAGGGTTGAACTTCCTAGAAATTTGACTAGGAGGATTGGACTCCCTAGATTAGAATAGCCTGGGAAGTCCCCACTTTTTGAGTTATTCTCTTGGGAACTTGTTTTGTGTCCTCTCTCGATTACCTTTTTTTCTATCTGATGTTTTGCACATTTTCTTAGCTTCCAGTTCCGCCTATCTGCAGCAGATTCGGCGATTTGTGGTCATCGCGGCGTCACAACGAGGAAGTCATCGAGGAATGGTCATTGATGAGTTGTTGAGAAATACACAACAAGGAAGCACCAACTGTTCTTCAAATTCACCTCCAAGCTGGGTGATTGGTCATTGAGCGGAGAGTGGGTGGAGAGCAGAACACGGATCGAAAATAGGATAAAACAGCTGGGATAAAGGAGCAAAAGATCAGGAAAAGAGCCTCAAGATCAGTTACAGTAATGATCTCTAACTTAAAATGTGGTCCTAAAACGAAAGATTTTAGGTGCACTTTGAATGGGAAAATGAGCAAGAAAAGAAGCTATTACAGTAACTTTTAAAAGTCAAAAGAGAGTTGAAAACCCCTCTATTTTGTCAATCTCCCAGTATCTTTTTAGCTAATCCTCTCAGCCAAGATTTCCTGCTCTTGAACGTGAGAAATTTCCTCCCAAAAAAGCCGGTTATTCCGTGAATTGAATAGTTTCAAGAGGCAGTCCCGTTTCAAACCACTATCACAAGAGCAAAAGTTCAAAGAGAACAACTTTGGCCTCAAAATTTTTCGATTTTCTATAAAGAGTTCTTCGAGCTCTCTGAAAATCAAACTAGGAGGTTTTCGGACCCCTTAGAAAGAGCAAACTAGGAGGTCTAAACTCTAGAGTCTAGACTCCATAAAAATCTGACGAAGAAGTCTCAAAACTCGCTAGAAATCTAGCTATGAGGCTTTGGACTCCCTAGGATTCTACAAAAGTTTTCAACTTTTTAGGTGGCCTAGACTTTTACCCCTAGAGCCTTGATTGTTGGGTCTTTTAGGCTAGAGAGACTAGGCGTTAGACTTAAGATTGTCGATAGTTGATTGACCCCTTGGAATATTTTGAAAACCCCTCGTGGGTCGGGTACTAAAATCTTTGATCATTCGGAGTCGATCAGAAGCAGGAAGGAATTTCAAGATGACGTAAATAGTTGTGGAAATGAAAGGACATAAAACAGCAGACACCATTTTCAGACCCGGAAGAGTTCCGGGGTCACGCCTCCAAGAGAGAGAGAGTAGAAGAAAACTCTGATCAGCTATGAGAGAGCGTGGTTGTTTGTTTCGCGCATGCTGCGGCGATCAGGTTCCGTCTTCTTTTTTTGTTCAGTTTTCTGCAGAGAGAGAGAGCGCGCCAGCCCAATTTGGGACGACCTTTGTCTCCGAACTGTGTTTTGACGGGGAAAATGAGAACAGGGAAGTAGATTTCGAGTCCAATTCGGCTGTGATCAAGGGACCAAACAGCAGAAGGAAGTTTAGACAATGGAAGAGACATCATCGGGTCTCGAAAGAACTTGGCGATTGTTGGAATTGTTGATAAGGAACCAACTGGAATACTTGATCTTTCTCTCTTTAATTTTGAGAGGCAGAGATTAATCCACCAGCGTTTTTGATGTTCAACAATCTTGTAGAGCTCAATCTCCTCTACAAAATTGCAGAACATCATTTTTTCTACAAAAAATATCAAAAATAATATACAAATTGGAAAAATCCCAAAATAATTCTTCAAAATTACAGTTAAAATTCAAATTTCCCGCGCGAATACGATCCCCTAAATTGTAAATTCATCAACCATTTTAAAGCTCTTTTTCTGCTCTACAAAATTGCAAAAATAATTTTTTTTAATTCTAAAAATGGTCTTACTACTACCTTACGGAGCATCAAAAATTAAAAGTATTAATCCCTGAGCTTCTAGAAAGTGAAAATAATAAGAAAAGCATTTGGATGAGAGTCAATGCGCAGTGAGATCCTCCTGCCTATCGACGATTTATTGTTGTTGTTCTTCTTCTAATCGAATAATAATAATAACAATGATAATATCCTTGGCACAGGGGGGAATATACACGTCTTTTGATGGGAAGAAGAAGGGAGGATTAGGGCTACAACTCGGTGAGTTCATCAATAATCCCGCAGGAGACCATATTTTGGAATGTCATCTTGAGGAGGAGAAGGAGATCCTTCTGCTGGCGGGTCAGCGTCTCCAACGAGTTAATTATCGTCAAATTGTTCGCATACCTCGCCGGTCCATTTTGGCTACTAAATTTGAAATTTTTGTTTAATTTTTTGGAAAAAAAAAAACTCACTCAATTGAAAGACAATGGTTTAACAAAGCCCTCGAGATCTGCTCCCTCTCTTCTTGGAGAATTATCCTCCCTTCGTCTGACAAATCTTGCAAACCTGGAATATTTTGTCCTTTTTTAAACGCAAAAAATTCAATTTATTTGGCCTCAAATTGCTATATTTCTTCTAATAGAAAAAGCTACAGTAATATGAATTCCGCATAAAAATCAAATTTTTAGGGATCTTCCCGCGATTTTTGTAGCAAATGATGTTCTGCAATTTCGTAGAGGAGATCAATAGCTACAACTTTGAAGAACATCAAAAATTAAAAAGATTTGCACAAATTGCCAGAAAAGTGGTCTTTTTAAGCGCAGCTACTTCAACTCCAGAATTTAGAAAATAAATTGAACATTTTAGTCTGCGAAAATCCCCCAATCTACGATATATTTACACCAAGTGCAGGACAGGCTGTAAGCCTCGCCTCGTCACAGAAAATCGTAAACACATTTGCAGACTCATTAAGAAGTCCTTGGCCTTTAGACCAGAGAGATGGGTGGAGGATAACTTTTTGTCTAGCCGAATGACTGCAGATTCTGGCGGTAAAGTTGCAGCTTTTTTTTTTTCAAATAAACCGGTTTTTTGGTCTTCAAAATGTGCAAAATTTCATAGGATTTCGGCAGAGAAAATGATCTCAACGAGAAATGTCTCAATGTCTCTACCGTATCTCCATGAACTTATGAGTTTCAAAGACCAAATGTGCGCAAAAAAGCGGGCTATTTTAAGCCTCAAATAAAACCAAAAAAAATTAGAAAAACTCACTGGAATTACAGAGGAGAAGAGCTTTCAAGAGGACATATTCTTTCTTATTCATTTGATTCCTAACAATTGGATCTATCACTTGGCTCTGCATTTTTTCTATCAGCGGACTCGTTCTAAAAAATTTTAGCTAAGAGAAAGATAGAAAAAAAAACTCACTGCGGCTCGTCAACAATCTGTGGCTGATGCTTACACTCGTAGCAGAGAAAGGCTTGGGTGAGATTGAAACAAAGAAGAACTCCTCGCTTGATTAAAATCAACTGGTCGGGCTCTTTAAGCTTATGGAAGAATGAAAAAGTCCTCGCGTAATCAATCGTAGAAAGGAGATCGAAGAGAGACCAAGTTTTGCTTTAAAAAGCCCGCAATTTTGGAGAATTAGAGAACTACCTCAATTTTTGAAAAGGTGAGAACATGTGCCTCAAAATCTCATAAATGTACATTTCCTCCTCGTCGCATCCATTTTCCTCAGTTTTTATATTAACAGATTGGGGACTGCTGTTGTCCTTTTTTAAATAGTGCCTAATCGAGTGGAATCTCTCCTCGCTTTGGAATTCCTTTTTTGTCAGTTCGAGGTACAGTAATCTGTCGATTAGCTTCTCCATTTCGGCGTCCGTCGACAGGAACATACTGTTTGGACTCTAAAAATTTATCTAATTTTTCGCAATTTTTTTTTTTGAATTTTCATCAAAATTAGGCCGAGTGAGCTACTGTGGATCTACAGTATCACAAATTCTTAGAAAAAGAAGAGGATTTAGGCGCCTTTTTTGAATTATTTTTACCAAAATTAAGTCAAAAATAGGTGGATTGGGTTCTGTAGATCTACAGTATATTCCAGTAGAGGAAATGAATACGATTTTGGCGCCATTTTAAATTTTTTAAACTAAAATTGAATCAAAAATAGGCGGGTAGAGTCTACAGTATCCTTGCAAAGTCGTAGAATTTTAGGAATAAAATTTACTCTTTCGCGAGAAGTCGACGCTCCGCTGGACCTTCTTTCGACAATGCTTTGAACGACGTCGTTCGTGTCGAGATCGTTGGAGGTCCTAATCCCCAGCGGGTTCATTCCAACCTGGACGCATCGATCGAATCGACAGGCTCGACAAAAAAGCCGAAATTCTGCAAGGAATTGTGGATAAAAGTGATGGTTGAAGATGCGGGTTAGACGGACATTTGGTTTTAGTGGTGCTGAGGTATTAGAGAAGCTCAGGGAGGAAGTCTCTGAAATTTTTGGAGATTTTCTTTATGGAAAAATTACTCTTGCTTGGGGATAGAAATCACCCAGCTACAGTAAGATTTTATTTTTCTCTTTTCCACCCCTTTCTTTATCAATTCCCTGCTAAATTCAAATGATTTATATGTCAAAAGGATCCTCTAATCAAGATCTACAACTTTTTATAACATTGCTTTGCTTCAAATTAATTTTAAATAGACTATACGTGGAAATTCAGATAAAATCAGAGGCAAGGCTGATTAATCTTTAGATTTTCCTAATTGGGGCTGTAACTTTTTAAAACTCAATTTTTGAGCAAAGCAATATTTTATAAAGTTGTAGAGCTTGATTAGAGAAGCATTTTTATATATAAAGCCCATAGGTTTGTTAGAAATTTATCAGAGAAAGGAGGAAAATAAGGGATTGTTTTTTTGAAAAGCTCTAAAAATGCTCAAATTCGACGCGGGAAGGCATTTGAAAAAGAAAAAAAGGTTATTAGAGCTATGAGGAACCAAGAGTGCAAATGATTAAAACAGTGAATTCTATCGAGCGAACCTTCTGGGAGGTCGGTGATGCAACTTCCATTCTTTGTGCAGCTAAATTTCTTCTGACTAAGGACAGTTCTTCGGAAAAATGTCTTACAGCCATTGCAAGAAGGCACCTAAATCTCTTATTTTTGCAGAGAAATGCCAAAAGAACGGGTAGATTCAATATATGTTTAATCCTAAGCGGTAGAAAAGAAGAACAAAAGTTGATATCAACGATGATGTTCGCTGAGTAATCTTTGTAGCTTCTGCACCCTCGCCCAGCCGACCAAACACTAACCATGTGCGTTGGAACGAGATAGGTCATTTGTTTTGAAGACGCATTCCGCTACAAGGAAGTGGCAACCCCCATTGATATCTCCCCATCGCCTAAAAGACATTCAAAAGAGAGAGAGAGGGGGGAAGCCAGCTTCCTCGTCTCTTTCAACCGGAATCACCTGATGGTCTCTCTCTTTCTCTCCCAAAGTTGAGACACCTGCTGTTCTTTGAAAAAGTGAGGAGTGGGAGAGGATAGAAAAAAGGCGCAGATCAGCTGGTTTTTTCAGAAGAAAATACTCAAACATTGACGTCAAGAAGATACTCAAGTTTATTTGTAGCTTATCATATATTTTAAGAATTTGATGTCATCTTGTAGAACTTGATCTCCTCTACAAGACTGTAACACATCGTTTTCTACAAAATTCACAAGACCCATAAAATTGTCGAGAAATTTTCATGCAGGACTCATTGAGAACTTTAAATTACTGTGATTTCAAGAACAAGCCTCCTTTCCTCATCTTTTATTGTACAAATCTTTTAAATTTTTGATATTCTGCATTATCTTGTAGAGCTTGATCTTCTCTACAAGATTGTAGAAAACCACTTTGCAAAAAAATTATATTAATTCGAGCAAAATAAAGATTTTTTTTTGCAAAAGTTAGTCCTGTGAAATGAGTGAATCACCCGACTTTGAACACAATTTGGCGCCAGCCTTGACTTGTTTGGTCTCTGGTTTTTGGAGTAGAAAGTTACCAAAGGGAAGTAAAAACTTGTGTTTCTTTCGAGGAGAGAGAGAGAGAGTGGTCGTAAATCAGTCGTTTTTTGTCGCCGCACGGAAGCATTGCATCCCCAAGGCAGACAACAAAAAAAAACGAAGAAATCACCCACCTCATAATGATAGCCGCTGGCCTTTCTTCCACAAATTGCGCAAATAGCCGGGCAGATATTCCTAGGAAATGTTGGGGTCGACGACGAGGAGCTGAAAATTCCTAATTTTAGGTGAAAAAAGTCAGACCAAAATTATAATAAATTTCAATATTATTTTTTTTATTAAAAAAGAAAAGGAAATAAGCTGACCTTTTCATAATTCGCCCAGAATAGACGGGATGCTCCTCATCACTTGAGTCAGATTTTCTGGATTTAACCATCCCTGGAATTGCTTTATTTTTCCGACGAGACTCTAAAAATCTAGACAAAAAAGAAGAAAGAAAAAGCTGAAAGTGAAAAGATCTCTGCCATCATAATGATTTTCAGACTGCGCGCCGGGGCAGCAGCGGGGATCAGGTATGGGTCGGACCCGGAGTGACGAGCTGATGACTCAGGTCAGCAAATGTCTTCACCGAACACGGCAGCTCATTTCGGAAACTGTAAACTGGAGAGAGAAAAATGACTTCCTCCTTCTTCTTTTTTGCAGTAAGAGTTTTCCCGAAATAACCACCGTAATCTCTGGTTTCTTGATTGAGGCGATCTGGGCCTATTTCGGAATTCAAAATTTAAATTTGTCATTTTTTTTTCCATCTTTCAGATGGCCTTTTGATTGCAATTTGGAGCCAAATTTCCCACTTTTCTATTAGAAAATGGGTTTAGGAGAATGTTTTGATGACTTTTAGCCAAAATTGCTAGACATCAAGCTGGTAATTAACTGATTTTTGATCGGAACTCAACCCAATTTTGGCCAAAATTAGTGAGTCATTTGGTCTATTGGACAACTAATTTTTAGATTTATTTTTTGGCTCAAAATGGCAAATTTCTTAGGGAAAAGGAGCAATTTTTCCCATGTTTTTGAACAAAAAAAATCAACAGCCAGCTTGAACTTTAGAGTTTCGAGACGGCCGTTTATGGTTCCAACAGGGAGCAAAGTTTATCTTTTTTGCTGCTGACTGTAAGCGAGAGAATTTATTTTCAGATTTGATTTTTTGGATTTTCATTGGAAAAAGATCAGTTGGGTTGGTGATTGAAGCCTTGACCTAGTGACACAAATTGATTGTTTCAGTGGCTTTTTTTGAAAATCGCCCAATTTCAGGGTAAATAAGAGTCAAAATAAGAAGATGATGAACACCCACATAGAATTTCCGGAGCTTGGAGATTTGAGTTTTGAGCTCTCTCTCTCTCAACTCTCCGATTACGGTAGATTAGCACCCCTTCTTCCCAAAGGGGCGGAAAGAACTTCGAAAAAGACGGGAACGCCCTTTTTTCAGAGAGTGGCTGTCATCCACTTGGCTGCTTTTATATATCCAAACTGCGTAAGAAGCGCCGATTTTTTCAGGGCCATCAACCGTAAACTTGGAAAATATTTCTGATTTTTGTTGTACATTTGGGCACAAAAAATCAGAGAATCAAGCCTTCCCCTATTATGTGGCTGGAAGGACGTCAAAAATGGTTTAAAAAATTCAGCCTAAAATCATCCAGCTACAGTAAGATTTTATTTTTCTCTTTCCCACCCCTTTCTTTATCAATTCCCTGCTAAATTCAAATGATTTATATGTCAAAAGGATCCTCTAATCAAGATCTACAACTTTTTATAACATTGCTTTGCTTCAAATTAATTTTAAATAGGCTATACGTGGAAATTCAGATAAAATCAGAGGCAAGGTTGATTAATCTTTAGATTTTCCTAATTGGGGCTGTAACTTTTTAAAACTCAATTTTTGAGCAAAGCAATATTTTATAAAGTTGTAGAGCTTGATTAGAGAAGCATTTTGATATATAAAGCCCATAGGTTTGTTAGGCATTTATCAGAGAAAGGAGGAAAATAAGGGATTGTTTTTTTGAAAAATGACTGGAGGCGCAAAATCGAACTTCCTTTTTGTGTAGCTTACATTTTAAAAAGTTCAAATTAGATTCAAACCACAAAACAAAAATTTATCCCCAAAGGACTGAGCGGCTTTCGTGTACGTTCTGGATCTTCCTATCCTTGATATGAATGTTTGCCATTCCCGGGATATATAGAAGGGAGAGGAAAAAAGAGCTTTAGATAATACGAACGTATAAGCAAGGCATCAGAGCGGATAAACGCCGTCTATCAGCCCAGTTGGCTTAAAATTTCACTTTGAGGGTACAGTCGCTTAAATTTGCAGCCAAAAATGGCTCATCTTTGCTCCCAAAACGTAAGAAAAACATCAAAATGACGAGCAAAAAAATGGGAACTCTTTTAATCTAACAGTCATCCCAAAAAAAGTAGAAAAATGCCCTGCAAGAAAAAAAAACTAACATCATAATTGCTGTGAAAAAGAATTGCTGAAGAAGGAGAAAAATCCTCAGCAAAAGAAGAATTCGAATTTGGATGCCTTGATAAACTTCTTCTCCTCAGATCTCCAAGATTTGGCTTAGAATTCATGTGAAAAAAGGGCGTACTTCTTAGCGAAAAATTGAATAATTTATATCTAAAGCTCTTAGAAGAAAAAAGAAACATTTTCAGCTAAATTTTAGTAGAAAAATTGTCTTCTAATGTTTAAAGATCAGAGAGGAAGTAAGATTTTATGATAAATTTATTTGTGACCTTTCTCTAGATTATTCAGAGATAGAATAAATAATTTTTGAATAAAACAAACAGGTGAAAGCGAGAAATTTCCGCTAATTCGGAAGGCTGAGAGAGTGAGATCAGTTGACCGTTTTTAAAAGGCAAGTTCTTTCCCAGCCGTGGGGAGGAGAGAGAAAACAAAAAAGAAAACAGCTGATTTGGGAGAGAAAAGACCGAGGAAAGAAATGAATTGCTGAGCGGTCAAAGAGCTGTCCTTTGGGTCACGCCTCCCCCCACCACCACCATCTCTCTCTCGCCGTCTCTGACCAAAACGGCTTTTCTCGAAAGGTTCACAAGGTGGTCTTTTCTTTGGCTGACGAGAGACGACTTCATCTTTGGATTTATCTCTTCTTGATCTCTCTCTGAGCAGAGAGGCATTAATTGGTGTACACCCTAAGCTGTAAGATTATTATTTTCCTCTAAGTTGGAAAGCCTCTTAGCTCAGCGTGACTTTAAAATTTGATTAGAAATAGCAGCTCTTCCAATCAAAATGAATATCCTTGAATTTCTTGAAAATCCTCTCCATTTAAAATTTCTTATTTATTTGAGTTTCACCCCTCATAGAGCTTTCTCTCCTCTACAAGATTGTAGAAAAAATTCAAATTAAATACTCAAAAATAGTTTTAAAACGATAGATTTTAAGTGAAAAGTTTCAAGATTTGCGTTACAGCTTATTTTGATGCAAATCTAAGTCAAAATGACCCAAAATTTAGTGAAAATTTCAAATTTAGTTAAAGCTGCGTTGGATTTTGATGAGACAACTCGATTTGTGAGAAGAAAACGACCCCACAACCTTTGATTTCACAACTCTAATTGACAGCAAATATTTGTTATTTGAAAGAACGAACTTAGATCTCCCCCACGTAATTAGCTTGTATTGCAATTGTTTAGGCTGTGCCACCTATTGCAAGCTGATGATCTCTTGTTTAGTCTCTGAAACAAATTGTGTCATCAAAATATTTAGGCCACTTCCATTCCCGGGGAGGGGCGAAAGAATCCAACGAAAATTTCGGATGGAAGAACTTTGTCTGGGGGAAAATGGCTGGCAAA
This sequence comes from Oscheius sp. JU1382, assembly GCA_932521405.1. Taxonomy (NCBI): domain Eukaryota; kingdom Metazoa; phylum Nematoda; class Chromadorea; order Rhabditida; family Rhabditidae; genus Oscheius; species Oscheius sp. JU1382. Next base: position 8,645,011 of record OW051475.1, read on the forward strand.
AATCTGTGAGGCGCTAGGGTTGATGTAAGCTTTGGCTGATAGGGCGAACGCCGCTTCCCGTTTTCATTTCAAGTCTTTTACCGTGGTTCTTAGCTCAGCTTTGGCGTAAAGTTACCCGCCAAACGGGTAATTCTTCTTCTTTTTGAGACCCATTTCAATCCTAAAAATAAACATTTTTCGTCTTTTCTAAAATTTAGATTTCCTCTTTGATAATTAAGCTACAATACTCAATTTATCGTCGAAGCCCTCCTAAAACCTTCTTTTTAAATCTCTCGCAAATTATAATTCCTACAGTTTTGTAGCTCTTTATCTCCTCTATAAAATTGTAGAACATGATTTTTAACAACATTTTTGAAAGAAAAATTTAAGGTTTTAGGATCCTTTTTGGCTAAATTTTTATTGTAGCTCAAAATTGGGCAGTTTTCCCCCACTTTTTGAACTAATTTTTATTTTGTAGCTTTTGATTTCCTCTCCAAGATTGTAGAGCGTCACCACTAGAATTACTTAAAAAATGGTTTCTGGTTCCTCGATATTTCATTAGGAAAATAGATAAATAAGCGGAGCGAAACGAGTCCCCCAGATCCCGCAGAGATTACGGTAGACCCCCTCGCTCTCTATCTCTTCAGCCGGTTAATCTTTTTTATTGGGTGTGGATGAGAGACAGTTTGTGTTTTAATGTTTCCTGTTCTTCCGCAAAAAATGTTAGACGAGTCAGGCTAATAAGTGGAAAGGACGAAGCGCAGAGAAAAAGTGGTACGGTAGCCCGCGTTGGATTCAAATCAGAGTAATTCTGGACTATTGTAGTTGATTTGATCGATTGAAAATAAGCTCCTTTTATTCAAAATTTTTGTAGAAAAAGACTATTTTTTAAGAGATTTACTGACAAAATATTATTGATTAAAAACAGCTTTTTAGTAGATTATAATCATCCAGGAATAGGAGGGAAATTATCGTCAATTTGAGCTGGTCTTAGCTGTCATCCCAGAAGAAGAGCTGGCATCATTGATTCCATTAGATGATGAGAGCTTCCGGAGCAAACTATTTGCTGCTTGGCGGTAATCAGAAACACAAAAAAGGACGATTAGCGGATCCAATAGTTGGGAAAAAGTCAACAGAAGCGACAAAAAATCGCACATTGGGAAGTTTTTGTATCGAAGGAGGGCTGAAAAGAAGAGAATGCAGAGGGGAACAAAGCAGAGCAGCATTGGGAAGAGACTCTAAATCATTTTTTGGCTTTTTGGGCAAAAGTACCTGAAGAATTAGCAATAAAAAGAGACGAAATTGCCGAGTTGTCCCAGCTCGACTGGCAGTCACCAAGGAGAATTGCTGGCGAAGCGACATAATAATGTGGTAGCTGCAGAAGGCGATTATTGCCATCGGGATCGAGAAATTTAGAACTCGGACGATGAAAATAAAGCCGAAATCTTGCTCCAAAACATTGTTGGTCTGAAATTAAGAGCTCCTTGGATACCGTAGCCCACAAACTCTTCTCTTCATTTTTTGAAATTTTAAAAAGTTCTATCAAAATTTTGCTAATGAAGTTTAATTTAGCTTGATTTCGCAATTCTAAAACACTTTAAAATTCCCAAAATGGTTGAAAACGAATCGAGTTATGATTTGAACAAGTTTATAATTTTAGTCAAAAAAGCGCGCTTTTGGGGCAAAAAATTCAACATCTTATTTGAGTCATAACTCTGCTAATTTTCAACCGTTTGTTGAGATTTAAAGTGTTTTAGAATTGCGAAATCAAGCTTAATCAAGCTGCATTAGCTAATTTTCGACAATTTTGCCACTTATATTGATAGGCCTCAAAAATAGCTTTTTCCTCTTTTCACTAGGATACAAATTCAAGTACTTGTTTTTGATCTTTGGCGTCACCGTTGTCCCATCGTTAATTCCCCTTGAGTTAACCCGTTCTTCAAAAAGGAAAACTGTTCTCTGATTCATTTGGGGATCTCCCCAATAATTACTGTAGAAAAACGTGACTTCAGACAGAAAAACATACGTAGGAAATAGCGCCAATATAGGAAGTTCCGTTAATTTCCAGAATGCCAAAGTGCTCAATAAAGTGTGGAGTAAAAATTGAGTTTTTGTAGGCGGTCGGCTGCATCCAAACAAAGCTGGCAAAGATTGTCGTGAAGAAGACAATCGAAGCGCCGATTGTGACGAAAATTAGGCCCTTCGACATGAACATTTGGATTTGATCGAAGCTGAAAAAAGATTCTGTAAAAGGTATAAGCAAAAAAGAGCTCAGAAAATTTTTTTTTAAAAACCCGCCAAATTTAGGAAAAATTCAGCTAGTTCAAGCCAGATTACTGTAGGATTGTTTTTAGTCCTAAAATTGTCTAAATATGCGCGAAATCATACGTCCTAGGCTAATTTTGACAGCGGGAATCAATTTTTCAACTTATTTGAGCCTAAAAATGAGCAAAAAGTGAAAAAAGTTGGCCAAAAGCGATCCCTTTTACTGTAATTTTAGAGTCAACTTACCAGCAGATGATGAAATATCGATAGACATAGGAGACAGTGAGAATGACCACCATCCCCATGACTGAGAAACAGAAACACATTAGACAAATCGAGCCGAAATATTGATATCCAGTGAGTCCTGTCGCGAAAATGACGAAGCTGTACTCATTCACGGAGATAATCTAAACAAGTTTTTTGTGGGTTTATCGAGTGGACTCACTGGACTGAAGACTACAGTAACTAGGGCGCAGAACAAATTCTGAGCTATGTAGAGGAATAAAAAAATGCGATAGACACCCACAGTTGACTTTTTGCTGGAATTTTTGGCATTAAATGGTCCTGTCGCGATGATCTCAAGTAGAAATTCTTTCCCTTTTTTTCTAAAATGGGTCCCACCGCGAGCCCAAAACCTACAAGGAGTAGATAATGCAGAGGACGAAGAAGTTGACCACAGTTGCGGCGGTTCCAGTAACCAATGAAAAGGAGCGAAGGAAGTCGACGAACATCAGAAATGAGAGTGGATCTGAGGAATCAAAAGAGGCGGGGGGAGATGACACCAAAGACTCTGAAGAAGTCGTCGTTCACTAGAAGGATGGAAGAACAAGTTCTGTCTGGTGATTCGAGCCCTCTTTTTCGTGGACTCTCTTAGTCAGAAAGTAGTCTCGAGGGTTCAATCTATGTTCCCGTACGACTTTTTTTAAAGGAAAAGCGAAGGAAATGATGTTTATCTTAAACGTTAAGATTAAACTACAGTAATCAAGACACTTGAAGAATCTGCAGGTGAAAGGTATCGGTTTTGAAGAAGAAAAGCAATACAGTAGATGTACTCTTGAAGGCTTAATACAAGCTAATTTCCTTCTAATAACAATTTCCGTCATTCTCCAAAGGGAGTTGCAGAGAGAAAATCAAGAATTTGTTGGATTACAGTTGCTCTAAAAAAGCGCGTCTTAACTCAAAAAATAAGCTTTCTGGACTAAAATAAGCCGCGGAAAACGATTTTTCATGAAATTTTAGACGTAGGACAACAAAAATTAGCCAAAAATACTGATTTTCTAGCAGAAATCTAGTAGAGCTTAAAGTAGCTATCTTAGTCCGCTTTTAGATCACTTTTCTGCTTAAAATAAAGCTTTCTGACTAAAATTGACGTCAGAAAGCGATTTTTTGAGTTATTTTAGACCTAGAACATCAGAAATTAGCTAAAAATAGAGGTTTTTAAGTCCATTTTGACTTCTCTAAAAATTAGGCTATTAGAACTTTTTGTGATGGAATTTAAGCGAAAATTAGCTCTCCTGGGATAAAATCGACCGCAGAAAACGATTTTTCAAGTTATTTTAGGTCTAGAAGTACTCATAACTCGGAAAAGCCACTTCATTCAATTGATTGTAATCCTAGATGAGGCTCTTCTATAATTATCGCCCATTCTTTCGGGTTTATTTGTCAAAATCTACTGATTGTCGAGGCTGAAGATCGGATTCTCGGTTGACTCAGGCAGAAAGAGATGGAAAATAAAGTTTTTCCAACTCTCCCTCCCTCTCTCTAGCACGTGGAGAAGCAATCAAATTATTGGCACGCTGATTAGCGGAAGCAAATTGTAATAAAATGTAGCTTGAAGTGTGGAGCTGGAATTCTTACGCTCAAACTCTGAATTTCTGTAGCGCGAATTTCTAGATGAATTACTGTAGTTATCGTCTCTTAAATCTGTCTCAATTGATGGCGAAGATTATTTTTAAAAAACAGCGTAACAAAAGAATTTATGAAGATTATTCTTGTTCAGCCGCCGCCCAATCGTCATAATTTTCGGTGAATAGAGGGATGCTGTACATCCTCTTCTGAACGGTTGGTCGCCAAGCTGGCCGAAGGAACCACGCTCCTGGAGAAGCTAAAATAGAACTGGAATTGATGGCGGCTCTCCTCCGGAAAGTTTTTTTCATGCGAGAGAGGAGAGAGGACAGCAAAAAAGTAGATAAGCAAACTCACCGCGTTTCTCCGTATCAGGCAGGTAGAAGGCCGCTGTGATCAGGATTAAGCAGGCTAGAAGGAGGACCACTCGCATTGTCGTCTAAAAGATTGCCCTCTTATCTCTCGAGAAAACTAATTAGCTAGCTATTTAAGAGAGAGAGGGTGGGGAGGAAAACATCCAGGACGTTCTGGTTAGTCTCTCTAATCATCAAAAAAAGGGAAGAAGGGGCCAGTAGCAGGTCAAATTGGGACAAACGTCATGGCTCAGAGAGATCAAAACAAAACCAAAAATGGGACTGAAATAACTCAGCTGATCCTCCCCAAAAGCCTTGAGACCTAGGATTTTGGATCAAATTAAAGAGGGAAAATAAGCAAAAAAAGTGAACAGATTGAAAAGTCTACACGAGTTGTGAGGGTCTTTTTTCCTAAAAAATAGAGCCAATTCTACCAATGGCTTCCATTTTTCCAAGATAAAAGCTGCTTCTTTAGATAGGAGCTTTCATACACTTTCAGTCAAAAAGCAGAAATAGAAGCCTCAATCTGGCTATAGTGGACAGAACTGAGAGAATAATGTTGAAATCTGATCTGGCCACTCTCTCCCTCTCAAGGTGCAAGAATTGTAGCCATTTGCATGTTTATTATAAATAGAGTCAGTTATCTATGTAATTTGATTCAAACTAATGGGGAACCAGGAGGCCTATAGCAAATGGTTTTTAGAGCAGGCAGTTAACCACTTTGGAGGACAGAAATCTGCGAAAAACGAGGATTCCAAGGGTAAATTCGAGATGAAATAGAGGGAAGAAGGTCCTAAAAAAGTAAAGTTATTGTTAAAATCAGTTGATTTCAAAAAATGACGAAATCATGCAGTCGCTAAGTGAGAGAGGGGGCAACTTCCACCGTTTTCATGAGAGTTGTCAGGAAATTAGTCTCTCCTATTTGCGTCCAAATCCCTTCACTCAAAGGAGATCACCAAAAGGCGACAAGAAGAGGGCTTTCTCTCTCTCTCTCTCTTTAGAAAAAAGGACAACAGAAGGTAGGCAGTGTGTGGTCGAAAGAATGAGAAGCAAATGCAATTAGAGCTGAATTGTCTAAGCTAAAGTGAGGGTGGCGGCTATTTGAAGGGCAGATTTATACGCTAGTTTGGAGCCGGAAATGACTCGAAGTGTTTTTTTCTATTATTATACAAATTTCTAGAAGCCATAAAACCAGGAAATTTTCGAGCCGGAAGTGGGGGGAGGAGGAGAGTTCAAGAAGCTTCTTCTCTCAATTAGCGAGTAAATTCGCTTTAAACATACTAAACAGGCTCACTACCACACCGCGCATGATGTAGATATTAACGAATGCGTGATGAAGAGGCGTGGATTATGCCCTTCGGACCAAGAAGACGAAGATTAGAGAGGTACGGAAAGCCCTAAAGCGGGCTATTTTTAGTCGCTTTCGCTATTTTAAATCTTTTGAGCTTTAGAAGCGCCCTTCTTCTCCTCTAAAAGATCTCAAAATAGGTTGTAATTTTCTCAATTTTGGCGAATTACTTGGTAAAAGTGGATACACAGTCTGTCTTGCCAGGGCCCAATTGCAAGTTGCAGGTGAGTTTTTAAAATTTACCCACTTAATTTCATAATTTCAAGTTGATTTACTCTTCAAGTTTGCAGAATAAATAATAATAATCATCAAATTTCGAATTATTGAAGAATCGAGGGAACTACGGTATCGAGGAGGCTTCTATTTAGAGGAAATACGGTATGATTTTGCAAGATTTTAAAAGTTTTAACCAAAAACACACTGTTAGGAGGGAAAATGCGAAGAAAAACGTATGGAAGCCATTTATAATTCGTTAGAAATTGGGTCCCAGCACGGTACGGCTGCGTATCGAATTTTTTTGCTAAAGTAAATGAAGAAAAATGAAAGAATTAGCCTATTTCTAGAGGGCTACTGTAGCGCTCTGCTCTTCGAAGCAAGAAGAACGCGTTTTTTGACCGATTCCATGCAAAAAAAAGGCTTTCACACGGACTAGATAATTACTACTATGAGAGTGAATAGCTGATTCATCACAGCACATGACGGAGAAAGAGAAAGATTTGGCTTCAAAGTTCCAGACAGTGGGTGGAAGCAGAATTAGATTCCGAGGTCAGGACAACATTTTGAGAGTTCGCAAGGTCATAGAGGGAGTAGCCTTCTCGAACCGGATTTTGACTAATTTCCGGTGAGAAAGGATGCCAGGAAATTAGCTGAAACTTTTACAAAAAAAGGTGCTATTTTTCTTGCAAAATTAGTTCCACAAGGTGGGGAAAGAAATATACGCTCTTTTCCGGCCTTTGCCTTCCAGCTTTCAAAAAGGTTGAAAATGCAAGGAATTCATCTATCTTTTCGACCACCAGGGATGACAGATTAGTCCTCGCCTACTGCTGAACAATTCTCAAAAATGTCATCTTCCAATTTGTGGCTTCTTCCCCCCTTCGTGAGGGCCAATTGGCCAAGAAATTCTGAGGGAACCTGCGGGCATTTATCCTTTGAAATTTTGACAAATGTCGTTTGCTCAGTGAGGCCGATAAAAAGAGAAGAAAGAAAAGAACAACCGAGGGAAAAGTCAGATCAGATTCGATCTTATAAAGCTCCTATTAGTCACTCTCTTGGCTACTTTCAGCCCCCTCATTTTGGCGGATTGTATGCCTGGAAGTCGGATGAGGAAGGGATCTTTTTGGAAGCTCTGTCTCGAGGAGGAATCTGTCTGGCAAGGTTAGTCCTTCTTTTTTGAGCGATTTAGATCAGATCTCAGCCAGGAAGTCACATTTTTCAATTCTATAAAGTGCGTTTTATAGCTCTAAATCTCCTCTTAAGCTTTGCAAAAGGCTACATCTTCAAAAAATTATCAAAACATGCGAGAAAAAAAACGCACATCTTTAGTTTAAAAAATAGCTGCAGTAACCAATCATTTTGGATTTATATTGAATGGGTCATATTTCAGCGCAAAATTGAGCTGCAAAGGTTTTAAAAATGGCGATTTGTAGCCCTTGTTCTCCTCTCTAGTTTAACTACTCAAATTAGAAAAAAACTGCAAGTAGCGGCTTCTAATTGGAAATATTAGTCGTTTTTCTTTAAAAAAAGCTAACCTTTGACTTTTAACCTAATTTTCGTGTTCTCTTTTTCCTCCAACTAACTTGATTTTCACGCCAATTTGATCAACTTATTAAGCTGAAAATTTTCATTAGATCAAAAACGAAAGCTGGAGTTTATTATGTTTTTCTAACTCAATTCCCAGCTGGGATTGACTTCCTAATAAGGTCAAAGACTGAATGTAAAAGTTTACTGTAAACTCTAATTTTCGTCTAATTAGAGTGCGAATTCATATTTTTGATCAATTACAAAGTTGGAGAGGAGATAAAGAGCTGCAAAGTGTATTTTATAGACTTTTATTTGGTGAATTTTGAGCTGAGATATAGCCTGGAGAAGGGGCTATAAGATATGATTGCAGGAAGCTTGTTGAATTTGAAAGAGAAGGGGCTGATTTTGCAAGAAAATGAATAAAAAGTGAGAGATCTTGAAGAAAATCCAGCTCGAGGCGGCGATCCAATAGGGGAAAGTTTTCAATTTTCCCGAGAATCATGGCTATTTCTACGAGAGAGCCAATTAACCTATGAGCGAAAAATTGCTCCTCGACCTCGATAGGCTATAGGAGACGAGGGATGTGACCTCCACCGTGAAATTGCTCCCCACCTCTCCTCTGTGAATGAAATTCCAGCAAAATTGGCTGCTCTGAGAGAAAAACAAATAATTATCCTTTCCTTCACCCAGAGTTATAGGATGTTACGCCGAGTGGCTCCAACAACCAGCTGCTTTTGTTCCCTTCGGAGCCACCGTCGACCACTTAATTCATCCAGATGTGGGCTATCGCTTCAGCTGTCAAGCAGAGGGACGCTACAAGAGCTTTAAGAAAATAGGTTTGTCTTGATTTTTTAAAATAATTTTATTGTTCATTCATTTTCAACGTGTCTTTATCACTTAGAGAATAGACATATCGAGCTCTTAGAAAAGGGAAATACCGCCTTTCTGATGAGCAGAAATGGCCGAACCAGGCGCTTCACCTGCTATCCTTAGCCATTAAGAATTAGATTAGCTTCGAATAAATAAAGTTTGCTCCCGGAGCTAAGAATATTGCCTGTAAATGACTGTGTTTTTTGTAGCTTCCTATCGCTTATTTCGAGTATAAATGAAATTTGAAGAAAGGTCCTTATTGTGAGATTATTCGAACATTTCTTCGCTATCAAGTTCTGAACTTAAAAATATTCGAATAAAATAATCTTTGTTTCTCTAACTTTGAAGAGTTCGCTCAATCCTTCAAAACTTCCTCTTTTATAAGCTTTTATAAGTGCATCGAGCCTTCCTCCAACCAACGATTGCAATAATTTGATCTGACCGAGCTGTTGAATATCATCCAAGACGATTTGTTTCTAAAATTCGAATACTTTAGCTTATTTGGACGTGCCAATGAAGCTGGAAGTCCAACTCTTCTTCTTCAAAATCAGCAACACAGATTGAGAGAATCTCCGGCTGGAGGGAAATACAAATCTCTTTGATGAACGGACAGCCTCAAAGATAGACTTCTTTTGTCCGAATTTTCTGCTTTCCAAAGCAAAGTAAAACGCTTTTAAACAGATTAATCTAAATTTTTTTTGCTTCCTTCTCTTTTCCTTACTTCATCTTTAAATAGTCGAATTTCAGACAATCCAAGTAGAATCTCAGAGAAGGGAGATGTTTTTCAAAGTCTTCAGACTTATCGAAACCCTAAAATTGCCTTGAATCCATGAATATTTCAACTAGCTTTCATACTTTTGAAGCTAGAGTCAGTTCTGAAAACAAGTGGAAAACTTCAAAATTCGTTTGAGAAATGGCTGTTTTTATGGGAGAATGCGGTAATTTTAGAATACTTATGATACCTTATATGAGCATATATCGACTGTTCCTCCATTCCTCGTTGTCTATTTTTCTGGGAATTCTTTTTGTGAAAGAAGAGAGAAAATACTTGGTTGGATATCGAAATTCTCAAATTCCTTTAGAAATTCCACTAACTCTCTGGGTGGTTCTGGAGGAGCCAAGGGAGGATAAACTAATTTCCCTGGAAGTTTTATTCTTTTTTTCTATTTTAGCCAACCTCCTTGAAAAAATCTGCTAGAAACTTGTTTTGTGAAGGCGACCGTTTGCTTCTCAAATTCTTCATTAACATAAGATTGCACCAACAAATCTTCGAAATGTTTCCCGTTATTCACACAAGCCTTCCAATCTTGAGAGCTTGCAACTCGCTCAAATTCGATGGTAAAATGCTCCTGTTCACCATCAACAATCCTTAGCAGGTAGGATACAGTAACTGTGATCTCCGATTTGGCGACAATGATGAAATAAAGCAGTTGGGTGGATTGGCCATTAATCGGAAGATCATATAATTCAGGCCATGATTTACAAATCCTATATTCGTTGTCTTTTTCTCTGCTAAATGTTAAGAATTCGAGGAGAGGATGATTCAAATGTCTCTTCTGAAAATTAAAACAAGCAGAAAAGAGCTCAATTTGCCTGTCGAATCCCTTTATCTCCTCCTCTTTCTTTTCCTTACTTCCACAAAGGACGACTAGCGAAAGAAAAAAGCTGTTTCAATGGGGGCTTTTAGGAAAATTTAGGTATAACCCCCTCTACTGTTGAATTATAGCCTCCCATTATATAAACTAATTTAGTGGGGGTCTATTTTTATATGGCCTGTTTTGGGGGAATATATTTTAAAAAACCCCCCTCTCTCACTTTGGATAATTTTGAATCTGGGGGGCTTATTTTAAATCCTAAAAGAAAGAATAACGCCAAATACTGAATATTTCAAATTAAGAACTTATGATCAATCTGTGTTGCCTCATTAAACGCACAAATATTCGCAGATCTTCTCGTAGAATCTATCTCCCTCAACATTTCTCACTACTGCTTCCGAAGTATAACTTGTCGACTTATTGTTTCCACCAAGTTGAGGATAGCTCAGCTCAATCTTTTGACAGATTCCTCGCAAAAGTTTTTCTGATTTGCGACGGAAACTTGAGAGATACCAACTTCGCTTGCAATCAACATACCACTGATTTTGTTGTGCATAATGTCATTATCTTCCACAATTGTCAAAGTTTCAACGAGGAAAAGTATGACCCATTTCGGACAGAGGCAGATGAACAATCTTTTTTGCTAATGCGGCATCTTCATTCAAGGGAGTCCTTTCGAGCACGAAGAGTCATCTGAGAGTTCCATTTTTCACAGCTCATTTCTTTAAATCAAAAATACCCACCAAAGAAATAATAAAGGGGTGTTTATTTATATTTGGTGGGGGGATGAAATTAAATGCAGTGTACGTCACACCTAAATGGGGGTTCATAGTTACATTTGACTATGGAGGCTACACTTAAATTTGTCAGTGGGGAAATATATTTAAATTTGCGGGGGGAACATACTGAAATTTATTTTTTTTAGATTTTAAAGGAAGTTTCTTACCTTGGGGAGGATGGCTCCCAGGAGCGGGTTGGAGAGGGTACCCGCTTATATTGCTTGCGGCTAATTTTCGGCGATGGCGGCATTGCTAGTTGCTTGACGCATCATGGTATCTGAAAATTCTTTTGTGAAATTAGGTGTTGGGGACGGTGGGTGGAAAAAAGGAAAAAATCTAATGGAGGAAGGAAGGCTTGGTGTGGATAAAGGAAGAAAGTAAATGAGTGTGGTGGGAAAAGAAAGGCAATGGTTTCAATGAAAAGCTATTTCTCTAGTCGTTTTATATTTTTCGTATTAAATGCGCATTTAAAGCGAAAAAGGAGGTGAGAAATTGCAGTCTCTATTGCTAAACGCTCTTATTATTGATTGCTTCTCTTATCGGAAACTTGACCTTCGCAGTCTCTTTCCTAGTTTCTTCTATATTATTGTGGATAATTCCAAATGGCATCAACATCTTCTGCGAATGTAATAATACCAAAAGGTAAGCAAGTCGCCCTAAATATTGACCAGAAGTTTATTGTTATCAGTTACTTTTTCGGCGTTTTAAAGTTCAAAAATCTTTCAGCTTACACCGAATATGATGTAAATGAATTTACAAACTCTCGTCAAATTGGCAAAGGAGGCTTTTCTATAGTTTCTTACGCTAACCACCAAAAACTCGGGTAAGTTGGTTACTTCAACCAATGGAGACCAATTAGAGGTGTGGCTACAAAAGTATTATACAAATATGTAAGGAAAGAGGATTTTCGAGAAGCGTTTTTGCTCTTTGAGAAAGGCCACCATCCCCATATAATTCAAATCTTTGGGATTCTGACATCCCAAATGGCGAGACTCTCCACATCGCCGCTGTGTAATGGAATAGTCATGGAGTTCATGGAAATGGGTAGTTTGGAAAAGGTTGGATGATTGATTTGTTTAAAAGCAATATTCATTTTTTTGATAATTCATGATCACTCAAAGGAATATGAGAGCAAGCAGATTTATCGCTGGATTTATTTTATTTCAAATGGGCTCGATTATCTACACGAAGAGGGCATCATCCATCGGGATATCAAGCCGTCTAAGTTAGCTTTTATTTTTTAAAAAGTTGAACTTTAGCAGAGTTTTGATTCTAAAATAATGAATTACTGTAGATTCGTGGCTCTATAGTTTTACCCGAAGTTGCTTACTGTGGAAAATAAGACAAACTTGCGTATTCGCATTGCACCGAGATGGAGAGAGGGTTTTTCGTGGCAAAATCCATTTTTATCCTAAAATTTACTATTGGGTAAAAATGGATCTCGGTGACCCCAACTCTTGGAATACGCAATTTTGTCTTATTTTTTTTTCAAACAGACTATAATTAGATCAAATAAACTTGAATTTTGCAGCATTTTGCTTGGAAAATCACTGGACGACTTGAGAATTTCGGACTTCGGTCTTGCTCGCCAATTAGACACAGAGAGCTTCTTAACGAGCGGGTATGACCTATTACCGATCTTTTATTGTTAGTTCCTTTAGGACTGGAACTATAGTCTACACGGCTCCAGAAATTTTAAACAAAGAGCCTTATGGCAAGCCAGCTGACATTTATTCGTTGGCGATTACAATTTGGGAGATTGTTTATCGAAGGTGTAGAGAAGCAGAATTATCGAATTGAAATCTTGCAGCAAACCTTATTGCCAATTTCCTGGCGTCACATTTATTTCGTTGGTTTTGGCCGGAAGGAGGCCAGAAATTGTGACGGAAAATTCACTCAAATGGTTCTTTTCTCTAGTTTCTTACCCTGAAAACAAGCTAATTCAAAAACTATTGAAGAAGTTTGTTGTCTTTGCTTACTTTTGAATACAAGAATGATCTAGAGGATGGGATGACGATCCAGCAAATAGACCATATGCTCGCGCTTTTCTCGATTTTTCAGGAAGAATAGTAGAGAACTCGGTGGGAAATCAAGTCAAGGAGTTAGAGCAAGTCGTTTTTGTTGGACAAACCATAGAACAGAATTCAGAACCCTCAGAATTGGGGTTCCACTCTTCTGTAGGTTGAGTTTCAATCTTTTTTATAAGCGGTGTAGGCGCTGATTCTTGGAGGAATACATGACCATAAAATTGATTCCATTGTCATTTTCGATTCCAAAGAGAACAAATGGCGAACCTGTAAGCAGAGACTTCCTTTTAAAGTGGCATTCCACGGATCTGCTATCTTAAATGGCAAAATATATATTATGGGAGGCTATTATAATCCAAACGAACCATTTGCAAGCTGCTACAAGTTGGAAGAGAGTGGTGAATGGACCAAAATGGCTGATATGAACGAGAATAGAACTGAAATCTCACAGAGCACAATTGTTTTTGACTCAGAAATTTGGGTGATTGGTGGATCGAATGAGAGTAATAGACTAAAAGCAGTGGAAAAATACAATTCCCAAACAAATATTTGGACTAAAATGCCGTAAGTTGTCTTTTAAAAAATACAAAATGAAAGTGATCTCAATTTTGAACGAAATAGCACATCTGCTTCAATAATTGGTGGAAAAATCTTTGTTTCTGGTGGTTGGGATGGGTATAAGTCTTTAAAATCAGTAGAAGTCTATGATCCAGCCAAGAACAAATGGGAAATATTCTGTGATATGCCGTTTGAATTGAGTCATCATTGTTCAATAGTTGAAGGAACAAATCTAATAATCATTGGAGGAGTGAAATCTGATGATACGTCCTCAGATGAAGTCTGGAAAGTAGACGTCTTTGATCCAAAAAAGGAGTGGATCAAGATGCCCAGCTTAAAACAAGGACGATACTGGCATGGAGCAGTCAAATTATCAAATGGAATTATGGTCTTTGGAGGAGAAATTGACGACAGAACTCTAATGGATTCCGTCGAAATATTCGATGGAACTAGCTGGACTGAGGGACCTGAGTTGCCAGAAAAACAGGGCGCATTTTCTTCTTTTCCTCTTTCAATAAAAACTGAAAGACAATTGCTGCTCCAATATTTCGATGATAACATTCTAAAGAGAAAATTTGAAAAACAACATATTGAAATGAGGCAACAAGTTGTTTCCTCAGAATTGGGGTTCCACTTTTCTGTAGGTTGAGTTCAAATCTTTTTTATAAGCGGTGTAGGCGCTGGTTCTTGGAGGAGTGCATGACTATGATGCAACTGACTCCATTGCCATTTTCGATTCCAAAGAAAACAAATGGCGGACCTGTAAGCAGAGACTTCCTTTTGCAGTGGCAGACCACGGATCTGCTATCTTAAATGGCAAAATATATATTATGGGAGGCAATAATTATCTATATGAACCATTAGCAAGCTGCTACAAGTTGGAAGAGAGTGGTGAATGGATCAAAATGGCTGATATGAACGAGAAAAGAACTGACATCTCACAGAGCACAATTGTTTTTGACTCAGAAATTTGGGTGATTGGTGGATGGAATGGGAGTGATCCACTAAAAACAGTGGAAAAATACAATCTCCAAACAAATATTTGGACTAAAATGCCGTAAGTTTTCTTTTATAAAATACAAAATGAAAGTGATCTCAATTTTATACGAAGTTCCTCATCTGCTTCAATAATTGGTGGAAAAATCTTTGTTTCTGGTGGTTGGGATGGGACACAGCGACTAAAATCAGTGGAAGTCTATGATTCAGCCAAGAACAAATGGGAAATATTCTGTGATATGCCGCTTGAATTAAATGAACATTGCTCAATAGTTGAAGGAACAAATCTAATAATCATCGGAGGAGTGAAATCTGATGATACGTCCTCAGATGAAGTCTGGAAAATAGACGTCTTTGATCCAAAAAAGGAGTGGATCAAGATGCCCAGCTTAAAACAACGACGATACTGGCATGGAGCAGTCAAATTATCAAATGGAATTATGGTCTTTGGAGGATCAATTGTCACCAAAACTCGAATAGATTCTGTCGAAATATTCGATGGAACTAGCTGGACTGGGGGACCTGAGTTGCCAGAAAAACAGGGCGCATTTTCTTCTTTTCCTCTTTCAAAAGAAACTGAAAAACAATTGCTGCTGCAACTTTTCTAATATATTTGTATATAATTAAATGTTTACAATATTTTGTTTTTGATCTCTCCGACCAGGAGACAACCTGTACCACAATATGTTCAAGACTAAAATAAAAATATTGACCAAATTTCGAAGTATTCCATCCTTCTTTTTATCTTACTTTTGCCTCTCCTCGCCCCTGTATTTTCTTCAATAAAGCAGTGAGAAAAGTATCTCGAGTGGAAACAACAACAGTTTGGGGTGCCGGCTATATTAGAGCAACGGTCTATCTCAACACGGGCTGTCTCCATCAGACTGTTATAGTCGGCATGGATGATGAATGCTTTTAGACGAGGATGGAGGAGAACAGCTGGCTGGCGAATCCATGAAAAGACGTGGAGATTTGAGACATTTTTGATGATTTGGGCTTCTTTTTCTTTTTGAGATGTACTCGCACGCTGAAATAAATAGGATAGAGTACTGTAGCTCCTATGATCCAGCGTTGTAAAAATAATTATAGCTCAGTCTGATGAGGAGCTGGCCTCGATTTTCCTCACAAAGTAAGAGCATCCATTTTCGTTAGAATCTTCAGAAAATCTTTAGCTTCCAACTATTTTATTTAGTCAGAAAAATGTATTTTCAAAGCTTGGTGATGATTTTGAGGATGAGAAGTTTTGGAAGATTTTGAGAGAAGAATTTGCCTCGCTTGAAGATTTCGATCCTAGATTTGTTTGAACTTTGGAATGGAAAAATAGAAAAATACCACTTCGCTTGGAAGATGAATTCTTCCTCAATTTTTAGCATTTCTTTCTCCATTTTTAGTGGCTAAAAGAGTTAATTCTAAATAAATTATTTGGGACGAAGGATGGCCAGAAAAAGACTGGAAAAAGCAAAGAAACAGGAAAAATAAAATAAAATTTATGAAAAGAATCGTCTACGAACTTCTTTAAAATCGTCGGCTTCTTTTTGCTTATTGAATTGGATATAGGGTTGTTATAGACGCGCTATAAAAGGAGCATTATTCTTTGATAAATCAGTCTTGTTTTCTCTCTCTTATCTATAGGGGGTGACCTACGGGTCGTGGGGATCATGGGTCTATAACATGGAGGTCCCTGGGTTAAAACTGTTACTTTTCAGCTAACAGACTTCTTATGAAGTACCCGGCGCAAGTATGGTGTCCGCTAAGGTTGCAGCAGTGACCGGTCCAACTTTTGCATGGCCAGGACCTTAAAAATTGATATTGAGATTCATTATATTCCCAGGAAACATTACTATTCCAAGGCCAATAGTAAGAGGAATCAGCCAGCTGGCTTACCAAATAAACAAGCGGAATTCACATCAAATTAAATCGAATTCACGCATATTTTATGATTGTGCTGCAAATATGATCTAGATGCGACTTTTCCATCTTTGTCATTGGTCACTTTTTTTGTTAAGAGCAGAGATAGAATCTCAGGGTGAATTACCCGCTCGCCTTAAAGAAATAAAAATAAATTAATAAAAATGTTTTGGAACATTGCGGAGTTTCCACACCATAATACGTGAGACCAACAAACCGAGATCCATTTCCCCTCCCCTCTCCCTCCACCGCCATTACTCTTATTCTATGGAACTATTCTCATTACTGCCACCACTACGAATATGGACACCTGATCAATGTTCACTATTCTGCAAGAGAATCACCTCTCGTAGGTTCAAAAAGGCCACATCACAGGCGATAAGTATTATCACCGTTCCGAATCCTAGAACAAAGAGACAATAGCGCATTACCAGCTACTGAATCCCATAAAGATAAGAGTGGAACTTAAGTAGCCAAAAACGGAGATAAGATCACAACAGGAGTAAGACCTGGAGCAGATTGGCCAGCCACCACCCAAGCTAAGACGCGAACGCCGTCAAGCTCCACCGCCTCCTGTCCAGCCAGAAGAGCCAGCACAACCAGTCCGGAGGAAAAGAGGAAGACCAGCAGTCCAGCCAACAATCCAGCCAGCCCAGCCAGCACAAAGAATGGAGAGGAGAAACGTTCAATTACCATCGTACGACAATAGTGAGCCCTTCAGAGGATTCATTAGACGATTGAACGACTTCTTAAATCTATACAACTACACCCCGGAGGAGGCCCTGAGAGCTCTTCCAGCGACACTCACTGGAAGGGCTAGGGACGCATTTGATGAGATCCCACGAAATCTCATCGTGAACGGCCCTTGGGAGCAACTGGTAAGCGAACTAGGAGCCCGCATCAACACAGAAGACCAGGTCGTCACAGCACAATCCCAGCTAGCAGCATGCAGACAAGGAGATAGAACCGTCCAGAAATTCGCAGAAGAAGCAAAGAATCCTCGCTGTGCAAATATGCCAAGAAATGGAATTGGACGAAATCTTCGAGAACCACAGAATCAACGACACATGCTATCTGTACACGCCGGCAAAATCAGAAAACCAGACTGTTTTCATCATTCCCGGAAGCTACGATTTGACCAAAATCAGTCCAACAATAGCCTGCAGCGAAGCCATGCCGTTCATCAGGAGAATTGGCAACAAATGGGAGTGGAAGAGAACAAAAGAAACTGTTGGATAGATACGAAGTAATGGATGGAATCCTGTACAGAAAAAGGAGAAACAGAATGGATAGTCCTGCAGCAATCATACCACCTGAGCCTCGGTTCACTCAACCCATAATAAAGAAATATCACGAGCAAGGGAACCTGGCAGCACATGGAGGAGTAAGAAGAACACTGTCAGCCGTGGAGAAAAGATTCATCTGGACAAATATGAAGAAGGAAATTGGAGGTTACATCAAAGGCTGCCCGGAATGCCAGATGAGGAAAACGGACAAGCACAGACAATGCAAGGTGCCGTTTGGAACATTTCCAATACCAGAGAAGCCATTCTCGAGACTCCACATCGATATCGTAGGACCACTTCCTCTTAACAGAAAAAGGGAAGAGATACATCCTAACAGCCATCGACGCCTTTTCAAAGTTCGCAATTGCAATTCCTATCGCAAGGCAGACAGGACAATGCCTCGCCGAAGAATTTTGGACAAATGTGGTAATGAAGTACGGTACGCCAGAAACAATTGTCACGGATCAAGGAGCAAACCTCAAAGGAGGAGAAATGAGCAAAATCATGGAGATCGCTGGAATTAAGCATCACGTCACAGCACCGTACGCTCATCACTCAAATGGCCAAGTGGAAAGACTACATCGGACAATCGAAGAAGCAATCTCGTCTTATGTAAACTCCTCACAGAACGACTGGGACGAGTACATAGACAATGTAATCTTCGCGCTGAACTCGGCTCCACACTCGACAACCGACGTGTCGCCGTTCGAGATGTTGTTCAGATGGAACCCGAGACTTCCAGAAGACAATCAAATCGAACCAGAGGCGCTACTCTACACGGATGGAGCAGACTTCGTGGAAAGATTGAAGGAGAACAGAAGAAGGATTCGGAAATTGAAAGAAATGAAAGAGGCTGGGAAAAGAAAAGAAACAGAAGAACCAGTGGAAGAACAAATCAAGATTGGTGATTTAATCCTAGTAAAGAAACCTGCAAAGAACAAGCTGGCCCCACTACGTTCTGGTCCCTATTAGGTGACTGGGATCAGAAACAACAGTATCCTGTATGATGGTGGAAAAGGAGATACCCGGATAGTACATTCAAACAACGCAACAAAATGGAGGGAGCGTGATGAAGGAGACCAAAGAAGACAACTCAACCAAGTCTTGTGAGGACACAAGCAATCTCCGGAAAAGGGAGATGTTATAGACGCGCTATAAAAGGAGCATTATCCTTTGATAAATCAGTCTTGCCTTCTCTCTCTTATCTATAGGGGATGACCCTCGGGTCGTGGGGATCATGGGTCTATAACAGGGTGAGGTGATGCCATTATAAATTCCAAAATCCTCTTCCCTTGGCTCAATTGTCCCATCTTTTTCTCTTAATTTCATCTTTCAAATTCTTTGGTTGCGTTATTCCTCCTCCTTTCCCTACTGGCTGTCGTTTCAGCTAAGGTCTCTTTATGTCCAACTCTTGATGTCTACCACAATGAGATTTGCTATCTCTACGTGAGCTCCTCAGTCAATTGGCTGGATGCGCTTAATTATTGTGAAAGCAAGGGATACAAATTGATCAGCATTGAGAACGAAAATGTGAGTTTTCTCCTAGTTTTTGGTATTGATCGATCTCTTTCAAATTAAATCAAATTTAAACGGAAACAACAAAATTACAGGCGAGATTTAGGCTAGTTTTTGTTCAAAATAGAGTGGTGTTTGGTATCATCGATAGAGAAAATCCCCCTGAATTATAAGATTTACTATTAATATTCTCTTTTTTCAGGAGGAACAATTCCAATCGTTTAACGCCATTGGCGTCTACAGCTGGCTGGGATTGCGATGTTTGGGCAACTCGACGGACTCCTGTCAATGGGGATCTTCTTCAAATCTGCGCAAATTCAATGCAAACGACTATTCAAACTTTGCTGCAGGTCATCCGAATTCTCAAATTGGACTTTGTGTCATACTTGACTGTATGGTGAGCAACAGTAAATGGTGTCAATGGAAGAGTGCTGACTGCTCCAAGACGAATCAGTACATCTGCACGCGATCGGCTCTTCAAAAGTTGGAAGAAAATAAAGATTTTTTTAGCAAAGAAATTGACATAAATTACTGTACTTTTTTTCTTCAAGAAAGAGTTCTTTTTTTTTAAAAAACTTTTCATGATTTTGAGATAGTTTTACTTATTTTTAAGATTTTTGATGTTCTGCAATCTTATAGAGGAGATCAAGAGCTACAATTTGATATATAGAAGATCAAAAATTATTCAAGTTAATGGGAAATTTCAAGCGATTTATGATCGAGAAGATGAGGCTCTTTTTTGAACATTTTCTCCACAAAAATGACTCTTTATTTTTAGTTTTTAGCGCCAGTCTTCATGAAGGCAGAGCGAACGCAAGTATAATAGAGTTGTTCGTTGCAATCAGCTGAGAGCCAGCTGCCAACGTTGTACATCTGCGTGGCTGTGGCGCTGTCCATCTTGACACAGTTTCCAATCTTCGGGTTGGGATGTCCCTGAGCAAAGTTGGTGTAGCTATCAGCTGTGAGTTTCTTCTGCTTGGAGAGGGAGCCCCAGAAGCACGAATCGGGAGTATTTCCATAGCAGCGGAGGCCAATCCAACTGATAGCCGACTTGGTTTGAAAGGTTTGCTGCGTTTGCATCTGGAAGCTCATCAATGTTTTTGGTAATAAAAGCCACAATACCTTCTCATTTTCAATGGCCAACAAGCTGTAGCCCTGCTTTTCACAGGCGCTTTGAGCATCCATCCAAGAGCTGCTCACATAAGAATATTGGAGACACTTCTCCTCATAGAAGAACTCATTTATTGGGCAAATATGAACGTTATAGGGATTTAGAGCAAAAGCCCCAGCTGAGAAGAAAACAAGCAGGAGGAGAGAAGCTCTATTTTTCTTCTAACCACTGAAAATCTTATGTACGTCAATCTTGAGCCGGTTAACTCTACAATCTTATCACGGATTCTTTAAAGAATCTCTGGTTAAAATTTGGTGCAACTTCACATACTCACGACCGAGAAATAGCAAAAATTTCAAAATTCGTAAACTTTTGCACGCTACTGTACGTCTGTATTCGTCGACTATTAGGTTGGTAAAATATGAATGCTAATTTTTGTGTCAAACAGATTTTTTTTAAATTACAAAATTTTAATCCAAGAGATAACTCTCCATTATTATCAATTAACTTTGCCAACGTCCACGCAAATTATGAATACCTCTTTCGAAGCATTCTGCTGGCTGCGATTCAAAGAAGTTGGTCACTCAAAATGCGATGTCTTCACGATTTTCGAATTTTTTTTCCCGCTAAGGAATGCTGCATCGATCGGAAAAGATGGTAGTCGGATGGAGCCAAGTCTGGACTATAAGGCGGATGAGGCAGAAGTTTCCAACCCAACTCCTCAAAGTGACTCACCGTAACTGTTTGACCAGAATTCAAAATGCACCAAACCTTTGCAGTTCCACCAGACACAAAACATAACCTTTTCACCATGAATACCAGGTTTTGGAGTTGGTTTCGGAGGCTAATAACGAATATGAACCAATTAATATAAAAAAGATGCGCAAGAAAATGCTCTTTAAAATAAGCATAAAAACATATGTAAATGTTTAGTATATCAAAAATATAACACATCAAAGTTTACTCGCATTCATATTTTAACAGGCTAATAACAATCCAAAAGTTATTGTACTTGAATTTGGTCATGTTTGTGTCCTCCCTTTCTGCAATCCACTGCTTTTACTGCCGCTAGATATGAAGGTGACCTGATCACCACTTCAAATCCCAAAGCCACAATGTCAGGCTCGGAAATTAAGGTTCCAGAAGTTGGAAACTCAAGAAGACGAAGTGCAGGAGCGCCAGACACACAATTCTAGAAGTTGCTTTGTAATATCTCTCAAACTACCTTGACGTATTTCAAGAGAAATTCGGAAGTTATGTTGCAAGTTGTGTTGGTTTCGAAACAGCTAGCCTTCCGGTCAACCAGACTCTGCAGGAACTCATCGTCAATTCCAAAATTCATGCGCCAATTGAAATTGAATGCATATCCAAAGTGTAGACTAATTTCGTCTGCCTATAGGAGAGAAGCTGGACGAAAACAAGGAGAAACTTACTGTTCTCCAAAAAGGGAGACGCCGAAATCGTTCCATTTGGCTTGGTTTCAATATCGAAGGTCCGTCGAAAATTTCAACTTCACGAACATCTAAAAGGTTTGAATGGCTTGAATCGGGAAAGATACAGTAGTTGGAGCTCAGCTTTCAGACATTCCAAGAAATTCCATGCCTCAGCTCCAAAGCTTCGGGCATCACTTCCTTCCATATCGAAAAAAAACTGATATTTTGTCGGAAAGGAGCGATCTTTTTTTCGTGAATACTTCCGTCACAACTTTAGAAGTACTTTTTGACGGGTACGCCTAGAAATATTTTTATTTTATAGAAGAGTTTGTGGCTTTGGAATGAAATGTGGTTTTTACGCTATTTGAATGGTATACGTCTTTAGGATTCACTACTTTAAGATTCTCTTTTGAGTCATGGACAGTTTATTATTAATACCGTATCCAGCATACGGTATCCTCCCAAATAGACGAGTCCTCTGTTGAGCAACTTATTATGTTTTTTGAACTGTTCGCTAGCTTTCATAATTTTGGATCTTTTACTAACTTGAAGAAGAAATCAAAAGCTACAACTTAGCAGAAGATTGAAACTTATGAAAACAAGTGGTAACTAATTAGCTTTTCCTAGGAACAATACGGCATCCTTCAAGAGTTAAGGAACGGAGAAAGAAACGACCAGTTTTTTGAGATGCTTATAATTTGATATCAAAATAGTGGAAGAGGATCAAAGACCTTAAGACCGACAGGTAGTATGTCACTATTCAAGCCTCTAATGCAGGAAATACGGTAAATCCTCTTTTCTGATAGTGTAATAGAATAGAAAAGGGGAGAACTTGCGGCTCTAACAAAGAACTGAAACTTACAAAAGAATATCGCCTAATTGAGAAGAAGGAAATAAGCTTGTTGAAAAGATAAACGGAGAAATCGAAATAATCCGAGGCAGCCATTTTCACGAGATGTTGAGGAATCACAATTTTTCTATTATTTCTGTCTATCATCACTTCGCGTTGAATATAATAGTCGACAGTCACACCGACATCGTGTAGAACAAGACGACGAATTTTTTGCCTTATTCCCGCTTGAAACTCAAAGTAACAGTAGTTCTCCTCATCTTTCTAAATTCCATTATTCTCGAAAAGAAAAGAAAGTTACCACACCAAATTTTAGTAGAATATTAGCCGATTCAATCGGTTTGCACGGCAGATGTCTAAATCGAGTAGACAACTCCTCAAAATGCAGACGATCCTTCCAAGGGAGGAAACTCCCAATGTTGGCGAGAACAACAACAGGACAGCTCTGCATACTCAAGATGACTCTTAGACGAACTAAATCGAAACTAGCCAGTGCCAATCAATAAACGTATGAAAGAAAGGGGAACGGCTTGAAAAAGCTTCATGCAAATCAATGAAGTGAGAAAAAGGCAGATCGAACTAACCTCATTGGGCTAGTAGAGCAGGTCACTGGTCAAAAACCGATTTATTGATTCCAACTGAATTGTGCTTTAAAGGGACAGTCCCCCAGAAATACCGTAATCCACTAGTGTAATACAAAATTTTAGACTCTAATCCTAAAACTCTTTTCTAGCATTTTTCATAATTTTTATAAGAAACTAATATTTTTTCTATTATTCTTACCCCCCAAAAAATCCTATTTTGACTACCTTCACAGGCAAAATTCAAAAAGAATTTTGAAACTACCAATAGGCTTAGGCATTATGTCTTATTTATTGAAAAAGCCATCTTCGGATAGGGTAATAAAAACAAGATTTTCGGGCAGCCCGAAACGGGTAGAGTAGTAA
The DNA here is from genome assembly GCA_932521405.1 of Oscheius sp. JU1382. Classification (NCBI taxonomy): domain Eukaryota; kingdom Metazoa; phylum Nematoda; class Chromadorea; order Rhabditida; family Rhabditidae; genus Oscheius; species Oscheius sp. JU1382. The sequence continues at coordinate 8,668,416 of OW051475.1, forward strand.
CAAAACTACTACTCGCCCAAGTCCGGCCATGATTCAATTTTGTGTTGTCAGGAGGGCCGCGGGTTCAATCACCTCCATGACTTACATTTTTACTTTATTAATTCAAGTCTTTTAAAAAAATATTTTTTGACGTTTTGACTCAACTTTATTGCATTGACATGTCCTCATTATCCAATTCATTATCTCATTTTTTGAGCAATCCTATTGATAAAAGATACCTGCCTGCTTGGTTGGTTCTTTAAATAAAAATCCAATTTTTCGACTCAGATCTACTTAACAGCTCAATAAGTCAGAGAATTCCAATGCTACAGAGCAACTGGAACAGTAAAGAACTAATTCAGTGTGCTTTGTGCGGCTGAATTGAGTCAAAAATATGCAAAAAAAGAAAATATTAATAGTAAATCTTATAATTCAGGAGGATTTTCTCTATCGAATGATACCAAACACCACTCAATTTTGAACAAAAACTAGCCTAAATCTCGCCTGTAATTTTGTTGTTTCCGTTTGAATTTGATTTAATTCGAAAGAGATCGATTAATACCAAAAACTAGGAGAAAAACCTACATTTTCGTTCTCAATGCTGATCAACTTGTATCCCTTACTTTCACAATAATTAAGCGCATCCAGCCAATTGACTGAGGAGCTTACGTAGGGATAGCAAATCTCATTGTGGTAGACATCAAAAGTTGGGCAGAAGGAGACTTTGGCTGAGACGAGAGCCAGTAACGAAAGGAGGAGGAATGAAGCAACCAAAGAACTTGAAAGATGAAATTAAGAGAAAAAGGTGAGACGATTGAGTCAAGGGAAGAGGATTTTGGAATTTATAATGGCATCACCTCACCCTATATCCAATTCAATGAGCAAAAAGAAGCCGATGATTTGGAAGAAGTTCGAAGACGCTTTTTTCCATAAATTTTTTTTCCTGTTTCCTTGCTTTTTCCAGTCTTTTCTGGACATCCTTCGTCCTAAATAATTTATTTAGAATTAATTTTTTTAGCCACTAAAAATGGAGAAAGAAATGCTAAAAATTGAGGAATAATTCATCTTCCAAGCGAAGTGGTATTTTTCTATTTTTCCATTCCAAAGTTCAAAAAATCTAGGATCGAAATCTTCAAGCGAGGCAAATTCTTCTTTCAAAATATTCCAAAACATCTCATTCTCAAAATCATCACCGGGATTTGAAAATGCATTTTTCTGACTAAATAAAATAGTTGGAAACTAAAGATTTCCTGAAGATTCTAATGAAAATGAATGCTCTTACTTTGTGAGGAAAATCGAGGCCAGCTCCTCATCAGACTGAGCTATAATTATTTTTACAACGCTGGATCATAGAAGCTACAGTACTCTATCCTATTTATTTCAGCGTGCGAGTACATCTCAAAAAGAAGCCCAAATCATCAAAAATGTTAAAAAAATTACTAAACTCAAAGTATTATTTTTACTTCCAAGATTGGATCAATTTTGACAAACGAATAGGCGACGAAGATATTAATTTTAAGGTCAATTTTAAAGAACTACTTTATCCAAAAATTTCAGGAAACATTCACTAATCAACTAAGAAAATGCAGTCGAAAATTAGTTGAAAAACGATACTGGAGGACAGTCGTTGTCTCTTGTTCATTCTGTCCAATAGCATTTATGACAGCTTGGCAGCGTCTAGACATAGACTCGATGAGTTTTTCGATTTTGGCTTGAGGAATATCAGACCAAGCTTTGGCAAGTATATTCAACTTTTCATTGGCATTTTGAACTCTAATCTTGCTGGTGGCTCGTTCCAATTCATCCCAAAGGTTCTCTATTGGATTAAGGTCAGCCGATTGACTTGGTCATTCAAGAACCCTGACTTTTTTCGCCTTAAGATAGTTAGTAACCAAGCGATCTATGCTTTGGGTCATTATCTTGTTGGAACAGGAAGTTTCTTGACATTGACGACCTTGCGAATGGTAGCATTTGTGTCTCCAAAATGTCCTTGTACATTAACACTCGCTTTAGACTCGTAGTATTTGGCAACATCGGCTTGAATTTCAACCGCGGAAGCACGCGGGTTCTGTTTCGCGGCCTTGATTATCATTTTATCTTGATGAAAAGTTGTTACTTTAGGTTTTCCGTTTCGAGGATTTTTCTAATCACACCAAAACGATGATACTTTTGAATAAGTTTTGTAACGGTGCTCTTGGCAAGTTCAAACTGCTCAGCGATAGAACTTTTACTCGCGCCACCATGGAACGACCTGATAATCATTTTTGAACTTCTAAGGAGGTCCTGTGCCACGAACGATCCTAAAGCACTCTATTTATTAATAACAAATGCAATTAAAGCGTGATTAGCAAGAAAAACACAAAAAATAACGAATAAACTCGCAAATTCCAAAAGTTTACATACTTTTGGACGACCCAATTTCAATCGACTTATGATCTTTGGAGGAAAAACTGCTAGCAAAAATCAAATTAACTCTGATGAACTATTTAATGGAGGACTTTGGAAAGAAGTTACTAGAATTCCAGATTTATTTGGCTTCTTTTCGTTTGTTCCACTACCACGGGACACAGACGAGCAATTACTTCAATGGGTGTGTTAGGCTGATTAATCAAATAAACTACACACATTTTTTCGACTTAATAATCCCCTTTTCTGGGAGCATCAGCTATCGTCTTTTTTATGAACAAACTATAAGTCAAGGAGCCCATAGTGAAATCTAGCGTAACTTTTTCCTTTTTTGAATGTTTTAAGCCAAAAACCTAGAAATTCTCTGACTTATTTCATCGCCCGCCCCGAAAAAGAAGATTCCCATGCTCGACAGCTAGCTAAAAATGTCTCAAATCTCCACGTCTTTTCATGGATTCGCCAGCCAGCTGTTCTCCTCCATCCTCGTCTAAAAGCATTCATCATCCATGCCGACTATAACAGTCTGATGGAGACAGCCCGTGTTGAGATAGACCGTTGCTCTAATATAGCCGGCACCCCAAACTGTTGTTTCCACTCGAGATACTTTTCACACTGCTTTATTGAAGAAAAAACAGAGGCGAGGAGAGGCAAAAGTAAGATAAAAAGAAGGATGGAATACTTCGAAATTTGGTCAATATTTTTATTTTAGTCTTGAACATACTGTGGTACAGGTTTTCTTCTGATCAGAGAGATCAAAAACAAAATATTGTAAACATTTAATTATATACAAATATATTAGAACAGCTGAAGCAGCAATTGTTTTTCAGTTTTTATTGAAAGAGGAATAGAAGAAAAGAAGCCGCGTTTTTCTAGTAATTTAGGCCCTTGTTTCCAGCTGATTTCATCGAATATTTCGACGGAATCCATTCGAGTTGTATCGTCAATTTCTCCTCCAAGGACCATGATTTCATTTGATAATTTGACAGCTCCATGGCGAAATCGTCGTTGTTTTAAGCTGGGCATCTTGATCCACTCCTTCTTTGGATCAAAGACATCTATTTTCCAGACTTCATCTGAGGGCTTACTACCAGATTTCACTCCTGCGATGATTATTAGATTTGTTCCTTCAACTATTGAGCAATGTCCAACTAATTCAAGCGGCATATCACAGAATATTTCCCATTTGTTCTTGGCTGGATCATAGACTTCCACTGATTTTAAACATTTCCCATCCCAACCACCAGAAACAAAGATTTTTCCACCAATTATTGAAGCAGATGAGGAACTTCGTCCAAAATTGAGATCACTTTCATTTTGTATTTTTTAAAAGAAAACTTACGGCATTTTAGTCCAAATATTTGTTTGGAGATTGTATTTTTCCACTGTTTTTAGTGCACTCCCATTCCATCCACCAATCACCCAAATTTCTGAGCCAAAAACAATTGTGTTCTGTGAGATGTCAGTTCTTTTCTCGTTCATATCAGCCATTTTGGTCCATTCACCACTCTCTTCCAACTTGTAGCAGCTTGCTAATGGTTCTTTTGGATTATTTTCGCCTCCCATAATATATATTTTGCCATTTAAGATAGCAGATCCGTGGAGCATCACTGCAAAAGGAAATCTCTGCTTAAAGGTCCGCCATTTGTTCTCTTTGGAATCGAAAATGGCAATGGAGTCAGTTGCATCATAGTCATGCACTCCTCCAAGAACCAGCGCCTACACCGCTTATTCAAAGGTTTTAGCTGAACTTACAGAAGAGTGGAACCCCAATTCTGAGGAAGCAACTTGCTGCGCTATTTCAATATGTTGTTTTTCCAATTTTCTCTTTAGAATTTTATCACCGAAATATTGAAGCAGCAATTGTCTTTCAGTTTTTATTGAAAGAGGAATAGAAGAAAATAAGCCGCGTTTTTCTGGCAACTTAGGTCCTTCTTTCCAGCTGATTCCATCGAATATTTCGACGGAATCCATTCGAGTTGTATCGTCAATTTCTCCTCCAAGGACCATGATTTCATTTGATAATTTGACAGCTCCATGGCGAAATCGTCGTTGTTTTAAGCTGGGCATCTTGATCCACTCCTTTTTTGGATCAAAGACATCTATTTTCCAGACTTCATCTGAGAGCTTACTACCAGATTTCACTCCTGCGATGATTATTAGATTTGTTCCTTCAACTATTGAGCAATGTCCAACTAATTCAAGCGGCATATCACAGAATATTTCCCATTTGTTTTTGGCTGAATCATAGACTTCCACTGATTTTAGTTGCTTTGTCCCATCCCAACCACCAGAAACAAAGATTTTTCCACCAATTATTGAAGCAGATGAGGAACTTCGTCCAAAATTGAGATCACTTTCATTTTGTATTTTTTAAAAGAAAACTTACGGCATTTTAGTCCAAATATTTGTTTGGAGATTGTATTTTTCCACTGTTTTTAGTGGATCACTCCCATTCCATCCACCAATCACCCAAATTTCTGAGCCAAAAACAATTGTGCTCTGTGAGATTTGAGTTCTCTTCTCGTTCATATCAGCCATTTTGGTCCATTCACCACTCTCTTCCAACTTGTAGCAGCTTGCAAATAGTTCGTTTGGATTATTATAGCCTCCCATAATATATATTTTGCCATTTAAGATAGCAGATCCGTGGAGCATCACTGCAAAAGGAAATCTCTGCTTAAAGGTCCGCCATTTGTTCTCTTTGGAATCGAAAATGGCAATGGAGTCAGTTGCATCATAGTCATGCACTCCTCCAAGAACCAGCGCCTACACCGCTTATTCAAAGGTTTTAGCTGAACTTACAGAAGAGTGGAACCCCAATTCTGAGGAAGCAACTTGCTGCGCTATTTCAATATGTTGTTTTTCCAATTTTCTCTTTAGAATTTTATCACCGAAATATTGAAGCAGCAATTGTCTTTCAGTTTTTATTGAAAGAGGAATAGAAGAAAATCCGCCATGTTTTTCTGGCAACGTAGGTCCCTCAGTCCAGCTAGTTCCATCGAATATTTCGACGGAATCCATTCGAGTTGCGATGTCAATTGCTCCTCCAAAGACCATAATTCCATTTGATAATTTGACTGCTCCATGCCAGTATCGTCGTTGTTTTAAGCTGGGCATCTTGATCCACTCCTTTTTTGGATCAAAGACGTCTATTTTCCAGACTTCATCTGAGGACGTATCATCAGATTTCACTCCTCCGATGATTATTAGATTTGTTCCTTCAACTATTGAGCAATGTCCAACTAATTCAAGCGGCATATCACAGAATATTTCCCATTTGTTTTTGGCTGAATCATAGACTTCCACTGATTTTAGTTGCTTTGTCCCATCCCAACCACCAGAAACAAAGATTTTTCCACCAATTATTGAAGCAGATGAGGAACTTCGTCCAAAATTGAGATCACTTTCATTTTGTATTTTTTAAAAGAAAACTTACGGCATTTTAGTCCAAATATTTGTTTGGAGATTGTATTTTTCCACTGTTTTTAGTGGATCACTCCCATTCCATCCACCAATCACCCAAATTTCTGAGCCAAAAACAATTGTGCTCTGTGAGATTTGAGTTCTCTTCTCGTTCATATCAGCCATTTTGGTCCATTCACCACTCTCTTCCAACTTGTAGCAGCTTGCAAATAGTTCGTTTGGATTATTATAGCCTCCCATAATATATATTTTGCCGTTTAGGATAGCAGATCCATGGTCTAACACTTCAAAAGGAAGTTTCTGCTTACAGGTCCGCCATTTGTTCTTTTTGGAATCGAAAATGACAATGGAGTCAGTCAGTTTGTCATGCAGTCCTCCAAGAACCAGCGCCTACACCGCTTATTCAAAGGTTTTAGCTGAACTTACAGAAGAGTGGAACCCCAATTCTAAGGAAGCAACTTGCTGCGCTATTTCAATATGTTGTTTTTCCAATTTTCTCTTTAGAATTTTATCACCGAAATATTGAAGCAGCAATTGTCTTTCAGTTTTTATTGAAAGAGGAATAGAAGAAAATCCGCCATGTTTTTCTGGCAACGTAGGTCCCTCAGTCCAGCTAGTTCCATCGAATATTTCGACGGAATCCATTCGAGTTGCGATGTCAATTGCTCCTCCAAAGACCATAATTCCATTTGATAATTTGACTGCTCCATGGCCAAATCGTTCCTGGTTTAAGCTGGGCATCTCGATCCACTCCTTTTTTGGATCAAAGACGTCTATTTTCCAGACTTCATCTGAGAGGGTTCTATCATATTTCACTCCACCAATGATTATTAGATTTGTTCCTTCAACTATTGAACAATGAGAATCTAATTCAAGCGGCATATCACAGAATATTTCCCATTTGTTCTTGGCTGAATCATAGACTTCTACTGATTTTAAAGACTTATTCCCATCCCAACCACCAGAAACAAAGATTTTTCCACCAATTATTGAAGCAGATGTGCTATTTCGTTCAAAATTGAGATCACTTTCATTTTGTATTTTTTAAAAGACAACTTACGGCATTTTAGTCCAAATATTTGTTTGGGAATTGTATTTTTCCACTGCTTTTAGTCTATTACCCCCATTCGATCCACCAATCACCCAAATTTCTGAGTCAAAAACAATTGTGCTCTGTGAGATTTGAGTTCTCTTCTCGTTCATATCAGCCATTTTGGTCCATTCACCACTCTCTTCCAACTTGTAGCAGCTTGCAAATAGTTCGTTTGGATTATTATAGCCTCCCATAATATATATTTTGCCATTTAAGATAGCAGATCCGTGGAATGCCACTTTAAAAGGAAGTCTCTGCTTACAGGTCCGCCATTTGTTCTTTTTGGAATCAAAAATGACAATGGAGTCAGTTATATCGTCATGCCATCCTCCAAGAACCAGCGCCTACACCGCTTATAAAAAAGATTTGAACTCAACCTACAGAAGAGTGGAACCCCAATTCTGAGGATTCTGAATTCTGTTCTATGGTTTGTCCAACAAAAACGACTTGCTCTAACTCCTTGACTTGATTTCCCACCGAGTTCTCTACTATTCTTCCTGAAAAATCGAGAAAAGCGCGAGCATATGGTCTATTTGCAGGATCGGCATCCCATCCTCTAGATCATTCTTGTATTCAAAAGTAAGCAAAGACAACAAACTTCTTCAATAGTTTTTGAATTAGCTTGTTTTCAGGGTAAGAAACTAGAGAAAAGAACCATTTGAGTGAATTTTCCGTCACAATTTCTGGCCTCCTTCCGGCCAAAACTGACGAAATAAATGCGAGGCCAGAAAATTGGCAATAAGGTTTGCTGCAAGATTTCAATTCGATAATTCTGCTTCTCTACACCTTCGAGAAACAATCTCCCAAATTGTAATCGCCAACGAATAAATGTCAGCTGGCTTGCTATAAGGCTCTTTGTTTAAAATTTCTGGAGCCATGTAGGCCATAGTTCCAGTCCTAAAGGAACTAACAATAAAAGATCGGTAATAGGTTATACCCGGTCGTTAAGGAGCTCTCTGTGTCTAATTGGCGAGCATGACCGAAGTCCGAAATTCTCAAGTCATCCAATGATTTTCCAAGCAAAATGCTGCAAAATTCAAGTTAATTTGATCTAGTTATAGTCTGTTCGAAAAAACTAAGACAAAATTGCGTATTACAAGAGTTGGGTCTCCGAGATCCATTTTTACCCAATAGTAAATTTTAGGATAAAAGTGGATCTTGCCACGAAAAACCCTCTCTCCATCTCGGTGCAATGCGAATACGCAAGTTTGTCTTATTTTCCCCAGTAAGCAACTTCGGATAAAACTATAGAGCCACGAATCTACAGTAATTCATTATTTTAGAATCAAAACTCTGCTAAAGTTCAACTTTTTAAAAAATAAAAGCTAACTTAGACGGCTTGATATCCCGATGGATGATGCCCTCTTCGTGTAGATAATCGAGCCCATTTGAAATAAAATAAATCCAGCGATAAATCTGCTTGCTCTCATATTCCTTTGAGTGATCATGAATTATCAAAAAAATGAATATTGCTTTTAAACAAATCAATCATCCAACCTTTTCCAAACTACCCATTTCCATGAACTCCATGACTATTCCATTACACAGCGGCGATGTGGAGAGTCTCGCCATTTGGGATGTCAGAATCCCAAAGATTTGAATTATATGGGGATGGTGGCCTTTCTCAAAGAGCAAAAACGCTTCTCGAAAATCCTCTTTCCTTACATATTTGTATAATACTTTTGTAGCCACACCTCTAATTGGTCTCCATTGGTTGAAGTAACCAACTTACCCGAGTTTTTGGTGGTTAGCGTAAGAAACTATAGAAAAGCCTCCTTTGCCAATTTGACGAGAGTTTGTAAATTCATTTACATCATATTCGGTGTAAGCTGAAAGATTTTTGAACTTTAAAACGCCGAAAAAGTAACTGATAACAATAAACTTCTGGTCAATATTTAGGGCGACTTGCTTACCTTTTGGTATTATTACATTCGCAGAAGATGTTGATGCCATTTGGAATTATCCACAATAATATAGAAGAAACTAGGAAAGAGACTGCGAAGGTCAAGTTTCCGATAAGAGAAGCAATCAATAATAAGAGCGTTTAGCAATAGAGACTGCAATTTCTCACCTCCTTTTTCGCTTTAAATGCGCATTTAATACGAAAAATATAAAACGACTAGAGAAATAGCTTTTCATTGAAACCATTGCCTTTCTTTTCCCACCACACTCATTTACTTTCTTCCTTTATCCACACCAAGCCTTCCTTCCTCCATTAGATTTTTTCCTTTTTTCCACCCACCGTCCCCAACACCTAATTTCACAAAAGAATTTTCAGATACCATGATGCGTCAAGCAACTAGCAATGCCGCCATCGCCGAAAATTAGCCGCAAGCAATATAAGCGGGTACCCTCTCCAACCCGCTCCTGGGAGCCATCCTCCCCAAGGTAAGAAACTTCCTTTAAAATCTAAAAAAAATAAATTTCAGTATGTTCCCCCCGCAAATTTAAATATATTTCCCCACTGACAAATTTAAGTGTAGCCTCCATAGTCAAATGTAACTATGAACCCCCATTTAGGTGTGACGTACACTGCATTTAATTTCATCCCCCCACCAAATATAAATAAACACCCCTTTATTATTTCTTTGGTGGGTATTTTTGATTTAAAGAAATGAGCTGTGAAAAATGGAACTCTCAGATGACTCTTCGTGCTCGAAAGGACTCCCTTGAATGAAGATGCCGCATTAGCAAAAAAGATTGTTCATCTGCCTCTGTCCGAAATGGGTCATACTTTTCCTCGTTGAAACTTTGACAATTGTGGAAGATAATGACATTATGCACAACAAAATCAGTGGTATGTTGATTGCAAGCGAAGTTGGTATCTCTCAAGTTTCCGTCGCAAATCAGAAAAACTTTTGCGAGGAATCTGTCAAAAGATTGAGCTGAGCTATCCTCAACTTGGTGGAAACAATAAGTCGACAAGTTATACTTCGGAAGCAGTAGTGAGAAATGTTGAGGGAGATAGATTCTACGAGAAGATCTGCGAATATTTGTGCGTTTAATGAGGCAACACAGATTGATCATAAGTTCTTAATTTGAAATATTCAGTATTTGGCGTTATTCTTTCTTTTAGGATTTAAAATAAGCCCCCCAGATTCAAAATTATCCAAAGTGAGAGAGGGGGGTTTTTTAAAATATATTCCCCCAAAACAGGCCATATAAAAATAGACCCCCACTAAATTAGTTTATATAATGGGAGGCTATAATTCAACAGTAGAGGGGGTTATACCTAAATTTTCCTAAAAGCCCCCATTGAAACAGCTTTTTTCTTTCGCTAGTCGTCCTTTGTGGAAGTAAGGAAAAGAAAGAGGAGGAGATAAAGGGATTCGACAGGCAAATTGAGCTCTTTTCTGCTTGTTTTAATTTTCAGAAGAGACATTTGAATCATCCTCTCCTCGAATTCTTAACATTTAGCAGAGAAAAAGACAACGAATATAGGATTTGTAAATCATGGCCTGAATTATATGATCTTCCGATTAATGGCCAATCCACCCAACTGCTTTATTTCATCATTGTCGCCAAATCGGAGATCACAGTTACTGTATCCTACCTGCTAAGGATTGTTGATGGTGAACAGGAGCATTTTACCATCGAATTTGAGCGAGTTGCAAGCTCTCAAGATTGGAAGGCTTGTGTGAATAACGGGAAACATTTCGAAGATTTGTTGGTGCAATCTTATGTTAATGAAGAATTTGAGAAGCAAACGGTCGCCTTCACAAAACAAGTTTCTAGCAGATTTTTTCAAGGAGGTTGGCTAAAATAGAAAAAAAGAATAAAACTTCCAGGGAAATTAGTTTATCCTCCCTTGGCTCCTCCAGAACCACCCAGAGAGTTAGTGGAATTTCTAAAGGAATTTGAGAATTTCGATATCCAACCAAGTATTTTCTCTCTTCTTTCACAAAAAGAATTCCCAGAAAAATAGACAACGAGGAATGGAGGAACAGTCGATATATGCTCATATAAGGTATCATAAGTATTCTAAAATTACCGCATTCTCCCATAAAAACAGCCATTTCTCAAACGAATTTTGAAGTTTTCCACTTGTTTTCAGAACTGACTCTAGCTTCAAAAGTATGAAAGCTAGTTGAAATATTCATGGATTCAAGGCAATTTTAGGGTTTCGATAAGTCTGAAGACTTTGAAAAACATCTCCCTTCTCTGAGATTCTACTTGGATTGTCTGAAATTCGACTATTTAAAGATGAAGTAAGGAAAAGAGAAGGAAGCAAAAAAAATTTAGATTAATCTGTTTAAAAGCGTTTTACTTTGCTTTGGAAAGCAGAAAATTCGGACAAAAGAAGTCTATCTTTGAGGCTGTCCGTTCATCAAAGAGATTTGTATTTCCCTCCAGCCGGAGATTCTCTCAATCTGTGTTGCTGATTTTGAAGAAGAAGAGTTGGACTTCCAGCTTCATTGGCACGTCCAAATAAGCTAAAGTATTCGAATTTTAGAAACAAATCGTCTTGGATGATATTCAACAGCTCGGTCAGATCAAATTATTGCAATCGTTGGTTGGAGGAAGGCTCGATGCACTTATAAAAGCTTATAAAAGAGGAAGTTTTGAAGGATTGAGCGAACTCTTCAAAGTTAGAGAAACAAAGATTATTTTATTCGAATATTTTTAAGTTCAGAACTTGATAGCGAAGAAATGTTCGAATAATCTCACAATAAGGACCTTTCTTCAAATTTCATTTATACTCGAAATAAGCGATAGGAAGCTACAAAAAACACAGTCATTTACAGGCAATATTCTTAGCTCCGGGAGCAAACTTTATTTATTCGAAGCTAATCTAATTCTTAATGGCTAAGGATAGCAGGTGAAGCGCCTGGTTCGGCCATTTCTGCTCATCAGAAAGGCGGTATTTCCCTTTTCTAAGAGCTCGATATGTCTATTCTCTAAGTGATAAAGACACGTTGAAAATGAATGAACAATAAAATTATTTTAAAAAATCAAGACAAAGCTATTTTCTTAAAGCTCTTGTAGCGTCCCTCTGCTTGACAGCTGAAGCGATAGCCCACATCTGGATGAATTAAGTGGTCGACGGTGGCTCCGAAGGGAACAAAAGCAGCTGGTTGTTGGAGCCACTCGGCGTAACATCCTATAACTCTGGGTGAAGGAAAGGATAATTATTTGTTTTTCTCTCAGAGCAGCCAATTTTGCTGGAATTTCATTCACAGAGGAGAGGTGGGGAGCAATTTCACGGTGGAGGTCACATCCCTCGTCTCCTATAGCCTATCGAGGTCGAGGAGCAATTTTTCGCTCATAGGTTAATTGGCTCTCTCGTAGAAATAGCCATGATTCTCGGGAAAATTGAAAACTTTCCCCTATTGGATCGCCGCCTCGAGCTGGATTTTCTTCAAGATCTCTCACTTTTTATTCATTTTCTTGCAAAATCAGCCCCTTCTCTTTCAAATTCAACAAGCTTCCTGCAATCATATCTTATAGCCCCTTCTCCAGGCTATATCTCAGCTCAAAATTCACCAAATCAAATCAGATCAATTGATTTTTCAGTTAGATCGGGTTCGACAAATGCTGGCAGTTTTCAAGGAGCGAGAAATTGATGCTCGCACCATCAATTTACTTTCTAACTGTCCTTTGATCGAAGATCTTTTTGAATTCACAGCCAATCGACCAGAAAAACTTATTATCGGGCGATTTATAATACTGCCTGTGCCGATAGAATTGCCTCCGGAATTGGTAAGAACAAATTTTTCCTATCAATAAAGCTAGAGATTACTTTAAAAAATCAATTTTAAAAAGCACTTTATTTGAGTGAAGATAACAACACAAAATAGACCGAAAAGACCTCCTAATGATGGGTTCTTGGTGGCTCGTCTTCTATTCTTCATCATCCTCTTCTTTTCGAGCCCACTTAGCATCTTCTTTAGCAACTGCAACTTCAATATTAAATTAAATATTTTAAAAAACTAGCTTTGGGTCAGATAAATACAGGCTATCGGTTTGCTAAGGCACAGGAAATTGAATAACAGCTTGATTTTGTCGTCATTCGTTTCGTTTTGAGCTTTCAACGACTCCTTCATGTTGGATACTTATTCTTCCAGAGTTGCTCGGTAAATCTGAAATTTTTTGCTTACTAAGATACAGATAAACTAACGTTTTCTTGCTTTTCCTCGGACATCGGGACTTGTTGCAGAGTATCAGGTAAAAACTCTGTAATTTATATTAATTAAATTAAATTTTTAAAAAACCTACCTTTGAAGTGCAAATTCAAAAGATCGACTCCAATTTCAGCAAAATGTCTCAGAAAGTGAAGTTCTTTTTTATGATTTGGACGAGATTCTTTCAGCAAGGCAATACCAAACTCCAAGATGTTATTTAGCACTGCATCAGTATCTTTTTCCTTGAGTTCTTCCATTACTGAAAAAAATACTTAAGCAAACTAAACTAAAAAATTGCTTAGATGAAAAGTTTTAAAAAAATAAACTCTAAACTTTCGGGAAAACTTTTAGGCTTTAGGACCTGAATTTTTAGGTGTAGATAGTAGCCTCAATACGCAGCATTCTTTCCCTGTGGGAAAATACCGCTTTTTGCTCAAATTAGCTCAATTGTTCTGGGCAGTCCTTCTCTGAACCATTTTTTTTCTTAAAAATTAGAAAATAAAACTGTCTGTATTTGTGAAAGATTGGAAAAAGATCGTCATCAAGAAGTCGGTATATGCAAAGGCTAGTTGGCAATATCCCCTTAAATACAGAAATGCTCCACAAAAACCCATTTCGTATATTTAATCAAAAGAACCTATGCAAATATTAGAGTGCCTGGGACTTCTAGAAGTAGATATCTACTCACTACAAGATCCTCTTTTCTCTCTAGAAAGAATGGTTCCCCATACAGATTGACTGAAAAACAATGTCAAGGGGTAAAAAATGAAAAGGAAATATTATCAAATACTAACCCTTGATTCTTGAAGTGGACGTATTCTTTAGGATAAAATTGGGGAAGAATTTCTTCTACTTCATCTTCTAATGTATTGGAACCTGGAACGAATAAATTTAAAAATAAAGATAGCAAATTTCACTTTTATCGTGGTGAACGGCCTCGCAAATTTTGGTAAACAGGCCGGATCGATGAGTTCTCGAATTTCTTCATAGGTTCTGGAGATGTTCTCATCTTTTTTTGACTGGAGACTCCATAAGATTTTCGGAGCTGAAATTGGCGCTTAATTAGAAAAGAAAAAAGAAGGAAAAGGTATTTAGTTTTTAGAAAAAATATTTTCTTATACATTTTTGAAAAACCAAGGCGCGAACTTAATTCGAAGACGCCCAATTGTGTACGAAGATAAACATGAATGGCTGAACAATAATGGCAGAAACGCAAAAATACATTCAAAATCTCGTGGTAATTTTCCATAAAAACCAAAGGAAGAAAAAGTAAAACAAGCCTCATGGTCTTAGAAGCCGCTGAATCTTTTAGTTCTGTTGAGGGCTTCTCAGCCTTCTTTTTACTGGCAGTTCCCAATAATCTGACAGACATCTTATGGATTTTCGTCTTCGGAGCTTGAGGCCTTAAACTTTATATTTAAAACTATTAAATAACACGAACCTAATCTAATCTCTTCGACTGGGCTTGCATCATCTTTTCAGCGATTAGTTTATCCATAAGTTTGCCTAATTTATCCTCTTGATCTTCGATTTTCTTAACAAGATTAACAAGCGGATTAGCAGAAAAGGATATACATATATGAAATATATCAATATTCGCCCAGCCATTGAGGACGTCCTGGTAAGACCGGAAGGAGTTGCCAGCAGGGAACCATGTCTGAAAGAGAAGATCTCATTTTTGCGGCTGGTAACAACTGGGTCAATTCCCAAAGAGAATGACCATATCAATTTCAAGGAAAAAGAGGTCTGACCATTCGATCAATGCCCTCGTTGACCATTATTATTTGACCACCTGGAGGGTCTAAGTAAATAATAGTCGGTCTGTTGGCGCTTCCATTTGTTTCCAAAAAATCAGAACAAAAGCACCTTGAGAGACTCGCAAAAACCGGAAAAACGTCTGGCTCATTATCTTGTGCGAAATTGAGCTCCAAATATGCTAACCTGGAAATAGCTGATGGTGGTCTCGGATGGAATTCAGCCAATGGTCGGGGCCACTCTGTTCCTCGGAGGAATCCTCCTTCAGATGATTGTTGCTGAGTCGCCCAAACACCGGAGGATGGTCGCCTCGTTGCCAGAGATATCTTCAAGCGGTCGAGCAACGAGAATCCGCATCAGAGGCTCTACTGGAAGATCAGCGTCGTCATCAACAAGAAGGACAGCGTCGAGAAGTCGTAGAATATTCAATTGGGAAATAAACTCTTTCTAAACAATTTTTTTTAATTAAAAGAGAGGCTAGTTCTTGCTGGAAATAAGCTTTCTAGAGTAAATTTGACTGAAAGTTTTGATTTTTTAGGTCTAGAAAGTCTACAAATCTATAAAGTGAGGCATTTTTGGAGCAAATCTTTGCAAGATCTGAGCTACTTCAGCCCAATTTCAAAATCTACGGTTTCTAGACTAAAATTGACTGTTAGAAGCTATTTTTCAACTCATTTTAGGTCTGCAAGTTCAAGAAAAAATACCAAAAATAAAGAGATGGAAAGCCAGATCTTACTCTACATTTATTGCCATCGAACATTTCAGCAAGATCTTCACTAAAAACCATCAACCCCTCCTCAGTTTTTAAAGCTTCATGGGGGAGTTTATACTCATGAGCCAAGTCGGGCAAATGTTTCCAATTATTCGTGGGGTTCGAGATGTCCTTTTTAAGCACTTCTTTTGATGTCCGAGTGAAGTCATATGATTTATCGCCTCCGATAATTAGTAACTTCGTTCCATCGGCTAAAGCAGTGTTGTTATAGACGCGCTATAAAAGGAGCATTATCCTTTGATAAATCAGTTTTACCTTCTCTCTCTTATCTATAGGGGTGACCTACTGGTCATGGGGAACATGGGTCTATAACAGCTCGAGTCTTTCATCAGAGTTTCCGCATAAAATACCGAGCTTTCTTGACTGCCTTCAATTCCATGGATAGAAGTCAAGAGAGAAGGCGCTTGGTGTTTTTTCTTTGATCATTTTTTTAGGAATAAAAGGAACTGCCTACTTGAAGAACTTTCAATATGATAGGAGTAATTTCTTAAAATCGACAGGAAAGCACTCTTGAAAGGTTGTTTTAGGGGCGTAGATGCCGAAATTCCGAGTCAATTTGTAAAATCCTTCGTCTGGATTGCCGCAAGCTTGAGTGAATTCTAGAGTTTTCTGAACAAGAAGCCTTATTTCCTATGCACTTATCTTTTTTACTGCTTTTTGGCTAGAAGAGGCCTATCACTTTTCTCACCTCACCCCATTTTTTGCATCAGCTTTACAATAAAATTTCAGAATTCAAAATGCCTGAGGCGTTGGTTGTGAGAGAAATTGTCAAAAATAAAAAGGATGAGTATCTACAAAAAGCTGATGAGATGGAAAAGAGAGTTGGAGAAGGCGCAACGAAAAGATTTGTATTTACGGGTAAGCTGAGCTTCGATGAAATTTAGAAGAAGTTTAAGAGGTCGGGCTCTATTTTGAAGCCAGAAAAGAAAATAAGGAGGAAGGTTCGTTTTTGAATATTTTGTAGGGTATTTCTGTGTGTTCCAGATCGGGAAAAAAGAGCCAAATATTCAGTTGGCGAAGCAGCTCGAAGCGACTGGAAATGCCAAGGAATATGGTAGAAGTATTAGAACAATAGTTGAGAGTTACCAACAGGAGCAGAACCTTTTGCATCGAGCTGAATTGGAAGAAATAGAGCGAGAGATCGACCAAGTACGATTTACTATAGAGGGTCTTCAAGCACAAAGAGAAGGTAAAAAGTTAAAGAATTTTAAAAATTACTCTAGAGATAAAGAAAACGCTGACAATGTCTTCGGTAAAAGAAGAGAAGCAAATTGATTAATCTAAGTTCAGGCAATTGTTCTGGGTGAAGTATATACTGATTCCATTTCTATTTACAATTCTGAAGCCAAGAACTGGCAGAAGTGTAATGTTCGTCTCCCATTTAGAGGAATACTGCGAGGAGCAGCTATTCTCAAAGAGGAATTATATGTTATTGGATCTATTGACCAAGGATACATGTCATCCATAAAAAGCTATAAACTGAAAGGAGATGGATGGTATAAGCTGGCAGAAATGAATGAAAAAAGATCACACACCAATAAGAGTACAATCGTTTTTAACGAAGAAATCTGGGTTATTGGTGGATGGAATGAGACACAAAAAGAACTAAAATCAGTAGAGAAATACAACCCAGAGACTGACAGCTGGACTCTGATGGCGTAATTTTTTTTGATAATCTTAAGGTCAAATTATAGAGAACTCAATCATGCAAGATATAATTGTGCAGCAGTAGTAATCGATAAAAAAATCTATGTTTGTGGTGGTTGGAATAAAGAAATGGGTTGCTTAAAATCAGTGGAAGTCTACGATCCAGACGAAAACAAATGGGAAATATTCTGCGATTTGCCATTTGGATTGTGCCGTCACAGTGCTTTAGTCGATGGAACAAATTTAATAATCATCGGAGGCAGAAAATCTTATCACGAGATATCAAAAGAAGTGTTTAAAAAGAACATCTCGAACCCCACGAATAATTGGGAACATTTGCCCGACTTGAATAAGGAGTATACCTCTCAAGGAGCTTTAAAAACTGAGGAGGGATTGATAGTCTTTAGTGAAGATTTTACAGAAATGTTCGATGGCAAAGAATGGAGAATAAGACCTGACTGTTCACCTACGAAAACCATATTCGAACATATTACTATTCAATTATCAAAGAAAGATGAAGAATTATTTCTTCGAAAGTACTGCTCTTAAATGTTTTAATACACCCCGTAAAATAATTATAGCCTCACCCCCTAAATTGGCGTATCTTGGCCGGGTGAGATTCTTTTGAGCCGAAATAACTTTTATCTAGTTCTCTGGCATTTTGGTCTTATTTTCCTTAATAATCTAGCCAGGCAAGTTTGTTGAGTCAAAAATGATAGCCTTATCTCCAAAAGTTGCGTTTTCTGAAATTTCAAAAGTCCAGGCTATAAAAATTTGGCTGATGCAGTTCGATTCAGCTCGATTTCGTGATTCCAAAACACTTTAAATCTCAATAAAAGGTTGGAAATTCGTGGAAATATGACTCAAAGAAGACGTCAATTTTCACCAGTTTTAGCGCGTTTTTTCTCGAATTACGCGTTTTTTGGGCCAAAAGTCTCATATTTTTAAAGTCATAACTCGGCTCATTTCGAACCTTTTTTTGAGATTTAAAGTGTTTTGGAATCACGAGATCAAGCTGAATCGAACTGCATCAGCCAAATTTTTATAGCCTGGGCTTTTGAAATTTCAGAAAACGCAACTTTTGGAGATAAGGCTATCATTTTTGACTCAACAAACTTGCCTGGCTAGATTATTAAGGAAAATAAGACCAAAATGCCAGAGAACTAGATAAAAGTTATTTCGGCTCAAAAGAATCTCACCCGGCCAAGATACGCCAATTTAGGGGGTGAGGCTATAATTATTTTACGGGGTGTATTGTGCGTCCAATAAAAATACCAAAGGATTTATTCTCTTTGACCGTAAAGACTTCAGTCCCCTCAAAAAGAACTTAAAATTGAGAAAAATTGGCCATTTTTCTAATATTTACCCCTAGCGAGTAACCGTTTTTTGTTGGAAAAATACAGGAGAATTTATAAATACTTCCCTGGTTGAATACGATAATATTGTTTTCCACTCACCACACACTTTGGGATGGAAAGTTCTTCAGTTTGAAGTGGCTTCTTCAGCTGGAAAAAACGTAAATTTCTCGGCTGAAAGAAGCAAATCGACGATGGATCAAAGCAAGGAGTTGTGTTGGATAGAAGTCCTCTTTTCCAATTTATCCCACAGAAATGCTTTCTATCTTTCTTAAGGATTTTTTGCCTAACTTTCCGTTAAAAAACAAAATGTTTCTTTCATACTTAATCGCATTATGCTCGTCTCCATTATAAACAAAAAATGAAAATTTGATTTCAATAATTTTGGAAGAAAGAAAGAAGAAATTGAGATTCTTACTTTAGAATATCCTACGTCTCTATAGGGGATCAGCAGGTTTCTTCTATTTTCTTCGCAAAGAAGCAGCATCCATTTGCCGGTTCTTAGAAGATTGAAGAAGGCTTTCGCTTCCATCTGATTTAATACGTTTTTCTGGCGAATTTATTTCAAACCTTGGTGATGATTTTAAGAATGAGATGTTCTGGAAGATTTTGAAAGAAGAATTTGCCTCGCTTCAAGATTTCGATCCTAGATTTTTTGAACTTTGGAACGAAGAAATAGAAAAATACCACTTCTCCTGGAAGACGAATTCCTCCTTTTCGCATTTCTTCCTCCATTTTTAGCGGATAAAAATAATTAATTTTAAATAAATTATTTGGGAGGAAGGATGGCCAGAAAAGAATGGAAATGCTAAGAAACAAGAAAAACAAATAAAATTTATGAAAAAAATCGTCTCCGGATTTCTTCCAAATCGTCGGCTTCTTTCTGCTCATTGAAATGAACAAAAGACGTCAGGTTATTAAATTCCTTGAAGTCGTTCTCCCGTGGATCAATTGTCCGATCTTTTTCTCTCAATTGCATCCAATCTCTGGCTCGTCTTTTGGATCCAACTTCCCTCTCGAAATAATCCAAAAAGCTCTCCATTGTTGGCAAATATTCACAGCGAATGTTAAATTTTTGATCCAATATATCCCCCTCATTTTGGGTAGAATCCAGATAATATGCAATTCCAACAGCCCCTTCTTCTGCTGATTCCATGCGAATAAAATAATTCCAAATTCCTCCTCTTCCCCTAGCCATTGAGCGGAAGATAAAGACTGTTTCAGATATTTGAGAGAGATTGTAAATACGCAGATAAACTACAGTTGGACTTCTTATTAGAATATTGCTTCGACACTTCTTGGATTTTAATGTCTAAAAATGGTTTTTCCTTATTTTACTTCGCTCATTTGTCTTCAGCAATCTGTCTTTAAAATTACCTCTAATTGATGCGTGATAGTTGTATTTGTAACTTCATCATTCCAGCAGCGCCAAATCACCGCTTGCTCAATTCCAGTAAATCCTTCAATCCATTCTTTAGTTTGATTTCTTTCAAAATCCGGCACAAATATCTCAATTTCTTTCTGAATTCTTAAATTTGTAGAAAAAAGAATCGATTCTACCAGTTGCGGAGAGAATTTAACAGCCGCAGGAATGTCTGTATACCGGGAGAAGAAAAGCGATTCGGGTCCTCTGGCGAAGGATTCAAAAACTTCTTGGATCAGGGGGCATTTAAAGTTGAGTGAGATCCGTCTTACAAAAATTTTCCGCTCTCTAACCCACTGCAGCACTTCTTTGAGATCAGTAAGCTAAAAAAATGCTTAAAATTCCTTTTTTTAAATTTACATCGGCACTGAAATTCTCGAAGCTGATCTCATCAAGATAATAGAACTCCAAAGATTTTAAGGCGTCTTTAAAACCTGAGCTGTCACGATAAATCTGAAGTTTCAAAGGTTGTTTGTGAATTAAAATGTAGCCACATTATCCATAAAGAAGCGAGAACCTCCTCCATGAATTCGGAAGTTTGAAGCAAAATTTTGGATCAAATCATTTACCCATTTAGTCGACGAAAAAAGGAGAGGGAAGCGCTTAAGTTCGATCTTAACAAACTATTTTAAATCTTTTGCTTTAGGACTCACTCTTCTGGCTACTTCGAGGACAAACTTATCGGGTAGCCGTTCCAAAATGAACTTTCCTTTTTGTAGAAAATCCATCCTATTTTGGTATAAATTTAGAGAAGAAAATTACCAGAATTTCCTGAGTTTGATGACCTCCTTGGCATCAATTAGCCAGTTGTTTGAATGAATTTCTGGTAATTTTCGAGGCAACTCGGGCAATTTCTCGGTCTTTTTCCATTTTGGCTTATGAGGCGCCAATTTTTCTGGGAATTCTTTGTCAAAGAAGAGAGAAAATATCTGGTTGGATATCGAAATCCTCAAATTCCTTTAGAAATTCCACGAATTCTGGGCTTGGTTCTGGAGGAGCCAAGGGAGGATAGACTACTTTCCCTGGAAGTTTTATTCTTTTTTTCTATTTTAGCCAACCTCCTTCAAAAAATTCGTTAGCAACTTGGGCGCTAAAAACCTTCAAAGCCTCAGCTAATTGCTTTTCACTTTTTTCATGAGTCTGCCCAGCTTCCAAATCGTTAAAATCTTCATCAACTATTTCGTTCTTGGTGAATTCCTGCCATTCATCGAAGCTTTTAATTCTCATTATTTGCGTATACACTTTTTTTAGTTCATTTCTTGCGAATAAATGAATTACGCTAACTCCAACATCCGATTTGGCGACGATTATGAAGCAAAACGAGCCAACCGATGAATAAAAGGAGTCCGTCGGCCAGGAGTTAAATATCGCATAGTTTAAGTGACTGTTTCTTTTGTAAGTTAGAAATTGAAGAGGATGATGAAGGTGTTTTTCCTTTAAAAATATGATTTATTTTGGGTGGCCATCCCACTTACTTGAGTTATTCCCTTCAAAGTTGAAAATAATCTAGCGGGTTTAAGAAGGCCATCTCTACAACTTAATACTACCTCCAATGGCAACGATCCAAAACGCTCGACCTCCTTGTAAAAATCAGAATCACTAATGCTGTCATAATCGACAATAAGGTGTTTCTAAATTAATAATTTATATTTAGAAAAAAGAGCTTACTGTTCGAGCCGGGATGTAAAAATCCTCAGGAAGTGGACCATTTTGCTTCATTGATATTTGGAGGATAATTGGCTGTAGGTGATTAATCATGGAGATATTGATTGGAAATTTGATGATTCGAAGAAATCCAATATTCCAGCATTCTCGGCGGAAATGATAGGCTTCTTTTGAGTAGAAATCTTCTAAAATATCCTGAAAAAGGCCAAAAGAACCATTTTGGTGGATATCGGATAGTCCTGGTTACTCACCATAAGATATCCATACCAATCAGCATTGCAAAAGAAAAAGTAATATTTTGATCGGATGGTTTTTCTTAATTGCTGGATAACTTGATTTCTTATCTTTTTAATCACCTCTGGCCCTTTTTCCTGAAATTCGATCTATAAAAGCATTTAGAAGAGTCCCACATTATTGTAGTAATAGTCTGATACGTCAAAAGAGATGAGGAGAGAATCTCGATTTTCTCTGCAAGGCAAATGCATCCACTTGCCGGTTCTTAGAAGATTGAAGAAGGCTCTCGCTTCCATCTGAATTTGTGCAATTTTCTGGCGAATTGATTTCCAACCTTGGTGATGATTTTAAGAATGAGATGTTCTGGAATATTTTGAAAGAAGAATTTGCCTCGTTTGAAGATTTTGATCCTGGAATTTTATGAGCTTTTAAAATGGAAAATACCACTTCTCCTGGAAAGCGAATTCCTCCTGAATTTTTCGCATTTCTTCTTCCATTCTTTGAATCTAAAAAATTTTATTTCTAAATTATTTGGGAAGGAAGGATGGCCAGAAAAAAACTGGAAAAAGCAAAGAAACAGGAAAAACAAATAAAATTTATGAAAAGAATCGTCTCCGGACTTCTTTAAAATCGCCGGCTTCTTTTTGCTCATTGAAATGGATATAAGGCTTTCGTATTTTATAATCATTGAAGTCCTCCTCTATTGGCTCAATTGTCCCCTCCTTTTTTTCGCAATTGCATCCATTCTCTGGCTCTTCTCTTCGCTTCAACTTCCCTCTGAAAATAATCCAAAAAGCTCTCCATTGTTGGAAAATGTTCGTATCGACATTGTTATAGACCCATGATCCCCACGACCCAAAGGTCACCCCCTATAGATAAGAGAGAGAAGGCAAGACTGATTTATCGATGATAATGCTCCTTTTATAGTACGTCTATAACAACATTGCTTGCTGCTATGCTGTTTTCCCTCCGTTTCTTCTTCCTTATAAATCGCTACTCCAAACAGCTCCTTGGAACTGGTGTGGCCTTTTGATATTGGTTTCTTTCTAGATGATCAAGGAAATTTGATAGATATTTCTGACCAAAAAAAGGAACTTTATAGAGAAAAAGAGGCCTAAAATCTTTTCCACCACGCGCGAGATGAAACAGTTCCTAGCGGAAAAGTAGCATTTTTGTGCGTCGTACTATATTTCCGCGAATTATAGTCACCACCCCCATTTTTAGGCAAAAAAGTGGAATTACTGTACCTGTAGACATTCCATAATTGTTTCACTTGTCCCTTCTCGACCGAAATCATTCCAATCTACGGTAATCTTTGTCCCAACAAGTGCCTTCATTAGATTTTTAACGTTTTCTCCACTAGTAATTGTGATTACAGTCATCTTCATCAAAAAATAAAATCAGCTTAACGATCTACCAGTTCAGATGGAAATTGAAGAGGAAAAGGCATAGAACGGCATTGACCGTGAGATTTGTGATCGATTTGAATACGGTAAAAACGTCTTGGATGAAAGGCGAACTTGTTACTATTCACAGCGAATGTTATAATATCTTTGTCTTTTTGAGTTTTCTACACACAAATCTGAATAAATAGCCACTCCAGCTCGAGCTTTTTCTAATCGAACAAAATAATTCCAATCTCCACCTCTTCCTCTAACCATTGAGCGGAAGAAATAAACTTCTTCAGAATTAGTAGAAGTGAAGATTTGATCCTCATTAGGATTGTAAGTAAACTTGTAGCCATACGCTAATTCCCTTGTAGTAATATTAATATTGCTTTTGCATTGTTTTTCTTTTAAAATCTAGATTTTGATTGATCGGCTTGTTTAGCACAAAGGGTTCATCGAGTTACCTTCAAACAGCGAGTAATTTTTCTGTTTACGTCCATTTGTTCATGAACTTATATGGATAACTTCATCTTGAGTCCACAGACTTCACCGATTAGAATTATCAATTCCATTACAAATTCTTATTTTTTCCTGCAAAAAAAAACTAAATTGGCTTGCTTTTTCTTTACCAAGCAGGAAGGGAAATCTACTGGCTCCAGCAAGAGTATTTCTCCATAAATTTTGATTTTTCTGGTTTGAGGATGGTCAGAATCTCTTGGAAGAGGGGCAGAGACGGCAAGTGAATTTCTTTTGTGAAGAGTTGATGTTCTTTCATGACTTTTAGAATTTCTTTAAGCAGTTTTTGCTTAAAAAAATATTCAAAACAGTTAAAAAAATAATATCTCACTCCTCGTAGGAAGAAACTAAACCCAACAAAATCAAGGTAAAACCATTTGCAGCCCTTCAAATATTCTTTAAATTTCGACAGATCAGGATCTCCTTGTTGTATCTGAATTTGATTTAAACATTTAGTGAGATAGATGCCCGAAAATTTAACAAAAAAGCGACATACTTATGCTCGCTCTATATCAAAACCTCTTCTGTGATTTCTAATTTTAAAGTGAGAGGTTTCTAAGCAATGATTGATCCATTTTGATGAGCGGAAAAATCTACTAAACTCTTTGGGTTTCATCTAAAAAGTTATCTTAAAAATTAATTAAGAGTGCTTACTTTTTGGGCTACATCCAGGACATTTTTGTAAGGTAGCAGCTCCAAAATGAACTTTCCTTTTTGTAGAAAATTCATCCTATTTTGGTATAAATTCAGAGAAAGAAATTACCAGAATTTCCTGAGTTTGATGACCTCCTTGGCCTCAATTAGCCAGTTGTTTGAATGAATTTCTGGTAATTTTCGAGGCAACTCGGGCAATTTCTCGGTCTTTTTCCATTTTGGCTTATGAGGCGCCAATTTTTCTGGGAATTCTTTGTCAAAGAAGAGAGAAAATACCTGGTTGGATATCAAAATCCTCAAATTCCTTTAGAAATTCCACTAACTCTCTGGGTGGTTCTGGAGGAGCCGAGGGAGGATAAACTAATTTCCCTGGAAGTTTTATTCTTTTTTTCTATTTTAGCCAACCTCCTTGAAAAAATCTGCTAGAAACTTGTTTTGTGAAGGCGACCTTTTGCTTCTCAAATTCTTCATTAGCATAAGATTGTACAAACAAATCTTCGAAATGTTTCCCGTTATTCACACAAGCCTTCCAATCTTGAGAGCTTGCAACTCGCTCAAATTCGATGGTAAAATGCCCCTGTTCACCATCAACAATCCTTAGCAGGTAGGATACAGTAACTGCGATCTCCGATTTGGCAACAATGATGAAATAAAACAGCTGGGTGTATTGGTCATTAATCGGAAGATCATATAATTCAGGCCATGATTTACAAATCCTATATTCGTTGTCTTTTTCTCTGCTAAATGTTAAGAATTCGAGGAGAGGATGATTCAAATGCCTCTTCTGAAAATTGAAATGAGCAGAAAAGAGCTCAATTTGCCTGTCGAATCCCTTTATCTCCTCCTCTTTCTTTTCCTTACTTCCACAAAGGACGACTAGCGAAAGAAAAAAGCTGTTTCAATGGAGGGCTTTTAGGGAAAATTTAAGTGTAGCCCCCTCCACTGTTGAATTATAGCCTCCCGTTATATAGACTGATTTAGTGGGGGTCTATTTTTATATGGCCTGTTTTGGGGGAATATATTTTAATCATAATATTTTTTTTAAACCCTCTCTCACTTTGGATAATTTTGAATCTGGGGGGCTTATTTTAAATCCTAAAAGAAAGAGTAACGCCTAATACTCGATATTTCAAATTAAGAACTTACGATCAATCTTTATTGCCTCATTAAACGCACAAATATTCGCAGATCTTCTCGTAGAATCTATCTCCCTCAACAATTCTCACTACTGCTTCCGAAGTATAACTTGTCGACTTATTGTCTCCACCAAGTTGAGGATAGCTCGGCTCAATCTTTTGACAGATTCCTCGCAAAAGTTTTTCTGATTTACGACGGAAACTTGAGAGATACCAACTTCGCTTGCAATCAACACACCACTGATTTTGCTGTGCATAGTGTCATTATCTTCCACAATTGTGAAAGTTTCAACGAGGAAAAGTATGACCCATTTCGGACAGAGGCAGACGAACAATCTTTTTTGCTAATTCGGCATCTCCATTCAAGGGAGTCCTTGCGAGCACGAAGAGTCATCTGAGAGTTACATTTTTCACAGCTCACTTCTTTAAATCAAAAAATACCCACCAGAGAAATAATAAAGGGGTGTTTATTTACATTTAGTGGGAGGATGAAATTAAATGCAGTGTACGCCACACCTAAATGGGGGTTCATAGTTACATTTGACTGTGGAGGCTATACTTCAATTTGTCAGTGGGGAAATATATTTAAATTTGCGGGGGGAACATACTGAAATTTATTTTTATTTTTTTTGAGATTTTAAAGAAGGTTTCTTACCTTGGGGAGGATGGCTCCCAGGAGCGGGTTGGAGAGGGTGACCGTTTATATTGCTTGCGGCTAATTTTTGGCGATGGCGGCATTGTTAGTTGCTTGACGCATCCTGGTATCTGAAAATTCTTTTGTGAAATTAGGTGTTGTGGACGGTGGGTGGAAAAAAGGAAAAAAGTCTAATGGGGGAAGGAAGGCTTGGTGTGGATAAAGGAAGAAAGTAAATGAGTGTGGTGGGAAAAGAAAGGCAATGGTTTCAATGAAAGCTATTTCTCTAGTCGTTTTATATTTTTCGTATTAAATGCGCATTTAAAGCGTAAAAGGAGGTAAGAAATTGCAGTCTCTATTGCTAAACGCTCTTATTATTGATTGCTTCTCTTATCGGAGCTGAAACTTGACCTTCGCAGTCTCTTTCCTAGTTTCTCCTACGTTATTGTGGATAATTCCAAATGGCATCAAGATCTTCTGCGAATGAAATAATACCAAAAGGTAAGCAAGTAGCCCTAAACATTGACCAGAAGCGTATTTGCATCAATTACTTTTTTGGCGTTTTAAAGTTCAAAAATCTTTCAGCTTTCACCGAATATGATCTAAAAGAATTTACAAACTTTCGTCAAATTGGCGAAGGAGGCTTTTCTATAGTTGCTTATGCTAACCACCAAAAACTCGGGTAAGTTGGTTACTTCAACCAATGGAGACCAATTAGAGACGTGGCTATAAAAGAATTAATCAAATATGTAAGGAAAGAGGATTTTCGAGAAGCGTTTTTGCTCTTTGAGAAAGGCCACCA
Source organism: Oscheius sp. JU1382 (assembly GCA_932521405.1). Lineage (NCBI taxonomy): Eukaryota > Metazoa > Nematoda > Chromadorea > Rhabditida > Rhabditidae > Oscheius > Oscheius sp. JU1382. The sequence goes on from OW051475.1 coordinate 8,695,420, forward strand.
TCCCCATATAATTCAAATCTTTGGGATTCTGACATCCCAAATGGCGAGACTCTCCACATCGCCGCTGTGCAATGGAATAGTCATGGAGTTCATGGAAATGGGTAGTTTGGAAAAGGTTGGACGATTGATTTGTTTAAAAGCAATATTCATTTTTTTGATAATTCATGATCACTCAAAAGAATATGAGAGCAATCAGATTTATCGCTGGATTTATTTCATTTCAAATGGACTCAATTATCTACACGGAGTGGGCATCATCCATCGGGATATCAAGCCGTCTAAGTTAGCTTTGATTTTTAAAAAAGTTGAACTTTGGCGGGGTTTTGATTCTAAAATAATGAATTACTGTAGATTCGTGGCTCTATAGTTTTACCCGAAGTTGCTTACTGTGGAAAATAAGACAAACTTGCGTATTCGCATTGCACCGAGATGGAGAGAGGGTTTTTCGTGGCAAAATCCATTTTTATCCTAAAATTTACTATTGGGTAAAAATAGATCTCGGTGACCCCAACTCTTGGAATACGCAATTTTGTCTTATTCTTTTCGAACAGACTATAACTAGATCAAATCAACTTGAATTTTGCAGCATTTTGCTTGGAAAATCATTGGACGACTTGAGAATCTCGGATTTCGGTCATGCTCGCCAATTAGATACAGGGAGCTCCTTAACGACCGGGTATGACCTATTACCCATTTTTTATTATTAGTTCCTTTAGGACTGGAACTATGGCCTACATGGCTCCAGAAATTTTAAACAAAGAGCCTTATAGCAAGCCAGCTGACATTTATTCGTTGGCGATTACAATTTGGGAGATTGTTTATCGAAGGTGTAGAGAAGCAGAATTATCGAATTGAAATCTTGCAGCAAACCTTATTGCCAATTTCCTGGCATCGCATTTATTTCGTCAGTTTTGGCCGGAAGGAGGCCGGAAATTGTGACGAACAATTCACGCAAATGGTCCTTTTCTCTAGTTTCTTACCCTGAAAACAAGCTAATTCAAGAATTATTGAACAAGTTTGTGGTCTTTGCTTACTTTTGAATACAGGAATGATCTAGAGGGTGGGATGGCGATCCAGCAAATAGACCATATGCTCGCGCTTTTCTCGATTTTTCAAGAAGAATAATAGAGAACTCGGTGGGAAATCAAGTCAAGGAGTTAGAGCAAGTCGTTTTTGTTGGACAAACCATAGAACAGAATTCAGAACCCTCAGAATTGGGGTTCCACTCTTCTGTAGGTTGAGTTTCAATCTTTTTTATAAGCGGTGTAGGCGCTGATTCTTGGAGGAATACATGACCATAAAATTGATTCCATTGTCATTTTCGATTCCAAAGAGAACAAATGGCGAACCTGTAAGCAGAGACTTCCTTTTGCAGTGGCAGACCACGGATCTGCTATCTTAAATGACAAAATATATATTATGGGAGGCGAAAATAATCTAAACGAACCATTAGCAAGCTTCTACAAGTTGGAAGAGAATGGTGAATGGATCAAAATGGCTGATATGAACGAGAAGAGATCTGGCATCTCACAGAGCACAATTGTTTTTGACTCAGAAATTTGGGTGATTGGTGGATGGAATGGAGAATGGCAAAGTTCGAGTATACTAAACACAGTGGAAAAATACAATCCCCAAACAAATATTTGGACTAAAATGCCGTAAGTTGTCTTTTAAAAAATACAAAATGAAAGTAATCTCAATTTTGATCGAATTGCCACATCTGCTTCAATAATTGGTGGAAAAATCTTTGTTTCTGGTGGTTGGAATGAGAAATATTTAAAATCAGTGGAAGTCTATGATTCAGCCAAGAACAAATGGGAAATATTCTGTGATATGCCGTTTGAATTATATTCTCATTGTTCAATAGTTGAAGGAACAAATCTAATAATCATCGGAGGAATGAAATCTGATGATACGCCCTCAGATGAAGTCTGGAAAATAGACGTCTTTGATCCAAAAAAGGAGTGAATCAAGATGCCCAGCTTAAACCAGGGACGATTTTACCATGGAGTAGTCAAATTATCAAATGGAATTGTGGTCTTTGGAGGAGCAATTCGCAACAAAACTCGACTAGATTCCGTCGAAATATTCGATGGAATCAACTGGGAAGAAGGACTTAAATTGCCAGAAAAACAGGACGGATTTTCTTCTATTCCCCTTTCAATAAAAACTGAAAAACAATTGCTGCTTCAATATTTCGGTGATAAAGGTGATGAAATTCTAGAGAGAAAATTTGAAAAACAACATATTGAAATGAGGCAACAAGTTGCTTCCTCAGAATTGGGGTTCCACTCTTCTGTAGGTTGAGTTCAAATCTTTTTTATAAACGGTGTAGGCGCTGATTCTTGGAGGAATGCATGTCAATATAACTGACTCCATTGTCATTTTCGATTCCAAAAAGAACAAATGGCGGACCTTTAAGCAGAGACTTCCTTTTGCAGTGGCAGACCACGGATCTGCTATCTTAAATGACAAAATATATATTATGGGAGGCGAAAATAATCTAAACGAACCATTAGCAAGCTGCTACAAGTTGGAAGAGAATGGTGAATGGACCAAAACGGCTGAAATGAACGAGAAGAGATCTGGCATCTCACAGAGCACAATTGTTTTTGACTCAGAAATTTGGGTGATTGGTGGATGGAATGAGAGTGAAGTACTAAAAACAGTGGAAAAATACAATCTCCAAACAAATATTTGGACTAAAATGCCGTAAGTTGTCTTTTTAAAAAACAAAATGAAAGTGATCTCAATTTTAAACGATATGACCTATCTGCTTCAATAATTGGTGGAAAAATCTTTGTTTCTGGTGGTTGGGATGGGGAAACTTTAAAATCAGTGGAAGTCTATGATTCAGCCAAGAACAAATGGGAAATATTCTGTGATATGCCGCTTGAATTAAATGAACATTGCTCAATAGTTGAAGGAACAAATCTAATAATCATCGGAGGAATGAAATCTGATGTAACGTCCTCAGATAAAGTCTGGAAAATTGACGTCTTTGATCCAAAAAAGGAGTGGATCGAGATGCCCAGCTTAAAACAAAGACGAAGGTTTCATGGAGCTGTCAAATTATCAAATGAAATCATGGTCTTTGGAGGAGCAATTGACAAAAGAACTCTAATGGATTCCGTCGAAATATTCGATGGAATCAGCTGGAAAGAAGGAGCTAAGTTGCCAGAAAATCTCAGCATATGTTCTTCTATTCCCCTTTCAATAAAAACTGAAAAACAATTGCTGCCGCAACTTTGCTAATATATTTGTATAAAATTAAATGTTTGCAATATTTTGTTTTTGATCTCTCCGACCAGGAGACAGCCTGTACCACAATATGTTCAAGACCAAAATAAAAAGATTGACCAAGTTTCGAAGTACTCCATCCTTCTCTTTATCTTAATTTTGCCCCTCTCCTCGCCTCTGTATTTTCTTCAAGAAAGTAGTGAGAAAGGTATCTCAAGTGGAAACAACAACAGTTTGGGGTGCCGGCTATATTAGAGCAACGGTCTATCTCAACACGGGCTGTCTCCATCAGACAATCCTTCTGAATTATAAGATTTACTATTAATATTCTTTTTTCAGAAGGAACAATTCCAATCGTTTAACGCCCTTGGCGTCTACAGCTGGCTGGGATTGCGATGTTTGGGCAACTCAACGGACTTCTGTCAATGGGTATCTTCTTCAAATACGCGCAACTTCAGCGCAAACGACTATTCAAACTTTGCTGCAGGCCATCCGAATTCTCAAATTGGGCTTTGTGTCATACTTGACTGTATAGCGGGCGACTGTGTATGGAAGAGCCCCGACTGCTCCGAGAGGAATTACTACACCTGCACGCGATCGGCTCTGCAAAAAGTTGGAAGAAAATAAAGATTTTTTTTCCGTTTTTTGGCAAAGAACTTGACATAAAATTACCGTACTTTTTTTCTTCTAATTTTTTCATGATTTTGAGCTGATTTTACTTATTTTTAAGGTTTTCGATGTTCTGCAATCTTATAGAGGAGATCAAGAGCTATAATTTGATATATAGAAGATCAAAAATTATTAACGTTAATAGAAAATTTCAAGCGATTTATGATTGAGAAGATGAGGCTCTTTTTTGAACATTTTCTCCACAAAAATGACTCTTTATTTTTAGTTTTTAGCGCCAGTCTTCATGAAGGCAGAGCGAACGCAAGTATAATAGAGTTGCTCATTGCAATCAGCTGAGAGCCAACTGCCAATGTTGTACATCTGTGTGGCTGTGGCGCTATCCATCTTGACACAGTTTCCAATCTTCGGGTTGGGATGTCCCTGAGCAAAGTTGGTGTAGCTATCAGCTGTTAGTTTCTTCTGCTTGGAGAGGGAACCCCAGAAGCACGAATCGGGAGTATTTCCATAGCAGCGGAGGCCAATCCAACTGATAGCCGACTTGGTTTGAAAGGTTTGCTGCGTTTGCATCTGGAAGCTCATCAATGTTTTTGGTAATAAAAGCCACAATACCTTCTCATTTTCAATGGCCAACAAGCTGTAGCCCTGCTTTTCACAGGCGCTTTGAGCATCCATCCAAGAGCTGCTCACATAAGAATATTGGAGACACTTCTCCTCATAGAAGAACTCATTTATTGGGCAAATATGAACGTTATAGGGATTTAGAGCAAAAGCCCCAGCTGAAAAGAAAGCAAGCAGCAGGAGAGAACGCATGGTTGGTGAAGGCTGCAACCCAAAGGGGTTTATATAATAAAGTTAGCTTAGCTTATCTCCTTTTGGTGAAAACGTCATTGGTCATTCGCGAGCGAACTAGAGAAAGATCTTGGTCGATTGAATGATGGCAAAAATGTGATCGGAGAAAAAAGAGCTGATTGACTGGGTTCTCGCATTCATTTCACAGACTGAGAGCAATTGGCTACTTTTCTCACTCCATTTGTCTTGAGAGAGAGAGAGATCCTAGGATTCAAAAAGTACCAATTTTAGCTTGAAATCTTCAAAAATTTGCCTAATTCCTCTAATTTAGTCCGTCTTCTTTCAACTTTTTGATTATTTATATGATTATCAAAAATTTCCGTTAATTTAGTGCAAAGGACAATAAATTGGACCAAATTATGAGCTGGTAGAGTTCCAAGATTACTGTACTTCCTCCCCCTAAAAGTAATCTATTTGATCTTATCGCTTTTATCTTTAATCTTCACGTAATTTCATCCTCTAAAAATCAGCAAATAGTTGGGATAAAAATGTGCTCAATTCTTAGGAATTGCACGTACCAAAACCACAAGGAGATGACATGACTCTCCTTCAGAAGAGACCAAAAATTAATGAAGGATTTCCTCCTCGATTTTACGGAGATGTGTCATCAGCCTTGGAGACAGATGGAGACAATCCGCCCACCCCCGAAACCAGATGGAAGAAGTTTTCTATAAATCTTTTGTTTGCGTTTTCAAGTGATCTCTCTTAAATGAGCTCGTCTCGCTAATGGAAGAGTCTCCTCATCCTCTTGCTCTAACGACCCGCCTGTTCGCCTCTTTCAGCGCTGGGAAAGGAATTATTTTCAATTTTGCGCCTAACTATCGTAATCCAGATGGTTTTTTGCACAACTTTTTGAGAACTTTCTCTCTAGGCGATCCCATCCCCATGATGAATTGACCGTTAGATTTCTTCTTTCTCTCTCAATCTTTCGTAAATTTTTCCTCCTGAAAGGAGTTCTATAAATCTTGATTTTCTCGAACAATTCCACAAAAATGACGCATCTTCTTAGCTAATCAGTCGACTAATAGTCTCACCAAGCAACCGAAAAATAGATAAGAGATTCGTTTCTTGATCCGGCTACTGGGCCATTTTTAAACAAACCATTTTGTTGAAATTGAGAGAGGAAGGAATTTAAAATGGGCGCCAAGGTTATCACTCTCTCTCTCTCTCTCGTAAAGCGAAAGAAGAGGAGATCTAATCAGTTTTGGGTGTTCCTGAGGAATTCAAAAATGTCCTTCTCCCCCCTTGGTGATAAGAGCTAAGAATCAATAGACTCTGTGTTGGCCGTCGCTTTTCTATCTCAACTCGTGGGTCCCAGTACTCCCCTCCCAGGCAGCCAAACAACATCTGGCTGCTTCAAGTGGAAGAAAGAAAGAAAATTTCAGGGCTGGTTGGGATGGCTAGAGGACTCCTTCTCCTCCTCTTATTTCCGACCTTTGTCAGCTCTGATCAGTCGTGTATAACTGAATGTTTTTCCGTGAGTAAATTTTCCGTAAGTTAATTTTCCCTTCTGTTTCACATTTAGGGGATTTTGAGCATGCATCCCATCACAAGAGCTTTCATTCAATTTCTTACCTAATTTTCGTTTAATTCCCACAATCTTTTTATTTTTTTTTTCACTATTCTTGTTGTAGAGGAAATCAAGGGCTACAAGAATGCAGAACATTAAAAATCCTAAAAATAGTTCAAAAATGGAGAAAACCCGCCAATTTTGAGTAATCTTAGTTTCAATGGGTTTCGCCAGGAAAATCTCAATTTTCTTCCTCTTTTCGCAACTTTTTCAAAAAATTATGTTCTACAATCTGATAGAGGAAATCAAGGGCTACAAAATCGTAGAACATTTACTTTCCTAAAAATAGTTCTAAAATGGAGAAAATTGGCCATCTTTATCTCAAAAATATGCCTGAATTGGATGAAAGCTCTACACTTCTTCCCATTCTCCCAAAAGATTTTCCTCACCTATTTGTCCAAAATTAACCACCTCACAGCTCATTTTTTTCATCAATTTTCCCCCTCAACATTTAGGATAAACTCCCCACCTGTGCGACTTGGCTTCGAAAGGATATCAGTCATGAGGTGGCGGGGATATATGAGGTAAGGAATCTTTCCCACCACTGGATAAACTATCAATTAATTCCAGTTGAAACAGGGAGTTATGAATATGTCTTGTGCGTTCGCCTCTCTTCCCACTCCCACCACCATCAAATTTGTGCATAAAGCGCCGAATTCGAACAGCTGGGCCGAGGTGACTTGCTCAACCAAGGAGGAAAACAAGCTTTGCAGGTAAGAATTTTGCCTCGTCCCCAGAATAAAAAAAGATAATTACAGTGATTCGGAACACTACGTCGAATCTCGATGCATCCTCCGCACGACTGAATTAAGCATGTCCGGGAATTACAGATGCCAAGCGGTGACAAATGGCAATACCGGCAAGGAGACCAAAGCTTTCGGGTAGGGAAGTCTCGTTTTTAATCTACAATAACCACTTGCTGCTTTCAGATCCGAGTTCAATGTAAATGTGGTAGGAGTTTCGAACTATTCAATCATCGATTATCAACTCAAATGGGGAGAATTAGGCCACATCGAAGTAAAAATTTGCGCAAATCCCAAGCCAGAAGTCTTCTGGGTGACAGCCGACTCGATTTTGAAGCTAGACGAGCGAACTCATAGGATCACCACCACACAATTGCATCCTCAAAAGGTATTTTTAGGATTAAATTACTGTATTCCTTATGTTTTTCAAAAATTATGGATAATTTCCAGCTGAGACCGAGAGAAGATGGTCCCGCCACGATTGTACCCTACTGTTATGTAGCTAGACTAATAATTAGGAAAGTAGAGGAGACGGACAATTTTCAACTGGCGGTTTGATTGATATTTAAGAATACGGTGGAGTAACCTTTTAGGTGAGGACGGATGGAACGACGCAGTATTTCCCGTTGGATCTGCGAGTGACTGATGTGCCTGTTCAGTCGGCTAGGAGGAGCTCGTTTCTGACGCTTTTCTTGGCTGCGCTTTCGTTACACGGGATCGTCTTCTGACTTCTTCTTTCTCTTTGTGGATCGCTTATCTTCTTCTATTTAGCTATTTTGATCATTCGGTGTATTTGAAGAAGGAGGACATATTTATTGAGGCTTTTAGGCTTGAGAAATTTTGATGATGAATATTTTCAAATTTATGGGTTTTCAACCGAAATTTATGATTTTCTATGTTCAACAATCTTGTAGAGAAGATCAAAAGCTTCTAAATGTGGGTCAAAAGTATAAAAAAGCGCTGAGTGAGGGGAAAATCCAGCGGTTAAGCTTGCTTCAGAAACCCAACTCCAAAACTCAAATTTCTTGCTCTTTCTGCGACTTTTGTAGAAAAGGAGACCAAGAGCTACAAAATTTGAAATAAAAAAGCAGAAATTTGATCCAAATTTCCCCTTAGGAATCAGCCGCTCTCAGTTTTCCTCTCCATTACCCGTAGAGCACTTGAATTGGTCGCTTTTGTTTGCGCTTTTACCTAATCGCCTCAAATTCCTGCAAGAATTCTCCCACAAATCTTTGACATTTTTCTGATGAAATTCTCTCTTTCAAAGCTAGACTCCGTCCAACTCTATTTTAAAACTTTGGGGGAACTCTCTCCCTCTCACGGGAGCATTCAGGATTTTAGTTTATTGACTCTGCAACTGTCAGTTGATGTGTGCCGCCGGTGTGACTCAGAGAGAGAGCGCAACTTTGAACTTTTCGGGTCAGAAAAATGGTAAATCCGTGCAAATAGAGTGTTTCTATTTGTATCGATTTGGTACTGGCCTTCCCCGAGATATCAACAAAAATAAAATCTCTCCCAAATCATCAAATCCCCAAATCTGTTTTGGCTACTCTCTCGCGGGAAAAACAGGATCTCTCGTCGGTTGAAAAAGTGCCCCCAATTGGTACTGTAAAAAGTGACAATTTTCGAGAAAAATCGGCCTCAAAGAGCAACTCTGCTGCTGGTAGGGGGGAAAACAATGGAAATACAAACTATTCTTGGAACTTGGCTGATCTTTCAGGTTTTGTCAACACTTCTCTTGTGGCGCCTGTGTTATGTGCTCTTAGAATAACGAAAATTTTTGCTCTTTGAGCAGTAAGATTAGTTTCCAGGTTATGGTAGTCTTCCTCCTCGCAAAAGGCGAGACTATTGTAGCAAAAACTGGACATTTTCTAGCCTAACTTTGAGCAAAGATGGTCAATTTTCTCCATTTTAGGATTTTTAATTCAACAATCTTGTAGCCCTTGATTTCCTCTATCAGATTGTAGATAATAATTTTTTGAAAATGTCGCGGGAAGAAGCAAAAATTGAGATTTTTCAGGCAAAACGCATTGAATTTAATCTTAGACCTTACTGCAGCTTAACATTGGCGGGTTTTTCTCAATTTTTGAACTATTTTTAGTATTTTTAATGTTCTGCACTCTTGTAGAGCTTGATTTCCTCAAAAAGTTTGCAGAACATCAAAATTCAGAAATTCAATGGCTTTGCAGAGTAAATACCAAATAGAGGGAAGTTCTTTCTGGAAAAAATTACTGTTTGAGTCGAATTTCAATGTAAACACGGGGACTTTTGATGCGGATCATAGCTTGTTGAACGCGGTGGCAAACTGAACACCAGTATTTTGATTAAAGGTCACTTTTTTAAAGTTTCTCCAAGAAGTTGTGGGAAACCGGCTAGACTCACTTTCGCAGTAAATATTTGTTACTCATATTGGCTGACTGTATATAATCTAGGAGTCGACCCTCACTCAAAGAGAGAAAAATTCTATATTTCACAATGGTTTATTGTCGCCAACCGTGGCTAATCGTATTGTGATCTTCTCGATTGTTCCCACATGACTCACACAGTGAGGGGAGTGATGCCAAATCCACTGCCCCCCTGTTGACACTCTCGTGTGCCCTCCCCCTCCCGAACTGTCATTGCCTCCTGCTGCGCGCGTCTGAGAGCTGCTTTCCAAAAAAATAGTTCGCTTTTTTTTCAGAGAGAAATGAAAGTCCTTCTGGCTATTACACTCCTCTCCATTGCTGGTAGCAGCTTGGCCGCTCCTAGAGCTAAACGAGGTCTCGGAGGAGCTCCTTGTGTGGTTACTGTAAGTCTAACATTTTAGACTAAAAGAAGGAGGCTAATTTTAGGGGAACTCCCTTTACATCAATGGACTCTATCAAAGAAATTTGACATCGAGCGAACAGTCTGAGCTCAACCAATACCAGAATCAATTGACTCAATACGAAAATGTAAGTTTTTCTTATCATTTTTGGGGATTCCCTTCAAAAATGGCCTATTTTTCAGTTTGATTTGAGCCTAAAGCAAAAAAAAAAAAAGAAATCCGCTCAACTACCCTTGGAGGTCTAAAAGTTGACCTCTTGATGATCTTTCCCCTCAATTTGTTCTACTTTTACAGGCTGTCCAAGCAGCAATCGACCAACGCAAGCAGAACAAACAAAATGGAAACAGAAATAACAACAATAATAATAACGCCTCTTCGATGCCTCAGCCACCAGATCGTCCGTCTTTCTGCTCCGATGATGATATTACTCAATACATTTTCGATGGATGCATGGTTCAGGACAATAAGGTCTATGTTGGGAAGCAATTTGCTCGTAATTTGAGCCAATCGGAGATCCAGCAGTTGCAAGATTTCGACAGCCAGATGGAAGCTTACCAGCAGTATTTGCAGCAGCAACTCCAAAATGTAAGCAGCGAGTTTGATGAGGAGCTTAATCGATTTAGCAAGTGAACAGTCTATTTGGGCCTGGATTCTTGAGCCAATTTAATAATAATGGAGGAAGCACCACCATGCCGACCACTACCGGGGCTACCAGCTCGCCTGGACCTGCTCCCCAACCGCCCACTGCTCCCAACTTCTGCACGGCGATTTATTGAAGAAATTGATCTTCATTTTCCACCATTTTTTGATACGTGTAGTGTGTGAAATACGAAAAACGATGAATAAATCTTGGTTTTATTCGTTGAGAGGGAGAGTAATCTAGAAATGGAAAATCAAGGGGAAAACTTAGGGTAAAATCTGGATAAAAATCAGAGGGAAAATCGGGGAGAAAATGAAGGAGAAATATAGGGGAAAACCCCCAAGTTTGCGAAATTCCCTGGAATTTTCTCTTCCCCCTAGCAGTCCAGATAAGGCTATTTTTTTGACAGCCGTCAGTCCCCAGAAATTGACAGCAATCTCACCCTTCCAACTATTATTTGTCGATCAAGCATTGTCAAACATTTTTATCAATAGATTCCTCTCGTAAACAACAATTTGAGGAAAAATAATTTATTTTAAATAGAATTGCATCACTCGGACTTAGCTAATCGGATGCACAAATAGGGAGGACCCTCTCTCTTTCTTTCTCAGCGTGTCCTTGGCAGCATTTGAGTCCGCAGTCAGCTGTTTATTGCGGGACGCGGGTCAACGTGGTTGGCGTTGACTTTTCGTCCTAACTTTGGCTATTTTTTGGCTGAGTTTTGTTGATTTCTTGGAACATGTGATGGATATTTTGACGAGATGGGGGGTTTTAAGTCATTTTTCGACCTTGAAACGAATCATTTTTAGATTTCTTGATGCCATCTTTTCGTTTCTTCGTTATTTTCTTGGATTATTTTTGTTTTCCTTCATTTTTAGCGCAAATTGGAATAAAAAGCGAAGGAAGTGCACTTCAAATTGCAGAAACATATGCTTTTGCTTTAAATCCCAAAAAGAGCAAACTGCGCGTTCCGTTGCTCTAATCCTGGTCTTTTTCGCGCCCAATTTTATCTTAAATGAGAAGATTTATGGCTTTTTACACTTCTAGCCATTTTGCACCCTAAAGCGCACCAATAACCTCGTAGAAATAACGAGAATTATAGCTCATTTTATGTCTTTAGGATAAAAATGAGTCTCACCGAGAAAAATTTGAAATCAGGCAGCTGCAAATATTCAGTTACGTTTGATTTATTCACTTTCCTCTCTCCTTTCCATTTTGTGCCCAAAAATTACAAAAGTCCAATAGATAAGCAAGAAGTGAGACCAAAAATGTGATCCAACAGCTGTCTATCAAGTGATCTCGTTACTCTTTTTTTGTTGTTTTACACTAAAACAAGCTGTCTGCTCTATTTCTGCAGCAAAATAATTAGAAAAATGTGTGAGATTTACGCTACTATCGCTATTGTTCACTAGACCAGAATCCTTATCTCTTGTCCTTAGACAGCTAATACGGGGGAGTGTTGCGTTTTCTTTTAACTTTTTTCAATTTTTCCACTTATTTCGATGAAAATCCCTGAAAAAATTTTGGGAAATGCCTAAAAGTGGAGATTTATGGCGTCGTTTGACGATGAAACAGCACTTTTTGGGTGCTAGACATGTTTTGAATGGTATTGGCGCGACGTTTCCTGCTTCCTTATCATCGAGTCGCACGTTTGCCTATCATTTATGCTCCCTCCTGCTCGGTTTCTTTTATGGGCGAACGGCCAATGCTTAATTTTGAAGAACCGAAGCTGCTAAATTTGCCTACCGATTCTCGTCTTATTTTGCTCTCCGAGGAGGGTGAGAACTTTACTTTCCTCGTATATTTCTATTAACATTTATTTTAGAACTTGATATTAGACGTGAGAGATCGAACATGAGCTTTTGGGACCATAAATATCTTTCTGAACGGCAAATAAAAGGCTTCGATAATTACAAAGTGAATAAATTGATGTATTTTGTATTTATTATTATTTTCAGTATGCCTGTGTGGATAATAGTCCATTAGCAGTCTATGTGTCACATCCATTTTGGAACTGGGCAGTTCAGGTTAGATTTTTATAGGATTAGTAGATAAATCCAGATCGCTCGTGCAAATAGAATCGAACTTGTGGTCAAATTGACACTGTTTGAACTAGTTTTAGAGCAATAATATCACAAGAAATAGGAATAATCTATGATTTTTCAGTTTTTCCCACGATGGTGGGCGCCGAATGTGATAACACTCACAGGATGGGCTCTCGTAATGGGATGTTTTCTAGTTGAATCTGTAATCGACTACAATTTGCAAAGTAATAGTGTTGGATCGACTAGACCTGTCCCAGAATGGCAAATTTTTGCTTAATATTTTTTCATTTAATTTAGGTTCTGGCTCTTCGCTGCTATTTGTACATTTTTGGGCCATTTTTTGGATGGAACTGATGGGAAACAAGCCAGAAGGATAGGAGCATCCGGACCTACAGGAGAGCTTTGTTAGTTTGTCTTTTGCTTATTATTTACTGGGTTCAGTTGATCATGGACTCGATTCGTGGTCCACAGTTCCTTTCACAATAACAATATTCTCAGTTTTTGGTCGTGGAGAGTACAGGTATTTTTTTGTTATTCTTCTATTTTAATTCTCTTTTTCTTTCAGTGTATCTCAGCTTGACCTTCTCTATGTGTTAATAAGTGTCCAGATTGTATTTATTGCAACACATTGGGAAAAATATAACACAGGCTTGATGTTTCTCTCGTGGGGATATGACGCTAGCCAATATGTTGGTTTATTTTTATACAAAACTATTTATATTTAGGGGCTAGTATTCGTATATTTATTCACTTATTTTGTTGGCTATCAATGGTATAAGTTCTATGTTTTTGGAGGCTTAAATTTTGCACAAGTTTTTGAAACAGGATTTTATTGTGAGTTCCTTTAATTTATTTTTTAAACAAATAACTGCAGTATGTTGTATTGGATCAGTTGGAATGTCTCTCTACAATATGTGGCATTCTTATTCAGTTGAAAAGACATTCAAACAGGTTTGTTTGTTACTGCTTTGCCATTAAAGTTGCTAATTTTCAGCCAAACATACTAGAAATGCTTAGACCCATCTTCCCAATTACTAATTTATATATTGTTTGCATCTTCTGGGCACTTAAATCACCTAGTGAGTGTTTAAAAAGTAAAAGAAAGCTTTCTTTCAGCAAACGTTATCGAAAGAGATCCCAGAATGTATTTCTTCTGCGTTGGAACCGTTTTTAGTAATATTGCGGTATGTAGTTGCCATTCAGAAAGAGGTTTATTTTAGTGTCGGTTAATTATATCGCAGATGTCGAGCACACGAGCTCATGCAAATAACTGGCTCTTGAATTTGTTTGCAGTAGTTGCTGTTTTTTCGTTTTATCTCCCAGCATGGGAATTGGTTATTCTCAGGATGGCTACTCTGATAATAACTCTTTGCCATATCCATTACGGTGTGTGCGTGGTAAGATTAATCTCCTTTATAAGAAGAACACTGATTTAGGTTCGCCAGCTGTGCGCCCACTTTAAAATAAACGCGTTAGACGTTACATATCTAAATAAGAAGAATTAGGCTCCTAAAAGTGAGCAAAAGAAGAGATCTATTGTTGACTTTCACAAATCAGGGTTTAATAATAAAAGTTTAATAACAAAAACAAGTAAATCTAACTAGTTCTATTATTTCTTCTTCATAGATGGACTATCCTGTAAATGTAAGAAGCGTAGTTTCAGCTTCTGTATCCGTCTATTTTGCTCAAATTGTCTTTTTCTCAATGCTCTATAGTATAGCCAGCCATCCTGACAAAATTTTAGCAAAAAAGAGTTAAAAACTTACTTTTTCTGGATCGAGATCTTCTAGATCTTTTGGAGGTTCAAGATTTAGTTTAAACAGCCACGATGGGTATTCAGAATCAGGACGGATTTTTGGACCAGGCTCTTCTCCTAAAAGCGTTTAAAAACAGCAAAAAGTCAAGGAAACCTTGAATATAAAAGTTGACACAAACGTGAGAAGCTAGTTTTTCAGCATCCTCTTCTATAAATGTTTTGTCCACCTTTGTTGCTACTACTTTTCCTCCTACAGGTGCAGCGTAATTCCTCGCCGATGTACATGCTGTAACTTTACGTTGCAACTAAGATGATTGGCTTACCTTGATTGAGTGAGCGCAGCAAGCCCACCTGCACAACGGATCGCAGCATCTAATTGCTGAATAACTCTAATAAACAATGAAACATGAATAAGGAATCATTTGGCAATGTACCAGTTGATATAACATTAATACGTTCCGTTTGTTTTATAGGAATGTTACAGACCTGCAATAAGTAAAAAAAAACCTGAAAAATGTTAGATCACATTTAAGAGATATGGTTAATCATCCAGAACATCAAATAATGTAAGTTTTTGCTTTTTAGAAGGCATTTGAACTGCGCCTGATGGCCGTTTGCACGATGCTGATACATTTACTGTCGTTGTGTACATCTGTCTCACTGCTACAGGTCCTAAAAGACAAAATTAAGCAGAAAAAACATATGAAAATACCGTTAACATCTTTGAAAACATTGACTAAAGGTGCTTTTCCTATTAAGGTAACGGTTTCCTCGTATTCAATTTGTTCGTTGACTTCTAGAAGATCTGTTTCGCGAGCTGCTTTTTCTATGTCGTCTTCATAAACAGGCTCGTCGACTTTAAGAAGTTCTGCTTCACGAGCTGCTCTTTCTAAGTCGTCATCAATAGGTTCGTCTTGAAGTTGAGAGATAACATTATGCTGAAAAAAAGGACTTGATTGACAGCTTGATAAGAACACACCATTTCTGCCCTGAATTTGATTGCTTCAAGCCTACTTCTGTCTTCATCTGGATTCTCATCATCTTGAAAAAGGTCCTGCGTAGGAGCATTTACAGCATCCATATCTATCTCAACATCCTCTCGAAGTCGTACACGGAAGCTTCTGTTCGTCTCAACTCCAGCCAAATCTCCATCTGCTAACAAACTAAATTACTAGTTAACTAAAAAATAAGCTAAATTACTTACCGATCTTGGAGTTTGGCAATATCTCTGTGCACCTGCTGCTGTTGTAATTTTAGATAGAGCTTATGATTTTTGTCTTTTAGCTCATCCTGATCGAAGATTTCATTGTCACCTGTACAAATATATAGGTGGAGGATAGAAACAAACATTCATCTGCTTCATAAACATTATTTTCAGCATCCTCTTCATCAAGATCGCTTCCTACATCACTTCCTGAGAGAGAAGCTTCATCATCTACAAACTTTTTCTTCTTCAACCTAAAATATAAAAATAATGAAAAATAAAATAACGAAAACTCACTTTCTTTTGTGGTCTTGATTTTCTAATCTACGAATAACAGCTAGTTCATCGTCAGAATCGTTTCCTTTTTGAGCAGCAGGTTCTGGCTCTTCTTCTTCCTCCTCCTCTTCTTCTTCTTCGGCTTCATCTTCCATCTCATCGTCTGCATCTTCTTCTTCTGCTTCATTTGCTTCATCTTCAGTAAACTTCTTTTTCGTAAAAGGAACTTCATCTTCTTCTTCATCATCAGAAATAATTACATTTTTGCGACGTCCTTCGGTTTCCTTTATTGGTGAAGGAGGTTCTTCATCCTTCTAAATGTACATTTTCTAAATAAATAATGCTAAAAACTTACATCTACTTCAGAATCAACAGGTTTTTCTTGATCTTCTTCATCATCAGAATCAAGAACTCTTTTCTTTTTCTTAGACGAATGAATAATATCCCTAATTATGAAAATCAATGCATTTTTATAGTCAACTCACTCTTCAATATTATCTTCTTCCTCTATCTTTTTAATCGTATTAGTTGGAGGCTCAAATTGTCCAGAACAGAAAGCAAGCAAGTCGTCATTATTTACAGGATCATTTTTTACAGTTTCTGTGAGCTCTTGAGCAGCTTCCTCTTCCTCTTCATCCAAAAATGATTCCTCTTTATTTCTAAAAAAAAAACAATATGCTTAAGATAAAGAAAATAACTGACGTGTCTGCGTCTGATAAGTACCATTGCGTCAAAGAAGAAGGAAACTGGCTAGCCATAATCTTAAAAAAATGTTTATGATATTGTAAGTACTTACTGGTTGGCTTTGATTGAATATATTCGGTTCAGATTCTAAAGTTACTCCTTGTGGAGAATTTTGCAAATCGAAAACATCAACAGACTCCTAAAATTATATTTTAAAAAAGAATGGAAATGCTTACCTTCAGCGAATTTCTCGGTGAATATGATTTTTTATCAGCATTATTATCTTCTCCATCTCTATCAGACGCCTCCTCATCAGAATTTGATTCTTCTTCATCTTTAAAATCATAATATACTCTGCAATATAAAAAAACAATACCGTTGACATCTTCTACAATGTAGTCTTCATCATCTTCATCCTCCTCATCGCTTCCCACAGGCTTCTTAGCTTTCAATTTTCTATAAAAACTTGATGAACAAATATATAACCTACGTTTTCTTTTTATTCTTCTCTTCTTCGTCGAAGATTTGATCTTCATCTTCTTCCTTTGAGCCAAATATGTCTTCATTATCTTCAGCATAGAGTTCCTTTCGCCGTTCTTGTTCTGCCTTTCGCTTAATAGCCATTTTTGCAAGAAGATCTTCCTTTATACGCCGACGAGCAGGTACTATAATATAATCAATCTAATAAAGTTGTTTGTTGAAGCAACTAACCTAGTTTTTTAGCTTTTTCTGGAGATTTTTGTATTATTTGTACCTTTTTCTTAATCGCCGGAAATTTTCCGATCAACCATGGATCAAGAGTATCCTAATAATAATACGTAAAACCTAATTCAAAAGAAACAAACAGTTGGAATTGAGAGATCGACTTTGTCGGCAGCACTTTTGCCTTTCTTTGCCTTCAACTCCGGCAATAGGAGATTGTACTTTTGAAGCAGCTTTCTAGCACGTCCATTTTTATTTCCTGTGTCGTTATTTTCTGCTTTGAGATCGATTTGATGTTCAACAATGTCTTCAGACGTGCAATGAGGTAGAAGTGAAGTTGCTGAGCAAGTTGAGAGCGGCTTACTTTGCATGCACACTATTTCTTCTTCCATTCCGCCTAAAAATTAATATTAGAACAAGAAAAGAGCAAAAAGAGAATGGAAAAGGCATGACAGATAAGAAAAACTAATAAACGCTTTTAAAAATAAGAAAAAATTGCTTATTCACTGTTGCTCCGATTGTCAACTTTTTCACGGCAAGACCTACTTGATCCTAAAATCAATTGAGTGTTTCTGGTCTATTTGGTGGCCGTCACGGGTTTTTTTAATGCGTATTAGCGTTCTCCTGCTGCTAACTGAGAAAAAAACTGTAAAAAGTAATGAAATATCGCATTATATTTTAGGATAAAAATTGGTCTCGCCGTGAAAATCCTTGAAGTAATGGAATATACAGTTTTATTTTATTTTTTTCTAAACAAGTTATTTGATAAAGCAGGAACTCTCTAATTCTCGCTGTTTGAATTGCGCGCCGTGCGGCATTCGCCTCAAGACACATACCGTAATCCGAAATTTCGTCTTATGCCAAGAATTTTTCGGGCCTAACTGGCACTTTTCAGTACCGCCTCATCTGTGCGGTTCCCCGTTTGAACTCCTGTTCAAAGTCGTTGCTATAAGCAACTTGTAAGCCAGCAAAAATGGTGAGTCTCCTTCCCCGAATTTTTCCCAGGTCAATTGGCCAAAATTCCAATGGTTACACGTGGTAGGTTAGCCAACAAATACAGAATACCGTAATCTTATCAATCTTGAACGTTGTTTTTGGCCAATTTTGAAGAACAAAGAAGCCAATTAGGCTTTAAATTTGTTGAAGTCATTCTCCAACCCAATGAGGGAATAGAAAAATGCGTAATTTCGATGGGAAATATGCGAATTTCTAGGTAAACTTTACAATCGATGAGATCCGTGGCCTTATGGATCGTAAGAAGAACATCCGAAACATGTCCGTCATTGCTCACGTCGATCACGGAAAATCCACCCTCACTGATTCCCTCGTCTCCAAAGCCGGAATTATCGCCGGAGCTAAGGCCGGAGAGACTCGCTTCACCGACACCCGTAAGGATGAACAAGAGCGTTGTATTACCATCAAATCAACGTAAGTTTTTCTTATTATTCTGAGGAAAAGAGAATCCTAACTTATGTAAACAACTACGTTTCGAAATACTTCACCACATTATTGCAGGGCCATCTCTATGTTCTTTGAGCTTGACATGAAGGACATTGGATTCATCAAGGGAGAAACCCAGGTTGAGGTCGATGAGGTCGATGGACAGAAAAAGAAATTCAACGGATTCTTGATCAACTTGATCGACTCCCCCGGTCACGTCGACTTCTCCTCTGAAGTAACTGCTGCTCTTCGTGTAACTGATGGAGCCCTCGTTGTCGTCGATTGCGTTTCTGGTGGGCATTTTCTACGGTAGTTAATCGCATCTTTCCAGGAGTCTGCGTACAAACTGAGACTGTCTTGCGTCAAGCCATCGCTGAGCGTATCAAGCCTGTCCTCTTCATGAACAAGATGGACCGCGCTCTTCTTGAGCTTCAACTTGGAACAGAAGAACTCTTCCAGACTTTCCAACGTATTGTTGAGAACATCAACGTCATCATCGCCACCTACGGAGACGACGACGGACCGATGGGACAAATCATGGTTGATCCTTCCGTCGGAAATGTCGGATTCGGATCTGGACTTCACGGATGGGCCTTCACTCTCAAGCAGTTCTCTGAGATGTACGCTGTCAAGTTTGGAGTTGAAGTCGAGAAGCTGATGAAAAACCTCTGGGGCGATCGCTTCTTCGATCCCGCCAGTAAGAAGTGGGCCAACTCTCAGACCGGAAACGCCAAGCGTGGATTCTGCCAATTCGTCTTGGATCCCATCTTCCAGGTAAATAGGCTTTCCCTCAGATGTAAAATAATCGTAATTTTTTAGGTCTTCGATGCTATCATGAACATCAAGAAGGACAAGACCGCTCAATTGACTGAGAAGCTTGGAATCAAGCTTGGAGCTGATGAGAAGGACCTCGAAGGAAAGGCCTTGATGAAGGTTTGCTCCCCCTAAGCTTCCAATCAATAAAATCAACTTCTAGGTCTTCATGCGCAAGTGGCTTCCAGCTGGAGACACTATGCTTCAAATGATTTGCATCCATCTTCCTTCCCCTGTCACTGCTCAGAAGTACAGAATGGAGATGCTCTACGAAGGACCTCACGATGATGAGGCTGCTGTCGCCATCAAGACCTGCGACCCTAATGGACCTTTGATGATGTACGTCTCCAAGATGGTCCCCACCTCTGACAAGGGTCGCTTCTACGCTTTCGGACGTGTCTTCTCCGGAAAGGTCGCCACTGGAATGAAGGCTCGCATCCAAGGACCCAACTACATCCCTGGAAAGAAGGAGGATCTCTACGAGAAGACCATCCAGAGAACTATCCTCATGATGGGCAGATACATCGAGCCTATTGAGGATATCCCCTCCGGAAACATTGCCGGTCTCGTCGGAGTCGATCAATACCTCGTCAAGGGAGGAACCATCACCACCTTCAAGGATGCCCACAACATGCGTGTCATGAAGTTCTCCGTCTCGCCTGTCGTGCGTGTCGCCGTCGAAGCCAAGAACCCAGCTGATCTGCCCAAGTTGGTAGAAGGATTGAAGCGTCTGGCCAAGTCTGACCCCATGGTTCAATGTATCTTCGAAGAGTCCGGAGAGCACATCATCGCCGGAGCTGGAGAACTCCACTTGGAGATCTGTCTCAAGGATTTGGAGGAAGACCACGCCTGTATTCCACTCAAGAAATCCGACCCAGTCGTATCCTATCGCGAGACAGTCCAAGGTGAATCCAACCAGGTCTGCTTGTCCAAATCACCCAACAAGCACAACCGTCTCTTCATGACCGCCTGCCCCATGCCAGACGGACTCGCTGATGACATCGAGAACGGCACAGTCAACGCTCGCGATGAGTTCAAGGCCCGCGCCAAGGTTCTCGCCGAGAAATACGAATGGGACGTTACTGAGGCCCGTAAGATTTGGTGCTTCGGACCTGACGGAACTGGACCCAACCTTCTTGTTGACGTCTGTAAGGGAGTCCAATTCCTCAATGAAATCAAGGTCAGATCATTCCCAATGCTTAAAACTGAGTTTTTTTTTTTAGGATTCCGTCGTTGCTGGATTCCAATGGGCTGCTCGTGAAGGAGTTCTCGCCGATGAGAACATGCGAGGAATTCGCTTCAACATCCACGATGTCACCCTCCACGCTGATGCCATCCACAGAGGAGGTGGACAAATCATCCCCACTGCTCGTCGTGTTGTTTATGCTTCTTGCCTCACTGCTGAGCCCAGACTTTTGGAGCCTGTCTATCTTGTCGAGATTCAATGTCCTGAAGCTGCTGTTGGAGGTAATTTCTGACCCAAAAAAGTAATCCCAAGGATTTTAGGTATCTATGGTGTCCTCAATCGTAGACGTGGTCACGTTTTCGAGGAGTCTCAAATCACTGGAACTCCAATGTTCGTTGTTAAGGCCTACCTTCCTGTAAATGAGTCCTTCGGATTCACAGCTGATCTTCGCTCCAACACTGGAGGACAAGCTTTCCCTCAATGCGTATTCGGTCAGTTTTTTCCCCTTCATTCTTTTTTTTAGTTATCGTATCTCTTTCGTAGGCAATTATGACATTTACAGATCACTGGCAAATCCTTCAAGGAGATCCTCTTGAGGTTGGATCCAAGCCCAACCAGATTGTTTTGGATACCCGTAAGAGGAAAGGACTTAAAGAAGGCATCCCCGCACTGGACAACTTCCTCGACAAGATGTAATTGATGGTTACCATTCATTTGTTGTTACAATCGTTATTTATATATAAACGGTTGGTATGTTTTTTTATTCTTCTTGTTCAATTCTTATCAATTAAATAGTTTAAATTATTCCTCTCGCTTTTTGGGGAGAGCTCTGGGCTTTCAGATTTCGAAGGATGAATCATTTCCACTTGAGGATTACGGTAATTGGAATCCAGTTTCCACCAATTTTCTTGGCGATTTGACCCAATTTAGGTATCATTTGAAAGAGCTTTTCAAGCTTTAGCTAAAAAACGAGGTCTCTCTGGTTGTTTGAGACTTTTAAAGACTAAATCAACTCCAAAGCTATTTTTGAGCAAAACGTTGACCAACTGTTATTGTTTGGAGCAAAAGTCTTGTTTGTTTGGTTGTTTTGAATCGATGGGCTCAACGCGCACGTGCCAATCTGCTAGTTTCGGGCGGAGTTCTCCCTCCTAGCCGGCTCTTATTCTCAATTGATCCTCCTTCTTCCCTTAAAAATGGCCCATTTTCAAGAGAAAGAATTGATTTCTTATGGAATGACTTATACCATTCAAAAAAGCTTGGAAAACTCTATTAGATACGGCTTTTGAGCACCTATTGTTGATTGTAAAGTTGCTTTTGCTTGTATTTACAAGCGTGTCTCTTCCCCATCGCTTCTCTTATCAAAGTGCTTTATTAGTTTTCGCTCATTTTCCACTATTGTGCGGTTATCCCTCCGTCAGCGTTTTTATTTGTCCTTGTCGATGGCAATTTGCCTCATTTCGGGCGTGTTCCCAACCAATGGTTGATGCAATTCCCCGACTATTTCTCCACCTCTCTCGACTATTTTTGCATCATTTCCCTCATGAAACCTTATTTTCTTTTAATTTTCTGCTAGAATAGCATATTCTAAATAAGATAGAATCAAAAGCTAACCAGGAGAATAACTTAAATGCAGGGAAAGTCGAGGTATTTTATTAAAAAGCTTGTCTTAATTCGATTTCCTCTTATTTTTGCTATTTTCTTATATATTTTTGGCTATTTTTACGGAATAGAATCTGCAAATAAGATAAAATAGAAATATAACGAAAATAAGGAGTTTTTCACCCTCTAATTTTACCTTCTTTTTGATAAGATCTCGATCTTATCTGCGGAAAACACAGCTATTTTTAAAAAAGAGTCACAAGTAGAGCCAAAGAGAAGTGGAAAACTGCCGATTGTTTACCCTAAAATAGTGCTTGCGCCATCGATTTCTCCCGGTTGACCCATGTTTCTCTTTTTCTGCCGACCTTGAACAACATCATTTTTCTATTTTCAGTGACCAACTAAAGCCGTCGCTCTCGCTGTTGAAAAATGTCGAATGTAGGTTTGACGGGCGAGATTCCGCAAAAATTTGGTTTAGATCATCGATAAAATTGCTGATAAGATGCACGATTTGGAGGAGAAAGTTGCCGACGTTCTTCATCTAAACTCTGAAGTAAGTTTTTGCTCCTATTGTTGATAAGTTTTGGATAAGATTGGGCAAAAAAGCAAGTAAAAACACCCAAAATGTAAGCAAAACTAACCTTTTCTTTATTTTCCAAAGATTTTGAAATTAGACAGTGGGCTTTCACTTGCAAATCCTAGCTTTCTGGTTCTTCCTGTGAATTTAAAAAAAAAAAGATTTAGAGAGGAAAAAATGCTATAAAAATGTAAAATTATTTTAAAAAATTAACCAAAATGAAAAAAAAGGAAGAAAAATAACTCTGGTATCCGATTTTTCTAATTTTTTTCGTTTAAAACCATCTACTTTTTGCAATTTCTACAAGAAATGTTGTACAAAAACCGAGACGAAAGTAAACACAAAGCCACCCGGATCTAAAAAGCTTCACGTGAAAAAGTTCCACAACTCTCACGTGAACCGCGAAGAGTGGCGTGATGATTTTCTGAGACCCCACGCTGATGATAATCAAATTGTCCCGAAGAGATAAACGATTGATTTATGAACACAAATGTCTTCTTCTTTGCAGCACGATGAGGCTCACGACTCGCTGGGAGAAAGCCTTCCTCCATCCAACCGAACTCGCCGGCCAACGTTGACCCGTCGGATGACCGTTGAGGAGGAGCATTCTGGCGACTATTTCAAGTGAGTTTTTCATCTTTTTAGAACTTTCGTAGGGCGAAAAGATGGTTTTTCCCACGGTTTGGGTCTTTCCAGCCACTTCTTGAACTCAACTCCCCCATTTTTCTTATTTTTGAGCCTTAGAGTGGTGAAATTAGCTCAAAATGAGAGATTTTCTATCAGAAGATGGCCATATTTTCGACTCTTTTGGGGGTTTTTCCCTTAGAAAGTAGGCGATTTTCATGTTTTCCGACTATTTCTAACCACAATAGAGTGGAAACGTCATCTATTTTGAACCAAAAACCAGTCTTTTATAGATATTTTCCATAAGCAGGAAAGGAGGAAAAGAGGGGGAAGGGTAAATCCAAAGGGGGAATGAGTTTGTCTAATTTTCTTCCATTACTTCATGGTCTCCTCAACCGATGTCGATAATTGAATTAGAAAGAGGGGAGAGAAGCGCGATTTTTCTCTCTCTCTCTCATGCCGCGGCAGTTGTTGTTTCCTCCACAACTATCGACTGGGGGCAGAGCTCAGCTCTTGCTCTCTCGGGCCCATCGGGCTTATTTATCCTCCCATCCAGACAGAGCTGTTTTCATTCGCATTTTGGGATTTGATCTCGTCTTTTGTTGTAAACAATTAGAGAATTTGAGGGAGATTTGCTCACAAAAATTGGAGGATTTAAAATCGACAGTAGCCTGAAGCAGGCCCTGCCAAGAAAAAAGTCTTCTCGCTTAGTTTTCTCAAACTTTCCTTAATTTTTAGGATTTTCGATGTTCTGCAAAGTTGTAGAACTTTATCTTATCTGCAAGATTGCAAAACATCAAAAGCTGTAAAAATTGTGGGAAGTTTAGGAAAATTAAGCGAGAAGTTGATTGATTAAAATAGAAATATGATATTTCCCCCCAGTGGGGTTGCTTATTTTTCTGCATATATTACATTTCCTATGGGAATTGGGATCAACAATCAACTAGAAAACATCGAGATTTGTTGAAAATTTTCCTAAAATCGAGAGATCAAGCCCCCTCAAAAGCGATGAAAGAATCATAAAGTCATTTATCTTCCTTCGCCGCAAGTCCGATTTGCCATCTGTGTGGAAAATTGACTCACTGTCTGGGGGCAACAGCAGCTGCAGTCTCTGCTGCGCGTTTCCATAGAGCTCAATCGACTTCTTTTCTCATCTTTCTTCCCATCTTTGCTATAAAAAAATTTCGAAAAAAAAGTTAAGAAAATGGACGGAGTTAGGTTCGAAGAAGAGTTGAAGGCGACCACCTACGATATGTGAGTTTTTGTGTTTTCGCAAAATTCTGTTGACTGTGGGGGAGAATCACGCGATACAACACATGCTTCAGCCATTTTTGTTTACCTCTTGGCGGGGAGTTATTCGAAATGAGTTCTTGTTTTGGATATGAGGCCGACTCAATTCGACTGTGCTCTCGATCAAATGTGGTCTCCTATCGATGGAATCAAGCTAAGGTTTGAGCCCTCTAAGCATCCTCAATTCTACCGTAATTCCCTGGGCGTTTTTAGGCTCTCTTTTCAAATTAATTTCCCCTTTCTTTCCAGACAAGAGCAGAAAGTAGATGCAGCGCCATCAACTACTCATTTGGAGCATCTCTGCCGTTTGGACATCCGAGAGGCGCCTCATTTGGTCCGCAAAACTGGCATCATTTGTACGATTGGACCGGCCTGTCGCAGTGTGGATATGCTCCAGCAAATGATTGTCAATGGAATGAACATAGCCAGAATGAACTTCTCCCACGGATCGCATGAATATCACGCTGGGACGATTGCCAACGTCCGGGAGGCTGCTGAATCCTTCAATGAAGTTCGTCCAATTGGTATTGCGCTCGACACAAAAGGTCCTGAAATTCGAACTGGGTTGCTGGCAGGAGGCGCCAGTGCTGAGGTAAATCAATTTTTTTAAAAGCTTCAAGGCCCTTGGAGAATAAATTCTCACAAAAATTTCCAATTCCAGGTAGAACTCGTGAAGAACAGCTCAATCCGCCTTACGACTCATGAGACTTTCCAAGAGTCTGGAACAGCCGTCAATCTCTTCGTCGACTATAAGAATATAACTAAAGTCGTCCGTCCCGGATCGAGAGTCTACGTGGATGATGGATTGATCTCACTGGTTGTGGATGAAGTCAACGATGATAGTGTCGTTTGTACCGTCGAGAATGGAGGAATGCTCGGCTCGAGGAAGGGCGTCAACCTGCCAGGAACAATCGTCGACTTGCCGGCTGTATCAGAGAAGGATATTAAGGATCTCCAGTTCGGAGTGGAGCAAGGCGTCGATATGATCTTTGCCTCATTCATCCGAAATGCTGATGGCATTCGAACTATTCGCCAAGTGCTGGGAGAGAAGGGAAAACACATCAAGATTATTGCCAAGATTGAGAACCAAGAGGGAGTCGATCGCTCAGATGAGATCATCGAAGAATCTGACGGAATTATGGTCGCTCGTGGAGATCTTGGCATCGAAATCCCCGCCGAGAAAGTCTTCTTAGCTCAAAAGGTAGGTCTTTTTCTCATTTTTTCCCAAACTTTTCTTAGATGCTAATCGCCAAGTGCAATCGAGCTGGAAAGCCCGTAATCTGCGCCACCCAGATGTTGGAGTCGATGGTGAAGAAGCCTCGCCCAACCAGAGCTGAAGGAAGCGATGTAGCCAATGCGGTGAGTTTTTGCTAATTGTGACAGCATGGCGCAGTGCCAAACAGCGCGATTGGCAGTCAACAGGTTGCGGGTTCAATCCCGGGGGGCACAGAGTCTCAGGCGTTCGAATCAAGATCGTCAGTGCTAAGTTGTCCCAAAAGTAATTTGAGTCTCTGACGATGTTCTTTCGCCTTCCTAGCGAGAACATTTGTCGAGATTTCAGACATATATTTTGCATCAAATGAAGATTAATTTTAGGTCCTGGATGGAGCCGATTGCGTCATGTTGAGTGGAGAAACAGCCAAGGGAGAATATCCCATCGAATCTCTTAAAATTATGCACTTCATCTGCAAGGTAAATACCCATTTTCATTCTCAAAATCGCGCAAAATACCGTAATCCTTCAAAATTATTCACTAATCTGCAAAGAAATCATTTTTTTTAGCCCAAATTTCAAAAATCCCGCAAAAAACCGTAATCCTTCGAAAAATGACTCGTTTCAGGAAGCTGAAGCCGCCGTCTACCATCGTAAATTCTTTGAAGAATTACTCCTAAACACCCCACGTCCAACCGATATGACTCACACGATTGCTATCGCCGCCACCAGCGCTGCCATCAGTTGTCGGGCTTCCGCCATCCTTCTGATCACCACAACTGGCCGTTCAGCCATCCACTGTTCACGCTACAAGTGCCCTGTGCCAATTCTGACCATCTCCCGGCATGCCGCCGTCTGTCGTCAGCTCCATCTC
Source organism: Oscheius sp. JU1382 (assembly GCA_932521405.1). Lineage (NCBI taxonomy): Eukaryota > Metazoa > Nematoda > Chromadorea > Rhabditida > Rhabditidae > Oscheius > Oscheius sp. JU1382. The sequence goes on from OW051475.1 coordinate 8,722,180, forward strand.
TACAGGGGAGTCTTCCCTGTCCATTACACTAAGGAACGTGTAGCCGACTGGCCGACTGATGTCGACAACCGCATCAATCATGGAATCCAGATCGGTGTGGATCGTGGCTTCATCCACAAAGGCGACTTCTTGGTTCTCGTGACTGGATGGCGGCAGGGCGCTGGCTATACCAACACGCTGCGTATTGTCACTGCTTAAATGGCAGAGATAATCGACAGATGAGAGACATCTTCGGGTGAATAATGGCTCTAAATTGTGTTTTAATAGTCCATTTTTTGTAGATTCAATAGGACCTTTTCGCGTTGTTTTAAACGTCTTTTTAAAAATAAATATTTGAGCTAATTTCGAGATTCTACAGTAATATTCAGAGTAAATCGAGGTGATCCTAGTCAAGACCTTGTAGAAAATTAAAATTTGAGCCAATTTGGCGGCAAAAGTCTAGTCTTTAGGCCTCCTAGAAGCTACAGTAACCAGAAGGATTGATTCTATTTCTAAAAATAAAAGAAGAAGGAGCGGAGTATTGAATTTGGATTAGAAGGTAGCCAGCCGCCATTCGTCCACGTAGTGTTGCGACCCTTTACGTATCGATTCGTTTTCCAAACGGAAGGACCTAATTCACAAAGCCATAAAAGGACAACTTAATTAAGGTTTTTATTCTCTTTTTCTGGGGATTAAACCCTCTCTTTTTCTTTATTTTCCCCTATTTTTTGGTCTCTTTTAACTGTTAGAAGTCGGATTTTTTGGAGGGAAATTTAAAATTTTGAATTTGAAGATTATTTTTAATAGAAAAATGGGTGAAATTGAATTTTCTAGCGATTTTTAAAGCCAAAGTGAACTAATTTTGGACTAAAATAGTTAAAAAGCGGGCGAAACCAGTTCCAGAAATGTTTAGTCGCTGGGTAAGCGACATAAGAACTCCTCCTTTCGTCCATTTTCGAGACATTTTGGGCAATTTTTCTCCGTTTTTACAGCTAGGAGTCACTCTGAACATCATTGTCGCTTTTATCACCTCTGCAAACAACTTTTGAACGGGGAAACCTCAAGAATTTTTGCATTTTTCTTCATTTCTCTCAATCTTTTGATGAAAACCCAATAAAACTTCCCATTTTTTATCCATTTTGATGAAAATCTCTCTAATGATTGCCTATTTCCCATAAAAACTGACTGCAAACACAAAGGAATTCATGTTTTCTCGTTTTGTGTGGAGTCTCCTAGGCAAATAGCTCCTTTTTCGTATCAAAAACCATATATTAACCAGATATTTTGAAATATCTTTGATTTTCTTGATATAATCTTGTAGAAACAATCAAATGCTACAAGATTTTAAACAGCAAAAAGCCTAAAATCCACTGTAAATTGAAGAAAAAGCCCATTTTTAAAGCTACCTTTATCCAAAATTAAGACAAAAATGGAAATCCCCGATTTTTGGCCAAGATTGAGAGATTTTGCCCCAAAAAGGAGCTCAAAAGTGACAGTTCTCCGTTCCGAACTGAGCAAATATTGCTTTGCCACGCTTTGTTTTCCCACGGGAGAGAAGATGCGTCAGAATTCTTCAGCTGTTAGGGGAGGTGAACTGTCAGAGGCGCCGGGTTTCATTGTTTTCTTGGAAAGTCTCTCTGAAATATGATCTTCGTCGTCAACAAAACTCGAGGATTTAGTAGTTTTTCAGAAGGAGATGGGGAGTTCGAGCGGAGGATTGGAGCTGGACGAGTCCGACACCATGCAGCTCATCAGACAGGTACGATTTTGACATTTATTTTTGTATTTTAGGCGAGAAATGAGTCTGCCAGGTTAGAATTAACCCAAAAAAGGTTTTTTTTAAACCAAATGTAGGCCTAGAATCACAAAAAATTGACTATTTTGGCTCTAATTTACTTTAAAAAATCACCATAACTTTCTGCGGATTCTTTTTATCCATTAATCTACCATTTTCGATGAAAAATAAGCTTTCTAGGGTAAAATTGATCGTAAAAATCAAATTTTCAGTCTATTTTAGGTCTAGACCCATCAAAAGTGACCTTTTCCAGGCTGTTTTGTTCGAGAACGAAGAGCTGCTGAGTGATCTCCTCAAGGAAAACCCCTGGGCGATTAAAAAAATCGACCGCCATGGTCGGACTCCTCTCATGCTGGCAGCCCACAACGGGAGGACATCCAGTCTATCCGTTTTGCTGCAATCTCGTCCAGGTTTTTCACCTTTTTCCCAAAAATATAAAGCCTTAGATTCGATCGATGTAGCGAATTCAGCCGGCAAAACAGCACTCCATCTAGCCGCAGAAGCTGGAGAGGTTTTTTCGTCTTTTTTGAAATCGATCTAACCGGTTTAATTAGGCTGCATCAACGAGGGCTTTAATTTACGCCGGTGCCGATATATTCCTCCGTGATGAGGCGGGCCATTGTGCGTTGGAAGGAGCTCACATGGCTGGTCATGAACACGTCGCGGCTGTGCTGATTGAGGCTATTCGTGAGTCTTTTTGTTCATCATTTTATCAGAAGAGAGAAGCATTTTGAGACCCAAACTTTTTCAGAATTTGAGAATCAAAAGGCAGACGAAGCCCACAAACGGCTGGTGGAGGCTTGCATTGAAGGTTGCTCGACTACAGTAGATGAAGTAAGTATCCTTCAGCGGCTTCTCAACTTATTTTCCTAACCTATGGTCTTTTTTAGACTCTTTCTTGCCTAATTTGCATGTGTTGATTGGTTGAATTACTTCCCTCCAAATAGACTCCTGATCGCTTTAGATTCTCTCCGCCGCTTCTGAACGAGTCATCGATGTCATTCTCAACGGCCGCTCGCAGGACGACAACACTGCTCTTTTTATGTGAGTTGCTCTTCTCAGAAATTAGGCTTTCCGGAACTATTAACCTTTAGGGGCTCCAGTAGCCATGATTCAATTTTGTGTTGTCAGGAGGATCGCGGATTCAATCCCCCTCTCTGACTTGCATTTTTGCTTTATTAATTCAAGTCTTTTTTATATTTTTTGACGTTTTGACTCAATTCAGCCGCACAAAGCACACTAAATTGGCCTTTTACTGCTCCAGCTCCTCTGTAGCATTGGCATTCTCTCATTCTCATTCAGCTTATCAAGCTGATCTCCATCGAGAAATTGGATTTATAATTAAAGAGAATCAATTTTTTATGGGCAAGTATCATCATTATAATGGTGAAAGGTAAAATAATTAGGGTCCCAAATAGGCTAGTCTAATTGTTTCGAAACTTTTTGCTTACTTTTCTCAACAATTATCGCCGTATCAGCTGGAGAAAAAGCCAATTCTTCTGATCTATTGCTCAAAATTTGATTTATATCAGCGTAAGACATTTTTTTCAAAATTTCAGACTAAAATATTTAGTTTTTTAAGATTTAATTACCTTTTCTTTGTGAAGACCTAGTTCAAGAATAATCTCGAAAGCATCTTTTATTGGAATTTGGCCGTTGTGTTGTTGACATAACTCTCGAATCAAAGAAATATCCAATAGTTCAGCCGCTCGATAAAGAGCTACTAATTCTGTGGCGGAATAGACCTTGTTGTCCAAAGTGCCAACTGCAAGTCTTATACAATAGAATTTTCTCTCTAAAAACCGACAATTTCTACCAACATTATGTAGAACTTTCAAGATTTCGAGGAAAGCTTCAAAGTCTACATTAACTTCTACAGTGTCTTGATTAGATTCTTTAAATCCTCCAAAGAAGAGAGCCTCAAAAAATGGACTATGCACTGCAAGAATGCTCTTATTGGCATATAGGAGTGTCTCAGAATTTTGAGTCTTAATTGCAATATCGCAGCGATTTCCCCATTTTGTTGTGAAATCCGGTTGACTGATGTCCCTAAAAGTTGTTGGGCTTGTAGCAAACTGGTTAGCGGTGGTGGTTCGTGGATTCTCGAACATAGCAATCAGTTTGCTATACATTAATTCATTCTGATCGAGTGTCTAAAAATGTTCTTTTAGTTTTTCCCTCTCTGGAATAGACAGACCTTCCAAAGACTTTCTAGATCAATCTCTCCAGGAGGAGCAAAACAAGTTTGAACCATAAATTTATGTCGTCCGATTTCAGCTGTGTTAGCTCCATCCAGTGGTTGCAGCATAACCGTGATCCGTCGGTTTTGGCCAGGAGGAATTATTCCTATAATTTTGATTGATATTTTGTACCCAAATGTGTTCTTTTGTCGCGACCTGACCTATTGGGTTCCTGTGCCTACTAGGCCCAACAACAAACTAGACTATTTAGACAACTCGGATGATTTTTTTGTTGAAAGTACAAAGATTTCACAGCGAAACCTATATTGAGTCATTTTAGATGATTCATATGAACTTTTCACAAAATGTTTATGTTATGCGCTAGTTTTAGGTGATTTTTATTGAAAAACAAATAGAAGATCTATCTGGTTAAGCCATTTTGAAGTATAAAAATATGGATGATCTACCTGAATTGGGACGAACGCAGTATTGTCCGGGATTTGTTGTTTTCACTTTGAAACAGACGGACCTTTCGGAGGGATTTTTCAGCTTCAGCGTCGAGTTGACGACATCCGTAAAGGGCCCTAAATTATTGTTTTCTCTCGTTGATATCTCTTATTAATAATTATGTAATTGTATTCCACGTGTGATATAATGCCAACATACCTGTGAAGACAAGCTCGCGTGGAGGATCGATTTGTAAAACTTGCTGCAGCTTATTTTCCGCCATTGCTGTGCTCTAAGACCCGGACTAGGAAAATACCTGAATTGTTGATCAGATTGATCAATAGTTGAGAAACAAGCGAAAAGGAACAAAGAATGATGAGAAATTGAATAGATGTAGAGACAAGTAGCTAGTTCACTTGTCTTATCACTTGACCTATCAAATGACCGAATAAGATGCCTATCCTGCAAAGACCAAATGGAGAAAGCGAGTCGATTTCACAGTTGGATGTTCGATCAAATAGAAGAGAAGCCTTCAAACCTTTCTAGATCTGTCAGTCTTAGTGTGATTCTGCATGCTCATGGCATCCAATCTCTTCATGCTTCTCCTCCTGTAGTTGACGGCCTGCGGAGGCTCGTTGACTGAGTGAAAGGACAGGGGCGAGATGAAAGGTCCCTTTTCCCCGAATAAGCAGTCTTGATTAAAGAGAGTTTTATCAAAACTGTACAAAGAGTCGTCATAAAGAAAAAAGTGGGGTGGGTTTAAAACCTTGAAAAAGGGAAGTAGTTTTTATACATCAAGGGGACCTACTCATGAGTGAGAGTTCGCGACACCTCCCTCGTCCTGAGCAATTGAGCCTGTGTCATATCGAAGAACATTTCCTTTTTGTCCATCAACTCAGCGTGGGTTCCTTTTTCAACAATCTCGTCTTCCTTGAAGACAAAGATTTGGTCGCAATTCCTGATTGTTGAAAGCCGATGAGCCACAATGATGGTGGTTCGACCAACCATAGCTTGCTCCAACGCTGCCTGGACGACAGTCTTTACCTCTGTGTCGAGGGCGCTGGTAGCCTCGTCGAGGAGTAAAAGTTTCGGGTTTTCAACCAATGCTCTGGCTATGGCTATTCTTTGTTTTTGTCCGCCAGATAGCTGAACGCTTCTTTCTCCAACCCTCGTATGATATCCATCCGGCTTTGACTCAATTTTATTGGATTATAAGCACATATGCATTGGCATCTCCTCATTATCCAACGGCAAACTCATTCTTTGAGCAATCCTATTGATAAAAGATGCTTGCCTGATGAAAAGCTGATTCTCTTTAAATAAAAATTCAATTTCTCGGCGCAGATCAGCTTGATAAGCTGAATGAGAATGAGAGAGTGCCAATGCTACAGAGGAGCTGGAGCAGTAAAAGGCCAATTTAGTGTGCTTTGTGCGGCTGAATTGAGTCAAAAAAATATTAAAAAAAGACTTGAATTAATAAAGCAAAAATTTAAGTCAGAGAGGGGGATTGAATCCGCGACCCTCCTGACAACACAAAAATTGAATTATGACTACTGGGGCCCCTAAAAGTTAATAGTTCCAATATTTCTTCTTTAGAGCTTGCACCAATGGCCATCCGGAAGTCGTTAAAAGGCTTCTCACAAAATCCGGACATGTGCTGGTCTCTCCTCTGACAAAAGATACCGTCCTCCATTCCGCCGTCAGCAGTCAAAATGAACAAGTCCTACAGCTGATTCTAACGGTATTCACTCTCTTTCTCCTATAGTAATCCTAATTTCCAGAGCTTCCCAGCACTAATCGCGAATTTAAATTGTGATGGAGCCTCTCCTCTCCATTGGGCGGCTCAAAGTGGCAACGTTCCTATAGTTAAATTGTAAGCTTCTTACATTTTCTACAGTAAGACCTTTTCAGATTATTGAATTACTCCTATCCGAATTCGTGCGTAAAAGAAATCGACATGGTCTCAGCTCCTCCGTATTTCCATGCGATCGATATGAATCAAGGAGATGTGGAATGCAGGACAGCGCTTTATCTAGCTGTAGCTAAAAGTAATCAAGAAGTCGTTCAAGAAATGCTTCAGGTAGGAGCAATTTATGTTTTCTTATAGAGGAGATCAAGAGTTACAATTTTTTAGAACATCAAAATGTTTGAAATTTACTCAAAAATAGAGAAATTTGTTCAATTTTAGACTAAAATTCTCTAAAAAAGAAAGAAAAATCCTCAAATTTATGGGGTTTTTAGTGATTTTTAGTTAAAATTATGTTATACAAGATTGTAGAGGAAATCAGGGACTACAAGATGATATAAATTCCAATTTCAACACGCTACAATAACTCAAAATATCTAACTTTCCAGTACAAATGTTCCTTCATCGACGGGTCCACCCGCTGTCCCTTTCAAATCGATGTGTATTGTAGTCGTGGCAGAACGCCACTTATGGTAGCCGCCTATAATCAATCCCTTCCCATCATGGGGTGAGTTCTTTCTTCTCTTGGAGCGAAAGCAACCCAAAGCCTACCGTAACTAAAGCTGTCCTCTTTTCAGAGTTCTGCTGGACAAAGGATCCGATGTGAATCTCCCATTGGGCGTATTTGAAAGCGACGTGAATGGCGAAGACACGCGGATTGTTGGCTCAGGGGCCTTGGTGGAAGCAACGCGAGCAGACGCTGTTCACATTGTCCATTATCTCCTGGATCGAGGGGCTTTGGACACCGGCAATAGGGCGCTTCAATTGGCAGCCAGTGTAGGATCTTTCTTCTTCTAATTGTTAGACATTTTTTAAGAATAATAATGACAAATTGATACGGGTTTATCTCACCAGGCTGGTCTTCCCCGACTCGGAGAATAAAGTCAACAAGAAGAATGTCGACGTTGGGCAGGTATTTTCTTCATTTTTTGACTAATTCCAGGCTCATTTTGGGCGAATTTTAACTCGAAAAATCAATTTTTTGTCCTTAAAGTGGCCTAGAATATTATTTTTGACATTCTAGGCTCATTTTCCTTAAAAATCGAATTTTTTAAAGTCAAAATTCCAGATCCAAGTTGGACAAAATCTACTCCCTTCTGCGCTTTGTCCATCCAGAGCGGCGATGCTGAATTGGTCGAGCTCCAACCTGGAACAAATCCAACCGGAGTGGTTCATCTCAGCAGCTCTTCAAGTTAATCCACGTCTGAGGACGACTCGTCTCTCCTTGGCGGCCATCACTCGAGTTGATCTTTCAACCAATCGACTGGCTATTTTTCCTTCAGCTTTATTCCAAATGCCCTCGTTAAGAGTCCTCAATATGGCGGATAATCGAATTGGAAAGATTGATTTGCCTAGTTATTATGTCTCATCAACTTCGCTGGAAATCCTCAATCTTAAGGGCAACAAGTTGGAGACAATTGGCTCCAACTTCTTGGCGGCTTTTCCCCTCCTCCATACCCTTGATCTCAGCTCGAATCAGATTGCCGCCCTCCCGGAGTATATTTGGCTCTGTCCGTCGCTTAAAGAACTCAACGTGGCGAATAATCTACTCAACAGTTTGCCAATGGTAGCCGTGCCTCGAGGCAGAGGAACGCCCAGACTTCAACAAGGACTGATCCACCCTCAAAATGATACAAGTAAGTTCTTCTTTTCTCAGAGCTGGATTGAGCTAAACAATTATTTAAATTGGCTTTTATAGCGCTTGATCTTCTCTATAAAATGATCAAACTTGCTTTTTATAAAAATCGCGAAAATCTTTCAGCTCCTGGCGATTTGTCGATAGAAGAGCCGCCAAATGTCATTTCAAAGCCGCTGCTTCGTCAAAATGTTTGGCAAAATTCGATAAATCTATCGAAAGTGGATGAAGAAGACCTTTTTCCTGATTTTCCTGTGACTTCTTCCAACACTCTGACCATTCTCAATCTCTCTTTCAATAAGGTAAATCATCTTGATTTTGCTATTTAAAAAAACTTTGCTTTCCAGTTCAATGTCTACCCTTATTGTCTGGCTTGTTGCTGTCCTCGTTTGCTGACATTAAACCTCTCTGGCAATCAGTTGACTACACTTCCGCCAGTGGCTTGTATCCCTTCGCATCTGAGAACTCTAGATGTTTCGATGAACGAATTGACAGCAGGATTTCAACCTCCCAACTCGTTTCACACCGTTTGCCATGCTGTTCCGCCTTCAACGAATACTGGAGGATTGGTTAGGCGGCAAAGTCCTCAACGACAACATCGTGAGTTGACTTTTTTTGCACTTTTTAAGGATAAAATTGGGTTAAATTAGCCTAGATGAGTACTGTATCTTAGCGGGGATCTAGATCCCACCTCGAGCCTCAATTTCCAGGCTCCCGCTCCAAATCGGCTGTTCGTTCTCAGCGATCTCTCTCCGTTTCTCGCCACCAGCAATCAGAATCTCAATTGGAAGAGGCTTGTGTCCACAAGCGGCACGACAGTCTCCAATGGCTTAAAACCCTCAACGTCAGTCAAAATGATCTCGTCGATTTGAAAATTATTTCCAATAAAAGGGTAAGGCTTTCTTTTAATTTAAAAAAAAACAAGGGCTTTTTAGGTCCTCGTTCCTGCTTTAAATGTCCTCGATCTAAGCGAAAACAATTTGAGATCAATTTCGCCGGATCTCTCCAAGCTTTCTGGTCTTTCTGTTCTCAATCTCTCGTCCAATAAGGAGATAAAAGAGCTCCCTCCTGAGTTGGGAATGCTTTCTCGACTTTGGTCGCTAAGTTTGAAAAATTGCCAACTAAAAGAGCCGTTGGATTCGATGGTTAATCAAGAAAATTGTAAAACGATGGATATAATCGCCTACTTGAAGACGATTCTAGAAGAATCGAAGCCCTACCGCCATTTGAGATTGCTAATTCTAGGAGGAGATGTGGTTGGGAAGAGTACCATCTGGAATGGACTTCGATCAGAAGCAATTCAGAAGGAGATCAAAGGCAAAACGGTCATGGTAGCTGACTGGAAATTCGATGCAAAAAAGAAAGGCGAAAGCAATAGTGGCCCAATCTCTTTCTCTGCGTGGGACTTCTGCGGTCAACGGGAATACTACGCAACTTATCAATACTTCCTTACTAGGAGGGCCATCTACCTGGTAGTTTTTCGAATAACCGACGGGGAGACCTCACTGGGCGAAGTCTCTCGCTGGCTGGTCAGCATTCAAGCTCGAGCGCCTAACTCCTCAGTGATTTTAGTGGCAACCCTGACGGATCAAGTAACCGCCCATCCGAATCGTTTCCCACCAGGTTATCTCGATGACTTGGAAGCCAAAATCCGCTCCCGCTTTTTCATAACAGACGCAGATAAGCGAGGTCTCCCAAAAGTTGTTGATCTGCTCTTCATCAACGCAAAAGGCAAAGCCGACATTAAAATCCTCTTGAATTCGATTTACAAGAATTCCTGGGATGTACGAGTTGGAAAAGAGCGCGCTTTGGATCAACACATTCCCTCGGCCTATATTGCTCTCCTAAAAGCGACCAGAGATTTGGCGAACGAACAAAACAAAGAGAATCGAAATTGTGTGACTTCGATGGATCATTTTAAAGCTAGCATTAGCAAGCGAATAACCAAATATGGAAGAGCTTTTCGAGATGAGGTCGAATTTCAAGCAGCTGTGGCTTTCCTCCATGAGAGCGGCGAATTGGTTCATTTTGAGGATGCAGCCTTGAGACAAATCATCTTCTTTGATCCTCTTTGGCTGGCTGACTATCTCGCAATCTATGTGGGACTACGATCGAGCAATTACCCCTCTGGATTGGTCACTCAGGATACGGTAATTGAGCGTACCAAATCGTATAAAAAGAAGCTGAGAGGATGTGTCATCGATTTGATCCATAAGTTTGAGCTGGCGTTGGTTCTTCACTCTCGCCTACTGCTCGTCCCGGCCTTGCTGCCAGACGAATATAGACTCCGATCGAATTATCAAACGTCTTCGGTCAAAATCTTAACCAAAACAACAGCTTGGACGATTAGATATCCAATCCAGGGAATTCACACCTCGCTGCGGCCGGCTATGTCAATTCTGGGACGACAGGAAGCTGATTCGCCAAAGAGGATTTTAAGCAGAACAGGAGTCGGAGAACCTATCTTCACTTTTGCCTATAATAGCGAACACCAACTGAGGAGGCTGTACGTGATGGCGTATGTTCCGGCTGGATTTTGGGGGAGACTTATCACAAGGCAAGAAGATATTTATAACATTTTGTAGAGGAAATCAAGGGCTAAAAGATCACAAAACACCGAAAACTCTAAAAAGAGCGTTAAAATTGATAAAAATAACTTTTCTTTTGTCTTGTAAGTTTTAGAAAAAAAGCGGGAAAGACCCACAAATTTCTCGATTTTCCTGCGACTTTTGTAGAAAATTAATTTTTTAAATCTTATGGAGGAATTTTTTCATAAAAACCATCAATTTTTTTCAGAATAATCGGCGACCAAAATGTCTCTGTGGCTATAGAATCTCTCTTTTCTGCTGATTCAATCCGCGAATCGTCCCACATGAAGCTCTCAGCTGATGGCCGTCTAAAAGCTGAATGGCTCGTCTGGCAGACAGGAATTGAGGTAGGTTTTTTCACAGCCTATTAGACTAACCGATTTTTGCAGATGCTAGTTAAAGGACATTCCCTTTTCGTGTTGAAGCAATTCCTTCCTCTGGCCGAAATCCGCGATGTCGACTATTTTTCGCTCTCGGTCCAAACGAAAGACGACCAAAAGAGATGGCGGCCTTTTCCTCTTTCTGATTGGGCTGTCTTGGAGATGCTCTTCCCCTCCTTAACCATCACATCGACTAGTGGCGAAGGGGATAAGCACACGATGAAGACTGATCTCGAAGGAACCACTCGACTGATGGCGTTGATTGTAGATCTCGTTGATACACTCCTAGAGGATTGGTATCCCGGATTGGGGACACGATTCGTTCACACCAGTGAGGGAGAGCTATTGGTCAGCCGATTAGTGCCTTGTCCAAACTGTGTGAAGGAAGGACTAACCGAAACAAGGAGGAGCCACGATGATTCGGAGATTGGAAATGAGAGGAGAGACAGGTGGGAAGACTCTTTTATCAGATTATTGCGCTTTTTCAGTGGATCTGGGACAGTTCGAGCCTCCAAGACTACAGGAAATTTGAGAACAGCTGGACAAGTCCATTGCTTCAGCATAGAGGAATGCATGCTGGCTGGAAGGGACTTCGGCTGGATAGAGTGTCCCTCCCACGGCGGGGTTCATATGAAGCAAATTGCGCCAGATACAGTCTTCGTCGATATTGAGAACTCGATGGTTGTGCTGAATGAACACATCAAGCGAGGCAGAATGCTAGGAAGAGGAGCGTTTGGCTTCGTCTTTCGAGTTACAGTCAAACTACCAGTGAGTTCTTCCAAAAACTATTTACTCCTAACTTCTTTCAGAGCGGTGAGCTATCAGAAGTGGCTCAAAAGATGTTGGAGCCGGTCGATCCTGGTCCGGGAGGTCGACCATCTGCTGTCACCGCCTTCAAAGCAGCTGCTGATAAATGGCGGAGAGATTCGCTTGAATTCGCCTGTCGAGCTTATTGCACCTCGCGACAGGAGCTCAACTTGCTTTCGAGGATGAAACATCCGAATGTTTTGAGTCTCCTAGGAGTTTGTATTTCGCCTCTTTCTCTGGTTGTTGAGTTAGCTCCTCTAGGAGCTTTGAATATCCTACTGACGAGCCATCGCAAATCAGGATCGAAGCTGTCCATGCCGGTGATTAGAGAGTCTTCGCTGCAAATCGCTAAGGCATTGGAATATCTCCACTCGGCTCATATTATCTATCGCGATATGAAGAGCGAAAATGTTTTGGTTTGGAGATTTCCGCCGCCATTCAGCTCGCAAAGTGATGTCCTCCTCAAATTGGGCGATTATGGCATCTCTCGATCGGTTTTGCCATCAGGAGGAGCGAAGGGATTCGGTGGGACGGAGGGCTTCATGGCTCCAGAGATGGTTCGCTTCAATGGAGAGGAGGAATACACCCAGAAGGTTGATGTCTTCTCCTTTGGGATGTTTCTCTACGAGCTGATTACGCTTAAACAGCCGTTTGAAGGCGAAGAACACGTTAAGGAGAGGCTTTTGGAAGGAGCCAGGCCGGTTCTTTTGCCCCACGAGCTGCTTGTTCCCTGCTCGATGCTGGACTTGCTCGTACAGTGCTGGGAAACCCAGCCGGAATTGAGACCTTCTTCGTCACAATTGGTTGGATTTTGCACAGCGCCGGAATTCGCTCACATTTTGGACGTCTGCGAACTTACAGGTGAGCTATAAGAACTTCAATTTGCACAAAGAGAGATGGTTTTTGAGCTAAAAATAACCTTTCTACGTCAAAAATAACCATTTTAATCTATTTTTTGGGTAATTTTAGTCCTAGAGCAATGAAAATTGATCCAAATTTGAGTCAAAAGATCTGGTGGGAAGACGCCCAGGAAATCTTTTGAGTTTAGCTTATTTTTATGCAATTTTGATCTAAATTTAAGCTTCCTAGGGCAAAATAACCCCTGGAATCGATTTTTCAGCTCATTTTAGCCCTAGGACAAAGGAAATTGGGGTCAAAAGGGTTAAGACGCAGAGAAATTCTCATTTTTATAGAAGATATCTCTCCAACCTGCATCTTCCCCGTTTTTACTGCCGATGAGCTAGACGAGCCGGAAGATTTTGAGGCCCAGCTGTGGATAGCCGGAAAGAGCGTCGACGTCCTAGCTTGTACCCAATACGCCTGGGTTGACAACAAGGTTTTTTTCGCTTTTTTTTCTTCTAATTTCTCTCTTAATGTTTAGAGCATCGCGACGGAAGCTCCAGCCAAATTTATCGCCAAAATTCGAGAAGCCATTTGGGTTTGCGAGGAGAGCGGAGCCGTCACGGTTTATTCCATCTCCCTTCACGAGCTAACCAGATTGAATTTGCCATCTCTTTCGGCTAAATTAGTCAAAGCACCTCAATTGCTGCCTGGAGATGTTCTCCTCTTGGTTTCTCAAACGGAATTGGTTCTTTTGAGTCTTTCCGAGACAAATTCTGTGAAACTACGAGCGACGATGCATTCGCCTTATCCAATCACTGCAGCAGTCTTTGTCAATGCGACCACTTCTCGGTGAGTTTTTAACTTTTTTTCGTCATTTCTAGGCTAAAAATCAGCTGAAAAATCGATTCCCGCGGTCAAAATTAGCCAAGGAAATATAAAATCGCAGATATTTAAGCTTATTCAAATCCAAAAGCTGGCCCACCAAAATTAATTCTACAGTAACCTCTTTTTTCAGCCAAATCTGGACAGGCCATGCAGATGGAAGAATAACAATCCACCACCTCTCAAATGAAGATACTTTCTCCTTCTCGTCGTCCCTCTATCTCTCTGATACTCAATCAATCATCAAAGAATTCATCGCCAACAGCAGCGGGACAAATGTCTGGATCTCCCTCGAAAACTCCTCTCGAATAATTTGCTACGATGTGGAGCGCCGTCAATCTGTAGCCAGCCTAGACATCCGCAAAGTTATGCCTGGAAGCGAGACGATTCTTACGCTAGAAGAGGATGTCGCCTCGAATACAATCGTCACCACCATGTGCTTGCTGGAGAGAACCGACGGGTCTCAACTCTACATCGGCTCGAGTAGGGGACTTCTCATCGTCGCCCACGCCAATGGGGTAAGTCTTCTTCTAGGTTGGCTATAATGATTTATTTCAGATGCAGCCGATCTCTGCTTGTCGACCATTCTCCGGAGAAATGATCCATTTGTGTGTCGTCGAAGCGTCAGTCAAAGATGACGATGGGAGCATAAAAAGTAGGCGATTTTAGATTTCGTTTTCAAATTCTATCTTTTGCAGTAAAAAGCAGTCTTTCAACAACCTCGACAGAAAGTGGTTTGAGCTGGGTTCGAGAGCGGGTGAGCGAAACCGTTGAGAGATTCCGCTCTCCTCAAGCCATTTCCTCCCATCCTCCAGCCGTCATAGCCAGTATTGGCAAAAGTTTTAGGTGGGTTTTGTTTTTTCTTCAAAAAGGAATAAAATCAAATTATTTAGGAGCTTATCCCATCGATTTGTTGTAGAAAAAGAGTTGCCGAATAGTTTTAGCGCCGTCATTTGGACTACCGAAGAATGGGAATAGCCCTCCTCCGAATCTGTAATTATCTCACTCACACTCTCTCTCTCGCCAACGCCATGTCCTGCCTTTTTCTAGTCATTTCCAAAGCATTCACCTACGAGCTTCATATTTATTGTTTTCGGATTTTCTCCCTGTGATATTTCTCTTTCATTAAACTTTATTCGCTTGAAGAGAAAGAGTCTATCTCTCGTTTAAGATTTTATTTTGATTAATTGCCCGTAATTAATAGATGAGATTCAAAAGTGAAAGTACGAGGTATTAAGTGAATTTTAGTCCGCCAAACCGCTCTCCCTCTCTTAGACAATCTCAGCCGCTGAGGTTTTGGCATATCCTCGAGAGGTTAGAATCCGTTCGGTGCATTGATAGCAAATATAGACGATGAGTGTATAAATTATTAGCAGCGCTTCGATCACAAAGACGAACATCAACCTGCAAATTGCGATTGTCTCTTACGATTCTAGGGTGTGATCACCATTGAAGGAACTCAGCGGTACTCATTCCTTCCACGGCTATGTAGAGCAAAATCGAGAGGACAAGGAGAGTCACGCTGGAAAATTGAGAATCTAATTTTTCACTTTTTAGGCTAATTTCATCTTATTTTGTCCTAGAAATGAGTAAAAAGTGAGAAAAGGCTACAAACCTGAATAAGAAGCCTCCTCCGAGGAAGAAAATATCGAAGATGAGATGGCCGACAAAGAGATTCCTTTTGGCTAGGCACATTCCCACCAGATAGGGGATCGAAGTAATTATTTGAAGGCCACACCACGTGTCGAAGATGGTTCTCACCAGGCAGAGGGCATTCGAAGTGAAGGATCTCAACTCATCCTAAAAATGGGGGAATAAAAAGGAAAAAAGAAAAAATATTGCTTTTAGAATGAATTTCCAAGTTTTTATTTTTTTTAAAAATGCCTTTGAAGATGAGAACATTTTGCGCACTTTTCTCAGCCCCAGGAGTTACAAATTTTGCAGAGGAGATCAAGAGGAAGTTCTTAGAATCTTTGGGAAAAAAAAATAATTTAAAATTTGGCGCAAATTAGGCGAAGTTTGGTCTACAGTATAGTTTAAAATGAAAGAAGAGGAGTTTTTGGATTTTGCCCAATCCAGGGGTATCTTGTGCAGCTCGACTGGCATTATCGGCGTAGCCGTAGTCTAGAGGCTTACCGGACAGGCTACGGTTACGCCTTTTGGCTCTCAAGGCTTCGAGCTACGGGTCGACTCCTCTAGCTGTTTTTTTCTCTCTTTTTTCCCACCTGGAAGCGGGCATTCATGTCCTCGTCTTCGATTTGCCTCGGTTTTGGCGGTTTAGTTGATGGCTGCAAGTGGGCGTTATCAAGCCCAGCTTGGATCGCAGCATCCCTCGAGCGATCAAATCCATGATAGATTTTGCGTTTCTCCGATGGGCTGAAGTACTCCTTCGATTCCTAAATAGTCTCAATCCTCAGAGGAAAAAAAAGAAAACCAACCTCATCCTCAGATGGGTTGAATCTTTCGCGATATTTTTGCTCCCTTTCCAGCTGAGCCAAAGTGCTATCCAGCGGCCGACGGGGAGGCTCAATAACCGTCTCGTAGTAGACCGCAACTGGGGCGTATTTCTGCGTCGAGGATTCATCTCCTTCTCGAACTTTGTTTTCCGGCCGCAGGGCGACGATAACCGGAACTGGCGAGGCGGCGGTCGTTCGCGGATGGCCGTCTCTACCTCGAGGCCGAGCTGTTGCCTGAAAATTAGAGTTGATTTTAAATGTTTTTCGAAGCTCCTTTTTTTCTATTTTAAACTGCTTCTATCATTAAAAACAAGTCACTTTCAAATTTCATTAAATTTGTGATTTCAAAATCCATTTTTAGGCTCAAAGTAACTCAAAGGCGGCCAGTTTTCTGCATTTTAAAATTGTTTTTTTATCAGTTTTGATGTTTTGGAATCTTGTAGAGAAAATCAAGATCTACAAGATTGTAAAACATCAATTTTTGGAAAACTCGCGACAAAAGACAGAAAAATTGAGGTTTTCCATCTAGGATCCATGGGTTGGCTGTAGCCTAAAGTTAGCCCATTTTCTCTATTTTGTAATTATTTTTATTGTTTTTGATGTTTTTCAATCTTGTAGACCTTGATTTTCTCTACAAGATTGAAGAAAAATAGCAAAAATTGATTGAAAACTCTAACCTTGGAAGAGTAAAATTCCCTCATGGACTCTTCAGTCGTCGCAAAATTCTGTTCCCTATCCTTTTTCGGCACTGGGAGACTTTCGATAAACCTCTCAATTCCCTAAAAATACCTTCTTTTCCAAAAACAAAGAAGAAAGCTGCCTACCCGGCCATCCTCCTTGGTCATTTCCGTTGTTTTGACTTGCATCGCGTGAGTTGTGTAGTTCAATTCGTTCATTTTCCACATCAATTTCGTTTCTTCTGATATTTTTATTGAATTTTTTGGCTTCTTCGTCGCTTTGCTCATCTGATAGCTGCGAATGTGGCCGCGATTGGGATCAATCGGCTCGACTCCTCCGTCGAGAAATGCCACTGGCCGGGGAGTTGAGCGAGTATTTCCAACTGGGGCCATCAAATGGCGAGGAGATTTCGTTTGTTCTGTAGCGACTAGGCTTACTGTAAGAGACAAAATGCGAATTAAACAAACCTCGATTTCTCATTTCCTCCTCCTCTCTCATCTTCTCGAGGAGTCTTTGCTTCTTTCTGCCCAATCCTTTCCTCTTTTTGGTGACTGGAGGTGTTGGCGTTGTGGTGGAGCGATTCTTTTTCTTTTTTCCCTTGCCTTTTCCCTTTTTCTTTGGCTTTGAAACTGTAGCCATTTGATTCTAAAATTTCCCGCGTGATACAGTAAGAATTGACTTACATCTTGGATAGGAGGAATGTGTCTCGACTGGATTGGTGAAAGATAAATGGTTGGTTCTTCCTCGATACTTTCGAAATCCTCATCGATGGGCACTCGATTGACTTCTTCAACCCTCTGGCGGATGGTTTTCATCCTGATTGGAATGGAGGAATTCGAAGGGAGATCTTGCAGGTTGGTCATGGTTACAAGTGTCGTTTTGGCTTGTCCTTGACTGGACTGGCTGATTGGCCGACTTTTATGCTGAGTGACTGATTGTTTTTGAAGGAATTCGTCGAGTTCAATTGATCTGGAAAATAGAAAAAAATAGAAAAATGGATGAGATGACTGACCGCTTGAGACGCAAATAGCCGCTATTATCCTGGTAGATATAGTCAGCTCCCATTCTCAGCATTTGACAGCCAAAGTCGAAGACTTGGTACTCTGAAAAAAGGGGAGGAGTTGGCTTCTACAGTAATCTCTTCGGATTTTTGATGAAAAAGACTTAAACATCGGCCTTTTGTGTTACTGCAATTAATTAGGAGCGTCAGTTCCTCAATTTTTAAAAGAAAAAAGGCAAAATTCAAGTCTTTCAGCGCTTAGTTACAGTAAACTAGATGGAAAATCCTAAAAATTGACTCAACTAGGAGGCCTTTTTGGGCGGCATCTTTTTAAAAAAAGTTCATTTTCCCTCCTAAGCTTTTATGACTAATAAACTGACCTCGATAGAGCCATCCACCCAGCGTCAGACACTTCAAGAGCATAATAAATGTGAGCAATAGGAAGGGGTTGATTCCACAAAAATTAAGCGACTTTTTATTCCTAAATTCTAGTCGTTAATTTTTGAGAAAAAAAGCCTTACTCTTTTCTCAAAATGGCACCGGCGTTGAGATCTATGACTTGTTGCTTTCCGATGGGAGCGGTGGGCAGTTGGTCCATCGAGTATTCCTTGCTGAGTCCCTCCATTTTTACGTCATTTGGGAGGAGCTGCTCACACTTTTTCTGCTGAAAAAATAACAGAATTTTCAAGCAGCTGAGGAGAGACAAAAGAAAAGAGCGAGAGGACAAAAATCACAGGTGGCGACGCTAGCAATTATGACGTGTTTGACAACTTTTTGGCTCACAAAATTAGGGGGAGAGAGGGGGTGGAGAGTTCAAAAGAGAAGCGAAGTTCAATTGGGCCATTTTTAGAGAAAAAAATATGACGCCCCTTTGAAGGAGCGAAGGCCAGGGGAAAAGGCCCAAAATAAGCCATCGGAAATGATTTTTGGCTAATTTTGTTTTGAGAGCTTCTTCTCGTCTTTTTGTTTGGCGAAAGGAAGCAGAAAAATAGTAGCTTTTCCCCTCAAGTCAAAAAAAGCGAATAAAAGCGCCCAAATCAAACATAAATCCAGCCGTTTTCGATGGCACCGAGAAAAGTGGCGGAAAATGCGTGAAACGTAATCCCTTTACCTTTCCTTTCTGACGGAAAGAGAGAGAGAGAGTGGCGAGTCAACAAAAAATCCTGCAAACGGAAGCCTCTTATAGTTGCGAGAGAGAGGGCTTCGAGTAGAATGGAGGTCAAAAATCTCGAAAAGATTCTTTTGTTTTCTCCTCTCTTTTGGATATGGGCAAAGGGTTAAAATGAGCAAGAAATTTGGCCTCTTTTTTTGCTTAAAAAAGAGTTCCCAAGAAAAGAGGAAGGAACTCCTCCAGCCGAGCTTTCTGCTGTCCTGGTTGTTGGCCTCTCCTCTCCTCCCCGGGGAAGGCTCGTCTATTCATCTTCTCTTTTTATTTTTTTCAGCTTCAACAAATTCCCAGAATTCCTCGTCAATGCGATCAGCTACGCTTGAAAATGTTTCAATTGGGCAGTTCAGCCAAAAATAATATGAGCAGCCAGATGATAGATCACTTTTTTGCACAAATTTTTTGAAGAAAAAGATAGGGGGAAAGCTCTGACAGTTTTTAACCGAGATCTGAGCTCCCAGCTGGAAGTAGTAAAAGCCAGCCGGGGAAATATTATGAGAGAGCGTTCCTATTCATGTTCGCTGGCCGAGATGTTATGGGAAAGCCCTTCCGAAAGTCATTCGGTTCAGAACAACGGCCCAAAGTGAGAGAGACAAAGGAAGCTTTTCCCCCCGGCTGGTTCTCCTATCGGATTTGTGTTTTGTTATTAATAGCACTGGCTGCATAAATTCAGTCTGGCCAGGTAATCCCCCAAAAACAGCAGCTGTCGAGAGAGAATAAACAAGTTTAGAATATTTCCAACTAGAAAGGGCTACATTTAGGCCAAAAATCGAGCAAAAAAAATTCTCTAAAGCCTTTGATCTCTTCTCCAACTTCTAATTAGTCATTTCGTAGAAAAAATAACTGCAAAATAATAACCAAAAAGAGCCATTTTTAGAGGAATACGGAAGCTACAGTGATCCATCATTTTTGGTCATTTTGAGAGAGCTCAGCATAGAAATACTATTTTTAAATTCTATAAATTGAGCTTTGTAGCTCTTAATCGTCTCTTTAATATTGCAATTAATAACTTTTTCTAAAAATGGCAGAAAAAAGTCGAAAAAATCTCCAAAATAACAGAGAAGTCTATTTTGAGATACGGGCTCCTCAAGATAAGCTTCGAGTAGTTTTTAACCAAAAAAATTACAGAAACGCCTAGGGTTTCATCCCCAGCCGTTGTTCCTTTGATCAGTCGCCTTCTTCGTTAAGAATTCCTGAAAGGAAGTTATAAACCACCGGTAGACAGGCCATTCGAGCCACTGAATATGGCCACCAGGATGATGAGGAAACATGCTCGAATAACTTGGTTAAGGAGGGGAGACAATTCGACACAATGCGAGCCACTTCCAGCCGGGGAATTGATCATCTTGCTCGCTAAAAGAGCCACTAATAAGGTGAGAATTAGGCCATGAAAGAGCTCATTTACAGTAAGATCGCGGGGGGACCCAAAAATGAGAGAGAAGGAGAGGAGGATTGCGGCCTAAAAACAAAAATAGAAACCAGTAGGCCCTCTTGGATAATCCGACTCGTCCCGAGGTACGAAAAAAGCGACGGGATTAAAACAGAAGGAACAGACAGACACGCCCGACGGCAAACGAAGGCTGCCTCAGTCAAGAAATTGGCACAATTAGTCGAGAATTTCGGGACCACCAGCCAGCCAGAAATAGCAGTCGTCAGCCCAGTGAAATTCCATCTGCCATCCGCCCGGATGAACGGTAATTCGAGAAATCGAGAGCCGCCACCATGGAAGGTGACAATAGCCGTGGGAGTCGACTCTTCCTGTAACGGAGAGGGGGCGAGGATGAATCGAAATTTGATATTTAAGCCACAGATTTGGAAAGAAGGGAAAGGGATTCAAGCTGCTGGGCTAAATAAATTCCAAAATTTGATCACCTCACTTCAAAAATCTGCTCAATTTGAGAGAAGAAGAAACTACAGTGACCCATCTAATTTTAAAAAGGTCATATCTCAGCCAAGAAGTGATCTAGAAAGATTCTGAAAAATGGATTTTGTAGTCCTTGATCTCCTCTCTGACTTTACAATTGATTAATTTTCAAGAAACTTACATAAATTTGTTGTAAAAATGGGATATTTAAAAGCTCCGCTTCTAAAAAATCAACCAATTCCTCATCTTGTAGGCGACTTTTGGTCAACTTTTTCTATTTTTCAAAATTATGATCAAAATAAAAGTTGAAGAGGAGATCAAGAACTATAAAATTCAATTTTTAGAATGTTAAAGTCTCAATTTTATGCTGAGATATCGCCTCTTCAAGCTGGAATAGTAGTTTTGAGGAGAAATCGCCTCTTTTTGACTTAAATCCCTCTCTAAAAAGACTAAGAAGCAGAATAAGAATAAGATCTACCTCAGCCGAGGCCTATTATCTCCCCCCTCGGCACGATTCCGGCCAGAAACAATTAGAGAGTGTCGGATTTCGACACTCTAATGACAGTTTTTCATGCATGAGGGTGTTTGAATAGCCTAAGCCGCTAGTCGCTTCTCGTAGAGATCCACGAGCTAGAAGATGAGAGCGCTGCCGTGTTTTTCAATGAGCTCTTGAGGGACAAAAGAAGGAGGGGGTAAGTTCACAATGAGGGGGCAATTTGTCGCTCTCGGATCCTCAATCCGCGTCAAAATTATGCTAAACGTGGGAGAGAACTGGCCAGTTTTGAGTTCAAAACTCGCTCTCGTCTACAGTGTCCTTTAAAAAAGGAAAAAAGGAGCAAATCTTGGCGAGAAATTTCAAACTTTTAAAGAAAGAGGCCTCAAAATAGATGGGGAATTACAGTATTCTAAGCGGGAAAAAAAGCTGACCATCGACCTGAAAAAGAGCCCTTTGATGACAGATCTGACAAATGAAAAGGCCATATTAATCATCGGGTAGACCAACCCGCCAATCGGCTAAAAACATGTGGCGAACGGGGGCTCTCGAATTGCCCCCCGCTCTCTCTCCCAGAAGGGAGGGCGCCAGGTGTCGAGTTGCCAAAAAGGATCTCATCAAACAAAACGATTTATTAGCCTGGATGTGAGACCAGCAGGGCTAACTAGCTGGCGGCAGCCCATAACGAGATTCAGAAAAGCGGTCATCGAATTTGTAATGCACACCGGATGGCTCCGATTTGGTCGGCCGGCGGGTCGCCGCGCTTTTTCGAAGCTAAAGGGCAACCAAATTTGTGGATTTTCAGGCTACTGTAGTTGCACTTTATGCCCAAAAATGTTTACAAATCAAGAGATATAATCTGCTTGAAAAATAAGACAAAACTGCGTATTCGTATGCTCCGAGATAGGGGTTTTTCACGTTGAGGCCTATTTTTATCCTAAAATTTATTACTAAAGGTCAAAAATGGGTCCTATCAATTCTCGGTGCGCCTTGAATACGCAGTTTTGTCTTTTTTTTCTCGAGCAGATTATAAAATTATGCTAAAATCAAAAACAAAATTACATAGGAAAGGTCACAATCTTATCGAATCCTCTGAGCCCAGTGAAAGATAGCCGTAGTAAAGGGAGGACGACGTCAGGCAGTCGCTCAACTTCTCTCTAGCTGCCTCGATGGTTATTCGATCCTCCGGGCTTTCTTTCCAACAATCCGTCATCAATTGATACCTAAAATCGCTTTCAATCCTCAAAAAATTCACCACTTTATTGCTCCTTAATTCGATCATTTTATTTTTGAGCTAATTTTATCTCGGCTTTTTGCGCTTGATTTTGTGATTATTTTGATACTAAACTTCATCAAAAAAATCTTCAAAATTAAGGAAGAAACGCTACGGTAACTCACATATCATCGGGAATAAAAGGCGGCTGTTGAAGTCGCTCTCCTGAGCTTAAAACCTCCAACATTGCAGTGGGATTGACATCGGCAAAAGGCATCTCTCCGAGGGAGAAAAGCTCCCAAAGAACTACTCCAAACGACCATCTAAAGAGGCAATGTTGAAGCCAAAGAAAGCAGAGAAAACTGACACATCAGTTTGGAAAGAAAAGTGGAAATCTCTGAGTGATTCGATTGCCATCCATTTGACTGGAAGACGCCCTCCTCTTGAGATATAAATCGATGAGGATTCGGTAGCGGCTGGTTGACGGCAGAGACCGAAATCCGAAATCTAAAGCTGCACTCAAAGCTTCAAAAGCAGCTACTCCCACCTTGGCTGAGAGATCCTTTGTCAGGAGGACATTTCTAGCCGCCAGATCTCGATGAATCAACTCCAAACTCTTCAAATAACACTAAAAAAGATTAATTTTCTTTTAAGTTATGCGGAAAAAAGCCCACAATTCCGTCACTAATTTGCCAGGCGATTGAGATCAAATCCTTTGGACGAAGATTGGCGCCATCTTCTGCTATAGAATTTTGATTCTTCTTTAAGAAGCTTAAAAGATCTCCATTCTCGCAGAATTCCAGCACAATCAGCGGCAAATCGACAGCCGTTTGGCAGCCAATCATTCTGAAAAAAATGTGTGCAAAGATCATGGTAGGATTTCTTACCCAAGAACGTGGGCGTGATAGCCCAACATTTTCATGAAGTTAATCTCATCGAGAAAATCCCTTCTAGCCAGAAGATCAGCATGTGGAGGAACGCGTTTGACCGCGACTCGATCCTTTCTGCTGGACATCAGTTGAGCCGCCGGAATGATCTCATCCAGCGGCCGTCTGCCCTTCAATCTGCCTTCAAATACTACAGCAAATGCTCCTCTTCCCAGCTCTTTTTCGACAAAAACCTCCAATTCGTCTGCTTTAAATTCCCACGGATCCAGAGGTCTAAAAAGTTCTCTGCTTTTTCCTAGCTAGCGGTTGAAATACATTTGACTTTTTTGCTTCTCAAAATGGGCTTCTCTTTCTGTGGCGCGCTGCTTCACTTTTTCCAACAACTTATTTTTGTTCCGTCGGCGGATGTAGAAGAATAAAACGATGAGGAGGATCAGAATCGCGATTCCAACAGCAATCAATATCGCGAGGTCTGCAAATTCAAAGCAGATTGCGAGGAGGCGATAGTCAACCTTACCTACTGTAGTTATTGAATTGTGAGTGACGCAAATAGGAGTATTAGAGAAGTCGGTTCCCGTGCCGATTGAGCACTGAGTCGGGGGATAGGCTGAGCATTGATGAAAGATATCAGTCAGGCAATCTGAAACTCCCCCATTTCTTAAAAACCACTTGAATTCTCGCCTTTATTGGCGGTGTATCCACCTATTCTTACGATATACGACAAGTTAGCCATTAAGGAGGTGAAATTCGATTGGTATTGCCTCAAAGCCTCCGTGCAGAGATCGGAACAGGTGAGATCGGTGAGAAAGTATACGATTCCTCCTTCTCCTTGGTGTAGCTTCCTGCTTTGAAGACAAATCAACTGAAAAAAGACGGATTTTGAATGATTTTAGACATAAAATAGGCTGAAAAATTGTTTTCTGCCGTTGATTTTAGTCTAGAAAGCTCTATTTTTGAGCAAAAAATTACCTAAAAGTGGACAAAATAGGCTCTATTAGATTCCTGCTAGAAAATCAGCACTTTTGGTCAATTTTTACTGTCCTAGGTCTAAAATTTTATGAATAAGTCGTTTTCCGCAATCAATTTCACCCCAAAAATACCCTTACCGCTTGGTTTAAAATATCTGCAACAGTCCCCCCATCTTGTGAGCTATCCACAGCATATGAATTCGCTTGTTTGGTGAAATACCCATCCTGATACTGAAATGAACCATTTTCAGCTAATTTTCCATAAAAAAATCTCACATCTTCAATGTCACAACTCAAATTCGACGAGGCCTTTTTGGGCGAAAGATAATAAACTTGGTCAACTGAGGAACAAGACTTACTCGCCTAAATTTCATACAGAAAAAATGATAAAATTTGGTGTTTTAATCAAACCAAAAAAAGTCAACTAACTTTATCGATATATCCCGCCAATTGGCTGTAAGAACTAGCAAAATTGGAGACAACAATCGCTGCAATCCGCCAATGTCCCTCACAAGGTTTGTCAACCTGACATGCAGCCTGATTCGAGTGGTCAACACTGCTATTGGTGAAGGATCCCAAGTCGCAGGTGTCATTATTAGACTGAGCCGAATAGCTCTTCGCTTTGGCCAGGAGGAATAAAAGCCAGAAGAGTGATTGCCGGCGCATAGAAGGGGCCGATGATAAGGGAGAGAGAGAGGTGCAATCCTAACGAGCTAATCCCTTTATCGAACGAGTAGTTTATAGGCGGCATTGGTCCTAAATAAAAATTCCTAAATTAGCTGCGTATTCACTGAACTCCATTTCAAATCAATTTCTCGCCGAAAACCTCCTTTCCCACTTCCCCCGAACAATTCGCCAAATAATGTATGCTTTTATTTTAATTGAAGGAAAAAAAGCCATTTCAACTAATCGATGACTATTATGGAGGAGATATTCTCAATTTCTTCGATTGTCTGGAATTCTTGAGCAACTGTCGCCCCTTCCTCAGCAGTTGCTCCTCGAACCAAAGAAGATGCAGGCAACTTCATCGCTTCAATTCCTCGACCAAACGGCATTCCTTGACGAGTCGGCTGGCACATCGAGCTTTGACCACCAGGTCTCATAAACGGCGTCCCGGTTCGAGTTGAAGAGGATAGCGCTTTGATTTTAGGCATAGAGCCTTCGACTTGATATGGAACTGGACGAGGCTGCCGAAATCGTGGCGGCTTAGGCGTAGCAAAAACAATCGGATCTTCTGCGCTTGAGATCGGTGTCTCCTCCAAGAATTTTGCATAAATCGACTTCTTTTTGTTCTCTAAAATAGTCAAAATTAGCTAATTTTTAGCGCTTCCAGAGAGAATCCTATTTCCTCCAAAATCCTCCATTTTGCCAATCCTATGGATAAAAATCGACTAATTTGGGGGTAAATTTGCCAAAAAAAAAGAGTAAAAACGCACCTGCAGGTGGGTGGATCTCCTTTGGCTTCTTCAACGATGAGATTATTTCGTCCTTTGAGGCGACCAAAGCTGTGATTGTCTCGATTCGAGCATCCTTCTCCTTCAAAAGAGCTGCGTAGAGCTCCTCGACTTCGGCCGAATTATCCGTCTGCTTGAGGCTGAAAATCTCCCGCCTGGCTTCCTCCAGCTCCTGCTTGATCACCATCTCTTGGCCAAGAAATCCCCTCGTGTCGTCGTCAGGCCTTTGAAGATTCATCTGCTTCGAAAGAAAGAAGTCGATCTTCATTTGGAGAGCAACATTCTGGCTCTCCAGTAGCTCCAATCGTCTATCTTGCTCCATTACTTCGCGATTCAGGTCAGTGATGAGCTTTTCAGCCTTTTCCAATTCCTCCCTTAAGCGCTTTTCAGCCTCCAGATTGATTCCATCTTCTTCCATAGCTTCACCCTCCGGCTCGTCTTTGACCCTCATCAGGAGCACCTTGCTGCGCAATTCGTAGGACACCTTGTCATACATTTCCACATACTTCTTGCCTTCAGCACTCAGCCAAGCCGGCATAGGTCCAGTCTGAACAAATAATGAGATTCCCAGTTAAAAATCTCCCTTTCTTGACAGAACCCATTTCAGAATTTAAATAGCTATACCCCAATTTTTAGAATTTTTGTTGTTCTGCAATCTTATAGAGGAGATCAAGAGCTACAACTTTGCAAAACATCCAAAATTCCAAAAATTAGGCGACAAATAGGCTGGAAGATGATCGCTCAAAAAAAAAACTAACCAATAAGATTTTCTTAAATTTCCTTCTTGCATCAAACATAGCCGATCGCTTTTTGAGATAATCTTCATTGATTATAGAGAATCTATCATAGAGATTTTTGTTATATTTCATTTCAGCGGAGACTTTCGTCGGAATGCCATCATTAAAGAGTCGCTCCAAGTAGAACAGCAAAAAATCCTTGCAAGCAGGCTTCCTCTAAAATGATTTTTTTAAAAAAGAAAGCGAAAAACCAACCGATTCACTTCCCTTCTCATTGCTGGCATCAATCGTGAAAACAGAGCTGGCCGAGCTGGCGACTTCTTCCATAAAAATCTCATCTTCATGATCCGTCAATTCTAAATCATTCGATTTCTTCTTGATTGTATCCCCCTCCATCTTTGGAATAGGCTTGGGCTCATACGTTGGCGGAGGCGGAGGCGGAGGAGGAGGAGGAGGAGGATTGCTCTTAGGCTGAGGAGGATCCCTCTTCTGGGCGGTGAAGTTGATCTTTTGAGGCGGATTCTCCTTCGATCGAGAGGAGTCCGACGACGACTTCAGCTGGGGATTGGATCGAAGATTTTTAATGGGTGGAATTGTATTTTTTCGGCGAAATTCCTTCGAGACAGCTTCGAAAATTTCAACCATTCTGCGATCGTTTTCCAGCCACTTGGGTCGTTTTCCGCCTAGCTTAAAGAAAGTAGTCAAACGCGCTAGGATTCAAAAAAGCTAACCATAAGAAGATTTCGAAAAGCTCCCTTGTGTTCCCTGGCTCGTCTTGGAATTGCCACGTTTCGACCGAAGAAATCGGCCAGAAGTTTTTCAGTAAACCAGGCTTCCTCCTTTGCTTCGGGCACTAAAGAGGGGAGGAAGAGTTTAAAAAAGAACTTACGTCCCTCCAAATACAAACGTTCAAGATAGAATTTCTCAAAATCCTCTTGAGAAGGCATTTAAGATGACAAAGTGATTCGCTAGATGCAATTGGCTTTGGCTTAGGGATCGACACGTTTTGACCAGATTTTGGTCGAGTTTTGTCGAGAAGTTGGGGGCGCAGATCGCTCGTTTTGGTCATTCGGTCAGAAAAAAGGAACTACTAGGCCTTTGGGGTCCCAGTAGCTATGATTTAATTTTTGTGTTGTCAGTAGGGTTCAATCCCCCTCCTAGAAAAATTGTTCAAATGTCTAAAAGCTTAAACAATTGCAAACAGAAGAAATCCTTCCCAGGAGGCTATCCGAAAACATCATGAAATGGTCGAACAGAAGGCATGTCTTGAAAGGCAAAACTGACACAAAAAGTAAAATTGAATTCTCCCTAGTGTCCAAAATAACTAGGAAATCCATCGACGAAAATCTAATGACTAGAAAAATCCAACTGGCACAAGAAGCTCTAAAAAAGGTAGCGCTTTTCGGGAATTAAAGAATGAAAAATGCATAGGAAGGAGCAAAATGATAAAATCTTCTACAACGACCTCTACAAGAGTAAAATGCACTGCCAGCCTAGCTTATTACTTCCCCCAGAAGTCAACCCTACTCCCTGCCCTACCTTCACGCCTGACGAAAGTCGTGAAAAATATGGCAGGTAACAAGGCACCAGAAGCAGATGGCATAATGGTACAGTCTTTAAAAGAAGGTGGTTCGAAGTTGGAAGAATTCCTTGCATCCCTTCTCGCAGATTGCATAAAGAAGGGTACCATACCAACTGAGCTGGCAGAAGGCAAATTGCTTCTCCTACCGAAATCCGGCGACCTTTCTCTTCTATCAAACTGGAGACCAATAACGCCCCTCCCTGCAGTCTACAACATTTTCACTTCGGCTATGCTGAGAAGATTGGAGAAAAGCGTGTTAGATTCTATATCCACAACTCCAGCGGGTTTTCGTAAGAGTTTCTGCACCTCGGAAAACATATTTGTGGTCCGACAGCTTATCGAGAAAGCTAACACCTATACATTTCGGACTGTACATCGCCTTTGTGAATTTCACTAAAGCCTTCGACTGCGTTAAATTCGACGCTGTTTGGTCAACCTTACTGAAAAAAGGGGCGCTACTTGAAATCGTTAACCTGCTAAAAATCATCAGCGAAGGTCAGTCCAAAACGCATCTAACGAACTGAAGACAACTATAACCCTGGGAAGAAGAGTTCGGCAGAGGGATCCAAGTTCCCCTCATCCTGTAATAGTCTGCTTGAACAACAAATCTTGACGACAAGCAAATAAGATTTATTCAGAAAGATCTATCAGAAATCTGAAACGAGAGGCCTGTGATTTCAAGGAAGATTAACTAACCTCTCATGCAGACGACAGATTGCTTCCAGATGTCATAGCCTCTAAGCCATGTACCAAAATCAACATCCCCATCATCCAATCTTAGGAAAAAGTTGGGATTCGATCCATCCCAGATTTGCTGAGCTAAAAATTTTGTTGTCTGATACTCAAATTCAAACATTGCCAGTCCAAGGTATCTAAGTTATCGTAGCAAGTCAGAGGACTGCCGTCAACCCAATAACACACATCTTTAGTCGAGCCAGGGCAAGTCAATCCGATCCAGGGGAATTGGTATGAGCCGAATCCTCCATTGTATAACCAATTGGTTAGCCAGCTGTTCTGAGCTGCGGATGTAATTTTGATCATAGATCCATTCTGGGATTTGCAGAAGATCTGAGAGTCGTTAAACGACAATTGAGCTTCTTGATTCCACTGAAATTGTATTTTTTTCAGTTAAAAAGTCTTACATAATAGCATTTGCAGTCGATTGGACTCTGCGTATAACCTCCCGAGCACCTTCCAGGACAAGCTAGGGAGAAATGTATGAAAAGGAAAATAACTCACTCAGATTTCCTGTTGGCTCGGGAGGACAGGTAGTTGAAACAGGGGTGCAAGTAGGAGTAGGAGGACAGGTGGAAGATCCGACAGGAGCTGCGTTGGGGTCGATGGAACAGACGAAGGGCTTCTGGGAGTTGCAGATCTCCTTAGTCCAAAAATTGTCGGAGTCTCTCACGGCTCCACACTGATTTATACTCGGATCAGCCGGCTGTCCCGGCGCCCAGTTGGAATAAGAAAAAGAGACATTGTAGGTCCACGACCAGGAGGGAATTATCAAATAATTAGCTCCAATCCAGTAGCTTTTGATATTCGTCGCTTCTCCGAGAACAATTCCCGAGACAAATGAGGTCTCGTAGCCATTTCCCAAAGCAACAAGATGGCCTCCCAGTCCCTGACAAGTCTGCTCAGCCGCCAAGAAGCCGGTTGGCTGATTGACGAACTTGTAGCATTTGTTGAAGTTACTCTCGTAAATTGTACCGGGAGGACAGTCGGCCCAAATGAGCGGAAGGAAGAAAGCTAGAACAAAGACGCAAATCATTATTTCTGCATAAGTCTTATCTCTTTTGCCGGCTTTATCATGTTTTATTCTGACTGTGCGTGCGTTTTATTGAAAGATTAGGAATAATGGAAGTTGATGTCATACCGGTCAGCCGTGAAGCCCCCGCGGAAATACCGTTCAAATCGCTCTCTCAAGCTTCTAGAGATTTGAGTCAAAACAGAGCTATCACCCTGTGACGACTTTAATGTCAAAAGGTCTCTTTGTAGAGAAAAGCGACTCTTCCCTTGTCCACGGCGATCTGTAAAAGTTCAAGAGCTGATAAACAATAATATTTGACTGGCTCTGATTCTTACTGATAAACTGTCTAAGCAGCTTATTCTCTTCAGACTGACAGCATGTACAGTATTATCCAGAAATTCGGAACGTTTATTCAGTAGCAAAGGAAACGAGAAATTGCCGACACGTTATTCAAGTATTTATAGTATTGGACCTCCCAGATGGATTCCTCGATCGATCATCCCCAAGAGCAGCTACGCTCATAGAGTAATCTCTGATTTTTTAATTTTTCAACAAATATTCGACTCACCTCAGCTTGGCAGCTTCTTTATCAGTTTCCGATGATAAATATTTAGAAAATTGATTAATAATTTCTTCTAAAATCTTCTGTGCTTCGGCTATTCCACCAGCTGCGTTGTTTCCTCTCTCGGTCTTCTTTTTATTCGCATACTTGAGCACTGCTTCCAGAAAATCATGAGAAGTTCGTTGCTCCATTACTTTCCTAAATAAGTCTTCTACCGCGTTCACATTGACATTGACATCTGTTGGACTGCTGCCCCGTTTTCTCGAAGAGGTAAACCAGTCGCTGACATATTTCAATAGTCCTCGTTGAGACCATCCATCGCAGCAGTCCTCTATGCGAAACATTGCGCGACATATTTCGATAAAATAATAGACTAGCCATCCAATATAGAAGATGAGATGAAAGGGACGGGGGAAAAGTGTCTTCGATTCGAAACGAGCCAGCATTTGATATTTGCAGAATTTACTGTAGTTGGCCGCTTCCACGCTTGTTGATTCGTATTCGTGTCTAAAAGTTGTCTAATTGCTGTGACCTCTCTTACGAAAGCATTGCAGTGAAGATGTTGATAAGCATGATGGTGGCAGTCATCATATAGAGGAATAGAAATGGTGGGATCAGAGTGCTTTGAAAAGTGCAGCGCGATTTTTCTAGTTGAGTATAATTTCCCGATAGAATTTCTGAACAGCTATCAAATTTTCCAACTCGATCTTCGTCTCTCAATTCGCCGAGTAATTCAAAGGCTCCAGCTTGAAACATCTGCCAAAAGATGTTGCCTTGATTGGCGTCGCCTTCAGACAAACTTATATGACAAACAGCGTAAATAGCCCAAAAGACGACCACAATTACCATATATTTGAGGATGGATTTTGCCTAAGACTATTTCTCTTTCGAAGAAGCCTTACCATTTTTTGAATCAGCTTCAATTTGGGTCCGAAATAGTCAAAAAAAGATAAAAATTTTAGAGTGGTCGCTGCACTGATTACAAAGCAAATTGTGAAAATTACTTCACATAGAGGAATCATGTAGTCTCTCCAAGGGGTGATAAAAGTTAATAAAAACGCTAGTGCTCCAGCAAAGCCAATAGTTGCTCTCACAACGGGAATTGAAGGATGTGACCACCAGAAGAGGGTCGATTGATATATCTGACATCGTTTGTTCTTAAACCGATCTTTCTGAAAAGAATTATTAGTCTGGATCTATTGGAGAAGGTCAGTTGAGAGCCATACAGAGAGACAAAAAGAAATGTGACCTCCAATCAAAACAGCCTTTTTCGGCTCATTTTTTCTACAAAAATGGGGATTTCTTGCAAACTTCATCAATGTTATAACACCTTGTGGGTTCTGACGATGCTCGATGATAAGCGACGTGCTTGGAACCTTCCTGGACCAAATTCTGTCAATTTTGAAGACTGCTTGCCCTACAGTGAGAAAATTCTCATCCCTGACCTGCAGTCCGTTGCTATATAAATTTCAAGCCGGATCTATGGGTTGCCGTTAAAGGAAGCTACTACGAAACCGGATAAATGTGCTGTTACAGCCAGAATACTTGTTTTTGATTTTAGTTTTAATAGAATTAGTTTTTACTGGAGGAAAAAAATTTTAAGCCATTTTGATTGGAGATCACACATTTTTTTTTGTTAACCTGTAACTATAGTAATCCAGGGAAACTTACAAAAACTAGATAAGAAATCTTGTAGATTTGACTCATAGTCTCAGACAGTAGAGTAAGCATCACATAGATAAGCATTATGGAAAAGTAATTCAAATGTATCTCTCCTAGAGAGGTAACCATTCTTCGCCATGGTTTGTTGACTAAAACGATCCCAAATAAAATCAAATAGACCACGTTAAAAATCTAGAAGCCAATTAAATTTTTTTTTTAATTCCTACCAAATGAAGGAAATATTTGCTGCGGGGAGGCCAGAATATTTTCGAAAATTTGAACTGACGGCTTTTAACTTCATTGCTTTTAACTTCATTGCTTTTAACTTCATTGCTTTTAACTTCATCTCTTTTAATTTCATCTCTTTTAATTTCATCTCTTTTAATTTCATCTCTTTTAATTTCATCTCTTTTAATTTCATCTCTTT
Source organism: Oscheius sp. JU1382 (assembly GCA_932521405.1). Taxonomy (NCBI): domain Eukaryota; kingdom Metazoa; phylum Nematoda; class Chromadorea; order Rhabditida; family Rhabditidae; genus Oscheius; species Oscheius sp. JU1382. The sequence continues at coordinate 8,754,581 of OW051475.1, forward strand.
TAACTTCATCTCTTTTAATTTCATCTCTTTTAACTTCATCTCTTTTAATTTCATCTCTTTTAATTTCATCTCTTTTAACTTCATCTCTTTTACCGGTACTGCCAGGGTCAAATAATTTCTTAACTTTTCCTTCTTTCCATCGTGTTTTGATGTAGTTTTGGCAGGCTGGGTGAGCGATAAATTTCTAGAATTCTCTCTGAACAATAAAGAATAACTAACCATACACTGGCCGCGATAAGCCACACAAAGGAGCTCCCTCGACGGCTTATTCCGTTCGGCCTCTCTCCTTTGTTTGCCTCTAATATTAGTCATAATTTCTCCATCATCTGATCTAAATTAGTTTTTTTAAATCAAAAGCCAGCCATCAAACATGTAGGAGTCTCTATTTGGCTCTCGAAAGACTCTCTCATAATCAAATGCCAAAATATGATATTCGAGTTTCTTCCTGTTTTCTAAATACATTTCGTTGAATAAATTCAAAGCCGTCGTTTCAAAATATCTAAAAGTGTGATGTGCAAATGATAGATAAAACTGACTCATGATTAGTGGTGAATTCCTCTTTGTCCTTGTAAATGTGATGCATCGTGTTTGAGACAAAGGCGGCCACTAGGAGAGAATAAAGTGGCTTCATTTCATTCCAGTTATTTCTAAAATTTGATTTATTTGAGGTTGAAATAGCTCTTATTGACTTACACTTCCCTTTCAGGAGATTTCTTTTCAGACTCCAACAACCCAAAGAAAGCATGACAAACCATCTCGGCAAATACGTTATCAACTACTGCTATACTATCCAGCGGTTTTCTCACAACTTTCTTCAGGATTTTGTTCATCAAATTGAAAATACTCTCTTTATTTGGATAGTCTTCATCAGGGAATACTCTATGCTAAAAACGCTTACAAATTCGAGAAAAAAAACTGACTCTGGCTTGGAGATTCTTTACCAGCTTTAGAAGGGCATCTCGCTTCTCTTTTCGTTGCAACTTACAAGTTGAAAATTAAAGGCAAATATGAGAGCTAACTTGTTCGGCATCCTGAAGTTCTATACAAACTTCCGATTCTGGTGTGTCGATTGCCATCCAGGCCGACTGATAACGGACTGGACCTTTCTCAATTTGTGTCCCCAGGCACACCAAATAAGGTGGATGCTAGTCCATTGATTGACTAGCATCCACCCACGCTGCTCGGGAACAGTCTGAGCGGTCGTCTATACTACCCCATCGTCCCCCGCTACCACAAATGCTACCTCTCCAATAAAGAATTAATATCTAAGTGTGAGTCATTTTGGGAGGGGAACACAATTGCTGCCCTTTCAAATATTTATTTTTTATCTATCGAATTTATTTCTTCATTCGACTCTTCCTTCCTTTCAGCTCAAGATTGCTCCACTCTTGATCCGAGGAAAACAAAACTATTCCAGCTACCAGATTGACTGCGGCTGCCATGATGAAAACGTACTGCCAGCCATGAACAGCATTCTTCCTCAGTGCAGTCACAGCGTAAGGAGTAGCCAAACGAGTACTTTGTGACCAGAGCATCGACATCGCCGATAAGGTCTAAACCCTCTTAATTTAGGAGATATTTCCCATTACCTCAGCGTATTGCGGAGCCAACGAAAGGAGGCTGGTTATATGACCGGCAGATTCGAGAGATTGTGCGGTAGCAATGAGTGAAGACACAGCTAGTGCCAATCCGGGGTCATTACATCCAACAAAAAAGGCCATCACAAGAAAAAGAAGACAGATTGAAGCGCTTGCTGGGGGACTTGTTGGGAGAAAAGAGACGCTTACAGATTCCTTGCGAGAGTCTGGTGGATACAGTAGGTCCCAATTTCCCACGTTTTTTGAAATAATCCACACCGGTAGACCAGGCTAGCCGGACGATGAAGGAACAAAGATTTGGAATTGCAACAAAATATCCATTCTTGAAATAGACTATTTTGTGCTGAGACCCACCATAATAGGAGAAATCATGACTTGTTCCTTGAAAAATTGAGGGAAAAACGATTGAGTTATGTTCTGAGCGACACACGTTGCGAAATTCATTTGAAATTCCGCCCAAACTGCGAGAGAAACGAGGATCTTGGCATACGGTACTGCAGCTTTGGTCCTCTCATCGACGTGCACATTTTCCAACAAAAAATTTAGTTCGCTATTTGTAATTTTCTTAGCAGATCTTGGCGATTCAGCGGCAAATAATTGCCACAAAATGCAAAAGATGACTCCTATTCCGCCTAAAAATAATCGAAATCTAGAAAATAGAGCCTAGAACTGGTTAGATAAAAGTTCATCTGCCAGCCGACAGAACTTCCGCAGATGGCTCCAGTCAACGGTCCACCAATTATTCCAGCAACTTGCCCTCCAACCGAGAAAACAGCCAGAGCTGTACTCCGCTCGAATCTCGGGAATCACTTGTCGATCAAAGTGTAGATGGCGACATCAATAAAGGCTTAGATTTACTGTATTATTCGAATTATCAAATTACATGTGATATTCCAATCAAAACTCGAAGAACAAAAATGGCTGCATAGCTAGAGAATTTTTTTTAGAGAAAAGGGAAAGAGTCTCGCAGTTCTGCAAATTTTTTTGTAGCCGGCGAAAAGTTTTTAAAGGGAAGGGGAGAAAAGACTCGTAAGATTGCGAGATTATTTGAAGCTTGAAAGAAAGAGGATTTTGTGTTGTAAATGTTTAAATCTATCTACTTTGCAGAAAGATACCCATTTCCGAGCTTCTAGAGGAATACGTGAAGACCATTCGGGCTGTTGAGGTATCAGGTTTTTTCCAAAAACTAATTTCTGCACTTCTAGAATTGTATTATGGAGCTGTCTGTCAATTCTAGTTGATTTGCTGAGTGACTTATTTCTGTAAACAATGATGTGAAAAAGCTCAATCGAACAGCGTCTGCACTTCTTGATGGGTTGGTCTCAGAATCTCGACGGTCCGAGCATAACATTGCCGCTTTACAGCGTGACCGAGTTAGGGACAGACAAAAGTGATCGGTAAGTTGGTATGAGGGTTTGATTCTTTCGTTTTAGAGAGAACGAAGTAGACTAAACGCTAGGATGGAGCAGATGGAATCTAAGATGACGCTTAATAGAGGAACGATTGTCGGCTACGCAGAATGAGACTCATATAACTACCTTGAAGAGAACGTTTGAACAGTCCACACCTGTGGCTAAGAGAAATGAAGATCAGGTTGGGCACAATTTCTAGCAAGAATGTACGCATTTTAAGGAAACCCCCGCAATAAGCAGCAGAAAAGATGAAAAGCATTTCGTGAATGCAAACCAGATCAAGTCCAAGACGGAGAAGGTTTACCAGAGGAAGCTGCTGCTAATGGCGAACTTGAATTACTACATGAGTAGTTGATTGAACCGACGGTAAAGAAAGAGACCTTATGGGCAAAGGTCGGTGTACCAAATCGGATTGTTGTTTTGACAAAAGAAGTTGAAGATGCAGTCGCTCCCGTGGCTGAGGGTTAGAAGTTTTTTCCCGATAACTAGTGTTGCATTACATTTTTTTGTTACTCTGTTTGCTAATATAATTCTTATTGCTACTGTGTTCCAAGTATTTCCCTCAATTACATCAAACCGGGAGTTTCCGACAAAGAATGGGAGCTTTTTTGTCTCGCCGATTCCAACTATTTCGATATCAATGTGAATTTAACTATAGGGCTGAGGCCGACGAATTCTCTCCACTTTGAAAAGTTTGGCCTTTTTTTAAAAAGATTTTTGATTTTTTTTTTAGAGAAGTTATAGACTATTGGTCGAAGAATATCACAGAATTTGATAAATCTCTCGGATCTTGGGAGGAAGAAAGAGTCGCTACTTTCTTCTTCCTTCCAGTGATCTTCCCCCACCAAATGAAACAGCAACTCACCAAGAGAGAGTAAGTTTTTATCAAAAAGTGAGCAATTTAATTGAATTTTAAAGGGTTATCTAACTGCTCCGATTTCATTCTATCGCCCTTCTTCTTTCTCTTGGTTGCATCTGATTTGGGCGTGTTGCATTATGCTGTTGGGATTCTATCTGGAGAGATGTAGCGTCGGAACAAAGAAGAAGAGTTTTGTTGTGAGATTGCCTAAAGAAACGACTCCTCTCTTTTACAATAATCCGGGAAAGCGTTGTTGATTGGAGAGATTCGGAAGAAAGATGAAAATGAGAGCTTTAGACAGATTGAATTCCAATAAATATTTGAAAACCGCCGTATTGCAAATTATCAGCTAGTCATTCACTAGCTCTTCTCTTATCAGCTTCCTTTCAACCGACTTTTCACTAGTTGCATACTATTTTGTAGTTATTTCGACGCATTATAGTTCTGATTGTTCAAATTAAAATTAATGTGTTGCAGTAGCGAGATGATAACGAGATTTCTTGGTTCTAAGTTTCTGATTTCTCTTAGAGGAAGATGAGCACAAAAACCCAAAAATAGGTCAGCAAATGAAATAAATTCATAGAATAGTCCAAGAGTAGCCGAAGCTCCCGTGAGTCCCAGCCATTTTGAGGGTTATGAGAAGGTCAAATTTCGTTGAAAAAGGCTGTGTTCTTATGTACTCTTATCTACCTTCTATTTATATCAGTTTGCACTTTATTGAGTTCCAATTAGCTGTAAGAAATCCCTTTTTTCAGCCATCCTTCACCAAATTTACTTTTTCACTTTTTCCAAAATGCCTGCTTCAAGTCTAGCTGAGACTGATCCGACCTTAAAGCGCAGGCTATTATAACTGAGAAATATCAAAAATTACAAGAAAAAGATGTTATATTTATCACCTGATCCCCACTCAGGCGAAATATATTTTTTTCTTAAGCTTCGAGATTTTTATTATACGAGTAGAACTATCCGAATTTCTTTTCGAAATTTGTTCGAATTAGCTTGTATGAGCCCTCAGCAGGGAAGGACGAGCGAATATCCAGAAGCGTAATCCTTGAACAGAATCTCCAGTACACGAGTAGCTTTGAGACTAGAGCTCGGACAAAATAACCAGAATTCGACCAAAACCTAAGTTCTTCTCCTCTCTCTGCTTAGTCTTCAGATCACAGTCACTCTAAAATGACATCATATTCTCGAAATAAAGATTAACCGCCTTATTAAGACAAGCAACGGTCGAATCGTTAGAAGTTTAACGCCGGGTTTGCCTATTCGCCATCTTGATGAGTGACCCTCTTCCTTCAGAAAAAGTCTAGAAGTTAATTCTGGTAAATCTACCTTAACAATTAATTCTTCTTTAGTTATTGATGAGTTTACTCTCAATAATTTCACAGAGAAAGAACGGATAGGAAGTGGAGGCGAGGGAGAAGTCTTGCGCGGCTACAATGGTGGACTGGGGTAAGTAGTTTTACCAGTTTATGAAAGTCTGACTAAAAATTAAAATAGAGAGATCGATTTGCAGAAAAGTAGCTTTCAAGGACTTTAAAAAGCAGGTCAAGAAAAAAGATATGAAGGAAGTTATCCTCCTAGCAAAGGTTAGTTTTATTTGTTAATATTACAATAATCCTCCAAATAGCATTCCAATCACCAGAATATCATCCGTCTTTTTGGTCTTTTGACTCCAGAAGAAGGCTATTCATCTAATAACAGATCTTTCTGCATTGGCTACATCATGGAGTACATGGAGAAGGGAAGCTTATTAGACGGTTTGTTTGGTTTTTTTTCCCTATGTTGAGTGAAATAACAATTCTTTGCTGTTTGAATAGTGGATTGGGTTTATTCAAGTGTACAACGTCGGCATATTCTGCGATAAGGGTGGGACTCGATCGGAGACATTAGCATACAAATTGGTCGAAAATCTTTGGTTTTTTTTAAACTTGCTTCTTTTCAACTTGAGACATCAAAATGCTATTTCCAGTGATTCATGATACCTCAATAGAATACAATATGGAACAAGTTTATTCATGGATTGAAAAGACTTCAAGTGGTCTGCAATATCTCCACAAAAAAGGCGTACTGCATCGAGATATCAAGCCTCACAAGTGAGATATTCCTTCTTCTTCTCATATTGGAGTTACAGCATTCTACTTGGGAAATCCTTCGACGACTTGAGGATTTCCGACTTTGGATTGGCTAAAGCGGTTGAGCCACAGACAATTGCTTATAATACTTGTGGGTGAGTGTGGCTTTTGGTCAAACGAGTTGCAAAAGAATTGGAACAGTAGCTTACATGGCTCCGGAGCTTCATAATGAACCTAAATATGACAAGTCGGCAGATATCTTTGCGTTGACTATTACGTTTTGGGAGATTATTCACCGAGAGTTAGTGAAGTTTTTTAAAATAGTGATTAGCAGTTTAGAAGACCGTATGGTTATATGGGGGGAATAACACTGTTCAATCAAATTATTCGAATTTTAAGTGGAGAACGGCCAAATATTCAAGAGGAATTGGAGATTTCAGCCCTATTGATACGGTAATTGATTATTTCTGGCCAATCTGGCTTACTAAAATCAAAGTTTTCGCTTTATCGGAGTTGAAAAGTGAGACGCAGAATAGGCAAAGCAGAGAAAAACAAAAAATAACTTCCAGCGGCTGGGACAGCAACCCCAAAAGTAGACCGGAAGTCTCAGAATTTATTGAATTTTCCCGAAAAAAGAGGCCAACTCAAGAGAATCTCAGAAAAGTTGTCAGCCAACAGAATGTGAATCAAAACGAAAGCAAAGTTGAAAAACTGAGCGGAGAACAGCAAAATACTTCGGCAGGATTTTAAACTTTTTGTCTTCAATTTGTAGGTTTTAATTTTGAGCAGCGATGGATCTCCGAATACAATTTATTTGCTCGATTCGAAAGCTCAAAGTTGGAAGGAACTGAGCATCACTCTTCCAATGGAAACGCGAAATTTTGGAACTGTTGTGCTCAATGAAGAAATCTATATTTTTGGAGGATATGCCAAGAATGATAATTGGCAGGACTGTTATAAATTGAAAGATGATGGAAGTTGGATCAAATTGGCATCGATGAATCAAAAAAGAACTTATATTTCCAGTAGCTCTCTGATTTACAAAGGAAATATCTGGGTTATTGGAGGATATTCTGGAGATACTCTAAATTCAGTAGAAAACTATGATGTTTCGCAAGATAAATGGACCTATATGCCGTTAGTTTGTCTCAAAATTCAATTAAAAACCTTCCAGAGAAATGAATTATGCAAGATGGAGTGCAGCAGCAGCAGTATTTAATGATAGAATATTTGTCACTGGAGGATGGAATAAAGGAGTCTTAAAATCTGTGGAGATGTTTGATCCAAAACTACAGAAATGGATCTTCTTTTGTGATTTGCCTTTTGAACGTGTTGGTCATGCGGTGCTAATCAGCAATTCAATTCTATCCATTTTTGGAGGATCATTAGGATTTGGCGCAGTAAATAGCGTATGGGAAATAAATATCGAAGATCCCGAGAAGAAATGGACAGAAAAACAGAGTTTGAAATATTCACGAGGTTCTTTTGGAATAGGAAAACTCTCAAATGGAATTATTGTATTTGGTGGTGTGGACGAAGGAAGTGAAGAAACATCCGAAATATTTGATGGAATTGAGTGGATTGATGGACCCAAACTGCCTCAACATCTATCAAACTTTGCCAATACATCTATTTCTCAATCTCTTGAAGAAAGTTTTCTAAAGAACTTTTTTAAACAGAAGCAGCCGAGAAATCAGCAGAATTTAATACCCAATGGTTTGGTCAAAAGTGATTTTTTTGAGAGATTTTTAGCTCAAAATGCGGTTCGAACAGAAAGCAAAGTTGAAAAACTGGGCGGAGGACAGCAAAATACATCGGTAGGTTTTTAACTTTTAGATTGGACTTTGTTTGTAGATATTAATTTTGGGCGGTCGTATACGCTTAAATACGATTTACTTGCTCGATTCGAAGGCTCAAAGTTGGAAGAAACTGAGAATCACTCTTCCAGTGGGAATGCAAGATTTTGGAGCTGTTGTACTCAATGAGGAAATCTATATTTTTGGAGGATATGCCAATGATTATCAGCAGGACTGTTATAAATTAAAAGATGATGGAAGTTGGATCAAATTGGCATCGATGAATCAAAAAAGAAATTCTATTTCCAATAGCTCTCTGGTTTACAAAGGAGATATCTGGACTATTGGAGGATATTCTGGAGATGCATTAAAATCAGTAGAAAAATATGATATTTCGCAAGACAAATGGACCTATATGCCGTTAGCTTTCCTCCAAATTTTAAAGGGACACTCTCTAGCGTTGATGATTTTGCCGGATTTCTGTTGCTACAGTAATAGCGGCGAAACCAAAAGTGCGACAAAATTTTTTTCTTCAACTAATTTCATGCAATTTTGTGCGTATTTCCGAAATCAGCGCATTATTTTGCATCGAATAAAAGTATACTGTAAGAGGCGTCGGACTGCCCCTTTAATCAAAAGATTCTAGAGAAATGAATTATGCAAGAAAGAGTGCAGCAGCAGCAGTATTTAAGGATCGAATATTTGTCACTGGAGGATGGAATGAAAAAAGATTAAAATCTGTGGAGATGTTTGACCCACTTCTGCAGGAATGGATTTTATTTTGTGATTTGCCTTTTGAAGTTGTCAGCCATACTATGCTGATCAACAATTCAACTCTATCCATTTTTGGAGGCCAACAAGGATTTTTCTCATTATGTAGCGTATGGGAAATGGATATCGAAGATCCCGAGAAGAGTTGGAGAGAAAAACTGAGTTTTAAACATCCACGACGTGAATTTGGAATAGGAGAACTCCCAAATGGAATTATTATATTTGGTGGTTCGAGAGAAAGTGAAGAAACATCCGAAATATTTGATGGAAATGACTGGACTGATGGACCCGAACTGCCTCAAAAACTAGAAGCATTTGCTTATACATTCATTTCTTGGTCACTCGAAGAAAGACTGCTGGAACAATTTTCTTAAATTCGATTTACCAGAAATCAAATCAAATTTTATTAAAATATTTTTTGAATCTAGTCGCGATCAGCTGGGAAAGAAAATCAGCCAGAAATGGTGTTCTTTTGATTCGTCTGCAGGTCTTCCCAATCCAGTTTTATGTCTTCTTTATGGCTGTTCCCTCGATTTTATTTTTTGCCTCATCGGCTTTGCTGCTTCTTTTTGTTTTTCCTTTTCCTCAACATTTTCTCGCAACTCTTCCTCATCTTTTTCAGTCTTTTCGTAGGCTTCATTGAACGAGTCGCGGCTAAGACGAATCCAAAAGAGCAACAAATTCCCGTAGAAGAGAAGATTAAAATCAAAAGAATAGTCAGAATGATTTCTTCTTGAGTTCTTCTTTTTTAAAATATTCTTTCATCATCTTTTGGGGATTTCTCGCAGAATATTTCTTGTTGCTCGACTTCTTGAGGTCGCTTTCTTTTGAATAAATCGCCTACTCATTTGAGCGATTGATTCACCAGTCGAATTAGTGGAATTGATAATAACTTTGGCTGATGGAATCGAGAATCTTTTGAAGAAGCTGGAAAAATCTAACTTTAAATAGAAGTAGATCTGTGTCCGTCCGTCTGAAGGTTTGCACAATCCTATCAGAATTCAGATTTTAGCTTTTCCATGATCGGTCGTTTTTTTAAAAGAATTTTCCCTTTTTTTGAAAATGGAAAATTTGAGGAATTGGGACTAAAACTTGAGAGGAAATAGGGCTAAATTTCGAAGTACATCCTATCTATATCCGAATTTGAGAAGTTTGAGGAAAAGGTACCAAATTTCGAGGGGGGAAGGGGCCAAAACTTGAACGGGAAAAATGAAGAGCCCAGGGTATTTTTTCAGAACCAAAATCGTCATCAATATATTAATTCTATTCGCAAATAGCAGGAAGTTAAAGTTTAGGTTCAATGCTTAGTTAAGCGCCGCCGATGGTGGTGCAGCCCCATCTTGTTTAAAATATAAAACGGTTTTTCTCGAATCCTACAGTAATCCAAATATCGTATTTCTTTTAATTTCAGCCAACCCGAAGCCCGAGACCTCGCTTCGAAAACCCATTTCTTGTATACGTAGGATGTCGTCTTATTATGAACAGACTATTACCCTAATAGAAAAAGTTTGTCTGTTACTATATGCCCGTTGCCGATTGCTTTTCCCTTCTCCAAGGCGATCAGCGTTGGCTGGGAAGAAGAAGCCATTCCAGTGCTCTGCTGGACCCAAATGAACGAATTTTCTGGATTAACTCTTGATAATGACGTTTGTTTTTTGTTAATTTGTCAAATTATGTCGGATTTTTTTGGACGAGTGGTCTTGAAGAAGAAAAGGATAAAAATAGAACATCTCTTTTGGGGAGTGCGAAAAGGAAAAGAGGAAACTTTGGATGGAGGCGGAGGAACACTAGTGTGAGCGAGGGAACAGCAGTGTAAGCGAGGGAACACCAGCGTGCTCAACACCTCAGATATGCCAAAGATGATTAGAACAAATGAATTGGATCAATTTTCGGCTTGTCTTGCTGATATAATATCTTTCATAGCTTCCATTTCTTGAATGCTTTCTTCTTTCTCCTTCAGCCTTTCATATTCTCGTTCCAGCTCTCTAAGTTCTTCCTGGACGCGAAGTTCATCTTGATTTGATAAGGCATCGGGCTGGGTCGAACTCGGGACCCCTGGCCTGTCACTAGCGCCTTTTTGCACTGCATATCCTTTGATGGCCTTCCACGGAACTTGAAGACAGCAGAAGCAGAAGAAGTAGGCGGATTGAGGGGCGATAATTCCTTTAGTTTTGAACCGATTTTATTCAAACTTTCGCCTTTTATCTCTGTAGTCATCAATAGCCATCTGATATGGGGAGAAATTGGAAATTCCTAGATAAAGGATCACTGCTGCCAGACCCAAATGAATGATTTTTTTCTGTATGAACTCTTTGATAAAATGTTTATTTTATCAAATTATGCCAGATTTTTAAAAACAATTAGTAGATTTTGAAGAAGAGACGGGCAAAAAGAGAAAATGTCTCTCATTGAGGAGTACAAAAACTTCTGGAAAAAAGATGTATTTTATTGAGAATAATTAGAAAAAACAAAGCAATTAGACACAGAATAGAAGAGTAATTAGAACATTAGATTTGAGCAGAATTTGTGTCATAAATTGGATCAATTTCCGGCTTTCCTTGCTGAAATAGCATCCGCCATAGCTTCCATTTCTGGGATGACTTCTTCTTTCCTTTCACATTCTCGATCCAACTCGCTATTTTCTCTCTTCAGCTCTCTAAGTTCTCTCTTCAGCTCTCTACGTCTACGTGCTTCTTCTTTCTCCGCTTCTTTCTCCAGCTCTCTACGTCTATGTGGTTCTTTCTCCATTTCTTTTTGTTCTTCTTGGAGACGAAGTTCCTCTTCATGTGCGTTGTCAGTCATTTTCTGATTTGATTTAGTTGTTTTGGTTTGACTCAAATATGGGCAAGAATGGCGTCTTCTACTGCGCTATACATCCCCATGATGGCCTTCTATGGAACTCACCTACTTGAAGCCAGCAGAAGCAGAAGCAATAGGCGAATTGGGTGGTGATAATTCCTTTAGTTCTGAGCCGCTTTTTATTCACTTTCGCCTCTTATCTCTCTAGTCACCAACAGTCATCTGATATGGTTGGATGAAATTACAAGGAGAAATTTCCAATTTCTAGCTATAGGATCTGACGAAATTCGAACTTTTTAAAGAAAGTCTGGAATTTTTAGGTACAGCCCATACTTTAAGTTATCCTAACTATTTTTAATTCGTATACATAGTTCAGATATCTATAAATCTTAAAAATAGCATCCAGCTGAATTTCTTTTCATTCTGACGCTGTAAACATTTTACCACTTTGGTAGAGCCTAGGTATACTGCGCAACGACGCTACATCCGCATGAATCACCCAGCCGATATCAAAAGCTTCCGCAACCTGTAATAGTCTGTTTGAACAACAAATCTCAACGACAAGATTTATAAGAATAAGATTTATTCCAAAAGATCTATCACTGCGAATCTGAAACGAGAGACCTGTGATTTCAAGGAAGATTTACTAACCTCTCATGCAGACGACAGATAGAGTGCAGTCTTCAGCGCATCTAAGCCATGTATCAAAATCATCAGCCCCTTTTTGCAATCTTAGGAAAAGGTTGGGATTCTCTCCATTCCAGACTTGAATAGCTAAAAATTTTGTTGTCTGATACTCAAATTCAAACATGGATATTCCAAGTCAAAGTTGTCGTAGCAAGTCAGAGCGCTGCCGTCAACCCAATAACACACATCTTTAGTCGGGCCAGGGCAAGTCAATCCGATCCAGGGAAAATAAGATGCGCTGACTACTTGGTTGTATAACCAACTGGTTAACCAGCTGTTCTGAGCTGCGGATGTAATTTTGATCATAGATCCATTCTGGGATTTGCAGAAGATCTGAGAGTCGTTAAACGACAATTGAGCTTCTTGATTCCACTGAAATTGTATTTTTTTCAGTTAAAAAGTCTTACATAATAGCATTTGCAGTCGACTGGATTCTGCGTATAATTTCCTGAGCACCTTCCAGAACAAGCTAGAGAGAAATGTATGAAAAGGAAAAACTCACTCAGATTTTCTGTTGACTCGATAATTGGACAAGTAGGAGTAGGAGGACAGGTAGTTGAAACAACAGTGGAGGTCATGGAAACTGGATAAGTAGGAGGAGGAGGACTGGTAGTTGAAACAGCGGTGGAATCTGAAACGAGAGACCTGTGATTTCAAGGAAGATAAACTAACCTCTCATGCAGACGACAGACGTAGTGCAGACATCATCGTTGGGGTTGCATCTAGTCCATGTACCCATATCATCATCAAATATATTCAATCTTAGAAAAAAGTTGGGATTTGTTCCATTCCACACTTGATCAGCTAAAAATGTTGTTGTCTGATACTCAAATTCAAACATGGATATTCCAAGTCAAAGTTATCGTAGCAAATCAGAGGACTGCCGTCAACCCAATAACAAACATCTTTAGTCGCGCCAGGGCAAGTCAATCCGATCCAGGGGTAAGGAGCTATTTCTTGTTTGGATAACCACTTGGTTAGCCAGCTGTTCTGAGCTGCGGATGTAATTTTGATCAAAGATCCATTCTGGGATTCGCAGAAGATCTGAGAGTCGTTAAACGACAAACGTTTAGCTTCTCGATGCCACTGAAATTCTATTTTTTCAGTTAGAAAGTCTTACATGATAGCATTTGCAGTCGATTGGACTTTGCTTATAATTTACCGAGCACCTTCCAGAGCAAGCTAGGGAGAAATGTATGAAAAGGAAAAAACTCACTCAGATTTCCTGTTGATTCGGGAGGACAGGTAGTTGGAACAGCGGTGGTGCAAACTGGACAAGTAGGACAGGTGGGAGGTACGACAGGAGCTGCGTTGGGGTCGATGGAACAGACGAAGGGCTTCTGGGAGTTGCAGATCTCCTTGGTCCAATAATTGTCGGAGTTTCTCACGGCTCCACACTGATTTATACTCGGATCAGCCGGCTGTCCTGGCGCCCAGTTGGAATAAGAAAAAGAGACATTGTAGGTCCACGACCAGGAGGAAATCATCAAATAATTGGCTCCAATCCAGAAGCTTTTAACGCCCGGGTTCTGTTGAAGAACAAATCCTACAACAAACGAAGTCTCGAAGGCATTTCCCAAAGCAACCAAATGACCACCCAATCCCTGACAGCTCTGCTCAGCTGCCAAAAAATAGGTCGGCTGATTGACGAACTTGTAGCATTTGTTGAAGGAACCCCCGTAAATTGTGCCGAAAGGACAGTCGGCCCAAATGAGCGGAAGGAAGAAGGCCAAAACGAAGACCCAAAGCATCGTTTCAGCGTGAGTCTTATCTCTTTTGCCGGTTTTATCAGATTTTATTTTAACTGCACATGCGTTTTATTGAAAGATATTGAAAGATAAGATTAGGAATAATGGAAATTGATGTCACATATTTCTGCTTTGAACCATAAAATACTTTAACGTTCCAGTTCTTACAATGTAATAACTTTGAATTGAGAAAATCGACATTAACTTTAGTTACTAATCGCTTATGGGTTTTCGTATGTTCAGTTCCTCTGATAACATGGAAATTATACGCAGAGTTCAGTCGACTGCAAATGCTATCATGTAAGACTTTTTAACTGAAAAAAAATAGAACGATTCGCAGAACTTCTGCAAATCCCATATTCATGCACCTTTGGTCAAAATCACATCCGCAGTTCAGAACAGCTGGCTAGCCAATTGGTTGGTTAACCTAGGTGTAAACTATATATGAATCGGATTGACTTGCCCTGGCGCGACTACAAATGTGTGTTATTGGGTTGACGGCAGCCCTCTGACTTTCTACAACAACTTTGATCCGTACAACAATAGAAGTTTGAATTTGAGTATCAGACAATACAATTTTAGGCTGGAATGGATTGAATCGAAGCCTATTATCCATGCAACAGCAAAAGCAACTGATGTCTCATGAAACCCATCCACGTTAATCATCATTATTCCTCCAACTTCATAAAACTAAGGTAGGTATTTGTAGTTGAAAATACGAATCTCCTATTCAAAGGCTTGCTGAAATAGAATCTCGAAAACTGATTCAATATGATTTTCTAAATTTAGGAAAATAGAGAAAGCATTCTAGCCGAAATAGCAACTAATAACGACAAAATTAAGGGCTTCGAAAGTGATGTGAGCGTTGAAAAAGCCGAAATGAGAAAATATTTACAGCTTGAAATCATTGAAACTCAGTTGCAACTTCTCGAGGATACTTGCATTGATTTTTCGCTCTTTAGGATTGATGATAAAAGCAATTTTCCTAAAACTTTAGTCAAGAAATTATCTAACATTGCCGATAAAAAAGACACCAAAAGAAGAAATCCAGGAGTTACCGAGGTTTTACAAAATTGTGTCTTTCAAAATCATGCTACAGGCACAAAAGAATTTTTATAATAATTATTCCATAAAACTGAGCATTTTTACAACAATGTTTCAAGATAAATTAGTGGAACGCAGTACTTCGGAATATATTGGCTCAATTATCAAGAGTACTGTAGTCGAGGTTTGTTTCATCTTTTGAGAAACAAAGATACATTTCTAGAGAATTCTCCAGTTAATAAGCTTGGAAAATGGCGGAGATGAAATAAAAGCTCGTGTGGAGAAACACATAGCAGCATCAGCATGCCAAAGCTACATTTGGCTTAAATAAACGTTTTTCTTTGTTGAATTTTGATATTATTTCATTCATTAAAAACTCATTTTTTTTTTCTAATTTTCAGGAAATTCCAAAGAAATTACCAGATAAAATTAGAGAGGAAAGAAGCCTAATATTCTAGGTAAGGGGATGAAATCCAAAGAGAAAGGTGACTGAAAGTTTCACAAAGTGAAAAAAATGGGAAAAACTTCAAAGAGCCGCCGGAGGCGGCGCAGCCTGTGCGCTACATACATGTGCTATGGCAATAGAAAATTTAATAGGAAAAAATAACATAAAAAATTCTTTTTAAAAAAAAAGCGACCGCCCGTGGAAAAGTTGCAATCCGAATTTTGACAGGATTTGGCAAGGCTTCAGACAGACAGACAGGATCAGCTTTATTTTAAAGCTAGACAAGTGGGGCTGCTGCTACTAGGGCGGCATTTATAGTTTGGATTCTAAACATACTAAATCTAGAATCGTTCGGTTCTATCTAAAACTTGCCAAATCCAAAACGTTTATTTTTTGTTAATTTGTCAAATTATGTCGGATTTCTTTGGACGAGTGGTCTTAAAGAAGAAAAGGATAAAAATAGAACATCTCTTTTGGGGAGTGCGAAAAGGAAAAGAGGAAACTTTGGATGGAAGCGAAGGAACACCAGCGTGCTTAACACCCCACATATGCCAACCATGATTAGAACAAATGAATTGGATTCATTGTCGGCTTGTCTTGCTGATATAATAGCTGCTATAGCTTCCAATTCACTTGTAATAAGTTCGAGTCTTTTCTCTTCTTTACGATGCCTTTCAAATTGTTGTTTCGCCTCTCTAAGTTCTTCCTGGGGGCGAAGTTCATTTTGATTTGATAAGGCATCGGGCTGGGTCGAACTCGGGACCCCTGGCCTGTCACTAGCGCCTTTTTGCACTGCATATCCTTTGATGGCCTTCCACGGAACTTGAAGACAGCAGAAGCAGAAGAAGTAGGCGGATTGAGGGGCGATAATTCCTTTAGTTTTGAACCGATTTTATTCAAACTTTCGCCTCTTATCTCTGTAGTCATCAATAGCCATCTGATATGGGGAGAAATTGGAAATTCCTAGATAAAGGATCACTGCTGCCAGACCCAAATGAACGATTTTTTTCTGTATGAACTCTTTGATAAAATGTTCATTTTATCAAATTATGCCAGATCTTTTTAAACGATTAGTAGATTTTGAAGAAGAAACGGGCAAAAAGAGAAAATGTCTCTCATTGAGGAGTACAAAAACTTCTGGAAAAAAGATGTATTTTATTGAGAATAATTAGAAAAAACAAAGCAATTAGACACAGAATAGAAGAGTAATTAGAACATTAGATTTGAGCAGAATTTGTGTCATAAATTGGATCAATTTCCGGCTTTCCTTGCTGAAATAGCATCCGCCATAGCTTCCATTTCTGGGATGACTTCTTCTTTCCTTTCACATTCTCGATCCAACTCGCTATTTTCTCTCTTCAGCTCTCTAAGTTCTCTCTTCAGCTCTCTATATTTACGTGCTTCTTCTCTCTCCGCTTCTTTCTTCAGCTCTCGACGTCTACGTGCTTCTTCTCTCTTCGCTTCTCTCTCCGCTTCTTTCTCCAGCTCTATAAGTCTACGTGCTTCTTCTTTCTCCATTTCTTTTTGTTCTTCTTGGAGACGAAGTTCCTCTTCATGTGCGTTGTCACTCATTTTCTGATTTGATTTAGTTGTTTTGGTTTGACTCAAATATGGGCAAGAATGGCGTCTTCTACTGCGCTATACATCCCCATGATGGTCTTCTATGGAACTCACCTACTTGAAGCCAGCAGAAGCAGAAGCAATAGGCGAATTGGGTGGTGATAATGCCTTTAGTTTTGAGCCGCTTTTTATTCACTTTCGCCTCTTATCTCTGTAGTTGCCAACAGTCATCTGATATGGTTGGATAAAATGACAAGGAGAAATTGGACATTTCTAACTTATAGGATCTGACGAAATTCAAACTTTTTAAAGAAAGTCTGGAATTTTTAGGTTTAGGGACGTTTTTTTGGACAAAAATGTCCACCTTATTGCATTCTTTTATCTTTTTCTCTGCTAGCATTTATTTTTTTGCTTTTATTTTGTATTCAGCGCGCTTTTTTCTATAATATAACGCTGTCGGGTAGAATTTAAACTAGCCCCCCACATAAATTGCAAACAAACCCCCTTCAAAATTGTTCAAACGGACCCCCCTCTCACAGAAGTGAGGGGTGGAATCGGACGTGGGGGTCCGACTAGAGTGGGGGACTTGTTTAAATTTTCTCCGAAAAGACTGTCGAGATTCAATCACTGACTGCTCGAGGATTTTAATAGTTTGCATAACCCATTTGACCCGAATACTTCTGCTTATTTGCTACTTAATCGAATTTCTGGAATTAATCAAACCATTTCTAGAATAGATTCAATTCGAGGAAAAGGGGTACAATTTCTATTTTAATTTTATTAAGGTTTCGGTTCAACTTTTATGCAACGATGATGGAGAATGGTTCTATTAGCCGGGTCAAGGTGAGATGGCAATTCTGAAAACGGGTCTTATTAAAGAAGATGCTTTCTAGAGATACTTTTCATAATGCTGAAAAACTCAGCCCGGGTTCGATTCCCGGCAACGGAAGAACTTTTTGCAGTTTGCTCTCCCAACAAGTTGTAGCAAAAAGAGAGAAAAAACGCTTTATTTTAGTTCGCTACCACTACCCTATTGTGATCCTCGTCCAATGGTTCGCCTTCGTTCAATGGTTCTCCTTTGCCTTCGTTCAATGGTTCTCCTTTGCCTTCGTTCAATGGTTCTCCTTTGCCTTCGTTCAATGGTTCTCCTTCGCCTTCGTTCAATGATTCTCCTTCGCCTTCGTTCAATGATTCTCTTTCGCCTTCTCTCCTCTCTTCGTGCAAACTGTGCTCAATTTTCTCGG
The DNA here is from genome assembly GCA_932521405.1 of Oscheius sp. JU1382. Classification (NCBI taxonomy): domain Eukaryota; kingdom Metazoa; phylum Nematoda; class Chromadorea; order Rhabditida; family Rhabditidae; genus Oscheius; species Oscheius sp. JU1382. The sequence goes on from OW051475.1 coordinate 8,772,619, forward strand.
CAATGACAGCCAACGAATGGAATCTAAATCAGTTTTTAAAGAAAATGACTGCTCTTACCGGTAGAATACATTGAATGGACCTAATCCTCGAAGGAATAATAGCCAATAGGTGTCCGAACTGTGTGTAAAGTTATTGAAATAAGTGGCAGCGTGGAATAAATCCAAGCAGAACATCCCAAAATTAACGAACCAAAGCCATATCCCAGTCTATTTTTTCTTTTACAACTATATAGTCTGTTCATAAAAAAGACGACAGCTGCTGCTCCGAGAAAAGGGGCTTTTGCGGCGAGACCCATTTTTATTCTAAAATTTACTAAAGGCCTTTTTTTAGAATAAAATGCGATAACCCTTTTCTTGGATGCGAAAGATGTCGTCTTTTTATGAACAAACTATATAAACTTCTTACAGCGTGGGCATGTTGACTTCTTGTCATATCACAATGGAGAATGGTAACAGTTTGGTAGATAATTTGGAACTGAGAAGCTTTTTTTCTACCGAATAATTGCGACTAACCATACTGACGAAGTACATAAATAAGCAAATGTAACTATTGGACCGGTCGAATTTGAAGAGATAGAATCCGTCAATTATGCATGCTAAATCTCTTTTTCTGTATATGGAAGGAAAACTAGCCACAGAGGAAGAGAACAACACCAAGAGTTCCAAAATAAAGCAGATATCGATCTAGATTTTCTGAAGGAGACTTCGGCTCATTTTGGAGAAGAGTTAAATCGTTATTTTTGTTAAATTTCCAACAGGGAAAGATTCCAAGAATTAGAATGATTATGACGACGCACATAAAAAGCTTTCAAATGTCTGCTGAAAGCCCAACTCACCTCTTGCCTTAAAGGTGAACCAGGTATCTCTATACTAAAGATTAGCAGCACTGCCTCAATGACAATAGTAACAACAACTGAAGCAATTCCATCAGAAAAGTTCAAAACTACAGACCAATTGCTATCCAAATAAGCATCTTCCTTCCATTCCTTCCATGGCCATGATTTTGTATAGGACGTCTCTCCTTTCGTTGGCCAACTTGATAAATGATTCCAATAATAATCGAAATAATAACAACTAGGAATTCAGTTATCAGCACATAGCTAAACAACTTTTCTCAAGGGATGGAAAGTGTCTTACAATATCGCCAAATAGCGTTCTAGCAGACATTCCCAAAATCCTTCGTCACATTCTGTTTTATTAAAGTGAGGACTGAAGATTAAAAAAAACAGTGGAGAACACTCACTGTATGACTTCGTGGAAAATGTGCAACTGTTCCTGGATCATTGTGATTGCGTAGCAGTAAATTGCTCCAGAGACCACAATTGTCAGAAGGAAGAGGTCAAATTTGGTCTCTCGAGGGTACTGCAATTCAAAAAATAGTTTTAAAATAAAGTTAGTCAGCTCTAGGAACAAAAAGATTTCCTTCCGTTGACGGGAATCGAACCCGGGCCTTACGGGTGAGAGCCGTAAATCCTAACTACTAGACCACAACGGATCTATGGTCTACGTCTCTAGCTCATATCGCAGCTACTACTGTCAAGATTGCTCCGCTCTTAAACAGAACTCACACGGTTATTGTAAAATACAAAAACAGCCCATCCCACAAGCCTGACGAGATCAAAAAAGTGTTCAACAGCTACCCATATTGAACAAACTTGATTCTCTTGTGAGAAAAAGCTGCTAATCCAAACATTTGAATGCAGCATACAAGGAATAATATGAGCCAGTTCGTAGATAATAAAGGGGAAACATAGACCTATAATTTTCTAAGCAATTTTCTGAAAAACTCACAACAAGTTTGAATTCGAAGGGCATAGCTAGCCAAAGTTGCTCTTTTTTGTTGTCTTTGCTCCATTTGTTTATAATAACTCGAAAAAAAAGGATAGTAATAAACGTAAATTATCGCCGGCAGTTGGTATAACAATTTTTGAGCCTAAAAAGAGTTGAAAGAATTTTTAAAAAAACTAACGACTTCAACAAAATTTCCGATCCTTTTGACCCCATAAAGAGTCATTAGTTTGACCTTCAATGAGAGAAGAATCGAAACTAGGACAAATATAGCAATAGCAGCGTATTTCCTCGATTCTCTTGCTTGGGCCAATCGTTCACTTGAAGAAGATAGATACGAGGAGAAGAAAAAACGGTACTTTCCTGTTTCAGTAGAACAATTTCTAAGGGCTTATTTTGACAAGTTTTGACTAAGTATGACTCTAAATAATGACGAGCAGTTCCTCTGTGTCGCTTGTTCCTCCATTTTAACGATCCCCACATTCTTTCCACAGTAATGACTTTATTCAGTCTGCCCCGCTCCGCTGACAAGATCTACGGAAAGAAGCTAAATGAAGTTACACAAAGGATAATGAGAGCTTAAAAATTATTAAAATCTTGGATTAAAAAGCTAAAACTAAGCCCTTAGAAATTGTTCTACCAAAACAGGAATGTACCGAAAAAACTTACTTTTCAGCCAATTCGGCAGCTATTTCCAAGTTATCTTCATGATTTTGATCAGCAATTTCCATTCTTACTTCAAGATTTTGATCAGCCATTTGTGAAGAAAGAGCTACGATTAATGGTGAGAATTTGAGTTTCGAAAGTCGAACAAAACTAAGAGGGGAGAAGAGCAAATAAAGAGTCTAGCCACTAGCAGCTAGCGACTAATGACTGTCGTTTTTGATTTATTGTATAGTGAAATCTTCTTTTAACTACTCTTTCCTGGATTAGCCTCTTTTCTCCCTTCGCTTACTTGACAAAATTTTTCGATTCATTTCAGGGAATACAAGACTAAAGCGATAGTTTATCTTTCCTTTTTTAGGATAAATAAAAATGACTTTTTCATACAGGACGTTTTGGATTACTGAAGCTCCAAATGTACTAACAGAGAATAAATTTGGAATAATTTTATTTCAGAAGAACCATGCAGAATTCTGATAGTATTTGCAATTTGCAAGAATGGTAAAAGAGTCAGAATCAATGTATAAATAAAGTCCGTATGGTTCCATTCCTTCTGTTGGGTACTTTCCTGTTAGACGGACACCATTTTTTGTTGAATTTTTTGACAAGTTTTGACAGAAAATTTTGATTATTTTAATGGACAAATCGCTCTTTTCTGGTCGAACTGGGAAACCGTAGTGCAGAAACACTTCTAAATATCTTAATATACAGGGTGCATCATAATTACGGGCCCACATTCAAGAGACTGCCCAACCCCAAAAAATCGCAAACTCATAAAGCTCACAACTGGAAAACAAAGTTCATTTAACTATACATGCAATAGATAATCAACTTTCAAAATGTCCCCCATCAGCATTACGACAGAGCTTAAGGCGCTTCGGAAAGTCATCAACAGTGGCACGCAAGTAAGGCAAATCTAGCTCATCCCATGCTTTAACCAGTGCTTTCTTAAGAGACTCGATCGTTTGGTGCGAACTTTTGCAGGCTTTTGCTTCTAGAAAGGACCATGCACTGTAATCCAACGGGTTCAGGTCCGGCGAGTTAGGTTGTCATTCGTTGAAGCTAATGAAGTCAGGGAAATTTGCTTTACACCAGTCTTGGACAATTCGAGACTTATGAGCCGGAGCACCGTCTTGTTGATAGGTCCAATGACGTTTTCCAAAATGATTTTGGGCCCATGGATGAATTTCTTTCTTCAAAAGATCCAAATAATTGACTGAGTTGACTTTAATTCCAGCCGGGACAAAAATTAGTAGTGTCTTTCCGTCGTAAGTGATTCCAGCAAATACCATTACCGAGGCTGGATGAAGAACATGTGATACAGCTTTGTGTGAGTTTGAAACTGCATAAATTCGATCATTTTGCTTATTAAGAACTTGTTAAACGGTGAAAACCTTTTCATCCGTAAATAAAATGGTGCGATGACCATGGTTACGGTATTTTCTCATAAGAGAGCGACAACGGTCCTTTCTTTTAGCCTTAGCAGATTCTGTCAGACCGTGGCATTTATTTTTTTAAAGGCCTTCATTTTGAGATGTTTTGTAACAACACGGCGCATTGTGGGCCCAGAAAGTTTCATCTCTCGAGCAATCTGACGGACGGATCTTTCTGGGTTTCTTCGAAGCTTCTCTCGTACTTTTTTGATTGTGGTCATTGTTGAAACAGAACGAGGTCTTCCACGCCCAAGTCTATCTTTTTCAGTGCCTAATTCCTTGAACCTTGCAATGGTTTTATTGATAAGTCTGCGAGATATGTTTAGTCGTCTCTGGATTGACCGTACCGTCATGCCTTGGCCATGCATATCAATGATAACTTGTCGATATGGCGAGGCTTTTGCCACTCTAAAAAATACAATATAGCTGGTTTTAAATATAGAGAAACATCTTTAAAATATTAAAAACACAAAGAAAACTGTTTAAAAAAACTTTCGGTCAAGATTCGAGCCATTTTCCCTGATTTCGGAGTGGGCCCGTAATTATGACGCACCCTGTATATAAAATCCTGCTGTGTCATCCTGTCCGTCCGTCCGTCCATGGCCTTTTTGTAAATTCGGTCAAATCTTTTATATTTTTGGGGGAGCGGTCGTTTTTTTCTAATTTTCAGAAATTCCGGGGGAAGTCCCAGATATAAAATTAGAGAGGCCTAATATTCCAACGGAAGGGGCGAAATTCAAAGGGAAAGGTGACTGAAAGTTTCACAAAGTGAAAAAAAAAATGGGAAAACTTTCAAAGAGCCGCCAGAGGCGGCGCAGCCCGCTTGTGATAACAGAAAATGTTGAAATGGGATCAGCAATTACTTCCGACTGCTAGCGAGACTACAAGACAGATGAGCTGGAAAAAGCAGGATTCGAACATCTCAAAGTCAACCATCAATATCACTTTATGGATCCAGACACAGGAGCTCACACTCAGCCAATTGAGAGATTATGAGGGAACAGCAAAATGGCGCAACAAACGACACAGAGGAACAGTTCGACACCATCTCGAGTCATACCTAGCGGAATTCATTTGGCGACAACAAATAAGAGCTTCTAACCCTTTTGAGGCACTTTTAGAAGCTTTTAGGGACTACTGGTCTCCTTCATAATAAATATTTCAAGTGTAAAACTTTCTGCCAAAATTTAACAAAAAATGGTGTCCGTCTAACAGGAAAGTACCTTATGTTGCTTTAATATTAATGCGGTAACAATTTTCTAGATTCTTCTGGTCCGTCTCCTCTAGACTTTTCACAAATGAAATAAGCCGATCACGGTCTAGATAGCCATCTTCTTTTTTAAAAAGGCATACAAGGTAATACAGAGGCTGTATTGATCCATGTAAACATTTCTAAATCATTGAGTTTTCTCAAGATTTTTTGGAAAATGAACTTACGCTAATGTACTCGATGAAGAAATCGGTTGTTAGATAGCATTTGGCGTTAGTGAAAAAAGTTCTAATCTTGCGATCAACCAATTTCCACACAAATTCATTAGTCAATCCAATATCATTTGCACAATGCAAATTATTATCCCTTTTATATCCTGCATGCTCTCGTCCAAAGAATATATGAAAATTGGTTGTCTGAAATTATTATTTTTGTTACTTTCATTTGATTACCGTAAGAAAGGTTTTACTTGAGAAAAGCTCAATGGGAAGATTAAAAGAAGTCGGCGCAATCAAGGTAATATGCTGCAAATCTTAAGCAAATAATAAAAGATTCTTAGAAATACTTTTTATAAAGCTGAACGCCTCCGCTAAGCCTTCATATTGACAGTGCTCGCTCATTTGAATTGCAATCCAGGCGTATGACCAATTTGATTTGGGGAGATTCTTCAGAATTTGATTGAAGATTCAAAGCTGAGGAATAGATTCCATCGTGAAATCCTTGATAGTGGAGAATTTCCAAGGGAAGAAAATAGCTTTCATCGTTTTGGTAGTCAATTTCGTGGATGATCCAATCTCCTAGGACAATAATCTCAGAAAAAATGGAAAGAGTTGCCTATGTGGAGCGGAGAAGATTCTTTATATTTAGCTCAGCAAAAGTAGTCAAATGAGTGGGAATGAAAGTTGTAGAAATAAATTGGATTTTGAAGGAAAAAACTCTTCAAATTTATTTGGTTTACTGTATCACAAGAAAAGTCGTTTTTCTCCATCAATTCTTCAAGGGCTACGATCCCAAGAGTAATTTTGATTCCCAGACTAGCAGGTAGATTTGACAGGCTTATTTTGATTAATCGCCCCGTCTCGAGAGAAAAGAGATTGGACTAATGGGTTCAAAACTAACCACTGCTTTTGAAGGAATTGAAGGCATTTTGACTTTCCAAGATTTGAATTACAGCCGCTATTTTCTGACTTTTAAAAGAGATCCCGGAAACAACTTCAAAAAGCAAATTTGCCATTTCACCCGGAATTTGAAAAGCATTTCAGGACCGTTGGAGAATCTGCCCCAGACGCAGCTGCACTCAGCCCTTGAGGCGCACCTCTTCCGTCAGCGGCTGCTCTCCGTTTTTCGGTAAATATTTTGGCCGAAAATTCAGACAAGTAGATCCAAGTGTCTCCGAGTCCGTTCTCGACAATTTCCGGCGGTATTATCGAAATCCGCGAGTGTGATTGGATAAGAATAAACATTGTTGTTGAAGCGAATTTCTCTTTCTTTACAGAAGATCAAAAATGCTTTTAGGATCCAGTTTATTTTGAAAAAAGCGATGAAAAACAAAGTTATTAAATTTATTTTTTTTTACAAGTAGATTTTCACATTGCTTTAACGAACTTCTCGGAAAAAGACGTTTTCCTCCAAGGGATGCTCGACAGTATATTCCAACAACAACTCGTGAATCTCTCCTGACTTGAGCCCCAAAGTCCATTCCAAAATGTTGGTCGTAGTGTTGAAAGTGGTTCCAACTTGCTTGGCTGTCAATTCTTCAGCGAAATGAGTGGTTTTGGTCTCTGCTGCAGTTACTTCGCTTGGATGGAGAACTTTCACCTAAAAGTTTTAGATATTTTTGATAATTTTACTAATAAAACCTTGATTCTTTCATCAGTCGATCTGGGTATCTGCTCTTTGATCGTGATAAATACCGGAGTTTTTCTCGTATTAGTCAAAGTGATCATTTGCTCCGTGTGATGGGTAGTAGTTTGTGAGAATCCAGCCAATCCCGTTTCTTTCTTCGTTTTTTTCGTCGGCTTATAGTTAACCCGAATGGCTGGATCAATTCCCAAACTGCAAGTAAACCTTTCTCCTGGAGAAATAGCTTTTAAGGTGTTTCTTGAAATAAAGCAATTATCCATGTAGATCGCCGCCGGTCCTGCCAAGAGCGGCAGTTGGCTCTCATTGATGGCCAAAGCAGTGAGGAATACTGAAGGAGCTTTCTTGGGAATCGTCTCATAGAGGAGGAGTGGCTTCAGTTGGATCGTTCCAATAACAACTTTGTGCTTCTCTCCCCCGGTTGGGATCAAAGCCGGCCGAGAGATTGTGAATTCCGTTGAGAGGACTTGTTTGTGAACTTCTGAGGCGGGCGCCATTCTCATGGGCACCTCTTCTTCTATCTGTTGAGAGCTACATCTCATCGTTGGTAAAGTTTCGATTGATGCAAATTTATTCATAGTAGTTGGTGCAATTCGAAAGTTAGGTGATGCAATTTGAACTTTTTTCGAAAAACGGGCTTCAACAATTCCAACAAATGGCAAATCTCCACCTTGTGATGGCTTCCCGGTCGATAAAACGACAGAAACATCCTTCCAATCTTCTCCAGTTCTCTGACTGATTTGACCATAATAGGTTATTTTCATGGATTCGGTGGGTTGAGAATCTACGCGAAGTTCATATGAAGGACTCCAAGTTGCATCATAAACTTGATAATTTACATCCAACTCAGCTTTTCCGCCATCTGGAGACTCCAAGCCGATGATGAAAGTCCTAAAAAGCCAACTCTCTTTCACCCCAAAAAATCAACTTATTTTTGACCTATTGAAGTATAAAATGACTCACTTTATATATTCTTTAGATGGACTTCCAATTAGTTTCAACTTATTCTGTAGTTTAGTGACCTCTGCTTCAGCTTTTTTCAGCTCAGTTTCGATTTTCCTTAACTCTGAAAGTGGAATTATTCTTTTCATGTAGGAACTTAGAACTCACTTTCTTTGAGTTCAACGGCCTGTTCTTCATAATATTGGTGGAAGGATCTCATCTCGTTGACGCTGCATTCTCCCAATTTGAAGGGTTGATTGCCTCCGGAGATGTTCATCACAGCCTTATCTAATGCTTCCAATCGCTTTTTGAATACAGTTTGAGCATCGGTTAATGCATTTTCTTCAGCGAACTTCTTTTCTAATTGCTCTCGAAGAGCAGCCACTTTGGGAGTGTCGATCTCGGCTACGAGTGCTGGTTTGTCTTTGGTTTGGATCTCATGGATTGTTGCTTCTCCTCGTCCACTGACTCGAAGGGAATCCGCAATATAGGAAGCAGTTACTCTCTAGAGGGGTATCGATACGATATAGGGGAATATACCTGAATGTGGATTTCGTTCTCTCCAGGCTGGAGATCGAGCTGAACAGTACGGGTGATTTCTGCTCGATCGTTGAAGACGACTACTTTATCGATCTCCTGCTCGGTACAGTTAAATTCGATAACGTTTGGTCGACGCATCTGAAGCATAAAATCGAATAAAAGATAAAGTGAAAAAGTAAAGTGAAGAAGAAAACATTCTTTGGTTGTTGATTTCTCTCAGCTTGACATTGGTTGCAAGCTGTTTCGAAAAGGATATTCGCAAGAAGAAGAGTGAGAAACCAGAAGATCTTTTCAAAAATGATGGGTCACGATTGTGAAATGTAAAATCAAAGGGAACGAAGAGGAAAAATGGAATCTTTTTGGCTTTTTGTGTTCTGCAAACTGCCATTGACCTTTGGAAGGGCAGGCAAAAAGTCCGGGTGATCAAACTAATGCAAGCAGCCGGGTCGACAGAATTGATAAACGAACCTATAAACGTGGAATTTTTGGAGAAGATGCCATGGTTTCTAATCAAAGCTATTCGAAAAGCCAGCGACTGATCTCTCTCTCTCTCTCTCTGACATCAGTTTATATAGGCTGGTAGCGGGTGATAAGATGGCCAACGCCTACGAGGGTGAGTTGCTCTTGAGCAGCAATCTAGTCAAATGTGCCCGACACTTCATCTATCTCGGAAAGTTCGTGACTTGCATCGATAACGACCAGGAGCTGTCTAGAAGAATCGGAGCCGGGTGGGCCGCCTTCAATGAGCATCGTAAATTTCTAGCACAAAGGAACGTACCGATGAAGTTGAAGTGCCGAGTGTTTTTGACATGCGTCGTTCCAAGTCTCCTGTACGCCTGCGAAACTTGGTCTCTTACCAAAAAGGGCCGACAAAAGCTAGCAAGTACACAACGTCGCATGGAAAGAGCAATGCTTGATCTGATTTTTCTGGACAAGTTGAGATACGTTGACATACGGAGGAGGACGTCACTACCCGATATCGAGGACCTTGCATGGAAGCGTAAACTAAGATAAGCAACCAAAGTTGCGGAAATGGATGGTCTTCAATGGAGTAAAGCAGTGACGGAGTGGACACCACTGGATAAGAAGAGGAGTGTAGGCCGGCCAGAAGTCAGATGGGCAGACGAGCTACGAAGCGCAAGTGGAGCGGCTTGGATGCGTGAGGCAACATCTGGTGGCGCTGAGTGGTCCGGACTCTAGAAGCGACAAGGGGTACCTCCCCCTAGGGAACTTCCTTTTGATTCTGTCATAAATAAATTGTAAATTTAGTTCAAAAAAGCAAACAGTCAGGATGAAAGCAGCTGTTCGGTTAGTCATTCAATTCCTTTGAAGTTATTTCATTGATGCTAAAATGGAAGCTCAGCCTCCTCCTCCTCCGCTTCTTCCCCAATCTTCTAGTCCAGCCTCGCCTCAAGCTTCGCTATTTAGAAAGTAAGTATTGTCTACAGTATTTTCCCAACATTTTAGGCCAATTTACATTAGCATCTTCCTCACATTATTTGTCTTCGCTATACGCGTATATTTGGAATTGTATTATGGTTCCATCACAAAGGAGTAATCTGAAGAAGAATATATTCCCAAAACTCTTTAATTACACTCAATATTTATTAATCTAATAATAAGCGAAGTGTTGCTTCAATTCTTGGATCCATGCATTATCTAAAAGTTCCTCAATTGGAGTTCCATTGTAGACATTTCCTTGGTTTATACTCCCATGGAAAATAAACGACTCCTTATAGAAGAAGCCAAGTTCTTCGTAGCTTTTGATGGATTTATATGAATAGCTGATGACTCCTTCGCGGCCTCTCAATCAATCTACCGCTTCAATTTAAAAAGATTCGATAAAATGTGGCTTCCAGTTGTGACAACTCCTTGCGAAAATTGTACCTCTCCTTTACTGCCTGAAAACCGTAACCCAGAAATCGCCTACACTTTGGCTTCAACTTTCACCGATGAGCAGTAAGATTTTCTCTTTTATTTTTCAAATTAATTCATAGAGTTAAGCTCTTAAAATCAGCGATGGCTGAATTTGAAGAGAAGACTTGCATCGCCTTTGAGGAGAAGAAAAATGGAAGTGTTGACTTTATCAACATATTGAGAGTCAAGGAAAAGATCTGCATCTCTCATGTTGGAGTGAACGGCGTCCAAAATGTTCTTCTCCATGATGATTGCTGGCAAAAAATTGGGAGCCTCTGCTGAAGCATTGAGCTTCTCTGATATTTTGAGGATCAACAAACTTTATCAATGCTATCCAAACAGTGAGGTGAGAGGGGTTACTGTAGTTGGCAAATTGAATAATTTCTAGGCGCAATTAGAGTGGAAGAATGAGCCTCGAGGAGTGAAATGGACGAATGGCTGCGAGTTCAAAGGAAAAGATCTCCTGAATTTCAAGTCGTGTCTAGAAGAGTAAAAATAGTTGCTATTTGAATCACAAGTGTTTGACCTTCTCTTGGAAGGATAACATTTGCCATTTGAAGAAGAGAAATTATAAAACAAAGGAAGCCATCCCTATTTGGAATGGATTTGCTTGTGGAATTGTTATCTCCCATCCAGCGCCAGTTGTTGTCAGCGGAATTCATCATTTTTCTTCTATTTTTGGTGCTCTTGTTATCATTTTTGGAATGCTTTGAAAAAGAGAGAAGCATAAATAAATTTATTTTTGGCCGCTTTGCCGATCATCCAACCAAGGTTGAAGCGTCGCATCAAAAACAGGTTTCAAAAAACAGTTTAAAAAGGAGAGAGAGGTCACTTGCCAAAGGAAGTGCAATGCTAGTTCCTTTTCTTCTTCTTTCGACCATTGTAGGTTTATTCCTTAGCTAAATATTTATTCCAGGACTGATCGAGCCAAATGGATTTGCAAACAGAAACTGCTTTATTTGAAGGAGATATGCGCAAGTTACAAGCACATTTTTTATAGACATTTCAGTGCTGGCAATACAAAACTGTGAATATCAATGTGTAGCGCCTGGTGTTCCTCCCCCTAAAAAGTATGCATTTGATTGGCGCATGACGGAACAACAGTATAAGAAATATTTAAAAAATATAATTCGACTATTGTAGGAAGCAGATGATAAGAGAAGTGATCAATGAATTCTCACAAAGAACTGGATTTGTATATTCAGAAGTTCCATCTGCAAATGATTTTCGTACCTGTACATTTTTGAAAACTGACAGTCATATTTGCTGTCCGAAATGTTGAGATTTACTTCTTCTTAGGATGTTATTTTTAGACATTGGGAGCACGATGTACCTTCATGATATTTGCTTCTTTTCAAAGCGGACGATTGCTTACATGTTTGCTTATCTACATGGACTTTATGAAAAAACAGAGTTTCATAAACTTATGACCGGACCACCCACGCACCCTTTTGAAAAATGGATGTTTAAAAGTAAAGATCCATTTGCTGAACTGTGCAAGCCTCATTTCAAAAGACCTAGCTTTTTTTATACCGAAGTTTACGGGGATGCGTTTACTGAAAGGACTATTGATTATATAATTTATAAGCAATTGGGTTTGAACCGTTCATAGAATCGATCATATCAGAGCCGAGAATTATTTGTCCCATTTCAATGTCCCTCGATTGTTTTTGTTGATAAACTTTAGTTGAATAAACTCATTAAAATTCCACAAACAAGCTCGGTAACTTCCTCGCTTTAAATCTTGTCAGCTGACGCTCTACCTTCAATCGACTGGTCAAATACCTTTGACTTCTAAGTTATTCCTCAAGACAATATCGTTCCAACAACTGAATTTATTCCGCAGAAGAACTTCGAAGGATTGAAACTCATAATCCAAAAGATCCTTTTGAGGAATGGGCCGTTGTACCTGTTGATCCATTCATAGAATTACGTAAGCCTAATTTTAAACGTCCTAGCTTTTTTGAAACCAAGGTGATTGGAAATGTTCTCAGCGATATAATTGTTAAGTTTATTCGAGCGAGCAGAGCCAACAACAAACTGCCAAACATACTTCTATAACGAAGTCAAATAATGTGAGGAAGATGGTCGTGCAAATTCGCCTAAAATGTTGGGAAAATACTGTAGACAATACTTACTGTATAAATAGCGAAGCTGGACTAGAAGATTGGGGAAGAAGCGGAGGAGGAGGAGGCTGAGCTTCCATCTTAGCATCAATGAAATAGCTCCAAGGGAATTGAATGAGTCACAGAACAGCCGCTTTCGTCCTCACTGTTTTGTTTGCTGTTGTGTGATGACTGCTCTTCCGCTCACTCTCCCTTTTTTACACATTTCCAGAAAATTTCTAGCTAGGGGAAGGGAGTGATCAACACTGATTTCCTGAAAAATGAATTCGCTTTGAAACTAACGTCAACGAGAATAAAGATTTTATCAAAATGAAATCTTGAGAACTCATTTTCAGATATGAACTCCTCTAATTTTTGGTCAAAACCCTGCTCGGCTATTTTTTTTTCATATTTGCCTTGATTAAATTCCATGGCTACTGTTGAGCGAAGGCAGAGAGAAATATAAAAGGATTGGGCTCTTATATTCTCTGTAGTGAAGATGATAATAAATCTAGCTGGAAGATGGATCCTCCGAATGCTCTTCTGATGAGCATCGATGTAATCTCCAGCGAGGGTGGAAGAACGGTACATTTTGATAAAATAAGCAGAGTTCAACTAGAAATTATCTAATCCTAATCTTACTAATAAATAAAACTGATCCTGCCCGTCTGTCCGAAGCCTTGCCAAATCCTGCCAAAATTCGGATTACAACTATTCCACGGACGGTCGCTTTTTTTAAAAAAAGAATTCTTTATGTTATTTTTTCCTATTAGATTTCTATTGCCAGCACATGTGTGTAGCGCACAGGCTGCGCCGCCTCTGGCGGCTTTTTGAAGGTTTTTTTTTTCACTTTGTGAAACTTTCAGTCATCTTTCCCTTTAAATTTCGCCCCCCTTCCCCTGGAATCTTTTGATTAAAGAGGCAGTCCGGCGCCTCTTGCAGTATACCTTGATTCGATGCAAAATAATGCGCTGATTTCGGAAATACACACGAAATTGCATGAAACTAATATTAAGAAATAAATTAACAAAACATGCAAGTATCCCTTTCAAATTTGGAGGAAAACTAACGACATAAAGGTCCACTTATTTTGAGAAATATCATATTTCTCGACTGATTTTAGTGCTTTTTTAAAATAAAATCCGCCAATAACCCAGATATCTCCTTTGTAAACCAGAGAGCTACTGGAAATAGAAGTTCTTTTTTGATTTAGCGATGCCAATCTGATCCAACTTCCATCATCTTTCAATTTATAACAGTCTCGTTTAAAAATATTCCCGTTAATTCCTCCAAAAAATCTAGATTTCTTCATTGACTTCAACAGCTTCAAAATCTCGCATTCCCATTGGAAGAGTGATGCTCAGTTTCTTCCAACTTTGAGCCTTCGAATCGAGCAAGTAAATTGTATTTAAATTTATCATTCCACCCAAGATGAATACCTACAAGCAAAGTCTAAAAGTTAAAAATCCTACCGATGTATTTTGCTGTCCTCCGCTCTATTGTTGTTCAGCTTCTGTTCGAGCCGCATTTTGAGCTAAAAATCCCTTAAATAAATCACGTCTTATTCCTACTTTGACTGGCAACCAATTCTTCTACTCTGTCGCTCAACTGATCATTTTTCGAGATATTCAAGTGTAAAGCTGCTATTTGCTCTTTCAACTGCAAGTTATCAGCTTTTGAGGCAGCTAGATCTTCTTCTAGTTTTCCCATTAAATTTCTCATCGACTATTTATAAAATCAAATCAAGCTTTCTGAGTCAATTCCTGCAGATTTCTGTTGGAATTCTCCATTCGAAGTCTTTCATTTTCTTGTCCTAAGCGCTCAATTTCTTGATCCTTCTCAACAATAGAAGCTTCATATACTTTCAAGGCCGGATCTGTCTCTTTTAGACTCGAACCAGACATTTTTGATGAGGCGGATGGCTGAAAAAATAAATTGCTTCAACTAGTGGGAAAGGCAATAGAAATAAACCTGATAAGGAGGACTGATAAGAGCACCTAATATATCATTGAATCTCCTTCCTTTTTCTTTAATTTTGAACGATTATTCGTCATTAGAATTACTTTTTCATCCAACATATGAAATACTTCAGATTGCCTAACAGATTGCCCTACGATCACTGCTTTCACTGATTGCGCCGCTGCCAGTTCTGTCCTCCCTGAATATGTTTGCAAAGGCAAAAGCAGCTTCTCCACTACTCTTAAGCGCTCAATTTCTTAATTTTGCTCAATTATAATAGCCCTAGCTTGAGACTAGCTGATAATTTGCAATACGGCGATTATCAACTATTTATTGGAATTCGATCAGCACCGTTTAAAGCTCTAATTTTCATCTTTCTTCCGAATCTCTCCAATCAACAACGCTTTCCTAGATTATTGTAAAAGAGAGAAGTCGTTTCTTCAGGCAATCTCACAACAAAACTCTTCTTCTTTGTTCCGACGCTACATCTCTCCAGATAGATTCCCAACAGCATGATGCAACACGCCCAAATCAGATGCAACCAAGAGAAAGAAGAAGGGCGATAGAATGAAATCGGAGCAGTTAGATAACCCTTTAAAATTTATTAAATTAGTCATTTTTTAGATAAAAACTTACTCTCTCTTGGTGAGTTGCTGTTTCATTTGGTGGGGGAAGATCACTGGAAGGAAGAAGAAAGTAGCGACTCTTTCTTCCTCCCATGATCCAAAAGATTTATCAAATTCTGTGATATTCTTCGACCAATAGTCTATAACTTCTCTAAGAAAAATAAATGATGGGAAGGGAGTGCGACAGCTGATGCGAGAAGAAACAAAAGAACCATCGTCCAGCAGTGGCTTCATTTTATCAATTTTGTGAAGTAGCCGATTATAGTGGTGATTAGGAAACAAACGGATCTAACAGACGGCGGACAAGAGGAGAAACACAACATTTTTAACACTTAAGCGCAACCGTCGCTGCCATTCTCTAGCCCTTTACAGACAATTGGGAAGATGATCTGAAAACGAACTCTATTAGCTTAATTTTAATTCAAAAATCATTGTTTATTTGACGTTTTATTCCTGAATTTCCATTTATTTCAACGTCGTATTGCTGGATTTGGCATCTTCCCAGTCGTAGGGGAATTCCTTCACATTTTTCTTCTTCATCGCCTCCTTCAGCGTCTTATAGATGAGGCCATAGTCCGGCTCGCTGAAGTAGGTGAGAGAATCGATATGAGTCAGAACTTTTTTGTATTCATCAGCAGGGCATTCCTTGAACAATTGGCTGATTAGCGGCTCTTCGCGACATTTCTTCTTCATCTCGCCGACATCTTTGATATCCGCGACCGTTTTCCAAGGTAATTTGGCGTTGGTGAAATCAACTAGCATGTAGAACCAGCTCTCGACATCCGCCTGACGGCCATGCTCTTTCAATTCATGGCTGGCCAACGCTGCATAGCGAGGTGTCCCACGGAATGGAGCTCTTTTCCGAGGTGGAAGCATCGTATTCTGAAAGAGATAGATGTGGGAAAGAGTGAGAAATGACTAACCGCTTCATTGACATATTTCCTGGCCATTCCAAAGTCAAGACAGTAGATAATCCTCAGCTCGTCATATTCAGCCTGTCCGACGGCGAAATTTCCCGGCTTGACATCTCGATGCAGAAATCCGGCCCAATGGAGTTCCTCCAATCCTTTGAGGCATTGAATGGATGCTCCGATAGCACAGCCGAGAGTCAGATGACCATCTGGGCCAGTTTTCTTCATATCTTGCATACTTTTGCCCTAAAGATTTTCTTAACTGCAAATCTAACAAATTAATTGCCAGAAATTTCATTATCAAATAGTTGAAGTTTTCGTGGCGACCCTTGTCGATCAGTTCAACCGTGTGCTTGGCTTTTTTCTCCTTGAGCGTTCGCATCACGTGAAGCTCCAACTTTAGAAGTGGCATCTTCTCATCGACAGACTCAGCTTTCAAGGCATACTTCATGTCAGTTTTCTTTACTCCATAAACAGCCCCAAAGGTGCCTTCGCCGAGTTTATCTGTTACTATATACCCGTTGCCGATTACTTTTCCCTTCTCCAAGGCGATCAACGTTGGTTGGGAAGAAGAAGCCATTTCCAGTGCTCTGCTGGACCCAAATGAACGAATTTTCTGGATTAGCTCTTGATAATGACGCTTATTTTTTGTTAATTTGTCAAATTATGTCGGATTTTTTTGGACGAGTGGTCTTGAAGAAGAAAAAGACAAAAATAGAAAATGTCTCTTTTGGGAAGTGCGAAAAGGAAAAGAGAAAAATTTGGATGGAGGCGGAGGAACACCAGCGTGCTCAACACCCCACATATGCCAACCATGATTAGAACAAATGAATTGGATTCATTGTCGGCTTGTCTTGCTGATATAATAGCTGCTATAGCTTCCAATTCACTTGTAATAAGTTCGAGTCTTTCCTCTTCTCTACGATGCCTTTCAAATTGTTGTTTCGCCTCTCTAAGTTCTTCCTGGGGGTGAAGTTCATTTTGATTTGATAAGGCATCGGGCTGGGTCGAACTCGGGACCCCTGGCCTGTCACTAGTGCCTTTTTGCACTGCATATCCTTTGATGACCTTCCACGGAACTTGAAGACAGCAGAAGCAGAAGAAGTAGGCGGATTGAGGGGCGATAATTCCTTTAGTTTTGAACCGATTTTATTCAAACTTTCGCCTCTTATCTCTGTAGTCATCAATAGCCATCTGATATGGGGAGAAATTGGAAATTCCTAGATAAAGGATCACTGCTGCCAGACCCAAATGAACGATTTTTTTCTGTATGAACTCTTTGATAAAATGTTCATTTTATCAAATTATGCCAGATTTTTTAAAACAATTAGTAGATTTTGAAGAAGAAACGGGCAAAAAGAGAAAATGTCTCTCATTGAGGAGTACAAAAACTTCTGGAAAAAAGATGTATTTTATTGAGAATAATTAGAAAAAAACAAAGCAATTAGACACAGAATAGAAGAGTAATTAGAACATTAGATTTGAGCAGAATTTGTGTCATAAATTGGATCAATTTTCGGCTTGTCTTGCTGACATAATAGCCGCTAGATCTTCCAATTCACTTCTGATAGGTTCGAGTCTTTCCTCTTTTCTACAATACCATTCAACTTGCTGCTCCTCCTCCATAAGTTCTCTTTCCAGCTCTCTTTCCAGCTCTCTTTCCAGCTCTCTTTCCAGTTCTCTTTCCAGCTCTCTACATCTACGTGCTTCTTCTCTCTTCGCTTCTCTCTCCGCTTCTTTCTCCAGCTCTATAAGTCTACGTGCTTCTTCTTTCTCCATTTCGTTTTGTTCTTCTTGGAGACGAAGTTCCTCTTCATGTGCGTTGTCACTCATTTTCTGATTTGATTTAGTTGTTTTGGTTTGACTCAAATATGGGCAAGAATGGCGTCTTCTACTGCGCTATACATCCCCATGATGGTCTTCTATGGAACTCACCTACTTGAAGCCAGCAGAAGCAGAAGCAATAGGCGAATTGGGTGGTGATAATTCCTTTAGTTTTGAGCCGCTTTTTATTCACTTTCGCCTCTTATCTCTGTAGTTGCCAACAGTCATCTGATATGGTTGGATAAAATGACAAGGAGAAATTGGACATTTCTAACTTATAGGATCTGACGAAATTCGAACTTTTTCAGAACTTTTTAAAGAAAGTCTGGAATTTTTAGGTTTAGGGACGTTTTTTGGACAAAAATGTCCACCTTATTGCATTCTTTTATCTTTTTCTCTGCTAGCATTTATTTTTTTGCTTTTATTTTGTATTTAGCGCGCTTTTTTCTATAATATAATGTTGAATATAATATAATCTTGTGTTTGACTCCTGACAGCCTATTCCCGCTAAATGGCAGAACTGATAACAAATGCCCGGGAAGCCGAAGGTGGGAAAATTTCACATATGGTTCTACCTTGCTAAAACGAATTCGTTTTCAATACGGCTCTTTTCTCAATTTTTAGCATTTCTTTGTCATTTTAAACTTTAGGATTCTAACTGAATTCATCTCTTGCCACTTTAAAGTCTCACTACTGTCTCTACCGTAACCCGCTAGCATTTGCCATCTCTTAAAATCCTATTAGCGTTCATAGCATTTATCATTGTTTTTATGTAAAAATAATATTTTCTGCCCGAAAATCTCTTATCAATCTGCTCTGCTCAGAAAATGGGCGCTATTTCACACGTTAAGGTTGACCCCTTAAAATCAGAAGCCTAAAGCCTTGCTCAAACCCAACAATTATTTGTCATTGCAACACCCAATTGTAGTTGATTGAAGCATGGCTTGAGAGAATTGTAGAAAGGCTGAGGGCCACACCCTATAAGAAATTCGAGAACTTCTGTACGCTGGTGAGAAATATCAGTATAAAATTGAAATGATTGTGAAGTCGGTTTCTCAGCCAAAAATTGCAAATGATAAACAAATTCTCACTAACGTTTGCAGTTCTTATCAAGCTTTAGGAGCCAAAAGTGCCATATCGGTGACAAAGTCTTCTGCGGGGAAGATTGTCAGCATTTTGTTTGACTTGTAATGATCACTCATCTAGAAAGAGAGAAATTCATTTTACTTAAAAGCGCCATCTAGCCAACATCAATTCGCTCTCCTATCAGCTCAATTCTTTCTTCTCAACAATTAAATCTACATTCCCTCTCTAACTCTTTGAGCTTCCTGGAAATTAAATTGTTCCCTCTCACTCTTTCAAAAAAAAATATTTTTCAGAATGGCAGAGAAGAACAACCGTGAAGTTGATTACAAGGAGAGTCAACAAGAAGAAGCTAGGCTTCAAATTGAAGAAGATTTTGATGAAAAACACCAACAAAAAGATCAATCAAGAAGAGATGCCCATCAAAGAGAGGCGGATCCTGAATTAGATCAGTTGTATAGACAACTTGAAACTTGGAGAGAGCTGCAAGAAGAGGATAGAAGACTCACAATAGAAGAACAATCCAAGCAAGAATTACTTGAAGGACTTGAAGCCTTAAAGGATGACTTTGAAAGAAGGATGAGCAGGGGCAATTAAAAAAACAAATGATTCCGACTGAAATCGATTTGTGAGTGTTCCTACCTCAATAAATGTTATTTAAAGTTGTTGTTTGGGAAGTCAAATGTTGTGATAAGAAATTGGCAATGCTGACTCAACACTTTCGTCTAATCAGACCGAAATAACCGACGAGCTCGAACCGTGAATTGATTGTAGAGTTTGAAGCTATTTTCTGAGTCAAAGGCGTGGAAATTCAGCAAAATCATATTTCATACCTTCTCCCTTGATTTTATGAGCTTCGAGTCGAGCCGAATAGAAAATGAAAATACCGTATTTTTCCAAGAGAAATCTCGCCAATGTTGCTCTTCATTCCTTCGCTCCTTCAAGTTTTTCTATAACTTTAAAAAAAATAATTTATGATATTCTACAAACTTGTAGAGAAGATCAAGAACTATAAAAAGTCTACCTGAAATGAGAAATCAATTGAAACAAATTGGTGAACGTTGTCCCAAAGAGCTAGAGAAGGCGAATGAAAAGATAAGAGCATAAGATAGTGCCTATCAGGACTCTTATCAGATTATTTTAATAAATTTTCCTCGAGTTTGGAAACTCTTATCAAAGCAGATGAAATAAACTGATGAAATAGAAGTCATAATTGTACTTATGAGGAAGGGAAGAAGAAATCAAATTGAGGAGGGAAAACGGACATTTTTCACTTTTATCCCAAATAGTTGATGGAAGTTGGGTGAAAGTCTCATCTAAAATGAATAAAAAAGTTGAAGCAAACTGTCAAATTTCAAAGGCTTCTGAGAAGACAATGAGATAAGAAAAGATAATAGATTTGGCTGATAAGGGCGGAGCTTGATCTGATTAGTAGGTATTTTACGACTTATCAGCTGATCTGAACATAAAAGACCCGCTTTCCCCCTTCTAGCTCATTCTGTCAAGTTTCGCTCAACCATTTTGAAGTTTATTTTCTCAATCAAACCAATCAGAAATTCAGCAATGAGTCGACCTAACAATCCTGCGCTGCATCGTGAAGAAGAAGAAGCCCGCAGACTTTTGGAGGACTTGGAACGCATCCATCGAGAATTAGATGAACAAGAAAGAGAAATCCAACGAGCTCTTGGATTGGCAAGAGTGGCAGAAATAGAAATCGCCAACCGTGAGCAGGAAAATCCAAGAAATTAAGAAGGTAATGGAACTTTTGATACAATTTATTGAATTAGATCATTTATTGGCACAGTACTGTACTAAACACCGTCATCCCATCGATCAGCCATCTCCAATGTACAATTGTCTTTTACTAAAACCATAATAGTTTAATAAAGATGCTTTCTTTAATGTTCAACGATTCGCGAAACAAACTGAGTTGTTCCAAAAAAACGAGACTCAACCCTCCCAGAGTTGTTCCTTTTACACTTTGCTTTCTCTGATAGCTTCTAGAGGAATATAAAATAATTTGCTGAAGCGACGAATCACTTCCCATCGAAATTAAGTTCTAATCGTAAAAGTCTTATCAGTTAGGGGCAAATAATCTGTTCGCTGTTTCTCATTCTCGTTCAAAACGTCGATCAAAAAATAGATTCAAGTGAAGGAGAATCACAACCAAGTTCTGATGGAGTTACGTTATTTTGTCTCCTTTCTATCAATGTTAGCAGACAAAGGTTGCTGACAACAGATTCTTCTCAGAAATTTGAAACCTAAAAATCAA
Organism: Oscheius sp. JU1382; assembly: GCA_932521405.1. NCBI lineage: Eukaryota > Metazoa > Nematoda > Chromadorea > Rhabditida > Rhabditidae > Oscheius > Oscheius sp. JU1382. The sequence goes on from OW051475.1 coordinate 8,793,752, forward strand.
GTTGAATTTAACTCAAAAAATCACTTTCAAAGATGAGGACACCTTTTTTCAGTTTGCTTGACAGATTTTCGATAAATCTTTAATTAGCTGTCGATTCACCACATGATTATGCCAATGGCTGGTCAGTTGCCTTCCATCCTCTATAAGGCTAGATTCTACAGGCCGTTTTACTCAATTGCGGATCCTTTTGGTGAAGCATTTGCTGCTCTAAATCAGAAATCCAATTTGGATGCTCTTTGAGATCCTCGTACCGATCCTGCTCTTTGTTGCCTATTTATGGAAATTTGAGCCAAATCATAATGGAATAAATTTTCCATTTGACTCTGATACTCGAGATAAATCATAGAATAGGACTTTTCAACTTACCTATAGAACACCCGATGAGATGAAGGACTTTTATGCTTCCTCGCGGTTTGATACCGTCATCTTGGCCAAAAGAAAAGGCTGCTGTTCGAAGAAAGTTCGAGGATTTTTGAATTATTTAGGAAACAATACGACTAAGAATTTAAAATATTACAGGTCAGAAAAGGCCTTCTTTGCAAAAATTCACGAAGGAACTAAAGCACGTGGAGCTCCGAAACTTTTCTTTATCTTTTTTTTGAAAGTTCTCAACGGAAATGGAATTCTGATAAACGAAATTCAACAAAGCTAAGCAAATTTTCAAATATAAGCTGATTGCGCCAAAGAGGGAACTAGAAGGAGTAACTGCTTACGACTATGGATTGTTCTTAAATAAATATACCAATTTCGGTTTAACTGAACTACAATATCACATGAATTCGTATTTCCTTGAGGTTTGTTCTTATTTTGAATCTGGATTTCTTGGCAAATTAAGCCCAAAAAATGTATTGCAAATTCTAATAGAAGCTCACCTTTCCTACCGCAATTTCCACTTTTGGCTAAATGTTTTTAAACTTCCAGTAATTTTTGATGTTTTACACAATTGCAGCCCTTGACCTCTTCTACATGATTTAAATTTTAAAAAGTGAGCATCTGCTAGAGAATTTACGGTAATTCGACAAAGCAGTCTTGGCCCTTTTGAACTGTAGAGTTGCCAAGGACGACCAGAGAATTGATGTCAGATTCTTTCATAAATAGTTGACTTCAGTACATTTCGGAGAGTTAGAGAGGAGAGTCAATTAGACAGCGGAATCAGGATGAAGTCGATTCTACGGAAGGTATTTATCCAAGTTAAGCTCAAAATTGCAATTTTCTATCTGGCGGCGATGGTCGTCATCAACGTGCCGATTCTCTTGATGACGAGAAATATCATCGCTGAATGCAACACGATCAATCCATATTTGACTGTGACGGAACTTGGAAAGATCGACTTCTATCTCTCACGTTGTATCATCGCATTCGTCAAGTCCTTTCTCTTTACTTTTTCCGTCGCTATTTGTGCTTTCATCTGATTTCCTGTGGGTATGCTTTTTAAAACGTTTTACAGTTTTTTTTTTGCTAGAATTTCTCTTGGAAGATATTCACCTTGGCTCTAATGATCTTCTGTCTGACGATGGTCGCCTTTGCTGTGATGTGCTCTGCTTTTTTTTTAAATCGCCGACAGTCGCCACACAAGTATCGAAGATAGAATATCAGGATTCGGCCATCTTCAGGTTCTAATGGGACTCCATCTCTTCCTCTATTGGGCTGTCGAATTCTTCTATCATCTAGCCATCTACAGCGTACAAGTCTCAATTTGTCTGGCGAGTCTCATCATTTTCGGCAAAATGGAATTTGAAAATATTTCAAAGTTTGCTTCTGCCCTAATTATTATATTGTCAGCCTTCGAAATTCTATTCCTGAATACAATTGATAGAAAGTTAGAGACAGTGGGCGACGCGAATTGGTCGTCATGGAGCTCGGAGCAGAAGTTCTGAAGGATTTGTCACATCTTCCTTCCAGCCAATTTAATCAATGATTTGTCTACAATAGCTGCGAGTGTGGATCGCTTCAAATTGAGCTACAAGGCGAACATTTTAGTTGATACTATGAGTTAGCTTTACTTTTATTCGACAGCTAACGTTTTCAGTCTTCCTCTGTATACTTTTGCTAATCTCCGGAGCATTTTATATGACAATGTTCCTCGTTTTCCAACTCCGATTCGTCCAATATTTCTTCTATCGGATCCTCAATAAGCTGTGGACTCCAAAAATCTCTGAAATTAGACTCTAAATGGACTCTGTCATCGAGCCAGAGGAAACGAGCACTGAAAAATCGACAAGTATTGTCGTCAAAACCTCGGATCTCTGCAAAGTCTACGGACGAGGAGTTGGTTTGGCCCATCTGACGATGAATATCTGCAAGGGCGAGTACTTTGGACTTCTTGGAATTAATGGAGCCGAAAAAACTACTGCATTCAGAACTTTGGTGGGACAAATCTTTCCAACTCGTGGGATGGCTCGAATCAACGGCGTCGACTGTAGCAAGGGGATAAGCGTCGGCTATTGTCCGCAATTCGATGCTATCCATCCGAAATTCACTGGTCGAGAAGCCCTGACTCTGTTGGCTCGCCTCTATGGCTATCGGCATCCGGCAGCTGTGGTAGAGATCCTTCTCGAGCTGGTCGACATGGAAGAGCATGCGAATAAAAGGATGGGAATGTGCAGCGGAGGGCAGAAGAGACGAATCAGTCTGGCTGCTGCTCTTCTTTCAACAAGCAACAATTCGGTTATTATTTTGGATGAGGCGGTTAGTTTTTTTAAAAAGTCTTCTGAGGGTTTTTAGACGGCTGGAATTGATCCAAAAGCCCGTCGGGATATTTGGAAGATGCTCACGGCAGTCAAGGAGAGTTCGACTATTCTGATGTCCAGTCATGGGATGAATGAATATAAGGCTCTCTGCAATCGACTGGCCATTTTGAAAGGAGGTGGGCTTGCTGCCATAGGAACAAGCCAGTCGTTGATCTCTCAATATGGCAACTTCTACGTTTTGACAATGCTGTTGCCATTGAATAAGAAGAAATTGGATGTGTGCGACGACGCAGTTGCAACTCGATTTCCAGGAGCTCGCCTCAAAGCGGATAGCTTCTCTCTTCATCTCACCTATCAACTGCCTAAAACTGAGGAGAAATGGTCGAGTTTATTTGCGAGCTGCTTCGAATTGACCAATCAGCAGCTCTTCGTCAAGGAATTCTCCTTGACACAATCCTCTTTGAAATACGTCTTCCATCTATTTGCCTAAGACATTTCAGATATTGATGGTGCTGATGAGGGCTCAAGTCTAGCAAGTACTCCAATAGTGGCGACGACGACGACATCAAACAGTTTGATAAGTGCCAAAGCTCCTTCAACCACCAGCAGTGTCAAGGCTCCCTCCCCCTCCTCATTAAACTAGCCACATAGCTTTAAAACGAATAAAGATTTTTATTACAAAACTTTATTGAGAAGTTTCTTTTCTCTAGCGAAATAATTTCAGAGGTTAAGAGCTACAATTTGTGAAAGTTATGAACTCAAGTGGGGAAATTTTAAAAACATTTGAATTGTATCCGTGTGACTCAAAAATGTATTACTACCAAAACTCTCCATTAAAAAAATCAGCCCAATACTTACACACCCCTTTCTTATAAGCTTGAATTCTAGGAAATATGATTCCGTCACTATCTTTCTCTAGATATTCTTTTGTCGGCATCAGGAAATCCAGCTGGTCTTTCCAGAAATATATTGAGACTTCGTAGCTCGTGTTTTTGCAACGCGTCGGTTCGAGGCGAACAGCAAGAAGGCCTTTTCTGCCTGTTCGACTGGTCAGAATAGCGTTTGATGTGCCAACCCACTGAAAATTACTTTTAGGACTTCAAACTGATTCGATACCTTAGTTTTTGATTTACAATAGTTGCAAAATCTGTAGACCTTACCATAAAAAGATTGCGTCACAGAGCCAGAGAATGGTGTGTTCCCCAAATAATGCAATAGGAAAGCCTCAGCAGCTCTCCTATCGCTTAATTGAGTTCGATTTAGATACTCTAATAGAGTACTTTTAAGAAACGATATCTTCTTCATTTGGATGTACGGGACAAAGAGCTGATCTGCGTAAAAAGCCTAAAGATTCATCATTTCGCAACTTTGGGAAAGAGGAGAGGCACAACTGACTAATTCAGAGCCGTGATGGCAGATTCTCTGACTCAAAATAGTCAGTTGTGCTTCCTTTTTGGACAAAGTTTATATAAAAATGTACCTTTGCAATTTTGCCGATGAGCTCAAAATAATCATTGGCGGCATCGCAATGATCATCATCTTGATATTCGTCCACGAATAATAAATTCTCAACCCATCGGGGAACCTCTCGGACGTCTAATAACGCTCTGTTTAGTGGCATAGTTATGACGATCGTCTTTACGCTTTTCTGAATTCTGATCTAAGTGAAGGAAAACTTCTTACGGGAAGCGCCTGTAGATGAGAGGTGTTTACCATTTTCGGTCTAAAGATCTTCCAAATCTCCATCGGTGTGTGATTCAGGAGGACGGCGTTGGTTCTCCAGCACTGTGTTCTAACAAAATTCATGTAGTCCTCCAACACTTGCGGACTCATTAACGAAAGCTGAAGAGTTTCTTTCGTTGCTTCCGAAACTTACAGAAGACTGGTTTTTTCCGAAATCCTCTCCTACAATGACTTTTTCGAAAGTAAAACCCGAGAGTCTTCTGGAGGCTTCAGACAGTTTCATTCTAAAGGCATAGTCTGAATTAAAAATTGGACAAATTGTGAAGAGCATTTCATCCGAAGAGTTGAGTTTATCTTCCACATTCTGAATCTTAAGCTCTCAATTGGGAATGAACTTACTCTGAGTTGCTTAATTGTTCTCATCCCGTAACGTGAAAACAATGTCTGATAGAAGAGACGAGTCGGATCGATGTTTATTCGCCGAAGCTGGATGCCAATATGCTTTCGATGTCTCTCGGCTATTTGGTCCATCGCTCTGCAGCTCTTTCGCAATCGAGTGAACGACACCGGATTCATTTTTTGAAGGACTTTTACAATATCAGTCACGTCTAAGCTTGTAAAAGGGAGATACCAGTTGCTAGGTGGATCTGGGAGCCGGTAATATAGCATATTCGCGGCTTTGTTTGGACTCGAAAATGGCTGCTTCGGAAAATGAGGAGGTTTCTCTTTGCTGTTGACTTTTGGAACGAATGGACCATACAAGAAAATAGGCTCTTCGGAATCGGTCATGGTCCAAGTGAAGTGGGAAATGGACGATTATGAAAATGGAAAGAATGAAAATGCTAGCGTTTTATTAATTAAAAGCGGATGCTACATTTACAGTAAGATTACCGCTTTCTTTCAAACCCAGCGATTGATTGGGCGTTCGACGGAATAAGCGGGAAGTCAAACTTCAACTTCAGAGCATCTATTCTAAAAGAGTTATTGAAAATTCGAGAGGAAAAGAGACGAAAATCTCAGGAAAGAATAAATTTTATTTCAATTTTTATGCGCTTCCAAAATGTTTGGTGAAAAAAGTACGCAAAGCGAGTCCTGGGCAGGGAACGAAACTTCAAAACGAAAGGGGGCGGCACTAAAATTCCAGGGGAAGGGGAACGGGAATTCAAGGGAAGAATATTATAAATTAGTATTTATGCGCTTCCAAAATTTGGAAGTTCCAAGTTGGTGTAAAAGTTATTGCTTAGCCTAAGAGAATAGATTAGAATTAAAAAGTTTATACTGCGAGTCTTGAAGACCTCTCGATTACCCCTAGATTTAGTGCCGAAGGGCCGCTGATCTGCCTCACCTCAATCTAAAGTGCGTCATTCTCTGTCTGCCTGTGTCTGTCAGAACCTATCAAAATCCTTTGAGGCCTCAAGCTTTGTCAGGCCGAAGGCCCCGACCAGACTTGGGCGGGTTACCCGTACCCGTACCCTAGCGGGTAATACCCGAAATGGGTAGGGTAGTAAAAAGACCACTACCCGCCCAAGTCTGATCTAGACCAAACTTTAAAAGAACTATAATGTATAACGACGAGCTTGTCGCAGTAGAAATGGAGAAGACTAATATTGTTCTTGATAAATCTATTTATGTTGGTTTTGCTATTCTGGAATTAAGTAAGTGGTTGATGTATGATTTTCATTACAATATCATGCAAAAGAAGTATGGATATGAAAATGTTCAATTGTGTTATCAAGATGCTGACAGTCTGATATATGACATACAAACTGAGGATACCTACAAAGACATGGAAGAAGATATCTCTTTTCGAAGACACTTCGATTTCAGTGATTATTCAGAAGATCACCCTCTCTATTCAATTGAGAATAAAAAAGTTGTTGGAAAGTTCAAAGATGAATTGAATGGAAAGATTATGACTGAATTAGTTGCTCTCAAACCAAAACAATATGCCTATAAAGTACTTGATTCTAAGGAACCTGAAAAGAAAAAGTTTAAAGGTATCAAAAAGTGTATTGTGAAAAATGATCTAAAAGTTGATGATTATAAAGATTGTCTGTTCAATAAAAATGTTATTAGAAAGCAGCAGTATAACATTAGATTTGTGAAACATCAATTGTATACACAGTGTCAGAATAAAGTTGCTCTTAATAATGATGAACTTCAAGCAGAGCATAAACGCTGCATAATAAAAGATAGTCATTCTACAATGGCCTATGGAAACTTTTAGATTACAAAAGAAATGTTACCATAAGGTTTTTCCTATTTCATATTCTTCCTTTTTTATTTTGCTAATTTTATTCCGTGTCCCCATTTTGTTGGCAGATTCATGAATCGTCTACTTCTAATCTTTTCTTGGAAACAGTGATGCATGCTTCACTTTGTGAGTTTCTAGTTTGCAGCTAACAGAGTCCAAGCACAGAACTTGTGAGTGATAACGATGAAACATTGCTCATGAAGACAGAAATCAGGCGATCAGGAGACTCATTTTAGATTGACATGCATTTTGACAGGGGTTGTGATTGACATTTGTATACAACATAGCGGCATACTAAGAACAATCAAGTGACTTGTGCGTATAAAAGGTGTTGTAGATTGCTGATAAGCAGCCAACTGCAATTTTACAATTTTTAGGACAATTTCCCCTAAATTTGTTAAAACGTTAAGGATGGTGAAATCATGCTTCAACCAGGCTAAATCTCTTCAACTGTACCTTCTTCTCTCCACTCTCTCTATCTCTCTGTCTGCAAACCACTGTCTCACCTGCAGTTATAGTTCGAGTGTGTGCCAATGATCCGAGTAAGTTCTACCTCCTTTTAATTTTCTGCATTCCACACATTTTTATAAATTATTTTATTTGTGAACTTTTCAGTCGATATGATAACTGCAAGACTTGTCCGTACATGATGAGAGACGCCAACTCGGTAATAATTTTTTTACTATTAGATAATGTAAAAATCTGTATTTGCAAAGCTCTATTTATTAAAGAACCCATTTAGGACATAAATCCCCTCGTGTCGACTTCGAATTCGGTGGCCCGAAGGCTATGCCGCCTAAGTGTTGACAAGACAAAATGCCTGTTGGCAACGGATACTGCAAGCAACATTCTCGAAGAACTAAGGAATCAGATGTTTCCAAAAAAAACCTCTCAGAATCATCCGAGCGCCTCACTTGTGGACATCTCTTGTTCCTCTGCTCGGACAAGTGAGTTTATTTGTTTTTGCAGTTATTTCATAACATCAAAAAACTGTCTTTTCATCATGAAATTCAATCATTAAAGCATAATTAGGGGGCTAGTAAAATCTTTCAAATCAAAATATGACATGTAATGTTTCAGGGATTCAAAAGGAAAGGAGCTGGCGGAAGGCTTCTGGAGTTGTTCCAGCTGTGAGTTATTTCTCGACCACCTTTCACTGTAAGCATATTTTTTTATGAAGTGGCACTAACATAGTTTGATGGAATCTTCACTTTCACACTTACAGTGTAAAGGAAATGGAAAGTATTTCGTGTTACCTTTTCTTGCACAGTCAGACAGTTAATAGTGTGAAATGACTTATTCATCGCGTATTTTCAGATTTTAAGCACGCCCCTGCTCAAATTGAATACGGCCATGGCTACAATCCTATGTCCTACAAGTGACTCTGACTGTCTGTCCGCGTTTACGGACGTCTTTCAAGTTTCAGGAATCTTAGGAGATTTCATCAAAAATAAGGTATTTGTTACTCCTACCTATATATTGTAGCTTGATTTTTGCGTTATAATTATAATTTACTTTTTTAACGGTTTTGCATAATATTCCCAATTCGATAATTAAACAGTAAAAAACCTCAAATATTTGCAGCGAACCGCAACGTCCGTCTGTAAAGTGCTAAAGTGCGCAAATTAACAACAACAGTTCTGTTTTTACGTATCCTTTTATTATTTTAATATATTGTTGATTCTATCATTGATATGAAATACATTGTGATAAAGATATTGTTGTGACATGACAACGGAGTAAAGGATAGTAGAAGGGGTTTTAGGGAGAAAGTAACGGAATTAAACTGTTTGGAAGAGTTAAAAATAATCATTTTTATTTATCTAATGATCATATGTCATCCCAACATTCATATCTCCTAAGCATTTTCGAAGTTGCATTGTAAATGCTGGCAAGCGTCGCGTGAAACACTTCGATCATATGATCAATTGATTTCTTATCCAACACTTCTAAAGCAGAAGGACAAATCTCTTCAAATGTTCTCCTGAAAACGGTTTGTATCGAGGGCAGGCGCTTGTTTAAATATGCAATGGCGGTAGCTACATTATGTTCGAGTAAGTATTCGCTATCAAGACTTCTCATTTTCGAGCGCGGCTCCTTCAAATCGTAGTACTCCTCGATTGTATGTGCAGATGCCAACTCATGTTCACTCGGTTTGGTTCGGTTATGGAGTTGCCAGTTTGCAGGTACGGGCAATTTGAGTGCCGTACGTAACTCTCTAAGACCTATGGTCTCCACGCTTTCATCGATTAAAGTGTGGATAAACATTCGTACTACGCCGTATCTAAGAGTGTTCCCAGTAAGCAGTTCGTAATCTCGCGAACTGAGGCACGATGTGGCAATCTTGGTTAGCTCTTCCTTCACGTCAATCAGTGAAGATGACGAAGTGATCGCATCCGCAGAAGAGAGGCTGCTGTCAAGCGCAGCCTTTGTTGATGTTGAGATCGAAGTAGCACTGTTCGAGTGGGTGCCGGTATCCTCTGAAAGTTATGAATTTAAGTAGGTACTTATTTTAGCTAAAACATAATATGTTCATCTGTCCAACCATCTATTCTAATTATTAAGACGGCCATACCTGCATGTAAATTGATTGCAAGGCAGAGACAGACGATGAGCGTAGTCAACATTCCTTCGCCTGGAAATATGTAGCGTATTTTAATGCATTTACGTAAGAGAAGTACGTGTAAGTAGCGCAGCGAGACAAATACGAACCGAGAATGCAAATGCGAGATTTTGAGTCAAAATGTTGAGTGGAAATATGAACAATTTTTTATAATAGTCGTCTCTAATATAAAAATATAATATGTGTGGTTATTATGAAACAGCCACCAGATTGAAATAAAGGAAGGAAGAGAGAAGGCGGCCACTAGATCGACCTATTTCTCGCTCACAACCCGGCTCAATTCTAGACGGAAAGTGAAAGTCTCCTCTTGACACTTTGTTCAAATTTGGATAGAGAGACGACAAGACTATTTCAAATAAACATTATCTTCTTTAAAAAATGATTTATTTGCTAAATCTAATGATAGCCATCGCTCATGGAAATAATGAGATTAGAACTGAAAAAGTTATTTTTTTAACTATAAGGGTAGTTACAGTAAAGACAGCACAGATTTTTGAAAATCATGAGTTTCAAGCATTTTCAAGACTAGAAGACAGTAATAACCACAATCATGTGTACCAAATTCTTGTATTTGAAATGTTGAGCACTCAGTTATATTATCTTCTTCACCATTATTTTTGAGATAATTTCTTCAGGTGGATCTAATCCAAAAGAATCGAAGTAATAACTTTTTCCTTGTTTCTTTTTATAGCAAAGCCAATAAGTACCCTTATTATTTGAAGCGTCCAGATTCACAATTCCGACTTCCTTATCTTTGATCTTATCAGGAAGAGTGTCACGCATAAAAACACCTCGGAAGTGTTGAATATTGAGTTCTCTAACGAGAATTTGAATGTCAAGGTTGGTCAGCGCAGCGAGATCGTTTCGGAGAATTTGATTTATTTATTTATAATGAAATTGTTTGAAAATGTTGTATATTGCTCATTTTGGGGGAGTGGGCAAAGTGGTCAAAAAGGTGGTCCAGACTTTTTGGGGCAAAAATGACTTTTTTCAAAAATGACAGATTTTGAGAGAGTTAAGACATGTTTTGGATGTGTGAATGCACGAAAATGTCTGAAAAATGGCAAATGGGCAAAAAGCTGGTCCAGCGTCAACACTTTATATACTACTCTGAAAGAGTCTTCTACATTTGTTCACATTGTGGAAACATTTATTACAAGGACTCTTCCTCCAATCACAGGCATAAAATGCCAATTTCACATTGTCCAACTGTACATTAAAGAGCTATCGTAGCCCGGTTACAGTGATCCCTAATTCTTTCTTAACTTTCTAACTCGTTTTATCACAGACATCTATCTACAAAGAAATAAATATTTATTTAGACGCTCTTGTAATTCGTTGAGCTCTCTTTTTAGATTCGAATGGGCTATTAAAAAGGGAGCAAAAATGAGAGATCATTCAAAATCGGTCAAAAGTGACGTCTTCTTTGAGTCAAATCTCCATGAATTTCCATTTTTTTTTTGTGGATTAAGCTTCTGTTTGATGACCTTTGGAGGAACTAATTTATGAATTGATCCTGTGGACATATTTGACGGAATTAGATGAAATTATGGTCTCCGATTGATTGAAGAACTGATGAATTTGTTCCATCAATGATATCATTCCATTTACAAGAAATAACGACTTTTTTTAGTTCCTCATTGATTCTACGAATCAACTGGCTGATTACACAAAAGGAAGTCAGCGTGTTCACTGACTTGCGCAATGTTAACTCCAATCGACCAGCAATCTCTCCTAAAGTTTTTGCAAATTCAGTTTCTAACCTTCTTTTTAAAAGTTATTGTCCTCTATTAAACCCAACAGATGGATTCAAAAAGAGACGAAAAAAGTGAATATTCAAGCATTGAATATGATCACCTCGTCGTTGAACAAAAATCCACAAATTTAACTCCAAAAAGGTGAGTTCAGCAGGTGACATTTATTAATGTTGATCAAGTCAGCTGCGGAGCTCTGAAGGAAATACTTATGCAGAGCCGAGTAGTGCTGTGAACAAAAGGAAACAAAAAATGTTTGAGGCTGGAGAGACACTACCGCTTGTTAAAAATAAAGAGAAGAAACATCAAAAGTCTCGCGAATCAACTATTTGTTCTATCAAATGCGGATTGCTGATTCTATTCATTCTGCTGACTTCTGCACTCTCACTCTTATTTTGCCTTCATTACCTGGAGGTGGTGAACTTGCCAGTTAGGGGGTCGAGTTCGCCTTATAAGACGCGAAAGACACGAGAGACTGCTGCTGCTCAAACACAAGAAAGTAATGATGCGATAATACAACTAAAAATTAATGCTGAAGTAAGCATTTTGAGTGTCGACATGCCTTTTCCCAGATTTTGTTGCCAACAATTAATGAGCAAAGGAGGATTATTAGTGAAACTATAGACCGTCATGTGGCGGACCTAATTCAATTGAAAAGCAATGCTTCGGTAAGAGGTCTTTAATGGATTTTTGAATAAATTCAGACTCTGATGAGGAAATTGAATGAGCAGAATGCTGAGATAGATAAACTAAAAAGTAGTGCTACAGAGAGCAATTTGAAAGTGTCGATGTGCCTTGGAAACATAACAAAGTTAAAAGATAGCTCAACGGTAAGTTTTAATTCTCACTTGAATTATGAGAATTCAGGAGCTGCAACGCACAATTGATGATCAGAAAAAGAAAATGGAACTCCAGGCTGCTGACATAAACACACTGACGAATAATGTCTCGGTAGGCTTTCTTCAGTAATCAAATTCAAATGATAAAACAAACTTCAGATTCTGATGGACACAATTAATGAGCAAAAGAAGACTATTAGTGAAAAGGAAGCTGTAATAGCCAGTCGAGGCGGTGATGTTAATCGAATAATAAACAACATTAATCAGCTGGCTCCTGAGCACACTTCAGTGGGAGTTCTTTAAAAGTTCTTTCAAATTTATAGGTTATGTTGCTTGGCGGATTGCATGAGAATATTACAAACTCGACTACCATTTACAATTCAATGGAAAAGAGCTGGAAAAGTTGTAAATTGACGCTTCCAAACAGACTTGTAAGGCACGGAGCAGCTATTCTCAGCAATGAGATTTACATTTTTGGTGGTTATGATGGTGGAACTTACAGCACTCTCAATTCTTTATATAAATTGGGAGCTGGAAATAAATGGGAGAGGATGGCTGATATGAATGAAAAGAGACAATCAATTTCGCAGAGTTCTGTTGTTTTCAACTCGGAAATCTGGGTGATCGGTGGACATAATGGGACAAATAATTTGAAATCAGTGGAGAAATATAATCCAAAAACTAATAAATGGACCAAAATGCCGTAAGTGACTGATGCCAGATTTATGCCGACTTTTCAGTGAATTGAAGAAGTCGAGAACAAATGCTGCAGCTACTGTAGCCAATGAAAAAATCTACGTTTCTGCTGGTTGGGATGGATGGAATCCTATGAATTCAGTGGAAGTCTATGACCCAGAAAAGAGAAAATGGGAGATATTCACTCCTAACATGCCTTATGCGGTTGATTCACATATTTTAATTAGAAACCACTCACATTTAATCGCAATTGATAGAGATTTCTCACGTCATGAATCAAAAAATAGAGTTTGGAAAATTGATGTTTCGGATCCGAAGAGAGAATGGAAAAAGATGCCTTATCTACGACAAGGACGAGATCATTCTGGCGCTGCCATAATAGCCGATGGATTAATGGTTTTTGGAGGATTAATCAACAGTGCCACGCTAACTGATTCTGTGGAGATTTTTGATGGAGTTGAATAGAAGAACGGAGCCACGTTACCAAAAAAACGTGGCTTTTTTGCCTCTATCCCTCTCACTTGGGCTCAAGAGAGACTTTTTCTCCAACGGTATTGTCAAAATTCCTGAATAAATGTGTTCATTGGGATTTAGGAAAAAGGCAGAAATCAGAATAAGTTTATTAAAAAACGTCAGTGGCGGGCGTTGTCGGGTCCTCTCTTGCTGAACTCGATCCTCACTCGGAAGCCGTGGATGGCAGCTGACGACATCTCTCGCTTGGCCTTCTCAGCCTCGTGCGTGCTCTTGTAGTCGACGTAGGCGAATCCACGACTCTGACCGTTCTGCCAGCGAGCCACGACGATCTGCAATCAAATCTTCCAGGACTGACACTTTTGATGAAGCCGAACTCCTTGAAGATTCTGAAGAGATCCGTCTCTCCCTTGCTAGGACCAACTCCAAAGAAATGCTGTAACAGGGTGGGGTTCCTTCCACGTTGAACTTCCTGTGATCTTCCCTGAAATTCGTCAGGTCGGACAGTCGAAAGCACAACTCACCTCAGCTTATAGGGGAGTCCCTTGGCAGACTCAACTGTCGGCCTGGAAATGTCACAGCTGTGCTTATCGCTTCAATTGAATGCATCATTTGAAGCTCCTTTTGTTGATTTCTTTTCCACTTTATCGTTTTCTCCGTCGCTCTGAGACCAACTGACTTGGATTGATAATTCCGGCGGTCAGGAGAGCGATTGGGCAGACGATCTGACACGACATTTCAATAGAAGTGGTTGGTTCATCCAAATTTCTCCGAAGAGAGTTTGGAATTAATCGATCCCATTAAACTTTATAAAAGAAGGCGAAAATTGGGAAAGCCAAACGACTGAGAAGCTCTTTCAACTGTTGAAAACATAAGAAGGCTTGTAAGAGCCGTATAGCTTTTGTATATTTCGAATAGAATTTTCAGTTAGAAAATGAAGAAATGCCTATCTGTAAAAATTCAAAAATAAGTTGTGATCTTCTACCGGAGCAATTTGCGCTCAAACTCCAGACAAGAACCTCGGAGATTACAGTAGGATCCAAAAGTTTGGAATCACCCTGCGGTTTCCATGGCTTTTATATCTTTTTTAAACAAATCATGTAGAATTTGATATATAAACACAAAGGCATAAAAAACATGTTTAAAAACATCTTGCAGCATCAGCAGCATCGGATCTTTTTCTTTTTGTTTTCAAGATGATTTATACATGTTTTTTATATCCTTGTGTTTATATATCATATTCTACATGATTTGTTTAAAAAAAGATGTAAAAACCATAGAAACCGTTAAGAAAATAAAGAAAAGAGAAAAAAATAATATATGGGTCCCGCCGCGCGGTTCAGTGCGCAGGCTACATATCGAATTGAGTTGCCAGCTAAAGTACTACCCGAAATTTGATAGATTTTTCCTCTCGAATTGTTACTCGCTCTGGGAACAAAGAAAGTGCGCTGAATTTCCAGATACTGGGGTTTGAAAGAGCGCTAAAAATGACTACGAAGTCAGTTTTTTGAAAGAATTCGTCTATCGTCCAGGACAAGCAAAATGAGGGGTGCCTATATCATTTTGCACCACGCTGTAGGTACTTCTTCCAGTTTTCAAGTCACGCTTCCACTGGAACGTGTAGCACTGTTCTCCTTGTTTGAAGAGGTAGACGGGCCGAGAAAATCTCAGCAACCCATTTATGCTCCTCCGTTTCATCAGCGATTTTGTCTTTCGATGGTGGCTCATTGGGGTTTACACTGCGTCTGTGTCTTTTTCTGTCGAGGATGGAGGTAGATTCTGTTGCAATAAAATCGTCGTAGCCAAATTCAGGGTCAAATGATTCATATCGACTTCGCGTTGTCTTAAACAAATGCTAACATAACTGTGACACTTACTTCGACTTCTGATTGCAAAGCACTGTCGGATAGGTCGGAAGTCAAGCTACGAATTACAGCCAAGTGGTTGACTTGCTCTGCTTTCTCACAGCTGCTATCTCTCGAATTGAGCGTCTTCTGCAACCGTCTGATTTATTTGGTATTTAGATCCAGGAGATCATGGAAATCTCTAGATACTTCATCGTCAGATAGAGACGACATCGGCCGGCAGCGTACAAAATGAAATGAAACTAGTTCGCCGTACCTTATAGTCCATTAACGAGTCGGCTAACAGATGAAGTCAGTTTTTCATTGTTTATTCCAAAGTGCTATCTATTTTAAACTCTTATGACTATTTAGTTTCAAATTTAATGTCCTCCCTAGGTTTTTGGTTCAAACGTTAAACTCAGAAACTAACTAGCGCTTTAAAGTTCTGCTTAATTGATGTCCACATATTTTGAATTTTTTCAATTTCATTACGTTGGGCTTTGAGCATACTTCTAGCCTGGTCTATTTTTCTTAGTCTTTCTGTTTTTTCCGTATAATCCTTTCGTAACTTTTTGGTTTTTACTTCATCTTCAAGAACTCTTCTACCAATCGGTTCTTCTTCATTCAAAGGCTGGTAAAAAGCAGCCTAAATAAGCGATCAATGTTACACTTCTGGACTTTGGGAACGCTATGAAAGATCTAAGCTTTGTGCCTTTCTTGAAAATTTCGTATTGGGTACCTTAGCTTCAGGTGGCATTTGTTTAGCAATTTCAGTTATATAATCAACAGCATTATGAGAGTGGAGAAGATTATATGAAACCAACAAAGGTATAAAACTATCCCAAGCTGCTTGAGAAAGCTTAGTTGCAGTGTCTTTCAAAAATGAGACAACATCAGCGTTAAGATACTTTCTAAAAATCTAAACTTATTGTTTGAATCGTTTTTGACATACGCTTTCAAATGCGCTAGTTCTTTGAGCAACTTTTGCTTTAGCTCGTATTTTTCGCGGGCTTCTTCTTCTTTTTGTATTCTATCCATCAAAGAATTAGCTTCTCCTTGAATAATATTTGCTTCTTCTTGGAGGCAATTATTAGATTCATGGGCCATCTGAAGATTTTATTTGATGCTGTATATTGCAATTGAGGTCGTTATGTTTGCATTCAAATTTAATTTTTATTGACCTTGAGCTTTTGTCAAATTACCTCAAGAACTCCTGCAAACAATTTTTCAGCTTTTTCAGCTGCTTTCATGTATTCTTTGTTCATTTCAGTTATCATTTTTATATACCATCAAGAGTTTCTTCGATAATCGATGTCTGGAATTTATAACTAGTAGAGAGTCTTAAAAATACGTTTTTTGCTCCTTCACTTGCGTGATGAAGTGTGAGAGGAATTTCGCTCATTTGTTTCTGCAAAGTATTCCAAGTGCTGTAGGCAAAATCGGTAGCTCCCTTCAACTTTTGTAAAATTTCTGTCATGCATGTCGTTAGAGATCTAGATCATTTAACTTTGAAAATGATGCCTACGATTGATCCAAGAAATGTGATTTCTTTGAAACTTTTGGAAGGCCTTCAATTTCCAATAAAAGGATGTTGTGACCGAGTGTTCCAGCTTTTTGTCCACTTGTTAGAATATCTACCAACTGATCGATGTTCATCTCTGGGAGAAGAGAAGCGATTTGATCTGCATTTTTTAGTCTTGAAGCTTCTTTAAGGGAAATCTCACTTGTTTGGGAAGATTTAGGGGGATTCTCCATCTGCTTGTCTGTGTAGTGTAGCATTACGTAATAAACTTTGTCAGACGACACAACTTCAAAGTTGCCTTCAGTGTCAGCCTCAAGGATGTTGTTATCATCTAAACAAAGCTATTTTAATCAAGATCCTTCTCACAACTCAAGTAAATACGCGTCATTTTTTCTTTGATTTCATAAAGTTTCGCTATTTGTTCCTTTGATATTTTATAGACGTTTTGTTTATTTGCCTGCACGTTACATTGCTTTCCTTTTCCGTTAAATTTCAAGGAGATTAGCATTTTTTTCTTTCTAAATATAAAAATGTTGTGGTAAATTAAGCAAATTGTGTTGTGAGAAATTATAGTCTGTTTCAAAAAGGCGGTGTAACTGTCCGTTCGTGTTACACCAAGATTAGGCTATAGGCAAGCCGAAAAGCAACTTGTAAACTGCATTGTGTCCCTTTAATGCATTAGAACGCTGACATTCCATGTAAAAAGATTGAAGAACAGCGCAAGTAAAGGAGAGCTACTTCTGACGTACGACATGAGCCCAATTAAGCACTGATAAGAACTGAAGAGTGTAAACAAAGAGTGAGAAATTAAGGAAATTGATTTTCTTCACAAATTATTCGAAATTACTGGTCTTTATTTCAACTCTGAGGGAGTATTCTTGTTAGGATGAAGACTGAATTTCACTCTCAAAATAGATGTCGGGACTTCAATGTGATTTGAAGAAAGAGCTCAATACAGTCGACTTCAGATAGAGACAATAAAATAATTTTATTAGAAGGGAGCGGTCCTTTTCTTTGCAAAACATATAGCAATACCATAGAAAAGTATATTCTAGACAGGGACATTGACATTTTCGGGATCATCAAATCATTTTGCAAAGCCTTGAAGAATTTATTTAAATTTTTTATCTTTTCAATGCTCGTGATCCCGTTTTGCAAAAATTTCCGAGCAGTTTAAGAAAATTATAAAGATAAGCTTCGACCAAATCACAAACCAACCAAACTCTTGTTTGTAAAATTACCCTAATAGCCATACCATCCATATAGTGAGCAACCATGTATCTGGGAGATGAAGTGTAGGCCGCAGGGAGGACAATTCTTCAGCATCTGAAGCTTAGGCCTTGAGCTCTCTATTACTATGTTCAACCAAAAGAAATAAAAAACTACATACCTGCACGTAGAGCAAAAAGTAAAGATTGAATCTCTAATCTAACTTTAAATAAAATTCTTTATTTTTTGGGGGAGAGGTCGTTTTTTTCTAATTTTCAGGGTATTCTGAGGGAAGTTTCAGATAAACTTAGAGAGGAAAGAGGCCTAATATTCCAGGGGAAGGGGGCGAAATCCAAAGGGAAAGGTGACTGAAAGTTTCACACAGTGAAAAAAATGGGAAAACCTTTAAAGAACCGCCAGAGGCGGCGCAGCCTGTATGGTACACGCATATGCTGGCAATAAAAAATTTAATAGGAAAAAATAATACAAAGAAATTGTAATTTTAAAAAAAGATACCACCCATGGAAAAGCTAAAATCTGAATTCTGACAGGATTGTGCAAGGCTTCAGGCGAACGGACACAGATCTACTTCTATTTAAAGTTAGATTGTTCAGCTTCCTCAGAAGACTCTCGATTCCATCAGCCAAAGTTATTATCAATTCCACTAATTCGACTGGTGAATCGATCGCTCAAATGAATAGGCGATTTATCCAAAAGAAAGCGACCTCAAGAAGTCGAGCAACAAGAAATATTCTGCGAGAAATCCCCAAAAGATGAAGGAAGAATATTTTTAAAAAAGAAGGACTCAAGGAGAAATCACTTTGACTATTCTTTTGCCTTTAATCTTTACTTCTACGGGGATTTGTTGCTCTTTTGGATTCGTCTTAGCCGCGACTCGTTCAATAAAGCCTACGAAAAGACTGAAAAAGATGAGGAAGAGTTGCGAGAAAATGTTGAGGAAAAGGAAAAACAAAAAGAAGCAGCAAAGCCAATGAGGCAAAAAATAAAATCGAGGGAACAACCATTCATAAAGAAGAAATAAAACCGGATTGGGAAGATCGAAGACGAGTCAAAAGAATATAATTTCTAGCTGATCGCGATTAGATTCAAAAAAATATTTATCATAACATTTGATTTCTGGTTGGAAGCAACAGATGTTGAAGGAGGGTAAATCGAATTTAAGAAAATTGTTTCAGAAATCTTTCTTCGGGGGACCTAGGAATAGATTTCATACTTACAAATATGACGTAAAAAATTATGAAAATTCCTTTAGAAATTTTTCTTCAAGAGATTGGGGAATGGATGTATAGGCAAAATATGAGTTTTTGAGACAGTTTGGGTCCATCAATCCACTCAATTTAGAAATGAATGGCTGGGGAAGAGCCGGGTTTTAAATATCTCTACTTTGATGCGAAGTTTAAGCCAGACATTTTTCACCGCAAAATCAGAAAGTGAGTCGTTTTCCAACTAAGACTTGGCCCAGAATTACCAAAAAAGATGGGAAAATCTGCCATATTTTTGGATTAGACAACTTCATTTTATGTTTCACCACTCTAAAGCTGAACAAGGAGATGCTTGTGTTCAAAGCAATGAGATATTACAATGAATTGGATGAAAAAGATCGTCAAAAATGGTACGAGGAACAGCAAATAAAGCAGTCTGAGAAGAAGAAAATCAATCAAGGATGTTTTATTCCTTCAAAGGAATAAATTAATTTATTCGCTCTATTCTAAATTTTCTGACCGAATGGCCAAAACGAGCGATTGCTTTTAGCACAAAGTAAAGCAAGAAGCGTTAATAGGCCCCACAAAAATTGCTATGCATAACGCTTTTACAGTTTGTTAAAAAAAGGCGACATGGTCTCCTAGCAATACCGTACTCAGAATTGACGCTTTCAAATTTTGCGGTGCTCTTATCATACTTCATGTTTTAGTTGTTTTTTTTTATTTTCATGTTTTTATTTGTCTTATTTCTTATGTTTAGGCAACTAGTATCCGTATTTCAAATTAAAAAAGACAAAAAAGAAAGTAAAGCATGAAAAAATTCTGGAAATTCAAAAGCATGATAAGAGCACCACAAAATTTTAAAGCGTCAATTCTGAGTACAGTATTGCTAGGAGGTCATGTCGCCTTTTTTTAACAGACTATAGCTGCTCTAGAGCTAAAATAGACTGAACAATAGATTTCCAGAGTTGATTTTAGCCTAGATGCTGGGATTTCTCTATGAAACACAAGAATTTACAGAAATCTAAAAAAATAGCGACGGTTAAGAATTTTCTAATGACTGTAGGCCACTTCCTGAACTTTTTGGGATCAGTTTTCTTTTAAAAAAGCTAAAATCCTCGCGTCTCTCTTCCTCCTCGAGACCCAAGAAGAGCGACAGTAATCCCCTGTATTCAACCGACTGTTTTGTGATCTATTTCCATCCCTTCCAATCTTCTTCCCCCCACGCCCTCCTCGGGGGCTGTGGGGACCCCGTGTTGTTCGAGAGAAACGCCGCTGTAACAGAGAGACCGCCCCCGCTTCCCCACGGGCAACTCACAGGCTCAGCTCCGCCCCTTTGATCACTGCTTTCCCCAAGTAGACACCATGGTGAGTTTATTTTATTTCGTTTCGGTTCTGACTTTTCTTCTGATATTCTAGCGAGCAAGCGACTCTTTTGAGACATCGGGGAGATGCTACCGTATCTCCCAGAGATCCCACTCTCCTTTTTGAGGGATTCTCAACCACTTTTTACCTTTTTCTTATTCTTTTTTCTCCAACTTTTAGGTTCTTTTCTCCAGAAATTTAGAGGATATCTCCTCAGATTACGGTAGCTTCCACTTTTGATCGCTTTAAGCCACATTTTTGAACTTTTATTAGACAAATTCGCCCAAAAATTAGGGGGGATTTTGATTAAAAGTAAGGATTTTTGTAGCCTAGCCTCCTAGGCGATTTTTTTACCGCCTTGAAACCCAGGAGAGCCTGAATATTCAATCCTAAAATTAGATCTAGTATAAATTTAAAAAACTGCCCAAAAAATGGGGAATCTCGTGTTATGATAAGGTCTTGCCTGGATCGTTCTTGGATCCTAAAATTGATTTGGCTGAATACCTCGAAAATTACCTCGAGAAGCTCTGCGGCCATCTGGCATTCGCCGGCTGGCTGTGTAAAGTCCCGGCAATGGCAGCCAAGCGGCTGTCCGTCTTCGCGAACCCAAAAATCTATCTAAAAAAAACTCTTCCAGGCTGAGGATATCGAAGAGATTCTTGCTGAGATCGATGGTTCCCAAATTGAGGGTTTGTTCAGCCTTTTTTATTCAACAAGCTGATAATTCAATCTTTAGAATACCAGAAGTTCTTTGATGCCTTCGACCGCGGAAAGCAGGGCTACATCATGGCCACTCAGATCGGCCAGATCATGCACGCCATGGAGCAGGACTTCGACGAGAAGGTGAGTTGTTTCGAGAAAAAAACAGGCGCCAGTTGGTTGAAGAACTTTGCCAGCTGACTGACTTTGAAATCGACACGGCTGAGAAACAGACAAATAGCTACAGTAGTCTAGGGCTTTCTTTCTGAAAATTGACGCTTTTAGGGCTAAAATAAGCTGAAAAATCGTTTTCCGCGCTTAATTTTATCCCAAGAAGAGTGCTTTTAGGTTAAATTTGAGCTTTGGATAAATTTTTCCACATTTTTGCCTAAATTTTCCTATTTTTTAAAGTTAAAATTGGTTTAAAATGCGGGCAGATGCTGTAAAATTTTGTTTAAAAGAGAAAAGTACAAGTTTGGTCATTCTTCTTTCTCAAAAATGAGTCAAATCTTTTGGCTATTCCTGGCTGAAATGGGAATCTTCCAGACTCTCCGCAAGCTGATCCGCAAATTCGACGCTGACGGATCCGGTAAGCTGGAGTTCGATGAGTTCTGCGCTCTCGTCTACACCGTCGCCAACACCGTCGACAAAGAGACCTTGGAAAAGGAGCTTCGAGAGGCTTTCCGTCTTTTCGACAAAGAGGTTGGCTTTTTTTCTCCTCTTTTTCTCTAAGAGAGACCTTCCAGGGAAATGGCTACATCTCCCGGCCAACACTCAAGTCGCTGCTGAAGGAGATCGCCGACGATTTGACCGACCAACAGTTGGAGGAGGCTGTCGACGAGATCGATGAGGACGGCTCCGGAAAGATTGAATTCGAAGAGTTCTGGGAGCTGATGGCCGGAGAATCCGACTAATTTCATCAATTCGTCGTGTACACAACCCTGGTTTCTCCCCATTCTCATCTGTTTTTTAAACAAACAAAAAGCTTTTATTTCTCTGCTAATGAATCAATCAATTGAGATCGCTTTTCTATGTAAAACACAATCGGCGAGTGCTCATAGATTTTGCCTTTTCGCAGTTGGGCCGCGTTGATAAAAGTCTTAAAGGTTTCAAAATTACTGTATTTTAATTCAAACTGACCGTTTTGCCGTTTGAAACCGCCCCATTACAGTAATGAACATGGCCGAAGACATGAAACCTAGGAGAGACTTCCTCCACTCGATCGAGGAGGTGCTTACACCCCCAGTATTCCTCCCCTGCGTAGAGGTCTAAATAGCCTGAAAAAGACGCGAATTTGATAGGTTTTATCATTTTTGATATTCTAAAAAGTTGTCGAGGAGAAAAAGCGCTACAAAATGACATCAAATTCGGCACAAGATTTTTAGAAAAGTCGAGGAAACTAAGCTAGCTTGCTAGGATTGGTTTGCTGCTCATCTCCTGACTCTAAAATGCCTAAATATCCGCGATTTTCTACTTTCTAGGCTAACTTTGGCCTCGGGAATCGATAGTTCGGCTTATTTTAGCCCAGAAATGACCAAAAATCGAGAAAAAAGCTCAAAATCGAAGCTACCATTGATCGCTTGTGAAAGTTGTACTTTTTGGTTCAGATTTTGGCTCTAAACACGCCTAAATTGGGTGATTTATGACAATAGAGGCTAATTTTGACCGCGGGAATCGATTTTTGAACTTATTTTAGGCTAGGAATGAAGAAAAAAGCCCTCTTACCTACTGGAGGAGTGTGAGTGATGAGGACATCCGTATCATTTGGAATCTTCTCCCATTTGGCAGCCAATCCGCCATTTCTGTCGGCATAAAACGGATAGCCAGGCGATGGATGCCAAGGTGATCCGTAGAATTTTATTCCTTCTATCTGAAAACCGCCTGTTAACGAAAAAAAAAAGTCCAAAAATTAACCGTAATCTCTTGGTCCTCAAGGTAAGTAACTCCTTCGAGCATTTTGCCGCCCTCGAAGGTGCCCATCCCCTTGAGGCAATGTATCCTCGCCAAAAGGTTTTCGTCTTTATCCCAGCCGAGGTCGTGATTCCCAGCAATTATCAGCTTATGTCGATGGGGTCTCTTCCCTATTTGGAGGTTGAACTTTTCAATCTCATCCATCGAGCCATGATTAGTTAAGTCGCCAGCTATGATGAGGACATCTCCATCCGGCAATTCCTAAATTTTCGTGTTTTAAGCTTTCAAAAGGCGAAATTACATGAGATTCATTGAGTTTACTGTGAATATCAGCTATACAAACCACTTTGAGGTAAGATTTTGAAACCGGAGGAGGGGCGATTTCCCTGAAATTTCTTCGATTAATGGCTTTTTCATTTCTCAGCCAAGGATTGAGCTAAAAAATTCTGAAAAACGCATTTTGTAGCTCTTAATCTCCTATTTAAGATGAAGTAATCAGTTTGTTTTAAAAATACTTGGAGGAGGCGAAAAAATGCAGAGAAGTGGAGACTTTTCCAAGCAAAAAATAACCATTTTTTGTGAGAAAAATCTTGTATTTTAGTTTTAAAAAAATTGAGCTAAAAAGATTCTATAAAATAGGTTATTTAGCGGTTGATTTTCTCTGCAAAAGCCATTTTACAGAGTTTTAAAATCTCTATCCTCGGCTGAGAAATCGCTCTCAAAATTGAGAAAATTTGTGGGATATTGCTTGCTCGTTTTTTCCAGCGCGAATTTTTAAATTTTCAAATTGGAAAAATCAAAAAGAAAATCTCTCTGAACAAAAATCTCAAAGTTAGTCCTGATCTTCGCTTTTGTGTGCCATAAACCACCAAAAGTTTCACCCAATTGCGATAGTTTTCGTCCTCAAAAATCGTAAAAGTCGTCTCAATTTTCTCCCATAAAACGGCCATAGAGCGCCGGCTGACTCACCGCTGTTCGGTCAAATTGATAGGAATCTGCACTTTCGTCGACCTGATGCTCTCCCAATAGGCATTTTCT
This sequence comes from Oscheius sp. JU1382, assembly GCA_932521405.1. Classification (NCBI taxonomy): domain Eukaryota; kingdom Metazoa; phylum Nematoda; class Chromadorea; order Rhabditida; family Rhabditidae; genus Oscheius; species Oscheius sp. JU1382. Next base: position 8,817,573 of record OW051475.1, read on the forward strand.
ACCAGCAGATCTGGGACTTTATTCGAGGCCAGCGAGTAGCTGCGATACATTTCTGGAAATATTCAAAAACATTGGTGGAAAAAGGGCAGCTGGTTGGGTTGGGAGAACATAAAAAAGCGAACAGGTGTCCATTCATTTGACCAGATGGAGAGAAAAGGCGCCAATCTGCCCTCTGCGAGAACAACAAAGAATAAATGGCTCTGCACTTGGTGAATGAGCCGGCTGCCCAGGTTGGAGTTTTAGACCTTTTCCAGTCAGCCACAGCCAGCTGTGATAAAGAACAAAGACAGCACCGACAGTACTTTGAAATGAAAAACTTACGACCGAATCGGTCTGAGCGTTGGGCTAGCGGAGGCGGAGATGAATTCTCCTGAAAACAAGCGAAATTTCGAAACAAAACTATGAATTTTTCTTTTCGCTTTCTCTCTCTTTCTCAATTTCAATCCATCGACTATTTCCCCCAATCAAAAACAAATAATCGACTTGGCAAAACAGTGTGATCGACTTCCCCCGTTAATGGCTTAATCTTTGGCCAGGAGGAAATACTAAACCTCCCATTCCTTTTGAATAATAGAATAGAATCACTAGGCTTTTTGGACGAAAATTAGTGTCTCGCAGTTCTAAAATTCTACTTTCTAGGGTAAATCTGAGTGCAAAAATCGATTTTTAAACTTATTTTAGATTTGAAACCAACAAAAACGCCGAAATTTTAAGAAACTAGAGATTACTGTAGGAAGGGAGAACTTCCCCTCATCCTGACTTAAATATTCTCATTTTTAGGGAAAAAATTAAGCTTTTTGGGGTAAAATGACATGGCGAAATCGATTTTTCATACTATTTTAGCCCTAGATCCATCAAAAATAAACTTACATGACTAAAATCTAGAAGAAAGCCGACTACAAGAAGAACGAACATCAGCTGACCAGAGCTCTTCCTGTTTTTTGCGGCCGACTCAAGCCGAAAGAACTATTGAGAGATTGAGATATTTATGCGGGAAATCACACACGACGGGGAGTGAGATCTTCAAAGAGAGGAACCAGAGTGGGGGAGGCAATTCAAGGTATCGACTGGATTAGAGTCCTCTGCGCCAGGAGGTGAAGAACTCTCTAAAATTTTTGTAGGATTTTATCCTAAAAAGGGAGGAAGTTACCGTATCCTTTCGTGGACTTCGTCTGCCATCTATACAAAGATACATTGACCAGAGGAGAACCATCAAAATTGAGATTATAACATAGGCGAAGCTGGAAGAAAACCCTCAAGATTAGAAAAAGGCAATTACCTGATAAAAGTGACGGCTTGCTCTCTCGTCCAGCCCAAGGCAAAGATGCTTGTGCTGTTGGTTTGGCTGAGGGTTTCAGTCCCGTTCTCCATACATCCCTTTACAAATAAGAGAGAAAAAAAGTCACAACCTGGATGCTTCTGAAATTGGCTAAAAGATGCTAAAAAGTCTGTGCGAGGAGGCGAAAGAGGGCAGCGAGATTACTGAATATTCAATTGTAGACGTGACCACAGAGAGGCTAATTAGCCACTCTTTTTATAGCAAAAAGCGGCTGAATTCATTAATTCGTAGAGAATCTCATCAAAAATTGTGATTCCTTCAGCTTCTAATGAGAACTATCTTTAAATTTTGACTGAAAATCGCACATTTTGAGCTAAATTTGAACGATTTTTCAGCTTATTTTGAGCCTAGAAGCACTGAAAATGATGGAAAATTGGCAGAGAAACCTTAGAAATTTAGGGATTGGATCAACTCGATCAGTTTTGACCAACCTTTTCGCTTTAAAACATAACTCCTAGGGTGAAATTGGACGCAGAAAACGATTTTTCAATTTATTTTAGGCTAAAAGCAGCTAGAAACGAAGACAAATGACTAAAAGTCGGGTAAAACGTGCAATTTTTGACTTGATTTTCAGGAGGAAATGAGGCATTTCCCGAGAGAAACAAAGATAAAATATGAAAATTAGCGAAGCATGAAACGGCTACCGGAAATGTTCCTAAAAGCTCAACCAGGGACCACTTCGTTCTCACTCAAGCGATGTGGTAAGCCAGGTGAAAAAAGGTGTCTGGGTCTGGCCAAAAGGTCCCAATGTTACAGCGCTCTTCCTCCTCCAACAAAATGAATTATAGCCACGTCAGGCAGCTAATTATCCGGAAGCATTTATCCGTGAAATTGAGAGTCGCAGCTTCTTTTTTATTCACGCACACAGGAGGCAATTTTTGTTTTCCCCACAACTGCTGCTCTTCAATCAATTCCACACCTTTCAAAATAAGCCGCCAGGATGTGAAGAAAACAAAAAGCCGCAAGTTTTTTTTGAATCTCGAATGGATAATACAGTAACTTGGAGAAAGCCAAGAAAGAGAGAGAGTGCAGCTGTCAGGAAAATGGCTGGCGGGTCGTCGGGATGAATTATGGACGCCCGGGAGCTGATACTCGTTAGCAGCGATTGTCAGATTGCCAACTTTTGTCGTCCTAATTTTGAACTCTCCACAGCTGCGGCTCCGGAAGAGCAGCAGGAAATTGAGAGAGTTGAAAAAAGAAAGAAATCAATAGAAAATGTACCTTTTTTCTCAGCTGCTGGGAATAGACACCCGTAGGATCCTCTAATCCTACCCGATTAGTTAGTGTTTCCGAGTGCCCCTATATGGGCTCTAATTCATCATGTCATCACACAAGAGAGAGAAATAACTAATAGAAGTGACGAGAGGTTAGTCTGGCAGACTGATCTCAAATAATAGCGAGATCAGAGGCACTTGATGAACATCAAAACAAATAGTCCTCCTCGGCTACAATTTGCTAACAACTCTCCTTCTAGACGAGGCTTTGTTGAATACATAAAGATTTGCAGCTTTCTTTCCGAGTCAGTGGCCATGAAATCACAAATTTATAACAAAAAAACGACTAGCAAAATAACAAAACAACTTCTCTAAACAGTTGATTGTCTTCTCTCCTCTCGCGAATATCGATGTATCCGGGGCTTTTTGTTCGGCTTCTCCAGCCATTCTCGCTGCTTTCTCTGATTATTTTGATTCCTTTCAAGAGATTCGCAAGCATTCGCATATTTCTAGAACAAAATAGGAAATAAACAATGATTAAATGCTCACTTGAATAAAAAATTCTTCTTTTTCAGTGTCTGGCCGTTTGTTTTCTCGTTCAGCAAACACCTTTCTGATCGCTGGGCCTATCGCGTTCCCAATGAAATACTCCGAGAGAACTTCTACCGACTGCGGGAGCGGCAATTGTGCTGCTCTGCCGTGATCTATCCTAAATTTTACAATAAGTTCACATTAATTAAAATAAAATACCTTTGATGTAAATGGACTGGTATCCTATAGGCCTGAATTCCGTCTTTAATCGCTGCTGTTCGACTACTAGTTGAAGGTGACACATCATTTCCAGCACAAAGGACAACAGCCTTGGCTTTGGGAGGTTTTTCCGGTAGAAATTGAGTAGCCCTCCACGAAACATACATTATTTCCTCTGAAAAACAATCAAATCTTGAAAATTTGTACTTACCCGGATTGCAATTGACCACATTTTGAATAGATCTTGAAGAAATTGTTGGAGCAAAAGGATGCGGCTTAAAATTCTCGTCACCAGCTGTCCCAAACTGGAATGTCCAAGCTCTAAATAATCTGGCTATTTGCTTAGAACTGATAAAACCCACTTTTTAGCAAGATCTGCTAGCTGTATATCTGGAGTAAAATTTGCTAAGCTCATATGAAATGGATGTCTTGATCTCCAATTGGCCAAATGTGCATGTTTTATCAATCTAAAAGATTAGAAATGAACCAAATACCCTGTGGGAAAGCAATACCCAGCGAATTTGCTCTGCGTTTGGATAGAATATTCTCTCATATATCTACAATCAATGATAAGCTTTGGTAAGGACTCTTCAACTCGTTCTTGGGCTAATAGTCGACTGCCAAAGATCGAATTTATCTGTTCTATATCAAAATAATTAAGCGTAAAAGAGCTTACTTCTAAAATCTCCTCCAGTTAATTCTAATAATCTATGAAAATCTGGGCAATAAACCATTTCGCCTCGATCATGTCTCTCTTTATTTATTTCTGATATCTGAAAAATTAATAAACAACTAAAACGAGTAATACCAATCGCAAATCTTTTGTTTTTTCTTCTATTGCCGGCTCTATTTTCGACAATGCTAGTAGATACCTTCCTCTTTCAGAAGCCAAGCTTATTGAAAGGAATACTAGCCAGCTTGAATCGTCTAATTTCGGCACTGCTCGGCTAGGTGTATTCTCTTGGAAAAACTAAGCCGATTTTTACTAGAAAGGGGGACCGAATAACCCGGCTTACCTGTAATTCCGTAATTCTGTTTGACAATTTCTCCTTCATTATTGGATTCCTCACATGTGATTTTAAAAAATTTTGAGAAGGAAGGATAGCTTCAAGCCAGTTAGCATCTTTTTCTGCTGCTAGAGAAGAATGTGGCCGAATACTGCATTTTGTCCTTAATTTGATGAGTCCAACGCATTTCTTCATCCTGAATTAGCATTAAAAATAGTTAAAAACCTGCTAGAATTTGTGGAAATCCTGAAGAAAAGACAACAATTGATCCTGTGTAAAATTTTATTTTTACCCGTTTATTTTACCATAAAATTAACCCGAAAAATCATACAGATTATATCACCTTTTTAGGACAGAATTTGATCACTAAAAGAACCATAAAAAATGACCAAAAGAGGAAAAAAGCCAGCATTATAACTATACAATCGAAGCTCCAACACGAAGCATGATAAGCGAAGCGAGTACTTTCAGCTTGAAACTGATCCATAGTACTATCTGCCATTTGTGACATTTTAATAAGTCTCTGAAATGTATTACAATAAAAAAGTACAAAAAAAACAAGCCTTATTATCTTCTCTTATTACATCTCCAGCAGTAACCATATTTCTTTTTAATGAACGTGTCATCTGAAGCAGCTCATTGGCCAAACCTTCCTGTAATTGCTCATGATTTGAAATCTCTTCTACATGAGCTATAAAGGATGCTAATTGTCGAATGAAACCAACTTGTATTTGAAGGAAAGATCTCCACCAACCAATTGGATCTCCTTTTCACTGGCTTAGAAGACTGCGGTCGAGTAATGGATTGACTTTTTCTTCTTGAATAAGGCACAGAATTTGTGCTACTGCATTGACTCCAAATTGTATTCACCTTTAGGAGTTCTAATGAATTCTCCATCCTGAAAAATGATTACATTTGAATAAAAAAAGTAGCTAAACTTAAAGATTGATGGAAAACCAAAGTAAGAAGGCACAATTTAGAATAAAAAAGAATTTATTAACCCAATTTTGCTCACGAATTATACCCGAGAAATGTATTGATTATACTGAAACCCGTTTTGGGAAGAATTTCATCAGCATAACCATCATAATGAATGTCCAAAAGATAAAAACAGCCAAAATGATGATTATACAATCGAAGCCACACTTATAAGCGTGGTGGGCGAGGCGAGTGCTCTCCGCCTGCAGTCGCTCCTTATTTGAGTCGACTTGTGCTGTCATTTTGCCGAGTTTCTACAATTAAAAAGTGTTTGCAAAAGAGTAGACCAACCTTATTATCATCTCTTATCACATCGCCAGCAATTTCCATGTTCTTTTTCAAGGAGCGTGTCATATTGAGCAGCTCGTTTGCAAGATTCTCTTGCATTTCTTCATGCTGCGAGATGTCATCAACATGAACTGAAACTTAGTAGATAAAATAGGCTTTAAAAAAGACTAACCTTGGGCTTTTCTGCGACTGTCTTCTCCTAGTAATTGACTCCTCAAATCTGCCCTATAAACAGTTTTATTTCTAAGCCGGATTTTTGCGATGGATTCTTGTACGAGGGGAGCATTACCTGAAATGTTTTCTCTTCCTAAATGGGGTATTGCTTACTCTCTGTGATGTTTGCAGCTGAATCGGATATTAAAAAACTAGTGGGGATTTTATCTAAGGCTGCTAGTTTCTCTTCAGTTGTTTTCTTTTGCACTGCTTCTAGGAGCATATTCAATTGATTTACTTCTCGTCCGTATTGCATCAAAATTTCCTGATTATGTGATCTAAAAATTAACGGTCTTTTTATTTGTTTTTTTCAGCAAACTTCTTTTCATCTTGCATTTTACTCAGGAGAGATGTTAGGTAGTTTATTGAAGCTTTTACTTTCCAGGAATTTCCGGCTAAATCCTCTCTGGAAAGCTTCTTTGTCCGCTCCAGCAGCCTCAAGAAGAGTAGTTCATTTTCTGTCAGTGACATTTTCTGAACAAGCTTTGATCGATTCCGTTCTAATTGAGGTAAGATTTGTGTTGGAATTTGCCTGAAATGAACAAACTTCCTAAAAACAGAAGGATTCATTCAATCAGAATAAATAGAAAAAAGGGACATATTACTGAATCACTGGTGCTCTCAAACGCGTTAAAGACCTGCTTTTTGCTCTTCTTCTTTCTCTTTTTCAGCTTGTTCCTTGATGAGCTTGTCCAAATCTGCGGTGGAAACATTTTCAACAACGGTCTTTCCATCTTGTCTTGTCAAATACGCCATTTCCACTAAAAATTATTTCACAAAAAGATGAAAGAACTTACCTCGGTCAGCAGTCAATTTTATATCGAGAGTTTTCCATAAGACTTTAATGGCTAGCTTCCTTGCCTCCTCAAGCCCGGGATTTTTGTATTCCTGCTTCAAAAGAGTGATCGCAGCATTGTGATTGTTTCCAATGCAGGTAGCTTTCCATCCTGTGTAATTGCCAGAGGGGTCAGATTGATATAACTGGAATCCGTGATATTTATCCCATCCCATGTACAACAGCGAAACTCCGAAAGGTCTCTTTCCTAAAATACTAAGATTACAAAAATAATAATAATAAAATAACCTCCAACTTGAGTGTAGCGCTGCTTCTCATTGCAGAGCGTTTGTACAAGCTGCTCTACAGGAATATCTTCTCCATATTGAAGTTTATATTGTGCTGCCCAATAGCGCAGATGGTTGATCAGGATATTAGCATCGGCAGTGATACCAGCAACAGTACAGGTAATATTATCAGAAAGTCGGTAAATTTTTTCATTGAGGACCTAGAAGAAACTATTTTAGGGGAAAAAATACTCACGGAATCGTCAAGAAGCTTGTGTACGTTTTTTTTCTCAGCAGCAATCAGAATTCCATCTTGTGCTAAAATACCTAAACACGTTCCAGCATGACTGATAGCCTGCATAGCATATTCGACCTGAAATTATTAATTAAATAATCTTAGAATATACTCACTTGATACAATCGTCCCTCTGGCGAGAAAATAGTCGTACGACTGTCATATCTGCGAGCCATTTTCAAGTATGAGTCTTCTTTTACAAAAAGCTGAAATTATTTATTTAAAAAATGTATAAAATAGAAAAGAGAATCAAACGAAAAATGTATAGAAACATGACAATTCTCAATGATAAAATTCAACAGCCCTTTGATGATTTTACGCCGTAAACCGCGGGCAGCCCGTTAGTTGGATGGAAAAAACACGTAAATTTCAAACATTTCAACAAAGAAAGCGAGTAAAGCGGTGTAAAGCGTCTTTTTGATTAAAATTAATTGTCTGATCAATTTGAATTCGCGTCGTCAATTTGTGATTTTTAGAGATCAAGTGATGGGAAAACAAAGTAAAAACAAATAAAGAATGAAAGATGAATGAAGGAAATGAGAAAGAAGTAGGAAAGAAATGCCAAATTTGCTGTAAATCTACAGGACCATTGGCCCGTTTTTAGCCTGAAAACATACCTCCTAAGATAAATTTGAGTCCAGAAAACGATTTTTCAGCCTATTTTAGGCATAGATCCACTAAAAATGGACAAAAACTGAAGGAAATTCAGCAGCAAAAACTTTGTTTCTACAGTAGCTTTTCACCGTCTAGAAATCTGTCAAATATGGCATTTTAAGTGCTCCTAGACCTAAAATAGTCTGAAAAATCGTTTTGTGGGCTTAAATTTGCCCAGAAAGGCTACTTTTGTATCAAATTTGAGCTTAAATTGGTTTGAAATTTATATACTCGATCTTGCCTCGCTATCGCCTTTGTATTAAATTTTCTCCACTTTCTGGCATTCTAGGAGTAAAATAATCTTAAAAATCGTTTTCCTTGATCAATTTCACCCTAAGAAGTTGAATTTTTGGCTAATAAATTGCAACAAAGAGGCCGGAAGGAAGCCCTTTTCATGTTGTTCTCCTTCAACAAGCATTATTGGTGAATCAGTTCCTTTTCTGTGGGTGTTATCAAAGTCTATTTCGCTAGTATATAACCCGATAAGGGCGAGGCCCAGTCTTACTTCAATACAGATGCTGACCCGTTTGTTTTTCTCCCTTCTCCTATCCCCAGGTAAGCTCAATCCATATCTTTTCTACCCTTTTTAGGCTTTCTCAGCTTTGTGATAATCACCCAGCAAAGCGATGGAGTCGACTACGGCGCCTGCAACAAAACAACTCAATCGACAGGAAAATTCTCCAGTCCTGGCTATCCCGACAAGTATCCAACTGCATTCGAATGTCTCTATTTCTTCGACGCTCCTCCCGGCTCCAAGTAAGTGGGGTTTTCTTTGGTTATCACTCTTTCTCTCACATGTCAACGCTCATAAAATTTTATACCGGAGACAGTGTCAGAAAAAGCGAAGTACAACCAGCCAATTTTCCAGGGCTCAAGTCCAAGTACGGTACTTTGATTCCGAGCCGTGTTGCGACTACTTGGAGGTCTTCGATGGGGACAGCACTAATTCTCCAAAGTTTGCGAAAAAGTTAGTTTAAAAATAATTTTTCTGATCAAAGTTGGGATTTCACCAAATTCACTTGGGGAATACAAATGTTATGAAAAGGAAGGAGATATAAAGCAAATTTTCAGACTAAATGGTCATCTCGGCACGATCAGCCAGACTTATACGGCTTCAAAAGGCCCCCTAACGGTTCGATTTGTGTCGGATTATACCGTGACCTATTCTGGCTTTGATGCTTATTATACGACCGTTTGATTTTCCCCCCACCGAAGAATAAGATTTTACCTTCAGCATAATAATAAATAAGAGAATTGGCTCCCTGAGCTAATGCTTTGGCGGCACAGATTGTCTAATCGCTGTCCTCGCAGATTGGCAATGAACACGATCCGTCTTTCTGACTCGGCCACACCCGGAAATTGACACCCTCTCCGATTTCTGGGGAAATAGTCACAACCTGACCTCCTCCTCATTCTTCTTTGTCTCATTTTCGGCAATCCATTCTCTTACGATTATTCATCATTATAGCTGCCAGCTAGGGAGGAAGTCTTCTCAGCTTTTTAGAGAAATTGCCACCGCAGGAGGATCGTCCTTATGCTCTTCTAGATCAAAATTAACTCAAAATCATTTCCAACCTTCAAATTTATCCAAAAACCCTCATTTTAGCTCTAAATTGACCCAAAATCCAAGTTTTTTCACATAGAGATTCTCTCTCTATTCGAAAAGAAATCAATGAAACTATCTATTTTTAGTCCTCATAGGGCAAAAATAGGATGAAAATTCGATTTTTTTTGGATCCATTCTTAGACTAGAACTCGCTATGTTGGCGAAAAGTGAGCGAGAAAACTAGCTACCATACTCCCTGCGTATTCTTTTTGTACTTTTAGGCCAGAATCTCGTCTCGAAGAGTACGGTATAGACCAAAACATTCAGGGCAATAGAAATTCCAAAACAAATTATTATGAGATTACGGTAGGCGCTCAGGCCATCTGTTACTCTCGAGGCAGCCGGTGATTACATTAGTGGCTGGATTTACTGCAACTATCCATTAAAAGGGCGACAGACGACCTCTTATTTAGCTGCGATTCTCAGTAAACAAGCAGTTTTTTTTTCTTCTCACTTCTTTAAAATGCAAAACAATCTCTGGAAATTCTGCATTTTTGTGGATTTTGATTTCTCCCGAATTCCTGAAGAAGAATGGACGTGATTGTGGCTCATTTTTAGGCGAGGAAAAATAATCGTAAAGAAAGCGAAACTTCCGCCGGATGGAGAATCCCAAATGAGGTGACCGATCGCACCGTCTTGCATAAAAGCGACCTGCACCAGCGCTGAATTTCAATGAGAGAATGTTGTATAAAGGGCGAGAGGAGTCAATTTCTTGCTGAGAGGCAATGCTGCAGAGCAGCTTCCTTCAGCTGTGGAGGACCACCTTGATGCCGTCAGCAGCACTTGACGGTGAATACAAGAAGGAAGCAGAGAATCCAGTAGGTCCTTTTGTCTCTTCGATGCCAATTGCTTGTTTGTTTTGACAGTGACGGCAATATCCCGGTGCGCTCGCTGTAGCCAGCGGTCTTTCTCAAAATCAATCCTCAAACTGTGAGATAATTAGGGTCAGATTAGAAGATTGAGGCAGCCGAAAGGCTTCTAAAAAAAAGCTCACCTAAAATCGTTTCCTGGCCTCAATTTTATCCTTGAAGTTGAGAGAAACAAGTGATTGAGGTGGTTGGAGCAAAACGATAGATGCTTTTTAAAAAAAAATTGTCCTGCTTTCCTCTCTCAAAAATGATTTCCTCTTTCGATTTTATTATTATTCCCCTCTTTAGAAAAGAAAAAGGCTGCGATAATCCTAGAAAAAATTGATGGAGATTTCAATAGGATCCTCCATTTGAAAGCTAAATGATTAAAAGTTTCTCCAAAATTAAGCAAATCAAGCTAAATTTGAGCTCGGAAAACGATTTTTAGCCTATTTTAGGTCTATAGAGCTACTGAAAATAACAAAAACAGTCAGTTTCTTAATTGAGAACTTCAAAAAACTTTTTTGCTGAGTTTTCTAGTCTTCTTCGCCTTGTTTTACTCAGGAAATAGGCGTTAGGATGAAATCGAGTGTTGGAAACGATTTTTTAGGCCTAGGAGATTAAAAATGACAGAAATTGAGGCTAAAAATCGGCGAAGGTGGACTCCCTAGCTGCCCCCAGGTTGTTACTGTATTTGCCCGTCTGAGATCTTCAGCAGCTCATCAAACAGTGCATTACGCAAGGCTTGCCACCTGGTCGGAGGCGGCTAATTCCGCATGCAAATCTCATGCCACCGCCAGGCCTTTTATGCCGAAATCTCTCCGTCTTTGATTTTGCAAAGGAATTATCTCTCTGCCCCTCTCTTTTCCGCCATCAGCTAGTAGCCGCTACCTGGAGAAATATCCCGAATGGTCTTCTCGCTTTCTCTCTCTCTCTCTCTGACACAACTTGGAATAGGAAAATGGGGCGTGACTTTACTGTGGGCGGGGCGGGCCAATAACTCGGAGGCAGTGGCGGGACCAAGCCATCAGCCCTCTTCACTCTCCCGACAATGCTGCCCAACAACCTGTGCCCAACTGATGAGACGACATCTCCCCATTACGCCCAGGTGAGCTCGGCTCCAAAAGAAGTGGAGGAGAGAAAGGAGAGGCAGTCATTTGAATTGCCGAAAATGTAAATGCGGTACGGGGACGGGCCCCCATACATGTTTATTCATTGGTTCGTTAGAGGGGGCGCATCTGATTTCGGGCAGCCATTATTAGTCCCATCATCATCGTCCTGCTGATTTTCTACTTCAAATATCTCTCTCTTCCTCTCACTCTGTGTGTGACCACTGATTCTGGCCTATTTCTTATGTTTACCTGAACTCGTTCTCACCCTATTTCAAACGGATGGCTTCTCGCAATCAAATCAGCACACATTACGGTAGCTCTTTTTGTTTCCCGCCGACTTTTTCTAGCTTGTACTGTAGCGCCCACACTTCCTAGCTTCGCTTTTTAGCTTTCGCGTTTATACTACTTTTTAGTATTTCTAGAGCGCATTTTTTTAAACTCAGTTTTAGCCAAAGAAGTTATAATTTTGAATGGGATAAAAGCCGTTCAAAGTTTTCTCTCCAAAAAAACAAGAATACTGTAGCTTCCCGCTTCAATCAAAAGATTTTATGGCCATTTGATCATTTTTAGTGTCGCTTTGACTCCCTCTCGGTTACTATCATCAATCCCCATTTGCCCGTTTTCATGACGCTATTCGATCAACTGATTGTCCCTCCTCGCTCCTAGAATCGATATGTAAATGTGCTGTTTCCAAACACAGCAAGAGAGACAGGTTTATTTCAACTTTTTGTTCTTCTCTCTCTCTATTTTTTTGGGGAGAGGGGAGAAAGCTGCCAACGAGGGCTCCCGGTAGCCGGCAATAAAGAGCCTTTAAGCGTGGGAGAAATAGCTATTTGTAGCTAATAAATAGTCCAATTAGGAGGGCGAGAAAGCCAATTTTTGACAGAAATTTAAACAATTGAATTCTGGTTAGAGTAGGGTAGGATTACGATAGCTGTTTTAGAGCCTAACCCAGGATGAACTGTGGTTAACTTCTACAGTAGCTTCCCACATTAAAAAAAATCAAATAATTGCTTTCAGGTGATCAAACCGACGTGCGAAGCATTCCAAGAATGGAACAGTCAAATCCCCCCATATGGACAGCCGACGAATTTGATCAACAACTTCTTCTTCCCTCCAGATTGGACCCACTATCAAGGGCATTTACACCAGCCGTTACCTCAGCCACTCCTCCAGGCACATGAAATGAAGGTAAGGCGGGGGAGATTACGGTAGCCCGCGAAAGGGGGAGGGCGCTAATAATTAAGAGAAGAAGTGAGCTCCATCTCTTTCTGGCGAAATCCAATATTTTAATTGGCTTCAAGGAGCCAGATGTTCTTAGCGACTTTGGCTCTCTCTCTCTCTCTCTGAATTTGGTCGAGGACAAATGTCGTCACGCGCTGTCGGGGCTCAATTGATTACGACTTACCGTGGGGCGGACGACGGCTTTCACACGTTCGGATGTACGGGGAGAAATTAGTCACACAAGAGGTCAAGAAGAGGGGCAGATTTTACTGCGAGTCTGGGCTTACTGTAGGCTTTTTAGTTGCTCCACGATTAAAATCATTTTTCAGCTTTAGATTTACCCGTAAAGCTTTGAATTTATTGATCAAAATTAGATAATTTTTTAAGTCTGGAAACTCGAAGTTTCGATGAAAGATGATTGCTTCCAGGTAGAACCAGACCGCCCGGATGTGATCCAAAGAATCAACCAGCCATGGGCCTATACCTTCCCCTGCGACGACACGGCCTCCCAGTCTCATATGGGGTCAGAAGATGGCGATGCCACCAGCAACGATCAGCTGGAGACCTTCGCCAAGCAGTTCAAGCAGCGCCGGATCAAGCTGGGGTTTGTCTCTGAACCCAAATAAAACAAGGAGAATTTTAGTTATACCCAGGCGGATGTTGGCCTTGCGCTGGGCACCCTGTATGGGAATGTTTTCTCCCAAACGACGATCTGTCGCTTCGAGGCGCTTCAGCTGTCCTTCAAGAATATGTGCAAATTGAAGCCGCTGCTCTACAAATGGCTGGAAGAGGCCGATTCGACGAGCTCCTCTCCCAACACTTTCGAGAAGATGACCGGCCAGGGCGGACGCAAGCGAAAGAAGAGAACATCCATCGAGGTAGGCAAGGGGCGATTACGGTAAAATCAACTAAGTCTTCTCCAACAATCGATGAAAAAATAGTCCTGACCACGTCGTAAAACAGCGGGAGCTACGCGCCAAGACCCGAAGACCGCGAAATGTGGCGTGAAAGTGTCGTCTCCTTGTATCTACCCAAAGAGCGGGAAAATGTTGCCAAAATTCAATTCCTCTCCTAATTTTCGTCTATTTTGATGGACCTAGGTCAAAAATAACCATAAAAATCGATCGTCGGCATAGAATTTAGCCTAAAATTTTAAAGAAAAGACAAAAGTTTCGCTGAATTACCATAATCTTGCAGGTGAATGTGAAGTCTCGACTGGAATACCATTTCCAAAAGAATCAAAAACCCAACGCCGCAGAGATTAATCAAGTCGCTAATGAGCTCCAGCTAGAGAAAGAGGTTCGTCGCATTATCAGAAAAGCCGAAAGGCCAATTGATTTGGCATAAATTCCACAATCTTTTATAGAAAAAGAGCCTATTTTTGTGTTCTAAACGATATTTTGCAGGTAGTCCGCGTTTGGTTTTGCAACCGTCGACAGAAGGAGAAGCGAATGACGCCGCAATATGAGAACGGCGTGCTGATTCCGACTCCCTTCGGCCAGGAGCTCTACAATTTTCCGAATGGCCTCGTAGCACCGGCGTTTCCTACCCAATCCTAGTCTCTCTTTCTCTCTCTCTCCGCTATAAAAAAGGACCAATCCCCGTGCCATTTTTTTTTTTCGAAGAATTTGTCCTCCTCTTGCCCCGATACCTCTCTCTCCCTCTTTCCTTTTCATCATTGTGTCTGTACCTAATTCCCCCCGATGTTTCGAGATTCGATAAGGGTAGCGGCCTCAGCTGATGGTCGCCTTTCTCCAATGAGCTGAACTAATCTTTATAAAAGAGAATATTTTTCACAGTGAGGTTGTGATATTCTATCTATTATAAACTATTATTCTTCTATTCTTTTCTACAGTAAGCTCCCCAGCTGTTGTTAGATTTTTGCAGAGATCTCCTCAAAAACCTTTGAAAACAAAGAGATTTCATGGAGAAATAACTGTCGCCGAGGGAGAGTCCACTAAGCCATCTGCATAATGGCTTTCCTTTGGACCTCTTATTGCTCCCGACTGGATTACTGTAACTCTCTTTCCTCTTGTTGAGAGAGAGAGAGAGTATGTGTGTGTGATGGTATTCAAAAGCCCGTTGATCGCTTTGTCTCCCGTGAAATCGGGCTGTCAGTCATCAATTCGGTCGATGTGATGATGCTCCCCGCAGGCATTCGGACACCTGCGGAGGGCGAGACGATGAGCCTCAAAAAGGATTTATGGTTCATTAGGGAGGGCCACAACACATACACCACAGCCATTGATCCGAGGGGAGGTGAAGAGTGACGGATTATTAGGACAAAAAAGGTCAAAAACAAAGGAGGAGGGGATTACGGTAGGTAATACAGCCAGTTTTCCCCCTATTTCCATCTATTCCTTATCCCAAAATGATTAATTTCATATCAATCTCGGCTGTTACTGTAGCCCAAGGCGCAATAGTTCAAAAATTACTACAGTAATCCTCCTTGTAAAACTGATACTTTTGTCCTCTTTTGTCCTGCCAGCCACCTGCACTCCATAATCCTTCCACTCGACCTTGTGTGTCCGTCTTTTTCTCAGCTGGCCGAGCCTGTCGCCGTCAATCATCCCCCCAGCTCTGTCTATACAGTATGTACTCTCTCCGTGGCCATTGCGCAAGAGAGCATTCAAAGCCCTGATGATACTGTAATTAGAGCTCCCGATGATGAGTCAGAAAAGTTCCCACGCGTTGGCGGCGGCTGGTCTTATACCTCCCGCCGTGTGTCATATCTTGCTCATTAGATTCGTTGAATAAGCAAACTCTCTGACTTTTTGTCAAACCGCCGCTGCCGCCCAGCTCTCCCTCTACCGTAATCGAGACGTGTATTTGATCAGGCTGTGAGAGGAGAGAGAGATCCTAATTTATATTCATAAGGGGGAGACATCATCACACCTTTGCCTAGGCTGGCACCAATGGGGGAATCGTAAAAAATAAATAAATGCGGACCTCCTCTCCAAAGCGGATGACTTCAAAGCGACCAATAACGGAGCCATTCAATCTCTCCCTCCCCCTCTCTGAAGGACCGAAAAGCTTCACCTGGCCCAGCCTTAGGGGGATCCGGTAGAATTGCAACAGCTATCCAGCCTGGTGTTGACTCTCCGACTGATCTCCCGCCGAGCTACTCGCAACACGTCCTTTTGTGCTAGCCGCATGGACAGACACTTTATTTCCACATAAAATTTGCATTTTCCCGAAAAGCCAATGGAGGTCACTGATTCCAATCGGATATAACAGCTGATTCGAGCCAGAGGGACAGAAGCGCTACAGTTGGGTGGCGGTCTTCTCATGCGTAATGATAGAGGATTAATTTGGAGAGGTTAGGCCGGCGCCTCGACCAAAGGGGGGTGAAAAAGTCAGATAATACCCTCTTCACCCGGAGCCGAGAGGCGCTTATGGTGAGACAATGAAACCGAGAAATCAAAGGGGACCGTAAAAAGCAAAAATTAGTCATTTTGAGAACAACATTAAATGAAATTAGTCGATTTTATATGGTAGGATGGACTTGATCTGGGGAAATGATGATACAAAAAAATCTACTAATTTCAGTTCATATTGTCCTCAAAATTACTATTACAACAATCAAATAAATTACAAAACTTTAAAACCTGACGAGAATCTTCAATACATTACAGCATCAGCTCCATCGGTAGCTTGTTTTCGTAGCTCGTGCTGTTGGATTCTCCATTCGCGATCTAAAAATAAATATTGGAGACGAAAGCTGCAAAAAACCTTTAGAGTTTGAATAAATCTTCTGCAATCCCTTTTCACGTTCTTCTTGTTTCTTCACTTCCTCCTTTAATTTGAATACTCGTTTTGTAATAGCCTTGGCTTCGTGTTCTGCCATCCGTCTGAAGGTCTCCTTCTCAACTCTGGCCATTTCGATTTCATTCTGAGCGGCCTCCAACTTGGCTGCCAAGTTACTTCCGATGGCCTGAAAAATTTGCATCAGCTCATAAATTCAATTTGCATAGAGAAACACTATTTGCGCGCATCACAATTCTAATTGCTGGGTAAGTGGTGCTGACAGATGAAGGGTCAATTATCTATCTACCACCTACAGCACAGCAGGAGATGACGATAAAGGCTGTCAACAAGAAGTGAAATTCCTACTTTCTCTTACAAAAGTCGGAGGGACCTCGACAAGGGGAGATAAAGGAGCCTTTTGTTCTTTTGAAGATATGAATAGAACGGCTCCTGTTGTAAACTGTCGAGGTCACCATCTAGCGTTCAAAGTCGAGCGGTTAGTCTTTCTCCTTTGCCAACAAAGAGAACTACTTGAGGGAATCTCTACAATAAATTCCCACGCGTTTGCCCTGCTCCCAGGACTCTTTAGCATGTTAATCCTCCTGTCGGCGCAATACACACGGTTTCCGTTTCTCAGCTACTTTCTCAAGTAGAAAACATTGCGCCATTGAATAATTAGATCAACCAAGGGAAGAATGAAAAGAACTAACCTGATAGCCGGCAACTCGAACCTTTATCTTCTTTTCCAATTTGGCAGTCTTTTTAGCGCGAGCATTCATCCAGTCTTTATGGAGTTGGAACTCTTCGTGAAGAGCTTCAATTTGCTCGTTTCTATTTAGAGCATTCAGACGGCCAAATTTGCCCTTATAAAAAATAGTTTCTGCTGAGCAGTGGTCAATAGCTTTCCACATTGCATCATCCAATGGAAATTGTTCAACTTCAGGCAATTCCGCTCTTAAAAAGATAAATATTATTATAAGGAATAGCTGAAACTAACTTGATAAGTTCAGTAGCAGCTTTCATCTCATTTTCGGAATATATGTCTTCAGGTGTCTTCTCATTAACATCCCACGACATAAGTTTAGCCATATCTGCTTTGACTATGTCTTCGACCTGGAAATTATCCATCGTTTTTAGTGCAATTAATGGTCCAAAATAAAATAGATTTCTTTTCACATCATCTATCAACAGCAGCTGTCAAGCATCATATCGTACATCAGCGCTCTTCGCGATAAATAGCGGGAAACATGCGGGCAGATGGTTGGAACGGTCTCCAAAATGCGCCAATTAAGGGGTCAACTCACTTTTGAGGCTTCAGTTCGACTCTGTTTGAAGCCAGCCTCGTTAACTTTTGTTGGTTTGGGTAAGTTTCTCTGCATAACTTGTGTCCTTTTAGCCAATTCCTTCATTCTAGTCAAGGCTCTTTTTTTAGCTCGTTGTTCTTCAGCTTCAGAAGCATCTTCAACCCATTCTTCGTCAACTGTCTCTTCTGTTTCTTCAGATTCTTCGCCTTCTGGAGCGACAATCTCGTAATCGTTCTTTGGCTTTGGCAATCCCTTTAGAGCTCGACGAAGATCCTAAAAAGGTAAAATTATTATGAAAAATAGAAGAAAATCTACTTCTTTTGCCTCTAATCCGGCTCCTCCAGCATCGTTAATTCCCATTTGATCGCGGAATGGCGTGGCTGCCGGTGTGAATCCTCCAACAGTCGCTGGTGTTGCTAGAATTTTACGATTCAAAAGAGTTGAAATATCTCCCTACCTCCACCAAAATTGCTAGACGGTGTAGCAGCAACTGCATTGAGTATCGTATTTGGAGTTGCCTGTATTTGAGGTGTTGGTAAAATTCCGCGAAAATCAGCTTCTGGCAATGGCGTATTTATTCCTCCTTTCAGCGGTGTTTCCACATTTTGTAAAGCAAGTATATTTTGAACTTCCTAAAAATTATACAAATATTATTGTTTTTCTAGAGTTATTGGTAGGGAACCTGCTCCCGTCTACCGTATACCCAGGTATTTTGAGTGGCGGCAATGGAATTATCCCTTGACGCAGCTCATTATGCAGTGCTGTCACGGGGACTCTCACGTTTACCAACATTCAAGTACGAACCACATCAAAAGGGGGACAATTATTTTATGCAGAATTAAATTAATTTGTTTTTATAAAAATTCTGCAATTTATGTTGCTTTTAGGAGAGTTAATAGGCGCGAAATATTGCTCTTATATCTAGAAATAACTGAAATAATTAAAATTTTTAAAACTTTTACAGCACAGGACAGGAAAACTTCAAACAAGGCAATGAAAAGGAGAACGACTGGTTGGGTACCGCCCCAAACTATGAAATTCTAATCGCTCACTCCTCCTGTCCTACATATGCATGATGCGCCGCACCATCAACGGCATCTCGAGCATACAAATTCGAAAAAATTTTAAACTGACCATTTGGACAGTATCTCTTGCTGCTGGAGTGCGAGCAGTTCTAGCCGCAATTGCATTAGTACGAGCAGAGGCAGCATAGTCCGTAAGAAGACCGCTAAAACCAAGCATTTGCTAAGAGCTTCAAAGAAAGAGAGCTGTCTGAAAGTAGAATGAAAATAGACTCACCTTGTCGCACTTCCATCTGCAAATTGATGGACTGAATCGGAGGCATGTCCGATTTTGATAATTTGTTCCATCTCCTTTTCAGAAATTTGCGGTGCTGGGAGGATTAACTTGCTGCGTTTTTTCTCTTTCTGCTGGAACACCATATTCGGCTCTTCTTCTTCTCTGAAAAATAAATAGATCAAGCTAATGGCTAGCTAACTTTTTTCTTTTAAGCTTCTCCTTGTCTTGTTTACGAGCCTCATGTTCAACTTCAATTCTTCGTGGCTTTCTTACATCAGCAAGAGCCTAAAATGTGAAAGTAAATTTTAAAATATGTAAAAACTAACTCTTTGATGTTGTAATTCGGCTGTTTTATCAAAATTATCTTCAGTTGGGTCATGAAATCCGGCTGGAACGGATTTTTCGAATGGAATCTCGGCACTGTAGTCGATTTCGACCTTTTTAACTTTTTGACGAAGACCAATTGTGAGACCAGCTTCTCTCATTTCACGTCTCTTTTGAATTGAACATAAACGACGTGCTTCAGATAATTGACGTTCACGAGCCTGAAATAAACTGTGCTTAGATTGTAAATATTTATTTTACCTTTCTTTTAGCCTTTTTTCCTTGAGTATTAGCAAGACGTGCACGTGCTTCTGATAGCATTTCCAATTCATCGTCATCCATATCAACTGGATCAGGTCTAGCTGGCTTTGTTTCAGGAGTTGGATCAATCTCTCCTGGCTTTAGCTTCTTTGCCTTTGTAACTTCTTCTTCTAATCCTTCAGCCTTACGCTGTGCTTCATCCAATAAATGTTCATAGCTAAAAGACAAGAGAAATAAAGTGATAAAGCGTTAAAACAAACCGTTCAAGACATTGAGCAGCTGTTCTTCCAACAATCGGTGCAATAGTTCTCCATTGTGTGGGCATAAGTTTGGCTAAATGGAGTAATTTTTCATCTTCTTCTCGCGACCATTCAGTTTTCTTAATTCCAGGATCCAGCCATTCATACCAGCGAGCCTAAAAAAATAGAATATATTTCATCAAAAACATAAACTAGCCTTGCATTGTTTCGCCGATTTTCTGTGCAAAAGAGAAGCAATACGACTCCACTGATTCTTTCCATATTTCATGATAGCGGCTTTGAGAATTTCATCCTAAATAGTTCAACAATGTTAGAAAAAGAGTCCCAATACCTCGGTGTTTCGCCAGACACCTCCTTTGATGATAACTCGTACCATTTTGCTTGTTTAGAGCTCAGAATATCGGCTACCTGGAAATCAAGCAATTGAGAAGAAGAAAGACAAAAATATTAATTGACAACTGATGGAAGTTATGTTGATTTTCTTTCGCTTTTTTCTATTTTTTACACAAAATAGCTAAATTCGTTTATAAAACAAACAATAAGATAGAATAAAAGTAAGAAAAAAGTCGTGTTTTCGAAAAAGCTAAGCAAATCATACTCGAAGTGCGTTTCACCGCAGAGCGCGATTACGAAGCTGCGGGGTGTATGGAGCGAGTGAGCTGCCACTCTTTCAAAGGATAAAAATAAAAAGCGAGGAAGCAGATATTTTCCAGAATAAAGCGACGTTTTTCATTAAAACGGTTGAACTTTTGGTAGTAGTGTAGCTGGCTACCCCGTTCGTTATGCAGCCTGCGCACCGGATCACGCGGTGGGACCCATATATTAAGTTGTATCTCTTTTCTTTATTTTCTTAACGGTTTCTATGGTTTTTACATCTTTTTTTAAACAAATCATATAGAATTTGATATATAGACACAAAGACACTTAAAAAACACGTCTAAAAGCATCTTGCAGTATCAGCAGCATCGGATCTTTTCTTTTTGTTTTCATGATGCTTTTAGACGTGTTTTTTAAGTGTCTTTGTGTCTATATATCAAATTCTATATGATTTGTTTAAAAAAAGATGTAAAAACCATAGAAACCGTTAAGAAAATAAAGAAAAGAGATAAAACTTAATATATGGGTCCCACCGCGTGATCCGGTGCGCAGGCTGCATAACGAATGGGGTAGCCAGCTAAAGTATTGGGTTGGCACATAATTAATTTCGCATTTTTCAAATAATTAGAACTTTGTTAGTTTACAACGAATTTATTCCAAATATTCACCATTACTATTGACTACTTGTGCCCACTTAATGGGCAACTGCCTGATCTCTCTCTCTCATAGAAAACATGAGGCTTTGAGGCAAAGAAGTTGACAAGCCACTTTTTCACATCTTCGTCATTATCGAAGTGCTTTCCTGCCAGTTCATTCTTCATCGACCGGAAGAGATAAAAGTCAGAAGGGGGAAGGTCTGGAGAGTACTCTGGCTGAGCAAGAAGTTCCCAATTCAGTTCTTTTACTTTGGAACGAGTGAGCTTTGCAGTATGAGGGCGAGCGTTGTCATGAAGAAGGATGACTTTTTGGAGTCTCGGTCTCTTTTCTATGATTGCAGCTGCTACTCTATTCAATTGCTGGGTGTAAATAGCAGCAGTTAAAGTCGTCTTACTATCCCAAAGCCCCCAGTATATCACACCCTCGATATCCCACCAAACACACAACATAAACTTCTTCTGATGTGGATCCGGCTTCACATCAGGTCTTGGTGTTTCTCCGGGACCCACCCATTGGCGCTTCCTTCGAAAGTTCACGGTTAACATCCACGTTTCATCGCCTGTTATTAGACGGGGAAGAAAAGACTTCCGCTCATATCTGGAAAGATGAGCGGCAGCAATGGACATTCGTTACCGCTCATCTTTCCAGATATGAGCCTCAGTCAGGGTATGGGGCAACCAACGACCTAGTTTTTTCGAGTAACCCAATCTCTTGAAATGTCTTTCTATTGTCATGTGAGAGACACTTAAAGCCTCTGCCAGATCACGGATTGACTGGGTATTATCTTGGTTTACAATGGCTAGAAGTTGGCTTTCTTCGAGTTCTAAGGAGCGACCCTGACCAGAGACTCTTTCAAGCGAGCGATCTCCAGAACGAAACTTTTCAAATCAACGTTGACAGCTCCGTGCAGTAATAGACCCTTCCCCATAGTATTCGTTTATGTTAGAGGCCGTTTGGTGAGCGCTTGTTCCTCGGGTGAACTCATAAAGAATGACATGATGCAGATGCCCAGGTGGTAGATCAGTGATACTTACGACAAAAGCAACCAGCGTAGAAAGAATAAGAAAGCTACTCATTGTTGTTATGGTGGGGTGAGAAGAGGGTTATGTGAGTAAGATAAAACACCCATCAGTTAGCCACATGAAAACAAAACAACAAGATAGCAAGCATGAAAAACAATGCGAAATTAATTATGTGCCAATCCAATACTACCGAATTTTTCATGCATTTTGCACTTTTTCTTTCCGTAAATAGTACCCTAAAATCCCGTAGATAAGAGCGGTCAAAAAAGCATTGTGTGATGTTGAAAATCTCAAAAACGACTTTTCCTGTATGGATGTAAACGCTGGTGGCGTTGTAGAAATTGAAAATATTAGTTAAATAAATTGTTGTTGTTGTTTGATTTTATAATAAATCAAAATATTCAAAAAAAAATTGCAAAAACTAAACCGCTCTTATCTACGGGATTTTAGGGTAGCTATATTTATTATCTGAGATAAACTTCGAAAAAGAGCTGTCTGTGGGCTAAAAATAAGAAAAAAATCCATAGATTTATTTTAGAAAATTCTGTGTTTCACAAAGCTTTATGCTTTGATCTTTGTTTGCTTCTAATCGCTAGAATTCTGTAGAAAATAGGCATTTTGAATCGAGATAAAAGGAATTAAATCAAAACAGAATGATGAAAAGAGTGTAAGAACTCGTCTTATCAAGAGCTGAATGACTAACAATAATAGCTCAGCTCTTGTTGTTTTCTCGAAGTTTGGTGCCTTTTTCGCTTCAATTTGCCTAAAAATAGCCACTTTTGATAGTTTCTACATCCTGTTTGAACTGAGTTACATACGAATGACGTCTGCTCCAATCAGCCATTAACGTGGGCAGCAAGTTTGTACAGGCTCAAACAGCACATCCTTCTTGATAAGCCTAAGCTTACTCCTCTCAATGTGCTCTAAAACTGTCTAAGCCGCTTATCGAAAAGAATCCTCAGCAGAGTTTGATCCTCTCTTTGTTTTATCGATAGTGAGAGAAAGTCACTCCCCTTGACTGGCCACAAATGCGAGTCGCGACTTCTTTCTTCATTTTTCTTATTCCAGCGGCGATTTCTATTCCATATTGTGCTGATCCTCACGTCGTTTATTAGTTTGTCATCCGTTTTTGTTTTAAAAAAATGCTGTGATTAGCAATGAAACCTGCTTGGCTCCTGGAGGAATTGACGACTTTTACAGCGCAAATCTCAGATGTCTCAACATGAATGGCTACTTGGTCACAGTTTTTGATAATGAAACCAATTGGAAAGTTCTAAACATGACGAGAGGTGGGGAAGCTGACGATAAAAAATAACCTTAAAATCAATTTAGAACGACTAACTGGACCAGGAAGTTGGATTGGCATCGATCAGCGCGGTCATTGGGCTAGTGGAGCCGATCTTGAATTCTACAACTGGTCAAATGATTCAAACGGAAGTAGGGAATTTTCTCTATTTCTAGGGGAAAAATGTAAAATTGGGCGCAAACTAGATCTACAGTAATCTAATAATAAGACTGGCTCTACTGATTCTCCTCCTAGAGATCAAGCTTCTTTTGCAGTCTCTTACAAAGTTGTAGTGCTTGGTCTCCTCTAAAACGTTACTTAAACATTACAAACATTAAAAAATCGCGGGAAAGTGCATAAAATTGAGCGACTTTGATACAGTAATCCCAACTAAAAAAAGCTTCTGAAGATGGGGAGCTTAGAAGTTTTGCCCAGCTCAGGCATATCTTGCGCGGCTCGACTGGTATTGCCGGCGAAGTCGTGGCCTAGCGGTATTACTCTAGACTGCGAGTTGGCCTCAATACTGCGGGTTCGACTTCTCTAGCTGCTTTTTTCTTCAATCATCCAGATGCAAATTTGCGGCTAAAAGAAGGAAAAAAGCTGATTTTTTAGCGTCGCCTGATGATCCCGTTTGCGCCTTCATGGATGTTGACACCGGCGAATGGCTGACCACCGACTGCGCAAATCGCGTCGGCTTCCTCTGCATGATCGACGTAATTCAATTTAAAATCTAACTAATAAAGATTTATTTTAGCCAGACCCCAACCCGGAACATTTGAGTTGACCCATTCTTACAAGAATATCTCTTTTTTAGGTTTGTTTAAATATAATTTCGAATGACACGCATCAAGTTGACACCAAATGCAAAGGTAATACCCTATAATCTTCCTGCCATCATCTTGAGCTCTCTTTGTTTAGCAAACGGTCAGCATTGTTCGCATCATTGGAGAGTTCTGGCTATGATGGCACTCTCGCAGGAGGAGAATTATGATCTTGTACTTAATACCCTCGACACAGTGAGTTTCTCTTCTCGTCTATTGCCTATAAATCGATTCACATCTCCAAGCTTCAAATCAAGCCGATAGTTAAGTGATACCTAACCGCTAGACAAAGGAACAATTAGTAGAACTATTTATTAAGAGATTGTTCAGTAATCCTAAATGGAAAGTCCTGACAAATCCTAAAATAAACTGCTATTATCTTTTCACTATGCGTTTCTCCTTAACTCCGATAAAACGCTTAGAATTGGAAGAAGAAAAAAGCACAAAATTAATCCTCTAGAAGGTGGAATATTTCAGCACACTAAGCATTGCCATAAAAATGACAAAGCCTTCTACATTTCGCCGAGTAAAATGTACACCAATCCGGCTACTGTGGTCCTAGATGATGTGAGTTTTTTTTTACCGTTTTAAAGCTCTTTTTCTCCTCTACAATTTTGTAGAACATCATTTTTGATGACAACCAGAAATTTTAGACTTTCCTACCCATTTACTACTGTAGCTCAAAAATGAGCGATTTTCTCATACTTATTTGCCCAATTTTCTTCAAAAAATGCCGAGTCTGATTCCTGCTTCTATGCTAAACCCGAATTAGTCATTATAATAGGATTAGGAGAGGCTTTGCCAAACATCACTCAAAAGCGATACTGTAGGCTTTCAGTTCTCGAAGGATTACTTCAAAAACGAATTCAAAAAGAATCCACTGGATGATTCGATGGACAACGATTTTGCTGGAGATGTCCTTTCTGATATGATGATTATGACGGTACGTCTAGAAGCTCTAAAATAGAGGAGGATCCCACTTTTCAGTCTGAATATTTCGATGACGACAATCTTCAATTGGGAGATGACGAGCAAGGGATTCTTTACATCTTCTTGGATGTGAATTGCTCCTTTCTCTGTACTCTCAGCTTGAGTTACAATCAATCCACGTTTCTTGTCGACATGATTAAGCTAGGCTATGCCGTTCAAATTCATCCAATCGGCGACGCCAATCAAACAGGTAGAATTCCTCTACTCTTTGTTTATTTTCCTTCAGATTGCGCCAATCACGCCTTCCCCCAGTGCACCAAATACGACTCAGACCACTGCAATATCCTCCAATACAACGATGAGTCGGAGTTTATGCTTTCAACTGTCTGTGTGCCCTACAAGCTTCCTCTAGGAGGTTCGAACAGCCCTTTTTGCCGTTAAAATTTGAACTTTTCTTCCAGCTGTGATTGGAATCTCTGCAGGCAGTGGATTGCTGCTGTTAATCGTGGCTATTCTCATCTACTTGCGGGTTCAATTCATTCGAAAGGGCAAGTACAGTCGCTTTTGGAGAGCGATGGCCGGCGTGGGACCAGTTGATATCTACGGAGTGTGAGTGCGAAAATTACTCTTTTTTGTCTGACGCAGAGATCGCTAAATAACCCGGAAGAATTATTCTTTCTCAGATGGGGCGAAGACAAAGATTTTCAGCGAGCCAGACGAGTGGGAAATAGAAAAAGACCAGCTGGAAATCAACGTCGACAAGGAGCTAGGAAGCGGTGCTTTTGCTGTCGTCTACGAGGGAAAATTAACCGGCCGACGGCCTGTGGATGAAATCATTCCTGCAGCCCAATTCATCTCCGATCGGAAGGAGTATGTCGCTGTGAAAAGAGTCCCACCTCATGCTGACAAAGTCGCCAAACAGGAATTCATCTCTGAAGTGCAGTTTATGAAAAAATTGGGCTATCATTCCCACATTTTGGGGTAAGTTTCGCTTCTAGCCCATCTTCCAGACATAAAATAATCCAAAAATCGATTCCCGCCACTCTAAACTAGTTGATTCCCCCTCTAAAATGGCAATTGCAGTATGATTGGATGTATAATCTGCGCCGATTTGCCACTAATGGTCTTAGAATTCTGCGAACATGGAGATTTATTAGGATACGTGAAGAAGAACAAAGAAGGTAAAAATCAGAGAAAGATAAATACTCTAATCGAATGAATCCAGGCTTCGATATAGAAGGAAAAGGAACAATGCGGCCAAAGGATCTTCTCTCCATTTCTTGGCAGATCAGTGATGGCCTCGTAGGGACCTCTTTTGATTGAATTTAGCCCCGCTTTTTTTAGTGTTATTTAAAAACGTTGGATTTGATTCATCGAGATTTAGCAGCTAGGAATATTCTCCTCACGAAGGATCTCTCAGCAAAGGTGACGAGACACTCTCTTTTGGCTCATTAGCTCCTTTAATTTGGGTTTTTATAATTTGCGATGTTTTGCAATCTTGTAGAGGAGATGAAGGGCTACAAGATTGCGGAACATTTGAAATTGCAAAATTAGTTCTCACGAAGAATCTCTGGAGGAGAAAATGGAATACGGTAAAAGCGTTGTGAAACCAGAGTTCGTCGTCACTTTCAGGCGATTTTTCCCCGTTAATCCTCGCTCTTATCGTTTCAATCAAGCCGAAAGAAATGTCCTTTTTAGATTTCTGACTTTGGGTTGTGTCGTCAGCCGGAACTCACAGACACCTCCAGCATTTATATTTCCAAGGGAGGGCGTCTGCCAGTCAAGTGGATGGCCATCGAATCATTGAGAGATTTCCACTTCTCTTACGCTAGCGATATCTGGTCGTTTGGCGTCCTCCTATGGGAAACTTATACCTTTGGAGAGCAGCCATGGCTAACAACCAATGCGACAGCCATGTTGGAGGTCTTGGAGACCGGCGAAAGGCTGCCCCAAGGAGGAATTCCAGATATCATGTAAGAGAGAAAAAAAGAAACATTTCTAGATCAAAAAAGCGCTCTTTATAGCTCAAAAACTGACCAATTTCAGATTTAAATTGATGGTAAAATGCTGGAGGCCAGATCCTGAGGATCGAGTGGAGATTGAGACTTTAAAAGACGACTTGAATGAGATTTTATCAAGTAACTCTCAATATTACGGCTATGTCGCTGTGTCAAACGCCTCTATGATTGATATCGGCGAGACGATTCAATTCGAATCGAGTGAAGATGAGGATAATTTTGATACTACCATGTAAAATGTAAAAAATTAATTTTTTTTTGTTGATAATCCTATGCTTTTATTTTTCACGTTTCTGGGCATAAAACGACTTGAAATTCGAATTGATTTTATCACAAAAAGTCTCGAAGAGAGCTATCGTAATCTCAGGATATCGTCCCTTTTCCTCTTGCATTAGGTCACTCTAGCTAGTCATTTTTATTCGAATTTCTTTCCAGAAATAGCCGAAGAAGATCTATATGCTCTCCCACGCCGCTTACAAGGACTACTTCCTCAGAATTGAGAAGTTTGGAGTCCCAAGCAGAGTCGAGGAAAAGGACTTCTTAACGGACTCCGCGGTGCTTGCGGACATATCATCACTGCCGCGGATATATTGTTTTGCTTGCTGCTCGAATACCTAAGCGTTACATATGTCCTAACTTAATGAGGAACTAGGTTAGTTTCAATAAGGTCTAAAACTGCTTTTTTATTCTAATATAATTTTATTCATTTTTGAGCTTAAGAGCTTTCAGATGGCTTTCCTGGAAAGAAAGAGACTCATAGCATCCAAATAGTCGAGTACAATCTGCTGCGTAATTATCGCTTGGATGTGCTTGCTTAATTTGGCAAAAATACTAGGGCCAAAATCCGGTTATACCACTGAAAAATTAAGGTGTCTTCCGAAAAGTGACTCAATGCTTTTGATTTTCTATTAACAGCCATACTGTAGTGAAAGCAGCAGCCAGAGATCTTAGAAACTGAAAAATTCTTCCTTAAAGAGCTTATAGCAGCTCGCTCGTAGTCAACTAGAATTGTCAGCTTTGAAAGATTGATTCCGATTGCAGTCAACTCATCACGAACATTGGTGAAAAATTCATCATAAATTTGTCCATTTTTTGCTGACAGCATGTGGAATATTGTAGCCGTATTCCCAATTGTTGTAACACAATGCACGCTATACAATTGAGCATTTCGACTGAATTCCTTCTTCGCGAAATCACATGAGTTATACCTATAGAGACAATACAATTATACACGGTTACATTTTACTAACGCCTGTCAACAAACTTCTTAAAAATAGCATAAGGAAATCTTCTCTTGGCTGAAGTTTAATTTCCTTAAAGCGTCCTAATTGCGATCCGACGGCCAACTTCTGATCGTCGTTTAAAACTATTTTGATAGCATGGGAATATGGGATTACTCAAGTTTTCACTCGATAGTTTCATACCGCAATCTTTGAGCAACTTCTTCTACATAGATCTTGGGTGTGCACTCATGCGATAATGTTGGAGCTTCCAGAAATGAATCGCCTTCCACCTAAGGAAACTTTGAGAGTATAAAAAGCAACATACTAGGACTTTTGTTGTCTTGTTACAGCCCAAGCAGACAGGTACTTCTTCCAGTTTTCAAGTCACGTTTCCACTAGAACATGTAGCACTGTTCTCCTTGTTTGAAGAGGTAGACGGGCCGAGTGCCTTTTTTAGCCGGGAAAATCTCAGCAGCCCATTTATGTTCCTCCGTTTCATCAGCAATTTTGTCTTTCGATGGTGGCTCATTGGGGTTTACACTGCGTCTGTGTCTTTTTCTGTCGAGGATGGAGTTAGATTCTGTTGCAATAAAATCGTCGTAACCAAATTCAGGGTCAAATGATTCATATCGACTTCGCGTTGTCTTAAACAAATGCTAACATAACTGTGACACTTACTTCGACTTCTGATTGCGAAGCACTGTCGGATAGGTCGGAAGTCAAGCTACGAATTACAGCCAAGTGGTTGACTTGCTCTGCTTTCTCACAGCTGCTATCTCTCGAATTGAGCGTCTTCTGCAACCGTCTGATTTCTTTGGTATCTAGATCCAGGAGATCATAGAAATCTCTAGATACTTCATCGTCAGATAGAGACGACATCGGCCGGCAGCGTACAAAATGAAATGAAACTAGTTCGCCGTACCTTATAGTCCATTAACGAGTCGGCTAACAGATGAAGTCAGTTTTTCATTGTTTATTCCAAAGTGCTATCTATTTTAAACTCCCATAACTATTTAGTTTCAAATTTAATGTCCTTCTGCCTGTTCAGATCTAGGCTTTCTTATAGAAAGCTGGGAAGGATAGAATCCTAAGAGATGGAGAAAGACATAGCGGAATATCAACAATCTGTGAAGAAAAGCCTACTTGTTTGTTAATCCACACAAGAAACAAATTCAAAATAGATGAGGAAAACACTCTCTGAAAACAGAATCAACAGAAATAAAAAATTGAGTAGAAAACTATTCCGAAGCAATTACACTCTGGTTAATGCATTTTCTGACCATATTAATTGATCGCAAAAGGGTGACTTTGGGACTTATCATACTTAGGTATTCGAGCAACAAGGATGGGCAAAACAATATATCCGCGATGCTTGCGGATATATCGTCACCCACCCACAAAACTGTTGTGCTCGTTGCACTGCTGATAAGTCTGTTAGGCCTATTCTTGTTCTACGTGATGTTGATAATCTTGCAAATGATCTCAAAAACAGATGTTTACTTCCCTTTTTGCCAATCTATCTTTGAGTTTTTGTCTTGGAAAGCGTTGAAAAGATATCAATTCACCTCTGTTCAGATGGTCACCATGTTACTTGAAATTAAAAAATGAATTGTTTAAAGTGAAAACGTGGTAACTAGTATATGTTTTAGTTATATGTTTAAGTAATTAATGTCAATATCACTCAGAGTCGATTGTAGTTAAGCTGAGCTCTGTCCCGAGCTGTTCAGTTGAATCCTCCACGCTCTTTTCATCCGAATTATCACTACCTTCGTCTTCCTCTCTTTCAGTATCTTCTTCATTCGTTTCTGCTTTCTGCTCCACAATGTATAATGGCTTTCCCTGGCTTTTGTCAAACAATTCTTGAACTGCTTCCTCTTGCATGTTTGTTAGTTCAGTTTCAACAAATGATTTTATATCAAAGTTAGGCATCTAATATTGTTTAATATATTCATTATCTTCAACTAACTTCGGCCTCTCCATTTGTTAATGCTTTAGCAGCACAATCCATCGCAAGTGCGTCGTATCTAAAAAGATCAAATATTTTAGAATGTTAGTTAATCAATACATGCTTGACGTCTTGTGCATAAGAAGTAGCATGTTTCTTGAATTATTACATAAATAAATTGAGCGATATGAGTCCATTAGCCATGCTTTTAACTTGTTTGGAAGCCCCCCTGCGCTATTGGTATTCTTCCCGAGAGTCTTGAAGAGTCTAGACAAGCTGCTTTTGGTACTTATTTTGAAAGTACTCTATAAGTTTTTTTTAAAATAAATTATCAGACCAAGACCTGTTGGTCGCGAAGAACTGTTAAGAGGTTGCGGTAATAGGTATCACAGTCTTGAAGACTTGTCACAAAGTCATTGAGGCTCTCAATTATTGAAAGTTCTTTTCTCTCATCTGCTGAAAGAGCTGACATGTCGCTATCTAATGTTTGCTTGTTAACATTGACTTTTAGTTTCTAAATTACTTGATTATCGAAATGTAATCATGATTACCTCGTCCTTCAGTTTGTTAAGGCCACTCTTGTAATCTTCAATGTTATTTTTTATATCAGCCAAAATGTCCTGATACAATACAATTGTTAATTTATGAAAACTTACAGCGCTCCTTGTCTGTTGAACAAAATGCCATTGCTGACTGTTCTCAATGTGAACACAACTCTAGATTAAGATTGATATGAAATTATATAATCTCACTATGAGGTCTTCCCTCAAGTCTCGAAGTTGATTATAATCGTCAATGGTATGAACCATGGCCATTTTTGCACCATAGTCCCTCAACTGTTTAAGCGTATACAAAAAATCTCTCCTTCTACCTTGTTTGCCAACGTATAATTTGTTGGAAAAGAATCCATTTCTACGAATTGAGGAAGAACTTGTTTCCTATGCTCCTCAAACTCATCATATGTTGGGAAGATGTCAAGTATTATCTTATTTCCAATTCTAAGAGCACGTCGTTGCTAAATTATTTTAATCTTTATGTGTACAAGGAACTTACTGCTTGCAATTCTGACATTTTATTCGAACTATGTCTAAAGATCCACCATGTGTTATCCTTGTCAATTTCATATTTTGTCGCGCTGTTCTGAAAAACCGAAAAGTAATGCTTATACATGAATACTGTATTACATTAATTGTGAGTTCCCCCTAACCCTGTGCGACTAACGCAGATTACGGCTATGCTATTAATCTAATAGAGTTTTTACGGCAAGTGACCTACTGGTTTTCTTTATAAAACTAACATCAGATTCTTCATTCAGCAATCTCAGCTTTTCTTCTTGATCATTGAGGTCAGCTTGAATCCTAAATATTGAAATTTGATCAAATAAACTGATCGCTGCTCGTGAATAAAAGGGAAAGTGGTTCGGTTGACGGACAAACGAATATGAGGTAAGAGAAAGAATAAAAAGTTATTCGA
The DNA here is from genome assembly GCA_932521405.1 of Oscheius sp. JU1382. Classification (NCBI taxonomy): domain Eukaryota; kingdom Metazoa; phylum Nematoda; class Chromadorea; order Rhabditida; family Rhabditidae; genus Oscheius; species Oscheius sp. JU1382. The sequence goes on from OW051475.1 coordinate 8,849,329, forward strand.
CCTAAATTCTTCTTTTTCGATCTCAATTTTTCGATCTCTGATTTCTTTCAATTTGTTTTGTATGGTGCCAAGTGTAAGATTGTTGGCAGACTTAGAATTAGTAATTGCTGATATAAATATGTCCACAATCTAAAAAGTATGCATTTTAATGTAAATAAATTAGGCAACGTTAATAAAGTTTTCCGATGCTTTGATAGCTTCGCTTAGCTTAGATTCTCCGTTTTCCACAAAATCGTCAATTGTTTTATAACATTCAGCGAGTACAGTTTTACGGCTCTGTTTAGTATTTTTTATGGGCTATAACAAATAAATTAAAATGTATTGCTATACTATACCTGGATCGCGGTTTGGATTAAGCGTATAAGTTCAAACGGAATTTCAGTGCAGATTCTCGCTACACTGCCAATGTGCACTCGAATATTAGCCAGATTTCTCCCAAAGTAAGTTCGTAGAATAATCATTACAGAAAAAATATCATCTATTACTGGATCCTTGACTCCACTAAAATTTTCTATTTTCTTGATTTTTTTCTACTGATCAATGTATAAACAGAGCAAGTCCAAAAGAGAATCAAAGTGCTTCTTTTAGGCGAATTACGGTATTTTCCGATAGGATAATCTTATTTCTGCAAGCTACGCGGAGCCAATGATTGATGGGATGGAATGGCAAGACACACCGGTGACCGTATTTACCTTCCCAGTATGCCAATTAATTATTATTTGGCCCCCATTAGGAGTACAATTTTTAGTTTATAAAACTTACGCTTCTTCCAACCTAGCTACTAGGTTTTGCTTCGCATTCTCTTTCAAATCGAGCCTATAACTTCCAACATTATGTGCTGACAAATTTCCTTTGATCCAAGCTTTATGAATCTAATATACTTTAACTTGGCGCAAAATTAATTCGAACCTCTGTTTGCTGACAAAGCGTGATTTTGATCGAATCTCTTTCATTTTTAGCTTCCTTTGTAATACTCTGCAAAAAATATAGCCACTCTATCATTTATTTGTTAAAGGGACTGTCAGGGACCTTTCTCATATTTATCTTATTTTATTACTTTCAATGCACTGACTACTATGCAACATATAAAAAAGTAAAATATTTAAGATAGCGGAGTGCTATACAAAACAAAATGTAAAAAATGATTGATTTGTGTATAATTTGAATTTGGTGCGCGAACTACGGATTAAAATTGAATAAAAATGCGTGGATTATCATAATTCTACCGTAACCTAAAGCTTAAAATCCAGTCTCTGACTGTCCCTTTAACGAATTATTACCCAACACTCTGGCTTAGACAAGACTACAACCGCAGAATTTTCGGAATCGACACGATCGCTAGAAAAATTTATCATTAGTATGGTTATTCTCTATGGTTACTCTTTGTGTCCAGTCAGATAGTACGTCTTTCCAGCAATAAACATATATTGTTCGCCTAGTTCAATTTCGTTACCATCAGCTGAAATGACAAATTGAAATGAAAAAAACTTATTAATAAGGCAGCCTCATGTCCAATTAAAAAATACGACATCGTTTTTGCCGTTTTTAACAGTTTTACCGTCGAAGAGTTTCATTCCCCTCTCATCCAGGGAATGAATTGCGGCAATTACATTTTTTTGTAATAGTCCAGGGTTAACTGTTTTAATATTTCCATTCCAAGAAAAAGTGCACATTGTTGCTGGTATTTCTTGTGCTCTGCTGTAATTTATAAATTAAATATTCCTTTGCCATTCATTTACGGTTTTTCGATCAAATAGTTTTGACCTGCTTCTAAATCGTCAAAAGTTCCATCATTCGAAGCTACAATTCCGGTAACTCCACCCTCTAAAAGAATCGTGACTGGATCGCAATTGAACTTTTCTCCAAGTAGATCCGAATTAACATCAGCAATTTTCAACTTAAATTGTCTTTTAGGCTTGTCCGACTCCTCGAAATAAAAGATTGCAGACATGTCTAAAATTTAAAACAATTGTAAGAAGCTAGATGGAGAAGGCCGTATCGAAAGCTTATCTCTTTCTTTCGCTACCTTATAAACACTTGGTGAGAAAATGATAAAGCTTGAATTCCTTAAATTAATCAAGAACAATGCAAAATAGCCTGCTACATATACTGCTTGAAGAAAGCTTTTATTTTGGAAATTGACCAGAACTCTTTTCACATGAAAGTAAATCATATTCGCTATATATCAATGATCAGAAATTGCTCACTCTCGTGTCAATGAAAGAGTTACCTTTAATACAATTGATAACTTTGGACAAAACAGCTAGAAAAGTCCGTTCTGTTCAGGATTCCCGCATAAGTTTTAAAATAGAAATAGATGTACAGTAGTTTATACAAAAATTAAAGGCATATTGCTGCCCTGAGGTCTTTCTAAAATTAAAGAAGTTTCATGGAGTTTTTACACTTCCACTTCTGTCAGAAAATCAACTCTTAGACTTGGGTAATTTTGCAAACAAGAGTTTGGTTGGTTTGTGATTTGGTCAAAGCTTATCTTTACAATTTTCTTAAACCGCTCGGAAGTTTTTGCAAAACAAGATCACGAGCACTGAAAAGATAAAAACTTCAATGAATTTCAAGGCTTTGCAAAATGATTCGATTAGCCCAAAAATTTCAATGTCACTGTCTAGAATATATTTTTTCAATATTATCGCTATATTTTTTGCAAAGAAAAGGACCGCTCCCTTCTAATAAAATTATTTTATTGTCTCTATCTGAAGTCGACTGTATTGAGCTCTTTCTTCAAATCACATTGAAGTCCCGACATCTATTTTGAGAGTGAAATTCAGTCTTCGTCCTAACAAGAAATGCTCCTTCAGAGTCGAAATAAAGACCAGTAATTCCGAATAATTTGTGAAGAAAATCAATTTCCTTAATTTCTCACTCTTCAGTTCTTATCAGTGCTTAATTGGGCTCATGTCGTACGTCAGAAGTAGCTCTCCTTTACTTGCGCTGTTCTTCAATCTTTTTGCATGGAGTGTCAGCGTTCTAATGCATTAAAGGCACACAGCGCCTTTTACAAGTTGCTTTTCGACTTGCTTATAGTCTAATCTTGGTTTATCTCTAATCTTTCTCACAACACAATTTGCTTAATTTACTACAGCATTTTTTATATTTAGAAAAAAAAAATGCTAATCTCCTTGAAATTTAACGGAAAGGCAATAAGATATGCCGTGCAGCCTACACGTGATTCAAATAGACAAAACGTCTATAAAATATCAAAGGAACAAATAGCGAAAATTTGTGAAATCAAAGAAAAAATGGCGCATATTTATTTGATTTGTGAGAAGGATCTTGATTAAAATAATTTTATTTAGGCGATAAAAAAATTCTTGAGGCTGACACTGAAGGCAACTTTGAAGTTGTGTCGTCTGACAAAGTTTATTACGTAATGCTACACTACACAGACAAGCAGATGGAAAATCCCCCTAAATCTTCCCAAGCTAATCAAATCGCTTCTCTTCTCCCAGAAATGAACATCGATCAGTTGGTAGATATTCTAACAACTGGACAAAAAGCTGGAACACTCGGTCACAACATCCTTTTATTGAAAATTGAAGGCCTTCCAAAAGTTTCAAAGGAATCATACTTCTTGGATCAATCGTAGGCATCATTTCCAAAGTTAAATGATCTAGATCTCTAACAACATGCATGACAGACATTTTACAAAAGTTGAAGGAAGCTACCGATTTTGCCAACAATACTTGGAATACTTTGCAGAAACAAATGAGCGAAGTTCCTCTCACACTTCGTCACGCAAGTGAAGGAGTAAAAATTGTATTTTTAAGACTCCCTGCAAGTTATAAATTCCAGACATCGATTGCCAAAGAAACTCTTAATGGTATAAAAACGATAACTGAAATGAACAAAGAATGTATGAAAGCAGCTGAAAAAGCTGAAAAATTGTTTGCAGGAGTTCTTGAGGTAATTTGACAAAAGCTCAAGGTCAATAAAAATTAAATTTGAATGTAAACATAACGACCTCAATTGAAATATACAGCATCAAATCAATCTTCAGATGGTCCATGAATCTAATAATTGCCTCCAAGAAGAAGCAAATATTATTCAAGGAGAAGCTAATTCTTTGATGGATAGAATACAAAAAGAAGAAGAAGCCCGCGAAAAATACGAGCTAAAGCAAAAGTTGCTCAAAGAACAGGTGCATTTGAAAGCGTATGTCAAAAACGATTCAAACAATAAGTTTAGATTTTTAGAAAGTATCCTAACGCTGATGTTGTCTCATTTTTGAAAGACACTGCAACTAAGCATTCTCAAGCAGATTGGGATAGTTTTATACCTTTGTTGGTTTCATATAATCTTCTCCACTCTCATAATGCTGTTGATGATATAACTGGAATTGCTAAACAAATGCCACCTGAAGCTAAGGTACCCAATACGAAATTTTCAAGAAAGGCACAAAGCTTAGATCTTTCATAGCGTTCCCAAAGTCCAGAAGTGTAACATTGATCGCTTATTTAGGCTGCTTTTTACCAGCCTTTGAATGAAGAAGAACCGATTAGTAGAAGAGTTCTTGAAGATGAAGCAAAAGCCAAAAAGTTACGAAAGGATTATACGGAAAAAACAGAAAGACTAAGAAAAATAGACCAGGCTGAAAGGATGCTCGAAGACCAACGTAATGAAATTGAAAAAATGCAAAATATGTGGACATCAACTAAGCAGAACTTTAAAGCGCTAGTTAGTTTCTGAGCTTAACGTTTGAACCAAAAACCTAGGGAGAAACTTTAGAATCCCATAAAGACAAGGTTAACTCAATGAAACAGAACAATCCTAATGTTCATCTAATTAGTCAATTCGCCAACAGTTATTATCAAGCATCAAAGTCATTCTCAAGACAAACCCAGATCCAGCAGGATTGCTATACGACTTTTACACGTCCTGTTCTTGAAAAAGTATTAGACGTTTCATCTGGCCATCAAGATATTGATCAAATAGCCAAAAGTGAAGAGATTCGCCGTTTTGTTGAAGAAATCATACAAAATGAAAAAGTAACAAAAACGTATTCAACACCGGTATAACAAAATAAAACTACCGTATTTCTTCTAATAGAAGCCCCCAACTTCTATTTATCAACCCCCTGACCGACTTCTATTAGAAGAAATACGGTAATTTTGCTCTGATCAACAATCAGCATTCAATTGTATCTAACAACTGCACAACAAGTGTTTATATAATATATTATACTTTATATATAATCTTCTCAAATAAAACTTTCTAAAATTGCTATAGGCTGCTCTTCGCATTATTGCTATGCTTAATCAGTCATTTCTTTGGGGTGAGTGACGATATATCCGCAAGCATCGCGGATATATTGTTTTGCCCATCCTTGTTGCTCGAATACCTAAGTATGATAAGTCCCAAAGTCACCCTTTTGCGGTCGATCAATATGGTCAGAAAATGCATTAACCAGAGTGTAATTGCTTCGGAATAGTTTTCTACTCAATTTTTTATTTCTGTTGATTCTGTTTTCAGAGAGTGTTTTCCTCATCTATTTTGAATTTGTTTCTTGTGTGGATTAACAAACAAGTAGGCTTTTCTTCACAGATTGTTGATATTCCGCTATGTCTTTCTCCATCTCTTAGGATTCTATCCTTCCCAGCTTTCTATAAGAAAGCCTAGATCTGAACAGGCAGAAGGACATTAAATTTGAAACTAAATAGTTATGGGAGTTTAAAATAGATAGCACTTTGGAATAAACAATGAAAAACTGACTTCATCTGTTAGCCGACTCGTTAATGGACTATAAGGTACGGCGAACTAGTTTCATTTCATTTTGTACGCTGCCGGCCGATGTCGTCTCTATCTGACGATGAAGTATCTAGAGATTTCTATGATCTCCTGGATCTAGATACCAAAGAAATCAGACGGTTGCAGAAGACGCTCAATTCGAGAGATAGCAGCTGTGAGAAAGCAGAGCAAGTCAACCACTTGGCTGTAATTCGTAGCTTGACTTCCGACCTATCCGACAGTGCTTCGCAATCAGAAGTCGAAGTAAGTGTCACAGTTATGTTAGCATTTGTTTAAGACAACGCGAAGTCGATATGAATCATTTGACCCTGAATTTGGTTACGACGATTTTATTGCAACAGAATCTAACTCCATCCTCGACAGAAAAAGACACAGACGCAGTGTAAACCCCAATGAGCCACCATCGAAAGACAAAATTGCTGATGAAACGGAGGAACATAAATGGGCTGCTGAGATTTTCCCGGCTAAAAAAGGCACTCGGCCCGTCTACCTCTTCAAACAAGGAGAACAGTGCTACATGTTCTAGTGGAAACGTGACTTGAAAACTGGAAGAAGTACCTGTCTGCTTGGGCTGTAACAAGACAACAAAAGTCCTAGTTCAATGCAATTTAAGAGTCAACTACAACGACTGCCCATTTCTCAAGAGGATTAAGAAAAAGAGACTCCCTCCAGCGATCGACTTTAGTTGGGGAGGGAAGATTGGAAAAATGTACGTTGTTAATCGATTATTATGAAGAAATAAATACATCATTATCTAATATCGAGGATTTTCTTGTGCTCTCTTTGGATCGAAATTTGGATCCAAAGGTTGTTCTATTTTCTTCACATTTTTAAAAGTTTTTTTTTCTCTTCTCAGGATGATAGATTTATTGAGGGATTCCCCGCTCTAGTGACCTCCAATCAATCTCTTCAATCCATGCTCTCACGAAACAATTGTCCCGCATGTGGTCTGACCCACACACGACCAGCCAAAAGTGCTGTAATTCCTGCAGGGCTGCCGACAGTTGGCGGCGTCTCTGCCCTTTCTTTCTGTCCTTATCAATCCTTCCATTATTTGTGATCTCGCTGATATTTTAGAAAGAAAATGCAGCGAGTTCAACAGCTTCGACCGCTTCTCCCCAAATCTATGGTCACTTATTATCAAAAGCCAATTTTGATCACCAGAGGAGAAAAACAATTTCTTTTCGATAATGAGGGCAAAAAGTATCTCGACATGTTTGGCGGAATCGTCACAGTCAGCGTCGGTCATTGCCATCCGTAAGTTTAAATTTTTGTTGAGTTCTGGCGGTTTCTCACAGAAATCTAATTCTTAGTAGGATTTTTGGGAATCTAGAGCTCTTGGCGGATTGCAGTTCTCCTACTTTTTTTTTTAGGAAAGTCAACCAGGCGTTGAAAGACCAGGTGGATAAGCTCTGGCACACAACCTCCATCTACTACACGGAGCCAATTTTTGAATACGCCCAGAAGCTGACGAGCACTCTGCCCAGCCATTTAAAGGTCTGCTTCTTCGTGAACTCCGGCTCAGAGGCAAATGATCTGGCTCTCGCCCTATCGCGTGTCCATACCGGCCGATTTGACATCCTTTCGATGAGGAATGGCTACCATGGAATGACTCAAACCGTCTTGGGTGCAACCAATCTTGGTTTTTTTGAATTTTAGAAGCGAAAAATAATAATTTTTAGGAACTTGGAAGCAGCCGATGCCCACTGGATTCGGCATTTTAAAGGCGTTAAACGCTGATCCCTACAATGGGATCTGGGGAGGAAAGAATTGTCGCGATTCGCCCATCCAGGTCAAAAATAGGGACTGTGATTGCTCTGCCGGGCAATGTAAAGCCACTGACAAGTGAGGGAATTTTATTTTTGTGGCTAGATTAATCAAAAAACGTAAAATTTCGCTTTCTTTTTGCAATTTTTTTGATAAAACGATGTTCTAAAATCTTGTAGAGGAGATCAAAATATTTTAAAAACTCGCTTTCTTTTTTCCAGTTACATGCAACAGTTTGAAGAAACCCTCCGTCATGATTTTCCGATCTCAACCGGTCCTGCCGCCTTCCTCTGTGAGTCAATCCAAGGCGTCGGTGGGACGACACAATTCCCCAAAGGGTACTTTTTTTGGAGACGACTTTCACCGTAATTTAGGTTCCTGAAGCGATCTTTTGAGGCCGTCAAAACGAGAGGAGGATTGGCTATCGCTGATGAGGTTCAAACTGGATTTGGCCGGCTTGGATCTCATTTTTGGGGCTTCCAATGTGAGATGAATTGTTTTGAAAAAAAGATTTGATTTTCTTTAGCTCAGGACGCCACTCCTGACATTGTGACCATGGCCAAGGGAATTGGCAACGGCTTCCCGATGGGGGCTGTCGTCACCACGGAGGAAGTAGCCAATTCATTCGGCAAAGCCCTCTATTTTAATACTTACGGCGGCAATCCGATGGCCTCCGCCGTGGGGAAAGCTGTCCTTGAAGTAGGAGAAATACTGCAGATTTTTGTATGCTTTTTATAGGTAATTGAGGAGGAAAAGCTCCAAGAAAATTGCGCCATTGTGGGCGATTATTTCCTAAAGCAATTGGCGGCCATCGACAGTCCTTTGGTGGGCGATGTGCGAGGAAAAGGCCTCATGATTGGAGTCGAGCTGATCGACGAAGAAGGCAAGCCGATGCCAGCCGCTCGAACGGCCAGCATTTTCGAAGGAACCAAGGTTTTTTCTTCTCTTTTTTTCTTTATCTTCTTTTTTCTCTTCAGAATAGAGGAATCCTCATCGGAAAGGGAGGAATCAACGGCAATGTCTTGAGGATCAAACCGCCCATGTGCATCACCAAGAAGGACGTCGATCTGGCTGTTTCTGTGATCTCTGATGCAATCAAGCAAGGCAAATAAATCTCTTTCTTACTGTACTCTCTTCGCCAATCGATAGTCCTAAAATTAAAGACTAAAGCCAAGTCTGTACCCCTTGTACCCCTCGGTGCTACGGAAAGCAACCCAAAGGAAGTCAGGGTCTTTGTTTTCCTTCACGCATCAAAAATCGATCAAAAATTGACCTGAAATTGCTTTTCCGAAAAACTATTTAAGCAAAGGTTGTGTTTAACAAATCACTTCCTCAACCTCATTCGTTCGCTCGACTCCTCTACTGGTTACAATGAATTTCAATCTAATATTCCCTGGTATGGACAAGAAGGCCTGGAATAAAATGCACAACGATTTGATGGCTGAGGAAGTCAAAAACCAAAAGTAAATTTATCATTTTTCTCTTCCCTTTCCTATCTTTTTCGTTTGATTTTTATATAGTCTATTTAAAAAAGAGCAAAAAATGAAAGCTCATTTAAACAGCGCGAGTCATCAAGTAGCCCGTGCTGTTTGAATGAGTTTTTATTGTTTGCTCCTTTTTTTAATAGACTATATCATCTAGTAGCGCTTGATCTCTGCTCTACAAGATAATAGAATAAATTTTTGTTGAAAATCGCGGCGGGAAAATCTATAAATTCAAGACTCATCGTCATTTTTTAGATACTTTGGTGAGCTCCTCAGATTTTCTCACGAAGGCAGGGGAATTGGTGCAAAAGACGAAGGTTTGCTTTTGAGAAAATAGGACAGCCAGCGTATTTTAGTCTCTCCAACTCGTCAAGAGACTTCGTGTGGCCCAATTATAGATGAATACAATGTGCCGACGATGCACCAGCCTTTTTCGAAGAAGTTGGAAGAAATTATTTGGCAGAGCAACAAGAAGGCTTTAAATTTGAGTCCGATATATCCCATTTCGGGAGAGGATAGTCCTGCCTACAGCCAGCAGCCAATTAAATCCAATGGCTGTCAAGATCTGGCCGATCGCAGGACGCAGCTCTGGGTTGAGAGCATCGCATCCTGTGACCGGCAAGAAGAAGATGAGTTTGAATTGGCGAAGGCGACAAGCCTGCCTGGATCGGATCTGACTGATGAGGGAATCGAAGAAGGTTAGTCTTTTGAGTTGTAGGCAATTTATTTGAATTAATTTCAGATGCATCCGAACTCTCAGAAGAGATCATGGCGGCAATGAATGAAGAAAATGAATCAATTCGTATGTTTTTTTAATTTTAATAAATTTATTTTCTCAAAAAGTAGTGCTTTCTTGGGCAAAATGAACAGCGGAAATTAACTTTTCGATCTATTTTAAGCCTAGGGGGGCCAAAAAATGGATATTTTTGTTCGCATTTCCTAAAGTTGACAATTTTCGCACTAATTTGAATTATAAAGTCGATTTTTTTAGATTCGATTGATCTAAGGAATGAATCCGCGTTCTACATGCTCGCCCGCCTCCTTGACACAGACGAAAATGAATCTGATAATGGCAGTGTAGAAGTGGAAGATGACGTTGAGGACGAAATATCCGACGCAACTGACGGTAAGAATCTACAAAATTTAAGCTTTCTGGGGGTAAAATAAGCAGCAGAAATCAATTGTTTGACCTAGAACATCCAAAAAAATACTAAAGAAAAATAGAGAATTTTTCGCCCAGAATTCAATCAAGATATTTCAGATTCGATGGAAGAGAGCGAAGATGAAACTTTCGAAGAATTCGATCTCAAGGAGGAAGTCGGCGTGATTGTAAACGCCTTGATGGACGACATTGTCAGACGCGTCAAGGATGAAGAAGATCCTGGTATGTCTTTTTAAAGCTAATTTTCCCCCAAATTTATCCTTCTTGGGGCGTTTTTCAGCCCACTTTTTTGCCTAAAACCACACCAAATTTTCAGTGTTGCGCCTTGAAAAGACGGAAAGCCTCTACTCCTCTTTATTGAATGTTGCTGTTTACAACTCCATCAGAAAGGAGAGAGAAGAGATGGATAGACTGGCCGCACAAAAAGTTCGGAAAAATTCTGGCAGTGGATCCGAATTCTTAGTCATTTTCATCGCTTTACTTCCCGCCCTTGCTTACGTTTTCCTTAATTTGAATTGAAAAATTTGGCCAGGAAAAAAACGCCCAAAAAAAATGCTAAAAAACCCCCAAAACAAATCCAAAAAAATCTTTTAAAAATTTCTTTATTTTATTAATTGTACATAGTGAAAAAAAATAAAAATGGGCTAAAAAAATCTTCCAAATTGATTGATTCAGGAGCGGCTTTATCCCAGCCAGTCACCCCTTTCTCAAGCCAAAGGAAAATCTATTGTTCACTCATTTTCTCGACAGTTTATTGGCCTGTTTATTCAAGTAAAAATGGCCTCGTAACCACTCGAAAGTGGGCATTTCGGCTCGTCTGATAAGGCTCTTTCTCGTGTCTTCAGAGCCACCGGAAGAGATGAAAGAGTCAGTCCGTTTTTCCCCACTTTATAGGTCTTCTGACAATTTCTGATAGTCTACAATCCGATAGAGGAAATCAAGGGTTATAAGTATGCAGAACATCAAAAAATCTAAAAATAATCAAAAATTGAAAAAAGTCATCAATTTTTTTTAGGAATAGTAGCCCCCAAAAAAATGGGGGTTTTGATTAGAAAAACTGCGGGCGCACCGAGAATTGGGATCTCCGCGCCGGGAACCATTTTTAGTGAATTTTTAGGATAAAAATTGGTCCCGCTACTCGCTGAAAAACCCTCAAGGTAACGCGAATACGCAGTTTTTTTTCTCGAATAGACGACTGTGGGGGGGAAGATGCCGCATTTTTAGGCAATTTGAATCGGCGCCAGAATTAGCTGATTTGAAATTAGGCAGATTCGATCGCTTCCCCCCCCAAAGTGAGTGAGATAGACGAGTTTTCCAAGGGCGCCCTGGCTCGCTCGCACTTGGTTTCTTTAGCGAGAAGCGGCGACATCAAAGCCGCTGGCTATCAGCTGCGGAGAGACGCTTTCAAACGAACCGCCTGGTGGCTGCCTCTAATGACAAATGATTGTCTATTGATTCCTTGACTCCACATGACGCTCTCTCTCTCTTTTTTTGCCCTTCGACTCGGCCTAGTTTCCCCAGCCTCATTGTGTACAGCCCCCTCGGCATAATGACTCTTCTACGACTCACTATTTATCACTGCGTCGAGCGCCTTGCCTCCGACACTTTCTCTCAAAAAGACATATGGCAATTCTGCCGATTCAAATGGCTTACTGTAGCTAAAACCAGTATAATTACACACACTTTTGGTTTGAAAATAGACTTTTAGTCTAAAATAGATTCCAGGAAACGATTTTTCAGCCTACTTTAGCTCCGTCAAAAATAGCTGGAAATTGTTTGTTTTTCTGACTTATCAAAACAAAAAGATTTCCAGCCTACGATTCTTCAAAGTTACAGTCAATTTTCATCAATTTTCAATAATCCTAGACATAAAATAAGCTAAAAATTCGCTTTATAAGGCTAGTTTTAACTTAGAAGCTAAAATTTAGGTGAAAAAAGGGTATTAACTCCACCAAAAAGGGAGGTCTCTCCATCTGATAAGATTCATTCGCCTAGATTTGGGCATCTTTCAACTCAATTTTCTCCTTTTATCTGTGATCTTGAGACCTCCTAGACCTAAAATATGCTGAAAAAACTATTCCCGAAATTAATTTTAGCCTAGGAAGCTTAAATTAGTGTCAAAACGGAGCTTGATCGAGAAGATTCATTAGCCTAAATTTGTTTATCTCCGCCTCCCGTCTGTCCTCACAATATGTTCTCCGAGTGCTCAATTTGGTCGGCCAGATGGATCCGCCATCATCTATCACTCCCTCCGCGCCGCGTGGTTTTAGTCGTCACAGCCTAGCCAGCGCCTCTCGACAGTCCAGTCGTTCCCGGAATATTTGAGTGTTCCTCTTCATATTTGCCTTGTTCTAAGCTCGCTTTTCGACTCCCGAGGACTCTCCTTGGCGCCGAGTGACCTCCCCTTGGCAGTTTCGCGCGCTGACCAGATGTCTCAAAACGTTGTCAATAATATTCTCTCGGCCAGCCAGCTGTGGCTTTGTCTTAGAAGCGCACAATTTGGGTCCACTTCTACAGTAATCTCTGAAGCCAAGTTTGTCTTTTTGGCAGCAATTTTCTTCAAATGTTGATGGCTCTAGACCTAAAATTGGCTGAAAAATCGTTTTCTAAGCTCAGATTTACTCTAGGAAGCATATTTCCCGGTCAAACATGCATTTTTATGCGAAATTTGACAAAAAAATTGAGGGGAAAAAAGTAGCAAAAAGCTGCTCGAGTTTTAACTCGCAAATTACGTCTCTCTCGTCCCTTTTCAAGACTGTTGAGTCTTCAAAAGAACCGCCATAATCGATGTCCCGATAAGACGCTCGCAGCCAAGGCAAAACACATTGCTTCCGCTCGCCTCTACCTTTTTTTCGGCCTTTGTCTTCATCTCTCCCCGACCTGGCCTTTGAAGTCGCCGACGATATTCCCGTAGGGATCGGCTCCCAATGGGAGAGGCGCCAACCCGCGAGGGTAGACACACCTAGGAGAGATGAGCAATCTGGAAGGCCTTTCCCAGTCACCTTCTCTTTCACGAATCTTCTCATTTCATCTCGAACCGTTTGGCCATTTAGGCTGAAAACTCACTTTCTAGACCAAATTTAGCCTCAGAAAACGATTTTTCAGCTTATTTTAGTTCTAGGACAATCAATATGACAGAAAATTTGGATAAAAGCGAATGGAGCAATTGCTTTCATGAGACATTTCAATCAGATTCTGATCTTAATTGTGGACGGAAATTATGTCTCTTAGGATAATTTTGACTCCGCGAATTGTTTTTTCAGTCTATTTTAGTTCAAAAATGAGGCTAAAGCGGAAATTTTTTCGATTCTACTGCATCATAAATCGAGTAGAATTCAACCATTTTTAGTTCAAAAACATGCCTTCTGGAATAAATCTGATGCTGGGAATCGATTTTTCAAGTTATTTTTAGCCCTAGAAGCATAAAAATGTGAGAAACTTGACAAAGAAGTGGATAATGGATTGACGATTTTAAGCTTTCTCTCGATGTTTCTCTTTTCTCCCAAAAAAAAGTCCGAATTTGACCTAGTTTTCATTCAGAAATGGGTTCAAACCGCTACGACCTGGACGTGGAGGAGGTGCTCAGATGCGCCACCGCGTTGGAGTTCTTCAGGGAGTGGATTCGACTCGACTCTTTGCGACAAGAAGAGGCCATCGACTTGTATTTCGCCCTGAAGGGATTTAGAAACTATTTGCGGAGTTCTGACGCCGCTTTGCGAGCTCAAATGATTCATCGCAAGTTTGTCAGGTGATTTCAACAGAGTTTGAACAAATCTTGTTCTTTCAGTTTGAAGAGCGGAATGTGCGAATTTCTTCCAAAAGATGCTCGCCAAGAGATGTCCGACCGAATTCACGCATTGAAGCCAAACAGTCCTCTAAGCGGGACACTTTTCGAACCAATCTGGCTGCCCCTCCTCGAGACGTTGAAGAGCTGGCACGCGAGGTTCATCTGCTCTCAGGTTTATGAGAAACTCCGCTTGGAGAAGTCGGCCATTGACTCGCCTGGTGAATACGAAGAGGTTCAACTGATTGCTCCTCCCGAGACGATGAGGAGACCGAAAAAGGAGGGAAAACGCTACTCTTGTGAAGCCTCAACCAGCAGAACATTCGAGGAGCGCTCGCTGGATTTATCGACCGTATCCAAGAGGGATTTACAGTTTCCCGCCTGCCATCAACATGAAAAGGCGGAGGAAAGAATTCGATTTGTTAGGGAACTCACCCTGGAATTGAATAAACTTTTGGAGGAGATTAATCGCCAAGGGGGCGCCATTTTCGCCAGGCAATTTTGAATTCTTGCGTCATTTTTATTCGAATTTTAGGGATATTCCCCGCCAAAAATCGCCAGTTACTGTAGCCCCACCACCGCACCAGGAGACATTCTCCTTCAAGGAGAAGCTCCACGAGAAGACGATGAGCGACGAGGAGTTGGAAAAATACGCCGATCGTCTGGATCGTCGAAGATCTGACTCCGAATCGCCGCCAGAAACGAGAAACTTCAATCCAAAGCCATTCTCTTTGGTTCCAAGCGTGCCCGGCTATGATTTTAATGTGACTATTCCTGAGAGATACGCCTACAATAAGAATTCAAGGTAAGCCGCCATTTTTGCTATTTCAAGGCCTAAAATAGTTTTAAAAAATCGATTCTCACGGTCTTTTTGTCCTAGAAACGTCAAAACTCTGCTCAAAATTAGCTTTAAAGTTACAAAAAAGAGCTACAACGCCCTTCTCTCCCTTATCTCAATTTAAAGGCAAAAAAACACCTAATTTCTGATATTTCCAATTGTCCTAGACCTAAAATAGTCTTAAAAAAAATCGATTCCCAGGGTCAGTTTTACCCCAAAATTCTGCTTAAAATTAAACATTTTTAGAGCTGTTAGAGATCAAAAAAACCTTTCAGATCCGGCTTCAACGATACGGGATTCTGCAGCTCGGAGTCGAATTATTTCAGTTCAGAGCGTAGCTACCGTAGTAATCGTGAGTTTCCCTCTCTCGAAAACAAAATGGTTCTTTTTAGCCTACACAGAGCACGCTTTCAACCACTCGCCGTTCACTTCGACGCTTCAACGCCGGCCGAGACCCAGTCAGCCGAATTGTTTCGCCACCCTACCGTAATCCTTCCCCCAAAATTTCATCCTCAATCTGATTTTCAGAAGACGAATGCCGAGTCGCCCACTGGAGAAGATCGAGTGTAGATTTTGGAGGGATGGAGAGGTCGCTCCATATGTTGGGAAGATTGATGGTCCGCTGGTTTCTCTCTACCAATTTAGGAAGGTTTTCGCCATCAGGAGGGACGAAAGCCTACGGTGGGTTTCTTCCCTAGAAAATAACAAAAACAGTAATTTTAAGATTGCTATTCAAATCGCCATGCGATGATCACTCAGCTCCCTTCCAATGGAGCCTCATTTCGGACGACTCCGCTACTCTTCCCCTTTACGAAGGGAAAATAGTGGGAGAAGCTCGAAGATATGTGGATTCCGATTGAGGGAAAAAAGGGATATTTTGGGGAAGAAGGAACGGGTGAATTTTCTAGTCAGTCAGGGTTAAAAAAAGAACTTTTATCACTCTCAGGACTGTTGTGATATAAACCAATAAAGCATTTATCTATAAAAAGAAATGGGAGGAATCTTTTTGACGTTTTGACTAAATTTTATTGCATTATAAGCACACATGCATTGGCATCTCCTCATTATCCAACGGCAAACTCATTTTTTGAACAATTCTATTGATAAAAGATGCTTGCCTGATGAAAAGCTGATTCTCTTTAAATAAAAATTCAATTTCTCGACTCAGATCGGCTTAACAGCTCGATAAGCCAGAGAATTCCAATGCTACAGAGCAGCTGGAACAGTAAAAGGCCAACTCAGTGTAGCGTTTTCCCTCCTTTTTCGGTCTCCTCATCGTCTCGGGAGGAGCAATCAGTTGAACCTCTTCGTATTCACCAGGCGAGTCAATGGCCGACTTCTCCAAGCGGAGTTTCTCATAAACCTGAGAGCAGATGAACCTCGCGTGCCAGCTCTTCAACGTCTCGAGGAGGGGCAGCCAGATTGGTTCGAAAAGTGTCCCGCTTAGAGGACTGTTTGGCTTCAATGCTGATCACAGCTGGATGCCGGAAAAGATCGACACTGAAATTAAAAACATCTTTACTGAGTATTTCGACGACGGATTGGTATTTTCCTCCCAATAGCAATAATTGAAATTAACAGCATCTAATCACTCCCGGTGAAGTGAAAATCAACGAAGACTATTCTCGGCAAATGACGGAAGACAGAGAAAAGCTCAAGGTAATGGCTTTTGACGCTAGCAAAACTTAAATACAGACATTGCCAGTTATAATAATTGACAAACTACTTGGGTTTATTACAAGCAGAGAAGTGGATACACTAAGCGAAATGAGGTTTGAAACGGTAGATGCTTATTTTATGAAGGATTCGGATAAATATGGTCCAAAAAAATGTGGATTGTAGGACAAATCACGGCTAAAACGTTTAGTTTAGATTTCACCTGAGTGCTTCAAATGCATCCTTTTGTATATTTTTGATAAAGGACCAATGCTGGTACAAGATAACTTTCTAATGACAGGTAAAGGCTGCTTTTAAAGGGACTACAATTCTACCAAAAAATATGTTTTTTTGCCAAAAATCATCCCCTCCTTGCATTTTTTGCGCGCCTCGAACTGTTCGTTTAGAAGAACAATACAGTAATCGTTTCAGTAAGGCATATGATGGAGATATTTCAACTATTTCTCGTGCAATTCAATCTATCCATTTTTGGAGGCTATTCAGGAATTCGTTCATTAAATAGCGTATGGGAAATGGATATCGAAGAGCCTGAGAAGAAATGGACAGAAAAACCGAGTTTTAACCATCCACGGGCGTGTTTTGGAATAGGAAAACTCTCAAATGGAATTATTGTATTTGGCGGTTGGGGAGGAACTGCAGAAACATCCGAAATATTTTATGGAAATGAGTGGATTAATGGACCCGAACTGCCTCAAAGACTAACAAAATTTATCGGGGTTTTTTCGTGAATAAAAATAATGGCACTCACCAATTTTAGAAAACGTAAAATAATTGGGAAAAGGCCAAAAAATGGGTGATTGCATAATTTCTGGACGCATTATGTAGCTATAGCCTAAAAGACCTAACTTTTTGGGTATTTTCTCCCTCTATTTTGTTGATTAATCAACAACCCCTACGAATCTGGCTCTTGATT
The DNA here is from genome assembly GCA_932521405.1 of Oscheius sp. JU1382. Lineage (NCBI taxonomy): Eukaryota > Metazoa > Nematoda > Chromadorea > Rhabditida > Rhabditidae > Oscheius > Oscheius sp. JU1382. The sequence continues at coordinate 8,866,717 of OW051475.1, forward strand.
CTTGCTCTATTTACTCGCGTTATCCTTGTACCCCCTGAAAAATACAAACAAAGCTGACTGGAATAACGAGTTATTCTCGTCTGCTCCTTCCTCCCTATAAATAAGAATATCTTTTCTGATTCTTTCTCCAGGCTCAAATGAATTCCTCCTTCCTCCTTGCGCTTTTCTTCATTCATCTCGGTGAAAAGCAATCTATTTTTGGATAAAAAATTATATTTTAAGGTAGTGGATTCCCTTCGCCACCAGAAAGCGATGGAATTGAGGAGATTGGTCGACAGAATGAGACGACTACGGCTTATTTTCATTTTGTGAAGACAGAAGAGGCGCCAAATGAAGCGACTTCGAGTTCCCCTTTGAATGCGACAACTGGATTCAGTTTTATTACTCATGTTGTCCTGGCGGATGTGGAGAAACAAGACAAATTGAAGGAATAATAAACATTTTTTGAATTTGGCTTTATTTGTAATTGATTTCTCGCTCAAAATATGGGAGATTTTGCACTTCCTGGACTATTTTTGACAGCGGGGATTGATTTTTCAACTTATTTTAGTCTAAAACGACCAAAATAACGAGAAAATAGCACATTTTAAGGATGCTTTTCCACCCGAATAAATTCAGTAAAATCCTAAAATTGGCTTATTTTCTACTCGATTAAGTAGGTTTTATGATTTTAACTGTTTTCTGCGATTTTGTTGAGTTTGATTTCCTCCACAATTTAGGCAAAAAAAACGGAGAAAAATCCAATTTGAAGCGAAGTCTCAGCTTTTGGTTGTTGGAGCTAAAAACTGGGGAAATTGTCCCATTTTTCTTTGATAATTCTTTTGTGCTTTTTGCGAGGGTTTGGGCTTTAGTTTAAATGCGCTTTGCGTAAATTGCGTAGTATACGTGAATGCGTCTCCAATCATTTCGAATTTCTCTTTTACACGCAGCTTTTTGTTTTTATTTCAAAATCCCTCTTAAATCAAAGTTTTTTCCAGGGATTTTTATATTTTTGAAGAGAGATGACCGAAATTTCTAAGGCCGACTATTTGAAAAAGTATCTGGGTGGAGCTGGATTGGATAAAAAGAAGAAAAAGAAGAAGGATAAAATCAGCAAAGAGTCAAGGTTGGTCGGAGAATTCCTATTTTTGATTGGATATTCGGATATCCCTTGAGGCGCTCTACAACTTTGTAGAACATCGCAAACCGTGAAAATGGCGCCAAAGTAGAGAAATTTGAGATTTTCCATTCGGGACCCATTTTGATTGGATTTCCCTTCTTTTTATTTTCTTTTTTTCGGTTACTGTTGTCTAAAAATGGACAATTTTCTCTAATTTAGGATCCTTTTTAGAATTTTTGATGTTTTGCGATTTTTTAGAGGAGATCAAGGGCTACAAGAATGTAAAACATAGGAAAATATAAAATTTATTGGAAGTAGCCTAAAAATTAAGATTTTAAATTAAATTAGGGTTATTGTAGCCATTTTAAGCTTATTTTCCCCTCATTTTTAGGTTCAAAATAGTCGAAACGGATGCCTTCGCTACAGTAGCGGGAAATGACTATGAAGACGAGGATTCTGACAACGACTTGGAGATTCAAATGATCAACGAAGCGATCAAAAGCAAAATGAAGAAGGGAGGGATGAAAGGCGCCTTCAAGAGTACCTTTCAAACAATTGGTGGGGCTTTGCTTCATTTTTTAAACAAGAAAGACTCTTTTTTAACTTCAAAAGTGGATTTAGATGGCCCAGAGATTAAAGAAGAGCCATTGGATAAGGAGGAATTCAAAAAAGAGCCGCCGCAAGTCAAAGAAGAGGTTGAGGAGACCTCCGAAACTAAAATGGCCTTCAAAATAGCGATGAAAGGATCCAAATCAGGTAGCTTTTTTGAGTTATTTTTTTGGATGAAAATCAAGTATTTTAGAATCCTTGAGGAATCAATCTCCCCCAAGAAGGAAACGCCACGATTCGCCGGATCAATCCCCACCTAGGAGGAGACAACGCCATGATTCGGATCAATCCCCACCTAGAACATCAACCAGGCAGAAGGCGGCCTCCCCTGTCAGAAGGAAACGTCACGATTCGCAATCTCCACCTAGGAGGAGGCAACGCCACGATTCTGATAACTCGCCTCCGAGGAAAAGACGTCAAGACACTCCGGATCAATCCCCGCCAAGGAGGAAACGCCACGATTCGGATCAATCTCCTCCCAGACAGCGGCGACAACGCCATGATTCAGGTCGGTTCTTCCCCTAGATTTTTCGAATCTTTTTATTTAGATCAATCTCCTCCCAGAAATACGAGAAAACGACGAGATTCGGATCAATCTCCCCCAAGGAAAAGACGAGTCGCTTCGCCTGAAGTCGACTCCAAAGCGAAGACCCTGGATGGAAAGACAGCTGGCCTCCAAAATGCGAGAGATCTCAAATCTGAATCAGACAAGATTCGAGCAAGAGAAGCTAAAATGTTTGATGAGATGGATGCGGCTGTGAGCGGCAGGGATGCGGAGACTCGAGTCAGGGAGAAGCAGACCAAGAGGGGAAGAAAGGGCGAGGACAAGGAGGATAAAGAGAAGAAGGAGAGAGAAGCCAGGAAGCAGTTAGAATTGGAGGAGAAATATAAAGAATGGAATAAGGGCATGAGGCAGATGAAGGAGGTGAGTCCTCAGATTATTTTAGGAATAAATTTAATTTTTTTAGCGACAAGAGCAATTGGAAGAGATGGCTCGCGTAGTGGCGGGACCAATGACTCGAACAGCTGAGGATGTCGATATGAACAAATTTATGAAGGAGAGAATTGTAGAAGGAGATCCAATGGCCGCTTTTATTGTCAAGAAAAAGAGAGAAGAAGCCATCGATCGAGGCGATTTAGGTCAGAAAATTCACTTACTAGGCCAAATTTGACAGCGGGAATTGATTTTTCATCTTATTTTGGTCCTAGATCAACTAAAATTAGAGTAATTTTCAGTTTACCCAACCTACGACAAGCCGTTTCCTCCAAATCGCTATGGCATCCGTCCTGGCTATCGTTGGGATGGAGTTGATCGTTCAAATGGCTTTGAGGGCAAGCTAAGTTTGTCGCAGAATGCTCGCCAAGCCAAGGAAAAAGAGATGTACTCGAATTCGAATGTTTTTGAATAAATTTGGATGATTTTCTCTTATTTTTAATCTCGAGCAAAGTCCATTTCTGATTAGATTTATCTCTCTTCAATATCGATTTATCAACTCTTTCGTAATATTAGCAATGGCTTAGAGCTCTTCTTCATGTATTTAAGGATAGAATAGGAAAAAAAGATATTAATTCATCATCATGCCACCGGAGGAAGAAGGCGTCGAAAAGGTCAACTTTTTGTTCTTATTTTTGAGCTTCTTTCTTCACACTTGCAGCTGTTTTTGACTATCCTAGGCTTAAAATAGAATGAAAAATCGATTCGCGAGGTCTATTTTACTCTAGAATGCCTATTTTGGATGGAAAATCAACCAAAATTTGGCTAGAAAACCCAAGATTTTGAATGAAAATAAAGCGATCATTAAGTTTTTTTTTCAGATTCCGCTACGTTCAAAAGACGAGAAGCCGTTTGTTTCAAAAGCTCTCTCACTTCCGCTCAACTTTGGCCCAAAAGGGGAGCTCAACGCCTGCATCTGCTTTCTACTCTTTTCGCTTTCCACCTACCTCTCCTATATTTCCATCGTCGGTCGACACTTTCTCTCTCCTTTCGGTTCAAATTCAACTGAAGATGAACTGCCTGGAGATCTGCTTTCTCCAAACTATGCGACATCAATTTTGAGCATTTTTTTGATCATTTTCTTGGGGATAATTGCCGGCTTCTTTCTCCAGTTGATCCGCCTTCCAGCTCTCTTGGGAATGCTCCTGGCTGGCATCGCCTTGAGGAATATCCCGCTCACAGGAGGTCTCCTATTCGTCGTCAAAGACTGGGGTCAGTTTCATTTTCAAAAGTTAATTCAAATTCTTATTTCAGGAATTACCCTCCGCCGTACGGCTTTTATCATAATTCTGCTTCGAGGCGGTCTTTCTCTCGATGCCTCCGCCCTGCGACGAATGAAAGGCGCCTGTCTTCGTCTGGCCTTTCTCCCCTGCTCGATGGAAGCGATTGCCGTCGCATTAGCCGCAAAACTTTTATTCGGAATCGACATCCTTTTTGGACTTCTACTCGGCTTCATCCTAGCCGCAGTCAGTCCAGCTGTGGTCGTCCCAGCCATGTTGGAAGCCACTAAGGATGGCTATGGTCTAGCCAAGGGAGTTCCAACCCTGGTTGTGGCTGCAGCCAGTCTGGATGATGTCTACGCGATCACCTGCTTCAGTCTGCTCCTAACAGTCATTTTTTCAACCGGCTCTGGCGTCTTAATTACGGTAATCCGCGCTCCAGTTGAGGTCTTCGGCGGTCTCTTTTTTGGCTTTTTTATCGGTAATTTCCCGCCGAAAAGCGACTCGATTTTTAGGAATGATTTTACGGTATTTTCCATCTGAAGACCAAAAAAATGTGCATTTCATTCGGCTGGCGATGTTGATCTCCTTTTCGATTGCTCTCCTCTTCGGAACAACTCGAATGGGAGTCGATTCAATTGGAGCCATTGCAATCCTAGTCGCGGCTTTTATAGCTGGCCATAATTGGAAGATCAAAGTGAGAAATTATTCATTTTTTAAACAGTAAATTTAGGGAAAGAGCCTACCAGAAGAAGAGAATTTATCCCTCGCTTGGCATCTCTTCTTCCAGCCGGTTTTATTTGGTTTAATTGGCTTTGAGCTCTCCTTCGATTTGGTAAATTTACAGTACTTCTATCGAAAAAATTATCTTTTTCAGCTTTCTCTTCACTCGGTCGGATTAGGATTGATTGTTCTCCTTTTTGGTCTTCTCGTCCGATCGGCCGTTTCTTCAGTCGCAGTTCTGGGCTGCTCTCTCAGCTTTAAGGAGCGACTCTTCGTCTCCCTGTCCTGGCTGCCAAAAGCGACAGTCCAGGCAGCGTTGGCTCCAGTCGCCTTGGATATGAGCCTTTCTCGATCCGATCTCCCAGCTGAATATCGCGATTGGAGTGTTCTACTCTTTGCCATAGCTGTGTTGAGTATTTTAACGACAGCTCCAATCGGCGCCTTCCTCATCCGACTTAGTTATCCCTTTCTTTTGACCAAACAAGAATCGACTGAGCTGAAGGAGGACGAAGAGGTACTCAATCATGCCATCTAGATGAGATTTTTATTTATTTTAAATTAATTTTGAGCTTTATCTACATAACATGTCATAAGAATTGAACAGTGCCATGAATTATATTATGTACAATAAAGCATTTTGTCAAATCTTGTTGAGAACTTGGCTAACTTCTCATCCAGCTTTGAAGAGCTGCTTATTCTGCTGTGCTCTGCCTGGCAAAAATGGCTGCTGCATCGCCCGAACGAGGCTCATCCTTGGTCTATTTCCTGTTTGGACTTCTGCTGGGAGCTGGTTTGACTTATCTCTTGCTCTCCGATGAAAATAATTTGTCCTTCTTCGCTCCGTCTGAATCAACTCCTCGTCCGTCTACGATGGCTCCTGGCTCTCCCACTGATCCTTCAATCAGGCCGACTTCTAGACCTTTGACTGCTCAGCCGCCGTCGTCGACGACAGGAGCTCCTGCGATTGCTGGTAACGGGAGATTGTTGGAGAGAATGAGACTGCCGACGGGCATCCGGCCGAGCCATTACGACCTGACGATCCAAGTCTTCCTCCCGGAATATAAGACCCAATTCGACGAGAGACTCAACTATGTCTTCAACGGCAGCGTCGCCGTCAATTTCACTAGCAGTCTGCCCTTCAAGACGGTCGTTTTGAACCAAAAGGAGCTGAACTTCGAGAGGGATCTCAGTCATTATCCCCTTCGCTCGGCCGCAACCAAGGAGCGAATCAATCCGATTGAACTTCGTCTCGACAATGATTTTGACTTTATTACTTTTGAGTTCGAAAAGCAACTCCCCGCTGGGGAATACACCCTCCAGGTCGCTTTTTTCTCTAATTTTTAGAGTAGAGATGGTGTCTTTTAGATTCCCTTCGATGGCAAAATGCGCCAGCCATTTGGAAAGCCCTATTTGGATGGCCTCTACGGCTCGCCGTATGTCGGAAGAGATGGAAGAATCCAAGTAGCCGCAGCGACTCAATTCGAGCCGTACGACGCCCGCCGAATGGTGCCCTGTTTCGACGAGCCAGACTATAAAGCCTCTTGGAGAGTCGAAATCATCCATCCGCTCAATTCGACTGCCCTCTCGAACCAAATCGAGAAAGCAACTTCCCAGCTAGGCAACTGGCAAGCGACGGAATTCGAGACGACGCCCGTGATGAGCAGCTATCTCCTAGCCATAGCTGTGATGGACTACGAGATGAGGGAGCAGCTGACTGAGAGCGGGATTCGAGTGAGAGTTTGGTCCCCTCCCAAGGATTTCTACAAAACCGAATGGGCTTTGAAAGCAGCTGTGACAGTGATTGAGGGCTTTGAGAAACACTTCAAGATTCGCTTTCCAATGAACAAATGCGATCACATCACTTTTAAAGACTTTGATTCTGGAGGTATTTTGATAAATAAATTATTTAATACTTTCAGCTATGGAAAATTGGGGACTGATCACCTACGCCCAGACGGCGTTCTATCACGATCCCAAGGTCCATACGCTGGATATGAAGAGATCGGTGGCGTCGACAATCTCTCACGAGTTGGCCCACATGTGGTTCGGCAATTTGGTCACAATGAAGTGGTGGTCGGATGTCTGGCTCAACGAGGGCTTCGCCACATTCGCCCAGGTTATCGGCTTGGATATGATTGATCAGGTGGCCTTTGAGGGCGAACGCATTCGTACAGATCAGTTGATGTATAAAGCGCTGGATTATGATCAAAAGCGAGAGAAAGGCTATCCGATGAGCTATAATGTCACCCTAGACTGGGAGATTATGCAAATGTTTGGGGCGAATTCATATAAAAAAGGAGCCTCCTTTATCAATATGTTGAAAGGCGTTCTAGGAGAAGAGCTCTTCTACAAGGGAATTGAGGTTTTTTTTTCTAATTTGGCTTGGAATTGATATGGAATTTTAGAATTATCTCCGTCGATATTCGTACAGCAATAGCTGGGAGACGGATCTTTTCCACGAATTTGATCAGCTGATTTCTGAAGATTTTCGATATTCCGATCCGGCTGGAAAGGGCATTCGATTCAATGTGACCAAGTTTGGAATCAGATGGACGAGGCAGAAGGGCTCGCCGATTATCACTCTTCAGCCAGTCAATGAAACCCATCTGGAGATCACACAGAGGAGATTCTACTTGCTAGATCAGGGGGAAGACCATCCCCGATTCAGTCCGAATCCCTACGGATATAAATGGTGAGCAGAGGAGGAAAAGTCTGCATTTTATAGGCGACTTATTCCTCTAATTTTGTCATTTTTGATGGTTCCTGGCTCAAAACAAACTAAAAATCCGTTTTATGGAGTTAATTTTACCCTAGCAAGCATATTTTTTTTGAAGAAAATTAGCAAAAAATCCTGGACCCCTTCTGAGTTGATTTATCCCCATAATTAGCTAATTTTTGATGATTATAGGGGTAAAATAGGCTGAAAAATCGTTTTCTGGGGTCGGATTTACTCTAGGAAGCTTCAAAATCCTTATTTCCAGGGATGTTCCAATCTGGTTGGTTCGCGGAGACGGAAGGAAGGAATTCCACTGGCTCCCAGCTGATGGCCGCCTGTTTGTAGAGAGGAGTCACAACAAGTCGCCAATCGTGCTGAATGAGGACTCGATCGCCATCACCAGGACCAACTATTCGCTGGATGGCTGGCGGGCTCTCTTTGAGCAGTTCAAGACGAATCATACGGTCTTCTCGGCGAGGACGCGCTATCGCTTCATCTCAGATTTGCTGCTCCTCACGACGATGGACGAGATTCCGATCATCGAGGTGATCGAAGCTTTGGCTAACTATCTGGTAAAGGAGGACGACAAGTTGCCGTGGGAGCCGGTCCTCAGCACTTTCAGGCATACCTATCAGCATCTGTTTGGGACCGATTTGAGATCTCCTCCAAGCGTAAGTTTTTGAGATTCTTTATTGCTCCTGGGGGCAAAAATAAGCTCAAATTTACCCTAGTGCGTAGAGATTTGCGAGGAAAAGCCAACTAAAATTGGACTTAATTTTAAAAAAGCTTTACTTGAAGTCCATTTTTCCTCCTATTTCTTGCATTTTTGTTTCCTCTAGAGCTAAAATAAGTCGAAAAATCGTTTTCTGAGGTTAGATTTAGCCTAGGACTGTTGAAATCAAGGGGAAAGTCTGTCTTAATTTCGCTTGTTCCAGTTCTTTATGTACGCTCTGATCGCCGCTCGAAAGCAGAAGATAAATATCGAAAAAATGTACTCACAATTGGGCCAAAATGATGCGGAACTTCGCCAAAATATGCTCGCAATCAGCCTCTATAAGACCAAATGCGCGATTCATCCTGATGACTGTCAGAAAGATTTGGAGCCGGCTTTCCTTCGCGATTTCACGAGCAAATGCAACGAAAAGAGCGACCAACCAGCAAGCAGCTGCAGTCTCGTCCCGGTTTGGATCAAGGAGGAAGTCTATTGCGCCGGGCTGGCTGTCCACCAAGACAATGAGAAGATCACCGGCCGGGTGGTGGAGCTGCTGAGGCGGGAGACCGAAAGCCCGGAGAGATCTCGTCTAGCTCATGGTCTCGGCTGTACAGGCAATTTGAGCTTCTTGGAGCAAGTTGGGGGCGATTTGAGCAAGGACGACTCGAAATTGATGGCCATCAGTCTGGCAAACAGCGAAAGAGGTTTTTTCCAGAAGAAAATAATACTTTTTTTTGGGTCGCGACTATATGGGAGCTCTTTTGGAAGTCGAATTGAGGAAATATCCCAATCCTTTCCTGAAGCAAATAGCCGCTGTATTGGATCCGCTAACTGAGAATATTCGAGATATGGTGTCCATCCGCCGATTGGAGACTGCGCTGAGCGAGGCGAGGATTGATGATTCGGAGATTCGCCGGCAATTCGCACAAACCATCGAGAAACTCAAAAAGCGCTTCAATTTTGTTAGTTCAACGCCTGCTGGCCAGCTGACTTCGAAAGTCTTCAACCATTTGGCCAGGCAGCTAGTGGAGGGAGGGAGTATTTGAGAAATAAATTATGGAAATATCGACTATATTTAATTATTTTAGTGAATAAATCAATATCAATAGCTCATTTTTTAACTTATTCAGATAAAAAGGCACCATTTGTTGAAAGATTTAACAGAAATCAAATAGCAAAAAAGCTTGACACCCATGGTGTAGTGGGTAAGACTGGGTGCTGCAATGTGGAAAGATGACGGCTCGACTCCCATGGGTGTCAAACTTCTTTGCGATTTGATTTCTGTTAAATCTTTCAATAAATGGTGCCTTTTTATCTGAATAAGTTAAAAAATGGGAACTAGTAAACCTTTGGGGCCCCAGTAGTCATGGTTCAATTTTTGTGTTGTCAGGAGGGTCGTGGGTTCAATCTCTCTCCCTGACTTACATCTTTGCTTTATTAATTCAAGTCTTTTAAAAAATATTTTTTGACGTTTTGACTCAATTCACCCGCACAGAGCACACTGAATTGGCCTTTTACTGTTCCAGCTCCTCTGTAGCATTGGAATTCTCTGGCTTATCGAGTTGGTCTGAGTCGAGAAATTGGATTTTTATTTAAAGAGAATCAAATTTTCAATAGACAAGCATTTTTTATCAATAGGATTGCTCAAAAAATAAGATAATGAATTGGATAATGAGGAGATGCCAATGTATATGTGCTTATAATGCAATATAATTGAGTAAAAAAAATGAAAAAAGGCTTGAATTAATAAAGCACAAATGTAAGTCAGAGAGGGAGATTAAACCCACGACCCTCCTGACAACACAAAAATTGAACCATGGATACCGGGGCCCCAAAGGTTTACTAGTTTCGAAAAATGTTCAAAGGGGATTTTAGTATTCCACCTCGTCCCATTCGCCAATATATCCATCGTGGGAGTTGTGGCCGATCGCCGCCGCTTTTCTTCTCTCTTCTCCAACAATGAGCTCCAAACTCTTCGCTGGTAGGCTCTCTCTTCTCTCAAAATTTGAAAGATTTGTTCAGTTCGCCGATCGAATTCAAAGACTTTATTGGTTTGTCCGCTGTACTCACTGGATTCGATTATCAAACTCAACGTGGGGAACTCGGGAAGAAGGCCGGCCTCCGGAATAAGCAAAACTTCACACAGGAGGATCAAGAAGCTTGGAAATACACTGCGTCTCAAAATTATGGAGCCACTTGTTAAAAATCTGTTTATTGTTTATCAACAATTCAATAATGGGTTTTTTCGCCTTTTTTGGCAATTCCTTCTACTAAACGACGTGACATTGAGGCAGAGAGGTTTCTCAGTGTGGAGCGGTCCAGACTGTCCCAATCTTGAAATAATTATTAATCATAATATAGCGAGGAAGGCCAGCGATTGGAAGAACTGGACAGTCGCGTGGGAAGCCACAGCGGAGGCAGTTCGTAAGTAAAGGGGTGGCAAAAAGAAATCGGCTAGGAAAGCGGACAGAATCCAAAAACTATTGTAAGGATCGCCGCTAGAAAGGTAAAAGAAGGCCATCTGGGGTTCGTAAAACAGAACTTCGCTTCTCCTGGGAGGTGTAACCAGGGCGAGGGGAGATGTATGTAGAACCCGAGAGCAAGGAGGGATATGGTCCTGGGTAACTAGCCAGGGGTGAACCCTACCTCTAAAAATCACTATGCTGGTCACTTCTGTTTCTGAAGTGTCCATGTGACACTTGGGGAGGCGTTAGGGAGAAACGCATAGTGAAAAGATATTAGCAGTTTATTTTAGGGTTTGTCAGGACTTCCCGCTTAGGATTACTGTAGTTCTAATAGTTGTTCCTTTGTCTAGCGGTTAGGTATTCCTTAACTGTTTCCAAGAGAATTTTGGCCATGCGGCAGCATGTGTTGATTTAGAATATTTTCGTATCCTTCTGCATTCAAAGCTCCGTGAATTTGAATTATTTGGACCAACGCAATTACGAGAGAAGCATTCTTAAATACGCTTAAAATAAACTCACAAAACGGAAACTGGTTGTACTTTAGCTGGCAACTCGGTTCGATATGCAGCCTGCGCACCGTATCGCGTGGTGGGGCCCATATATTAATTTTTCTCTTCTTTTTATTTTCTTAACGGTTTCTATGGTTTTTACATCATCACATATACATCCCAATGGACACATTTATTCACCAATAATCAGGAATTTTGACAATATCGCTTGAGAAAAAGTCTCTCTTGAGCCCAAGTGAGAGGAATAGAGGCAAAAGCACCTCGTTTATCCGGTAAGTTTGTTCCATTCTTCCATTCAGCTCCATCAAAAATCTCCACAGAATCAATTCTATTTGTATAATTAGTTGATCCTCCAAAAACCATCAATTCACCATCTATGATGGCAGCGCCAGAGCTATATCGTTTTTGTTTTAGGCTGGGCATCTCTTTCCATTCTCTCTTCGGATCCAAAACATCAATTTTCCAAACTCTATTTGTTGGCTTTAAGAAAGACAAATCTCCACCAATTGCGATTAAATGTGAGTGGTTTCTAATTAAAATATGTGAAGCAATCGCATAAGGCATGCTAGGATTGAATATCTCCCATTTTTCCTTTTCTGGATCGTAGACTTCCACTGACTTCATAGCTAACAAGCCCCCAGAAACGTAGATTTTTCCATCGACTACAGTAGCTGCAGCATTTAATCTTGTGTCTTTCAATTCACTGAGAAGTCGACATAAATTTGGCATCAGTCACTTACGGCATTTTGGTCCATTTATCAGTTTTTGGATTATATTTCTCCACTGATTTCAAAGTATTTGTCCCATTCCATCCACCGATCACCCAGATTTCCGAGTTGAAAACAACAGAACTCTGCGAAATGTATTCCCTCTTTTCATTCATATCAGCCATCCTCTCCCATTTACTCTCAGCTCCCAATTTATATAAAGAATTGAGAGGTTTGTAAGTTTCACCATCATGACCACCAAAAATGTAAATCTCATTGTTGATAATAGCTGCTCCGTGAGTTGCAAGTGTGCTTGGAAGCGTCAATTTACAATTTTTCCAGCTCTTTTCCATTGAATCGTAAATGGTAATCGAGTTTGTAGTGAAGTCATGCTTCCCGCCAAGCAACATAACCTTTAAATTTGAAAGAACTTTTAAAGAACTCCCACTGAAGTGTGCTCAGGAGCCAGCTCATTAGTGTTGTTTATTATTCGATTTATATCACCGCCTCGACTGGCTATTACAGCTTCCTTTTCACTAATAGTCTTCTTTTGCTCATTAATTGTGTCCATCAGAATCTGAAGTTTGTTTTATCATTTGATGTTGATTACTGAAGAAACCCTACCGAGGCATTATTCGTCAGTTTGTTTATGTCAGCAGCCTGGAGTTCCATTTTCTTTTTCTGATCATCAATTGTGCGTTGCAGCTCCTGAATTCTCATAATTCAAGTGAGAATTAAAATTTACCGTTGAGCTATCTTTTAACTTTGTTATGTTTCCAAGGCATATTGACGCTTTTAAATTGCTCTCTGTAGCATTATTTTTTAATTTGCTTATCTCATCATTCTGCTCATTCAATTTCCTCATCAGAGTCTGTATTTATTCAAAAATCCATTAAAGACCTCTTACCGAAGCATTGCTTTTCAATTGAATTAGGTCCGCCACATGACGGTCTATAGTTTCACTAATAATCCTCCTTTGCTCATTAATTGTTGCCAACAAAATCTGGGAAAAGGCATGTCGACACTCAAAATGCTTACTTCAGCATTATTTTTTAGTTGTATTATCGCATCATTACTTTCTTGTGTTTGAGCAGCAGCCTCTCGTGCCTTTCGCGTCTTACAAGGCGAACTCGATCCCCAACTTGGCAATTGCAGTACTTCCAGGTAGTGAAGGCAAAATAAGAGTGAGAGCGCAGAAGTCAGCAGAATGAATAGAATCAACAATCTGCATTTTATAGAAAAAATATTTTTGGGAGTTTACTTTTTTCGCTCTTCCTTTTTAACGAGAGGTAGTGTGTCTCCAGACTCAAACATGCTCAACACTTCATAAGTATTCCCTTCAGAGCTCTTCAACTGACTAAATATAAACTGATGCTTTTATCTAATGAACCCACCTTCTTGATGTAGAATTTGTGGATTTTCGGCCAACAGCGAGGCAGTTATAATCAATTCGCGAATCTTCTTCGTCTCTTGTTGAATCCATCTGGTACAGCCGACTGACTGCAAGGAGAGACTGCTGGTCGATTGGAGTCAAAATTGCGCAAGTCAGTGGACTCGCTGACTCTCTTTCGAGTAGTCGGCCACATCAAATAGCAAGGCGTTGTTGATTAGTTCTTAGAATCAGTGAATAGCTAAAAAAGCACTAATAGTTTTATCTTTTCGGCTGGGTTGAGTCAGTGGGCTCGCTGACTCCCTTTTGAGTCAGCTGTCGCCAGCCGACTAATCGTTCGTAGAATCAGTGATCATCCAGAGACCATAATTCCATCTAATTCCGTCGAACATTTCCACAGGATCAATTCATAAATGAGTTCCTCCAAAGGTCATCAAACCAGAAAACTGACCACGTATTTGGTGAAGATATTCTCCTTAGTGAGCTCAACTTTGGCCTTCTGAGTGGCATTTTTGTTAGAAGAACAAAATCGAGTGTTGGTTCCAAATTCCCATACTCTCTTAGGATATTTTGTCCTCATTTGGTTGACTGTCTTCCCAGAACAGCACAACATTCTTGTCTTCTCACTTTCAGCCGCTATATCCAGCGAAGGCATCCCTTGAGAACAAAGTACCACATCGTCTTGAATTAGTTGAACTCTTTAAAAGAAAATTAACAAAAAGTAGGTTTTTTTCCTAGAAGATTGGGATGTTGAGTCATGGCGAATTTGAAATCCTGTGGATGAGAGGTGAATTCAGTCATGTCGAGTTCGGGCCATTGAGAGTGTCTACAATTTCAGACCAGGACATATCTTCGATTTTCTTTTTTTTCATCTTTTCGTTTTTGATTGAGTCAATCTTTTCAATCAATTCTTTCAAAAAGTAGGAACAACCTTAATCGGATAACCAACAATTATTCACAAAATCTAGTTTGATTTTTCTAAATGTTAAGAAGTTCGTTGGATCCTCTTTTATAAAATTATAATTTACAAATACGAGCATTTTTAGATCGAGACGAAATTCTTAAAAGAATTTTCCAAGCGAATTGGCGATAGGGTTTGATCAATAAAATAGTTAAAAGAGAGTTTGCCAGCTGATAGATTAATAATGACATTATGCCTAAGGAAATCGCAAATTCAGCGATATCATAGTTAAAATAAATTGAAATCACAACCAATCCAGCAGGGATGTCAAGAAACAAAATGGGAAAAGTTCCTTGAATTATCAGCAAGATGGTGAAATTGACATATTTGTTCTCTCCAGCTTGCTTCCGAATTTGACATTCTGACAAAAAAGATAGAAAATAAATTATCAAAGGCTGGCTGATTATGATGATAATGACATAACTCACTAATAAATGTTTTATCATAATTCATCCAAAGATCTTACCAAAAAGAGTGGAAGTGAAATCCTCTGTAAGCTTCCCTAGCTGAAAGTAACTGTCTCCATAGCCAGGAGTTGGATCATTTTCTACAAAAATCACTATTCCAATATTCAGCAAATAGTAGACAAATATTAGACCTCCAAGGAAAATGGAGCCATTTATTGCTATATCAATTAGCCAATAGCTGAAATCAACCAACTCTGCTGAATAAACGCGCAGTCTTCTAGCTTGATTCATTTGAACTCCTTCCATCTATTTTCATAATCTTTGTTTTTCTACAAAATTATAGTTCTTGATCTTCTCTACAAGATTACAAAACAGCACAAATCATAAAAATCGTGGGAAATTTAAGAAAATTAAGCAAAAAGACCTAACTATCGGATAATTTTTACGGTAGCCAAGTTCAAACGCGAGTGATTATCTCACTTTTTCTGTAGTTTAAATAAATAATTCAGTTGTTATTATTGGCCCGAGGTGTCAAGAACTAATAAGACCTTGTATCTCGGCTTGAATTGAAAAAAAATGAAAACTTTTTAGGATAAGCAAATCACCTTCAATAGTCAGTTCATATTACGGTAAGTTATTCCAATCAGCTCAGTTCAAAACAGCCACTTACCTTCTATTTTTAAGTTCAAAAATCCAACTGAAATTATAAACTTTTAGAAAACGCAAGAGAGCCAATTCGATTGTCGAAACGCCCATTATCACTA
The DNA here is from genome assembly GCA_932521405.1 of Oscheius sp. JU1382. Lineage (NCBI taxonomy): Eukaryota > Metazoa > Nematoda > Chromadorea > Rhabditida > Rhabditidae > Oscheius > Oscheius sp. JU1382. Next base: position 8,881,993 of record OW051475.1, read on the forward strand.
CAGAAGCACTAATCATTGCTAACTTAAATTTAGAGTGTTATATTCCTTTAAAATATTATACAAACCGTAAGCAAATATACATAAAAGCCTTGGTTTTCAGCCAGTCCATTAAAAAATACTGCTTTTTTCGCGCTTTTAACCTTGGGAAGCATGAAAAAGCCTCCAGAAATGGAAAGAAGAATATCAGCTACACCGACTTTTATAAAAATCGGCTTGAAAAAGGCCATTTGCGGAGGGGATTTCTTCCAAGCCAGATAGACGATTAAACATGCTAGTAGGATATCCATAATGGACAAACATATACAGATCTTATCGTGGAGGGAGATCATTTATGAAGAGTGAAGCGTAATAACAACGTAAAGTTCTAATTGCAATGTTCAAATCCACCTGCTCCAGCCTTTGACTGCCCACTTGATATGCGTCAAATAAACTTTGTAGGAGGAAGCCTGAAAGGGTCTCACCGGGAATAGTCGATATTTTTGATACACAGTTCTATTATTTTGCCAGAAAATAGCAGACCACCAATAGAGCGCACCTCAGAGAAAATGACCACAGATGAACTATCAAAGTGTGGAAATAATGTTCATTGCGAATGCACATCGAGCAACTCAACGAAATGCAGTTGTGTTCACAGTGAATTCAAAGCGTTGAGACAAACCGGCGAGAACAAAATCCCCATAGACTTCCCGCAAAATAGAAAAAGATACGACCCCGCAAATATATGTCGTCTATCATTTCGTTCTCCTGTAGTAGATCTCTAGCTTGATCTATGGCTGCTTTCATATCACTTATCTCTGCGATTAGGTTTAGTTACCATAGACTAGACGGGATTCTTGACACCCTCGCGATTTTCCTAAGACTTTGCCCTCCTTCGATATTCCTATAAAGTTCGTTCCAAAAAGACGACAAAACTGTGTATCTGCGGCCAAATTCGCTTTTCGCTTTATTTTTGCCTTTTTTTTATTGTGGCCGGGGGTTTTAGGGTCTTCGGAATACCTCGTTTAAGCAGCATTTGCCTGCTGACTCTGTCTCTACTACCACGCCAGCCTCTTGTGGAGTCTGTAGAGTCGGTGTTGGCAACCGCCTGCCGAAGGCAAATGCTCAAATGACTTTGAAGAGAGAGCAAGAGATCGTGAAATCCTAATAGTAGAAGTAGAAAGAGCTGAATGCATTGGAACGAGATCCCTCCCTGTCCCTAACTACTATCGAGCGAAACGAAAGTAAGGTAAGAATTTAGTCTAATTGTTTTTTACTTTATCAGACTCAGCATCACAATCCGATGGATCTTTTGCCACTTCGTCAAGATGGAATTCCCCTGCTGCAGATAAGTGATGTCCTCTCTAGAATATATCAAACCTGGAGAAACTTCGATATGCTTCAATAAGAAATGTCGGATTTGGCAGATTGTACACTCTGAACGGAGTGTCTCTACAGTAGTTCTTGACTATATATTACTTTTCAGTTCAATCCAATGGTCTACAACATTTGGCGATGTGTGAATGAGACGGAGCGCTAAGATCTTTTCCAAGTTTCTCTCGAATGTCCTGAGGACGAAGCTCAAGTTCGAGTCAGAATTGCCACCTTTGATCTCTGTCTGGTATGTGAATTCACCGACTGCGATCCGCTCACTCTTTATACGACTACCCGTGAGTTGCTCCAGTTGTTCATCTTGAAAGCCTTTTTTAGTCGAAAAATTGGCGAAAGATTGTCCAGAAACGGCGAGAGGATTTCCCAAGTTTGAGTCCCTCCAAGGGCAGATGGAGCATCATCGATTGAATCAAACATTTCGAAAACGATCCGAATATCGAAAGATGTTGAATCAAAAGAGAAGAAAAGGATTGGTCATTGAGAGGAGCAAATTTAAGAGGATTAAGGCCTTCCCTCCGGTACGTTCATCATTTTTGTAGAAATTGTTTGTTTTCAGTCGATTTGTGTGAAATGGATTTCCCTTCTGGAGACTTGCGACCGAAATGTGATCGTCGACTATTGCTTGGATCATTGCTGCCACACTTGCGAGTCGCCTCTTCGACTACTCGCCCGTTAGAGAGGAGTTCTTGAAGAAGGAACGCGATGGGAAAATGGCTGTCGTAAATTTGACCCCAAGAAATCGCTTTTTCCGCTTATTTTAGGCCTTAAGTGACTAATTTTCAAGTAATTTGCAGCTCTGCTGAGATGCCAGACTCCATCGAATTGAGGGAGCTTCCCATTGGGTTCAATGCGATGAGCCTGAAGAAGTTAACCGAGTGATTGAAGCCTTTTTGAAGGAAGGCGAAGAGTCAGAGCCTCTTGCCACCATTTACGAGCATCAGCACTCCTCCAGTGAGGATCTTAAATCCTCTAAATTGTAGAGAAATGCACATATTATTGTAGACAAATAAAAGTCTGTTTTTTCATCCTCCTCAACTACATTATTTTGCCGTTTGCGCGGTTGTGCCCTCGGCCCCTCTTGTGACATTCCGACCTGTGGTTGATTGAGATTCGCTAATACTTCACGTCGACAGCAACGTCAAGCAAAGTTACCACTCGACTAGAAACCGGGCTGAGACTGCTGTATTTCCAATGATGGTGACTAATACGCCCCTCACTACCGCTACTTTCAACTGCCTCACATTGCGTCAACCTGCCCAACAGGATGTAGTATCCAAGATGCTTCAGTCGCTAAAAATCTCTATCTACGCACTCCAGGAGATCCGCTTTTCGGTCAAGTTTGTTTCGCAGCGACTGGCTATTTTGGAACTGAAGCTGGATGCCGTTACATTGATTCTTCTCGGTTCACTCGCCTACAGGCGCCGCTCCTAATGTCGAGATAGAGACGTTTTTCGGAGAACTGGGGATAGAACTCTCTAAAATCCCTAGGAAGGACTTTCTGGCACAGTGTGTTTCATAAATATGGGTTCACTACAGTAACCCAGTGATTTTTGTTCAATTTTCCCAATCTTTTTATTGGAACGCTTCATTACGTTGTATCACCTCCGAATTGTCTCTATTCACCATCTTCGGGCAAGTTTTTCCTGACTTTTTCGACTTCTTTTGGGTGACTATTTGACTCAAATTCTGCTTTTTTCGATATCAGTTGCTTAGATGGCAGACGTGCTATAGAAATTCGGCTGACGAAGTTCGACTCAGCTTGATTTCGTGATTCCAAAACACTTGAAATCTCAAAAGAAGGTTGAAAATGAGCCGAGTTATGACTTAAACACGATGAAACTTTTGGTCCAAAAAACGCCCAATTCGAGAAAATGCGCTTTTTATCCTAAAACAGATGGAAATTGACGTCTTTTTGAGTCATATTTCCACGAATTTCCAACCTTTTTTGAGATTCTCCTCCGAAGCTAGAAAATTAAAAATAAATAGGTCAGAAAAGGTCTGAAAAAATTTAAAAACAAATGAAATGAATTGATAATATTTTTATGAAAAGAATCGTCTCCGGACTTCTTCCAAACCGTCGGCTTCTTTTTGCTCATTGAAATGAATATAAGGCTTTCGTTTTTTATAATCATTGAAGTCCTCCTCACTTGGCTCAATTGTATCATCTTTTTCTCTCAATTGCATCCAATCTCCGGCTCGTCTTTTGGATCCAACTTCCCTCTCGAAATAATCCAAAAAGCTCTCCATTGTTGGAAAATATTCACAGCGAATGTTAGATACTTGATGCCATTTATGATCCTTAAATTGGATAGAATCCAGATAAAGCGCAATTCCAACAGCTCCAGATCCAGCTTTTTCCAATCGAATGAAATAATTCCAAACGCCTCCTCTTCCCCTAGCCATTGAGCGGAAGATAAAGACTGTTTCAGATATTTGAGAGAGATCAAATTGGGGATCGTAATTAACTATATGCGGATAAACTACATTCCGACTCCTTATTAGAATATTGCTTCGACACTTCTTGGATTTTAATGTCTAAAAATGGTTTTCCCTTATTTTACTTCGCTCATTTGTCTTCAGCAATCTGTCTTTAAAATTACCTCTAATTGATGCGTGATAGTTTTATTTTTAACTTCATCCTTCCAGCAAGACCAAGTCATCGCTTGCTCAATTCCAGTCAATCCTTCAATCAATTCTTTAGTTTGATTTCTTTCAAAATGCCACACATCCACCTCAATTTCTTTCTGAATTCTTCATTTTGTAGAAAAAAGAATCGATTCTACCAGTTGCGGAGAGAATTTAACAGCCGCAGGAAGGGTTGTATACTCAGTAACGAAAAGCGATTCGGGTCCTCTGGCGAAGGATTCGAAAACTTCTTGGATCAGGGGGCCGTCATTGAAGAGTGAGATATGTCTTACAAAAATTTTCCGCTCTCTAACCCACTGCAGCACTTCTTTGAAGTAACCAGTCTAAAAGTGTGTGCTTAGAATTTTTTTTTTAAATTTACACCGCCATAGAAATCTTTGAAGTTGATGTAATCAAGATAATAGAACTTCAACGATTTTAAGACTTCTTTAAAACCTGAGATGTCCCTAGAAATCTGAAGTTTCAAAGGTTGTTTGTGGATTAAACTATAGCCACTCTATTCATCGAGAAGTAGAAGTGTCCTCCATGAATTCGGAAGTTCAAAGCAGAATTTTGGATCAAATCATTCACCCATTTAGTCGACGAAAAAAGGAGAGGGAAGCTCTCATAGTCGATCTTAACAAACTATTTTAAATCATTTGCTTTAGAACTTACTCTTTTGGCTACTTCGAGGACAAACTTTTCGGGTAATAACTCCAAGATGAACTTTCCTTTTTGTAGAAAACCCATCCTATTTTGGTATAAATTCAGAGAAAAAAAGAAGAAAATTACCAGAATTTCCTGAGTTTGATGACCTCCTTGGCCTCAATTAGCCAGTTGTTTGAATGAATTTCTGGTAATTTTCGAGGCAACTCGGGCAATTTCTCGGTCTTTTTCCATTTTGGCTTATGAGGCGCCAATTTTTCTGGGAATTCTTTGTCAAAGAAGAGAGAAATACCTGGTTGGATATCGAAATTCTCAAATTCCTTTAGAAATTCCACTAACTCTCTGGGTGGTTCTGGAGGAGCCAAGGGAGGATAAACTAATTTCCCTGGAGGTTTTATTCTTTTTTTCTATTTTAGCCAACCTCCTTCAAAAAATTCGCTAGCAACTTGGGCGCTAAAATCCCCCAAAATCCCAGTAAATTGATTATCATTTCTCTGAGTCTCCAGCAAATGACGCTGATTCACTATTTCCCTCTTGGTGAATTCCTCCCATTCATCGAAGCTTTTAATTCCCATTATTTGCATATACAATTTTGCTCTGGCTTCATCTCCTGCGGATACATGAATTACATTAACTCCAACATCCGATTTGGCGACGATTATGAAGTAAAACGAGCCACTCGATGAATAAAAGGAGTCCGTCGGCCAGGAGTTAAATATAGCAGAATTTGTGCCACTCTCTCTTCTGTAAGTTAAGAATTGGAGAGGATAATGAAGGTGTCTTTCCTATAAAAAATGTGATTTATTTTGGGTGGCCATCCCACTTACTTGAGTTATTCCCTTCAAAATTGAAAATAATTTATCTAATTCGAGATGGCCTTCTCTTCTGAATCTTATCTTCATTGGCAACGATCCAAAACGCTCGATCTCCTTGTAAAAATCAGAATCACTAATGCTGTCATAATTGACAATAAAGTGTTTCTAAATTAATAATTTATATTTAGAAAAAAGAGCTTACTGTTCGAGTCGGGATGTTAAAATCCTCAGGAAGTGGACCATTTTGCTTCATTGATATTTCTAGGATAATTGGCTGTAGGTGATTAATAATGGAGATATTGATTGGAAATTCGGTAACTTGAAGAAATCCAATATTCCAGTATTCTCGGCGGAAATGATAGGCTTCTTTCGAGTATAAATCTTCCTGGAAATGCCAATAGAACCATTTTGGTTGATATCAGATAGTTCTGATTACTCACCTTAAAATGTTCATACCAAGCATCGCACAAGAAAAAGCAACATTTTGATCGGCTGCTTTTTCTTAATTGTTGGATAACATGATTTCTTATCTTTTTAATCACCTCTGGCCTTTTTCCCTGAAATTCGATCTATAAAAACATTTAGAAGAGTACCACATGATTGTTTAATATTTCAAAAGGGATTAGGAGAGAATCTCTATTTTCTCTGCAAAGCAAATGCATCCACTTGTTGGTTCTTAGAAGATTGAAGAAGACCTTCGCTCTCGTCTGATTTAATACGCTTTTCTGGAGAATTTATTTCCAACCTTGGTGATGATTTTGAGGATGAGAAGTTCTGGAAGATTTTGAAAGAAGAATTTGCCTCGCTTAAAGATTTCGATCCTAGATTTTTTGAGCTTTGGAATGGAAAAATAGAAAAATACCACTTCTCCTGGAAGGCGAATTCCTCCTCAATTTTTCGCATTTCTTCCTCCATTTCTAGGGGCTAGAAGAATAAAAAGTTGACGATTGGAGGCAAACGTAGCGGAAATTCAAAGCCAAAAACAGCAAAGTCCTCGTAGATAAGCACAGCAATAGGCAGTGAATCTTCGCCGGCAACTACTCGATAAGTTGCAAAGTCAATCAGCTGATAGCCATGGCGCTTCTAAAAATTCAACCATTTGACACTGCGTCTCACAATTATGGAGCCACCATCAAAATTGGCGTATTCTTAGAGGTTCTTTTGAGCTGAAATAACTTTTTATATAATTCTTCTGGCATTTTTACCTTCTTTTCACCACAATATAGCCAGGCGAGTTGATGAGTAAAAAATGATGGCCTCATCTCCAAAAGTAGCGTTTCTGAAAATTCAAAAACTCGAGCTATTAAAATTCGGCTGATACAGTTAGACTCAGTTTGATTTCGTGATTCCAAAACACTTGAAATCTCAAAAAAGGTTGGAAATTCGTGGAAATATGACTCAAAAAGACGTCAATTTCCATCTGTTTTAGGATAAAAAGCGCATTTTCTCGAATTGGGCGTTTTTTGGACCAAAAGTCTCATCGTGTTTAAGTCATAACTCGACTCATTTCCAACCTTATTTTGAGATTTCAAGTGTTTTGGAATCACGAAATCAAGCTGAGTCGAACTTCGTCAGCCGAATTTCTATAGCACGTCTGCCATCTAAGCAATTGATATCGAAAAATGCAGAATTTGAGTCAAATAGTCACCCAAAAGGAGTCGAAAAAGTCAGGAAAAACTTGCCCGAAGATGGTGAATAGAGACAATTCGGTGGTGATACAACGTAATGAAGCGTTCCAATAAAAAGATTGGAAAAATTGAAGAAAAATCACTGGGTTACTGTAGTGAACCCATATTTATGAAACGCACTGTAGTAGGAATTGATGCAAACGCAAAATTCGACAAGGAATAAAAATCGGAAATGCTTGGAAAATGGTTTGCGCCAGCTTATGAAACATCGGATAACAGCACAAGATTACTCGACCTCTGCGAAAGAGGAGATCTTGTCATTGCCTCGACGACCAAGAAAACAAACAGAAGTCATCAAGTCACCTGGGCTTGGAGGAGGTAACTCTCTAACGAACAGAAGGATAAATGGAGGATGAGGAAGCTGTTCCATCAGATTGACTACATGCTCGTCCGCTCCTCCGCTTTGTCAAGGGTGACATCTGCGCAGTTCTTCAGGTACCCTACGCACTCGGACCACTTCTCGGTGGCTTTGAAGATGAAGGCCTACAAGTCATACTTTGTCCGCCTTCTCCATAGAAACAACCAAAGGAGTAGTACGCGTAGGATCGAAATTTTTCAACTTCTAGCGCCAGGACGCTTTATCAAGAGCGCTTGTCTCAACTCTCCTTAGACCTGCCTCCTAATCTTGGGATTGAACCGCTACCATGATGCATACAAAGTGCTACAGCTGAGTCGCTAACAGTAGCTCGACCCAAGCAAAACGTCTTATCGTCGATAGCCCGGGACAGCTTCAAACAAATCGTAGTGGCTCAGAGTCAAGACCACCGATGGTATTTCCAAGCCCTTCATTGTCTCAACTGGCGTTCGTCAAGGGTCCGTGCTCGGCCCCTTTCTCTTCAACTTCATTATTGACGACATCATGAGATGGGTCAGCCCCGAAGATCCTCATAGATGACTCTGGGAAGTCCCTGACAGACGTCGACTACGCTGCACTGGAAAGTTCCTCAAGTACTCTGCTAAAGTCATTTCTAAAATACAAAATACAAATGCAGAAGATGGGTTGATAAATTTTGTAAACGTACGATTCAGTCAAAGAGTCATTTAATTAATTTTTTAGCTATCGCCTTGGAGCCAAGCAGAACCTTTGTAAGACAGTGAAAATTCTTGATCCCCAGCGGCGGTGGATTTGGCGGACCAAGCTGCTCTTAAAATGCGAATCTCCAGGTTTTTTCTCCAAGTTGTTGTTGTTATACCAGATTCTAAATTAAATCTTCCATTGAAAGGTCATTAATACAAAAACACAGAAATTAGCTTTTTATCAGTTTTTGATGTTGACTCAACTCAAATTTTTATTTAAATCCCAGAGACAAATTAAAATGCACAAAGCACCACATTTCATGGGTAATTGGAAAAAAACGTCTTATTTAAAAGTAAGGAGCTTTTTAATTCTATCTTCTTCTTTTTCGAACTTCTATCAACTTTTGTTCTTCTTCTTTTTGTTCTTCTCCTTTTTGTACTTGCTACTACTTTTCCATCTGAAGACTTAGATTTCTTCCTTTGAGAACAAACCTGATAGAAGTTCGACCTTTTCCAAGAATTCTGGAAAATCCCGATTTGTCTTTGGATGAGCATTTCTATTGGAAACTACCATGGTATAAGTAAACCAGTGGAGAACGAAAATAACCAGAATCCAGTAGAAATACGCTAGGAAGTAGTTGATTTCAGATTTCGAGAAATTGCTAAGAGAGTCGTCTAAAATGTAGATGGCCAGTCCGATCAGCATGGAGACATTCGATTTGCAGAGAGTTCTGAAATTTTTGTTGTAAATTTGCGATCAAACGAACACATCGTGGATTTTAATCTTGGTGATTTGGCCAAAAACAACTCCAAGCAACACCAAAACCATCGTCTCTATGCGTCTAGTCTGAGCAACGCAGGCGAAAAGGACCGAAATTTGAAATAGTCGACAAATATGAAGAACAGCAAATGGCTGATCTAATCTCGAACAGAAATAAGTCTCTTTTCCATGACGACTTTCCAGAAATTTTGGGATTTCTTCCTCTTTGATGGGATTCCACAGAATATATTTGTCTATCTGAAGTCTCTTTTATTCGGGCGAATCGTTCTGATCCAACGAGAGCTCACAACTTCTCGGATTGACCAATTGAGTTGGAATTTTGGATTACGGTAGTATACTCTCGAAATCAGTACAGAATTTCAGTCAAGAAGACTACATTCGCGGCCATTTTGCAAGAAATTGTGAGATCTTAAAGTCAAAGATAGAATTGGATGTTACATGGGCTGGGAAGCTTGAATCAACTAGACCAAATCTAATCGGGAATAGACCTGCAGTCATCGAGAAGACTACTATAATAAATGGCCCCATATTTACTATTGCCACGGCGAAGGCAATCAGCGTACACAATTTTGACATCTGAAAATCCTAGCAATTTACGATTAAATAGATTTGTTTTCAAGATGGATAATCGAACTTTGACCTTCAAAGTCCTCGTCTGCAGTCAATTATATAGAGCCTACCTGATTGATAAAAAGTGGTAAAGGTTGAACCGAATTCAAGGTGTTGGTTGCGCCGACATTGTGTAGAAGAAACATAGCGTAGAAGACAGATCTTTTATCAGAATAATCGAAAAGTTTGAAATCAATTTCCAATGTTTTTAGTCTGAAAAATTGGAACTCTCTTGACAGGCCTTCATCCTTCTACATGTATATCGCCTTCACTTTTTGGAGGGAAGGATTTAATAAGCGCGACTTAACGAGGTTTCTCGTTTTCTCGAACTTCCCATAATTCTTATTTTTGGTGTTCCACAATCTTGCAGAAGAGATCAAAGTCTACAGATTCATAGAACAAAAAATATTAAAATTTGTGGAAAAGAACCAAGCGAGAAGTTGAGGTGTGCGTCAAACTGGGAAAGAACTATTCCTTGAGGAAAAATTGAAGACTTACACAAAAATTCCAAAGACTGATAAGTGCTCAAGTAATAATAGTGAATAAACAGGATTATACTCGATCCTCCAGACTATCTTCCGAATCAGGACGTAAAGGAAAGCAGAAAGATATAAATAAACTGATCTCGTTTAAGTCAGAACTTTTAAACTCACTATAAAAAGCCAGTGCCAAAGTGATATTACAAAAATAACCTTTTGGACGATTTGTACTCCTTGGAGGCAGCAAATCCCTCGCAAACTCACTAGAATATGAGATAATTAGAGTTCAGACTAAAAACTTACAGAATCTTGATCGGTCCGGTCAGCTTCATGGATAAAGTCTCCTTTTCGAATAAAAGCCAAACCGATAAAGTCGTCAATGTGGCACAAATCAGAAAAGGCTTCAATAAATTCAACGGAATTGGTCGCTCTAATTCTATTTTTGGCCTAAGTTTCCATATTTGCATCCAAGGGAAGTAAATATGTCCACTCATGGCTCAATAATTGATTTGAGGGAGGATGGCGTTGTGTGTGGGGAAACTAGGTCAACCAGCTGCTGCTCACAGCTCGCGTGGAAAGAATAAATCGAAAGGATACGGACGAGTCAGCGTTCGACTTTTTGGGGTTTTTGTATCCCAAAATATGTGGAATCAATTCTTTTAGCTTCGTCCATCCTTTTGGATGGTGAATTTTGACAGCTTTTTTTACTTATGTGGAAATGTTTTAGGATTTGGTTATCTGATAGTTTTTTCAAGCGCTATCCAATGATATATCCAGTTTACCGAGGTAGGGCTTGACAGATATTCGTTTAAAGAATCTAACTATTATTGTGCATTGTGTGGCCTCATTACAAAGACTGGTTGACCAGGATTATAATAAGGTAAATCAGGAGGATGGTTATAGACTACGGGTGTCGTTCCTGGAGGAAATGCTGGTGGGATCGGTAGACCAGGAGGAGCGAAGGGAATATGGTGCCGGCCATTACCACCCTCAGGATCTTTCGGAGGTGAAGTCAAAGCACGAAATCCGTCTAAATATGGGACATGAACAAATTGGTACCTTTGCTAGGAATTATCTCTGCAAAAGGCTGAAGTAATTTAGAGAATTTGATTTGTCTAATAGTTACTCAAAAAAAGACGAACCTTTTTCTGATTGAACAACTAAAAGTGTTTTTTGTGAACAAAGTACAAATGAATGTTCACCAGTGCAATTACTATAGCTAGGAGCATTGACCTGAAATTAATAGCCATAGTATTAAAATATAGTTAAAAAACTAAAAGTCTTGCATTATTAGTTACACTGTAACTGAACGGTGTTGTAGACATTAAGAATGTTTGGTGGGCAGTTAGCGGCGCTATGTTTGGTGGCGTGGGTGAACAATTTCGTTCAATCTGATAGAAAATAGAAATTAATAATAAAAGACCATACTAATTCAGCTGTATTTTGTTGTCTTGATAAATTGTTCACTCACACCATCAAACATAACGCCGTTAACTGCCCACCAAACATTCTTAATGTCTACAACACCGTTCAGTTACAGTATAACTAATAATGCAAGACTTTTAGTTTTTTTACTATATTTTAATACTATGGCTATTAATTTCAGGTCAATGCTCCTAGCTGTAGTAATTGCGCTGGTGAACATTCATTTGTACTTTGTCCACAAAAAACACTTTTAGCTGTTCAATCAAAAAAAGGTTTGTCTTTTTTTGAGTAACTATTAGACAAATCAAATTCTCTAAATTACTTCAGCCTTTTGCAGAGATAATTCCTAGCAAAGGTACCAATTTGTTCATGTCCCATATTTAGACGGATTTCGTGCTTTGACTTCACCTCCGAAAGATCCTGAGGGTGGTAATGGCCGGCACCATATTCCCTTCGCTCCTCCTGGTCTACCGATCCCACCAGCATTTCCTCCAGGAGCGACACCCGTAGTCGAAAAGAACCTGATTGACAGGCTCGTAGTTACGAAGATAAATAAGAGGTTTGGCCTTTTTCTTTTAAGCGTTTATTGTATCAATGTTCAGAGTATTTCTTTAGTTTCAGGTAGAATAAACTAATTATTAGTTATATTTCATCTTTTATTTGCTGTTGTTTTCTACGTGTACTTTTCTGTTTCCTCTTTTCAAATTTTATTAAGGCAATTTTAGATGGGAAGCAAAAATAAGAAGAGAGAGGCTCCACTATCTGTTCCAGTAAATGGTTTCCCATATGTCAACGGTTTCGTTCAGAATGGTTCCCGAGAGTTAGAAGATCAAAGTGCGAATATTAGAATTTGTGAACGATTAGCTAATTCTGGAACGAAAAGTCGTGTGTTAGTCTAAATTTACAAATTATTTTTAAAAAATTTTTTTTAGATCTAAAGCAAGTTGTCCAAAAACGCATTGGATACTTGTTTTATCTTTAGGAGCAGCAGTTTTAGCAATCGGGATGTTCACACTGCATTTTTGTCATGAGGTGACTACAGCAGCTTGTAACAATATTTACGGCTCAATATATTTTTCATGTAGCATAGTCTTTTTATGGTTAGTTTTTACAAAAATTTAGTGTAACATTTATTTGGATTGCTGGAATAGGACCTGATCTCCAATTATATTATTTCACATCAACTACATACCGGCCCAAGACGTTAGTTTTTTAAATTTTATAGTTCATTCAATTAAGCTTTCCTGTAAATGTTAAGACAGTATCTGTAGCAAATAAAAGAAAAATTTAAAAAAGGCACGCCAAAAAGAAACTAAATTATAAGTTGATCGGGTACATATTATTGGTTCTATTACTAAGCATGGCACCATTTATCTTTTGCCAGATATACCGTTACTTTTATAAGCGCTCATAAACTGACAGGTGACTGTATTGCTGTCTTTCAAAAAGCGGAAATTATTTTATTTTTCACATTATTGTTTGCTCATCAATGTGACCTCTAGTTCACGAGTTTTTCTGTAATTTCGGGTAGAATAGACTGAATAATTGTTTATATTTCATCTTTTATTTGTTGCTGTTTTCTACGTGTACTTTTCTGTTTCTTCTTTCAGGTTTTATTAAGGCAATTTTAGATGAGAAGCAAAAACAAGAAGAAGAAGGCTCTGGCATCGGGCCGAAGAGATGGCAATCGCCTCGCTTATGATGACTCAGAACATTGGGCACGCAGAAATTCACTTCTACTCGACGTCATACTACTTTTGGCACTGATAGTTGAAGTTATATCATTAGGCGTATTTACTTTAACCTACTGCCGCAACCATACAACTTTCGTATGTAACCTGGTGTATGGAGTAGCCCTTTTGTCATTTATCGTCATGCTAGTAATGTGAGTTGTTACAAAGTTTAATCAAATTTTCAGCTCTGCGATAATCTATCACGCGGGTGAAAAACTGGATAGGATACTCTATTATGTAGCAGGCACCGGTACTCATAAGCAAAGGTTAGTTTTTTCTTTTGTCATTTCATTCAATTAAGGCTTTCGCCAAACGTTGAAACGATTCCAGTCCCTAAGTTAAGAAAATCTGAAAAACAGCAAGCAAAAATGAAGAAAAGTCTCAAGTGGATTATAATTATTATAGTATTGCTTATGTTATGTATGACTCCTTTTTTTACCAGCGAGTGAGCCGTTATCTTTTTTAAATGTATTTCTGTAAGATCGGATAGCGTAAAAATAAATAGTTATTTATATTTAATCTTTTATTTGCTGTTGTTTTCGACATATACTTTCTGTTTCCTCTTTCATATTTATTAAAGCAATTTTAGATGGTGGGTAAAAACAATAAGAAGAAATGTTGTGTGTAAGTTTCAAGTGTAAGATTCATTCAAAGAGTCATTTAACCCATTGACGACCGCGCGCTTTTATCGTGTCTGGCACCTGGGACCAAAGCGCTTTCAGGATATTTTCAAGTGTGGTCCACCGGTGGCCCACACGGTCCCACAAGACTCCATTTTTTATATTATTTGTCCATTTTCGGTAGAAATAGAATTTTTTTGGTAGATCATGATGGATACTGACTGTTCTGATGAATCGGACTTAGATTCAAGTTTTGAAAGACTTCTCTTGGACTCTGATGCAGAAGACGCCGATGCAACAGTGATTGACGACTCGCAGGTTGATGCTTTAGTTCTTCACCCAACAAGTGAATTTGACTCCGACTCTGATTCCTCAAGGACTGTTAGTAGTGACACTAGTGAGGGATGGATAAGTGAAACTGAAGTCAACAATAGATGGCGATTTACTGATGCTTTTGGACCAGATGCTGCAGTGTTGATGTGCAACGAGCCCGTAGAGTTCTATAACCTTTTCCTTGATGGTTCACTCATGGATTTTATTGTGACGGAAACAAATCGCTATGGAAAAACCAAAAATGCTGATTTTATCGAAACTGACGGAAAAGAATTGAAGAAATTCATAGCTTTATGCATCCAAATGGGACTCGTCAAATTACCCAGTCTTCGAGACTATTGGAGTACTCGACCTGCTCTAGGAGGACACTCAATAACAGGAAGAATCATGGCAAGAAACCGATTTGAACAACTGATGAGCTCTCTTCATTTCTGTGATAATTCGAAAGCCGATGGAGATCGATTGTTCAAGATCAAGGAATTTGTTGAACTTTTCAATGGAAACTGTGAACGAATGTATCGTCCTGGAAAAGAAATTGCTATTGACGAATCCCTAGTGCCGTTCAGAGGAAGAATTATTTTTCGACAATACATTCCGTCGAAAAAGCACAAGTACGGTATAAAGTTTTTCAAGCTTTGTTCTAAGGGAGGATACACGTGGAGAACAAGAATATATGCTGGGAAGCAGGCATTTCATGATGTACGATTGGCTGATTCGATAGTTCTTTCACTAATGGATGGACTTTTGGACAATGGCAGACAACTATGTTGTGATAATTGGTATTCATCAGTTGGACTCGCCAAAAAGCTAATCAAAAGGAAGACACACATGATCGCCACAATGAGAAGAAATCGCAGGGAAATCCCCATTTCAATTAAAGATAAAAGATTGAAAAGAGGAGAGATATACTCTCAGCAGAATAAGGATGGGATACTTAGTTTTGAAATGGAAGGACAAAAGGGAACTTCTGATGATCTCAACTTGTCATGATGGAAAAGTCGGAGAATCTAACAAGCCAGTGGTCGTTGAAGATTATAATAAGCTGATGGGGTTCGTGGATCAAAGTGATCAAATGGCTGCTTATTCGCCTTTTGTACGCCGTACCACTAAATGGTATTTACGTATTTTCTTCCACTTAGTTACGCAAACTGCTGTCGTAAATGCCTGGCGGCTATTTTGTGATACGAAAGAAAAAATTCGTCTAAATGAGTTTAAAATGAAAATTGTGGAATCACTATTAGAAAAAAGTCAATACACTCTTTCGCCGAGAATAGGCCATAAACTGGAAGAGATACGAGGAAGAGAGACAAGGAAGCGATGTACTATCTGTTACAAGAATCTATGCCAAGCAAAAGGTCGATTATATGCTATGAATCGCACTAGAAAAGTCACAACCCGATGCACTAAATGCTATTCACATTTTTGTCTTAAATGTTTTCAAGGCTACCATAAGAAGTGCGATTAAAAATTTCTATAAGCCTAATATTTTTGTTCTAATTGCTGCTCGAGTTTAAAATAAAGAGTTCCTAGACCATTGGTTGTGTAGCTTTGTTTGGATGTAATTATTCTAATAAATACGTAAAAACTGTGAAAGATACAAAAAAAGGCATAGCCATCAATAATATAAGTGTGGGCCACCAGTGGCCCACACGGTCCCACGCGACCCACAAGGCGTGGGCCACCGGTGGCCCACGCGGTCGTCAATGGGTTAATTAATTTTTTTAGTTATCGCCTTGGAGCCAAGTAGAAACTTTTTGTGAGATAGTGAAAATTCTTGATCCCCGAGAGCTCCGATTATTGAATACTTGTATAGAGGGCTATACTGCTCGGTTGGCTACAGCTCTATTAAAACGACAAGAAAATAATGCAAATAACTCGTACTTTATTCAACAACTTACAGAGTATGTCAAGCGTTTTTCCTATATGTTTTCAGTGGACGCCGTTCATACCCGAATGCGGTTAAAGAAACCTTCGAATTAATATGTTTGCTACAATCTTCTAATAGGCCAACAACCTTTTTTTATACAAAATTAATTGATCCACTTATGCTGGATAGGAAAGTTCAACTTTCGTTATTGCCTGATGATATAAAGCAAGCTACCCTTCGAAATTTAGGAAAACTAGGTCTGTTTCATTACTCTAAATTATTTATTATTTCAGTTACTGCTGCTTTGCACCATCCAGCGTTTTCAGTGCCGCAATGCATGCGATTAGAAAATGCAAGAGATGAACTGCTTTCTGACTTGCATTTTTGCATTATTAATTCAAGTCTTTTTTCATTTTTTTTACGTTTTTCTCAATCGATGCCAAAAGCAGATTCTTTCTCTTCTTTTCTGCAAAAAACGAACCTCTGTTCGTTCTCTGACTCACCTCTGGACACTCTCATACATCAGCGCCTCTCGCCCGCCAGCCAAACCTTGCGCTGTATTTCGCAACCCTCGCTCGCCCGCTATAAAGTCCCCTCCAGCAGACAGAGAAATCAGCTCAGCTGGGTCGTTGTCGTCTCTTCTTCTGGAAGAGGACAGCTTGAACCCTTAGCAACAGCTTCCTGTCTAAATCGTCAACTAGAGGCTCTCCGGTTAATCGCTCCCAAAAATGTGCCCAATCCTCTCCCACTAAGGGGAAGAACTCCTCCTCTTCTAAGACTTATTTATGCTCGTTTGATCCGAATTTCGCTGAAAGGAGGGATCGACAGCAATATTTCTACAGTAGGAAGACAGCGGATCTCATAATTAATGCTGTTTTACAACATTTTTGCCACGATTATGATCGAATTGAGAAGGAATTCGTCTGTCTTTGCGCTCCTTCCATCGCAGAGGTTGGTTTTCTTGGTTAAAATTCGCCTAAAAACTAAGAGATTTAGATCTTCTATCGGGAATATAACCTGCAAGTGACTCTGCTGGATTTGGACACTCGTTTTGATTTTCTTCCCGGCTTTCGCTACTTCGATCTCCTCTCTCCCAAGACGGAATACCAGAATGCGTTCAGTTTGATCCTCTTCGATCCGCCCTATTTTGGGCTTCCCTTCTCTGCTCTCTCGGAGGCTGTTAATCTCATCTCCGATGCTGATGCTCGTCTTTTGGTTGGCTTTTTGAAGCGAGACGAACGCCTCTTATTTGACTCCTTTTCCAGCCTGAAGAGGACCTCAGCTCCAGTAGAATATGACAGGTTGGAAGAATTTCTTTAGTAATTTTCAAAAATAAATTTAGAGTTAAGCCTTCTAAATGGGAGAATTACGGCCTCTACAGTAACTGCGATTTGAAGGGAATTCGTCGAGTTCACGAGGAGAAAAAGGAAAAGAAAATCGTCGAGAAGAAGAAAAAATAGACTTTTTCTCTCTAAATAATCGAAAATAAACGGGGTAAAAATGCAGAATTGCTTAATCAAAAAGGGCCTAAAACTTGATGACAAGCTGCGTATTCGCTGAGCATCAACTCCCTCCAGATTGTCCTGTATTTGTAGAATTTATTTCAGCCTATCATCCAGCTGGAGAAATGAGCTTGGTGGTCTCAGTGAGCGCCTTGAGAAGGTCTTGAATCTCTTCGGGATTCAACAGCTTCACATATTCCCTTCTCTTAGTCTCGTCCTTCTTCATCCAGGGGTGATGAAACTGCTCTTTCTTCTCCTCGATCTGCTCTTTCTCATCAGCTCGTTGTGGCTTTGTGGATCTGCACTGTTGCATGGCATCCACTATCCGACTGGCTTCTCCTTTATGAGTCTCCTTCTTCCCCATTGCATCCATCCAGGAGAGCACTGCCTGTGCATCCAGGGAATTTGCCTCAGCTGAGCGCAGTCCTGAACAATACGCTAGCGGCTTCAGCCAGACTGGGATGCGACTGCACTGGCTGGCTGGCTTATCGGCGTCTTGACAGACGTGGTAAAAGTCGCGAATGAAGATGGCTGCCAGCTCCGAATCGCATTCTTTGTTGACGAGGTTGCACTTCTTGTAGTAGAGGGTCATATCCAGCAGATTTGCGCGGAAGCTCACATCATCGTGGACATTTGCGAGGATTTGGGTGAGATTCGGCGGATTTTTACGGGAAGTTATCAATTTGTACATAAAGTTCTGGAAAATTGCTTTTTGCTTTTTAAAAAAATCATCAATTTTGATGACTTCCCATAAATAAAACGACCTACATGTGCTTCTCTAAGAATTTCTACATTTCTCTGCTTCTCAATGACGTTATTCCAGAAGAACAAAGCCGGCCCCCACGGGAGTTTGTGGTCTTCGCGCTGAAGGTAGGAGTAGACGTCGAGATATTCCGTAAAGCTGAACTGCAACAGGTCCAGCTTGGAATAACTGAACAAATCATCTAAGAAGCGGTGGCGCGTCTTGATAGAGAAGACCTAATAAGTTTGAATTCGTCTTTATTCTCTCACAAAGAAAGCCTACCGTGTGATCCTTCTTGAGCTGCTCGATGACGTTCCTCCATCCCTGCTTGGTGTAATTTGTTCTGGCGATGGCTGTCGAGTCCTCATTCAGCACGATCGCTTCATTCGGACTGCTCGTCTCGACAAACAGGCGGCCATCAGCTGGGAGCCAGTGGAATTCCTTCCTGCCGTCTCCGCGAACCAACCAGATTGGAACATCCCTGGAAATAAGGATTTTGAAGCTTCCTAGACTAAATCCGACCCCAGAAAACGATTTTTCAGCCTATTTTACTCCTAGAATCATCAAAAATTAGCTAAATTATGATGATAACTCGGCTGAAACGTATCCCCCTCTGCTCACCATTTGTATTCGTAGGGATTCGGCCTGAATTGTCCTTGATCTTCAGCCACTTCTCCATAAATAAGTCTTCTCTGTGTGATCTCCAGATGGGTCTCATTGACTGGCTGAAGAGTGACAATCGGCGAGCCCTTCTGCCTCGTCCATCTGATTCCAAACTTGGTCACATTGAATCGAATACCCTTTCCAGCCGGATCAGAATATCGAAAATCTTCAGAAATCAGCTGATCAAATTCGCGGAAAAGATCCGTCTCCCAGCTATTGCTGTACGAATATCGACGGAGATAATTCTAAAATTCCATATCAATTCCAAGCGAAATTAGAAAAAAAAAACCTCAATTCCCTTGTAGAAGAGCTCTTCTCCTAGAATGCTTTGCAACATATAAATGAAAGATCCGCCCTTCGTATAGGAATTCGAATCAAACATGTCTTTAACTTCAAAATCTCTGGTGATATTCCAGCTCATTGGATATCCCCTCCACGAGCTCATATCGTAATTAAATGTGTTCACCAACGCAGCGACTCGATCAGTTAGCTCGCTTTCAAACGCCTTTGGTCCATTGATGAAATCCAAGCCGATAACCTCGGCAAATGTGGCGAAGCCTTCGTTGAGCCAGAGATTCGACCACCACCTCATTGTGACCAAATTGCCGAACCACATGTGGGCCAACTCGTGGGCAACCACCGATCCAATCCACTGCTTAGTCTCCATCATGTCGGCTTTCTTATTGTAGAGGAAGGAATTCCTCTCGTAGGTGATTAATCCCCAATTTTCCATAGCTAAAATCAAAATTAGAAATAAAATAAAATAAAAAAGCAAACCTCCAGCCGCATAATCGTTGACAACAATCATATCGCATTTCTTCATGGGAAAAGCGATTTTGAATTTCCTCTCAAAAGCGTCCATCACCTTCCAGCCGGCCTCCAAAGCCCATTCGGCGTTTTCCAAGTCGTGCGGAGGAGCCCAAACGCGGACGACGATTCCCTCACCATTGTGGGTTTTGTATTCGCGAGAGCTGTAGTCCATCACAGCTATGGCCAGGAGATAGCTGCTCATCACAGGCGTCGTCTCGAAGCTTGTCTCCAGCCAGTTTTCTCTTTTCTCATCTGCCAGCTGGCTTTTGATCTCCTGGTTTGAAAGAGCTTTCGTACCCTTCGGATGGATGATTTTGACCCGCCACGAGGCTTTAAATTCAGGCTCATCGAAGCAGGGCACCATTCGGCGAGCGTCGTATGGCTCGAACTGAGTGAAAGCGCCGACTTGTTTCGTTCCATTGGCGCCGATATAAGGCGAGCCGTAGAGGCCATTCAAATAGGGCTTTCCAAATGGCTGGCGCATTTTGCCATCGAAGGGAATCTAAAAGACACCATCTCTACTCTAAAAATTAGAGAAAAAAGCGACCTGGAGGGTGTATTCCCCAGCGGGGAGTTGCTTTTCGAACTCAAAAGTAATAAAGTCAAAATCATTGTCGAGACGAAGTTCAATCGGATTGATTCGCTCCTTGGTTGCGGCTGAGCGAAGGGGATAACGGCTGAGATCCCTCTCGAAGTTCAGCTCCTTTTGGTTCAAAACGACCGTCTTAAAGGGCAGACTGCTAGTGAAATTGACGGCGACGCTGCCGTTGAAGACATAGTTGAGTCTCTCGTCGAATTGGGTCTTATATTCCGGGAGGAAGACTTGGATCGTTAGGTCGTAATGGCTCGGCCGGATGCCCGTCGGCAGTCTCATTCTCTCCAACGGTCTTCCGCCGCTTACTCCTGTTGCAGGTGGAGGTGGAGCTGCCGTCGACGACAGCGGCTGAGCAGTCAAAGGTCTAGAAGTCGGCCTGATTGGAAGATCAGTGGGAGAGCCAGGAGCCATCGTAGACGGAGCGAAGAAGGACAAATTATTTTCATCGGAGAGCAAGAGATAAGTCAAACCAGCTCCCAGCAAAAGTCCAAACAGGAAATAGACCAAGGAAGAGCCTCGTTCGGGCGATGCAGCAGCCATCTTTGCCAGGCAGAGCACAGTAGAATAAGCAGCTCTTCAAAGCTGGATGAGAATTTAGCCAAGCTCTCAACAAAACTTTACACAACTTCTTTCGTAAATTGAGCATTTCTCTCGGAAAAATAGTCATTCCAGGGTAGAATTAACTCCAAAAATCGATTTTTTGAGTTATTTTATACCTTGGAAAATGTGTCTAGAACGCCAGAAAAAGGTCGAATAAAACGTCTTTATTACTTATCAAAATTAAAGAAAAAAAGGCCACACTTATTGATCTCTAATTTGCACAAAAAACGGACACTTTGCTTTTATTCTTTCGCTTCTTAGGGGAGGCTAGAGGGGATGAGAAAAAGAGGTTGCCATGGCCACAAATTGGACAATAAAACCTACCAGTTTGATCAATTTGAGAGAAATAAATATTTTTTTTAAAGTCAAAAAGAAAGGCGTTTAAGAGTAGTGCTGATTCTGAAACTGACGCTCATCCAGCGGCTTCATCACGTCCTGGTCGGGCCCCAAGCCATGGCCCTTATCCTCGTCTTGACGCCTCTTCAAACAAGCCGCTTTGGGATTCAAATTCCGATGTCTGACTTGCTCCTCCAGTATCGTGATGATCTGCACCGCCTGATGCAGAATCCCCAGCTTGGTCTGCGCCTTCTCCGACTGGGGCGGCATGTGCTGACCGCACATTCGGCCCAACTCCTTGAACGCCGAGTTGATGTCCCGTACGCGGACCCTATAATTTTTTTGTTTTCCTGCTTCTAATTCGGCGATTGCGCCATCAGCGCCAGGTGGTGTCTTTGATTAGTAAAAACCACAATTAGAGGGAGGTCTCGAAAAACACCCTCCGCGATACTGTAAGCCCCTACAAACTGGAGAATTGAACCACTTCTTTGAACTACAGCAACCCTAGGTGGTTACAATTTCTTCCCCGCTTTTAAAATAACTGAACTTTGGACTCCTTTTTTTCAAAATTCTACCATCTTGTAGAGGAGATCAAGGGCTACAAAATTGCAGAACATTAAAAATTCCAAAAACTGCAAAAATGAGTAATTTTGTCTTCTTTTGAACTACTGTAATCCTTAAAACTAGAAAAAGTTCTCCCCTCTTTTTCAAAAAAGCGCAACAAATAACAAGAAAAGACCCTTGGAGAGTACAGTAACCCCCTCGCTTTCGAAGTTTTCGAAGAAAAATAGATTATGATATGTATCTAAAGAGAACACAAAGAGATGTTCTCGCCTCCCCTCAAATTACGGCATTTATCTCCTCCTAATCCCCAGGTGGTAAGAGCCCCATCTCAGGGCGTTAATCTGCGTGTGAGATCTGGCCCCTTGTTGACTCGGAATAATGGAGGACACGCTCTCTGGCCAAACAAACTCAGCTGGGATAAACTACGAACCTCTCTCTCGCGTTGTTGGCCGTCCTCCGATCGACCTCCTTCTCGTCGCAGGAGCGTCCATCATCGTCAGAATCTCCCCTGGTCGATCGTGTCTTCCGCTTGGACGAGGGCCTCATCGGCATGCTGAAGCTCCTTTTTGACAGATAAAAAGGGGAAAAAACTTTAAGCTGGAGCTGGAGCCTCCGGCTCCGCCGAGCGGATAGTCAAACGCCGGGCTGATCTGACTGTTGGACAGACAGGAGGGCGCGAAGCCAGTCACGTCAGTTGTTGAGTCGGGCAGAGGAGCAGCTACCTGCAACTGACAGCCAATCATCGGGGGCTCAGATTGAATTCAATCGTCCATAAAAATGGGATCAAATTGTTTTCGCCAGGGAATACGGTAGCTATAAGAGCGGCGGCATTTTAGCGCCCCTAGGCCTAAAATAACTTGAAAAATCATTTTCCGCGCTTTATTTTACCCCAGAAAGCTTAAATTTTCTCTAAAATAGACTTGCTAGCGGCGCGAAATGGATGAAAGAAAATAAATAAAAACTTGAGTGAATTTAACTATTTTAGATACATTTTCTTCAAAATTAGAGCTTCCTAGAGTAAATTTAAACTCCAAAAAACGATTTTTCAGCTTATTTTAGTCCTAAAAACATCAAAAATATCAGATTTTAGTGAATAAATCGACTAGAAAAGGTAAATCTAATTGTTCATTCGGAAGACTTCAACTTTTAGACTTGTTTTAGCTCATTTTTCTTCAAGATCTACACTCTCTAGGCTAAATTTGAGTCGGGAAAACGATATTTTTGGTTGAAATCCATCAAATTGCACAAATGTGAGATTACAAATCGGCATTAAGCAAACTCCAGCCGTTTTGGTTCCGCTATCCTCTTCAAACATCGAAATACATCAATTTGCGATTATTTTGTGCAAATAAATGCTCTATTTGACGTCGTTTGCTAGATGCAATCCGTCAAACCAAAGCGCGACCTTCACGATTTGCAAAACAATAGGGGCACCAAGGCAGATGGCTGGATGCCCAACTTCTGTCTATTTGCCCCAGCCAATTGCAAGGTCAGCTCGGCTCAAAAAGGCCTAGCCGACCGGCGAATAAACAGGAGAATCTCTCTCTTCTCCTCATAAATCATCTAATAATCCCGACCACAACAAAGGCCGACCTTGTCCAGTGGCCGGCCGACCTGAAAGGAATGAGCCGCGACCGATAGCCTTTTATCAGAGATTACGGTAGTTCCTTCCTCCTCTATCCTAATCATTTAAAAATTACCGGCGGTTGAGTAGGATAAAAAGCGGAATGTGCTAGGTCGGCGGCATCCCCAGACGGGAAGGGGTATGGTAGGCCAAGTCCGGGATAGGCAGCTGCGGCTGAAGAGCCTTTGTCATCGCCACTCTGAAAAATGAGTCATTAATTGAAAGAATTGGTAAGATTCATCTCTCTGAGGCTGAATTTGACCCAAAAATTCGATTTTTCAGCTTATTTTAGGTCTAGAACAAATGAAATCTGCTGGAAAAAAAAGGTTTGTTTCGCTTATTTAGGCGATCTATCCATCTAATTATCATATTTTGGTGGTTCTAACCCTAAAATTGTTCCAAAAATCGTTTTTTTACTCAGATTTACTCTAAAACACTTATTTTCACCCCAAATGGTGTTGAAATCGTCCCAAGAATCTTGAAAAAAACAGTTTGTTTTGATCTCCTAGCTAAATATTTCCCAGTAATCGAATGTTTTTGCACTATTTCGGTTGTTTTAGGCCTAAAATTAGCTGGAAAATCGATTCCGCGGTTGATTTTAGTCTAAAATCTCAAAATCCATTGAAAAACAGAAGATTTCCGCCTTTTTTGCCTCAAAACATAGATTATTGAGTTTTTTGATTTTTTAGCCTAATCTGGGTCTAAAATTGGTGGATATCTAACCACAAAAAGTACAGTAATCGAATGGTTTTGTGGTTTCCTCCGCTCTCCCATATAATCAGCGGCTCCTATGATCACCACCGGGGTAATAAAGTTCTTCCCGGGTTGATCCTATCTCACAGCTCAACTCACCATTCCGTATGGATAGCCAGTCCAATGAGGATACATAGCAGCTGAGAGAGCATCCGCCGGCGGGACAGCGGCAGCAGCCGAGGAGGACGAATACGGCGGAACGGGAGTCGGCTTCCCCAACTCGAGAACATCGCTCGTCGAGGAGGGAGTAGTCGTCTGAGCTGAGGCGCTGGAACCATAGCCAGCTGGCTGATAATCACCCGAAGGAGTAGCCGACGAGCTGTTGTTCCCATCGGACGGCTGCTGGGGAGCTAGAAGATTCGGCTGGTAGCCGAGGCTGCCGTAAGAATGCGCTGAAATTCGATATTAATAACACTTACAGTGCTTTTTTGGTCGTTTATATTAAGCGAAGGTTGAGGGGATAAGAGGGTCATCGGATCGGCTTACCATCAATAATTGCGGCTACTGTTTAGACAAAATCAACTACTTTGAACGCTGAATTCGACAAAAAAATGAATCAAAATGGGAAGTTCTCTTGGCTACGGCTCTGACTAATCGAGTAGTCCCCTGACCGCTGATTTTCCTCCAAACTTGGGAGCAATTTGGCCACCTTGAGAGCGAATCCAATCAGTTCCCAACTAATTGGAGCTAAGTTTTCACACGGTGGGAGCAAATATCCAATCAAAATTAGCAGTCTCAAGCAGAAATTTAATAATTTAGTCAATAAAAAGTCTAAATTGATCAATTTTTCGGCTTTTTAGATCCAAAAATATCAATTTTTAAACTTTTTAGAAACTGAAATAATTCAAAATTCCAGCTTTTAGGCTTTTTAAAGGCTAAAATGCCAATTTTTAGCCCAAAAGACGATGAACTTACCCCAATAATTGGCGCCGAGATCAGTTACAGTAAGGGAGGGATCGACGTAGGCTGCGTAGGCGTCGTGATACGGAGTGGTCATTGGCTTCCCCTCTCGGAGCTGAAAATGAGCATTTTTAAAAATTGAATCAAAAATACAAAAAAAAAACTAAGATAATCAATCCTCAATGAAAGTTGTTGTTTACTTTTGTAATCCCATCAGATTGCCCAAAAATGACAAGAACAGCTGCTGTCGCGGCGGCGAAATCTAGGCCAAAACGGGCCAACAAAGAGAGTCGAGCTCTCATTTGCCGTGTTCATTAATGGCGGTTTAAACGAACTGAGAAAGCCCGCGCTCTCCCGGGAAGGTCGTCGGGGGAGAGAGGAGAGGGGAACACGCACGGTTCATAAAATGGCTAGAAGGGTGGCCGAGAGAGTGGTACAGTCGCGGAGGGAGCTAGTAATTCGCCTCGATCGATCGACAGAGCTCTCCTATCCTTTTGAGGGATCCAGGGAGGGCGGCAAAGTTCATGAGAATCTATCGTTTTTTCCCACGAAAACGAGGCAATTCTTATTTTTTTAAAATCAATAGCTTACTTTTTCGATGCGAAAAACTCGAAAATTGATTATTTTTTTAGCCAAAAATCTAGCTGCTTTTCAATCCCAGAAGAAAAGCGACTTTTGGTCGAATTTCTCGTTAAAAAAAGCGATTTTCAAACCAAAATTATCACTTACTTAGCTAAAATAAGTCAGAAAATGAGCAAAGAATCCCACCTTGGGAGAGAAAAAAGCAATTTTTCAACCAAAATCTAAAATTTTCACTCAAAAATCTTGATTTTGAAGCAAAAAATCGGAATCTACAGTATAGAAAATGATAGAAAAAATTATTTGGAGCGACTGTATCTACTAGGAAGTCCATTTATTAGCCTATCTTGAATATTTTACAGCTGAGATTGTGCAAAAATCAAGGGAATTTAGGCTAATTGCTCTAAAATGACCTAATAATTTGGGGAAATATGATGAAAAAACTCTATTTTTGACTTTTCTGCTAAAAAGGAGGCAAGAAATCGGAAATAAAGTACCTCGAGAGCTGGGAAGTTGTCATAATCGGAAGGGATTTCCTGCTTCAGCATCTAGCGGAGAGGAGGAGGCAGCGAATCCGAATACGGTCAGCGAGGGAGAGAAAGAGCGCGGGGCAGAGCTCTGGGGGTCACGCCTCCTCTCCAAAGGGTCAATCCGGGAGGTCCAGCATGAACGCGAGGCGAATGGCCTCTACAATAACAAAAGGCCCCCAATTATTGCCGCTTTTCACCCAGAAGAATTAGCTTTTTTACTTAATTTTGAGTGCTTCCAGCTCCAAAATGAGCTGAAAAATCGTTCTCCGCGCTTAAAATTACCCTAGGAGGTAATTTTCTTAAAATCAAATGTGGGGGATTTCGCTGCCATTTTTCTCTAATTTACCGTGTCCTAGGGCTAAAACGAGTTGAAAAATCGTTTTCTGAAGTCAATTTTACCCCAGGAGGCGTCTTTCCCCGCTAAAAATAACAAAAACCCAGCCAAAATATAGATTAAATTTCAAAATCTTGGCAGCCTCGAGAAAGAACCAGTTCGCCAGCTGTCTCCCAAAGAGTCCTCTGCCCATCATTTTTGTCTCCATAACCTTCGAAAAATAAGCACCCAAATAGACGACCAAAAAATAGGGCATTGGGTGAGGATTAAGTGGCGTAAAACTCAGCTCTAATCCAATTAAGTCCTAGCTCCTACCGTAATACCTCCACACACAACGCGCGTCGTCTCTAAAGGAGGGATTAACCGAGATGTTGAGGCTCCTCGAGAGTTGCGCAATCTGCTGAGAGCTGAATTAGGCGACAGGCAATGTCAATAAGGCGAAAAAAAAGAGGGGAAATCTGCTGCAAAAAGCGACTTTAGGAGAGGATTTTCTCCCTTTTCTTTAGACCAAAATTAACCCAAAATCAATCAATTCGCGGGCTCAGATTCCGCCTAGAAAGATAAAATTTATAGCCTACTGTATCCAACCCTATTTACAGCCTGGCTCTCATCCTCCCAGCTAGGATCTCTCCCTCTCTACGGCCAGATGGCGTCCACAGGGGTCGACAGAGGTCGAGAAATTCCCCTGCTCTCCGCTTCGGCTGTAAGTCTCCTCGGCTGTGGCTGGTAGCCGATCGAAAACAGATGTGGCAGGGAAGAGCGGAGAGAATTGATCGGGGGATAGATCATCTTCCGGTCGGAGTGTTGGTCTCCGCTGATGAATTGCCACCTTTTTTCGCTTTTTTTTGGGGCGTAGAGAGGTCTACCAAACGGGTAACCAAATTGTAGGAAGAGATCTCATTCAAAAAACCGCACAAAAACCCCTTTGAGACCTTATCCCCTCCCAAGTTACTGTACCCAATTGATTTTCATCATTGGGATGGGTTGATCGTCTGAATTTTTGATGTTCCGCAATTTTGTAGAGGAAATCAAGGAGAACAACTTCTTCGAAAAAAATTAAAACTGAGGGAAGAGGAGGTAAAACGAAAGGAGAAGTGAATGTATCGGACCGACTGTACACATCATAATGAGGGGCAGATGCGGTCGCTCGGCGGCAGCTGAACAAATCCAAGCCATAGAAGGCAATCGGGTCTCTCGATCGAATTGAGAGAGAGCTCTAAAAGGATCTATCGAGTGCGTAGGAGGAAGAATAGAGAAATCATTGGCTCTCTATTGTCCTGGGCTTCTAACAAGAATAATTTTCCAATTCCGCGCAACTTTTGTAGATTTTTATCCTATATTAAAAGTGAAAGAAAACACTAAAGACATCTCGAGATTAATTATGAAGACTACGGTACCTCGGAGCTCCTTCTTCGTCTATTTCTGGTCCACATAGTTTATTCAATTATCCTGTCGGCGTAATGAGAAATCTCTCTCTCTCTGCCCGAAAGTGCTAATCTCGACAAAGATATTGCCGGTTTCCGCAAATTGGCCACAGAGACTGGGAGTAATTGGATCGCAGCCAAACAGCTCTTTCTCTCACTCTCAACTCGAAACATTTTCACGCCTTATTAGACTCGCTGATGATTTTTCTCATTTTATGGCTCCAATCTCGAGGGCAGAAGAGAAGCGCTTGGACAAAGCGAGTCAAAAGGATGAATTTCGCATTAAATTTCGAATTTATGCGCACGTTGGATTACGAAAAATCTAGAAAAAAAAGTCAACTCGAAAGATAAATTTCATGCAAAATATGACATCTTAGGCTAAAATTAAGCCCGCAAATCAATTTTTCATCTAATTTTAGGTCTAGAAGTAGCTGGAAAAATACTAAAATAGGAGAAAATTATGCTGGATCTAATCGAATAAATATGATGGCTTTTTTTGATCATTTTCGCATCAATTTTGGCCAAAAATTGGTCTACCTAGGGTAAAAATAAGCGCGGGAAATGATTTTTCAGTCTGTTTTAGGTCTAGAAAGAATCTTAAAATGAAGCCAAAATGAGGCGTTTTCTTAGAATTCGTGTTAAAACCAATTTTCTGGTTTACATCCAAGTCAAAAAGCCAAATATTTTGATTTTCAGACTTCCTAGGCTAAAATTGAGTGCATAATTCGATTTTTCAACTTATTTTAGATCTAGAAGCTCCAAAAAGTGTCAAAATCTATTGAGAAAGGCCTTGGATAAACACATCTGGCCCTTACAGCAGAGGGAGCATTCTTCCGCTGCGAGACCCATAAAAACTGCAGCAAAAGGAGGATTGCATTCCGCCAGATACAGTAATCCCAAAGTGCAAGAGGATGGAGAGCTCGACACGTCGCCTCTCGCACTTGGGAGAGTTCACTACCGTAATTTCTAACCAAGATTCATAAATCATAGGATGGAATGCAATTAGCTCGGCGAAAATGAGGAAGTTCAATCAGAGTTTCGACCCTACCGTATTGTGCGCGAGATTTTGGAAAAAAAAAGTAAAATAAAAAAGGGAGGATAATTGTTTGGCTTTGGCTTTGTTATTCCAACTAATTGGATTCGCAGAAGAGAGCCCGGCCGGCTACGGTAGGAGAGGAGAGCGGCTCCACGGGGTAGACGGCCGTAAAATGTGGAGAGGGGAGGACACACTTCGGACATCGATCCGCCTACTTTCCTCTCTGTATATCCGGGGAGCAGCGGGTGACGGAGGATTGGGAGACCGGCAGGTGCAATTTTTCGAGGTGGTGAGTTTGGTGACGCCAATACTCAGAAGCGAGCACTTCGAGGAAATCGCGGAGGAGTATTGTCCTCCTTTTTAAAACATGGCGACATAGTTCTTTCCTAGAAATATGACGTTTTTGGGAGCTTTTTTTGGCCTAAAATCAATTAGATATGACGGAAGGGAGAAAATAGGCAGAAGCTCTTCCGATTTCTTCTCGAATTTATTCAAAATTTCCATGTCTTAGGTCTAAAATAAACTGAAAAATCGTTTCCTAACTCAAATTTAGCCTAAAATGCTATTTTCAGATCAAAAATTGGAATGAAAAAGCTCTAGAATCTTATTAAGCAAAAATAATAAAAAAGCGGTTAGTTTTTCTTCAAATTGCGGCGCTTTTAGACGCCCTAGACCTAAACTAATTCGAAAAATCGTTTTCTGAGCTCAAATTTAGCCTAGGACCTGTATTTTTAGGCGAAAAGACTGACTGAAAGTGATAGAGTTGGCCCAAAAAAGCTCCCAGATGATTAGATGATCATCTCTTCGGAAGAAGTGATTCCCAGCCTCTCGCGCACCACATATGTGGCCATCTGTGTCCATCTCTCGAGCCAGCCTCTCCAATAAAATGTTGTCCAGCTGTGCAGCTGTTCTCCTCAGCTGGGGAAGCCCTCATTTTCCCACGGTAGAAGCCCGTTCCCAGATGTGCAGGTGGCTAAACGGTCCCTCCCTCTCTCCTGCAGGTGATTCCAAAAGTGACGCGCCCTCTCTGGACACCTGGGACAGCTGGCTGGGAGGGAAGCTGCTCCCAATAAAGAGAGAAAGAGAGCACCTGTGGGTACCAGCCTTTGTTCTTTTTTTCAATGACTTCATCTTCCTTATAGCCATCTGGGGCAATCGTCTTTCTATTCTTAGATCATCTTCAATCAAAAGAGCGCAAGGGATTCGCGAAAAATGTACATTTTTAGCCTCTCATAGATCTACTTTCCAGCAAATTTTGACATTTTAGGGTAAAACTGAGCCCAGAAAACGATTTTTCAGCTTATTTTTGCCCTAGGAGTTCCAAAAATGATGAAAATTGAGAGGAATAATGATCAAGAAATCCAAAGATCAATCGAAAACTTCACTAATCTTCTCATTTCTAAGCCATTTTTAGGCCAAAAATATGCATCCTAGGGCGAATTAGAACGCGGGAAACGATTTTTCAAACTATTTGAGCCCTAGGAGATCTATAAATTGATCAAAATCAAGAGGGTAGGGGACAAAGCTAAGTTTTATCAGACATTTTATATATTTTATCTTTTCCGAGCCATTTTAAAGCTAAAAATCTACTTCCTGCGGTAAATTTAAGCGTAGGAACTGATTTTTCAGTCTATTTTAGACCTAGAATGCCAAAATTTGAAGCGAAAGAGCTAGACTTTAACCTCAAAGAATCGTAGCTGATTTCAACTAGTTTGATAGGAAAACGTACAAGAGAGAGACTACAAATTTCCTGCTCAGATCACGCTCGATTTCTAACTCGATTTCTCGGCGCAAAATGAACTAAATGAAGTCACCTGATTGCTTTGATCTTTTCAATTTCTCAAATAGTCTCAAAGTCCCTCAAAGTCACTACAACTGGCAGCAGGTGAATCGCTGAGTTCAACTGCCATATCAATAATTAAGTTTTTCTGTTGTTGAGCAGACCTGGGCGGCTTGGTCTTTCTCTCCAAAGCAACTCTTCGGGGAATTACCTGCTCGGTCAGGAAATCCTTGTAGATCTTCCAGGCTTCAGCAGCGACGGAGGGAGATTCCATCGGGGGAGACAAAGAGAAGGCTGGGGATAATGGACTTTCGCGGAAAGAAACAACTCCGCCCCAATTAGATGGGCGGTACGGTATGGCGACTTTTTTCAAATGAGAAGGTGAGAAAATAAATTGTGGCTAAATGAGATTGGCGCGAGGTAAATTGGAAGTCGGAGTCAAGGAGGAAAAGCAAATCCAAGTGGAGGGGGAACGACGGGCTTTTGAGCTCATTTTTCACCTCAAAGTACGCTTTTAGAGTAAATCTGAGCCCAGAAAACGATTTTTCGGCTTATTTTACCCCTAGAACCATCAAAAATATCAAAATTTGGAGAAAAATTGACAAAGAAAAGCTAAGTTTTAGACTATCATTTTTCTTCTAAAAGGAGCTTAATTTTGAGATAGTTTCACATATTTTTAAGATTTTATATCTTCTGCAAGTTGTAAAGGAGATCAAGATCTACAACTTTACATAACATTGAAAATTAGGAAATCAATTGGAAATTTCCAAGAAATGCGTTAGTTGATTTGGGGAGGATTCTTCTGGAAGAAATACATTTTCTAATTCATTAATTTATTGTTGGCCATTCCTAGAACAAAATCTGACCTAGCGAAACGATTTTTCAGCTTATTTTACATCTAGAAAGTCGAAAAATTGAGAAAAACCGCCCCCCTTTGCCTCGACTAGACTACTTTTCGAATTGAAATCGCCGCCAGACTCGGGCTGATTAATCACTTATCCATTCTCCTCCCGTCTCAAGGTCAATTACCCCCTAATTTTTATAATCGACGGGTTTTGATCCCCGGGTGGGTTTCTGTAGGGTAGAAGCTCACCTGGGAAATGGCATACAAATTCCAAAGGAAGCAAGTCTCCCATTTGAGATTTGGAGGCAGCTTAGGCTGGTTGGAAGACATCTTGAAAGGATCGAGAACAGCTGCTCAACCATCACTTTTGGGTTCCGCCCCGCGGTTTTTCAAGGAAATCGAGGCGAAAACATCTTTTGATTTGCAAAGAGCAGCAATAGAAAAAGAGGGGGAGAGTCTGGGGCTACGGTAGCTTTGCACTTTGATCTTAAAAGGCTTTAAACTATGCATCCTAGGGTGATTCTGATCGCGGAAAACGACTTTTCAACTCAATTTAGGTCAACAAAGAAAATATCTATGAAGAGCCCAAATAAAGATAAAAATGGTTCTCCTAAATAATCAATCCTCTAATTTGAAGCGAAAATAAGCCTCCTGGAGTAAAAATAAGCCTAGAAAACGATTTTCCGTTCTATTTTAGGTCTAGACCTTGTAAAAATGATTAAAAAAACTGGACAGAAAAAGCAGGAAAGAAGAGGACCTCCTAGTTGGCTAAAAATCTCGCGAAGTGATAATTCGTCTCGAGATTACGGTAATTGAACACACATTTGGCAACAAAAGGCGGCGTTTCTTTTGAAGTCTGGACGGATCTGATGAACACCTGGCCTCCAAAAGAAGTCAACTCATCCGCCGACCACAAAGGCCTACCGACTTTTAGCCAAAAGTAGAAGATGAAGAAGAAAGCTGGATGGGGGAACGACCTCTACCACGTCCAGTTCCGGCCGTTCGCGTGCCGCCCGATCTTGCGAGCTGATAAATTCGGTGAGAGACGAGCTAGTTGAAAAGCCAGCTTTGAGAAAATTCAAACGAAATCGGGTCAAACCAGGGGGGCAGCGAAAAACCAACAAAAGCGGCACCAACTCAAAGAGAAGGAGGAGAACTTTCGGAGGCACATTTAGCTTGCCAAATGGGATGAGGAGAGGAAAGTGAGAACTCAAACCGGTTCGATAGAGAGAGAGAGAGGAGAAAAAAATGGAAGAAACTCTCTAGGTGGTCAGAGAGGGAGATTTTCTCCAACTTGGCGAAGAATCAACTACTTGATTGGAAATTCTCCTTGGAAGTAAACCTTCTGAGCAATTTTATGATTGATTTTTCGGTTCTGAAGGAAAAGCAAGGGGAAAAGGGAATACTTTAAATCTCAAAAATAGCTGGAAATTTGTTGAGATTTGACTCAAAGAAGATGCCTTTTTTGGCCAAAAGGAGAGTTTTTAAGTTTAAAATTTCCATTGCTCAGAAGTTTATTTGGTATAGCTAAATCCCGGAAATTCATTCGAAATTCGTCATCTCATTTCTTTTGTTGTTTTTTTTTTCTAATAAAATGATACGATTCGCCCCCTCTCTTATTTCCATCGATTTTAGTATTCCACCTCGTCCCATTCGCCAATATATCCATCGTGGGAGACGTGGCCGATCGCCGCCGCTTTCCTTCTCTCTTCTCCAACAATGAGCTCCAAACTCTTCACCAGTAGGCTCACTCTCCTCTTAAAAAGGGATTTGTTCAGTTCGCCGATCGAATTCAAAGACTTCATTGGTTTGTCCGTTGTACTCACCGGATTCGATTATCAAACTCAATGTGGGGGGAACTCGCTTCGACACGCGACTTCGCACTCTTCTGGCTGATCGGAATGGACCCCTCTTCAACATTTTCTCGTCTTTATTGGAAGCCGGAGCTGAGCACCGTTTTCCACAAAAAGATGACGAAGGAATGGTGAGTCATCTCTTCATTTAATGAAGAAATAAGCGTTCTAGGGTGAAAATGACCACGGGAAATGATTTTTCAGCTTATTTTAGGTCTAGGACGTCTAAAAATTATGGAAATAGAGCCTCAACAAGCTTCAAACGATGAAAAAATTCTCACGATTTTAGGCGCTTTCTTTAGTTTCATTTTAAGCCAATTTTGAGGCGAAAACCGACCTCCTAGGGTAAAATTTACCCCTGGAATCGAATTTTTAGTCTATTTTTGGTCTAGAATGTGGCAATTTGCTCAAATTGAGAATTAATTTTCAGTTTTTCTTGGACTTGGACCCCGAGGAATTTCGCATTTCCTTGAACAATCTCCGCTTCTTGTGTCAACTTCAAGGATGTCAGTTGCTTCCCAGCCTTTGAACAATGGGCAATTATTCCAGATCCTGAGGGAAGCATCAAAGGATCGATCGACGAAGAAGATGACATCAAATCGACTCGCAGCACTGGTCTCTGGTCTCGGCTCAGCAAGAAATCCACCAATTCCTAAGTTATTCTGGCTGATAAGAATGCAAATAAATACTGTTGTCTAAATACATTTTAAGTTTATTTTATAAAAACTCCTAAAATTGGTCCTAAATGGATTCAATGAAGCGTTTTATGGGCGATAAGTTTGTCAAAGAAGAAACGGACTTCCCTTCGTAAGAAATATAGAAAAACGCCATAAAGCAAAGTTTTTTATGGTTTTTCAACGAATGCAGATGGACAAGCTATTCAAAAGTTTAGAAATTGAACATTTTTCAACTTATTCAGATAAAAGGCATCAATTATTGAAAGATTTAACAGAAATCAAATCGTAAAAAGTTCGACCCCGATGACGATACCCAACACGAAGGCCGAGCCGAATGCTACGTCACCAACGACTACGACATTCTGGACTGGAACTAGATGAAGCAGCTCTCTCCTTTCCGCGACTCCATCGCTCGCCTTTGCCACATCCGTCAGATCTCCTCTTCGCTGACAATGGAGATCAAGGCTGAACTCCCGGACGTGTTCAACGAGACACTGGATCTCTGCTCCAAGATGAAAGCTTCTCTCATTCTCAAGGATGGTGCTCAACTCGTCTTTATAAAGAAGCGTTCGGTACCTCACTCCTCACAGGAGCTACTGGACCAAGAAATATCATGCCTGGTCAAGACTGGAATAATCTCGTCGATCGAATACTCTGCATGGGCTGCTCCTATCGTCGCTGTCAAAAAGGTCGATGGGACCATTCGATTGTGCGCCGACTTCAGTACGGGACTTAACGACCAACTGGAGATGAACCAGCACTCGCTCCCGACCACAGAAAACATCTTCTCTCGACTCGATGGAGAGACAATCTTTTCTCAAATCGATCTGGCAGATGCTTACCTACAGATCGAAGTCGACGAAGACGAGAAGAAACTCTTCGTAATCAATACGCACAAAGGACTCTTTGACTACAACAGGCTACCCTTCGGAGTAAAGTCAACGCCAAGGATTTTTCAACAGCTGATGAACGCTATGATCGCCGGACTCCAAGGAACGGTCGCCTATCTCAATGACATTCTGGTCACTGGAAGGAACCAAGCCGAGTACGACAGGAACCTCTTCAACCTCTGCCGTCACATCCAGGACTATGGTCTTCACCTCCGCTACAGCAACTGCTGCTTCGCGGTACCTTCTCTCATCTATTTGGGCTACATCCTCGACGCATCTGGCAAGGACGTCACTCAGGTCCGCTCGTTCTTGGGAATGCTCACTAAAAAGACTTTTATATGTCGGGAAAAGACAAACCGAGATATGGACAGAAGAAGAAGTCAGTCATTAGGACTGTTATCAGGAAGATCATTAGAACGTCGATCACTATTCCATTCGAATGCTTCACAAAGAATTTATGACAACAGCTCTTTTCATCAGTCGATTCAGTTGTACTTTCTGAAGTCGTTGAAGTCTGTTGGGTAGGAAGGGTTGGTTTGTCTTTTCCTTGTCTCAAGCCTTTGAATCTCAGCTAAATTTCTTTCTAACTTGTGTCGATAGAAGGCCCAAAAGCCACCGCCGGAAACACAGCCCATAGCTAAGAGCCAAATGGCCAGCATCGAGATATCAAAGACGGAATCTTGTGGTCGATGGAAGCCAATAAGGATCTCGTTTCCATCGTCTGAACCCAGCTCTTCCAACGTTTTTCTCAGCTCTTCCGCGTATAAAAAGAATGTCGGAATCGCGGTCGTCAAATTGATATAAGGATCGAAGAAATCGGAGAACTGAAAGCATAAAAGGCTGGTTTGATTGCAGGAAATTTTACCAAGAAATCTCTCCATTTTCGGACAAAACGTTCGCCCTTATTGATGAGAAGAATCCCCGCGCTGGCGTTGTTCATTTTCAAGTTATCTACCTACATTTTTTTGTTTTTTTTAACCGTAGACTTCTGACTTCAAATTGAGCCGCTTTCCTAAAATCTCCTTCATTGAATTGCGCCGTACATTCAGTTGCATCTGGCTTGATACGGTAATCTAACGGAACGATGCTATTATCAAATCTAAAAAGGGGAGAGAGCGATAAGCTTCCAAAAATGAGACTCTACTTACTTGAATTGATTGCTAACCGGACAAACTCTTGTGTTCCAGGGCTTGTTCCTCCACCATTTCAAGGGGTGATATTCCTTTAAAAATGTGATTTATCTCTTGGAAGCCTTGAGAAAATTAACCTCTAATCAACAGGAGCAAGTCATAGCTGGAGTCAAGCAACAGGCTGCCATTGCTAATGCTCAAAACCTTATCACGGTTAGCTTTTTTGTACGATTTGTAGCTATATCTGAATATTTTAGGATCTATCTGAGAAATGTACTCAGAAATGTATCACCAGTCCTGGAAGTCCCTTGTCTAGCTCAGAGAAGCAATGCTTACAACGGTTCGTTAAATTCATTATTTATCGCTATTATTTCAGATGCATCAATACTTTCATTTCGTCATGGGATTTGGTATCGCAATCACTTCAAAAACGTCTTTACGAAGAAGTAGACCACAGCGGCGGTGGATTTGGCGGACCAAGCTTCTCTTAAAATGCGTATCTCCAGGCTTTTTCTCCAAGTTCTTATTGTTAGACCAGATTCTAAATTAAATCTTCCATTGAAAGGTCATTAATACAAAAACACAGAAATTAGCTTTTTATCAGTTTTTGATGTTGACTCAACTCAAATTTTTATAAAAATTCCAGAGGCAAATTAAAATACACAAAGCACCACATTTCATTGGCAATTGGAAGAGAACGTCTTATTTAAAAGTAAGGAGCTTTTTAATAAACTTCCATCAACCTTTGTTTTTCTTCTTTTTGTACTTCTTTTCCACCTGAAGACTTAGATTCCTTCCTTCGAGAACAAACCTGATAGAAGTTCGATCTTTTCCAAGAATTCTGGCAAATCCCGATTTGTCTCCGGGTAGGCATTTATATTGTGAAATACCATGCAATGAGTAAACCAGTGAAGAAGGAAAATAGCCAGAATCAAGTAGAAAAGCGCTAGGAAGGAGTTGATTTCAAGAAAATTGCGAAGACATTCGTCTAAAATATAGATGGCCAGTCCGATCAGCATGGAGACATTCGATTTGCAGAGAGTTCTGAAATTTTTGTTGTAAATTTACGATCAAACGAACACATTGCGGATTTTAATCTTGGTGATTTGGCCAAAAACAACTCCAAGCAACACCAAAACCATAGTCTCTATGCGTCTAGTCTGAGCAACGCAGGCGAAAAGGACCGAAGTTTGAAATAGTCGACAAATACGAACGACAGCAAATGGCTGATCCAATCTCGAGCAGAAATAAAGGTATTTTCCATGGCCTTTTAGAAACTTTGGAATTTCTTCCTCTTTGATGAGATTCCACAGGATATATTTGTCCATCTGAAGTCTACTCTGATTTGGGTGAATCGTTCTGATCCAACGAGAGCTCACAACTTCTCGGATTGACCAATTGAGTTGAAATTTTGGCTTTTATATTGTGAAAATTCACCATCCAAAAGGATGGACCAAGCTAAAAGAATTGATTCTACATATTTTGAGATACAAAAACCCCAAAAAGTCGAACGCTGACTCGTCCGTGTATCCTTTCGATTTATTCTTTCCACGCGAGCTGTGAGCAGCAGCTGGCTGACCTAGTTTCCCCACACACAACGCCATCCTCCCTCGAATCGATTATTCAGCCATGAGTGGACATATTTCCTTCCCTTGGATTGAAGTATGGAAACTTCGACCAAAAATAGAATTAGAGCGACCAATTCCGTTGAATTTATTGAAGCCTTTTCTGGTTTGTGCCACATTGACGACTTTATCGATTTGGCTTTTATTCGAAAAGGAGACTTTATCCATGAAGCTGACCGGACCGATCAAGATTCTGTAAGTTTTTAGTCTGAACTCTAATTATCTCATATTCTAGTGAGTTCGTGAGGGATTTGCTGCCTCCAAGGAGTACAAGTCGTCCAGCAGATTATTTGTGTAATATCACTTTGACAATAATGTTTTATAGTGAGTTTAAAAGTTCTGACTTAAACGAGATCAGTTTGTTTATGTCTTTCTGCTTTCCTTTGCGTCCTGATTCGGAATATAGTCTGGAGGATCGAGTATAATCCTGTTTATTCACTATTATTATTTGAGCATTTATCAGTCTTTGGAGTTTTTGCGTAAGTCCTCGATTTTTCCTCAAGGAATTCTTTCCCTGTTTGACGCGCACCTCAAGTTCTCGCTTCCTTTCCTTCGAAAGTGAAGAATGAAGGAATAGAAGGATGGAGGCCTGTCAACTGCAAAATGAATTCATAAAAATAAATGTTTTATACCAAAAGTTCCAATTTTTCAGAGGAAAAACATTGGAAATTGATTCTAAACTTTTCGATTATTCTGATAAAAGATCTATATTCTATGCTACGTTTCTTCTGCACAATGTCGGCGCAACCAGCATCTTGAATTCGGTTCAACCTTTACCACCTTTTATCAACCAGGTAGATTCTATATAATTGATTGCAGACGAGGACTTTGAAGGTCAAAGTTCGATTGCCTTATCATCCATTTATCTTGAAAAAAATCTATTTAATCGTAAATTGCTAGGATTTTCAGATGTCAAAATTGTGTACGCTGATTGCCATCGCCGTTGCAGTAGTAAATATGGGACCATTTATTATTGTACTCTTCTCTATGACTGGAGGTCTATTCCCGATTGGAATTGGTCCAATTGATTCAAGCTTCCCAGCCCATGTAACATCTTTGACTTTAAGAACTCACAATTTCTTGTAAAATGGCCGCGAATGTAGTCTTCTTGACGGAAATTTTGTACTGATTTCGAGAGTATACTACCGTAATCCAAAATTTCAACTAAATTGGCCAATCCGAGAAGTTGTGAGCTCTCGTTGGATCAGAACGATTCGCCCGAATAAAAGAGACTTCAGATAGACAAATATATTCTGTGGAATCCCATCAAAGAGGAAGAAATTCCAAAATTTCTGAAAACTTTTCATGGAATAAAAACTTATTTCTGTTCGAGATTGGATCAGCCATTTGCTATCGTTCGTATTTGTCGACTATTTCAAATTTCGGTCCTTTTCGCCTGCGTTGCTCAGACTAGACGCATAGAGACGATGGCTTTGGCATTGCTTGGAGTTGTTTTTGGCCAAATCACCAAGATTAAAATCAACGATGTGTTCGTTTGATCGCAAGTTTACAACGAAAATTGCAGGACCCTCTGCAAAACGAATGTCTCCATGCTGATCGGACTGGCCATCTACATTTTAGACGAATGTCTTCGCAATTTCCTTGAAACCAACCCCTTCCTGGCGCTTTACTACTTGATTCTGGTTATTTTCCTTCTTCACTGGTTGACTCATTGCATGGTAGTTTCCAATAGAAATGCTCATCCAGAGACAAATCGGGATTTCCCAGAATTCTTGGAAAAGGTCGAACTTCTATCAGGTTTGTTCTCGAAGGAAGGGATCTAAGTCTTCAGATGGAAAACAAGTACAAAAAGAAGAAAAACAAAAGTTGATGGAAGTTTAAGCTCCTTACTTTTAAATAAGACGTCCTCTTCCAATTACCAATGAAATTTGGTCCTTTGTATATTTTAATTTGCCTCTGGGATTTTAATGAAAATTTGAGTTGAGCCAGCATCAAAAACTTCCTAAAACTGTGATCAAAAGCTAATGTCTGCGTTTTTGTAGCTCTTGTCGCGGAAGAAGCGAATAGAATAGCTGTGGGGAGAAAAAACTAGCTACAGTAGTGGAGGAAATGTTTTGTCTGTCGGGGTGACTGGCCCTCTATCGGGATGACTAACTTCCTACCACAACATAGATTAGTATATAAGGGCCCTCACGTTACGCAATAAATATTAGAAAAAGAAGAAACTCTCTTTCTACATGGCGACAACGGCACCTACAACTTTCTAATCCCTAAACTATGCACTCCTCGGCTACCATTCGACGCTCCATTGGTCTAGCCGCAGCAAGACTACAACGAGCACTAGATGCCGCAAAGAACTATCCTATCGACACAATCGAAGACGACATTGCTGACAATCATGGTGAACTCTTGGCTCTACACAAGGCAATCCTCAAGCCTCTGACCAAGCTACAAACACTCCATCAGCAATGGCTTCTCCTAATGGATAACGATTTCAATGAGAAAACCGTCTTTGATGACTTCATTGATAGAATAGGAGACTATACAGCTCTAGTCAGAGAAGCTGTCACAACGCTGGAGCAAATGGATACAAGAATCCACAATACGGAGGCAACAGCTGACTCCTTAAAAATCACACTTCCACATCCGCGAACTCCTCCTGGAAGTCCGGCAGAAGAAGATGCTATGCGATCACATATGATCAACTCTACCCAATCGGAATTTATCCATTCTCCAAAAGTCTTACCAGAAAAAGACTTCTCACAAGGGCCACGAATGCCACAAGGACTTCAGTTTCCTACAGCTCAAGGATTATACACCACGTTCAATGGAGGACAATCTATGGTTAATGCACATACTCCTCTGATCAATCCTCATGCTATAGCTCCACAGCTCTACAATATGAATACGGCCCTCACGCCAATTGCAGCATTGGACGCTGCCCTTCTCACAAAGTTAGACGTACCAACATTCGCGGGATCCATTGTAGAATTCCCCGAATTTTGGACTCGATTCTCTGCTCTAGTCGATTCTAAGACTTCACTTGATTCCGGATCAAAATTCTCCTTATTAAAGTCATGTCTCAAAGGCCCTGCCCTTGAATGTCTATCAGGCATTCCTGTCACAGCTGCAAAACTACCAGCTAGCTCTGTCGTTAATTCAGTCCACATACAATGATCAATCAACGATAAGACACATACTGTACAGCAGAATTCTGAATCTGCCTGATACTGATGAAAGAACACTACCACAAAGGTATGCTCAAATGAATTCCCTGGTCAGGCAATTTGCCTCAATGGACCCAACCGGTTCCCCTGAATATGGATTAGCTGCTGCCATATTTAACAAGCTTCCCAGAAACATACGCGGACGTATTCTCGATAAAGTTCCTACAAACACTAATATGACTCCAATTCAATTAATGAACATATTAGGAGGAATAGTCCGAAGAGAATTTGTAATTGATTCTATGGTGCTTACAACAAATCATCACAATGTCTACTATAATTCTGGAAAAGACTCAATCAAAAAGAAACAACACAAAGACACCAATCACAAACCTAACTTCCGAAGGATTTGTCAATTCTGTGGAGATGATCATAATCCTAAACAATGCACTAAACATACTACATATGACCAGAGAATTCAAGTATTAAAACAGAAGCACCTATGTTAAAATTGCCTGTCATCAGAACATGGAAGCAAGAACTGTAAAAGTACAAAAATTGTCAGAACTGTGATCGACACCATCACGCAGCTTTGTGCAAGCAATTACTTCAACCTCCTACCCAACATCCTGGACATTCTCCATCTCCCAAGTCTTCCAATCAATCACATCATCACGAGAACTATTGACCACCTTCTCGACAATCTGTTCCACGACATCCTCAGCAACAGAGACATCAAACTCACTTCGCAGCTGAACCAGACAATGAAACCATCCCTATTGAACACACCCTTAGCACAGAGCACTCTCTCATTGCTACAACAGTGATGGCCTTGAATCAACGATGGTCAAGACAAAAGGATTATCTGGAGAAGGATCAAGGAGAAGTTGGCTGGTGTGGCGACTGGAGGGCGGTTGGTGCCTAGCGCAGTGTTTCCTACTCATATATTTTGTGGTAAAATAAACAGAGTTTGATGAATTCACTGTTTCACTCCGATCCATCCCCCCAAGTAAATACCATCCACCACCTTCACACAACAAAAACTGAGAAATCAACGGAATTCTCTACGGAACTACCTCATAAACAAGTGGCGCTTATGTGTGCACCAGTTACTTTGAGGAACCCAGAAGAGCCCGAACTAAAAATTCATACAACGGCATTCTTTGATTCGGGATCTACCAGAAGCTACGTTTCACGAGATATTGCTCAAGCTCTTCAACTAGTCACACTTCAAGAAGAAGACGTAGTCATCAACGTATTTGGAAATCAACGATCTACGTTCAGCTCACAGCTGCATAAGATAGGACTTCTACTACAAGATAAGGAACTATATCACATGGAAGTCAGATCTCTACCACAAATTGCCCATGATATACCATGTGCTATAATGAAAAAAGTATCTCCTTCATTAGATGCAAAATTGGTAAATATGGAAAGAATCAATCCAGGGATACTAATTGGAAACGATTACTTTTGGGAACTTGTCATATCGGACCAATTCTACTCAAAACAGCTGAAAAATGGTCTCCATCTACTAAACATTCGTGTTGGTATAATTGCAGCTGGTCCATCTCTAACCATGGAATCAGTATAT
This sequence comes from Oscheius sp. JU1382, assembly GCA_932521405.1. Taxonomy (NCBI): domain Eukaryota; kingdom Metazoa; phylum Nematoda; class Chromadorea; order Rhabditida; family Rhabditidae; genus Oscheius; species Oscheius sp. JU1382. The sequence goes on from OW051475.1 coordinate 8,924,532, forward strand.
TATTCAGCCAACGAAAACCCACAAAGTCCTCTTAACAAACAAACAATTGATACCCTAGTTGAGAAATTCTGGACAATCGAAACCACTGGAACTTTGGATACATCTTCCACTGAGGAAGACAAGGAATGCATGGCTCACTTTTAACGCCATATACGATTTGACCAGTCAGAAGAAAGATTCTACGTCAAATAGGCATTTCGTATCCCCACCATTAATTTGCCATCTAACTGGAAGATCGCTTATTCAAGGCTCTGGCACACATGGAAAACACTGAACAAGAATCAAGTTAATCTAGAGAAATACCAAGAGATTCTATCGGATCAACTACAAAAGAACATAATTGAAGTGGTTACAGAACCGCTGACTCAACCAGGATTAACTCATTATCTACCACATCATGCTGTCATCACTGAAAACAAAAAGACCACAAAAGTAAGAATGGTCTTCGACGCCTCAGCTAAAGAAAAGGGTAAACTGAGTCTCAACGAAACTCTCTACAAAGGACCTGATTTACTTCCTGACATAATTGGAATCCTTTTACGAATCCGATTGGCACCCATTCTCCTATCTGCTGATATTGAGAAGGCTTTCCTGATGGTTGGACTTGAAGAACCAGACCGAGACTACACCAGATTCCTCTGGCTCAAAGATCCTACTAAGCCTCCCTCAGAAAACAACTTGGTTGTCTACAGATTTCGTCGTGTTCCATTCGGAATTGTATCCAGTCCTTTCATGCTTTCGGCAACCATACACTTCCATCTTGCTAACCAAGGAACCGAGCTCTCTAAAAAGATTCTCACCAACTTATACGTGGACAATGCTTTCATCACAGCAGCATCTCCCGAAGAAGCAAAAGAAATATATGCTCAGTCAAAAGACCTCTTCTCCAAAGGAGGAATGAATCTACGTGAATGGATATCCAGCGACCATGCAACTACGGAATTTCTGTCCGAACAAGATGGTAGAGCACCCGATGTTTGCTACAAACTGCTTGGGATTACATGGCTTCCGGCAAAGGATGTATTAAAAATGGTTCTACAACAATCCAAAGAGCAGAAAACATGGACAAAACGACAAGTTCTCCAATTTGTAGCGTCTTCATTTGACCTATTGGGTCTGCTCTCTCCGGTTATCCTGACCTACAAATTATTTCTCCAATCAATCTCAACCGAAACAAAGTCATGGGATGATCTCCTCTCTGACAACAAGATAAAAGAGTGGAATCAACTCCTCATATCAAATACAACAAAAATACCAAAAGTAGAACTGCCAAGACTCCTCGTCAAAATTCCACTGGACAAGGAAATCTCTCTTCACGTCTTTGCTGATGCAAGCAAAGATGGCTACGCCGCCTGTGCCTATTTTCGGGTAAAGTCCTACTCCTCATCTACAGTACACCTCTTGATGGCAAAAACCAGAATTTCACCACTAAAGAAAGCCCTAACTATTCCAAGATTGGAACTATCTGCTATGGTTCTAGCTGCATCTCTTGTAGACTACCTCAAAAAGGAGCTGGATGTCACGCTACATTCTACCCACATCTGGTCAGACTCAAAAGTGGCTCTTTCATGGTGTAGATCCTCCAAACATCTACCAGTCTTCATCACCAATAGGGTTAATCACATCAGATTAAAGGCCCCATCGACAATACTTCATCATGTCCGTTCTGAAGACAACCCAGCAGATTTGGCCAGCCGAGGATGTGATTTTTTAACCCTGATAGAACATATGCTTTGGTGGAATGGCCCACAATTTCTACAATACCCAGAGGATAATTGGCCCCTAGAAGAACTTGAACCTAATGAAGAAGAAAGAGTAATGACAGCTATAGAACTCTTACAAAATTCGTCTATCCAAGCTCAACCTGTCTACACCTCTATCGCGAAGGATAAGAATCAAATTCCACTAATTGATCCTAATCGATTTAGCTGTTGGAACAAAATGGTCAATACTCTGATAGTTGTGATGCTGTTTATCAATAAGCAAGTCGGAAAGAAACACCGAAAATTCCCCACTAGCCAATGGAGTGTTACAACACAACTGTTCCGAATGACTCAAAAAGAAAAACCACCGACTCCTGCCCGAATCAAACAACTCAACCTCCAAGAAGTTAATGGGCTATGGCAATTTAACACAAGAGTTGATAACTTTCCTTTGATATACTTACCTCCTGACAGTTAATTCACAGCTCCTTACATTCTACATCACCACCGTATACTTCTACACTCAGGAGTCAACTGCGTTCTCAACCAATTACGAAGGACAGTATGGATTCCAAAAGGCCGCATAACTGTCAAACACGTACTCAAAAGCAATTGTTACGCGTGTCGAAAGAAAAAAGCCAAACCATTCTCACTACCACCCTTTCCAAACCTACCAGATGCAAGAACGACAAGACCACCGTACCCTTTTTACCACTGTGAAATGGACTACCTCGGACCTTTCAACACTTCGGAAAATACAAAGGTCAACATTTGTCTTTTTACATGTCTCAGCACCAGGTTGATACATACAGAAATTGCAATTGACATGTCCTCTACGACATTCGTCAATATTCTAAGAAGATTTATAGCTAATCACGGAGCACCAAAAACGCTCATATCGGACAATGCTCTTCAATTCAAGACCGTTGCAGCAGTATACCTCACGTTACCATTAAGAGATGTCAAAGACTTCCCTGAATTAAATTCTCTGTGCATACATCACAGCATGGAATTCAAATTCATCCCTGCACTCTCACCGTGGGCTGGAGGATTTTATGAAAGAATGGTCGGGATTTTCAAAAACGCTCTAGCTCATTCTCTTGGAAGATTGTTACCCAACATTGAAACACTTCGTACCATATCAGCTGAAGCTACTACCGTTGTCAATTGCAGACCTCTTACATATGTTCCCAATGATGCTGATGATCAATATCCTACGGCTATCAGACCAATCGACTTTATAAGGCCATTTATCAATACTTGTGCACCACTATTGGAATCAGAAGAACAAGAATGGAGGCCGAAAGAAACCACACAGACAGAACTTCTAGATTCATGGTGCAACAGTACAAAACGATTGGACCAATTCTGGAATAGATGGCAGACGGAATATCTCGACTCACTTAGAGAACGGTATCAATGGCAACATGTACAAGGAAACTATCTGTCTCATCGTGCACCGCAGCTAGGAGAACTAGTACTTGTACATCAACAACATATTCCTCGCGGTCTATGGAAAATAGGCAGGGTCATAGAACTACTCGGAGACACAATACGATCAGTCAGACTTCAACTTCCCAACGGGAATGAAATCACTCGACCTCTGAGCCTCCTATACCCATTGGAAATTTCAGCCCCATTACCTAAACCACATGAACCGGATACGGAACAGTCCAAAAAAGTGAAAGAAACTACCAATCATCATCCAATGATCATAAGGAGCAAGAAGAAGAATCTGTCAACTAATCTCCTTTTTGCCGCAATCCTCACTTTTTGTGCCAACACAGCATTGGCTTTTAAATGCCCCTCTACAGCTAAGGACAAACAGATACTATTTGCAGAAAGCTATTACTCATCATCAACGACGTTGGTAAAACACCAAACTCCTAATGAAGTTATGCTATGCTGGGATTACCTCAATTGCATCGTTGGACATGTGCGTTTTACACCTCTACAGAATCGTGCCCCAAATACAGGCCTATGTGAAGAAAGATGTCATTGTTCTCCTACAGTAAACTGTGTCCCATATTCTGGTCCCAGAGAAAAGGAATCTAAAGAGGAACTTTTACCGTAACGTCTTCATGGATACAAGCCTCCATTTATATGCTCTTTCACTCCATCTATACATTGTGCCAACGAAACATCGATGACCACCCTTCCATTCATCTCCCTTCATGACAACTTCACACTCATCGTAAAAGAACTTCATACAAATCAACCCCAATTCGATCCTAAAGATACACCCGTTTGCTGAAACAAAGAAGGGTCTGAAGTAATATTCAACACGTCAATGGCAGTTATTGGCACAAAAGGATTCTGCTTTGCTATTTCATAATGACCTTTTAATGGAAGATTCATTTTAGAATCTGGTCTAACAATAATAACTTGTAAAAAAACCTAGAGATACGCATATTAAGAGAAGCTTGGTCCGTCAAATCCACCGCCGCTGTGGCCTACTTCTTCTTTAAGACATTTTTGAAGTGCTCGCGATATCAAATCCCGTGGCGAAATGAAAGTACTGATGCATCTGAAATAATAGCGATAAATAATGAATTTAACGAACCTTTGTAAGCATTGATGCTTCTCTAAGCTAGACATGGGACCTCCAGGGCTGGTGCTACATTTCTGATTACATTTTTTAGCAAAATCCTAAAATATTCAGAAATGCTAAAATTGTACAAAAAAAGGCTAACCGTGATAAGATTTTGGGCTTTTGGTTTAGGGTAGAGCACGTTAAAATATAGGAATGGAATGAAACAAATAATTAGAACCAGTACAAAACATCCTATATAGAAGAAGTCTTTCTTTTTAATGCTTCTTAGTGGTTGTACTATCGAATAACTCAACCTAATTGCAGGAAGTCTTAAAAAAATTAAAAATAACTAAGAAATAACTAACCTATTAGTGAAAATTGATGCAGAGAATATATAAAAAAGGACTCTTTCAGCAGTCTGCTCTCCAAGACAAAATATAATAAAGCTATAATTCCTAGTTAATTAGACTGCTAAAACTTACCAGAAAAGACCTATACCTAAGAATAAAAGAAGAGAACCATTAATAAAATTGCAAACATTACTTGTTTCCAAGCAATAATTATACGAGAAGAGATAAAGCGATACGGCTGTTAAAAAGCAGCCGATTCCAATCAAGGCATTCCATCGAAGCATCTAAAAAAATTTAGAATAATTTGAAGTAAAGGTATCTTCATAGTAAACTAGAAGAAATCAACAAAACATGAAACTAGTAAACCTTTGGGGCCCCAGTAGCCATGGTTCAATTTTTGTGTTGTCAGAAGGGTCGCGGGTTCAATCCCCCTTCCTGACTTACATTTTTGCTTTATTAATTCAAGTCTTTTAAAAATATTTTTTGACGTTTTGACTCAATTCACCCGCACAGAGCACACTGAATTGGCCTTTTACTGCTCCAGCTCCTCTGTAGCATTGGAATTCTCTGGCTTATCGAGTTGGTCTGAGTCGAGAAATTGGATTTTTATTTAAAGAGAATCAACTTTTCAATAGACAAGCATTTTTTATCAATAGGATTGCTCAAAAAATAAGATAATGAATTGGATAATGAGGAGATGCCAATGCATATGTGCTTATAACGCAATAAAATTGAGTCAGAACGTCAAAAAATATGAAACAAGACTTGAATTAATAAAGCAAAAATGTAAGTCAGGAAGGGGGATTGAACCCGCGACCCTTCTGACAACACAAAAATTGAACCATGGCTACTGGGGCCCCAAAGGTTTACTAGTTTCAATATTTCTATGATTTAAATTTTAAAACTGAAACTTTAAAACCTACATGTTTATTTACTTAACAGCTTAAAGCTCCTATTTCAGAAGAGAGTTCTACCGAGGTAGGAAGGGAGAGAGATATCGACGTCGTATACGGGCATTTGAAAATGTTGTAGTGGAGGTCTCAGAGGAGGAGGGACATTGAGAAGCCCGTAGAAATAGCCGTGCTACAGTTCGGTGGCCACCCTACTACAAGCCAGGAATCCGTCGTTCCTTTTAATCGTCTTACCAAGTGTCGTTCTTTTGCCACTAATTTGGCGTATGATCTTGTAGGCTTCTCTCGCATCATGTTTTCTCCAAGCAGTTTCGATGCAGGCTATTTTATCCAACCATTGTTTTTTCATTTCCTTCTTCTTTTGCCTCTGCATTTTCCTTCTCAGCCTTCTTTTTGGATGGTCTTGACACTGAGCCACTACGATTTGTTTGAAGCTGTCCCGGACTATCGGCGATAAGACGTTTTGCTTGGGTCGAGCTACTGTCAGCGACTCAGCTGTAGCACTTTGTATGCATCGTGCTAGCGGTTCAATCCCAAGATTAAGAGGCAGGTCTAAGGAGAGTTGAGACAAGCGCTCTTGATAAAGCGTCCTGGCGCCAGAAGTTGAGAAATTTCGATCCTACGCGTACTGTTCCTTTGGTTGTTTCTGTGGAGAAGGCGGACAAAGTATGACTTGTAGGCCTTCATCTTCAAAACCACCGGGAAGTGGTCCGAGTGCGTAGGGTACCTGAAGGACTGCGCAGATGTCACCCTTGACAAAGCGGACGAGCGGACGAGCATATAGTCAATCTGATGGAACAGCTTCCTCATCCTCCATTTATCCTACTGTTCGTTAGAGAGTTACTTTCTCCAAGCCCAGATGACTTGATGACTTTTGTTTGTTTTCATGACCGTCGAGCCAATGGCAAGGTCTTCTCTTTCGCAGAGATTGAATAGTTTTGTGCTGTTATCCGATGTTTCATAAGCTGGCGCAAACCATTTTCCAAGCATTTCCGATTTTTATTCCTTGTCGAATTTTGCGTTTGCATCAATTCCTACTACAGTGCGTTTCATAAATATGGGTTCACTACAGTAACCCAGTGATTTTTCTTCAATTTTTCCAATCTTTTTATTGGAACGCTTCATTACGTTGTATCACCTCCGAATTGTTTCTATTCACCATCTTCGGGCAAGTTTTTTCTGACTTTTTCGACTTCTTTTGGGTGACTATTTGACTCAAATTCTGCATTTTTCGATATCAGTTGCTTAGATGGCAGACGTGCTATAGAAATTCGACTGATGCAGTTCGACTCAGCTTGATTTCGTGATTCCAAAACACTTGAAATCTCAAAATAAGGTTGGAAATGAGTCGAGTTATGACTCAAAAAGACGTCAATTTCCACCTGTTTTTAGGATAAAAAGCGCATTTTCTCGAATTGGGCGTTTTTTGGACCAAAAGTCTCATCGTGTTTAAGTCATAACTCGACTCATTTCCAACCTTATTTTGAGATTTCAAGTGTTTTGGAATCACGAAATCAAGCTGAGTCGAACTTCGTCAGCCGAATTTCTATAGCACGTCTGCCATCTAAGCAATTGATATCGAAAAATGCAGAATTTGAGTCAAATAGTCACCCAAAAGGAGTCGAAAAAGTCAGGAAAAACTTGCCCGAATATGGTGAATAGAGACAATTCGGTGGTGATACAACGTAATGAAGCGTTCCAATAAAAAGATTGGGAAAATTGAACAAAAATCACTGGGTTACTGTAGTGAACCCATATTTATGAAACGCACTGTGCCAGAAAGTCCTTCCTAGGGATTTTAGAGAGTTCTATCCTTAGTTCTCCGAAAAACGTCTCCATCTCGACATTAGGAGCGGCGCCCGTAGGCGAGTGAGCCGAGAAGAACCATGTAACGGCATCCAGCTTCAGTTCCAAGATAGCCAGTCGCTGCGAAACAAACTTGACCGAAAAGCGGATCTCCTGGAGTGTGTAGATAGAGATTTTTAGCGACTGAAGCATCTTGGATACTACATCCTGTTGGGCAGGTTGACGCAATGTGAGGCAGTTGAAAGTAGCGGTAGTGAGGGGCGTATTAATCACCATCATTGGAAATACAGCAGTCTCAGCCCGGTTTCTAGTCGAGTGGTAACTTTGCTTGACGTTGCTGTCGACGTGAAGTATTAGCGAATCTCAATCAACCACAGGTCGGAATGTCACAAGAGGGGCCGAGGGCACAACCGCGCAAACGGCAAAATAATGTAGTTGAGGAGGATGAAAAAACAGACTTTTATTTGTCTACAATAATATGTGCATTTCTCTACAATTTAGAAGATTTAAGATCCTCACTGGAGGAGTGCTGATGCTCGTAAATGGTGGCAAGAGGTTCTGACTCTTCGCCTTCCTTCAAAAAGGCTTCAATCACTCGGTTAACTTCTTCAGGCTCATCGCATTGAACCCAATGGGAAGCTCCCTCAATTCGATGGAGTCTGGCATCTCGACAGAGCTAAAAATTATTTGAAAGTCAGTCACTTAAGGTCTAAAAATAGGCGGAAAAAGCGATTTCTTGGGGTCAAATTTACTTGAATTTTGGCCAAAAATCGTCTCAAAAAGCTCTAAAGTAACCCATTTGGTGGATTTTAGCAGGTTTAGGCATAAAAATAATCGAAAAATCGATTCCAGCAGTCAGATTTAGCCTAGGAGGTGTATTTTCAGTAGAAAAGTTTTTAAAAATTGCCTCACTTTTAAGCTATTTTCAGCTCCCTTGACCTCAACGAAGGCGTCCCCAGTCCCGAAGATGATCAGCGTCTCCGGCTTGACGAATGCCTTCTCCCCAAAAAGCGGCTTTGCATCAGGCAGGGCGCGATAATAATTAATCGCGCAGGTGAGCGTCTCCGGCTGGGAGAAGACATATTTCCAAGCTTCTAGATCCTCCTGGGTGAAGTTTTGCTTATTCCGAAGGCCGGCCTTCTTCCCGAGGAACATGCTTTTAAGCATGAAATAGTCGCCTGAGCGTGTGGCTAATTCGGGGATGTAAGGCGATTGAAACATAAACATATACCTGGAGAGTTTAAAAAGGATAAGAGTGGAGGAGGAAACTCACCAACTCTTCCAAAGCTGCATGATTCCCGAGGAGCGGAAGGCGCCTGGGTGGGGGACTTGGCAAATTATCAGCTTTTCTATGTGCTCCGGGAAGAGCATTGCAGTCCTCCAGGCGACGATACCTTTAAAATTAGGGAAATTATTCTAGTCTAAACTATTTGACTATATATCCAGGAGATTTCAACCTTTTTGGTCTATTTTCAGTTGATTTAGAGCTAAAATAAGTCGAAAAATCGTTTCCCGACCTCAAATTTACTCTTGAAATCTCAAAAATGCTCCAAAACTTTGAATTTTCCCCCTTCAAAATTGGTTGACTTACTTCCCCAATCGTGACTCAACAAGTAGCAGCTTTTGTAGCCCAATTTCTCAACAACCTGGCGAACATCATCCGCCAGAATGTCGACATTATAATTCGCCACTCCTTTCGGCTTCTCAGACAGATTGTAGCCTCTCATGTCGATCGCGACACATCTAAAAACTCTCATTTTATTGGAGAAAAGCCTAATTTTACCTGTAATATTTCTCAAAATGTCTCAATTGGAATCGCCAGGAGTACCAAAATTCGGGGTAGCCGTGGAGCATCAAGAGGAGGGGAGCATCGTCTCTTCCTGTCTGCACGTAGTGCAGTTTTACGCTCTAAAAAGTTGATTTTTTTTCTCAAAGAAATGGGGCCAAATTGATTAAAAAAAAGGAGGCTAAAACTCACCGAAAGTTGAAGAAATCCCTCGTTCCAGCCTTCCAAACATTGTGGCTTTTTGTGCTCAACTTTTGCAAAGAATTTGCTCCCAAATTTAAGCCGCCCAAGAAGCAAAAGACTGGCCGTATAGGTCGTCCAAACGAGTTGCAAAGTTTTTCCCAAACTCCATTTGAAAAGTCGGCTAATTAGGCCCATTTGAAGGAGCAGAGGGCGCTAGTAAACAAACGAACTTTGTGTACTGTGACCTTATCGCAGCAAATCAATCGATTGTCATTCTGTTGTTGAAAAACGAGAAAAACTCGGCTAGAGTCTAGGTTAGAGCAGAAAAGACTCGAATTCTTTGAGAATTTCGCCATTTAATGATTGAGAACATGTCAAAATTATTGAAATAGGATGGATAGGCGATGAGATTAACGTAATTGCACGTATTTTTGATGCACAGAGAGAATCAAGAAGAAAATCATGTGGGAGGGAGAGCAGGTTGCAAACGCCCGGAAAAAGATCCTCTCTTTCCTCGTAAAGATGCTCTAATATCCTCTTTTTTCCTCCGATTTCAATCTCAGCCACTTCTTTCTCTAGTCGTTCCATCTCTAAATTCCTCGGTAGATCTTCTTCCTCCGGTCTTGTTTCCAACTCTAAGTCGCTAAATTGGTCAAGATTGGATGGAAGATAGAGAGCATTTAGATGAATCTGTGGCCAGAAAAGTTCACTAATCTCGATTGCCCTAGAAAAAATGGGCTTCTGATCCTAACTTAGCTTCTATTTATTTCACTTTTATTTCTCAAGCTTCTTTTCATTTTGCTTTCATAATTCGCTTGTAGCATCTTTTCCCGCGCATTTGCACCTGCGATTTCTACCAAAGCGCAATATTGCGTCGTTTTCCGTGGTTGCATCCATATTGTGCAATGCAAGTTTTTCAGCTGTATCTTTTTATCTTTCTAATTTTCATTTTCATTTCTTTTCTTCCAGTTTTTTGTGCAAAAACAATTATTTCAGAGAAAATGTCCAAACCTCAGAGGAGAAAGGACAACGCAAGAGGAGCCAGCAGCTCCCAGGCGGCTGGTCTCCTAGGAGCCGGAGAGTTTATTGGCTTCGATATAGGTGAGTCAATCTTTTTTTTAATTTGAGGAAGTTTTTCTTATTTTCCAGGAGTCACAAATGTTTTCGAAGCGGCAGATTCTGAATTTGTTGGATTGGATGGAGAGGCCTCGATTATTCTCAAGAAATTGTCAAAGAAGGATCCACAGACGAGAGAGAAGGCCCTCCGAGAGCTGGTTGAATACGTCACTGCAAAGGACAGCGTCAAGATTGAATCAACTTTCACCTATTTTTCGACAGCTTTCCCCAAAATGTCATTGGTTAGTTATTTTTAATAATTAAACCTTATGTTTTATTGTTTTCCTTATTTTTTCAGATTATAAGCGTTAAAAATGATAGTAAATGCATGATTTTAGGATGGAAGTGTCACAGTTCGCCAGTTGTCTCTCAAAAATATGATGCTTTTCATCAATAAAATGAAGAAATCTGCTGAAAAACAACTAAAAAAGGTACGAATTTTCCCCACAATTTAATAATAATCAATTAATTTTTAGCTTGTTCCGTATATTTTGATAGCAACTTGCGATATAAGTGGGATAGTTGCTTCTCAAGCCGACGAACTCCTCAAAATCTGCTTCCCAGATGGAAAATCAGAAAAAGTTAGTCATGTTTATTGGGTTTTTAGCAATTCAGAGTAAAATTGAGAATTCAATTTTTCAAAACATTTTATGTCTAGAATCTTCAAAATTAGTCTTAAAAAATTGATTTTCTGGGAAATAGTAGCCATCTTAAAATTTCTGCTTACAGGTCGTACAAATCTTCGCCGAAGAGACAGCCAACGTATGCTTGGAAATGATTTCCCAATCACATCTTCTCTTCATGGCGCAGAGATACGACGAGGAGGAGACGACAATTCAACGGGAGAGTAGAATCACCTCCGAAACGTTGAATCTCCTCTCAAAATTGGTTGAGAAAAGCCCAAAAGCCTCTGAAATCGGCGTAAAATTGTTCGAAGATACGGCCCAGATGAAAAAATATCTCGCCAATGGACAACCGCTTCAGGTTAGCTGATTTACCCTCATTTTTAAACAATTTTAATGCTTTTTAGGTTCAAACGGGTCTTCTAAACCTCGCCCAGAAGATGCCGACCTCTTGCAAACTTGCTGAGAGCCAAATAGTCAAATTCGCGTTGGAAAATCTTGACAATCCGGAAGCGACAATTGGAACGGCGGCATTCAATCTCTTCACATTCTTGGTCTCCCAGCAGAAGGAGCACTTTTTCGAGACATTTGATGTGAAGAAGCATCTCTCCGCCAGACTGTTGAGCATTGTGAGGAAGAAGCACATCCATTGGAAATATTGTGGGCCATTTCTGCTGCCGTCATTGGGCGCCATCTTTGAACAACTTCCAGAGGAGGAAGCGCCCCTCTACGCGCTCAATTTTCTTGTCTCCTTCGCTGACAACATGCCATTTACAGTAAGTAGCTTTTTTTCTTCTAAATTTGGATCATTTTCTTTCTCAGATTGCGTCAGTTCCCCTCACAAGCTGGTCAGCTGCCTTTGCTGAATGCTTCAAGTTCTTAGTCTCAAAGATAGCCAGCATTGGGGGAAGCACAACCGAACAGCTGATTCCAATCTTCAATAATACGATTAACAAAGCAGATTTGAGTCTGGACGCTGTCCAATATGACTTTGTTTATTTGGTCCAATGGTTTTGTGAGAAGAAGCTCCTTCCAAAGCCCCAATTCGTCTCGTTTCTCAACCATTTGGAGTCGAATCTCACCAGCAAGGTAGGCTCTCTGTTTTTTTCTTTATTTCAGAATGTTTTATTTGATTTTTCTATAATATTGCAGAACATCAAAAATGATATTTTTCAGAGACCTCAAACGGATGAATTGATCACCAAACTGTTCTACCTGGGACGCGACGAGCTGTGCACTTTCCATTGTGACGCATTGAAAAAGGATGACGTCGCCCTCTCCTTTATTTGTACTCTGGCTGGCGTGAGATTAGACTACTTTAAAAAAGTGATTAACGAAGTTGACATCATGAAGATACTGTCGAAAGAAATCCGACCGTTTTCGAAGCAAGATCACGAATATTTGTCTGTTGTTGTCCTAAGGCTCTTTGAAAACATGAAAACGGTAAGCGCAGATTTTTTTTTGGGATAGACAGTAGTTTTTGGCATTTTCCAAAGAAACATCAATCCTCTTATTTTTCAGAATCCGGTTGACATTCGAGAGGATTTTCTTCTCTCAATTCTGGCGCTAATGAACACCACGGTGCCGAAGATAGAATTGGGAAATTTTATGACGAGATTGAATTTGGATATGAACAATCCTCGAGTATTTATGCGATTGCTAACGGCTACAAATGGCAAATGTGCTCGGCTCTTCGATGAAATCTTTCAAACATTTGAGGTTTGTGGATTATTTTGCCTTTTTTGGATTTTTTTTTCACTTTTTTTTTTTTTAGGAAAAAACAAGACTCGAAATATTGAAAATGGTCTTAGAGCAAGGCAGCTACAACAGTGTTGACTTCATCAGTCGAACTTTGGAATCAATCGAGGTAGCTACAGTAATCCCAGAGATGATTCAAATTTCAGTGGGATGAGCTCTCAGCTGAAAACATTTCTAACTGGCTTTTGGTGCAATATTTCGATCCGGATAATCCTGACTACACCGATCTGCTGTCGGTCTTCAAAGACTTCCCGCCGCTTATAGAGTCTGTGGAGGAATACCTTCCCAGCTGCTTCAGTTCAATGCCTACGGCTTATGAACCGACTGCTGAACCTCCTCTGATGGACAGAGTCCTCCTACTTGAGAGGACGTTGCCTGAAGTAGCAAAGAGCCTACTCGTTTCCGAGAGCTTTTTAAACCACGTTCTAAAGGAAGCGGATAATGCTTTCGTTGTGAGGGAGATGTCCTCCCTACAGCCCTACATGGTCACTTTCACCCCAGCTCACTCGGACAAGCCGTTCAGATATTCCACGTTGAATAATCGGCTCCTAGATGTGCCTGATGCAGAAGCCATCTTCTTCATGGATCGAATCATACTATCAATTCCTTATTATATCTCTCTCATGCATACCTTAGCCGATAGAAGAGATAAGAATCTCATCAACGGGATGGAATATACCATAGCTCTACTGATGATCCTCGAAGCCTATTATTTTCTGATTAAAGAATCGGAGGTTCTTGATTTTGATCAGGAAGATCTCTCGGACTATAGCAAATTGATCGGTCTGATTGACCAAATGATGAGCAACGAGATGGTGGGTTACTGGTATATTCATTGATTTTTTGTTTAAATTTAGGTTGAAAGACTATGTGGAGAGGTGGATATCTACTCGGATGTGAGTTTTTCACCTTATTTAGGGGATAATTTTCAATCATTCTTAAATTTAACTTTTCAGGAGCCTAATCTCTTCGAAAAGGCATTCACGCTGCTTACAACCGATTCAGCCCTAAAATATGCAACATCCTTCCTTACCATTCAGCACATGTCCCAATGCAGGAAAGGTATAATCATACTGTAAATTAATCTTTTTTTAGAGTTTTGTGCGAATCCGTTGAGCATTACGCCAGACGTGCCGATGAGCGTCTATTGGGCGATGAGGATGCATCCTCCGTCGAGGCTGGGAATGGATATGAACCAGAAATTTTTGATTCAATACTACACGGAAACAGAGGAGATTCCACTGAATTTTATTACGGCTGTCCAAGAGTTTAGCGTCCAAGATCCTTATTGGCAGGAAGATGTGAAGATTTTTGATGTAAGAGCGGAGCAAGAGTTGGTCTGGGAGTTGAACATAGCCATTCTACAAGCGGCCACATCAGCAATGAGAGACCACTTCGCCATTCTGGGACCAGAGCTCTTGGATTGGATTCTGTGCGGTCAGGTGGCGGCATTTGAGTCGGTCGATGTCATCGTCACAAATCAACGGCCGAGGACCATTCGGTCGGAAGCTTTTATCGGAAATCTTCTGCTGCTCTATCGACAATGCTGCGAGACCAGGGAGAGAGTCGGAGAAATCGCCTTCTCTGTAAGTTTTTTTGTTGGGTTTAGGGCTGGAAATTTGACTTTTTGGATGAAAATTTTCTATATTTCTCATATTTCAGGACTGGGAGGATTTCTATTCGCCGCACATCACTCAGATCTTCCTTCGGATTTGGGATGCTCGCCATCTGAGTCCGCAATCGGCCACCACCTTGGCAACCAAGGAAATCTGTCGAATTGTCAGCAAATTCGAGGATGTTCCGCCAATCGTCGCTCTTCTTGGCGATCAGTCGACACGATTTATACCAAACGAGCAGAATTTCCTGCTGGTCTCGCGATGTATGCAGGGACTCCAATCGGGTAACTATTTGGATGAGTTTTCCTCTCTCAATATGCTCAAAATGTAGGCTTTTCTCTTCGGTTTTCATCTTATTTTGTCCTTTTTTAGAAGCGCTGAGAATCTTTATCGCCTCGAGAATGGCAAGTTTGAAATTGAAGAGAAGGTCTCGGAATCTGGTCCAAGAAAGCTGAAGGTGAATGGCGATCTGCTCCGAGTGATTGAAAACAAGGGAATGAACGGTCTACCTCGCTTCGGCTGCTTCCATGTGGCCCTTTGGCCTCTCCTTACCGATGAGCTGATAGATGAGGAGAAGATCCTCTATTCTGAGGCTGTTACTCCTTTGGTCAAGATTGTTCTCCCCGAATTGATTGAGTACTTGAGCTTGGCGAATCCCAATGAAAAACATCTGAACAATATACTCGGAAGTCACTGGGACTGCTTCTTGACCATAATCAAAGAGTTAGTCTTTCTTTCTTTTTTTTAAATTCGACTGATTCAGCATGTGTGTGACTATCCCAGCAGCTGTTCGAAATTGGTACAATGGGTTGCCTAAAAATACGGCTCAGATTGTTCAAAAGTTCTTCCTCGAGCATATTTGCAAAGATATTATCAACGAAGAGATTCGGCGGCTCAAAGATGACAGTAGGAAAAGCTCGATAACGGGCAAGGAATTCAAGGTAAGGCAATATTTTATTCTCGTCGAGGGGCTACCAAGGATTCCACGGAGAATTACTCCCTTTTATAGGGATTACCATAGCTCCTCTGATATAAAAATGCTTAAATTTCCTTCTGCTTTTGAATGAGCAGTTACTCATAAAAATCAACCAACATTTGCAGATCAAAGTGGTTCCTCATGCGCGTCAAGTAATCGCTGAATATCTGGTTGAGGACACGAGGATGGTTTTGACCATCAGCTTGGCTGAGAATTACCCGCTCTCTGTTCCTGAAATCGACATCGAGAAGGCGATAATGCCCTCGGCTCGAGTGAAGAAATGGCTGATCCAAATCACCTCCTATCTCTTCTATCAGAACGGGACGCTCATCAACGGCATCCGGAAGTGGAAGCAGAATGTGGATAAGGACATCGAGGGAGCGGAGAATTGCAGCGTCTGCCTGGCGACAATCCACTTCGAAACCCATCAACTGCCGAAGGTGATGTGCAAGCAGTGCAAAAACAAGTTCCACTCCGCCTGTCTTTATAAGTAAGCGCGTTGGGTTCAAAAACTGCCAAATTCATTTCCAGATGGTTTGAGACCAGCCACCACACGCAATGCCCTCTTTGCCGAACAAGCTTCACTTAGAATGCTTCGGGGTCTTCATGATTCTTCTACTTTGTTTATTTGAATTTATCTCGGTTGAGTATTTTTCGGATTAATACCGGTATGACCTTTTCCCCAGTGTCATTCACACTTTAATAATAAAAATCCATAGTTTTTCCTTCAAAAACAAGAGCAAATTTGACCGTTTTCCAGCTATTCTAGGGCTATGAAGCAGTAAAAAAATGGGATTTTTCAACTTATTTGAGCCTAGGAATGACCAAAACTAAAGAGAAAAGCTTGAGATTGTGGTAGAATCGAGTTGTAGCTCAGTTTCTAACTCAAAATATGCCTAAATTTATACATTTTAGGTTAGTTTTAACAGGCGGAATTGATTTTTCAACTCATTCTAACCTAAAAATGACCAAAATTACAGTACAAATTGCCTAGAGCGGTTCATAGAGTGATTTTCTTTTAGAAATAGCTTTTCTCCTTGATTTCTGGAAAATAGTAGTCATCTTCGTGTCACAGTCTAATAAGGTGGTAAGAACTCTTCCCCCAGCCAATGCATATGGAATGGGTAGACCCCCTAGCCAAGGAAAGGGGGGAGCGTTTTGCATTTTTGATTGACTTTTTTTGGCAATATCTCCTCCCCCACCCACACTTCCAGCAGGTCCCCCGGTAGCCTCAGCGCATGAAAGTCGACGTCCAATTTCTGCCGCCGACTGAATGAGCCATGACGCCATGGATTATGCTCATTTTCTTGGAGAGAAAGACTATCAACAGGTGCTTTCTCTCCTTCTTTTAATCAATTGAACAACCATCGACTACCGTAGTATCGCCGGAAATCGCGTCATTTCAGAATGTGAAATCGCAAAACCGCAAGAGCTAATTGATTTTTAATTGCGGCATTACAGGAATCTCATCAGAGTTTCTCCGTTTATCGTAAGCCAACCAGTTCAAATCCTACGAGTTGAACGTCTAATTTGGTTGTTCTAGGCTTAATATGAGCTAAAAAATCGTTTTCAGGCATTAATTTTACCCCCTAGATGCATATTTTAGGCTCAAAACTCGCTTAAATCTTGGAAAAGTACCTCCTTGGTAGCCGTTTTTAGGAGAAATCTGACCTCGGAGAACGATTTTCCAGCTAGTTTTAGCCCAAAATCCAAAAGGGAATACTAAGAGTTCAGTGACTTGATAAAAAATCTCAGCCTTATCCACTCTTTCTCCAAACCTCACAAAAGCAGAGATCTTCCTGCTCGAAAGTGAATTTTTTGAGCAAAATGATGGAGAAAAGCATCGAAATCTCCATTTAAAATGTGTCAGAATCATTCATGCCTTCAAAGATCCAAAATCAAGCGATTTGAGTCAGCAATTTAGCTAAAAAATCAATCTTCCGAGGGTAAATTCAAGCGATTTTTCAGCCTATTTTTGGTCTAAAACCCCTTAAAAAAAGGCGGTAGTTTTTTGCCTTGCTTAGGCCTTAAAAATAAACGACGATTATCCCTTGACCGAGGCTCTTTGTTGCTAATTATACTAGTGCCGGGCCGCCCGCTAATCAGGCATTTCTGCCGGCGGTAATTGCTTTCTCTGTTTCAGCGCCACTCATCGCCCCCCACTGTCGTGAAAAAACTCTCTCTCTCTCTTCTCCTCTCCACGCACGGGGGGACGGTTGGGCTCCGGTGTCAATTCAAGCGTTATCCGATGCGCACAAATGAAATGTTCAACAATGGGCTGAGGGAGAAGAAGAGAGAGGGAAAGCCCAATTGAAAGTTGTGGGCGGCACCTCACAATGACGTTTATCGGGTTCTTCTCTGACCAGTCGATTTATGACCGCCGACTCTTCATCCTTTGGTTGTTCTAGGCGTAAAATGAGTTGAAGAATCGTTTCCAGCGGTCAAATTCACCCTAGAAAGCTTATTTTTAGGCCGAAAATGCGCAAGAAGATCGAGCTAAGAACTTCTGCTTCTGGAACGATAGCTTCCGCTTGTTTCCTGATGCTTTTCCTCCAATATTAACGCTTCTAGGGGTAAAATGAGCTGAAAAATCGATTTCAGGGGTTAATTTTACCCCAAGAGGCATAGTTTCGGACCAAAAATTGAGCTCAAAGTTCTAGATTTCGAACTACCATCGATTTTAAAATAACTGTAGAGTTGGTGCCTATCTGCCTGCTGATTTTGATAAAATTTGATGCTTCTAGACCTAAAATAAGCAAAAAAATCGTTTTCCGGGCTTAGTTTTAACCTAGGATGTTTAATTTTTTAGAAAATTAACTAAAGTTGGAAGATTAGCTAGTTTCAGGGAAATGTTCAGCGTTTCCTCCATCTTCGCGTTAAAATTTAAAAATTGTCTCGTTTTTTCGGCCATTCGCCTGGAGGCAATGAATTTTTACACCGGAAGAGCCATAAAACCGGCCATAAAGCATCGCCAGAAAACAAGAGGGAGTTCGCGACATTCTCAATTTATTCCAGTCGGTCACATGTCGACATCTCTCTCTCTCTCTCTTTCTTCATTTTCTTGTTGACACTTGGCCGACAAAGACGGAGGAGGAGGGGAGGAAACTAATCGCCAATTGTTTTGTAAACAACTCGTCTCATTTCTTGACCGTTTTTCGGAGAAAAAAAGGGCTTGGATTAGTCCCCCTGGAAAGAGCCTCGTCACCCCAAAGAGCAGAGCTACTCGAATTTCCCATGTTCGTGTCGAAAGCTTTCCATTTCACAGCCAGGAGAGGCAGATTTTGCACAACCCGATAGGCTTGTGGGATTCTTCTTTATTTCGGCTTTAATTTCCTGTTTTTCTGCTGCAGAAATGGGCGCTGAGTTCGAAAAGCTGCATTAAAAGGTTTTCAAAAGATTTAAAATTTTCAAAAAAAAATCCGCGCTGAGATGCTGTATAGTTTAACTAGGAAAAGAACTCTTTTTGGTGAAAATTCCGCTCAGTTTGATCTCTTTTTAGCGCTGGCATTAGCCTAATGATAGGCAGAAGTGAAAAATTTAGCCAATTCCGGCTTGGGATTGCAGCAGATGAGGCCAATAAGCAAGCAAAAGTGTCATTTTGTGTACCCGGCACCAACTTTAGAGGCCGTTTTCCTTGAAAATGCATATTTTTCCACTTGGGATGGGCTGCCAGATGGCTGAAATGCGTCTAGTTTGATTCCTCTTATCGTCTCTGACTCCTAATTTTAAGCAATTTGACTTAGAATAAGCTTCTCGGGAGTAAATTTGAGCCAAGAAAACGATTTTTCAGCTTATTTTAGGTCTAGAATAGCCAAAATCGTCTAAACTTCAGACTTGGATTCACAAATCGAGTCGTTTTCTGGTCGAAGCCTGTCTAAAAATCGTTTAGTTCCGTGGAATTGTCACAGATTTCACTTCCTAGTTCCCCCTCTTCCCCATCTGAATCTGACAGCCCACACCTCCGCTCTCTTTCTCTCTCTCTCTCTCTCTCTCTCTCTCTCCTTCTCCTGTATGAATCAGCTACCTTGACAGGTGCAGTTCCTTGGCTGATTGAGTTGGCCCGTAAAAAGTCAGAGGCACCGCCTTCTTTCTATCCCTCCGACTGGAGACCTCAGCCGTCAGCTCCTCAAAACTAGCAGAAATTTCCAAAAAATTAACGGTGGGTTAAAATTAAATCATCTTTGCTCTATTTTCATCAATTTTGCTTGATCTAGGTCTAAAATAAGCTAAAAAATCGTTTCGCGAGGTTAAATTTACCCTAGGGAGGTTATTTTTAGATTAAAAGCGATAGAGTTGAGGCGATAGGTCGTTTCTTTCTAAGTAAGGCATTTGTCGCTTTATTTCTTTTTTATTCTATTTTAGTTTCTAATTTTCTTAATTTTTTGATGATTCTAGACCAAAAATAAGGTGAAAATCTTTTTCCGCGGTCAAATTTACCCTAGGTGGCTTACTTTCAAGTCAAAAGACTACCTGAAAGCGATGGAATTGGCCTATGTTTTGAATTGAATTTGTGTCTCATTTCTCTATCAATTTTCTTCAAATTTTGATGCCCTAGGCCTAAAATAGGCTGAAAAATCGTTTTCCGGGGCCAAAATTTAGCTGGAAAGCATCTTTTGGGCTTAAAATAGCCAGCTATGAGCTGGCTTTGCCCCCTCTGACTTGACAACTGGACACCTCTCGCCTCGCCAATTGAAGCCCTCATAAAGGCACGCGAATGGCTAATGGATGATTGAGCTATTTTTTGAGAGAAGGCGGCTTAACGCCATGTAATTAACCATCAGCGCCACTGTTCTTTCGCGGGAGATACCATCAAACTTTCAAATAATATTGTGGTGGTTATGGTAGTTCCAGATTTTTGGTTTTCGAATCTCTCGGGCTGGCATTTAATTATTACAGTAGCATTTCTGGTAATCTCAATTAGGAGCAGCTGCAAACCAAACTTCATTCTGAATTTTTGAATCGGCGGGAAGATGAGAAGAGCTCCTGAATACTGTAGAATCTCGAGAATAAAGCTACAGTAGGATCCCAAGTTTGAACTCTCCTCGATCTTTTTTTCGAAAGAACAATATATTTGAGCCGAGAGGCTTTTGTAATTACTTCATGCGGCCATAAATATGGCAGTCGGCAAGTCAATTACGGCCCTTCGACTATTCAGACTCTCACTCTCTCTCTCTCGGCTCGTTTTCTGATGAACTTTCGCTCGAGGGGAGCAGGTGAAAACTCCTCCGACAGCCAGCTCACTTTCGCAGAATTTCTTTTTCTCAGTTCTCTCACTCTTGATCAGTCGGATGGCTACAGTAAAAGCCTTCTAAGAGGGATTTCAGGCCATTTAGCTAGCTATTTTGAACAAAAACCACACTTTCTAGGTTAAATTTGAGCGCGGAAAACGATTTTTTTAAGCTTATTTTAGGCCTAGGCCAGCTAAAAATGACCAACTCTGTCTAAAATAAAAGGTCGGATAGATCCAACCTTAAATTTGATCCTTGATTTTCAAGATTTTGCCTGATTTAAGTCGAATTATGGATGAAAATCGTTTTTTGGACTTTGTTTTATCCTAGGAGTCCTATCTCTGATTCAAAAGTAGTTTAAAACTACAGTAATCTGATTTCTGGAAGGTCTAGAAAAGATTGCTTGACTTAACGAAGGGCTTCTTTGATCCTCAAAAAAGCGGAATCCCCTGGCCCATAGTGTTTGCTGGCTGAAAGAGCTTCCAAATCCCCCGGTCGGCTTCACGGTTAAGACTCGAAATTATTAGGAAAAAGGGATTGCATTCTCTTTGTTAAAAACGCCCCCCGATTCCTTCTGTGCAAGACTGAAAGAGTAATCTCCTTGGCATCAATTGACGTCAAAATCCTGAGTGATCTATGTGTGGCGATTTTCGGATTTCTCAGCTAAATCCTCAGCCAACGCACGGCTTGCCGCGAGAAGGGCGACTAATTTATTTTAGCTCTTTTTTTCGCGAAATAATTTGAGTTCAATTGTGTGGCATCGCAATTTTCCAGACTCTAGTAAAATCATCCTTTCTTTGTCAAATTTAGCCTATTTTTAGTGGTTTTAGGCCAAATATAAGTTGAAAAATCGTTTGTAGCATCAAATTTACTATAAAAAGCATATTTTTGCGGCAAAATTGAGCAAAAACTAGCTTACTTGGCGCAATTTCTTTTTTCTTGATTTTTCTTTCCTCAATTTTCTCCTATTTTAGTTGTCCTAGACCTAAAATAAGTTGAAAAATCGAATTCTGCGGTCAAATTTACCTATGGAAGCATGTTTTGCGCTCAAAAAAGTGATTAAACGTTTAATAATTAGATTTCTTTCTCAAAGCTGAGAAATAGCTTTAAATTGTACTAAATTCTGTCACTTTTAGAGATCCTAGATCGGAAATAAGCTGGATCATCGTTTTTCTCATCAGATTTAGCCTAGAAGATGTGCTTTGAGCCCAAAAATCAGGTTGAAAGTAGACTAGAAAATCACGAAGAATTGCTGTAGCTAGTCAGACCATTTTTTTCGCTCAATTTTCTGATCTCCTTTGCAAAATCAAATGAAAACAAAAAGATTAAAATGAGCTGAAATTTACCTCCACCCGCTGTATCTAATCTCCCGTTCAGCCACCCCCTTCCGGATATCGTAATCCCCTTTTTACTAATCTCTCCGCAAAAATACATAACAAGCCCTACTCAGCGACTCCCTCTTTCTCGTGCCTTTTCAACAGTTTATTAAATTCAAAATTTCAGGAAGCCTCAGCTGGAAGACAAAGTCGTTCAAAATTCAATTTCTTCGGAATATCCGGCAGAGAATGAGCAGGGAGGATGAAGGATCCAGCAGGTATTTCTTTTTTTTGTAAAGCCACTAGGTTTTTCTCCTATCAAAGGTTTAAAAAAACGCGCAGAATTTGATTTATTTAGATTTTAGGGGTGGTTTTCTACAGTAATACTCAAAATTTTGGCTAAAGAATTCAAATTTTAGCGCACCGAGAAAAGGTTACTGTAGAAAATTGTTTCTTCTTTCTCAAATTGGCTATAGTATCTGGCCGTTTTTACTATCTAATCAACTGCTTTTTGAGTTGCCTACAGTAATCACGCGAAAAATTGGAATCGATGTTTCCACCTGTCGGTGAATGCGTTTTTTCCCTCTGAATTACTAATTGTTCTGGTAAGTTTTCTTCTACTTTCAGCTGTCTTAGGCCTAAATTAAACTGAAAAATTGCTTGGATTTACCGTAGGAAAAATATTTTAAGCAAAAAATAGGTGATTTGGACAATATTTTTTCAAATTCTATCACTTTTAGCATGGCAATACGCAGCTTAAGGTAAATCTAAGCCTAGAAAACGATTTTTCAGTCTATTTTAGGTCTAGAACCACTGGAAATGAACTAAATTATGAAGAGACGAGAAAATCAGAAGCTTCCGATAGTTTTCTCTCTTTGTACGAGATTTTTTTGAATTTCTTAAATGTTGTCGCTAATTTCCTGCAGCTTCGATGAGTATTTTCGTATATCCTACGCAGATAATCCAATTGGAAAAGTCTTGCTGGGTGTTCGATTGGCATTCATCACAGAGTTCCTTCAGGAACATGACGTCTCTGCGCCCGGCCTCTCCTCGCCAGGAGTCCAACTCGACCGAAGAGAAAGACGAGCTAACCAGTCGGCCAGGTCCACTCCAGCTTCTGTTCAGCCGACAATCTTCCAAACGCAGTCGGTCTCGAGGAAGTCTCGTCGAAATTGGTAGGTTTTTGGACATTAGGGGGATCAAGGGGATTCAAAGTTCATTAAAGAAGTCGAATAGAAGTTGCAGAGGCCAGCGAAATCGAACAGCTTCCATCACCTTCGGGATCTGCTCAAGACGCCGTCGAGACTCCAACTAGGAGTAAAAGCAAAAAGTTTACTGGATTCGCTTCAAGGTAAGCTATTTTTGAAAAATGAGGGGCTTTTTCGACAGTAATCTAGTCTTTAACTCTTTTAATCAAATCATCCTTCCTATTCGGGATATAGTAATCATTCAATTTAAAGTGCGGGGCTTTTTGCAGTAAACGTTTCTTATTTAAGATATTTTTATTGACATTCCTCTTTAAAATACAGTAATTCTTAAGGCCTAAAATGATCAAATTTTGACTCTAAATTAAGACATTTTTTCCAGATCGGTTCGCAAATCCCAGTGGAGACTCTTCAAGCATCGGACCTTCTTTGGGAGTCGAAACAGCACAAAAAATAAAAATCAATTGTGAGTTTTTTTTCTCTTTAAATTGGGGGGAAACGTGATTTTTGCGAGCTTCCTCTCTCTCTCCTTGAGTTTTCGCCACCACCTGCCGCCGCTGATCTCTTTAGACAATCCACTCAGCGGCGGCTTATTAAAAAAATAACCAGCAGCCGGCCGGACTAATTGAAAATGAATTATACCCCCGATAGAATGAGATGAGGGGGCGGCGGCTACCGTAAGACGAGCCGAAGTGAATGAGAATTAGGAGGTATTTCACCTATAATTAGGGCTCCCAGGGTAAATTTGATCGCAGGAAATGGTTTTTCAACATAAATTAGGTCTAGGAGAACTAGAAATCGCCAAATCTGAGCAACTTTATCGACGCTTTTGTGATCATTTTGAACTAAAATTATGATTTCTAGGGTAAAATTAAGAGCGGGAAACGATTTTTCAGCTTATTTTAGGTCTAGAATCACTAAAATTGGCTCAAAAGGTGGGGGCAGAACTGTCCTCTATCTTCTAGTCGAACCTGTATCCTCCAATCTTTGATTTCCACCCTCTTTCTCTTCCCTTCGAGTCCTTTATTCCTGAATAATCCCCTTAGCCGAAAATCCGAAGAGTATATTTTCTAGCCTAAAATTACCCGCGAATGACGTCTTTTGTCTACTGCCTAATCCAGGCTGGTGTCCTTTCAAAATTCTTGTCTCTCTCTCCCCTTTCTAATTCGACATTTCCTTTTCTCTCTCTCTCTCTCTCTCTCTCTCTCTTTCTCGCCCAAATTGGAGAGCCAAAAACCGTCTTTTTTAATTTAATTTCTAGCTGGGAATGATGGATGAACGAGAATGGATAATTATAACAGCCATTGCGAATATCAAGAGTTCAACCGCTCGCTTTTTGGGGGACCCAAGTTTATAAATAAAAATGAATTATTTTCTAAGAGAATTTGACTCTTTCTTTTTTTAGCCAAAAAATTGGATCTAAAAACCGAGTAGACCTATTGCTTTTTGACCTCCAGTCTCCTCGACCACAAAAAGACCAAACGTGAATGTGGCAAAACTATCAGAATAATGACCAAATAGCCGGCGATAATTGTGCCATTATGGTGGCTCATCGTTTAATGGCTCTCTTCTCGTTAATTAATGACTGCGAGAGCTGTCCCTCCTGGTAGGGGAGCAAAGAAGAACGAGGAACTGAAGATAGAAACTATTTGTTCTTTTGGGAAAACAGAGCTTCCCCAAATAGAAAGGCAACACGTCATTTTGCGCGCCTTTTAATTTCACGATGCATCATCTTCCGCCGTCGCCGAAAAGCTGCCAAGACCTTTGTCAACAAGGACAACCTTGTTGGGGCCAATAGGCGTTTTTTATAGCTTCTAGGCTAAATATAAGCTTGGAAGCGATTTTTCAGTCAATTTTACCTCTAGGAAGACTAAAAATTTGAAAAAGTGGACTGGAAATATCTTTCTTAACGCTTCGTTATTTCCTATATTTTTGAAGAAAATAGCCATCGAAACATAGCCCTTCCTACGCAATTTCAATCGTCTTCTTTTAAAGCGCTCAACCGTTTATTTCATATCGCCTTTCAGCTGGAAAACTTACTGCTTTGAGCTCAGAAATTTGATTGCTCTAGAGCCTTCTTGCATTCATTTTTCTTCAAATTTTGGCGTTTTTGATGCTCCTAGGAGTAAAAAAGACTAAACAAATAGATTCCAGTAGATTATTTTACCGCAGGAGGCCTATTTTCGACCTAAAAATGAGATTCTTCTTGTCAGAGCCGTGGCTTTTAAACTAGAGAGACTTTTTCCTAGCGGCTAAAAGCTTTTTCTAAATCTCTCTAGGAGACAAATTCTAATTAACCCACAAGATCTCCTAGCATTTTTGTCCAGGTTGGCCCCACTTCACCTCACTACAGTAGTCTATTCATCTAAAAATGGGTTACTGTGCTTCCCCTCCCACTTAAAAATGAGCTCTGCTTTCTTGTTTTTGATATCATTCGACGCAGAATTGCTTCCTCTTGGAATCAATGAGATATAAATGACTAAATATGGTTGAGTCTAATGGGAAATCAGACTAGAAAGAAAGCTGAACTTCCTAGTAACTAGGAAGTCTTTTTTGACCTTTTGGGAAATAATAAAGAAAATAGTACAGCTTTCTCCTCGTCCTTATGGAGTTCTGCCTGAACGACTTTGAATTACTTTCAGCAGGTGAAATTGCTAATTGATTTGGGGAAAATACAGCACCCGCTGGGGGTATAAAGCTGCCCTCCTTTGAAGCTCGAAATTTGTCGTAATTTTTAGGCAAACATCAGATAATTTTTTAAACTTGTTTTCACCTTCCCTCAGAAAATTGAAAGAGAACGTCACCACGTTTTTTGAACCTTTAAACTCGAAAAAGTTGGACGGTTGACTGGTTCTCCCGGAAGGTCAATTCACCCCATATTCTGACCGAGCCAGCTTTTAATCGCTTGGCCGTAAATTCTTGGAAAGCGTAAATCAAACAAGTCGAGAGCTTTGAGCCCTACATTCCAGCAGCGCCTTAACCAACCAAACTACCGTATATTCCTTTATCCTATTCGGCCTAGTTACTTGACTCTAAAGTAGCTTTTATGCTTTGAATTTACGCCATCTTGTAGAGGAAATCAAGCTCTACAAAATTGTAGAACATCGAAAGAGTCAAAATTAGCGTTAAAGTGGAGAGATCGGTAATTTGATGGCATAATAGCCCAAGATTTAATGGATTGGAAACTGGAAAAAAAACTGTTCATTTTTTAACTTTTTTCATTTGCTTTTCTACAATAATTTTTATACCGTTTTGTAGAGAAGATCAAGAGCTAGATGATGGTAAAACAATGAAATTCTGAAAACCAAATTAAACCTGCTCAAAAAGGTGAATATTGACGAAAAAGCTCTTCTGCCCTTTTTAGTCTCACGTGTGGGTTGTCCTCTCTCTCGTTGTGTTGGCGTGTCTATGTCCCTAAATTGAGTCGCAGTTGTTGTGTGTTGGCTCCATCTAATTGATGGCCCCCCTCTCATTCGATATTCCCCGTTTTTTTCGACTGGGAGAGGGGAAAAGAGAACCTCCTCTTTTTTACCACCTGTGTGTTGAGACAGAAGGATATTATTCTCTCGCCTTAATTCACCCCAGTTGGATCGAATAAC
Organism: Oscheius sp. JU1382; assembly: GCA_932521405.1. Taxonomy (NCBI): domain Eukaryota; kingdom Metazoa; phylum Nematoda; class Chromadorea; order Rhabditida; family Rhabditidae; genus Oscheius; species Oscheius sp. JU1382. The sequence goes on from OW051475.1 coordinate 8,951,241, forward strand.
AAGACACTTCCGGCTTCCTTCCTGACCTCTAACCAATTTGTTAACCTTTACCCCACAAGGGTCGGTAAAGAAAGCATTTCTAGTAGGTTTTTTAAGCAAAAATTAGCTCATTTTCCGTAATTTTTTTATGGTTCTAGATCTAAAATAGGTTTAAAAATAGTTTTTTGGGACCAGATTTATTCTAGGAAGTTCACAGTTCTACACCAAAGTTGGTCGAAAAAAAGTGAAAAACTACAATAATTCAACGCTTTCCCAAGACTTTTAGCCTATTTTCAGTTTAACAAGTTATTTCCAACATCAGTTTTACCCTAGGTAGCACAGTTTTTGTTCAAATGTATCTCTAAATTGTTGAGATTTTATCTATTTTTAAGATTCTAGCCTCCTTCTTGCGTTGATTTTTCACATTTTTAATAGGTCTAGGCCTAAAATGAGCTGAAAAATCCCTTCCCGGCCTTAGATTTATCCTAAAAATGGTGTTTTGATGCCAAAAAGAGGCTCGTTTTATCGGTGATAACTCTCTGATTTTTCAGACAACTGCCTCGACTGACTCTCCGCCATCCATCCGTCGACGGAACAGCGATGCCGCTAGCTATCGATGGAGACGGCTCATCTCTGATGGCTATACGAAGCACCCAAAGAAGATGGACCGAGTCCGAATCGACGGTGAGTAGGGGGAAGAATTAGCAGACAGAATACCAACTAGATAACTCCTCACTGAATGTCTGGAATGGGAATGAGGGGGTCAGGGCTGCGTTTTAAAGAAAGAGGGACTCTCTCTCGCCAGTACAGTATTATTCCCGGGAGGATTTTTAAAAAAAACGCGAAGAGATTCCCAAAAACTGGGACTTTTCAGGCTACTCGAAAAATCGCCTTGCTTACGGTTGGCAACTCCAAGAAGAAGCCAGTAAGTAGTTTTTTAATCTCCTTTTGATTCTAGGAGGGTATTGTATTATTTAAAAGGCGGCTAGATTTGAATTGTTTTGGAGAAAATTCAACGATTATTATAGCTTTTTGGGGACCATCTAGGGCTCAACTCGATTTGAACTCTCGCAGCAAAAAAAATCGTCAAAACTTGGCATTCACGCTGGACACAAAGAGTATTGAATTTCCACGTTTTCACAGCTGCTAATTTCTGTCTTATTTGGGCTTTGCCACTTCCTCGTTCTCTGGAATAATCTCAAAATCGTTCGTCTGTACTTTCCGGTGGACGGAAGCTTCCCCCGCATAAATCTCTGTTTTCTCTACTTCTATCTCGATTTCTAGTCGGTTTTTTTCTAGCGCTTTTTGGCTCAGAATGAGATTAAAATCTAATCGTAAAAAAGAGATATTTGGCTGAGTTTTTTTCTGAGAAAATCTCTCGCTTTCTCTCTCATGTACTAGTCTCCTTTAGCTGGAAGGGAAATTACCTATCACACCTGCCTACAATCTTTCCGGGCAATCAGCTCTTTCACTTTCTCATTCTGGGAAATTCTGCGATGATCGACTACTTTGTACTCCCTTAGTGGGAGAGCTCCTCGTCAAACGCGTCATAATTATAATAGAAATTAGACGCCAAAAAACAGATGATGGGAGCCATCTCTCTCCTATGTTTTTTTGGGTCATTTTTTAGCCGTGAGATCTAACTAACTAAGGAAGAGCTATTCTCCTCTCCTCTCATTTTGAGATCGTTTTAAAGAGCTTTTCTCTTCTACAAGTCCTTGTTGAACATCGTTTTCATCAAGATTAGTTGATTAGAGAATGAGAGACTTTTATTCCAAATGAGACCAATTTAGATCAAAGTTGGCCAAATTTCGGTAGTTTTATCACTGTTTTTAGGAGTTTTGTTTTGCAGTCTTGTAGAATAATCCTAGAAGGGAAGATTTTTGACATAAATTGTCTGTTTCGATTTCTGTTGAGACCTATAGGAACAAAGGCTATTTTGAATCCCCCCTCTCCGTCCGGCTGTCTAGAATATTCGATGATTAGAAGAAGAAGAGAGTATCTTCTTCCTGTCTCCCCATCCCTACAGGGTCTTCTGCCTCCGAGGCTCTTTCTCCCAAAAAGAGAATCTTTCCCAGTGGCGTCCATTCTGAAGGCCCACGCAGTGTCTCACGGCACATGGAAATTTATTATTCACCGCTCATTCGGGTCAATAACTACAAACACCAAGCCAGCCGGCTAGCCGAGTTCTCCCTCCCTCCTACTTCTTGGGGGAGAGGACGACTCTCTCAGGGGGATAATTTCAAACCCACAACTTTTCTTAATCTTTTTCTTTCGTCAGCGATTGATGCGACTCTATTTGTCTGTTTCTTTCGGATTTTTGGAGATCTTCCCCCAACTGGAAAATAGGCTCTCCTTCTTTTCCAAAAAGTTCTTCATCAACCAGCTAATTCTATCGAGTTTAAGGCTAAAAATCAAGATTTTCATCACGAAAAATTTGGGTCAAAATGACCTCCAAGAGAGGAAGAAATTCTAGTAGATTTTTTGCACGAAATGGATCTTTTCTTTTGTTTCTATTAATTTTTAGAATTTTCGGAGAGAGGGTGGCCTTTCGCTTCATTTGTGCATTATTTAACGCTCTCCATGCAGATTGAGAATTTGTTAGCTTTGATGCCAGGAATACGTGAAATTTGGCCCCAAATTTTTGGAAGATGGAAGACACTTTTTGGGAGGAAGCCGAAAGCTGTCTACTCGATAATTTAGAGATAAAAGCCTTTTCTTTGGGTGGGTAATTACCTCCAAAAATAAGGGGCAATTACCCCCTACCGTATAGGTTGATTGACCAACCCATCCGATCTCACATGGCTTTGGATACGATTTTTAGCTCTTTTTCGCTACATTTGCCTCTTCTGCAAGTAAAAAGCTAAGAAATCCAATGAAAGTAAGAACTTTTTTTTGTCAAATTTCCACATCACTCGAGCCGCAGCAACCCACAGAAAAAGCGGTATTCTATCGCTTAAATTATCTCTTTCAATCTTCTAGAGCAAATCAAGATTGTTAAACATCGTTTTACCAAAGAAGTCGAAATTTGAGGCTTCTTTTTAGGATTTAATAGAAAAAGTCTCCTTTTCTAGGCGGGATCCAGGGTTGATTTAGCTTAATTTTCTTCAATTTTGATAATTTCTGATCCTCTTGTAGAGAAAATCAAGAGCTGCAGGATTGTAGGACTTTGAAAATTGCAAAATTAGCTAGAAATCAAAGCTAAGATGGATTATTAGCGGGCGAGATACGGTAGCCCCTTTCTTCGCCTCTCGTGTTCTTGAGTACATTTTCTCATCTGCTCTATCTGGCTGTGTGGCTCACTCGCCGCTGCTGTCAAGAAATTCATCGGAAAAACAGACTAATTGCCGGCTGTTCGAGCTCAGCAGGCCGCAATTCAATTTCCTTCTTTCTCTCTCTCTCCCCCTCCTCTTGAAGAGAATTTTCTTTATAGCCAGCGCTTGGCCAATGTCTTATTAGTCTCGAGGAGGAGAAGATGGCCAGCGACATTGATCTCCTTTCTGTCAAACAGATTCGCCATCGGGTTAGTTGACTTTTTGACGGTTTTTTGCTAATTCAAGGCTGACTCCAGGTGGCTGAGAGATGTTATCGTGTCCACAGCGATGTGAGTCCAATTTTACTTTGTTTTTCAGCTGGCCTGACTTCGACTCTCTTTATTTTTCACTTCACTCTCTTTCTCTTAATTCCGCCTTTCAATTCGGCTACTACCTCTCTCACCAACTCTGGGAGAGATTTCGGCCACAAGAATAGCTGATTTTATTGAAAAATTTTGGGAAAACTAGGACTTTTTCTAGAATGGAAATCTCCTTGGGCCCTACAAGAGCTGTTTTGATTGTAAAACATGGGTCCTACTGTAGCTTCCGGCGAATAAAGCACCTGTCTTAGTTGGTTTTTGCAGTAATTTGTCTAGAAATTACTTACAAGACCGATCAGGTAGCAACCTTTCAGCGGGAGCCTGATTCTACCGGAAAATTAATTATAGAAAAATGCAGCTGGCGAGAGAGGTTTTCCCCTATAATTTGAGTCCTTTTTCTTTTTTTTGTAGAGCTTGAGACCCTTTTTTTGTTTGGTTCCTTCGAATCCTGTGGGAAAATAAGGAAGGATTCTGACAACAACAAAAAACTCTAAATGAACTATTATTTTATTCCATTAGCTCATTCTCGCAAAATTGTATCGTCGACTGGCCGAACGGATCGAGAATAATAGCTCGACGGAGCTCTAATTTCATAATTCTTTCATGAAATTAGAGTTAGTCGAAACAAGTGTGCTGAGTCAAGTGTGTAGCGCAGCTACTTTTTTCCACTTCTTCCGCAGCCGGGGGGCTGATAATTTCTGCATCTTTTCTTCTATCAGCTAGCTCCTACAGTATCCCCATCTAGACCCTCAATTTTAGGTGATTTCATCTAATTTTCGAGGTTGATTGTGTTCTACAATTTTGCAGAACATCAAATAGCTCGAAAAGAGCTATAAAATGAGAAAATTGGCTCGATAATTAACTATAGTATAATCCAATTGGCAGTAAATCAATTTGGTTTAATGACCCTGTGGTAAAAAATCATGGGCAACAAGATTGTCAGCATGAAAAATTGTGAAATTAGCAAAAGTTTGGTCTACACAGGCAGCCAAAGGGTAGACTTTCTATTAGAGAGACCTCTTGATTGATTCATCCTTTTTCTGCGAATCAACTTGTCACCCGCGGTGTCAATTTGTTCTTCTTAGGAAAGCGAGAATAACTGATGATAGTCAGGTGTGGCGACTTTTAATCGCTTCCGCGTTCTTCGCTTTTGGGTGTTCTTTCTCTCCATCTGGCGTTCTCTTCTGGCTGCCTCCCCCCTCCTCCTCCTCATAATTATGGAAAATAGCCGTCTCCTATACGGGACGAAAAATAGCTTCCCTCTCTCTTGGGGCGGGCTCCTTCTCCCAATTCTTGGGGGCCTCCTCCCCCGCTTCCTGGAATTCAGCTATCCCAAATCCGACTTATTTTTTTAATATTTTGGAGAGGGAATTCAGACAAAAAACGGTCATAACTTTGGGCTAAATTAAACATTAAAAAAAAAACTTTTTGCGATAAATGCCCTTAAAATGAGCTATCACACTTAGAAAATAGTCCAATTTTGGAATTTTAGCGATTATTTGCAAAAATTAATCTCTTTTTAGGTCACTTTAACTCAAAGTTCGCCATTTCGCTCACTTTTGGAGTTGTTTCTTTGTATTTTAATGTTCTTCAATTTGCAGAGATTGATTTATTTTTATAAGATTAAGGAATTAGGTGACTAAAAGTAAGAGAGATATGGTAGTTTAGATCAGCTGATGCGCAATGATTGTGTATTCTATCTTGTCCTCTGCGGATGAGGTTTGTTTCCCAAAAAATGTGGGCAGCAATGAGACTTCCCGATCGCCTCTTTTATTGGACTTTTTTGCGTCAAAAAAGGCTTCCCTGCTCTCCGTTGGCCCCAAGGGATTCCCACATTAATTGCCCTCCTATATCCAACTGTGACTGAGGTGTGAGGCGAGTTTTCTTCCGTGTTTTATAAGCAGCTTACGATGTTTCCTTTTGAATTTTGGGGGAGAGTGGGAGGAGCTTATCTCTTTGCTAAATTTGGGAAGGATTTTCTTCAGTTTTTCCAATGCTTCGACTCTGGACTCCGACTCTAGCCAGCCCTCCTCATGGCTTTAATTCCATTAAAATTGTCCCACTTGATGTAAGTCTAGATCCTTTGATTCAAAAACTGACACGAAACTAGGCGACCAGAAGTTCAAATAAGACTAACCTTTGGGAAAAGCCGCAGCTACTGTCATTCAATAGAGCCTACCGTCTTCCTTCAGTCGTAATCAATCAATTTTCAGGGTCGATTGGGTTCGCACGACTCTGCTACGAGTTCTGGATATGACGGTTCTCAGGATTTGGAGCTACCGCAGGCAATGACGGCTCCCGTCTCGCCCAATGTGCCTCTCTCAGCTGGCGGGTAGGCTCATCTCATTTATAGCCACCGTAATTATCATTTTTCAGTCCGAATGAAGTCTTAAAAAACAATGGGAAGGCTCTGTTCAAATTCCGATCAAATCGACTGGCATATGTAGCCGGATTGAGTCACAATTCATCGACTTCCTCTTCGACAGATTCCGCTTGGAAGAGTTTGGACTCCCAAACGTGGAGAAACTCGCTGGATGAGAAGGAAGTCATCCTGCGTGGAGCCCACCTCCAATCCATTTCTGATACCGAAAGAGCTGCTCTTCAAGTCATCGCCAACAACACGCTGCTGATGGTTTTTCCAGGGATCAACCTCAAAAAACGTAGCTTTTTAATCGAAATGCATTTATTAGTTTTAGCAACCGCCGTTTCAAAGCAAAAACGAATGAAATTCACCAAAGCAAGTCGGACTCTCACTGGAGATGCGAGAAGAACCAGCGGATCCACCACAAGTAAGTTTAAAATCTAATCTAAATTTATTAAATTGTAGGTATCGTGGAAAAGCGAGTCTTTGGCATCTCGCTGGTGGATTGTATGCTAAATGATCGACGCCTGGATATGGAGACTCGATGTCGCTCACTAGATGATTCGAGTGCCTCCCACATCCCTCGCAGGTATCCTCGGTTCCAGGCTTCCCCCCAAATGAGAAAAGCTCTAGTTCGAGTCAGCGATCAGCATGTGTTGGGAAGGCGCTTCGAACGGAGCCAGAGATTGTAGCGGCGATCGACGAATCCAAGCGGTGGCTCTACCCTCGAACTATGCACACTTACTATTCTGTGAGTAGTCATCCGCCATCGCCGTCTCCTTTGGTTGGGTCAGCTCCACCAACTTGCTCTCTTCCCGTAAAGGAGCCAGCCCCAACCACAGCAAATCACCTTGAAACTACGGTAATTTTGCACCATTTTTTTGAAGATTTAATGACTTTTTTAGGGGCGATTCATTAAAAAACAAAGACCATCGGCATCGTCTTTCTCGAATTCGCTGGATGGAACGGAGGATATCGATCCGCATCAACTTCGCATCCCAAGGATTGTTGAAAACTGCATTCAATTCATCATGGCATATGGTAAGCGCATTTTCATTTTCAAAAAGAAAGCTTTAGGAATGGACAGTATTGGACTCTTTCGAATAGCTGGAAATAATAGACGCTCTCGTAAGCTGCGAAAAGCTCTTGAAGAGAATGGTGGCCGGCTGACGATGGAAATGGATCTGGTGGAGACATTGAATCCCCACGATGTGGCAGATGTTCTTAAAGAGTATCTACGCGATTTGCCGCACTCTATCCTGCCTCCGGAGCATTATCAAGCCTACGTTACTGCTGGAAGTAAGTGAGATTCTTTTCTTCCAAATAATTATTTTAGGATTTCGATCGTTTGAGGAACGAATCGAATGTCTGCGCTTCTTGCTGGCGCTGCTTCCCCCAACCAGCCTGGACACCCTCTTCTATCTGCTGAAGTTCCTCCAAGCTGTGACCGAGCATGCGACGTTTATTAACGACAAAGGAGAGCGTGTGATTGGCAATCGGATGGATCCTCCAAATTTGGCGGTCGTCTTCACTCCGTGCTTCTTGCGACCGGAGCCCGATGTGCCGACCATCCACGATACTGAGAGCTGTATCTCCATTGTGGCTACTCTTCTCGAGAATACTGACGAAATATTCCGGGTGAGTTGTTCAACTCTCGAATAAGATGATTTTCTTTCAGATCCCCACAGAACTCCAATGTCAGGTCTTCTCCAAGATTCGAGAGGTGGAACCATCGCGTCTCGATCGGCTTTTAGATGGAATCGCGCGCTCTGAGGGCTACATCGACCATCCGCTTTGCTCTCCTTTCCCGGCCACAATGGAAGAGGATCTCTCATTCATCGAAATGCTCCAAGCAGAGAAGAGTAAGCTGAAGTTTAACCTAAAAAAAAAACAAATTTTAGGTTCGTCGAGATCTCGAGAAAGCAGCCGGACGACTCAAAACCTCCAAACGGCGGCTGCAGCTGCTCGCCGTCGTCTTCGAGGAGTAGTTGCCACAGCAGTAAGCGCGTTCCGCTTCTCGTCGGTGACAAGGAGTACTCCCGACATGTCTCTCTCTAGCATCAAGCTGTGATAAAGGCGAAGCAAAGTATCTGTACATACAAACTCCTGACAGATATTACGGTCCATCATCATCCCAAAATGTGGTGATCTCTCGGAGCAACAGAATCCCAGTTAATAAATATCTATTCGATATCCTTTCTTGCCTATCATTCTCTTGTCACTGTTCACACGAACTGCTTTATTACAGCTAAAAAGACATAAAATGTAACAAAATAAAATCAACAAAAAAAACCGGAAGATTATTCGGGCCTTCGACGGGCGAGATTTCCATAATAAGCAGTGATGAGCTTGATTTTCTTATTCAGGCAGCTTTGTTCAATTTCCATTCGACCTCCAGGATCCACCAGTGATTGAAGCTAAATTTAAATTGAAAAAAAGATGAAAACAACACTACCTGTTTTATACTGGTATTTTTTGGAAGGAAATAGGCAATGTTGGGCGTAATTTTTCGCGAAGCGGTAAAAATATCGAATCCATCTGGCGTTATACCCTCATCCAAAAGGAATTCTTTCTTATCCATGTAAGAAGGGCCTCCCCATGGCGGACTCAGGAAGATTGCATCAATCTAAAAAATTATATGATTAGAACAAATGGAAATATTTACTTGTCCTTGCGTATCCTTTTCTTTACGCCACTTTTCAGCAAAATGGAAGAAATCGCAGCAGATAAATTCGATTCGATCAGCTACTCCGTAAACTTTGGCGTTTTGGAAGGCGCATTTTAAGCGAGTTGGGTCGAGATCAATGGCAATCACTAGAAGCAAATAAATTGAATATTAAACATTCTTACCTCTAGCACCTTTTAATGCAAATTGAATGCTATTTCCTCCTACACCGGCAAATGCATCAACGACGATCATTCCTTCTCTGTTTACAATTCGTTCTGCAATATGAGCAGCGATTTTTTCAGGAGTTACAGAAAACCATCCTTCTGTAAAGCAAGTTGAATAAAGTTTAGAAAGGGTAGCGTTACCTCGATCCATAATGACTCCTTCATCAAGCTTTGAAAATAGCCTATAGCGCTGGTAATAATATTTGCGAAGCTCAGCATCGTCTTTGTAATAAATATGAGCATTTGAAGCTAAGAGATGGCTTTCCGTCTCCGGATCAAAATCAAATGAAACTTCTTTGTAATCTTCTAAATTTAATTTAAACAACTAAAAGTGACAATTTACCAGAAAGTTGATCTTCAGTAGCCGATTCTTTACTTTCAGCAGGTCTATGCTTAGCAGGTTGGGTTCGGGTACCTAGTAAGGTCTTCCCGGATTGACTAATTTTGTCAAAAATGTTGAAATATATGTCGCTAAAGACCTAAAAAAGGCTGTTAACTCAACATAAAATCTAGTGCACTTCATCATCTCCATAAACAACTGGAAAGCGACCTTTTTTTCTTGGAGTTTCGCATTCACTTGAAGTAGAAGGACTTGTAACAACTTGGCTAGGGTCATCTCCAGAAACTGGTTCTTTGATGTCCTTATCAGTAATACCAGGACTGAAGCCCATTTTTTCAATCTAATAATTAATCAATTAGAACACGTAAATGTAATTCATACCTTAGAGAAAAAATCCTTGCATCTAATGACAGTTGAATTATTTTTGAAATCAGCAAAATCCTGCTCAGCTTTCTCCTTGACTAGGGTGCAATGCAGTGCATACAATATCTCAGGATCAGTCTTTGCTGTCTCGTAATCGGGATGGTTCTTCACCAAAGAAGCATAGACTTTCTAAGAAAGATAAAGGTGATAAATTATGTGAAAGCAAACTCGCTTCTAAATTTTCCTCAGAATGCTGTTCAATCAAGGGAGCAAAGTTAGGTTTTGGCTTTGATTTGCGAATGGATTGTTCCAATTGTTCATAGGCATCTATAGACAACGTGTCACCGGCAAGCTTCAGCCATGTGTAATAGAGAATAAACTCACTGGTATACTAAAAATAGAAGATCAATAAGCAAATTAAAAATACCTTCCAATACTCATCAAACTCCGCTGCATGCAGCCACTGAATGGCTCCGCTCGTCTCGTCTTCGTAGTTTCTCTTCTTTACCATTCTTGATTTACGAGGAGTAATGATATCCTCCGGTCTTGGCTTTCTACCAAACTCTGTTGGCAAATCGCCCCAAGGGCCGAGCTCTATTTGGCCAGTAGGACTTGGCTGCTCGACTGGAATCCCTTCACCAAAACAGCCTTGGTTCAAGTCGATTTCTTCAAGTTTTTTAGCCAATCTATCGCCTTCTTCAGCGTTCTTCGCCAGTTTATCGGTTTCGCTCTTCTTTTGCAGCTCAGTATCGCTGAATAATGGACTATTAGTGAGTGTAATTTCAGAAAAATATTAAAATATCGATGCAATTTTCATTTTAATATGGCTTATACACTTTATAGTGCCTTATTTGAGCTACGAGTGAGAAAATACAAAAGAAAGATGGAAAAATGGATTTGATTGTAGATAGAGCACGTTTTATTGTCCACTATAGCTTTATTTTATGCAGTTTGTGCGCGTTATAAGAAAAATATTGCAATAAACTTACTAAATAAATGCTCTGGTGAGAACTAGACTATTAATAATCTCGCAATCTCCTTTGCAAATGACAAGATCAGAATCCGCGAGGCAATAGTTTCTGCTCCGCTCTTCTTCTGCCTCCTTTTCGACGCTCTTCATCTAAAAGTGGCTGATTAGAAAAAGAAAACGAAAAAAACAGCAAACCTGGCCGTTTAGAAAAATAATAATGCAAACTGAGCCGCTTTTTAGGAAAATAATCAGCTGGACATTTCGAAAATTTACCGTAGTCGCTTTCCCCTTGGCGCTGTTTTGAAAATCGCCCCCCGTTTTCTGTTTTCACGTACTTGGCACCAAAATTTGATGTTGTCTTTCATTTTTTCATCGAAAGTTGGCCAAAAGAGCAAGCAAAGTGCAAATAAAAATGGTTTTTTGATTGATCAGCCACTTCGCATGCATTTCACGTGGAATTACGCTTAAATTGACTTTTTAGCTATGCCTCCGCCTACAGGCAAGGTTACCCACGTCATTTTCGACTTTGATGGCCTTCTAGTCGAAACAGAGAGCATGTACACGACTGCGAATCAAATGATGCTCGCTAGATATGGAAAAGAATTTACTTTAGACATAAAAAGAGGTTTAAAAAAGTTTTATTTTTATTTATTTTTACAGGAATGATGGGGAAAAAGCATTTAGAAGCGATTGAATGGCTAATAAACAAGCTGGAGATCGGAGACCAAGTTACCGTCGAAGAATATGTCAAGGATTATGATGCTTGGCTTGATCGCCAATATTTGGAGGCAATTGCAATGCCAGGAGCTCGCCGATTAGTCGAGCATCTAGCTGATCATGGTAAGATCTTGAGAGAGAAAGGGATCTTTAGATATTCCAATGGCCATTTGCACTGGCTCTTGTAGTCGAACCTTCGCTTTGAAGAACACCAGCGTTACCGAATGGACTTCTTTGATCCCCATCCAGGTCTACACTGGCGATGATCCCAATGTGAAGCATGGAAAGCCTCATCCAGAGCCCTATTTGTACACGATGAATCGGTTGGTTTACCTCCTTCATTTATCGTAATTTAGTTTCATTCCTCCTCCTCCAAGTCCAGCGAATGTTTTGGTATTCGAAGATGCGCCAAACGGAGTGGAATCTGCCCTAGCTGCCGGGATGCAGGTGGTAAATGTGCCGCAATTAGAATACTTCAATCCGGATGACAATTTCCGGTAATTTTCTACTCCAAAAAATAAATAAAACTAATACAATTACAGTTCTCGAGTGAATGCCTGTCTCAACAGTCTGGAAGACTTCGTCCCTGAGGATTTCGGTCTCCCTCCTTACACGTTGTATTGAGCAAATGAATGATGTTTGACCCATCTCTGTTTCGTAGGCGGTTCTTCTGCATATTTTGCGAGGCGTTGCTGGGAGCTAACTGCCGCGCTGCTTTTCTCTTTATTCTTGTTGTTGGTCGCTCTCTCTCCATTCACCTTCCTTTCCCCTAAATGGCCAAAGGTGACGAAGAAAAGTGCATTTGTCAGATCTGTCAATGCGGGTAGGTTTGCTTCCTTATTTCCAATGAGATTTGAATCGAATGAGCTAGCTTTTTTTTATAATTTAGGAATCATAAATGCGACCATGTTGAAGAAAAATGGGCGCAGAAGGGAGGAATTGAAGGAAACAGCGAATATCACGCTCAATATCCGGCCAAAGCTGGAGAGAGGTGCTCTTTCCCTCTCATTTCCTCAAGGCGCTCTTCTTTTCAGGGCTTTGGCCTATCGTCCGCCGCAGACGGTCCTCCAATCTGGAGAATTTGACGCAACAACTACCCAAAAAGTAGACTTTGGGGAGAAAAGAGCCGAAAGATTGGGAGCCTACCGTCCGCCAACTACAGTTCTCCAGAGCGGAGAGTTTGATGGCAGAACTACTCAAAAAACTGACTTTAATCGAAAGAAAGTAAGTCTAGGATCATCGAAGGATAGAATATTTTAACTTTAGAGAGAAAAGGCTGCTGCTTATCGCCCTCCAGTTACTGTCGTCCAAAGCGGCGATTTTGATGGGATTACCACTCAAAAGGCCGATTATGACCGGAAAGAAGTCAGTTTTCTTGATTTTTGTGCCAACTAGGGGGTAAAACAACCCAAAAAATTGATTCCCGGGGTCAATTTTAGGCTAAGAAGTCTATATTTTTAAAAAAGCCAGGAATTATAGGGAGGAAGACAGGGAGCCTATCGCCCTCCAACGACTGTACTTCAGAGTGGAGATTTTGATGGAACCACCACTCATCAGGTTTATTATTCTTCTTCTGTGGAAGCCAGTTTCCCCTACTTTTATAGGCAGATTACAATAGGAAGAGAGCCAGTCGCCAGGGACCCATTCGTCCCACCCAAACGGCCCTTCAATCCGGTGAATTTGATGGAAAAACTACCCAGAAGACTGATTTCAATAGGAAACAAGTTGAACGACAGGCCGCCTTTAGACCGCCAACTACAGTACTCCAAAGCGGAGAGTTTGATGGAGTAACCACTCAAAAAGCCGACTACAATAGGAAGGAGGTGCGAAACTGGACGATCTCTTTTTCACATAAAATAATATTTTAGGGAGGAAGACAGGGAGCCTATCGCCCTCCCATTACTGTACTCCAAAGCGGCGATTTTGATGGGATTACCACTCACAAGGCTGATTTCGACGAAAAACAAGCAGAGCGTCTTGGTGCTTTTCGCCCCCCAGTTACTATCGTCCAAAGCGGTGATTTTGATGGAATAACCACTCAAAAAGCCGACTACAATCGGAAAAATGTACTATCGATGGAAGTTTTTCATATTCCCGACTGATTTCAGGGCTCTAGAGCTGTTCCAATTCGGCCGGTTTCATCGACTGTCATTCCTGAGGGAAGGATGGATGGGTTAACCACAAATAATCAAGATTTCACTCGGAAACAAGCCGAAAGGTAATGACGGGAGCTACAATACGCTGTAAGGACAGGAGGCTGCGCTTTTAGGCTTTCCCGCCGCGATTCCAACCACTACAGCAACGACAAAGTATTGCAGAGTAATCCAAGTTCGTCCGAGAAGCCACGAACTTCGAAGTGAAGGTCCCTTCGCCGGGCAGACAACCTACCAAGACGGGTACCTCGGTCTTTCCGGTATATTTTCCCTCAGTCATTAAATCATCTTTTTTTCCTAGGAGAACATGCGCATTCAATCCGGCCCGGCCAGCAATTGCACCTTCCTGACGGGAGATTTGATGGCAACACCACCCAAAAAGCCGACTACACCAGGAAGCAGGTTGACATCTGTCCGGCTGAGAAGGTTCTCACTAGGAGGGATAAGAGCTATCACTTTTTGGAGGATCGCCAGGGGCATCACTTCTACACTAGATCGACTCACGCCACCAGATTGCCCAACACTCTCGTTCCTGTTCAATAATTTATAAATATTTTGACCAAAAAGGATCAATTTTGGCATTTTTTACCCTCGATTTAAAAAATTTTGGGTTGTTCTAGGACCAAATTAGGCTGAAAAATCGTTTTTTAAGGGTGAGATTTACCCTAGGAAGTCGCTTTTTGGATGAAATGGCCTCGAGAAACACCGCGAACACCTCTTTACTTCACACTCTGAACCCTGCGGCGCTCTGATAATCAAATCAAACAGTTTCTTCAGCTGATGCCCGGACCCGGCAGCCTTTCCTCTCCGCCGCGGAAGCATCGTCTCGCGAGAAACCCGTTCCATCCGCCTCGACTGGTCGTTGCAGCGGAGAGAGAGGGGGGCCCAACAATGTGTCGTCGAGTTGGTTCACCTCGCAGCCAAACATTTATATTTTCCTACTTCTTTTCTATCATTTTTTAACCAACAAAACAATCTCATTTTTATGCCTTTTTTGGATTCTAAGCAAAAAATCAGCTGTTTGTTTGAGCTCTCTGTTACAATCTGATCAACAAGCTGTGACCTCCCGGATAAAACATCGCGTGGGATGATGCATTTTCAGCCAACTGACGGCTATTAGTTAGCCTTTTTCTGAAGGAGTTGAATGCTCCGCACAGTTGGCTGATGGCATCTGGCCTTACAACCTTCCCCGAGGTCACTTTTGTCTCTTTGCGATCTGGGCTACCGATAAGTTTCTCGCTTAACTTTCTTCTCGTAGGCAGTAAAACGCCGCCAAACGGAAGCAATTCTAGGATAAATCAAGTATATTCAGAAAATTTGCCACATAACTGCGTAGCTAAGTTGCATCGCGCTCCAGGACCCATTTTTATTTCGAATTTCTTCAATTTCTAGCGGCTCTAGGCTCAGACTCCGTTCAGAAAAACGGCAGTGCAGGTATCTGTTTGCCATTACTCGAACATGTTTGTTCAAATCAAAGATTTTGTCGTCAGTGTGGCGCAGATCATAAGATTCTCATTGATTTGCCCTCCCCATCTTTTCCCAACTAAAAAAGCTGAATGAATCACAATCGCATTGTCTCTTCCCAGCCATTCGACGCGTCAGCCATTCATTCCGAAGCAATCTGACCCGTTCCAGTCGAACCTCCAACCGTTTCTTTAATTAGTTTCGGCCAGTTGGAAGTCCCCCTCGTAGTTTAGTTCTTTTGAAATTTAAGGGAAGACACACACACATTATTGTTGGGAGGCTAAAAAGTCGCACAGTCAAACCACGTGTGCCTTTGCCGTGTGATTTCTGAACCAACGGAGGTGAATACACTATGGCTCAAAAGCTACAGTAAGACTGCTAACTCCCGTAAATCCTTGATTTTTACTTGTTCTAGACCTAAAATAACCAGAAAAGTCGATTCCTGGGATTGATTTTACTCTAAGATGACCTATTTCTAACCAAATATAGCTTAAAATCTAAAGAAAGACGCAGAATTCCCTACGAGAAAATTCATCTCCCCAGTTGCATTAACTTTGAGGCTCGATTTCCCACATTTCTAGTCGATCTAGAACCTAAAATAACCAGAAAAATCGATTCCCGATATCGATTTTAGCCTACGACACTCTATTTTCGCTTATTCTTCCATAAAACTCGGCAAATCGACTCCAAAAAGGGGGATAGAATTTATTGAAAAAGAGCCGTAGAAGATTGGGGAATTCGGCTTTTTTTCAATAAAACGAAGCGCCCTTCCCCCCTGCAATGAAAGTCATTCGGATCGCTCTTAAAACGCGCTATTCCAGTCTTGGAACGGCTTGACTTTACCCTGACTGTCCTCTTGCTTTCTCACCTCTTTTATTGTCCTCAAACACGGCCGGACAGCTTTTAAGCTGCGCAACTGCTGCTCGTACTTCCGTCTTTTGACCGTCATTGACTCATTCCCGATACTTACCTAAATGCTTATTGACTCACGCTCTGATTTGCTGTTTGTTGTCAAATCTGACCTCCCTCTTCGCCTCCCTTTGATTCCTGAAAATTTAAATTTATTCCATTTTCTTCAAGAAAAGAGCCATAAATGTCAAAAAATAAAATAACTGAAAGCGATAATTACAGTTTTTTTGGTTGGTTTTCGCTTTCAAATGTTTAGATTTTTCGAGTAATTCTTCGCACTTTTGTGGGCGGAAGTATTCCTTTATGGCTGAGGAGAGACTCGTTTCCTAATGCGACATTGAGTCTCGACGGGTTCTTCAGGCCTCCTTTTGTGCCCCCGGAGAAAGAGTTCTGAATTCCCCAAACAACTTGTGGGGCTACTCAACTGTCTCTTTACGGCAGCAGAGAACTCCCTCCGCCTCCACACACGCTCTTAGAGCAAACAGAAGTTTTCGACTATTTATCAACATTCCGGTATATCTTGACGCCTCTCACACACAGCTACAGTCAGCAATCTCTCCCTCCGTATAAATACGCCTTAGTGTTAAGACCCGCGGGGGCGAAGGTTAGCTTTCTGATAGTTTACTCTTCCTTCTCTCATTTTTTGCAGACAAAACAGCCAAAAATTCTGATTCTTTTGCCTTCTTCAGCTAGCAATTTGGTCTAGATTTAAGCCTCCTCCAAATCTAAGCCCAGAAAACAATTTTTCAGTCTACTCTAGCTATATAACATTGAAAAATGCCCAGTCCTAGTTGATTCCTTTTGAACTCAAAACATCTGAAGATTTATTTCTCTTCTTTTGCTGTTTTCCCTTGAAATCATAGTCTCTAGAGTAAATCAGAGCGCATAAAACGACTTTCCAATCCATTTATCCCTAGAATATCATAAATATGAGAAAAATAGTTGCTATTCCTCTCCCTCTCCCTCCCACAAGAATCTTTCCGTCTGCCTTGAATGTCCATCGCCACCCAGTAGTTTGTTCTTTTTGTGTTTGCCCACCATAAATCGTTTCTCGGCTCCTACCCTCCCGTCAAAATTCCAATCTCCGAACTGTGCAAAGCCACAACTTCGTATCACAAATTTGAGTCCTTCAGATGGGAACATTCGGCCGCTGGTCGGCTTACGGCTCTGCCGGTCGCACCCTCCGCTATATCTACTACATCACAGCTATTCTCAGCATTGTGAGTCTTTTTTATTCATTTTTAGCCTCAGATTATTGTAATCAGAATAGCAAACTTTCCCCCCTCCAATTTCCTCTTAACTTGAATAATTTTTCAGTTATATTTAATAGCCTGTGTAGTCTACGGCAGCTGGCTGGCTGCTTCTAGAGGGATCTACGCAGAGCTGCTTACACCCTCCCTATATGTGGATGTGGCTCGAATCTTGGCGATCATCTCCTCGCTGGCGATAATCAACCACGTGTTGGGTTGGATAGCTCTTCGACGAGAAATGCGCTGCGGCATTATTTCAGTCAGTTCTACTATTTTCCCAAAGAGTCAGCCCCTTTTTTAGTCGTCGATTGTCTCGGTCGTCATCTTTGTGATGCTCTTTTTGGGTGGAATAATGGGCTTCGTCTTTCAAGATCAATTAGTCAATCAGATTCCACTAAATCTAAAAATGCTGACCTCTTTGAGAGAGCTCTACGGAAACAAAGAAATGGACGGCATTACCGACGCTTGGAATAATCTCCAAGAGAATGTGAGTCCACCAAACTGCCAGCCAGGGGGGGAACAGTGAGGAACCTATTATTTGCCATTAGGATTTACAAAAAGCAAAGGTTATATCATTTGTTGCAGTTTCGCTGCTGCGGTGTTAACGGGACTGATGACGCACGAGTCTGGCGAACTTCCAAGTGGTACATGCATCAGAAGGCTCCCAAACAGATTCTACCCAGTTCTTGGTCAGTTTTTGGTTAAATTTGAGCCCAAAAATAACGATTTTTTGTCCCAAAATTGGAGGAAGCCTTATCAGTTTTGACCTGGCGTTCCTCCCAAAAAAACAAGATGACTAACCTGAAATGATTTCAGCTGCGTTCCGGGAAAAGAGCAAGAGTGTCGCTCCTCTGATCCGACCAATCCTGATCCAAACTTCGTCTGGACTGAGACCTGCTATCTGCCACTGCAGAACGATCTCCTCCACGTTGTAGGAGTCGCCGCCTGGTTGTCGATAGCAGCAAGTGTGGTCCAGCTGATTCCCGCTGCTTTGGGCGCTTGGTATGCCAAACTGATTCGAAAATAATAGCAAAAAAAAGTGCGGATATTTTGTGAATTTTTGAGAGAAAACACCGGTATTTGTATATAGATCACTCCTTTACGGTTAAAAGCTTTAATTCTCATTTTATAGATCAAATAAATTCGTTATTTTTTTACTTGTTTTTTGGCCAAAAATTAGACTTTATAGAGTAAAACTGAGCTCAGGAAACAATTTTTCAGGCTATTTTAGGCCTAGGACAGCTAAAAATGACAAAAATTAACTAGCTTAAAAATAGGTAAAACATGATCCTAGAAGGTACGCAGCCAATTTAGAAAATTAAAATTAATTTATTTATTACGGGATCAAAAGGAAGTCCCCTAGGGGGAGGTATCCCTTGCCGCTCCTAGAGTCCGAACCCACTCAGCGCCACCAGATCTTGCCTCACGCATCCAAGCCGCTCCACTTACGCTTCGCAGCTCGTCTGCCCATCTGACCTCTGGTCGGCCTACACTCCTCTTCTTATCCAGTGGTGTCCATTCCGTCACTGCTTTACTTCATCGAAGACCATCCATTTCCGCAACTTTGGTTGCCCATCTTAGTTTATGCTTCTGTGCAAGGTTCTCGAGATCGGGTAGTGACGTCCTCCTCCGTATGTCAACGTATCTCAACTTGTCCAGAAAAATCAGATCAAGTATTGCTCTTTCCATGCGACGTTGTGTACTTGCCAGCTTTTGTCGGTCTTTTCGTCCCCCTTGGCTCTTCCGTCGCTTTGCATTATTTTCATTCCAAATTGGAGGTCTTTCAACGTCCTTCTCTTTTTATGTAAGAAAATATAATTTACTCATCATTGATGTCAATACAATATTTATTTGAGCAAATTGAGGCATCCCCCAGTCAGTGAATAATCCAATATAGTGTCCTGCGAAGTAAGGAAGAATAACCATTGGAAAGCTGAGCCAACATTGTCAAACGTTATTAGAGTAAGCACTGAAATGGATTGGACTCCAAATAAAAAGCCTACAGTATAGCATGATACAGAATTATAAATCTAAAAGCTTTAGACATGCTCTTAGGCGATCTATAAGTGAGACAGTAGATAAAAACAGAAGCGAGGATGGTAGAGATTACAGTAAGAATTCTCATACCGTATGTGTGTAGAGCCCGGTCCTCTGAGTAATAAGGATTCGTTCTATTAATTATTGAAAACTAAGATTCAAGGAAGTAGACATGCACTGAAGACTTACTTGCCAGGTGCTACGAATAAAACACAAATGTTCTCTCACAGTGAAGAACATTTCCGTATTATTCTGCTCTATTGCACCTGGCTGAAATGACTTTTTCGCTGTGAGTAGATGTTAATAGGCAGCCAGATGAATTTGACGAATCCCTACTACTCGCCAGAACCTTTTCTCACCGGATATCCGGTAAAAATTGCTACTTTTTTTGTGCTTTTCATTGGCGCTTTGGGCTTCTATTGTTGTATTTTCAAATCATCCAAATTGTCGCCAGCCTTGAGGAGCTTACTAATATATCATTTAGTACTGTAAGTACACTTTGAGTATGCCAAAAAAGTACAAAATTAATTTGAGAAGTAGCAGTTTTTCCGTTTGTGTGGGATTTTTTATTTACCCTACAATGTTGCTGCCTTATTTTGCATTTCATGGCATTGGTATAGCAACTCAGCTTGGCGTCTCTCAGGTTTTTCAATTCGCACTAATGCTGACTTTATTACTTGGTTAGTCGACATCCTAAAACTATAGTCTGTCCAAAAAAAGACGACATGTTCGTGCGCGATACCGTATTCCATTTTGGCATTTTCCTAAATAAAGATAAAACGTACAAAAAAAACCCTGAAACGTCCAAATGGACCAGAGTCGCTCATTTGGGGTCAAAATTTAGGCATCAGCACAAGCATGTCGTCTTTTTTCACTTTCAACAGACTATGGTACCACAAATGATGGGAATTTTAAAACTTTATGGTACCGCTGTAGTAACATTCGATCGTAGATAAATATAAAAGCTTCTTAACTTTCGCAGAATTGACGTGTGAAAGAACAAAACCTATTGCGCGCCAATTTTCCTTAAACTTTCTCCTTTTCAGCCTGTTGTTCCTCAGTCGGGGTCATGTTCTTCTACCGTATCAAGAAAGTTCTTCCAGTTGACCACATTTTAAATCGATATAAATCAATCGAGATTATTATCTACATTTGGTATGAATCTGAATTAATTCGTCTACCTTTCAGGTTTTTTCCACTCGCTTATTCGTGCAGTTTCCCTCTAGTATATCTTTTGTATGATGACCAGCAACGAGTGAAAGAAGCCCTTTTCTCAAGATATGGAATAATTTATCCCAATTTCTTCACGGATCAAGTTTATGCTGTCGATACCTCCAATAATGTTTGGTTCATCGCTTTGGTTGCCACATTTGGTCTCTATTTGATTACATTTATTACTATGATTGGTTGTGGCTCGTTTATTTTTTATTCCTTCCTAAGAGCTCATAGAAAGAACGTTTCGGGATACACTCAAAGGAGCCAGAATGAGATTGCTATTCAAATGCTGGCATTGGTGAGTAGGTCACAGATTTCTGACAGAAAATAGCCAATTCCAGGCGCTTTGGTTCATATATGCAGGCTTATTTACCATACTTCCTATGCAAATTACTGCATTTTCATTGAGTTACAGGCCTGATATCTTAATTGCTGCCGAATTTAATGGAATTATATCAATTTTTGGCATTTTTTGCACTTTCCTTGTGGGATATAGGCCATTCAGACAAGCAGTTTTCTCTCCTTTTTCGAGGAAAATCCTCAAACAACGTGTTCTCAATTCGAAAAAGTCTGTGACCAAGTTTTGATTTTAATTTGAGGAATAATTGTCATTTATTAAAATTGTGCCAAGAGATGTTTATTTATTTAGCGAAAAGCTAGGCGGATTAACAAGCATGATCATTCCCAAAAACTAAAAAGAGATATCCTAGTTTTAACAGGCAGAAAACTGCATTTACCAGTAAAATAGGAACCCAATGAGATGGATGGATATATATGAAGGGTAAATACAATAGGTTGTATATACAAACTTAGGTCTTTAGTCAACTAAAGGACTTATAAGTTAGGCAATTTGGACAAAAAAGAGAAACTTTTGTTGACTCAGGACCAGCTTCAGCTCTTTTGATCGCCGCCTTTTTCTTCTTCTTGGATTGGAGAAGATTCTTCAGCCCTGTCAGCTTCACCAGTGACTTTCTGATCTAATGGAGGATTTGGCTCCTCAATCTCAGAAGTATTAATAATGGGATGTTTACCATACTTCCTATGCACATTATTTCATTTTTATCGAGTTACAGGGCTGATATTTTTATTGCTGCTGAATTTAATGGAATTGTATCAATTTCTGGCATTTGGCAGACAATGAAACATTTTTCGTAGCCTCGGAATTCAATAAATTTCTAGAAGAGAATGTAATAGAACACATCTACTCGCCGCCGTATCAACCACACTGCAACGTGCAAGCCGAACGATTCGTGGATTTGGTAAAGCGTAACTTGAAGAAATTCGACAACAGTTAGAACCACGAAACGCTGGTGGATATGTTAAGATTTTATCGGTCAACACCTAACGCATAACTGGAAGGAAAGACTCCAGCCGAGCTACTTCTGGGATTCAATATCAGAGGTAAACTGGAACTACTAAAATCAGAAGAAAAGAGAAGAAGGAAAGACAGGAAGGATGGGCGAAAAATGAAGAAACAATACGATAACCATCACGGAGCCATTCGAAAGAAATACTCGTCTGGACAGGAAATCTACGCAAGAGTCTATCGAAACGGGAGGGAGTTTTGGAAACCCGGAATGGTGAAAGGTAAAATTGGGCGCAGAAAGCGATTTTTCAGCTGATTCTAGTCCTAGAACAGCTAAAAATGTCTAAAACTAAAGAAAGCGACGGCAAAGTTGCCAACGAAATGGCTGAAAACAAAGGAAACATCTTAAACTTTATTATATTTGGAACTTAAAACAAATAAATACGTTGTTGTATTTGGATTAAATGTACTACGGTAATAAGTGAATGGGTCAAAGTCAACAGATAATCAAGGAGATCGGAAACTACCGTAAGAATTGTGGGACAGCAAGCAACCTTTTTGTGGCAGTTTTTTTGAAAGAATTTGGTCTAAAAACCTGAATTAGAACTCGAGGAAGAGCTGGGAAGAAGGGATTTAATAACGTTTAAACCCTCTTCCTCTCCATGTATCGACACGTCGCACAGCACTTTTGACGAACCTCCGTTGAATCGCAGCTGAAAGTCGGTGGCTTTTTTCACTCCTAGAGTCAATTTAAGCCCAGAGAGCGATTTTTCATGTTATTGGGTTGGCACATAATTAATTTCGCATTTTTCAATTAATTAGAACTTTGTTGGTTTACAACGAATTTATTCCAAATATTTACCATTACTATGGACTACTTGTGCCCATTTAATGGGCAACTGCCTGACCCCTCTCTCATAGAAAACACGAGGCTTTGAGGCAAAGAAGTTGACAAACCACTGTTTCACATCTTCGTCATTATCGAAGTGCTTTCCTGCCAGTTCATTCTTCATCGACCGGAAGAGATAAAAGTCAGAAGGAGCAAGGTCTGGAGAGTACGCTGGATGAGCAAGAAGTTCCCAATTCAGTTCTTTTACTTTGGAGCGAGTGATGCTTTGCAGTATGAGGGCGAGCGTTGTCATGAAGAAGGATGACTTTTTGGAGTCTCGGTCTCTTTTCTATGATTGCAGCTGCTACTCTATTCAATTGCTGGGTGTAAATAGCAGCAGTTAAACTCGTCTTACTATCCCGAAGCTCCCAGTATATCACGCTCTCGATATCCCACCAAACACACAACATAAACTTCTTCTGATGTGGATCCGGCTTCACATCAGGTCTTAGTGTTTCTCCGGGACCCACCCATTGGCGCTTCCTCCGAAAGTTCACGGTTAACATCCACTGTTCATCGCCTGTTATTCGACGGGGAAGAAAAGACTTCTGCTCATATCTGGAAAGATGAGCGGCAGCAATGGACATTCGTTGCCATTTGTGAGCCTCGGTCAGGGTATGGGGCAACCAACGACCCAGTTTTTTCGAGTAGCCCAATCTCGTGAAATGTCTTTCTATTGTTATGTGAGAGACACTTAAAGCCTCTGCCAGATCACAAGTTGACTGGGTATTATCATGGTTGACAATGGCGAGAAGTTGGCTTTCTTAGAGTTCCAAGGGGCGACCCTGACCAGAGACTCTTTCAAGCGAACTATCTCCAGAACGAAACTTTTCAAACCAAAGTTGATAGCTCCGTGCAGTAATAGACCCTTCCCCATAGTATTCGTTTATGTTAGAGGCCGTTTGGTGAGCGCTTGTTCCTCGGGTGAACTCATGAAGAATGACATGGTGCAGATGCCCAGGTGGTAGATCAGTGATACTTACGGCAAAAGCAACCAACGTAGAAAGAATAAGAAAGCTACTCATTGTTGTTATGGTGAGGTGAGAAGAGGGTTATGTGAGTAAGATAAAACACCCATCAGTTAGCCACATGAAAACAAAACAACAAGATAGCAAGCATGAAAAACAATGCGAAATTAATTATGTGCCAACCCAATTGTAAACTTTTGGGGGCCCCAGTAGCTATGATTCAATTTTTGTGTTGTCAATCTCCCTCCCTGACTTACATTTTTGCTTTATTAATTCAAGTCTTTTTTTCATATTTTTGACTCAATTCAGCCGCACAAAGCACACTGAATTGGCCTTTTACTGTTCCAGCTGTTGTGTAGCATTGGAATTCTTTAACTTGTTGAGCTGTTAAGCAGGTCTGAGTCGAGAAATTGGATTTTGACTTAAAGAGAATCAACTTTTCAGCAGGCAAGCATCTTTTATCAATAGGATTGCTCAAAAAATGAGTTTACCGCTGGGTAAAAAAGAGACGCCAATGCATATTTGCATATAATGCAATCAAATTGAGTCAAAAATATGAAAAATACCACTTCTCCTGGAAGGCGAATTCCTCCTCAATTTTTCGCATTTCTTTCTCCATTTTAGTGGCTAAAAGAATTAATTTCTATATAAATTATTTGGAGGAATGGCCAGAAAAAGACTGGAAAAAGCAAAGAAACAGGAAAAACAAATAAAATTTATGAAAAGAATCGTCTACGGACTTCTTTAAAATCGTCGGCTTCTTTTTTTGCTCATTGAAATGAACAAAAGGCGTCAGGTTCTTAAATTTCTTGAAGTCTTTCTCCCGTGGATCAATTGTCCGATCTTTTTCTCTCAATTGCATCCAATCTCTGGCTCGTCTTTTGGACCCAACTTCCCTCTCGAAATAATCCAAAAAGCTCTCCGCTGTTGGATTTTTAAATCATTTTTCCATTCTGCAAGAAAACGAATAAAAAGTGAGAGATCTTGAAGAAAATCCAGCTCGAGGCGGCGATCCAATAGGGGAAATTTTCAATTTACCCGAGAGTTGTGGCTACTACCTTTCTATATCCTTTCTGATGAGCAGAAATAGCCGAACCAGGCGCTTCATCTGCTATCCGTAGCCATCAAGAATTAGATTAGTTTCGAATGAATTAAGTTTGCTCTCGGAGGCAAGAATATTGCCTAAAAATGATCGAAAACTGTTTTTCATAGCTTCCTATCGCTTATTTCGAGTATAAATGAAATTTGAAGTAAGTATACAATCGGTCCTTATTGTGAGATTATTCGAACATTTCTTTGCTTTCAAGTTTTGAAGTTAAAAATATTCGAATAAAATAATATTTATTTCCCTAACTTTGAAGCATTCGCTCAATCCTTCGTTAAAACTTCAAGCCTTATCTTTTGCTTTTATCTTCTTTATTATGATCTTATCTTTTTTATTGATTTTTTTTGCTAGAAAAGCTTTTCTCACCGTTATTTTCTGAATGCCTGAGACGTCTCTTTCTTATGTTGATTTATTATTATAAATGGCCTCTCCTCTACTACTCGATTTCATTTTTTGCATCAACTTTTCAATAAATTTCAGAATTCAAAATGCCTGAGGCGTTGGTTGTGAGAGAAATTGTCAAAAATAAGAAGGATGAGTATCTACAAGAAGCTGATGAGATGGAAAAGAGAGTTGGAGAAGGCGCAACGAAAAGATTTGTATTTGAGGGTAAGCTGGGCTTCGATGAAATTTAGAAGAAGTTTAAGAGGCCGGGCTCTATTTTGAAGCCAGAAAGAGAGCCAGAAAAGAAAATAAGGAGGAAGGTTCGTTTTTGACAATCTTAGGATATTTCTGTGTGTTCCAGATCGAGAAAAAGAGCCAAATATTAAGTCGGCGAAGCAGCTCGAAGCGGCTATACATAGCAGGGAATATGGTGGAAGTATTAGAACAATAGTTGAGAGTTACCAACAGGAGCAGAACCCTTTCGAGGCACAAAATGAATTGGAAGAAATAGAGGAAGAGATCGACCAAGTACGAGTTACTAGAGAGGGTCTTCAAGCACAAGTCGAAGGTAAAAAGTTAAAGAATTTTAAAAATTACTCTAGAGATAAAGAAAACGCTGACAATGTCTTCGGTAAAAGAAGAGAAACAAATTGATTAATCTAAGTTCAGGCAATTGTTCTGAGTGAAATATGTAGTGATTCCATTTCTATTTACAATTCTGAAGCCAAGAACTGGCAGAAGTGTAATGTTGGTTTCCCATTTAGAGGAAACCTGCTAGGAGCAGCTATTCTCAAAGAGGAATTATATGTTATTGGATGTATTGAGCCAAGTTGCAACCCATTCATAAAAAGCTATAAACTGAAAGGAGATGGATGGTATGAGCTGGCAGAAATGAATGAAAAAAGAGATTACATCGATAAGAGTACAATCGTTTTCAACGAAGAAATCTGGGTTATTGGTGGACGGAATGATACACAAAAAGCACTAAAATCAGTAGAGAAATACAACCCAGAGACTGATAGCTGGACTCTGATGGCGTAATTTGTTTTTTGATAATCTTAAGTTCAAATTATAGAGAACTCAATCACGCAAGAGATTTGAGTGCAGCAGTGGTATTCGATAAAAAAATCTATGTTTGTGGTGGTTGGAATGCAGAAAAAAAGAGTTGCTTAAAATCAGTGGAAGTTTATGATCCAGACGAAAACAAATGGGAAATCTTCTGCGATTTGTCATTTGAAATGCGTCTTCACAGTGCTTTAGTCGATGGAACGAATTTAATAATCATAGGAGGCATTAAATCTGGTGGCAAGATATCAAAAGAAGTGTTTAAAAAGGACATCTCGAACCCCACGAATAATTGGGAACATTTGCCCGACTTGAATAAGAAGTATGTCTTCCATGGAGCTTTAAAAACTGAGGAGGGATTGATGGTTTTTGGTGAAGATTTTGCAGAAATGTTCGATGGCAAAGAATGGAGAATAAGATTTTCCCTTCTACCTACGAATGCCATGTTCGGAGATATTACTATTCAATTATCAAAGAAAGATGAAGAATTATTTCTTCGAAAGTACTGCTCTTAAATGTTTTAATATTGTGCGTCCAATAAAAATACTAAAGGATTTACTCTCTTTAATCATAAAGACTTCAGTTCCCTCAAAAGAACTTAAAATTGAGAAAAATTGGCCTTTGTTCTAATATTTACCCCTAGCGAGTAACCGTTTTTTGTTGGAAAAATACAGGAGAATTTATAGATGCTTCCCTGGTTGAATACGATAATACTGTTTTCCACTCACCACACACTTTGGGATGGAAAGTTCTTCAGTTTGAAGTGGCTTCTTCAGCTGGAAAAAACGTAAATTTCTCGGCTGGAAGAAGCAAATCGACGATGGATCAAAGCAAAGAGTTGTGTTGGATAGAAATCCTCTTTTCCAATTTATCCCACAGAAGTGCTTTCTATCTTTCTTAAGGATTTTTTGCCTAACTTTTCGTTAAAAAACAAAATATTTCTTTCATACTTAATCGCATTACGCTCTTCTCCATTATAAACAAAAAATGAAAATTTGATTTCAATAATTTTGGAAGAAAGAAAGAAGAAATTGAGATTCTTACATTAGAATATCCTACGTCTCTATAGGGGATCAGCAGGTTTCTTCTATTTTCTTTGCAAAGAAGCAGCATCCACTTGCCGCTTCTTAGAAGATTGAAGAAGGCTTTCGCTTCCATCTGACTTAATACGCTTTTCTGACGAATTGATTTCAAACCTTGGTGATGATTTTAAGAATGAGATGTTCTGGAAGATTTTGAAAGAAGAATTTGCCTCGCTTCAAGATTTCGATTCTAGATTTTTTGAACTTTGGAACGAAGAAATAGAAAAATACCACTTCTCCTGGAAGACGAATTCCTCCTCAATTTTTCGCATTTCTTCCTCCATTTTTAGCGGATAAAATTAATTAATTTCTAAATAAATTATTTGGGAGGAAGGATGGCCAGAAAAGACTGGAAATGCTAAGAAACAAGAAAAACAAATAATATTTTATGAAAAGAATCGTCTCCGGATTTCTTCCAAATCGTCGGATTCTTTCTGCTCATTAAAATGGATAAAAGGCTTTCGTATTTTATAATCATTGAAGTCCTCCTCACTTGGCTCAATTGTCCGATCTTTTTCTCTCAATTGCATCCAATCTCTAGCTCTCCTCTTCGATCCAACTTCCCTCTCGAAATAATCCAAAAAGCTCTCCGCTGTTGGATTTTTAAATCATTTTTCCATTCTGCAAGAAAACGAATAAAAAGTGAGAGATCTTGAAGAAAATCCAGCTCGAGGCGGCGATCCAATAGGGGAAGTTTTCAATTTACCCGAGAGTTGTGGCTACTACCTTTCTATATCCTTTCTGATGAGCAGAAATGGCCGAACCAGTCGCTTCATCTGCTATCCGTAGCCATCAAGAATTAGATTAGTTTCGAATGAATTAAGTTTGCTCTCGGAGGCAAGAATATTGCCTGTAAATGACTGTGTTTTTCGTAGCTTCCTATCGCTTATTTCGAGTATAAAACAGCCGAATGATAAGCGATTCTATTCACCAGCACACGCATCATGATTGCTTTATTCCTCCTCTTTTCCCTACTGACTGTCGTCTCAGCTAAGGTCTCTTTATGCTCAGTTTCTGAAGAATACCACAATGGGATTTGCTATCTCTACGTGAGCTTCTCAGCCAATTGGCTGGATGCGCTTAATTTTTGTGAAAGCAAGGGATACAAATTGATCAGCATTGAGAACGAAAATGTAGATTTTTCTCCTAGTTTTTGGTATCAATCGATCTCTTTCGAGTTATATCAAATTCAAACGGAAACAAAAAAATTACAGGCGAGATTTAGGCTAGTTTTTGTTCAAAATTGAGTGGTATTTGGTATCATTCGATAGAGAAAATCCTCCTGAATTATAAGATTTACTATTAATATTCTCTTTTTTTCATATTTTTGACTCAATTCAGCCGCACAAAGCACACTGAATTGGCCTTTTACTGTTCCAGCTGCTGTGTAGCACTGGAATTCTCTGGCTTATTGAGCTATTAAGTAGGTCTGAGTCGAGAAATTGGATTTTTATTTAAACAGAATCAACTTTTCAGCAGGCAAGCATCTTTTATCAATAGGATTGCTCAAAAAATAAGTAAGCAATGAAAGAATTGTGATTGGACGCAATGGGGAGAAAAGCCAGCAGAATAATGGAGATTTTATTTCTTCGGAAATATTGAATGGAAAAGCATGGCGAAGAGGACCAATGTTAAAACACGATTTAGATAATACATATTGTGCCATAGTCATTTCTGGTGATTATGCAGAACGTTTACTCAAAGCTTTTTCTCCCAAATAAATCCTATTTTTGAGAGCAAACAGCATACAGGGCTTCTGTAGATGCAGTAATCGAGACGAGACTCAAAAAGTGCGAATAAAAGCTGCCGGACTGTCAAAATCCGGAGTGTTTTGCCCTCTTGATTGCTCAGAGTAGCGTTTAGTCTGGCTCAGCAATGCATGATCAATTAAAATTCAAACACAAAATAAAAGATTTATTCATAAAGTGTTCAGGAAATCTTGTATTTCTTCTTTCGTAGGCTTTGATTCAGAAGCTAAAACCCATTTTGCTAAAGCCTCTATTTTATCAACTGGCTCTGTGGGATTGTCTCTACTCTTTTGACTAAAAAATTCATAAACTTTTTCCATATTTGGGCGGTTTTCTTTCCCTTCGACCATCATTCTAAAAGCTTAAGCTCTTTTAATAGACTCTCCAATTACCCAATGTGGAAGCGCCAAACTTCTAATGAGATTGGAATTGCTTCTGATGAGATTGGAATTCTTTTTTGAAATGCTTCTGGATAGGGGCCTTCAATAATTGAATCACCAATCAACCAATTATTTTCAACTTGGACAGCCAGACTTTCAGTTTTTGTTGTATCTTCTACTGTTAAATTCGTGGGAACAACTCGATAGATCATATGCCAAATGGATCTTCCCAGTGAGAAAACATCCAAAGTTGGATTGTAAGTCTCGTAGGCTTCTTCGCAATGGTAGCCCGGTGTTCCAAACCAGTATGTTTCTATGGCATCTTCTGCTGCCAGGGCTGTATTTTCAATTATTTTTGCTATTCCAAGATCAGCTATTTTTAGGATAGAATGATCCGAATTTAAGACCATGCTGGAAATCACTTTTTTGTCGAAAAATGGCTACAAACTTGGCTGGTTTGACATCTCTATGCGTTATATTGTTGGCATGGAGGTAGCAAAGCCCACTAGCTGCTTGGGCAGTCCAGAACAATATCTCCTTTTCAGTGTATCTCTGCCCTCGAGCTATCACTGGAAATTCAATAAATTACCCATTTTTAAAATAAAATCAACATTCAGATAAAGAGCCTCCTTCACAGTATTCCATCAAGATTCCAATCTCTTTGTTGTCTTTTGCAATGAAGCCAAAAAGAGGCACAACGTGTTGATTTCCTTGCAGCTGAAAGCGGCCTTTCTTCCAGAATAATAGGCTCACCGAGAGTAAAGTTGTTATTTCATTTATGATCAATTGAGAATTCATCTGCGAAGTATCAAAATATTTAGCAGCATGCAGCACTGGAGACGTTTCCGTTGAGACGAGGAACGTTTTCCCGTATGCACCATCACCGAGGTGTTTAATCTCCGTCAAGGAGCTTTCTTTGTAGGAGACAAAGCGAGAACGCTAGCAATTTATTTGTAGTTTTTGCGATGACTTACGCCTAGCATTGAGAGAACACTTCCCCAGTCGCCGCCGAAGAGAATCCCAAGCTGGAAAATTGCGATCCTGGGAAGGAAGATAGATTTACCTTTTCTGTTGGTATTTTTTCTTCGCTTTTTTCAAGCATCCGGAGTAGGGCCTAAAAATGTTTTTTTTAAATATCCTGCTTTACTTCAGGTATTGTGAGTAGTGATTTTTGATTTAAACTTGGAAAATAGTGAGTTCTCTCTTGACTCAAAATCATCTCCTTTATTATTGTGTAGTAGCTGGCTGTTTCGATAAAAACATTAATGCAGCGCTCGTCTTTCCCTTCATATTTTTCAATTTCGCCAGTTGTTCGGAGTTTATAGACGAACATCTAGAAATAGTAGCTAATTACCGTATTCTTTCTCTCTTGGAAGGGCGAATTGTTATGAGTTTACTCCAGATTTCACAATTTGCTCAAGTAAACAAGGTTGTAGCTCTTGATTTTTGGAGGAAGCGAGAGAATAAGGTAGATTCATAGAAAGCTTACCCAAAGAGTTTTGACAAATGCTTGAAGAAAAGCAAACGGATAATTGGTTATGTCTTTTCTAAGCGACGCAAGTGCTTCTTTAGAAACATTTTGCTCAAATAACGATTCCTTTATTAGGAACTCCATAAAAACTTTTTCTGCTTTCCATCGAGATTCCAATAATTGTTTCATCTCTACTAGTTTTTCAGCTAGAAAAGCTTCATCTTCAAAAAACTTGGTCACGCTCTGGAAATTTTGATTAAAGTTGAGGTCAAAACCAACGGCGCAATAAATCTGTAAAGTTTGGAATTTCATCAAACTGAAAAAATAATTCTTCAGAAGTGCCCATGCTTGTTCAAAATAAATCTGAGATTGATGTCCACCTCGCTTCCAACCAATAAGTAGTAGAAATAGCCTTTCTCCTTCATGCGAAGAGTACTGTCGCTTTTGAGCACATTTTTGGAAAAATCAAACCTCTTGTGGGAACACTTCATAGAGTGATTCAGAAATCCGACCAGCTGATTTAATGACATCGTAGCTTGTTCTTTCGGCTTCTTGCGGTAAAATCGATTCCAATCTTGTGGAAAAATTTCTAAGAGGTCGTAAAAGTTCTTCCCAAGTAAAACTAGAATTTGTTAAAGGCTGCAGGCTGCTTACTCTGCCTCATTAAATTGGCTTGAAATTATTATTTGGCTTAGATTTATTTGAAAAATATCGATTAATAGATCGTAAGATATTCTCGTTTCCATTTCATTTTTGTATTCATTGGAATTTGAACCAAGTCTTAAAGGTCTGGAAGAATCAATGGATTTTAAGTCTTGGATCCAACAGAATTTCTTCTATAGACTGTTCATAAAAAAAGACGACAACTGATGTCCCGAGAAAAGGTGTTTTGCGGCGAGATTGAGAATTTTTTAGGATAAAATGGCTCACTAAAACCCCTTTTCTTGGGGCATCAGCTGTCGTCTTTTTTTAAACAGACTACATTGAAATTAAACAGGAGACTTCTATTAGCAGTAATACGGTACATTTCCATTCCTTGAGCGTAGATTGCATCAAGTTTGAGGATTTGTGTCGACTTGCTGTTGTCGTCAAATTTTAACATCTCTGGTTTAAAATTACTCAGTAAAGGATTCGGATAATACTGTAGCAGACTTCTGCTATAAAATGATGCATCTTGGAGCTTCTCTTTCTCAGCCTTTTTCTGTTGAAATTGATTAATCAAAGCTGATTCAAAATACCCACCAATATGCTACCAGCCAACCATGCTTCTTTTTCCTTATACTAAAACTTATTAGGTTCAAAGGCGAATTCAATCCTTACAAAGTCGTCAAACGCCTTGAGCACAACTGTAGGATAGAATGAATTGAACGAGAAATAGTTGAAATATCTCCACTTCCAGACTTTAGCGCCGTCGTTGCTTTTAAGAAACTCTTGGGTGTGGCTGTAGATCATTTGTGTTATCACTACTTTTGCCTGAAAATGTCCATTTAGCTTCAGATCTTCCAGCTTAATTCCGATAGGTTAGTTAGACTTACACCAAGTTCTTTCATTTTTTATTTCTCTCTATCTGTTGCGAATGGAATCATCAATGAGAATAACTTCCCCTCAGAATGGCTTTCTAAAGAATAGGCGCCAGCTAATATCTCATTCTTCTCGAGGAGAAATATCAAATCTTTTGCCATTTTCTGCAATTTAATTTGTCAATTCAATTGAGTAGAATATCATCTGTTGAAAGGAATTATCCCAGTTCTTTTCTACTAGGTAAGGGGCCAACTTTTTGAAATCTTCCACATGCTTTCGATGTTCTACAAAGTCTAGTTCTTGCTCTCCTCTACAACTTTGCGGAACATCAAAAATAGGTCAAACGTATACAAAATTATGAAAAAGATGAGAGATAGGTCGGAATCTTAAGCCTTACTTGACGATATTGAGTGTAGATGCCAAGTTCTGCCTTGGAAAAGCTGATAACTATAGTTCTTTCAGCATGTTTTTCAAAGCCATCGAGGTAGGCTACAATACGACAACTTGATTCAACTTTCTGTTCATAGGTTTCGCAGAATTTCTGATCAATTTAAGATTGTTTTTATAAACTTACAAACTTGTCGAACAAGACGCTTCCAACTTCATATAAAATGCTTTTATATAGGAAGCTATAGGAGACGATTGCGCCCATCATGTGCCATACTGAAACGATTACTGTATTGTTCTTCTAAACAAACAGTTCGAGGCGCGCAAAAAAGGCAAAGAGGAGATGATTTTAGCAAAAAATATATTTTTTGGTGGAATTGCGGTTCCTTTAAAAGCAGCCTTTTACCTGTCCATTTGAAGCTATTTTGTACCAGCGCTGGTCCTTTATCAAAAACATACAAAAGGATATATTTGAAGCACTCAGGTGAAATCTAAACTAAACGTTTTAGCCGTGATTTGTCCTACAATCCACAGTTTTTTTGGACCATACTTATCCGAATCCTTCATAAAATAAGTATCTACCATTTCAAACCTCATTTCGCTTAGTGTATCCACTTCTCTGCTTGTAATAAACTCAAGTAGTTTGTCAATTATTATAACTGGCAATGTCTGTATTTAAGTTTTGCTAGCGTCAAAAGCCATTACCTTGAGCTTTTCTCTGTCTTCCGTCATTTGCCGAGAATAGTCTTCGTTGATTTTCACTTCATCGGGAGTGACTAGATGCTGTTAATTTCAATTATTGCTATTGGGAGGAAAATACCAATCCGTCGTCGAAATACTCAGTAAAGATGTTTTTAATTTCAGTGTCGATCTTTTCCGGCATCCAGCTGTGACCAGCCCCCATCTTTAAGGGAGACTACTTCTCAAAAAATGAGAGATCTTATCAGTGGCAGTTTGAATCAAACTGCCGAGAAAACGTAGTTTTGTGACTAAATGAAGAAGTAGAAAAGAACACAGGAGGATGCTTGCTGGCAATGCAAGCGGCTGAGCAATTAATAATCTGACCAGCTGACACCAAGAGAATAGCTTCTCACCCCTCAATTCTGTTTGATTTTATTCTCCGATCAAATGAAAAATCTAAAAGTCCCTTTTCTTCCTTCTTTAATCAGCTATATTAAATTTTCGGAACTATTAACCTTTTGGGCCCCAGGGCCCGTATTCATAGTCGTTATCCCGGGGATATTTTGTCCCCTGGGGAAAGAATATCCCAATGGGCGGTCGTTTTTGTATTTATAGTCATTTCCCCAGGGATAATTTGAGCCCAAAGGGGATGGATTTATCTCTATCAAATTAGGTGGGACTAAATATATCCCCGAGTACAAAACTTAGCTTTACCGCTGTGTGTAACCGACGCCTATGAAGGCTAGTCGACTGTGTGAAAGATGAGGGGCAAAACGAAGAGTCCCTCTCCCCCAAATACGAAGTGTTGAATTAGAATAAGAGAGTTTTATCAATAAAAATAGTGCAAAACACTGTAGTCGATAAATAAAAAAAAGGGGACGCGTTGGCTCCAATCTTGACAAGAAAAAAGCCCCTTTCTTTGTCAGGACCGGGGGTTTATATCAAGGTTGGAGCTTACTCATGTGTGGGAGTCCGCGACACTGTGTAAAGTGAAATAGAGAGCTCTTTTAAAGGAGAAATTAATTGTGCTGCTATGGACCTTATCGATCGAGACATTTTTGATGAAATTTTGGACCTTCCTAAGCAAAAAAGCTATATGCGATCTTCAGTTTCGATAATTGATCAATTTGACAAGGAAGAATTCCGAAAGCGATTTTGATTCACAAAAGCAACTTATTCTACTTTCCTTCGGCAATTGGAAAACTCCCACCGAGCTCCGACATCCAACAGAGGACTTCCAGTCGAACTGAATATGAAATTGGCAATCTTCCTGCGAATGTTAGCAACAAATTCTTTTCAATTATCGGCCGCAGCAATGAGTTGGAGTTCCAAAGCCACGTGGTCAGCGACGTAGACTTCTTCAAAAATATCATATTGATTCATGTTTGGTTGAGACATGAAGAAAGCTTTACCTTGGATTTTATCAGGCAAAGCGCGACAAAAGACCCTCGTTTTATTATTAGCTGGGATTGGTCCATCTTGTAGTGTTGGCCAACCAGGTCCAAGCATATGAAGCAGAGCTTGACAAGCGAGGATCATAGGAGAAAGAGTAGGATAACAAGTGTCGCAAACTTGATAAACTTCCGGATCATCTTAGAAAGTAGCTACCCGCAGCTGCTGTATTTCTTGATTAGCTGCTCTCTTTTTGAGAGTCACGATCATATACAGAATCTCTCTTCAGTTTGTCCAAAATGATACTCTCAATCTCGGTCCAGCCAGTGGCAGTTATCCCGAAAATGGTCAAACCTACGCCCCCAATCAGAAGTGTTCATTCAAAGTATCGTAATTCTCTTCTTTTTAAAAATTTTTTCTTCAGATTTCGGCCAAAAATGACAATTATATCCAAATCTTTCAGGAAAGCCTCCTCGTGCTCTCTCTTGAGAGAGAGAGAGAGATGTTTCTGAATTTCGATTCAGCTTCTTTCCTGGTTTTCCAACAAAAAAACTCGTGTGTACTCGAATACCCTTTTGAATATAATTTCGATTGGAATAAGATAAAGCGTCTTCAAATGAGTTAGGAATACTCTTGACCTCGAGTGTTCTGAACAATCAATAAGCTCAGTGATTCTGAACAAACTCGATCGCAGGTTGCTTTTACTGGTCGATCTCATTTCTATTCAGATTTCTACTCGGCTCATTTCAATTGTCATCAGAAAAATATTCCCCATGAGCGAGTTGGAAGCTTTCCCCTTTCTTTTCTCGATTCCAGAGCATCTTACGCTTGGAATCATCCAGAAGGTAAGTCGGCTTCTCCCTTCTAATCCTAAAACCAGTTGTCCCCCATTCCGTTCGGAAGAATCCGCAGGACTTGCTCTTTGATTTGGGAATTTATCGAGGAATATCAGAAGAAAATCCGAATTGACATCCGATTTACTTTGCATTTGGTGAGACTTCAGTCCCGAAAGATTTGAAAGAATTTTATAGGAATTTAAAAAGAAAAAACGGAGTCCAATCGCCTATTGTCATTATTCCCATTTTTTACGGAAATATAAAATTCCTAAATATGGATTGAGACTGCTGAATATCTGGCTTCAGACAAAACATTACCGTTTCTCCTCTATTTATCTGGTAAGAACTCGGATTTTGCGTCTAAATCCCGATTTCTGTCTGAGGTTGATCCCTAGCGACATAATAATAACTCGAAACTTGAAGTCTATTTAGTGTGATTCAACTAAAAATAAAAACGAGCGGCTATTTGAATAGGAGTACGGTAGTTAAAAAATAAACTCTAGGATATGAAAGAATTCGACATGAAGAATAAGAGCCATCTTTCCATCTTCAAATACTACCTGAAGGACTTTATCTCTGCCGATGAGTACTTCTATACTCGACTAAGATCTACTGAAATATGCCCAATTGCATCACAGATAGTAGCTAGGAAAACTCATTTTGCTGGTTCACTTTATACACGATTACCTTTGGTTCCCGTAAGCGACGACTTCTTTTCGGATCTACAGTGCGTTTCATAAATATGGGTTCAACCCCTAAATTGGCCATATCTTGGTTGGGTGATGCTTTCATGACCAGGGAGTGGTTATATTGTGTTTCTCGCATAGAAATGCCTCCGGAAAATGACTTTCAGTCTGTTGCAGCTTATTGATAAATTTTGACGAGCCAAACATAGATTTTGACTCGTTTCATAAATATGGGTTCACTACAGTAACCCTGTGATTTTTCTTCAATTTTCCCAATCTTTTTATTAAAACGCTTCATTACGTTGTATCACCTCCGAATTGTCTCTATTCACCATGTTCGGACAGATTTTTCCTGACTTTTTCGACTTCTTTTGGGTAACTATTTGACTCAAATTCTGCTTTTTTCGATATCAGTTGCTTAGATGGCAGACGTGCTATAGAAATTCGGCTGACGAAGTTCGACTCAGCTTGATTTCGTGATTCCAAAACACTTTAAATCTCAAAATAGGGTTGGAAATGAGGCGAGTTATGACTTAAACACGATGAAACTTTTGGTCCAAAAAACGCCCAATTCGAGGAAATGCGCTTTTTATCCTAAAACAAGTGAACATTGACGTCTTCTTTGAGTCATATTTCCACGAATTTCCAACCTTTTTTTTGAGATTCTCCTCCGAGGCTAGAAGATTTTAAAAAATAGGTCAGAAAAGGTCTGGAAAAATTTAAAAACAAATGAAATGAATGGATAATATTTTTATGAAAAGAATCGTCTCCGGATTTCTTCCAAACCGTCGGCTTCTTTTTGCTCATTGAAATGAATAAAAGGCTTTCGTTTTTTATAATTATTGAAATCCTTCTCTCTTGGCTCAATTGTCTTATCTTTTTCCCTCAATTGCATCCAATCTCTGGCTCGTCTTTTGGATCCAACTTCCCTCTCGAAATATTCCAAAAAGCTCTCCATTGTTGGAAAATATTCACAGCGAATGTTAATTCCCCTCCGACTCCTTTCTTTAATATTCAAAGAATCAGCAAAGTGTGCAATTCCAACAGCTCCACATCCAGCTTTTTCCAATCGAATAAAGTAATTCCAAACGCCTCCTCTTCCTCTGGCCATTGAGCGGAAGATAAAGACTGTTTCAGATATTTGAGAGAGATCAAATTGGGGATCGTAATTAACTATATGCGGATAACGTGCATTCCAACTTCTTATTAGAATATTGCTTCGACACTTCTTGGATTTTAGTGTCTAAAAATGGTTTTTCCTTATTTTACTTCGCTCATTTGTCTTCAGCAGTCTGTCTTTAAAATTACCTCTAACTGATGCGTGATAGTTGCATTTGTATTGCTATTAGTGCAGCAACGCCAAATCACCGCTTGCTCAATTCCAGTCAATCCTTCAATCAATTCTTTAATTTGATCTTCTTCAAAAAAGATCGCACTCATCTCAATTTCTTTCTGAATTCTTCATTTTGTAGAAAAAAGAATTGATCCTACCAGTTGCAGAGAGAATTTAACAGGCAGGAGAGCTGTACAATGGCCGACGTGAAGCGATTCGGGTCCTCTGGCGAAGGATTCGAAAACTTCTTGGACCAGGGGGATATTATTGCCGAGTGAGATCTGTCTTACAAAAATTTTCCGCTCTCTAACCCACTGTAGAACTTCTTTGAGGTAATTAATCTAAAAAATGTTTAGAATTCCTTTTTTTCAATTTACATTATCATCATTGAAATCTTTAAAATCATAGAAATGGATTTCATTAAGATAATAGAACTCCAATAGTTTTAAGGCTTTTTTAAAATCTGAGCTGTCACGATAAATCTGAAGTTTCAAAGGTTGTTTGTGGATTAAACTATAGCCACTCTTTTCATCGAGAAGTAGGAACGTCCTCCATGAATTCGGAAGTTTGAAGCAGAATTTTGGATCAAATCATTTACCCATTTAGTCGACGAAAAAAGGAGAGGGACGCGCTTAAGTTCGATCTTAACAAACGATTTTAAATCTTTTGCTTTAGGACTCACTCTTCTTGCTATATCCAGGACATTCTTGAGGGGCATTAGCTCCAAGATGAACTTTCCTTTTTGTAGAAAATTCATCCTATTTTGGTATAAATTCAGAGAAAGAAATTACCAGAATTTCCTGAGTTTGATGACCTCCTTGGCCTCAATTAGCCAGTTGTTTGAATGAATTTCTGGTAATTTTCGAGGCAAATCGGGCAACTTCTCGGTCTTTTTCCATTTTGGCTTATGAGGCGCCAATTTGTCTGGGAATTCTTTGTCAAAGAAGAGAGAAAATACCTGGTTGGATATCGAAATCCTCAAATTCCTTTAGAAATTCCACGAATTCTGGGGTTGGATCAGGAGGAACCAAGGGAGGATAGACTAATTTCCCTGGAAGTTTTATTCTTTTTTTTCTATTTTAGCCAACCTCCTTCAAAAAATTCGCTAGCAACTTGGGCGCTAAAATCCCCCAAAATCCCAGTAAATTGATTATCATTTCTCTGAGTCTCCAGCAAATGACGCTTATTAACTATTTCCCTCTTGGTGAATTCCTCCCATTCATCGAAGCTTTTAATTCCCATTATTTGCGTATGAAAGTTTGCTTTGACTTCATCTCCTGTGAATACATGAATTACGCTAACTCCAACATCCGATTTAGCGACGATGATGAAGTAAAACAAGTTAGATTCACTCGATGGAAAAAAGGAGTCCGTCGGCCAGGATTCAAATATCTTGAAACTTGAGCGACTCTCTCTTCTGTAAGTTAAGAATTGGAGAGGATGATGAAGGTGTCTTTCCTATAAAAATGTGATTTATTTTGGGTGGCCATCCCACTTACTTGAGTTATTCCCTTCAAAGTTGAAAATAATTTATTGGGTTCGAGATAGCCATCTCTGCTAAATTCTACCTTCAATGGTAACGATCCAAAACGCGTAATCTCATTGTAAAAATCAGAAGGACTAATGCTGCTATATTCGACAATAAAGTGTTTCTAAATGAATAATTTATATTTAGAAAAAAGATCTTACTGTTCGAGTCGGGATGTTAAAATCCTCAGAAAGTGGACCATTTTGCTTCATTGATATTTTGAGGGTAACTGGCTGTAGGTGATTAATCATGGAGATATCGATTGGAAATTTGGTGATTTGCAGATATTCAATGTTCCAGTATTCTCGACGGAAATGATAGGCTACTTTTGAGTATAAATCTTCTAAAGTCTCCTGAAAAAGGCTTTTGAACCATTTTGGCGGATATCAGATAGTTCTGATTAATCACCATAAAATTTCCATACCAAGCATAGGGCAAGAAAAAGTGATATTTTGATCGAATGATTTTTCTTACTTGTTGGAGATATTGATTTATTTTCTTTTTAACCTCCTCTGGCCTTTTTCCTTGAAATTTGATCTATAAAAACATTTAGAAGAGTACTACATAGCCGATGGTATAGCCTGATACGTCAAAAGAGATTAGGAGAGAGTCTCGATTTTCCTCACAAAGTAAGAGCATCCACTTGCCGGTTCTTAGAAGTTTGAAGAAGACTTTCGCTTCCATCTGAATTTGTGCAATTTTCTGGCGAATTTATTTCAAACCTTGATGATGATTTTAAGGATGAGAAATTCTGAAATATTTTGAAAGAAGAATTTGCCTCGCTTGAAGAGTTCGATCCTAGATTTTTTGAACTTTAAAATGAAAAAATAGAAAAATACCACTTCTCCTGGAAGACGAATTCCTCCTCAATTTTTCGCATTTCTTCCTCCATTTCTAGGGGCTAGAAGAATAAAAAGTTGACGATTGGAGGCAAACGTAGCGGAAATTCAAAGCCAAAAGACAGCAAAGTCCTCGTAGATAAGCACAGCAATAGGCAGTGAATCTTTGTTGACAACTACTCGATAAGTTACAAAGTCAATCGGCTGATAACCATGGCGCTTCTAAAAATTGAACCATTTGACACTGCGTCTCACAATTATGGAGCCACCATCAAAATTGGCGTATTCTTAGAGGTTCTTTTGAGCTGAAATAACTTTTTATATAATTCTTCTGGCATTTTTGCCTTCTTTTCACCAGAATATAGCCAGGCGAGTTGATGAGTAAAAAATGATGGCCTCATCTCCAAAAGTGGCGTTTTCTGAAATTTCAAAAACCCGAGCTATTAAAATTCGGCTGATGAAGCTCGACTCAGCTTGATTTCGTGATTCCAAAACACTTGAAATCTCAAAATAAGGTTGGAAATGAGTCGAGTTATGACTTAAACACGATGAGACTTTTGGTCCAAAAAACGCCCAATTCGAGAAAATGCGTTTTTTATCCTAAAACAGGTGGAAATTGACGTCTTTTTGAGTCATAACTCGCCTCATTTCCAACCCTATTTTGAGATTTAAAGTGTTTTGGAATCACGAAATCAAGCTGAGTCGAACTTCGTCAGCCGAATTTCTATAGCACGTCTGCCATCTAAGCAACTGATATCGAAAAAAGCAGAATTTGAGTCAAATAGTTACCCAAAAGAAGTCGAAAAAGTCAGGAAAAATCTGTCCGAACATGGTGAATAGAGACAATTCGGAGGTGATACAACGTAATGAAGCGTTTTAATAAAAAGATTGGGAAAATTGAAGAAAAATCACAGGGTTACTGTAGTGAACCCATATTTATGAAACGAGTCAAAATCTATGTTTGGCTCGTCAAAATTTATCAATAAGCTGCAACAGACTGAAAGTCATTTTCCGGAGGCATTTCTATGCGAGAAACACAATATAACCACTCCCTGGTCATGAAAGCATCACCCAACCAAGATATGGCCAATTTAGGGGTTGAACCCATATTTATGAAACGCACTGTAGATCCGAAAAGAAGTCGTCGCTTACGGGAACCAAAGGTAATCGTGTATAAAGTGAACCAGCAAAATGAGTTTTCCTAGCTACTATCTGTGATGCAATTGGGCATATTTCAGTAGATCTTAGTCGAGTATAGAAGTACTCATCGGCAGAGATAAAGTCCTTCAGGTAGTATTTGAAGATGGAAAGATGGCTCTTATTCTTCATGTCGAATTCTTTCATATCCTAGAGTTTATTTTTTAACTACCGTACTCCTATTCAAATAGCCGCTCGTTTTTATTTTTAGTTGAATCACACTAAATAGACTTCAAGTTTCGAGTTATTATTATGTCGCTAGGGATCAACCTCAGACAGAAATCGGGATTTAGACGCAAAATCCGAGTTCTTACCAGATAAATAGAGGAGAAACGGTAATGTTTTGTCTGAAGCCAGATATTCAGCAGTCTCAATCCATATTTAGGAATTTTATATTTCCGTAAAAAATGGGAATAATGACAATAGGCGATTGGACTCCGTTTTTTCTTTTTAAATTCCTATAAAATTCTTTCAAATCTTTCGGGACTGAAGTCTCACCAAATGCAAAGTAAATCGGATGTCAATTCGGATTTTCTTCTGATATTCCTCGATAAATTCCCAAATCAAAGAGCAAGTCCTGCGGATTCTTCCGAACGGAATGGGGGACAACTGGTTTTAGGATTAGAAGGGAGAAGCCGACTTACCTTCTGGATGATTCCAAGCGTAAGATGCTCTGGAATCGAGAAAAGAAAGGGGAAAGCTTCCAACTCGCTCATGGGGAATGGACTGAAATCTTTTTCCTGATGACAATTGAAACGAGAAATATTTTAGCAACAAAAATTGAAAGAAATGCTGAGAGACGACGACATAACCAATCTATTATCGATTTCATTAAGAAGCGCAGCGAAAATACAGTGCGTCCAGAAATTATATAACCACTTTTCAAAATAGGCCGCCATGGCCCTGGGGCATCATTTTAAATACCGAAAACAAGTCAAAGTGAAAAGTAAGACTTTGGCGATGATAAATCCCATAATCTCATCAATCATATCAAACAATGCCACATGGTACAGCTCTCAGTACCGAAGAAAAGGCAAAGATCGTTGCCTACCGTGATGCAGGGATGTCATTCCGAGAAATTGGCCGAAGATTGAACCGCCATCATGTCGTCGTTTGCCGCTACTTAGCCGATTCACAAGGTTATGGCAAAAACAATTCGACTAGAGGAAGAAAAGCTAAACTTGGTCCAAGAGAAAAGCGTCTAATCGTCAGAAGTGCCAGCAATAAAGCTACCAGCCTTCGAGAAATTCGAGATGATCTGCAGCTCAATGTGTCTCAAGAAACAGTACGTCAGGTTCTCCAAAAAAAAGTGGGACAATTGTTTCGATGAAGATGAAGAAGGCGCCGAGACTTACGCCAACACACATTCAAGCTAGACTCAACTTTGCCCATCATCATTTGTCCAGGCAAACAAATTTTTCAAAAGTTGGTTATTTGTTTTCGCATTTGGGTTTTTTAAGGTAATATGGTCAGACGAGAAGAAATGGTCCTTAGACGGGCCAGATGGGAATCGCCATTATTGGCATGATCTTCGTAAGGAGCCCAGAGTTTTCTCGAGAAGGGGTTTTGGGGGTGGAAGCGTCATGGTTTGGGCAGCTTTTTGTGCAGACGGAACAGTCGGGCTGCAGTTTCTAACTCCAAGAATGAACTCTACCGATTACCAAGCTGTCCTGACTGCCAAACTGCTCCCATTCTTGGCAACCTCTGGCGTTGGCTACATTTGCCAGCCCGACAACGCCCTTATTCACGCGAGCGCTTCCACTTCTCAGTGGTTAGCTACAATGAACGTGAGGGTGATGAACTGGCCGGCGTGCAGTCCTGATCTCAACCCCATCGAGAATCTTTGGGGGATCTTAGTGAGACGAGTTTATGCCAATGGAAGTCAGTTTGCCAACACGAACGACCTTAGAGCCGCTATCACTCGAGAATGGGCCGCTTTGGATCCTCAACTGCTCAAGAATCTCTCCGAGTCTCTTCCTCGTCGTTTGATAGAAGTTATTCAGAAAAATGGAGGACAAACCAGTTATTGAACAGTTAATAATAAAGTGGTTATATAATTTCTGGACACCTGTTTTTGGGGCTTTTGGTCATAACTCTGGACCCGATAGATGAAATTGGCTGAAATTTTGGCTATCGGGGTTTTTTCGCGCGGGAAAAATAATAGCACTCACCAATTTTTCGAAAACCTAAAAAAATTGGGAAAAAAGACCAAAAAATGGGTGGTTATATAATTTCTGGACGCACTGTAGAGCCTATTGATTGCTACAAGTTTACCGTCAGGGCTTTCGCCCTTAAACCGAAAATGGAATAAAGCCCCAAGGCTTCACACAGACAGAGACGACGCGCGTAGAATTTAGTATAAGAGTTGAATAAGAGGATGAATTTGACACAGAATTGAATTTTAGTTTGCT
This sequence comes from Oscheius sp. JU1382, assembly GCA_932521405.1. Taxonomy (NCBI): domain Eukaryota; kingdom Metazoa; phylum Nematoda; class Chromadorea; order Rhabditida; family Rhabditidae; genus Oscheius; species Oscheius sp. JU1382. The sequence continues at coordinate 8,994,735 of OW051475.1, forward strand.
ACGTCTACTTGGGCCGCTTAACCGGATTGGCAAGTCTGTCCAACATTGGGGCAGCACTGGTCGAGGAAGCAGAAGGTGTTTGGAGGGCATTCCGGGTTCTGTCCGACGATGCATGGTCCACGCGCCTGTAATTTGGTTCGACTTCAAGGGAATATTACAAACATTGAGTGGCAGGGGATCTCTCGCTTCGTCGAGGTAGGTTCTCTTTTTCTCTTGATCATTTGGCTCTTTGCTTTTTGAAGTTTTCAATGCTTGCAAATCCCAACCAAACCCTTGCGAGTTGATAGGTCGTGAGATCTCAGCAGACACAAAGAAGCATTTGAATTGTAAAAGAGTCCATCTTTTGAATATTTGTTGATGGCGTCTCCCCATTGCTGATATTGAACGCGATTCGGAATGCTCAAAAACAGTTTAAAATCAATCAACCAAAAAGAGCTTTGGGAGTGGAGACGACCTCCTAGAGACTTCAAAAGCGTTTCCTTCATACGCATCGCCATCTTCAACGATGAAGCAAGAGGAGCGCCTAACTTCAGTCGCGTTTATACTTCTTCCCAACTGCCTGGACTAATTCTAAGACTTCATCTAGACAATGTGAGATTCTTTGAGAAAAAAATGGATTTTTTAGAGAGTTCATGGCTGGATTTCTACTGAACGACAGTGATTAGAGAAGAAAGAGCTCAGGGAAAAGTCGATGTACAAACGTTGTAAAAACTCTATTTATTTGGTTAAATATGCTTGAACTTTCCATAAGAACTCTCGTGGCTCCTCTAGTACAATCCTCTGTAGACCATTTCAATTTGGTTTTCTGTAGAATCTTTCCCTTTTTAGAAACACTTCTCTCTCAATTAATCCGGATTAGCGTTGGCGAACAGCGATGGACTCCTTGTGCGTGTAGTTTTATCCCAAAAGTTTAATCTGAAAAATCAATGCGAAAGAATGACATTAGTCCAAAGGGGTTTATTCTTCTTGAGAGATCTCTCCTCGGTCTCAAAAAAGGACTTTGAAGATAGAGCTCTCCGTGCCCTCGACGTCCTGGTATTTCCATTTCTGTTTCGCCTAAACGTTTGCAGAACACCCATCTCCCCGAGAAATTACGCCTTCCGGTGTTTTGCCTCATCTGGCATGGACTTTTCCACGCTTATTTGACGGCGATTCTCCTCCTCTCGGGAGGACTTTACATCAAAAAGAAGTTTCAGCCGAAATGGGATGAGACGACAGTTATTCGAGAGAAGCTCGTCTTATGGACTTTGATCTCCTACCATACTGTCACTGCATTTTTCCTGATGCCACTTTCGGTCACAGAAGAGGAACTCGCCGAGGGTCTCCACACTATCAGGTTTGTTCTTTTCAAACCTGGAGGCAACAAGTAAGGGATTTTAATAACAAAGTTCAGTGAGAACACGAGTTCGTTGAAGACGATGGACATGCTCGACTATTTGACTGAAGACGATTTTGCCCTGCATGAGGAGGCTTTCCTGAAAGATTTGGATTCGACTATGATAGATGCTCTCGACGAAGATGCCGACCTGACCCTCTGTGAATAAATTTCTCCCTATTTGTCCAATAAACTTCTTATTGTCTCTCTCTCTCTCAGCTAGCTAGAAGGGATTCTCAAATAATACTTTATCGGAATGACTAGATTTCTTACGATCAGGTCGTGAGTTTACTCAATTATTTTTCAAAAACTCTTAGATCCCGGATATAAAGGAAACGGTGGAGGAACTGATAGAGGAGGAGGAAAGAATCCAGATTGTGCAAAGAAATCACCACTAAAATGGGATTTTTTAAGATGATGTTGGAGCCAAAAAACGGACTAAAAATCACTTGGATAGTTCTAGATTCGGAGTTGGACAATCCGAGTTGGCCTCTGTTCCACAAGGGTATTTCTATGGTCCTGAATTGGCAGAGTTGGGAAATGAACCGCCAGATTTTCCCTTTTTAGAAGAGGAAACATCTGTGAGCTTTTTCCAATTCTTTTAGACTCTCGCTGAAGGCTATGAAATCTCTGCTTTGTATTCTTTTCCTCCTTTTTCCGTCTCTTCATCTTCCAGCTTTAAGTAGGATTCCTTTTAGGAAAGCTGGTCGTCACTGATCTTTTCTTGCCTATCTTATGTGTCGCATTTACTGGCCTTTTTTGGGCTAATTTAGATCCTCTTTTCACTCCTGTGAGCCGGATGCCTTAGGTTTTATAAATTTATATTTTCGGTTGAAAGACAAATAAACTCTTCATTTATAGAGACTCCAAAATGTCGAAACTTTGATTAGATGAGTCGTCCCTTCAGCATTTGGACCTAGCTAGTGGTGATTTTTTGATGCTTTTGGGTTTTCTCGACGCATTTTTTCTCTAAAAGCTGCGTCAAAAAGTTCTTCAAAAGAATTATCTGTTATTTTGGTCATTTTGCTCCATAAAAACTAGGTCAAATATGATTTTGTTGCGAGCTATTCCATGCCTTTCTGCTAAATCCAACAAGAAGTCGTCGCTTGCGAGAGGTAATCGTGTATAAAAAAGCCTGGAAAAGCCTTTTTTTCACAGTAGACAAAATGGACCTTGAGATTGTTAAAAGTCAATCCATCGGTGGTTAGACGGTGAAAAGCCTCCGCGATTTTTAGATCCTTTCTGGGCGTTGATGATGGTTCCGACTGATGTTTGCTATGCTGAGGAGTTGATTTTTCGTTTCCCATCGCTAAAATATTTTGTTTTGAATAACCAGCACATAATGAGAAGGAAAGAGGCTGAGCCGTTGGTTTCTATAATCAAAACTGCCAAAATACCACAGACACAGGACAGGAAATAGATGTGGTTAGAAAGGAATCCAGCAGCCAAAAGGATTTAAAATAGTCGACATCCACTTTGCCAGTCGAGAGAAACAACGTTGTTTCTGTCTTTATCAGTAGTAATAAACAAGGAAACAAGACTCTGAAGCGCATCAGCCGATCGAGTGTTAAATTTAGCTTTTAAAAGCATTTCATTAGCAAAAAACTAAACACATGAGAATCTTTCGACTCATTCAAGTTTAGACAAAGTAAGCCAGGCCGAAATCTGAAGAAAAGATTTTTTAAAATTAAAATACTCGTCGGCTTCTTCCTAATTCTCCATGATTGAAAATTTACTTTTTTTTATATCTTGTTTATGTTTCTTGTATCTTATCCTTGTATTTCAGCTAACTTCTCGGCTTATGGACGCCTTAGCCAAACATGATTCTTCAGCAGTAGCTTGTCATTCAACTTCAACTATTCTTCCTGCCAAATGGCTTCTCAAATACATCAATGCAACCTCAAATGATAATATTCCCATCATTGTAAGTTCTATAGAATTTTTAGAGGACTTTTTTTCAGATAGAAGCCATTGAAACTATCTCATTCTATGTCGCTTTATCCAACAAAGCTCAAACTGCATTTTTAAAGACATTGAAAACTTGGAAAATGCCATTAAATATAGACAAAAGAATAGGAGAATTAACTAAAGAAGTCATCAATCAGGAGAAACTCCTTTGTCTAATTTCATTTCTATCCAAAGTTTCTTCAATTGAACTATCCACCATATGCTTGGAACTGTTTTCGAAAGTAGCTCTAATCTCAAAAACTCGACCAACACCTTCCACATTGGTTAGCTCTATTTTTTCTTTTAATAATTTTTATCCAGAGTATTGCTAACTTTTTCTTGGAGAAAATAACTGATTTGCTCTTCAAAGATTCTTTTTTTCTAAATATAAAGAAAGCTCTTCTTCGTACTCCCGAAATTGCTATCTATGGTATTAGAGTGGCTATTGCTTCAATTCCATTGAATATGGACATCTATGCCTACGAAATAGTCAAGGAACTTTCTAGTTCTCTAAACTCAGGAGATGAGGCCGTAACTGTGGTGATCAGTCTATCTACCAAATGCTCTCCAAAAATAGTCGGTCAATTAACCAACAAATTATTTGATTCAGTTGGAGGTATATCTTATTTTTGTTCAACATTATTGGAATTGTTTTTAGTAGCAAAAAGTGTAGAGCAGAGAGTCTCACTTTTCAATAGAATTGGCGGTTGTTCGTCGTTAAGTCAAACCGGAGAAGAAGTCAACACTCATGAGATCATTCAAAAAACTGCCAAAGCTGATAAAGAAAGTAAGTATAAAATTCATAACGTTTTTTATCTCTCTAAAAAGGCTCAAGACAATACAAATCGTCAATAATTCTACATAGATTAGGATATTAAACTATTTTCAGCAAACGAAGCTACAGTTAGCGCGTATTGGAAGGCTGCAGAAGCTTGGAGAAGACAAGAGAAGATGACTGAAGACAATCTGGCATCCCTTAGTTTAATGCTCAAAGAAGTATCAAAACTCTCATCTGGTCTCAAATACATCGGTTATGGAGAACTAGCTCGAATTGTTGGAACTATGAAACTTAAGTCTCTACCTGATGATGCGACCAAGTCTCTTCTATTGGATGTTGATTCGAAGGATGCTCTTGTTTTGGATGAGAAAATCGCGGCTGACAAAGTCGTCAAACCAGCCACTGGATGGGATGAGGCCGATCGGAACGACGAAAATCGAAAAGTAGTAGACGGGGTCGAGACTATTGAATTTTCTAAGGTTTTTTTTTGGTTTTATCGATTGTACGTGAATATTTCAGCAACCACCTCATTTCACATTTGCCGAAAAGAATCCTCCTTTGCCACACAGCCATCTCACCCAACAATACATCTCCGATAAATCAATTGATGATGCTATCGAAGCCCGTTCAGTTGCCAGTTCAAATGAAGATAGAGATTCAGGAAACAAGTCAAATCCGGTATGTTTTCATTTAAAATTTACGATTTTTTAAGGTAACTTTGAGCAATCCAAAGGTCTACACTTCACTAATAAAAGGGTATGAAGACTCTATTGATGATATTAACAAGAGAATTGCAACCCTAACTGAAGCTGCTAAGGCAAAGAATAAGGAGAAATTTATATGGAAAATCTGTGTTCATCATAATGTAGGTTTCTTGTTTCTTCTTAATGTATTATAGCTTACCTGTCCATATTTTTTGATATCTGCCGAAGAGTCTGAAGAAAACAAAAAAAAGCTAAAAAAGAAGTTTGGAGTTTCTAATGGAACAAACTTCTATGTTATTTCATTTAAAGTTGATGGAACGCATTATATGGTAAGTTTAAGTCATTTTAGTTATGAAAGAAATTTCAGCAAGAATACGACTACAATTTATACGAAGAAAGCGATTCGATAGAAATTGAGGCTATTTTTAATAATTTGAATAGCAATTCGTCAACTTATAATGGGAGATTGAATCTGAGAAAGACTGGAGGTATTATTCAAATAGTTGAAAAACGTTTACCCGGAAAATAAATGTATTAATACGGTGCCTGTTGTCTTACTTTCGGTGACTTTCTTCTAGATCCTGTTGCTATAAGTTCAATGCAATAGATGCGAATTTTAAGAATGTTTAAATAATAAGGTTTTTGTCACTTTATACACGATTACCTCTCGCAAGCGACGACTTCTTGTTGGATCTAGCAGAAAGGGTTTATCCGTTGGTCGAACAGAAACAAGGCAGTTTAGAAAGAGAAATTACTGTATAGGGAAGGAAGCTTACTTCAAGCAGATAAGACAAAGCGAGTCGAAAAGACGAAGAGCAGAAGATGGAACAAACCCATCCGAATGAGGGGAGTTGCTTCCTCTGGACCTTTTATTTTTGGCTATGTAGGTTTGTTTTTTCCTTATCTCGAACTAAAGAAGGAAAGCGATGACATTTTCTATGATTGCTCTCGCCTGATGGATAGACTCTCGAGTTATCGCAGCTTCGGAGCAAACTTTGATGAGATGTCTCTCTGGTTGACAAGCTTAATTTCTCTTTTCTTTTGGGTGCAAACGACTCACTGCAAGCGCAGTTGTTTTTGATTTCTAGAGAGAGAGAGAGATGTTTCTGAATTTTCTTTGGTTTTCCAACAACAAAAACTCGTGTGTACTCGAATACCCTTTTGAATATAATTTCGATTGAAATAAGATAAAGCGTCTTCAAATGAGTTAGGAATACTCTTGACCTCGAGTGTTCTGAACAATCAATAAGTTCAGTGACTCTGGACAAAATCGATCGCAGGTTGCTTTTGCTTGTCGACTTCATTTCTATTCAGATTTCTACTCGGCTCATTTCAATTTTCATCAGAAAAATATTCCCCATGAGCGAGTTGGAAGGTTTCCCCTTTCTTTTCTCGATCCCAGAGCATCTTTCGCTTGGAATTATCCAGAAGGTAAGTCGGCTTCTCCCTTCTAATCCCAAAACCAGTTGTCTCCCATTCCGTTCGGAAGAATCCGCAGGACTTGCTCTTTGATTTGGGAATTTATCGAGGAATATCAGAAGAAAATCCGAATTGACATCCGATTTGCTTTGCATTTGGTGAGACTTCAGCCTCGAAAGATTTGAACCAAATTTTACAGGAATTTAAAAACAAAAAACGGAGTCCAATCGTCTATTGTCATTATTCCCATTTTTTATGGAAATATAAAATTCCTAAATATGGGTTGAGACTGATGAATATCTGGCTTCAGACAAAACATTACCGTTTCTCCTCTATTTATCTGGTAAGAACTCGAATTTTGCGTCTATTTAGTGTGATTCGACTAAAAAGTGAGCGGCTATTTGAATAGGAGTACGGTAATTAAAAATCAACTGTAGGATATGGATGAATTCGACATGAAAAATAAGAGCCATCTTTCCATCTTCAAATACTACCTGAAGGACTTTATCTCTGCCAATGAGTACATCTATGCTCAGCTAAGATCTACTGAAATATGCCCAATTGCATTACAAATATCAGCTAGAAAAACTCATTTTTGTGGTTCACTCTATACACGAGTACCTCTCGCAAGCGACGACTTCTTGTTGGATCTAGCAGAAAGGGTTTGTTCGCTGGTCGAACAGAAACAAGGCAGTTTAGGGCGTCGAGGAGTTGGGCGCAGGAAGAAGGCTCTTTAGTCTAGACAATGTAACCAAACTTGCCGTCAAATTTTCCTATTTAGACCTGAGCCTATACACAAGCAACATCGACATTAAGCATTTTTTGAAGGTAGGTTTTTGCTAAAAGGAAGGTGCCGATGGGCTTAATGGGCGGGGGCTTTGGGCTAATGAGAAATTCGAAAAAATATTTCAGTTCCTAGCCACGTCTGAATCGATTGGGAAATTCAAGCAAATAAGAACAGACTGTTTAACTTTAAACAATGGCAGTTTAAAGACTTTTTTGGAAGAAGCTCAACTCAATTTTGTTGAAGTCTTCGATGGAGAAAAATACCATAAAATCCGACTTAGCTGGCAAACATGTGACTATGTTGGTTTCTCTTTATCCAATTTCAACAATTTAACAGGCATGGTGCACACAAGCAGCTCTCATCTTTTCGCCGTATCGCCAGATACTTATTGCCAATTATAATGCCGATGTAAGTTCTAGTAAAGCCCAGATTCATGATGCTTCTATAGCTGAAAATAGTTGCTTTACCTCTGGGAGACCCTCGATCCTTCCTGGTCCATCTCGTTTATGATGTCTGGTATGACTACTGCTATACTATTGATCTAGCCAGTCCAGTGGATCTCTCCGGCATCTACGAAAAGCTTGGAAATGTTCCAATTTCGGAATACATGGAGACCATGCATCGCGAATTAAACTTATTCCATAATTATAAATACGCAGCATATCTCTAATACAGATTTTGTCTCAATGTTCAAGCAATAATTTAGTGAAAGATATGACATTACAGGAGAATTAGACTATTTTTATGCCCGCCTAGCTATGCAAAAACCTAAGGATAAACACCCGATTTTTTGAAAGAAACAGAAAGGAAAGACACAGAAAAGTCCGACTGCAGAGTTCTAACCGCCAAGTCAAACGAGAATGCTGGAAACTTCGTTTAGCAATCAATCTGATAGTCATTTATTTCTGTCGAAAGATATTTCATTAGCCCTTCATCATCGGCGCCTTCTCGCCTTCAGCTTTGTCGGATGGCTGTTTCGTCGTTTCAGAAACAAACGAACTGGCTTTTCGAACATCCGAATTGTTCTGCTTGATTTGTTGGATAATTTCAGCGGATGGCTCCACCATTGGCTGCTTCTTCTTGGCTTCGTATTGATCCAGCATCTGCTCTTGTTCGAAGTCGGGTCCAAATTTCAGAATATGACTTTCGCTTATCTCGTTTGAATGCATCGACGACGTGGGAACTATTTACCTTTAGGGGCCCCAGTAGCCATGGTTCAATTTTTGTGTTGGCAGGAGGGTCGCGGGTTCAATTCCCCTCCCTGACTTATTTTTGATTTATTTATTCAAGTCTTTTTTAAACTATTTTTTGACGTTTTGACTCAATTCAGTCACATAAATCATGCTGTATTTATGACTGTGGCTTGACTTTCAAATCGAGCGCAGAGTATAGACATTGGACATTTTCTATGTTTGTGTGATTGCCACCTGCCTTTTCTGTTGTTTATGGAAGTTTTCAGAGATAATTGCAATGCAAAACTAAGGATTGAGCATAGAAATGAAAACATATCGTTTATACTGATCACAATATGATTAAGTCGACACTAATTGCTGAGGGACTAATAGCATTTCTATCAAATAATAAAGAGATTTTTTGCTGTATAAATCTCCTGTAGGGAGTGATATAAGCAAATGTAAGTGTGGACGACAACGAGGGATATAAGTTAATAAGACTGACGAGAAAATACCAGTTTAGTTTGGAAGGAGCCACACACGTTAGTGCTGATTGTAGGGCGAAACAGCCAAGAATCATTAATAAACAGAAATAAAAAAATAGGAAGAGAACCCTAGACTGCGATCTTTTGTAAAAAGAGCCTGTACCTGAGCCATGAGCATACTGGTCAGTTTTTCCTGTTGGCGATAATTGGAAGAACTTCTGAGAGAACGAGAAAAAAGTTGTTTAAGTCGTCGATGAGTGAGGAAGCTGGTGAGCCAAATGAAAAGGCCATCCTGGTCAACATATAAATCACTAAAAGCCAATTTTAAGAGCATCTTTGACCAACCGATTGGAAAGAAGAAGTCGGAACAAGGATTGATGGCTACAAATATCTGAGTGTCAAGATCATATTGATAGAATACGTCAGTTGTATTGTTATTTTCTGCAAACTTACGCAACCCCTAGACTTGATTGCCAATTGACTTATTTTCCAACCTCTTTGTCTATAATTACAGTTAGCTTGGCGGAAATAATTCCAAAAATATGACCAATAAGCACCATAAAGAGTTGTAAAGGGATGAACCTGAACTGTCTATGATTGATCTGACAATATACCACCAATATTTGATGTCGAATTTGAAGCCATAAAACACTATTAGACGATAGAAGCAACATTCGAGTATACATACACCGCACATCAAATATAATACTATTGGTGAAACCATCTTTGGTCAATTAATTTGATAAAAAGAGGGAGAAAACTAACTGTAATTGGTCCACCTAGATTTGATCCAAAGAACTTAAAACCTCCGTTAACCATTAATGCTGGAAGAGGATAGATGTAGTTAGGATTAGAACCAATGATTATGGAAAATAACGAAGTACTTTTCAATATCTGGGTAGAATAAATGAAGTTTTTTGCTCAATCTATTCCTTACCACATTGGATTTAAGAATTGGTTTAATCAGCCTCATTTTATCCGGGGTTCTTGTAATCATTGCGTAAAACAACAAGAACTAAATTATTAGAGATATAACGATGACTGGCCAAAGCACAAAAGCATCAAGCATTCGTCGATGTAGGACTTCAGTTGCTGAAAGCTCTAAGCTCAGCTCTGCGTAATTTATAGTCTAACATATTCACCTGCCGAAGCTGATCACTTCTTGAAAAAAGTCGAAAAGAGTCAAAACGCCAAAAAAAATATGAACAAAGGCTTGAATTAATAATGCAAAAATGTAAGTCAGGGAGGGGGATTGAACCCGCGATCCTCCTGGCAACACAAAAATTGAATCATGGCTACTGGGCCCCAAAGGTTAATAGTTCTGGAAATTCTTCATTAATTTTTGGTTTCTTCTGAAGGTGAGTCATGTTATCTCCTTGCGGTTTACACTGTGGTTTTGATACGTGCAATTCCTAAGAATTGAGCACATTTTGATCTCTCCTATTTGCTGATTATTAGAGGATGAAATTACGTGAAGATTCGAGATAAAAGCGATAAGATCAAATAGATGACTTTTAGGGGGAGGGAGTACAGTAATCTTGGAACTCTATCAGTCCATAATTTGGCCTAATTTCAGCCAAATTTATTGTCCTTCGCACTAAATTAACGGAGAATTTTGAAAAACCATAAAAATAATCAAAAAATTGAAAAAAGACGGACTAAATTAGAGAAATTAGGCAGATTTTTGAAGATTTCAAGCTAAAATTGGTACTTTTTGAATCCTGGGATCTCTCTCTCTCTCTCTCTCTCAAGACAAATGGAGTGAGAAAAGTAGCCAATTGCTCTCAGTCTGTGAAATGAATGCGAGAACCCAGTCAATCAGCTCTTTTTTCTCCGATCACATTTTTGCCATCATTCAATCGACCAAGATCTTTCTCTAGCTCGCTCGCGAATGACCAATGACGTTTTCACCAAAAGGAGATAAGCTAAGCCAGCTTTATTATATAAACCCCTTTGGGTTGCAGCCTTCACCAACCATGCGTTCTCTCCTCCTGCTTGCTTTCTTCTCAGCTGGGGCTTTTGCTCTAAATCCCTATAACGTTCATATTTGCCCAATAAATGAGTTCTTCTATGAGGAGAAGTGTCTCCAATATTCTTATGTGAGCAGCTCTTGGATGGATGCTCAAAACGCCTGTGAAAAGCAGGGCTACAGCTTGTTGGCCATTGAAAATGAGAAGGTATTGTGGCTTTTATTACCAAAAACATTGATGAGCTTCCAGATGCAAACGCAGCAAACCTTTCAAACCAAGTCGGCCATCAGCTGGATTGGCCTCCGCTGCTATGGAAATACTCCCGATTCGTGCTTCTGGGGTTCCCTCTCCAAGCAGAAGAAACTCACAGCTGATAGCTACATCAACTTTGCTCAGGGACATCCCAATCCGAAGATTGGAAACTGTGTCAAGATGGACAGCACCACAGCCACGCAGATGTACAACGTTGGCAGCTGGCTCTCAGCTGATTGCAACGAGCAACTCTATTATACTTGCGTTCGCTCTGCCTTCATGAAGACTGACGCTAAAAACTAAAAATAAAGAGTCATTTTTGTGGAGAAAATGTTCAAAAAAGAGCCTCATCTTCTCGATCATAAATCGCTTGAAATTTCCCATTATCTTTAATAATTTATGATCTTCTATATATCAAATTATAGCTCTTGATCTCCTCTCTAAGATTGCAGAACATCGAAAATCTTAAAAATAAGTAAAATTATCTCAAAATCATGAAAAAATTAGAAGAAAAAAAGTACGATAATTTTATGTCAAGTTCTTGCCAAAAAACGGAAAAAAAATCTTTATTTTCTTCCAACTTTTTGCAGAGCCGATCGCGTGCAGGTGTAGTAATTCCTCTTGGAGCAGTCGGGGCTCTTCCATACACAGTCGCCCGCTATACAGTCAAGTATGACACAAAGCCCAATTTGAGAATTCGGATGGCTTGCAGCAAAATTTGAAAATATATTTTTCTGACTAAATAAAATAGTTGGAAGCTAAAGATTTCCTGAAGATTCTAACGAAAATGGATGCTCTTACTTTGTGAGGAAAGTCGAGGCCAGCTCCTCATCAGACTGAGCTATAATTATTTTTACAACGCTGGATCATAGGAGCTACAGTACTCTATCCTATTTATTTCAGCGTGCGAGTACATCTCAAAAAGAAAAAGAAGCCCAAATCATCAAAAATGTTAAAAAATTACTAAACTCAAAGTGTTATTTTTACTTCCAAGATTGGATCAATTTTGACGAATGAATAGGCGACGAAGACATTAATTTTAAGGGCAATTTTAAAGAGCTATTTTATCCAAAAAGTTCAGGAAACATTCATTAATCAACTAAGAAAATACAGTCGAAAATTAGTTGAAAAACGATACTGGAGGACAGCCGTTGTCTTTTGTCCATTCTGTCCAATGGCAGTTATGACAGCCTGGCAGCGTCTGGGCATAGACTCGATGAGTTTTTCGATTTTGGCTTGAGGAATATCAGACCAAGCTTTGGCAAGTATATTCAACTTCTCACCGGCATTTTTGACTCTAATCTTGCTGGTGGCTCGTTCCAATTCAGCCCAAAGGTTCTCTATTGGATTAAGGTCAGCCGATTGACTTGGTCATTCAAGAACCCTGACTTTTTTCACCTTAAGGTAGTTTGTAACCAAACGCGATCTATGTTTTGGGTTATTATCCTGTTGGAACAGGAAGTTTCTTGACATTGACGACCTTGCGAATGGTAGCATTTGTGTCTCCAAAATGTCTTTGTACATTAACGAGTCCATTATTCCATGTATACGATAAAGGCTGCCAACGCCAGAACGATTGAAACATCCCCAAACAATCACCGACCCTCTGCCGTGTTTCACGGTAGGCAATTGGTATTGAGGAAGGAAGCGAGTATTCTTAGGACGTCGCACAAATCGGATTCCATCACTACCAAATAAGTTGAGCTTAGATTCGTCAGAGAAAAAAAACTTTTTCCCAGACAGAGACTGGCCATCCGAAATGCTTCTTGGCGAACTCAAGACGGTCTTTTCTGTTCTTCGGACTGATCAAAGGTTTCTTTGCTGGACGGCGTCCAAACAATACAGCAGATCTCAAACGACGTTTGACAGCATTAACACTCGCTTTAGACTCGTAGTATTTGGCAACATCGGCTTGAATTCTAACCGCGGAAGCACGCAGGTTCTGTTTCGCGGCCTTGATTATCATTTTATCTTGATGAAAGTCGTTACTTTAGGTTTTCCGTTTCGAGGATTTTTCTAATCACACCAAAACGATTATCCTTTTGAATAATTTTTGTAACGGTGCTCTTGGCAAGTCCAAACTGCTCAGCGATGGAACTTTTACTCGCGCCACCATGGAACGACCTGATAATCATTTTTGAATTTCTAAGGAGGTCTCTGTGCCACGAACGATCCTAAAGTACTCTATTTAATAATAACAAATGCTGAACAAGAAAACACAAAAAAATAACGAATAAACTCGCAAATTCCAAAAGTTTACATACTTTTGGACGACCCAATTTCAATCGACTTATGATCTTTGGAGGAAAAACTGCTAGCAAAAATCAAATTAACTTTGTTGAACCATTTAATGGAGGACTTTGGAAAGAAGTTACTAGAATTCCAGATTTATTTGGCTTCTTTTCGTTTGTTCCACTACCACGGGACACAGACGGGCAATTACTTCAATGGATGTGTTCGACTGATTAATCAAATAAACTACACACACTTTTTCGACTTAATAATCCCCTTTTCTGGGAGCATCAGCTATCGTCTTTTTTATGAACAAACTATAAGTTAAGGAGCCCATAGTGAAATCTAGCGTAACTTTTTCCTTTTTTGAATGTTTTAAGCCAAAACCCTAGAAATTCCCTGACTTATTTCATCGCCCGTGCCGGCTATAACAGTCTGATGGAGACAGCCCGTGTTGAGATAGATCGTTGCTCTAATATAGCCGGCACCCCAAACTGTTGTTGTTTCCACTCGAAAAACTTTTCTCACTGCCTTATTGAAGAAAATACAGAGGCGAGGAGAGGCAACAGTAGGATGAAGAGAAGGATGGAATACTTCGAAACTTGGTCAATATTTTTATTTTAGTTTCGAACATATTGTGGTACAGGTTGTCTCCTGGTCGGAGAGATCAAAAACAAAATATTCTAAACATTTAATTATATACAAATATATTAGAAAAGTTGCAGCAGCAATTGTCTTTCAGTTTTTAGTGAAAGGGGAATAGAAGAAAATATGCCGCATTTTTCTGGCAACTTAGGTCCCTCAGTCCAGCTAGTTCCATCGAATATTTCGACGGAATCCATTAAAGTTTTGATGACAATTGATCCCCCAAAGACCATAATTCCATTTGATAATTTGACAGCTCCATGGTCGTATCGTCCTTGTTTTAAGCTGGGCATCTTGATCCACTTCTTTTTTGGATCAAAGACGTCTATTTTCCAGACTTCATCTGAGAGCGTTTCATTAGATTTCCTTCCACCAATGATTATTAGATTTGTTCCTTCTACTATTGAAGAATGAGAACTTAATTCAAGCGGCATATCACAGAATATTTCCCATTTGCTCTTGGCTGGATCATAGACTTCCACTGATTTTAGTCGCTGTGTCCTATTCCAACCACCAGAAACAAAGATTTTTCCACCAACTATTGAAGCAGATGAGGAACTTCGTTTAAAATTGAGATCACTTTCATTTTGTATTTTTTAAAAGAAAACTTACGGCATTTTAGTCCAAATATTTGTTTGGGGATTGTATCTTTCCACTGTGTTTAGTACACTCGGCTTTTGCCATTCTCCATTCCATCCACCAATCACCCAAATTTCTGAGTCAAAAACAATTGTGCTCTGTGAGATGTTAGATCTCTTCTCGTTCATATCTGCCATGTTGTCCCATTCACCATTCTCTTCCAACTTGTAGCAGCTTGCTAATGGTTCTTTTGGATTATTTTGGCCTCCCATAATATATATTTTGCCATTTAAGATAGCAGATCCGTGGAATGCCACTTCAACAGGAAGTCTCTTCTTAAAGGCCCGCCATTTGTTCTCTTTGGAATCGAAAATGACAATGGAGTCAGTTATATAGTCATGATATCCTCCAAGAACCAGTGCCTACACTTTTTATAAAAAAGATTTAAACTCAACCTACAGAAGAGTGGAACCCCAATTCTGAGGAAGCAGCTTGTTGCCTCATTTCAATATGTTGTTTTTCAAATTTTCTCTTTAGAATTTCATCACCTTTATCACCGAAATATTGAAGCAGCAACTGTCTTTCAGTTTTGATTGAAAGAGGAAAAGAAGAAAATCCGCCCTGTTTTTCTGGCAACTTAGGTCCCTCAGTCCAGCTAGTTCCATCGAATATTTCGACAGAATCTATTCGAGTTGCTTTGTCAATTGATCCTCCAAGGACCATAATTCCATTTGATAATTTGACTGCTCCATGGCCGTATCGTCCCTGGTTTAAGCTGGGCATCTCGATCCACTCCTTTTTTGGATCAAAGACGTCTATTTTCCAGACTTCATCTGAGGGCGTATCATCGGATTTAATTCCTCCGATGATTATTAGATTTGTTCCTTCAACTATTGAAGAATGCCAACTCAATTCAAGCGGCATATCACAGAATATTTCCCATTTGTTCTCGGCTGGATCATAGACTTCCACTGATTTTAGTCGCATTCCATCCCAACCAGCAGAAACAAAGACTTTTCCACCAATTATTGAAGCAGACGGAAGAGGTTGTTCAAAATTGAGATCACTTTCATTTTGTATTTTTTAAAAGACAACTTACGGCATTTTAGTCCAAATATTTGTTTGGGGGTTGTATCTTTCCACTGTTTTTAGTGCATTACTCTCATTCGATCCACCAATCACCCAAATTTCTGAGTCAAAAACAATTGTGCTCTGTGAGATGTTAGATCTCTTCTCGTTCATTTCAGCCATTTTGGTCCATTCACCACTCTCTTCCAACTTATAGCAGTCTGCTAATGATTCTTTTAGATCGTGGCATCCTCCCATAAAATATATTTTGCCGTTTAAAATAGCAGATCCGTGAAATGGCACTTTAAAAGGAAGTTTCTGCTTACACATTCGCCATTTGTTCTCTTTGGAATCGAAAATGACAATGGAGTCAGTTATACCGTCTTGACATCCTCCAAGAACCAGCGCCTACACCGCTTATAAAAAAGATTTAAACTCAACCTACAGAAGAGTGGAACCCCAATTCTGAGGATTCTGAATTCTGCTCTATGGTTTGTCCAAAAAAAACGACTTGCTCTAACTCCTTGACTTGATTTCTCACCGAGTTCTCTACTATTCTTCTTGAAAAATCGAGAAAAGCGCGAGCATATGGTCTATTTGCCGAATCGTCATGCCATCCTCTAGATCATTCTTGTATTCAAAAGTAAGCAAAGACAACAAACTTATTCAATAATTTTTGAATTAACTCGCTTTCAGCGGGAGAAACTAGAGAAAAGAACCATTTGAGTGAATTTTCCGTCACAATTTCTGGCCTCCTTCCGGCCAAAACTGACGAAATAAATGTGACGCCAGGAAATCCGCCATAAGCTTTGCTGCAAGATTTCAATTCGATAATTCTGCTTCTCTACACCTTCGAGAAAGAATCTCCCAAATTGTAATCGCCAACGAATAAATGTCAGCTGGCTTGCTATAAGGCTCTTTGTTTAAAATTTCTGGAGCCATGTAGGCCATAGTTCCAGTCCTAAAGGAACTAACAATAAAAGATCGGCAATAGGTCATACCCGCTCGTTAAGGAGCTCCCTGTGTCTAATTGGCGAGCAAGACCGAAGTCCGAAATTCTCAAGTCGTCCAATGATTTTCCAAGCAAAATGCTGCAAAATTCAAGTTAATTTGATCTAGTTATAGTCTGTTCGAAAAAAAATAAGACAAAATTGCGTATTCCAAGAGTTGGGGTCCCCAAAATCCATTTTTACCCTATAGTAAATTTTAGGATAAAAATGGATCTTGCCACGAAAAACCCTCTCTCCATCTCGGTGCAATGCGAATATGCAGGTTTGTCTTATTTTCCACAGTAAGCAACTTCGGATAAAACTATAGAGCCACGAATCTACAGTAATTCATTATGTTAGGATCAAAACCCCGCCAAACTTCAACTTTTAAAAAAATAAAAGCTAATCAAACTTAGATGGCTTGATATCCCGATGGATGATGCCCACTCCGTGTAGATAATTGAGCCCATTTGAAATGAAATAAATCCAGCGATAAATCTGCTTGCTCTCATATTCTATTGAGTGATCATGAATTATCAAAAAAACTAATATTGCTTTTAAACAAATCAATCGTCCAACCTTTTCCAAACTACCCGTTTCCATGAACTCCATGACTATTCCACTACACATCGGCGATGTGGAGAGTCTCGTTATTTGAGATGTTAGAATCCCAAAGATTTGAATTATATGGGGATGGTGGCCTTTCTCAAAGAGCAGAAAAGCTTCTCGAAAATCCTCTTTCCTTACATATTTGTATAATTCTTTTGTAGCCACGTCTCTAATTGGTCTCGATTGGTTGAAGTAACCAACTTACCCGAGTTTTTGGTGGTTAGCATAAGAAACTATAGAAAAGCCTCCTTCGCCAATTTGACGAGAGTTTGTAAATTCATTTGCATCATATTCGGTGAAAGCTGAAAGATTTTTGAACTTTAAAACGCCAAAAAAGTAACTGATAACAATACGCTTCTGGTCAATATTTAAGGCAACTTGCTTACCTTTTGGTATTATTACATTAGCAGATGATGCTGATCCCATTTGGAATTATTCACAATAACGTAGGAGAAACTAGGAAAGAGACTGCGAAGATAATGTCTATGCTCTGATAAGAGAAACCATCAATAATAAGAGCGTTTAGCAATAGAGACTGCAATTTCTTACCTCCTTTTTCGCTTTAAATGCGCATTTAATGCGAAAAATCTAAAACGACCAGAGAAATAGCTTTTCATTGAAATCATTGCCTTTCTTTTCTCACCACACTCATTTACTTTCTTCCTTTATCCACACTAACCTTCCTTCCCCCATTAGACTTTTTTCCACCCACTGTCCCCAACACCTAATTTCACAAAAGAATTTTCAGATACCACGATGCGTCAAGCAACTAACAATGCCGCCATCGTCGAAAATTAGCCGCAAGCAATATAAGCGGCACCCTCTCCAACCCGCTCCTGGGAGCCATCCTTCCCAAGGTAAGAAACTTCCTTTAAAATCTAAAAAAAATAAAAATAAATTTCAATATATTTCCCCACTGACAAATTTAAGTATAGCCTCCATAGTCAAATGTAACTATAAACCCCCATTTAGGTGTGACGTACACTGCATTTAATTTCATCCCCCCACCAAATATAAATAAACACCCCCTTTATTATTTCTTTGGTGGGTATTTTTTGGTTTAAAGAAATGAGCTGTGGAAAATGTAACTCTCAGATGACTCTTCGTGCTCGCAAGGACTCCCTTGAATGGAGATGCCGAATTAGCAAAAAAGATTGTTGATCTGCCTCTGTCCGAAATGGGTCATACTTTTCCTCGTTGAGATTTTCACAATTGTGGAAGATAATGACATTATGCACAACAAAATCAGTGGTACGTTGATTGCAAGCGAAGTTGGTATCTCTCAAGTTTCCGTCGTAAATCAGAAAAACTTTTGCGAGGAATCTGTCAAAAGATTGAGCTGAGCTATCCTCAACTTGGTGGAAACAATAAGTCGACAAGTTATACTTCGGAAGCAGTAGTGAGAAATGCTGAGGGAGATAGATTCTACGAGAAGATCTGCGATTATTTGTGCGTTTAATGAGGCAATAAAGATTGATCATAAGTTCTTAATTTGAAATATCCAGTATTAGGCATTATTCTTCCTTTTAGGATTTAAAACAAGCCCCCAGATTCAAAATTATCCAAAGTGAGAGAGGGTTTTTTTTAAAAAATATATCAATGGGAAGTTTTTTTAAAATATTATGATTAAAATATATTCCCCCAAAACAGGCCATATAAAAATCGACCCCCACTAAATTAGTCTATATGGTGTGAGGCTATAATTCAACAGCGGAGGGGGCTACACTTAAATTTTCCCTAAAAGCCCCCCATTGAAACAGCTTTTTTCTTTCGCTAGTCGTCCTTTGTGGAAGTAAGGAAAAGAAAGAGGAGGAGATAAAGGGATTCAACAGGCAAATTGAGCTCTTTTCTGCTTGTCTTAATTTTCAGAAGAGACATTTGAACCATCCTCTCCTCGAATTCTTAACATTTAGCAGAGAAAAAGACAACGAATATAGGATTTGTAAATCATGGCCTGAATTATATGATCTTCCGATTAATGACCAATCCACCCAACTGTTTTATTTCATCATTGTCGCCAAATCTGAGATCGCAGTTACTGTATCCTACCTGCTAAGGATTGTTGATGGTGAACAGGAGCATTTTACTATCGAATTTGAGCGAGTTGTAAGCTCTCAAGATTGGAAGGCTTGTGTGAATAACGGGAAACATTTCGAAGATTTGTTTGTACAATCTCATGTTAATGAAGAATTTGAGAAGCAAAAGGTCGCCTTCACAAAACAAGTTTCTAGTAGATTTTTTAAAGGAGGTTGGCTAAAATAGAAAAAAAAGAATAAAACTTCCAGGGAAATTAGTCTATCCTCCCTTGGCTCCTCCAGAACCAACCCCAGAATTCGTGGAATTTCTAAAGGAATTTGAGGATTTCGATATCCAACCAGGTATTTTCTCTCTTCTTTGACAAAGAATTCCCAGACAAATTGGCGCCTCATAAGCCAAAATGGAAAAAGACCGAGTTGCCTCGAAAATTACCAGAAATTCATTCAAACAACTGGCTAATTGAGGCCAGGGAGGTCCTCAAACTCAGGAAATTCTGGTAATGTCTTTCTCTGAATTTATACCAAAATAGGCTCGATTTTCTACAAAAAGGAAAGTTCATCTTGGAGCTAATGCCTCTCATAAATGTCCTGGATATGGCAAGAAGAGTGAGTCCTAAAGCAAAAGATTTAAAATAGTTTGTTAAGATCGAACATAAGCGCTTTCCTCTCCTTTTTTGGTCGGCTAAATGGGTAAATGAGTTGATCCAATATTCTGCTTCAAACTTTCGAATTCATGGAGGACGTTCCTACTTCTTGATGAATAGAGTGGCTACATTTTAATCCACAAACAACCTTTGAAACTTCAGATTTCTAGGGACATCTCAGGTTTTAAAAAAGCCTTAAAATCATTGGAGTTCTATTATCTTGATGAGATCATCTTCGATGATTTTAATGCCGATGTAACTTTAAAAAAGTAATTTTAAGCATTTTTTTAGATTACTGATCTCAAAGAAGTGCTGCAGTGGGTTAGAGAGCGGAAAATTTTTGTAAGACGGATCTCACTCAACTTTAACTGCCCCCTGATCCAAGAACTTTTCGAATCCTTCGCCAGAGGACCCGAATCGCTTCACGTCGGCCATCGTACAGCTCTCCTGCCTGTTAAATTCTCTCCACAACTGGCAAGATCAATCTTTTTTTCTACAAAATGAAGAATTCAGAAAGAAATTGAGGTGAATGTGGAGTTTTTTGAGAGAGATCGAACTAAAGAATTGATTGAAGGATTGACTGGAATTGAGCAAGCGGTGAATTATATTTGCAACTATAATGAAAATACAAATACAACTATCACGCATCAATTAGAGGTAATTTTAAAGACAGATTGCTGAAGACAAATGAGCGAAGTAAAATAAGAGAAAAACCATTTTTAGACATTAAAATCCAAGAAGTGTCGAAGCAATATTCTAATAAGAAGTCAAGCTGTAGTTTATCTGTGTATTTACGATCTCTCTCAAATATCTGAAACAGCTTTTATCTTCCGCTCAATGGCCAGAGGAAGAGGAGGCGTTTGGAAATTATTTTATTCGATTGGAAGAAGCTGAATGTGGAGCTGTTGGAATTGCGTTTTATCTGGATTCTATCCAAAATGAGGATCATAAATGGCATCAAGCATTTAACATTCGCTGTGAATATTTTCCAACAATGGAGAGCTTTTTGGATTATTTCGAGAGGGAAGTTGGATCCAAAAGACGAGCCAGAGATTGGATGCAATTGAGAGAAAAAGATCGGACAATTGAGCCAAGTGAGGAGGACTTCAATGATTATAAAATACGAAAGCCTTTTATTCATTTCAATGAGCAGAAAGAATCCGACGATTTGGAAGAAATCCGGAGACGATTTTTTTCATAAATTTTATTTGTTTTTCTTGTTTCTTAGCATTTCCAGTCTTTTCTGGCCATCCTTTCTCCCAAATAATTAATTTGAAAATTAATTATTTTTATCCGCTAAAAATGGAGGAAGAAATGCGAAAAATTGAGGAGGAATTCGCCTTCCAGGAGAAGTGGTATTTTTCTATTTCTTCGTTCCAAAGTTCAAAAAATCTAGAATCGAAATCTTGAAGCGAGGCAAATTCTTCTTTCAAAATATTCCAGAACATCTCATTCTTAAAATCATCACCAAGGTTTGAAATCAATTCGCCAGAAAAGCGCATAAAATTAGATGGAAGTGAAAGCCTTCTTCAATCTTCTAAGAAGCGGCAAGTGGATGCTGCTTCTTTGCGAAGAAAATAGAAGAAACCTGCTGATCCCCTATAGAGACGTAGGATATTCTAAAGTAAGAATCTCAATTTCTACTTTCTTTCTTCCAAAATTATTGAAATCAAATTTTCATTTTTTGTTTATAATGGAGACGAGCATAATGCGATTAAGTATGAAAGAAATATTTTGTTTTTTAACGGAAAGTTAGGCAAAAAATCCTTAAGAAAGATAGAAAGCACTTCTGTGGGATAAATTGGAAAAGAGGATTTCTATCCATCACAACTCCTTGCTTTGATCCATCGTCGATTTGCTTCTTCCAGCCGAGAAATTTACGTTTTTTCCAGCTGAAGAAGCCACTTCAAACTGAAGAACTCTTCATCCCAAAGTGTGTGGTGAGTGGAAAACAATATTATCGTATTCAGCCAGAGAAGTATTTATAAATTCTCCTGTATTTTTCCAACAAAAAATGATTACTCGCTAGGGGTAAATATTAGAAAAAAGGCCAATTTTTCTCAATTTTAAGTTATTTTTGAGGGAACCGAAGTCTTTACGGTCAAAGAGAATAAATCCTTTAGTATTTTTATTGAACGCACAATATGAAAACATATTTAAGAGCAGAGCTTTCGAAGAAATAATTCTTCATCTTTCTTTGATAATTGAATAGTAATATATCCGAATATAGCATTCGTAGGTGAACAGCCAGGTCTTCTTCTCCGTTCTTTGCCATCGAACATTTCAGCAAAATATTGACTAAAAACCATCAATCCCTCCTCAGTTTTTAAAGCTCCAATGACGCGATCATGCTCATGACTCAAGTCGGGCAAATGTTCCCAATTATTCGTGGGGTTCGAGATGTCCTTTTTAAACACATCTTTTGATTTCTCGTCACCGGGTTTATCGCCTCCTATGACTATTAAATTCGTTCCATCGGCTAAAGCACTGTGTTGACACAATTCAAATGGCAAATCACAGAATATTTCCCATTTGTCTTCGTCTGGATCGTAGACTTCCACTGATTTTAAGCAACACATTTCTTTATTCAGACCACCACAAACATAGATTTTGTTATCGATTACCACTGCTGCACTCCAACCTCTTGCGTGATTGAGTTCTCTATAATTTGAACTTAAGATTATCAAAAAACAAATTACGCCATCAGAGTCCAGCTGTCAGTCCCTGGGTTGTATTTCTCTACTGATTTTAGTAATTTTCCTGTTTTCTCATTCCATCCACCAATAACCCAGATTTCTTCGTTGAAAACGATTGTACTCTTATTGGTGTGTGATCTTTCTTCATTCATTTCTGCCAGCTCATACCATCCATCTCCTTTCAGTTTATAGCTTTTTACGAGTGGCTTGTCATTTGGCTTAATATATCCAAAAACATATAATTCCTCTTTGAGAATAGCTGCTCCTTGCAGGTGTCTTTCAAATGGGGAACGAACATTACATTTCTGCCAGTTCTTGGCTTCAGAATTGTAAATATAAATGAAATCATAATATTCTCTACCCAGAACAATTGCCTGAACTTAGATTAATCAATTTGCTTCTCTTCTTTTACCGAAGACATTGTCAGCGTTTTCTTTATCTCTGGAATCATTTTTACAATTCTTTAACTTTTTACCTTCTCTTTGTGCTTGAAGATCCTCTATAATAACTCGTACTTGGTCGATCTCTCGCACTATTTCTTCCAATTCAGCTCGATGCAAAAGGTTCTGCTCCTGTTGATAACTCTCAGCTGTCATTCTAACACTTCTACCATATTCCTTGGCATTTCCAGCCGCTTCGAGCTGCTTCGCCAACTCAATACTTGGCTCTTTTTCTCGATCTGAAACACACAGAAATACCCTACAAAATAGTCAAAAATGAACCTTCCTCCTTATTTTCTTTTCTGGCTTCAAAATAGAGCCCGGCCTCTTAAACTTCTTCTAAATTTCATCGAAGCTCAGCTTACCCGTAAATACAAATCTTTTCGTTGCGCCTTCTCCAACTCTCGTTTCCATCTCATCAGCTTCTTGTAGATACTTATCCTTCTTATTTTTGACAATTTCTCTCAAAACCAACGCCTCAGGCATTTTGAATTTTGAAGTTTTATTGAAAAGTTGATGCAAAAATGCAGCAATAAAAGACGTCTCGGGCATTCAGAGAATAATGGTGAGAAAAGTGATAGGCCTCTTCTAGCCAAAAATCAATCAAAAGATAAGAGCATAGGAAATAAGGCTTCTCGTTCAGAAAACTCTAGAATTCACTCAAGCTTGCGGCAATTCAGACGAAGAATTTTACAAATTGACTCGGAATTTCGGCATCTCTGCCCCCCGAAAACAACCTTCCAAGAGTGCTTTCCTTTCGATTTTAAGAAATTACTCTAATATTGGAAGTCCTTCAAGTAGGCGGTTCATTTATTCCTAAATAAGTGATCAAAGAAAAACACCAAGCGCCTTCTCTTTTGACTTCGATCATGGAATTGAAGGCAGTCAAGGAAGCTCGGTATTTTATGCGAAAACTCTGATGAAAGACCCGAGCTCGCCGTTGTTAAATTGATCACTTCCCGGTGAATACAATGTTGGAATCATAATCACATTTTTCGAAGGAGGTGGGCTTAGAGAGAACCAATCTTCTTAGCTTACTGTTTTTTTTTCAGAAAAATTAGTCTATCCCCCTTGGCTCCTCCAGAACCAGCCAGAGAGTTAGTGGAATTTCTAAAGGAATTTGAGGATTTCGATATCCAACCAAGTATTTTCTCTTCTTTCACAAAAAGAATTCCCAGAAAAATAGACAGCGAGGAATGGAGGAACAGTCGATATACGCTCATATGAGGTGTCGTAAGTATTCTAAATTACCGCAGTCTCCCATAAAAGAAGCCATTTCTCAAGCGAATTTTGAAGTTTTCCACTTGTTTTCAGAACTGACTCTAGCTTCAAAAGTATGAAAGACTGTTCCTCCATTCCTCGCTGTCTATTTTTCTGGGAATTCTTTTTGTGAAAGAAGAGAAAATACTTGGTTGGATATCGAAATCCTCAAA
Source organism: Oscheius sp. JU1382 (assembly GCA_932521405.1). Lineage (NCBI taxonomy): Eukaryota > Metazoa > Nematoda > Chromadorea > Rhabditida > Rhabditidae > Oscheius > Oscheius sp. JU1382. Next base: position 9,018,995 of record OW051475.1, read on the forward strand.
TTCCTTTAGAAATTCCACTAACTCTCTGGCTGGTTCTAGAGGAGCCAAGGGGGATAGACTAATTTTTCTGAAAAAAAAAACAGTAAGCTAAGAAGATTGGTTCTCTCTAAGCCCACCTCCTTCGAAAAATGTGCTAGAAACTTGTTTTATGAAGGCGACCTTCTCTGCTTCCTCACAACCTAGATTAACACAAAATGAAAGCATCCTTCCTCCCTAACCATCATCAAAGAATCGGGAGATGACCTTTTGCCTTTTCAGATCCACTTCTTCCGCAGTCTCTATGATACCGTGGATATTATTTCCATAGCATGAAGAATCTATATTTGGATCGTATTGGTTTTCTCACGTAGTCATACTAAATAGCTTCTTGAGATCAAGCACATTCTCGCAAAACGAGATTAAACAAATTCAGAGCCACATAAGTTGTGTCTACTCCGTTGTTTTACCGTGATGACACTTACTCCAAGGATAGATTTAACAAAGATGTGGGCAATAATTGCCCGATTGGCGAAGGAGTAATGAACATCTTCTCACAAGGATAATCAAGCGAAAATTCTCTATTTTCTATATCCCTATAGCTGAGAAAAGTTAGCTCATTATAGGCGTTTCGCTTCTAAAAAAAACCTTTTTTCATCATGTCTCTGCTGCTTTATTAGTTCACCTTAATGACTTCCAATAAGATAGGAAGAAATTTCCCAGAATCGATTTGTTCTGTTTCTGCAATTTGAACCTTAAATGATACAGAAATCCAGCCAAAGCGTTCTAGAGTCGAGTAAAGGACTTCAGGATCAACTCTATAAAAATCGGCTGTGAAGTTCTTCTGAAAATTGAGTATTTTCTCAATAGGATTTAATCATTTGTTTACCACAAAATGAGGAAGAATGAAATTGTCCGGGAGAGGCTCAAGCAAATCTTTTAGGTGGACTGTCTTCGGTTTGAAGAAGGGAATTGCTTCGGAGGCGCAAAAACCATTTTCTGTGTAAAGTTTACTACATCTTATGGTTTGGTTTTTAAAATAGTGGGAGAGCCTTTGCTGGAAAAAAAGTTTTTTTCTTTCTTACCAGGTGATTACCGTATATAAACTCGTCAATTATAAAGTAAAAGTTAGATTATAAGAGCATTTGAAACTGGGGAAGACATTTCTTATCTAATTCTTTCAAAGTCTTGAAATGATACATTTCCTAAAAACAAAAGTTTCGATCTGATTGGAGAGAAATAATTGAGCTTGAGGGAATACCATACATCATGATAAAAGCCCCTTTGATAGTCCTTTCTAATGGAATTATAATACTTCCACGATTTTCTCTACAAAGGATAACAATCCATTTACAAGTTTGAAGGAAACTTGTGAAGGTTACTGCTTCAATCTGAAGAGGTTCTTTAGAAAAACAAATCAAACAAACCTTTGTGATTATTTTAAGAATTAAGCTTTCTGACACCTCTTGGAGGATGAATTTGCCTCGCTTGAAGATTCTGATCCTAGATCTTTTTTGAACTTTGAAACGGAAAAATAGAAAAATACCACTTCTCCTGGAAGGCGAATTTCTCCTCAATTTTTCGTATTTCTTCCTCCATTCTTTGAATCTAAAAAACTTTATTTCTAAAATATTTGGAGAAAGATAGATGGCCAGAAAACTATTGGAAAAAGCAAAGAAACAGGAAAAATAAAACAAAATTTATGGAAAAAAGCGTCTTCGAACTTCTTCAAAATCATCGGCTTCTTTCTGCTCATTGAAATAGATATAAGGCCTTGGTATATTAGAATTATGGAAGTCATACTCCCGTGAATCAATTGTCTCATCGTTTTCTCTCAATTGCATCCAATCTCTGGCTCGTCTTTTGGATCCAACTTCCCTCTCGAAATAATCCAAAAAAACTCTCCATTGTTGGAAAATATTCACAGCGAATGTCAAATTGATTCAATTCGTTCTCCTCGCTCCCTTCTATAACGTGCAGAGAATCAGCAAAGTGTGCAATTCCAACAGCTCCACATCCAGCTTTTTCCAATCGAATAAAATAATTTCCAAACGCCTCCTCTTCCTCTGGCCATTGAGCGGAAGATAAAAGCTGTTTCAGATATTTGAGAGAGATCGTAAATACACAGATAAACTACAGCTTGACTTCTTATTAGAACATTGCTTCGACACTTCTTGGATTTTAATGTCTAAAAATGGTTTTTCTCTTATTTTACTTCGCTCATTTGTCTTCAGCAATCTGTCTTTAAAATTACCTCTAATTGATCCGTGATAGTTGTATTTGTATTTTCATTATAGTTGCAAATATAATTCACCGCTTGCTCAATTCCAGTCAATCCTTCAATCAATTCTTTAGTTCGATCTTCTCCAAAAAACTCCACATTCACCTCAATTTCTTTCTGAATTCTTCATTTTGTAGAAAAAAGAATCGATTCTACCAGTTGCGGAGAGAATTTAACAGCCGCAGGAAAGCCTGTATACTGGGAGAAGGAAAGCGATTCGGGTCCTCTGGTGAAGGATTCGAAAAGTTCTTGGATCAGGGGGGACTTGACGAGTGAGATCCGTTTTACAAAAATTTTTCGCTCACTAACCCATTGTAGAGCTTTTTTGAGGTAAGTAACCTAAAAAATGCTTAAAATTACTTTTTTAAAGTTACATCGGCATTAAAATCATCGAAGATGATCTCATCAAGATAATAGAACTCCAATGATTTTAAGGCTTTTTTAAAACCTGAGATGTCCCTAGAAATCTGAAGTTTCAAAGGTTGTTTGTGGATTAAAATGTAGCCACTCTATTCATCAAGAAGTAGGAACGTCCTCCATGAATTCGAAAGTTTGAAGCAGAATATTGGATCAACTCATTTACCCATTTAGCCGACCAAAAAAGGAGAGGAAAGCGCTTATGTTCGATCTTAACAAACTATTTTAAATCTTTTGCTTTAGGACTTACTTTTTTGACTATTTCCAGGACATTTTTGAAGGGCACTAGTTCCAAGATGAACTTTCCTTTTTGTAGAAAATCGAGCCTATTTTGGTATAAATTCAGAGAAAGACATTACCAGAATTTCCTGAGTTTGAGGACCTCCCTGGCCTCAATTAGCCAGTTGTTTGAATGAATTTCTGGTAATTTTCGAGGCAACTCGGGCAATTTCTCGGTCTTTTTCCATTTTGGCTTATGAGGCGCCAATTTGTCTGAGAATTCTTTGTCAAAGAAGAGAGAAAATACCTGGTTGGATATCGAAATCCTCAAATTCTTTTAGAAATTCCACGAATTCTGGGGTTGGTTCTGGAGGAGCCAAGGGAGGATAGACTAATTGTCCTGAAATAAAGCAGTAAGCTAAAAAGATTGGTTCTCTCTAAGCCCACCTCCTTCAAAAATTTTGCCAGCAACTTGGTCGCTAAAAGCCGTCCAAACCCCAGCTAATTGCTTATCACTTTCTTCACGAATCTGCTCAACTTCCAAACTAAAATGTCCATCAACTATTCCCCTCTTAGTGAATTCCTCCCATTCAGCGAAGCTTTTAATTCTCATTATTTGCAGTGTATACAATTCGCTTCCATCCCTTACGACTCGATATAAATGAATTACGCTAACTCCAACATCCGATTTAGCGACGATTATGACGCAAAACAAGTTAGATTCACTCGATGGAAAAAAGGAGTCCGTCGGCCAGGATTCAAATAGCATATCTAAGCGATTCTCTATTTTGTAATTTAGAAATTGGAGAGGATGATGAAGGTGCCTTTCCTATAAAAATGTGATTTATTTTGGGTGGCCATCCCACTTACTTGAGTTATTCCCTTCAAAGTTGAAAATAATTTATTGGGTTCGAGATAGCCATCTCTGCTAAATTCTACCTTCAATGGTAACGATCCAAAACGCGTAATCTCATTGTAAAAATCAGAAGGACTAATGCTGCTATATTCGACAATAAAGTGTTTCTAAACTAATGATTTATATTTAGAAAAAAGATCTTACTGTTCGAGTCGGGATGTAAAAATCCTCAGGAAGTGGACCATTTTGCTTTATTGATATATCTAGGATAATTGGCTGTAGGTGATTAATAATGGAGATATTGATTGGAGATTTGCTGATTTGAAGATGTTCAATGTTCCAGCATTCTCGGCGGAAATGATAGGCTTCTTTTGAGTAGAAATCTTCCTGTAAATGCCAATAGAACCATTTTGGTTGATATCAGATAGTTCTGATTACTCACCATAAGATTTCCATACCAATCATAACCGCCCAAGAAAAAGTGATATTTTGATCGGATGATTTTTCTTAATTTTTGATTTCTTTTCTTTCGCTGAAATTCAGTCTATAAAAAACATTTAGAAGAGTACCATATAACTGTTGTAATTGTCTAATATTTTAAAAGGGATTAGGAGAGAATCTCGATTTTCTCTGCAAAGCAAATGCATCCACTTGCCGGTTCTTAGAAGATTGAAGAAGACTTTCGCTTCCATCTGAATTTGTGCAATTTTCTGACGAATTTATTTCAAACCTTGGTGATGATTTTGAGGATGAGAAGTTCTGGAAGATTTTGAAAGAAGAATTTGCCTAGCTTCAAGATTTTGATCCTAGATTTTTTGAGCTTTGGAACGGAAAAATAGAAAATACCACTTCTCCTGGAAGGCGAATTCCTCCTCAATTTTTCGCATTTCTTCCTCCATTTCTAGGGGCTAGAAGAATAAAAAGTTGTCTACAGTCAAATTGGAGGTAAACGTAGCGGAAATTCAAAGCCTTCGAGATAAGCACAGCAATAGACAGTGAATCACTTTGTTGGCACTGGGCTTTTATGTAAAGCTCACTCAATGCTATAAAAACAGTATCGACTGAACTCGTTTTTCAATAACTTTTTGCGTAAGATATGTAGCCAGAAAAGACTGGATTTACAAATTAAAAATAAAATAAATTTTTAATCAAAAAACGCGTGATTTGCTCATTTTGAACTACAATAAGCCAAAATTTGGAATATTTTTATGAGAAAAATTGTCTCCTGACTTCTTCCAAACCATCAGTTTCTTTTTCTCGTTGAAATGAATAAAAGGGAGAGATTCAGCTAAATCAATTGAAAAGTCTTCATCCAAAGCTTCAAAAGTTTCATCTTTTTTCTTCAATTGCATCCACTCTTTGGCACGTCTTTTCGCCACCATCCAGCCCTTCCATTAGCCATCGAGCGAAAGATAAAAACATTTGTCGAGTTTTCTGTGAGATCAAGTTTTGAAATCACCGCGGGCCATTTTGATCTGATTCTAGTGTTACTGTAGCACTGCTTTGCTTTTAATAGCTATAAAATTTGGGGAAAAAAATTGAAGAAAATGATCTACTTGGATGTATTTGATAAGGATGATTTGTGAGGAATCTCGATAATAAACCACCCATAGGACATCAATTCTTTTTTCGGTCAATAAGTCAAGTAAGGGCTCGATTTGCTGAATTCGAAGTCCAAAAATTTCTATTCTTTTCTGGAATTGAGACGACTTTTTTCCTTCACAGAGAGTTGAGACAAAGAAAGAATTCTTACTATTTCTGAAGGGAATTGAATCTTCTCCATCTCTTCTGTTATAATAATATCAGAAAATGTCGACTTCTGTCCTTAACGCTTTAAAAATCTCCATTAGCATGGGTGAATGTTTGATGGCAACCGCACGAGTTAAGATTTTACTTCCTTCAAAGCACTTCAAAACCTCAATGAATTGAGAAGTCTAAATTAATTTCTTTTTGTAAAGTCTTCAAGGCTTACATCGTGCTTAAAATTCACAAAGTAGATATAATCGAAATAGAAAAATTGCCAATCAAATATTAATTGTTTTAAATTCGAGAGATCGGGATCATCTTCTAGCTGGAAACAGAGAGATGATTGATAGGAATGGACTGATTCTCGCACAGTCGATGACTAATTTTCCACCGAAAATTCTAAAGTTGACGTGAGAATTATTGAACAATTCGAAAATCCATTTGCTGGTTCTTAGGGAAAGACTTAATGGCTCGAAGAGTTTCATCTAAAAGAGAACATTTTCCGATATTTTAAGGTAGTTCCTTACCTTTTGAATTACTTCCAGAACATTTTTCTGAGGCAATAGCTCCAAGATGAACTTTCCTTTTTGTAAAAAATTTATCCTATTATGGTGCAAATTTAGAGAAAAAAAAATTACCAGAATTTCCTGAGTTTGATGACCTCCTTGGCCTCAATTAGCCAGTTGTTTGAATGAATTTCTGGTAATTTTCGAGGCAAATCGGGCAATTTCTCGGTTTTTTTCCATTTTGGCTTATGAGGCGCCAATTTGTCTGGGAATTCTTTTTTGTCAAAGAAGAGAGAAAATACCTGGTTGGATATCGAAATCCTCAAATTCCTTTAGAAATTCCACTAACTCTCTGGGTGGTTCTGGAGGAGCCAAGGGAGGATAGACTAATTTTCCTGAAAAAAGCAGTAATCCATTGAATAGAAGCATCAACTAAATTGTAGAAGAGATCAAGCTCTCCAAGAATTTCTTTACTTTCTGCTTAAACTCTGCAAGATTACTTAATTCTTCTGCCAATGTTCATATTCAACGTCATCTTCCACTTGAATTATAAACTCCTTCCATTCTTCAAAAGACCCAATCGTAGTAAACGAAATATTCGAAGAATAAACGCCACTTCTTCATCAAATTCTTTTCGAATCTTTAGGAATACGCCGGTAATTCCAGATTTTGCCACAATTATGATTCCAACATTGTATTCACCGGGAAGTGATCAATTTAACAACGGCGAGCTCTGTTATAAAAGGAGCATTATCCTTTGATAAATCGGTCTTGCCTTCTCTCTCTTATCTATAGGGGTGACCTACTGGTCATGGGGAACATGGGTCTATAACAGCTCGAGTCTTTCATCCAAGTTTCCGCATAAAATACTGAGCTTCCTTGACTGCCTTCAATTCCATGGATCGAAGTCAAGAGAGAAGGCGCTTGGTGTTTTTCTTTGATCACTTATTTAGGAGTAAATGAACCTCCTACTTGAAGGACTTCCAATATTAGAGTAATTTCTTAAAATCGAAAGGAAAGCACTCTTGGAAGGTTGTTTTCGGGGGGCAGAGATGCCGAAATTCCGAGTCAATTTGTAAAATTCTTCGTCTGAATTGCCGCAAGCTTGAGTGAATTCTAGAGTTTTCTGAACGAGAAGCCTTATTTCCTATGCTCTTATCTTTTGATTGATTTTTGGCTAGAAGAGGCCTATCACTTTTCTCACCATTATTCTCTGAATGCCCGAGACGTCTTTTATTGCTGCATTTTTGCATCAACTTTTCAATAAAACTTCAAAATTCAAAATGCCTGAGGCGTTGGTTTTGAGAGAAATTGTCAAAAATAAGAAGGATAAGTATCTACAAGAAGCTGATGAGATGGAAACGAGAGTTGGAGAAGGCGCAACGAAAAGATTTGTATTTACGGGTAAGCTGAGCTTCGATGAAATTTAGAAGAAGTTTAAGAGGCCGGGCTCTATTTTGAAGCCAGAAAAGAAAATAAGGAGGAAGGTTCGCTTTCGATAATTTTAGTAGGATGTTTCTGTGTGTTCCAGATCGGGAAAAAGAGCAAAATATTCAGTTGGCGAAGCAGATCGAAGCGACTGGAAATGCCAAGGAATATGGTGGAAGTATTAGAATGATAGCTGAGAGTTATCCACAGGAGCAGAACCTTTTGCATCGAGCTGAATTGGAAGAAATAGAGCGAGAGATCGACCAAGTACGAGTTACTATAGAGGATCTTCAAGCACAAGTCGAAGGTAAAAAGTTAAAGAATTGTAAAAATGATTCCAGAGATAAAGAAAACGCTGACAATGTCTTCGGTAAAAGAAGAGAAGCAAATTGATTAATCTAAGTTCAGGCAATTGTTCTGGATGAAGTATGTAATGATTCCATTTCTATTTACAACTCTGAAGCCAAGAACTGGCAGAAGTGTAATGTTCGTCTCCCATTTGAAGGATACCTGCTAGGAGCAGCTATTCTCAAAGAGAAATTATATGTTATTGGATCTATTGAGCTAAATGACGCGCTACCCATAAAAAGCTATAAACTGAAAGGAGATGGATGGTATGAGCTGGCAGAAATGAATGAAGAAAGATCACACACCAATAAGAGTACAATCGTTTTCAACGAAGAAATCTGGGCTATTGGTGGATGGAATTATACACAAACAACACTAAAATCAGTAGAGAAATACAACCCAGAGACTGACAGCTGGACTCTGATGGCGTAATTTTTTTGATAATCTTAAGTTCAAATTATAGAGAACTCAATCACGCAAGATACGATTGTGCAGCAGTGGTATTCGATAACAAAATCTATGTTTGTGGTGGTTGTGGTGAAGAAATGGATTTCTTAAAATCAGTGGAAGTCTACGATCCAATCAAAAACAAATGGGAAATATTCTGCGATTTGCCATTTGGATTGCGTCTTCACAGTGCTTTAGTCGATGGAACGAATTTAATAATCATAGGAGGCGATAAATCCGGTAGCAAGACATCAAAAGAAGTGTTTAAAAAGGACATCTCGAACCCCACGAATAATTGGGAACATTTGCCCGACTTGAATAAGGAGTATAAATTCTTCCATGGAGCTTTAAAAACTGAGGAGGGATTGATGGTTTTTGGTGAAGATTTTGCAGAAATGTTCGATGGCAAAGAATGGAGAATAAGACCTGACTGTTTACCTACGGAAACCATATACCAATTTGTTACTATTGAATTATCAAAGAAAGATGAAGAATTATTTCTTCGAAAGTACTGCTCTTAAATGTTTTCATATTGTGCGTCCAATAAAAATACCAAAGGGTTTACTCTCTTTGATCATAAAGACTTCAGTTCCCTCAAAAATAACTTAAAATTGAGAAAAATTGGCCTTTTTTCTAATATTTACCCCTAGCGAGTAATCATTTTTTGTTGGACAAATACAGGAGAATTTATAAATACTTCTCTGGCTGAATACGATAATATTGTTTTCCACTCACCACGCACTTTGGGATGGAAAGTTCTTCAGTTTGAAGTGGCTTCTTCAGCTGGAAAAAACGTAAATTTCTCGGCTGGAAGAAGCAAATCGACGATGGATCAAAGCAAGGAGTTGTGATGGATAGAAATCCTCTTTTCCAATTTATCCCACAGAAGTGCTTTCTATCTTTCTTAAGGATTTTTTGCCTAACTTTCCGTTAAAAAACAAAATATTTCTTTCATACTTAATCGCATTATGCTCGTCTCCATTATAAACAAAAAATGAAAATTTGATTTCAATAATTTTGGAAGAAAGAAAGTAGAAATTGAGATTCTTACTTTAGAATATCCTACGTCTCTATAGGGGATCAGCAGGTTTCTTCTATTTTCCCTCCGTTTCTTCTTCCTTATAAATCACTACTCCAACAACTCCTTGCTTTGATCCATCGTCGATTTGCTTCTTCCAGCCGAGAAATTTACATTTTTTCCAGCTGAAGAAGCCACTTCAAACTGAAGAACTTTCCATCCCAAAGTGCGTGGTGAGTGGAAAACAATATTATTGTATTCAGCCAGGGAAGCATTTATAAATTCTCCTGTATTTTTCCAACAAAAAACGGTTACTCGCTAGGGGTAAATATTAGAAAAAAGACCAATTTTCTGAATTTTAAGTCTCTTTTTGAGGGAACTGAAGTCTTTACGGTCAAAGAGAATAAATCCTTTGGTATTTTTATTGGACGCACAATATTAAAACATTTAAGAGCAGTACTTTCGAAGAAATAATTCTTCATCTTTCTTTGATAATTCAATAGTAACAAATTGGTATATGGTTTCCGTAGGTAAACAGTCAGGTCTTATTCTCCATTCTTTGCCATCGAACATTTCTGCAAAATCTTCACCAAAAACCATCAATCCCTCCTCAGTTTTTAAAGCTCCATATAAGTATTTATAATTATGATTCAAGTCGGGCAAATGCTCCCAACTATTCGTGGGGTTCGAGATGTCCTTTTTAAACACTTCTTTTGATTTCTCGTCATAAGATTTATCGCCTCCTATGACTATTAAATTCGTTCCATCGACTAAAGCACTGTGAAGACGCAATCCAAATGGCAAATCGCAGAATATTTCCCATTTGTTTTTGATTGGATCGTAGACTTCCACTGATTTTAAGCGACTCATTTCTCCATTCCAACCACCACAAACATAGATTTTTTTATCGAATACCACTGCTGCACAATCACATCTTGCGTGATTGAGTTCTCTATAATTTGAACTTAAGATTATCAAAAATAAATTACGCCATCAGAGTCCAGCTGTCAGTCCCTGGGTTGTATTTCACTACTGATTTTAGTGTTTTTTGTGTACTATTCCATCCACCAATAACCCAGATTTCTTCGTTGAAAACGATTGTACTCTTATCGATGTCTGATCTTTCTTCATTCATTTCTGCCAGCTCATACCATCCATCTCCTTTCAGTTTATAGCTTTTTATGGGTAGCGCGTCATTTAGCTCAATAGATCCAATAACATATAATTCCTCTTTGAGAATAGCTGCTCCTAACAGCTGTCCTTCAAATGGGAGACGAACATTACACTTCTGTCAGTTCTTGGCTTCAGAATTGTAAATAGAAATGTAATTATTATATACTTCAGCCAGAACAATAGCCTGAACTTAGATTAATCAATTTGCTTCTCTTCTTTTACCGAAGACATTGTCAGCGTTTTCTTTATCTCTGGAATCATTTTTAAAATTCTTTAACTTTTTACCTTCTCTTTGTGCTTGAAGACCCTCTATAGTAACTCGTACTTGGTCGATCTCTCGCTCTATTTCTTCCAATTCAGCTCGATGCAAAAGGTTCTGCTCCTGTGGATAACTCTCAGCTATCATTCTAATACTTCCACCATATTCCTTGGCATTTCCAGTCGCTTCGATCTGCTTCGCCAATTCAATATTTGGCTCTTTTTCCCGATCTGGAACACACAGAAATACCCTACAAAATAGTCAAAAACGAACCTTCCTCCTTATTTTCTTTTCTGGCTTCAAAATAGAGCCCGGCCTCTTAAACTTCTTCTAAATTTCATCGAAACTCAGCTTACCCGCAAATACAAATCTTTTCGTTGCGCCTTCTCCAACTCTCTTTTCCATCTCATCAGCTTCTTGTAGATACTCATCCTTTTTATTTTTGACAATTTCTCTCAAAACCAACGCCTCAGGCATTTTGAATTCTGAAGTTTTATTGAAAAGTTGATGCAAAAAATGAAATCGAGTAGTAGAGGAGAGGCCATTTTATAATAATAAATAAATATAAGAAAGAGACGTCTCGGGCATTCAGAGAATAACGGTGAGAAAAGCTTTTCTGGCAAAAAAAATCAATAAAAAAAGATATGAGCATAATAAAGAAGATAAAAGCAAAAGATAAGGCTTGAAGTTTTAATGAAGGATTGAGCGAATGCTTCAAAGTTAGAGAAATAAATATTATTTTATTCAAATATTTTTAACTTCAGAACTTGAAAGCGAAGAAATGCTCGAATAATCTCACAATAAGGACCGATTGTATACTTGCTTCAAATTTCATTTATACTCGAAATAAGCGATAGGAAGCTACGAAAAACACAGTCATTTACAGGCAATATTCTTGCCTCCGAGAGCAAACTTAATTCATTCGAAACTAATCTAATTCTGGATGGCTAAGGATAGCAGATGAAGCGACTGGTTCGGCCATTTCTGCTCATCAGAAAGGATATAGAAAGGCAGTAGCCACAACTCTCGGGTAAATTGAAAACTTCCCCCTATTGGATCGCCGCCTCGAGCTGGATTTTCTTCAAGATCTCTCACTTTTTATTTATTTTCTTGCAGAATGGAAAAATGATTTAAAAATCCAACAGCGGAGAGCTTTTTGGATTATTTCGAGAGGGAAGTTGGATCGAAGAGGAGAGCCAGAGATTGGATGCAATTGAGAGAAAAGGATGAGACAATTGAGTCCAGGGAAGAGGATTTTGGAATTTATAATCACATCACCTCATCCTATATCCAATTCAATAAGCAGAAAGAAGCCATCGCTATTGAAAAAGTTCGAAGACGATTCTTTTCATAAATTTTATGTTTTTCCTGTTTCTTTGCTTTTTCCAATATTTTTCTGGCCATTCCTCCAAATAATTTATTTAGAAATTCATTATTTTAACCACTAAAATGAAGGAAGAAATGCGAAAAATTGAGTCATGGCTATTGGGGCCCCAAAGGTTTACTAGTTCCGCTGATTCTAGTCCTAGAACAGTTAAAAATGTCTAAAACTAAAGAAAGCGACGGCAAAGTTGCCAACGAAATGGCTGAAAACAAAGGAAATATCTTAAACTTTATTATATTTGGAACTTAAAACAAATAAATACGTTTTTGTATTTGGATTAAATGTGCTACAGTAATAAGTGAATGAGTCAAAGTCAACAGATAATCAAGGAGATCGGAAACTACCGTAAGAATTGTGGGACAGCAAGCAACCTTTTTGTGGCAGTTTTTTTGAAAGAATTTGGTCTAAAAACCTGAATTAGAACTCGAGGAAGAGCTGGGAAGAAGGGCTTTAATAACGTTTAAACCCTCTTCCTCTCCATGTATCGACACGTCGCACAGCACTTTTGACGAACCTCCGTTGAATCGCAGCTGAAAGTCGGTGGCTTTTTTCACTTCTAGAGTTAATTTAAGCTCAGAGAACGATTTTTCATGTTATTTTAGGGCTAAAAATGGGAAAATTGGAAGGTTTTGGTTAGAATTTCGCTTAGAAATCATGCGATTTCGATCAACTTTTGATTGAAAGTAGAGGGAAGAAGGTGGAACTCACGTATGGAAGAGCTTAATAATGTCGCAAAATCGGGATTGATCTTCACAAGAGGCGTCTGAAACGGGTGAAATCATGCCGCAATCAATCCTCATGCTTTTCTCTCATATTTTTGAAGCTAAAACCCACCTTGAGCCATCAATGCCAGGGATTCCGGGCGACAGGACGGCAGATCGTGGATCGGACAAGCTCGGGCAGCAGAGGGCCGTCGATTTCCTTCGCAAGATCGACCTGCAGCTTTGCCGGTGGCTGCCCAGACACACGAGAGAAGACGCAGTTGGACGCCGCCAGTTCCACAGGTGCTGGAGCAGCTTCCCCAGTCGGATGACCGCCATTCTGCTTTGCAAAGCTCTAAATTTAGTTTTTATATTCTCTTAAAAGCTACAAAAATCTTACGAGTTTCGCATTCCTTTCGACTTTTGGGTTGACTAGTTCTATCGCATTTCATTTCATCCGTCAGAGTTCCATTGTTGTAGACACACTTGATCTCCCTTTTCTGCTGCGCCAATCCGTCTCGAATACACTTGGAGAGAGAGCACTCCGTCCAGTCGGTGGCTTCCCATCTCGGACAGTCATCCCGCTGACAAGGACGGGTTTCAGTCGGTTTGACTCCCGCCAGAGCAGAGCAGATCGAGTCATCTCCTCGCCTGGTTTGCCCTTCAATCGAGACTTCGCAAGAAATTCCTCGAGCTTGATAGCCAGCCACCCCACAAGTGCTTTGCTTGCAGTCTGACCAATGCCCAACATTCCAGTCGCTTTTAATCAAATCTCCATATTTTCTCAGCTCATTGGCGACGTCTTGCTCCGAATTGGCGTTAAGAAGACCCTCAATGAAGCTGATATTCGGTCGGTTAGTTGCTTTCGCTGCATCTGGATGAATCATCTGAGAAGGATCCAATCGATGGGAGGATCTATCGTCATCTCGATATTTGAAGCTAAAAAAGGAGGAGTTTTAAACAAAATAAGATGGCTTACATGAGCGTAACATTGCCTTGGAGACTATCAGTGAAGCATTCGTAAACACCAGCGTCTTCGAGTCTCGCGTGGAAGATTCTCAAATGTCCATTGGTTGAGACTTTCAAATGAGCTGGATTTTGATACATTTTACCTTTTTTAATTTAAAAATTACCGTCATTCTTGAGCTTTCGGCCGTTCTTTGCCCACCAAATCTTCTTCTTATTGAAGCCTTTGGCTGGACATTTGATTTTGATTGAAGTCCCCTGGTAGACAGTTGCATAGCCTCCCAGGCCGATTGTCATCTTCTTCAGGTAATCAGGCTGTTCGAAAACGCGGTTAGACATCAGTTGTGGCTTCTCGCAGGATCCTAAAAAGAGCTAAAATTTCTAAAAGAAAGAAAAAAATACCTAGACTGCACATTTGAACGGAGATGGGCTTCTCTCCTACGCATTCCTTCTCCGGTCGGCGATCCCTCCTGCCTCTGGAATCTTTCCCCTCGCAGGTCACTCGTCGACGCTGCTCCCCAGAACCACAAGAGGCTGAGCATTCTGTCCATTCGCCGGTAATCCAGCTGGCTGGACAGGGAACTGCCCCGCAGGCTTGAGTGTTTGGCGGCTTGGGAGTGGGACATTGGCCATCTGGCAGGACGATGTGGGCATCAGCTCCTCCTGATCGCGACACTGGACGGACGCATTTAACAGCTCGAGTGGTTATCCCCCCTCCACAGCTGGCAGTACAAGCATCGTAGGCGCCCACCTGCCAGAGCGGTGGACAAGCCTGTTGATTGCAGGTCTTCGTCTTCTCTGGGAGACGCGTCCTCGCATCGCATTGACTCCAACCAACTGCCCTGCCTGTAGCGACTTCGACGCATTTCAACTGGGCAGACGCCTTTCCTCCCAGACAAGAGGCAGAACAAGTCGACCACTCGCCGTATTCCCATCTGAAGGGACTCGAATCAGCTGGTGGATTCTTAGGATCCTCTTGGAGGGGACAAGCTTTGATCTCACAAGGCTGGAAAAGCGTCGGCTGGGAGAGAGCTAAACCTCTTTTTTGGAAGAAACAAGAAAAGAACCCACATTGACACTCAATAAAGGGCAGTTTGATGACATGGGCGGTGATTGGATGAAGAGCTATGCAATCGGCTACTCGGGATTGAACTCCAGGACCGCAGGTAGCAGAACAATCGGACCAGGGTCCCGGAACGACTCTAAAAAGAAGTCATTTGAGTTACGGTAGTTTAAACTGAAAGCCCGTGGGCTTCAAATTTCTGTCAATTTTCGCGTGTTTTTTTTGCCCAAAGATTGGGACAATAGGTTAAGCTTTAACTGTGGTTTAAATTAAATGATTCTCTCCCCTTTTAACTGAAAAACCGTTGTTCCAAATGGTTAAACTGCTGCCGATTTTCCCTTGTGATCTCGCAAGTTTTTGGGCTTTCAATTTTGCCGAAACGAACGCCCTCCACCTCAAGCGGAATGAGGCGGAAAGAGGTCCAAATTCGGCGGGGAGCCATCTCTATTTTGCGTGTCTCTCTCTCTCCCTCGCAGATTGCATCCCACTTTTCAGCCGACTCAAGTGTGGGCCATATTGTCCTGTCCAATTAATAATACTTAGTTGGAGGAAGGATGGAAGAGAAGCACTCCAACCCACCTCGGAGAATGGCCGCCAGCTCCATCCATCGGACTGTAGGACGAGCCATCCAGCAGACGACGTTCTCCCCAATCCACACTGAAAATCGGCTAATTTAAATCAAATTTTTAGCATAAAAATAATAAATTTCATCCGCACAGCCACTCGCCCCTGGGGTATTCATGTTTCACCAGAGTTGTGTCTTAATCGTTGGAGGGGCTCTCTTCCCCGAGGGATCAGTTGCCGATGGCCAGCCATTTGTTACCGCCAGCAGATTATATGCACTGCCGACAAAGGAGTCCAAGTTGAGGATTACAGGGAAGAGGAGTGCAGTTTTTTGAGGAACCGGGAGATCAAAAAACCTTGTGAAAGGCTTACTTTTAGCCAGACTTTGGCTTTAAAACATTTTCTAAGGCTATTTTGAGCCCAGCAAACGATTTTTTTAGCTTATCTTAGGTCTAGATCCATTAAAAATGGATAAAACACCTTGGGATAGCAAGGAAGGGAGATTTTCTGAAGAGAGTTGGCGCAAAATCAATCAGTTTTGAACCAATTTGCTCAAAATCTAGGCGATCTTTTGTAAATTTCAGTCCGAGAAACGTTCTTTTCTGCTTACTTTAGCCCTAACAGAGACTAAAATACTCAAATTATCCCTGATTTTGATTCTCGAAGACCCGCTGTAATCCTGATACTACACAGCCTCTCTTAAAACTTTTTCAACGGGAAGTAGTCCCGAATGGTGGTAGTTTTCCGCCGTTCCGAAGGGCCGAATTTAATGAGTGGCGAAGTGAGCATTACAGCTCCCGCGATTATGGAAATCAGAACCTCGAAGAGACGCTAATTCCTGGTGACAACAATGGCCCTTATTTGCCCAAGTAGTCGAGGTTAGCAGAGGTTATCAGCCATCTTGTTTGCTAACGGGCGGCGGTCAGTTTTGAAGTTATTTTTGATAGGCCAAGACGCGTGCCGAAACACTATCAAACACTTTTATGGAGCTACCGTAACTCGAATCTACTTGGAGATCTCAAAGAGAGTCAATTTTATTTAATTTTAGCATCTTTAGGCCTAAAATAAGCTCAAAAATTGTTTCTAAGGGTTAGACTTATCCTAGAATAGAAGATTTTGGGTCAAAAGGACCAACTTTGGTTGAGTTGTGTCAAAAACAGATTGATTTTAGGCCAAATTTTTGGATTTTGGACCAAAATTAGTTGAAAATCATTTCCCGCGCTTGATTCCACCCTAGGAGGTCTATTTTCGACTCAAAATCAAACATTGTATAGCTTTCCCCGCCATTTTCTAGAAGATGCTGTCGATTTCTTCTCAAAATTCCCAGTTATTTACTGGCTTCGGAAGGATTCGAGCATCTTCCTCCTCCTCTCCGTCAAAAGTTGTTTGGTTCCCGGGGGCAGAGGTCAATAAGCCCCCAAGGAGGACTTTGTCATCTTTCGATGCCACTCTCCCCTCTATTAAAGTGTTTCAACTTTAACTCCCCATTGTTACTCAATTTTTTGGGAGAAGAAGAGGACCACCCGGAGAGTATAATTTAGACAGCCGCAGGCGATTTTCGGAGACGCACTTTCGAGTGTTTTATTGGCGGAGCTCCGGTTGGAAGCAGCAATAATAGCAAGTGGCTAGTAATTGCGTTAGTATCGGCGATCAGCTGGTTGTTTTTTTCTCTGTGGCGAATCACAGGTCGAGAAGAGTTTAAAACTTGCGAGAAATACAAAAATTTACAATTGGCTACAGTACTCCCAAAGTTTAATGATTTCCCTCAGAAAGTAGTTATTTGTATGATTGATTTTATCGAGGAGATTGAATTTTTCGCAAAGAAATTATTTTTTTTAAATGATGAGATTACGGTAGATTTTGGATGAAAAAGACTCAGAAAACAACCCACAAGGCGGCTTTGACTCCAACTAGGAGGATGGCCCATTGGCTGAAGTGGTTCTTCATCTAGAAATAGGGAGACGACTGGACGCCAGGGTGAATAATCTTCTTCGGAGGATCACCTCGCTTGCCGGCGTGCTTTATGGGGAGGAGGGCGGGGCCTTCGGCCAGAAGCGTTCTGATGGATGGCCACAGCTTATGGGCCACTTTTCGGACAGGAATAGTTGGATTTTCTAGGGATTAAAATGCACTTTCAAGGGTCACATGTATATATTACTATGACACAGGAAAGGAGGAGACTGAGCCACTCATTTTGAGGTCTTTTATCTGACTTCTTCTGTCAATTTTGATCGCTAGAAACGATTTTTGGGCTATTTTTTCAACCATAGGGGAAGGAAATTCAGAATATCAAAAAGCCAATACAGTAACCCTAGGGTGTACAAAGACCAACTCACTTTTCTGCGTCGTTGCTCATAGTGAGAGCCTGAGCTTCAGCTAATGGACAAGGCACTCCCGCGTAGCACAAATCTTCAGAAGGAGGTCGAAACAATTGGCCACAGTCTGTCCCTCCGACGCATTCCACCTGAAATGTTGAGCCATCTGCTTCAATTTATCAAAGTCGACTCACCGAACGCGTCTTGATGCCTTGGCCGCATGAGACCGTACAGCGACTCCATCGGCCGGTTTGCCATCTGCCGCAAGTCTCTTCACCGCAAGTCTCCTCGGAAACCTATAGTACGGTAAAAAGAAAGCTTTAAAGAAAGCTTTACCGGTTTGGTTTGATTTCCGCAAAAAGAGTCGGGAACATTGACTGAATGAGCGGCTGTCTTGTGAACGCAATAGACAGATCTTGTACGACTCCCTCCGCCACAAGGAGGCTGACATTCCGTCCAATCTGACGCCAGCCAGCTGAAAAATAGAAAATCTCTTTTGAGTTTCCCAATCAGCTTAGAACACAGCAAACAGTGTTAGGTGAATACTCAATAAATTGACAATTGAAGCCATCCCGAACGGGCAAACCATGCGCCTACCGTAATCTACACTTTCCCCGCGGGACTCACCGACAACTGAAAGGGAAACGCTTTGATTTGAAAAAAGAGATTTGGAAAACGAATTTCGGCCCAGCAAGCTACCTGGAGGGACAGATGAGGGGAGGACACAGTCGGATCTGCGGAGTCGGCTTCAGACGATCGGCGCACAGTCGCTCGGGGACGACTCGCCCCGTGTTGGCGTTTATGCAGACGGAGACAGACCGAGAATCTCTCGTCGCATGCTGAGCATCGTCGCAAGAACCAGCACAGGGCGTAAATTCGCCTAAAAAGAGGACTTTTCAAGGAGCTATAGCAAAGGTGAAGAAAACAACCACTTTTGAACAGAAAATAAGCCTCCAAGGGTAAATCTAAGCCCGAGAGATGATTTTTCAGCTTATTTTAAGCCTAAGAGTACCAAAAATTGAAATAAATCGACAAAAAATAGTCCTCAAGATACTACTGTAATACGACGGGTAATAATCTGCTGATTTCAGTTGGCTTTTTGAGTTAAAATAAGCTTAGGGTAAATTTAGCCCTGGGAAGATATTTTTCAGCTTATTTTAGTTCTAAATGCAAGGAAAATACCGAAAGTTAGAAGAATAGGACCCCAAAAACTAAAAAAAAAGCCTACCCGACTCTTTCCAGACGAATTGCGCGCTGTCACAGGTGTCCCCGCGTCCTCCACAGACTCCACAGGCGTCGAATCGAAACGATGAGCCAATAATGTCGTCACAGCCGACTGCCTGACAGGATCCCTGGGAGCAGACGGCTCGACTACTCGCTCCCTGACACGGCGTCCCGTCAGCTACCCGCCAAAGAAATTGTAGACCCGATTGTCTTGATTTACAAACAACTTCGCACTGAAAATCGAGTTTTATTCTCAAAAGTGGACCAATTTCAAGTCTAATTACCCCAAAATTTAAGCTTTCCACGATAAAAATAACGCTGAAAATAGATTTTTCGCTATATTTTAGGCTTATAAGAGCAAAAAAAGGAGAAAAGCCAGAGAAGAAAACCCTCCGCAATGAGGATCAGAAGGATTCTTCCTGTCGTCAAAGCAATCCTACTCCTCCTCGAACTCCTCGAAAGAAGAAGAGCACATAAATTGCATCTGATTGGAGGTCGTCATTTCTCCCTAAGCTCCCCTTCCTCCTTTTCCCAAGTAGAACCACTTTTGTAGCATTCAAAAAAGGCAAAATTTAAGGAGAAAATAGCCCAAACGATTCAATTTTATTATTGTACCTCAAGTTCAACTATTTAAACTCATTTTTTTAATCATAATTCCGGCTGAAAACATACCTCCTGGGGTAAATTTGATAGCAGAAAACGATTTTTTCAACTTATTTTGAGTCGAAGACAAGGAGAAATACCAAAATCAGAAGGAAAAATGGCTCAGAAAATTAAGAGTTTTTTGATGTTTCTGCCTTCAAAACCCCGCTGATTTTCGCTGTTTCAAAACTGCGAGGCTTTTGAGTCACGTTGGACAAATTGTCCAAAAGTGTTCTTTGTCTCCGCCCGGAAGTCAGCAAATTAGCCGTCCTCACCTGTTGTTTTGAGAGAATGATTTCGCCGCTGCAGATCGTATCCCTGGCGTTTCGAGACGGCTTCTCACAATCCTGAAAGCGTTTTTTTCATCCAGCGAAGACCCAAGAGAGTGCTCGGTCTCAGTCAAAAAAGTGGCTATTAGAGTACTTTTTTCCACAAATTCTTGGTTGGTTTCTTCTAGTTTTTGTGACAAATTGTTAGTTTTCTTTGGCATTTTTCACCATCGAATGTGATATAAAAAGAAAATTAAAATTTTATCCAAAAAACGAGAGAAAGTAGGGCGTCTAACAGTAGTCCGAATGGCTTTCATTCGCTTTTTAAAAAAAGAGTGATTTTCATCGCAATTTATGGTTGCTTTCTCCCCTCTTCCTGGCACCAGGAATTTCTGCCCCAGGAGAGTGCTCAGTCTCAGTCAAAATCGACGCTGCCTCGACTCCACAAATCGGCTATTAGCATACTCTTTTCGAGCTTTGACTTGAGCTTTGATTCGAGCTTCTTTTCTCCCATTCTAGGCTGGAAAAACAATTATTCGACCCGGAGCGACAATTCAATCCCACAGCCAGCACACAAATTGGACTTCCTTCCCGTCTTTTTGGAGGCCAAAAAAGGAGCTAAATCAACTGACCAGGACATTGCAGATTTTGAAGCGAGTCGAATGGCCGGAACAGCGCTCATCTAGGCATCGTCTTAACTGCTGGGACACTCCTCCGCCACACTGAAAAGGGACATTTTAGACTAAAATCAACTAAACGAGTCGATTTTTCAGCCTAGTTCAGCCCTAGAAGCACTAAAAGTTGAGGAAAATTGGACTTTAAAAAGCTTAGATTACTGTGCTGACCAAACTCAACTAAATTTAGATATTTTTTCCTAATTTTAAGCCTCCTAGGGTAATTTTAAGATTTTTCAGCCTATTTTAAATCTAAAAAGAGAAAAACTGAACAAAAACTCCCCCGTTGGTGCACTTTTTCCTCGTCTCTTCTTCGCCTTAGAGCCCAAAAATAATTCACACCTCGCGCAACAAAAGAAAGGAGCAGCCCGGTGGCAGTCAGGCATCCCTAATGGAGGTCAAAACCTACAGATTTCGAGCATGGCGTCCACGCCGACCAGCCTGCCCAGCCGAGAGAAGAAGAAATTGGACAGTTCTGAAGCCATTTTTAGACAAAAACAAGACTTACAGCTAAAAGGAGAAAAAGAGGCAGCATAGTCTTCATCCGGCTTCATCTCCTCACCATTGAGAACTGAAAAAAAAGCTGAAATAAATCGCGAGAATACTGTAATATTTCTTGAAAGTTAAAAAAAAGAAGAATCGGCTTCTCCTCCTCGCTGGAATGCATAAAAAGCTGGCTGGGTTCGGGCTGGCCTGCCTCCCTTTTCAAAGCACCCTCTCCCAATCAAAACTACGGCACTAACCTTCGAGACAAAGGTTCCTCGCGGCTGCAGCGTATTAAACTTTTTGTGAATTGCATGGAAGAAGCAGGGAGGGGGATTGAACTTCTTTTGAGTTGGGAGGGTGGACGACAAAGGGTCCTCAAGAGGGTCAGGAAATGGGGTAAAAAGTCAAGTTCAAGGCTCAGTCAGCCAGCAATTTGAGCTAAAATCACCCTTTCTGAAGTAAAACGGATTCCAGAAATCGCCTTTTCAACCAGTTTTGGTCCGAAAGTGAGGGAAAGCGCGAAAAAAAGAGGTTTTTACACTTTTCTCTCAAAATTCTACATTCTGGGCTAAATAAGATGAATCAGAATTGTCAAATTTTAGGCTAAAATTCGCTAAAAATGCAAAATTTGGAAGGAAATGTTGCCAGGATACGGTAGCCCGCCAGCTCCGAAGGCAATTGTAAACCCCCTTGGAGGAATTTAGGTTCCAAAATTAAAGCGAGAGAGGAGGGGGTAGACTACGGTATCCCCAAACTGCCTGCCTGCCACCGGAGATTGGAAGAAGTGTGAAGAAAGCAAAGTCGATTAGGGAGACTGCGCGACGAGGCTCTGGCCTTGAAAAACAATATTTGGCTGGGAGTGTGCCTCCGGAGGCAGTTATGAGCCAACTCCCGGAGGAGTTTTCAAAGCCGATCTCACGTATTTGGAAGTCGAACGTGAAAAATCGAGTCGGGCCGCCTCTCTTTGGACGCAATTCAGTGAGATTTGAGACAAAAATTATTGTTTTTTTTTTCACAATTTGATACTACAAACGATTTTGTTTTCTTCCCATTCTGTCCCCAAAAAGTTGATAAAACTACACACAAAATGAGAGAAAACCAGCTGCTGTGACGTAAAATATCAACGAAAGCGGCCAAAAGTCGTCCCCAATTAGCTAATTTTAGCCTAAAATCCACTCCTTTTCCTTGGCAGGACTCACTTCAAGATTACTGTGGATGTTTTCCCACGGCTTCTCGCTTACTTTTCGTCCACTTTTCCTAAATTTTGAGTTTTTATTTTGCAGAGAAGACTAAGGCCTGTAAAATCCTAAAAAGTAGGAGAAATTTGGCCCCAAAATGAGCCCTTAAGCGGCCATAAAAAAGGTGTCTGGATCAAGAGGGCCTCCTCCTCAAATCCTCGTCTATCTGTCATTCTCATCAGTCGTCAGCGGTCCTCTCTGCGAAGAACAATGGCCGAATTGAAGTAATCCCTCCGAGTTGAAGTGTTCCGCCTCATTTTTCCGGGGCAAAGAACCAAGGGCGAAGAGAAAAATTTGGGGTGATTGTGAGAGAAAGAGTCGAAGGTTCAAAGGACGGCTGACTACACTCTAGGAATTTGTTTGATTTACCCGAGTTTTAACGTGTTTTCTTCTGGCTGGAAAGGAGGCAGTTCTTTGCCGTTTTCTCACTTTACACTTGTCTTCAATTTAGAGAAAGCCTGCTTCATTTCTATCAATTTCATGGTTAAAAACAGCATCTTGCGGACAAAAGGGCACGTCTTATCGCCCCCGTTCTTTGATAAGAAAGACCTCTCGGAATAAAAGCCAGTCCTGTCAGTCTTCGGCCATTGCCCCTCATTGATTTTATGATTTTTGCTTCTCCCAATAACCTTTTTGTTGCAGAAAATGGAAGCATTCGCAGGCAATTGGGCGCAGATCCAATCGTCAGACTTCGATGCTTACCTAAAGGCTTGTGGTGTCTCTTTCCTTCTGAGAAAAGTGGCCGGAGCTTCCTCGCCGGCGGTTGAATTCCGCAATAATGGCGACGGAACTTGGACATTTTTCTTCTATTCCACTGTCAAGAATGGCCAATGGACATTCAAAGTGGGCGAGGAATCCGAGGAGACCACACCCGATGGAAGGAAATATATGTCCACTATTACTGTCGATGCAGACGGAGTTCTCACTCACTACCAAAGGGCAACTAAGGTGAGGTTTTTTTTAAATAAAAGAAGGCTCTAAAAAGCGAGCAAGCCCACTATCTCTTAAATAAACGCAAAAAATAGCTAACCTCGTCGAGTTTTAGAAGGGAGAAAATGATTCGATTATCAAACGTCGAGTGATTGGCGATGAGCTCCATACGACCTGTGAATGCGCCGGGGTTTCCTGTACTGCCGTCGACAAAAAGCAATAGAAAACTGAATGAAATCTTTGTACATTTTATTATACATTTGGCACATAGTTGAGATCATTCCGGCCTGTTTCTGGTCACATCGTGGAGACTTTTACTCCTGGCTTTTATTGCTGTCTGATCTTGAGGCTTTCTCCCCTGCGAAATGTCCAATTTCATGCAGGTTCGAAGCATATCCAGACAGCTATCGAAGGTATCCGAGGAGGTTTTCATCTGCTCCACCGTTGAGAGAGCATTCTCCAAGTCGAACATAACTCCTGATTGGACTTGCGCCTGTTGGGAGAGGAGAATCTTTCTCTGAACCAGATTGGGGATGGTTCTACCCACATGTTCTAAAGATTTCTTTCTTTTTTGGGGCCTTTAAACTAACCTTGAAGCCTGTAGAGAGCGAGAGATGGATCGTGGTCGAGGACTCGAACACTTTCGGTGACTCTTTCAGCAACTAAAAACCAAATTTTATTTAAAAAGATAGAAAAATGGCTCACCTAGACGACATCTACTCTCCAATTCTTTTACTTTGGCATGATTTGTTTTATCCGTCATAAAGATTCTAGGTTTCTGTGACATTTTGGCGTTATAAAAAAGAATCGATGAGATATGAACGCAATTGGGTCAACCGGATCAATAGGAAGAAATTGATAAGATTTGTTGAGCAACGACTTTAATCAACAACAAATCAACAAACATTAAAAAACAATCGCTCTACTTTCTAAAATAACATCAACTAACCTGTAAAATTGTATAAACTATGTCGAAGCGACGGACTTTTTCTTTGATTCAGCGTATTGCTCATCGATTTCTTTGTTTTCTGCCGCTTTCTTCTCCCATTTTAGTCGATTCTCGAAGAAGAAAAGCTTCTCGTGTTGTTTCTCTATATCCTTCATTTCTTTTTCAATCTCTTCTGATCGAATCTACAACCAAATTAGAAAAGAAGCGCTAGCTCTAACCTTAATTAAGAGCTTCTCTGCTTGTCCGCTGACTAAATCTTGTCGTCGCTTATTCCATTGAATAAATTCTTCCTTTTGTCTTCTTGTCAGCTCTGATTCTTCTTTATCTTTCAACTAAAAAAACTAAAGTTAATTTTAAAAAATAAACTGACTTTATTCAATGTATCTAATAGTATTTCACTGATAGATTTATCTCCTTTTTTACAGCCATTCAATCCATCCAAAATATTTTGGTGTTCTTTAGGGATTTCTGTTCCTTCTGCTGGAGTCAAACGCTCCTGGATAATAGCGGCAATTGAGCCATCAATCGAGGAGGAGGCTAGACTTCCAGCATCATCGAATCTAAAGTTTAAATATTACAAAAAACAGAGAAATAGACTTACTTTTCATAGAGGACAGCTCCTAACAGGCTGAGAGATTTTCTCAATCCTTCTTCAATACTTTTACAATCTCTAGATACCCAAAGGAGGGTCTTTCCAACAAGATGGGGAACTACCACAAGATCAAAATGATTATCAAAATGGGGATTCTTCAAATATGGGAATTTAACGGTCTTCTAAAGATGAAAATTATAAATAAATCGAGCATTAAAATACCTCTTCATCACCAGCTTCTTCTTGTTTTTCTTCTTCTGCAGAAATTTGTTGATCTTTGGGTAATTCGGCCCAACGGGAGCATGTATAAAGCACTGAAATATCGAAAAACTACATAAAATCTGGAAAAACAACTTGCCTAATAAATTTAGCAGCTCATTTTCTGTCATTTCTTGGAGCATAACCCATGCTGCTAGTCGCGCTGCCTCTGAAAAAAAATAATCAAAATCTAATTATACTGAATTAAAATTTACCTTGTATTCTATCTCTTTTGATGAAAAAATCAATTGCTAGACATGCAGCGTGCTCATTCATAAAAACACCATAATTAATCTAAAAATTAAAGTACAAAAAAGCGGTAAAACTTACTGAATCTTCGGCCAATTTGAGAAGCAACTCTGGCTCATGCTTCAATAACAATTTAATTAGAGCATATTCCGTCGAGGGTAGCATATCTCCAGCATTTTCGGTGTGCCTCAGTTTGTAAACCAAGTCCACAACATCATTTACTTGGTCCTTATGCTCAGCAATGCAAGTAGCTGCATCTACATCGACAGCGCTAAAGCCAAGTAAAAATCAATTAAAAGAACAAACCTGGCAATTCCTCCACCAATAAACTTCTTCTGAACAGTACTTATCCACTCATATTCACCACCCAGGCCCAATTTTTTAAGTTCTTGATGACGATTAGCCCATTCCTGAACAATTCCAGTTGAAAATATGACTAAAACTAACATTTTCTGCGCTAAATGCAGCCGATAGAATTCTCCTCTTCGAAGTTGCTGCGATTGACCGTGGCAGGGAGGCCAAAATACGCTGAGAGATCATCTAAACCAAATTTGAGTTTTTTTTCCTATTTATTTGAAGGTATTAAAGCTGAAATAAAATCAAATCAGTGGGAGAAAGTGAATGAAAACAAGATTTATTTATAACTGAGGTATTTACATTTCTTTCAACACGTTTTTGATTGATTTTACTCGTCAATTTTACCTAACGACAATTAATTTATCAATTAAATACTAAAATATGATGTGAATAAGATAGGAAGACCTTTGAAGGTCTGATAAAGAAAAAGAAAGATCGCTGGATTCGAACCAACGATGGACTAGCATAGGACCTCTCTGCTATCCAGCCAGTTACTCACAAAGCGATGGATTTTCGATCAAATCTTGAGTTATTTTCATCGTAGCAACTCGATAGAAGCCATCTCCACAGAGTTTGTAGGAGAAACGGCGAAATCCATCCGGCAATTGGAAGTCGTGATTCTTCCTCAAGTGGTAACTCAGCTTGGCCGCGGAGTCCATTCGCTTATTGCAGATGTGGCACTCATAGCGATTTTCTTTTGGTATTTTCTGATAGATTTTTTGTTACTTTTTTTAGTGGAAAACTCACCCCTTTGTGGACACTATTCTTATGGGCCGCTAGCAAATGCTGAAGGACGAATTTTTCATCGCAATGTTTGCATTTAAATTGGGCTATTCGGTGGACAATTCGGTGTTGCGTCAATTGGCTCTGAGAAATTATTGGTCTAACCCAAAGCTCACTCGATTCTCGAAGATTTGGTTACAACCATCGAAGTCACAAGGGAAAGAGCGAATTTTAGCCTCACAATGGACTGATTGCATATGTCTGATGGGGGTTTCTTTTTAAAAAAGCTGGGGAAAAATACCTGTCCAAGTCATATTTGAGTCGAAAGACGATGCCGCAGAGCTCACAACGCTCGTGGAAGATGTGGATGGGCAAGTGTCTGGAGAGCATTTGCTCATCGGCGAAGGTTTTGTGGCAATGGGCGCACTTCTAAATTCATTTTTAATCTAAAAAGAATAGCACTTACATAGTCTTCGGAGCTGATTTTTCTCTTCAAATGGAGGTAGAGCTTCTCCCAGCTGTTCATCCAAGCTCCACAAAAGGGACAGGCGCATTTCTTGAGTAGGAAATGCCGATTGGCGTGTTTTCTCAAGTCGCCTTTGTTTTTGAACTCCTTGTTGCAGCCTCTCCAGCCGCAGTGACGCATTTTGTCGATTTTATCGCCCTTTTCTGAGAGAGAGATGTGGAGGCTGACGTGTTTGAAGAAATCAATCACACTTTCGAAGGTTGCCTGTTGTTTTTGGTCGAGTTCTCACTCCCAACTTACATCGCAATATTCCCAATAGCAAGCCAAATCAACATCAAAGTCCACCTGGAGGGTTGGACTATAGCCACAGCCTTCGATGCTCCCGCGATTGGCTTTTAAATTCTCCAGCGCTTCCATCTGCTTTTGGACATGATGGATGTGGACAGATAGATGACTCTTCAAGCTGATTTCCAATCTCCCACTAAATGTGCAGCCATGGATTGGACAAGGGAAGGACGATTGATGATGGTGGTGGGAATAAGAGCTCAGCTGGATATGGACGGCTATGTGATTCTCCAATTCGTCGATTGAGTGCAGGTAGGGATTCTTACAGCCCTGCCACATGCAAGTCACCTCCCCAGACGCTGAAACGCCGTTATAAGAAAGGACTGAAACCAACCTGGATCGATCCAAGTCTTGCTCCCGACGGCGAACTGAATCGGTTTCCCGATGGTCGTCAGCTTGTTGTAGTCGATTTCGAGGTAGGACGTCCCCGGCTGAAGCTCTTCGTTCTCATCGCCTTCTCCCCACAGAGCCTCATTGCTGGTCACCTCGAAGAGTGTCCTTCTTTGTGCATAGCGAGGCTCTGTCATGGAGGTGCTGCAAATCTGGTTACGATAGCTGCAAGCGGGTGAAATAATCGTCCGAAAAACGAAAATATTTTGAATAAAACTTGCAAAAAATGACTTCATTTTTTCATCACAAAAACCCGAGGTTAGTTGCAGTTTTGAGATAAATATAAACGAAAGAAAACCCGAGATCCTGAAAGCATGACAATAATATGCCCGCTAAAATAGAGGTTTTTCATCACAAATTCCAGTGTTTAGCTTAATCCAATTGGCGAGTTCTTCTTATTCTCCCATAGGAGCTGATATTTATTTTTTCTTCGTCATCCGATCCGCCGCCTCTTCGTCTTGTCGACCGTCGGGTGGATCTCAACGGTCTGGATGACTGGGTGGAACGAGAATCTTCCGAGAAATCTTCTAAAATTTATATTTTCTTCTTCTAATTTTGGGAATAAACGTCTCAAATCTGCCCTTTTTGAACTCCAGCCGGTCTTCTTTTTGTTCACTTTAGCCTAGTTTTTGTCATTTTCGGGTAATGTCTATGCAAAAAATTGATTAAGCCACTTACTTTTAGCCTAAAATTGAGAAAGGAACCTACCATCCTCACTGTCGGTTGAAACCTTCCGCTTTCGATTCCTCGTTGGCCGACGACTATCCATCCTTTCTTCCTCATCTTCTATCAACTCTCTCAGCTCTTCGTTCAACTCTTCTCGAACTCTTTGAGCTCTTCTTCGCTGAGGAGGCGGAGGAGGAGAGAGACTTCCTCTAAACTCTTCTTCTTCTTCCTCTTCACTATCTGCATCTAATTGAGCTCTTCTTGGACTGGAGGGGGGATCAGATGAAATCGAAGTGAAGGTTGGACGACGGCGGGTTGCTGGAATCAGAAATTCAAAAGTAATCTCATAAGGACTTACATCTAGCTGGGAGGACTTCCTCCTCCCTTTCCTCAATCCTAGCGGTACTAGTGTTCCTCCTCAGCGGCCTAATTGGCC
Source organism: Oscheius sp. JU1382 (assembly GCA_932521405.1). Classification (NCBI taxonomy): domain Eukaryota; kingdom Metazoa; phylum Nematoda; class Chromadorea; order Rhabditida; family Rhabditidae; genus Oscheius; species Oscheius sp. JU1382. The sequence continues at coordinate 9,047,556 of OW051475.1, forward strand.
TTTCCTCCAAAGGACTGATTTCTCTGGTTGATAATCGACTCGAAGAGGCATTTCTCGTTAGAGTGCGGTAGCTAGTTGATGGTCCTGGCTGTTCCCTAGCGCTGCTTCTCGTCTGATAGACTTGACTTGTCCTCTTCCGCTTCCTCAACCGTCGAATGAGATGATTATTGCTAATTCGATTGAATTCATCAATCTGCGACTTCATCTTCTGCTCGACTAGACTCATCAATTGATGGGTGTTGTGGAAAATCCTCGATCTGGGATCCTCTAGAGCCTCCCGACAGGCGTCCATAATATCTCCAATCCTTTTAACCACCCCCTGTGGGCCAGAGAAGTGATGCAATTCGGCCAGGACAGTCTTCAAGTCGCCATATTCCGCCAAGCCAACCGAAATCGACTAAAGTCAATTTGATTTTCTCCTAAAATTAAGACTTACATGATCATCCGTATCGTTTTTGTCCAAGAAGGGCTTCGCACATCGATGCTGGAAAAGGGAGCTCAAGATTCCCCTGACTTCACCAATCCATCCGGGTTCTTTCGGCTCCTCGTGTTGGTTTGAAGACGCCAAGTGGAGAATATCTTCTTGGACTAAAAAAATCAAAACTTTTTCGTTCAAAACTCACACAAAATCGTCTCACGCTGTCTATATTCGACAATGTCGTCATCCGGCAAGTCAAAGAGCGAATCAAAGGTCCCCACGATATCCACAGCATCCATGAAAGTATCCTTAGAGAAGCGGAGCAACGCTTCAACGAGTCTCCTCGAGTTGGAAACAATAACGCTAGAAGGTTCATTAAATTGCTCCGCCGCTACTGCGATATGCCGAATGTCATGTTGCACAGCCTTTAGAGATCTAAAAACCCAGAAATTTGTCTTAAAAAAGGGCTTCAAACCGATAAAAGCGATTGGAGAGTCTTTCAGCGATCGTCTGCAAGTCGATACAATAATCCACAGAAAGCGCGTATGAAGGGAATTCGGCTAGATTTACGGGGAAGGAGAACGGCAAAACTGTCTCTAAGACACTCAGATTGTTGACTGCCTGATAAAGTCGATCGCAATTCTTCTGTAAATGCTTTTTTTGTATTTCGATGCAAAATGGGAGAAAATGCTGCCGTAATTCGCTCCCCTAGTTTTTAGGATAAAAATATCTGGAATTTGGGCTCTTTTGGTTACTGTGAGCATCCACAAGGAATACAGTAGTTTCTTTGTGAATTTTCAAACGCACCTCCATATTTCTTTCGGGCCTCTCATTGCCCGGCCAATCCTCATCCGTAGGGAAATAGTCCCCCATCTGAATAATGTCCTCGCTGGTCGCCGGCGTCCCCGACTTTCTTCCAGCCGTCTTCGGCTGGCAATCCCATGGCGACATTGTCTCATTGTCTCCATTATCCCACAAAATGGAGAGACAATTCCATGGTGATCTGTAAATTCCTTGTTTTTAGGTGGAAAACGAAAGAAAAGGACGTTGGATAATCTGGATTGGTTGCTTGTCGCTTCAGCACAGTGCCCGTCCACCAGCTGCCGTCGATGACGGCCTCCATCTCGTGTCCCTCGTGCAGCGGATTCGTGGTCACTTGATCATAATGCTGACGGAGAATCAAAAAGTCCGGACAATCTTGGAGATCATGGTATTTGACGTTGAAAGTGACGCCGCTCAGCTCTCCATGCTTATTCACTAGGGCCAAGCGAAGATTTGTCAAACGGTAGGGCTTTCGGGAGTACTTTATCTCATCCACAATGCAGAATTCCTCGGTTTTTAGTTCAGCCCTGGAATTTTGTGATCCAAATTAGCAATTTTGGGAGATAAGCCTAGGGTTTTCACTCATTTTTCTCTGTATCTCCGAAATTATTTATTTTCCAAACTGACCTGGGCCTCATTTTTGAAGAGACTGGATACAATCCTAATTGCTGAACTCGATCCAAGTAGTTTATATGACCGAGCTTGCAATAGACGATCCTATCGCCCAGTTGCGCTACGTAAGGGAATCTTTCCGGCTTGACTTTCTGCATCGAGAGGGGGAATGTTGCTAACGCTTCATCTGGAAATAGCTTAACTTTAAACGAAGGCAATTAAAACTGACTGTCAACCTCCTTGTTCTTCTTTTTTCTTTCTCTTTTCTCCTTTGGCTTTCTGTCTTCCGATGGTCCGGGCATGCCGTCTTCTGTTTCCATCTGGTCCTGGTCCTCTAAAGGGGCATCTCGAGTATCTTCATCCTCAGTGTTTAATTCCTCTCTTTCTCCATTCTCAACGTTCCTTCGACTTCTTCTAGAACGCCGTGTAGGAGAGGAGTAGACTTGTTGCGAATTTTGAGTGGATCTCACCCGCCGGCCGGATGAAGTAGTGATTGGTTCTTGCTGCTGATCATCCACCCTCGAGGGGCCATTGGCGTGATCAGAGTAGGACTCATCGCTGCTATCTGAGTCGGTTATTTCATCACGATTGTTTTCCTCTCCCGATGAGCCGCTGAAAAGCTATATTTGGGAAGAAAGATTCAAAACTCACTTATAGTCGGCGTCGTCTTCACTCCTATAGCCGAACAAATTGTCTTGTAGATGTCTCTCCTCCTGCATTCTGGCAACCTCATCGACAGTAGGAATCTCCCTTTTCTTTCTGCTTTGAGTCACTTTCACTGGAATCACATCCGTTCCCAGTGGGGTGTAGAGCTTCTCGAATGGGTTATTCCCATCAGCGAGTCCCAGCTCAGGCTCTGCTGCAATAGCTCGCTGTTTCTAAAAGAAGGCATCTTTGTTGGAGAAAGACTCACCTCTGCCCATCTTTCTCTAGTTGATGAGTGAAGGACTGGGACAACTGATCTGGTTAGCCAAGGACAGATCAAAGTGTCATCCTCCTTCTAGAAATTGTTCATTTTTAAGCGGATCTAGACTAAAATTGATGGCTGGAATCGATTTTTCGAATATTTTCAGCCTAGAAAGAGTAAAAAAATGGCAAATACCTCTCTTCCTGGGACTTTTTTCTGCCATTTTTCATCGAGAACAACTTGATTGAGGTCGACCAGCCAAGGCGGTGTATTTAAATGAGGAGCCAAGCCGGTATTCGCATCCAGCGAAAAGTTAGTCTCATCGAACTCCAAGAGTCTAAAAGATTTTAGAAATAACTTCTTCAAAAATTAGGCTCTCGTTGCGATTAGCTCTCAAAACTTACTCGTAATCACTCGAAAAGAATTGTTCCTTTGGCGCCTTGTGACCATCATTACTGTAATAGGAATAAACAGTCAGTCGACCCAAATCATCGACTGTCGATAAGGCGGTTCCATCGTTGGAAAAGGCGCAATCCAATATAGCAGAACTGATCAAATCTCCATCGCCATCTCTCGTATTATTTGCGAATTTCTTCAATATTTTTCCTTTTTCAATGTCCCAAATCTGAAATTATGAAAAAAAAATTAAGGCGAAAGACGACTTACAAAGATGAAACCGTCGTGAGCCGAAGTAACGAGCACATTGGCCAAGATTGGATGACATTTCAGATGGTAGACTTCTGCCTTGTGCCCGTCGAAGCAATGCTTTTGTTTTCCCGTAAATGCGTCGTACACTCGGACTGAAAAGAAATATTTCGCTATTCATTTGGCGGAAGGAAGGCATCCAACTGCCAGCTACTGTATCCCTTGTCTCTTTCAAGCTTTTATCCAATTCCTTACTTCTAAAATCCGTGCCAGAAGCGATAATATAAGAGTCGTCCAAACTCCAAATTGCAGTACAAATACCGTATTTGAGCTTAGTTGAATGCAAGATTCCCAAGACGGTTTCATCCCTGAAAAAAGTCTCCAAAAGTGGAATAAATCTCACATTTGAGGGGAGAATTCAAGATAGCACCAAGTGCTGTTAATGTATCGCCATATTCTTCCGGCGTGATGCCTCGAGCTGCAGGCGATGAATGCCGTCGAACTGTTAGACCATTCTAGTGTGTCCAATTTTTCCTAGAATTCAAAAATTTGTTCTACTTTTGAAGAAAAAAGCTAGAGAATGCAAAGGAACTTACCGAAATGGCTTTGAAATCCATATCCATCTTGAAATTATTCTCGTCGAATCGAAATAGATGGACATTACCATGTGAATCCCCAGCAGCTACCCAATTCCCGCAGGCGCTGTGCGTTCCACTGATGACTTTCATTCCCGACGCTGTGCGGACATTAAAAATCGTGGAGGATTTTTCACTAAAAATTTTTCCTTTTTGAGAAAAAAAATAGAGGAGGTTTACTTGAAAATTTTGGTCTCCTCATCAAATTCATAGAAAATGACGTTGCAGTCGTTTCCAAACGAGACCAGCCAGCGTTTGTTGCCGTGAACTTTCCGCAGAAAGTTGATACAAACGACGGCGTTGGTGTGGAATTTTGCCACATCTACTTGAGATCCCTTTTGTAGATCAAATATTCTAAAAAAAGAGGCTTGTTTTAGAGCTTATTGGTCGATTTTAGTATCTTTTCTCCTTATTTTTGATGGGGAAGGACCGACCTTATGCATTTATCGCCTCCAACTGAGGCCAAAAGCTGGTTGCAATAAGAGATGTCCATATCGACGACAATTCCGTTATTTCCTCTGAAGGAATACCGCAGGAGGGCGTCGTCAAGCTCCCACAGCTTGATTAACGCATCATCTGAGCCCTAAATTATTTATTTTTGTCTTTAAAATGAAGAGGAATAACTCACAGTGAGGATATAACGTCCAGTTCGGTCGAACATCACATTGTAGGTCTTTTCGATGTGTCCTGTGATCTGATATTGGTAGGAGAGGGCTTGTTCTATCAGATTTGCGGCATGACATCGGTCTGAATCCACACGATTGCCGTTTTGTCTCATTTCGAGGAGTCTAAAAATTATTTGCGGGGTTGTGTACGCAAAAAAAAATTACAAAATATGATTAGATGTCTTTTTTCTTGGTGGATTTAACACCTTCCTGCTTTGTAGCGTCTCCTTATTACATTTTAGGAGATTTTGAACTGATGGGACATTTGAAAGCGAACGATGTTGCAACTAAATCATTGAAGATTTAGAATAAAATAAAGATTTGCTTACGAATTCTCGCAGTGTTTGAGGTATTTCATTTCCAAATAGATCAATCCGTTTTGGAACTATTCCACAACTGTCGATCTCTTTTTCAAATCGACTGGCGAGACGTGAAAAAGGTCCAATCGACAGGGATTTATATAAGACGAGAGCAGATTCTATAAAAAAAAAAAAAAGAAACTTCAGAATTCAGAAAAGCTCCATACCGAAAGTGTCAGCGCTCGTAGTAGGTTTGGCATCAATCTCCATTCTAAAATATGACAACTTCCTCCCAAACACATGGACATTGAGTAAAAGTAGCAACAGGACAGAAAACCGAGAAGCACGATAGATAAAACTAAGATGTCTTCAAATATTTTATAACAAACTGAATATAGCGTACATTGAAAAACCGGTAAACACTTGATGAGAATGCGCTAAAATGTCTACGGGATGAAAAGCATTACCAACCGGAGGGGGAGAATGAAATCTAATTGGGAAATTTGTTCAAGACAGAATAAGAAAGTGAATCAAACTTAAAACGTGGCTCCTTCTGATGGCTGGGGGAGCTTCATGTTTTCCTTGGCTGTCATCATATTCTTACGAATGTCTTCCAAAACAGACTTTATCATATAGTTAGCGCTCCATCCACGAAGAGTTGTCAAATTGCGCTTATCAATCTATAAATTAGATGAATTAAAAGAGAAATTAAAGTAAAACTCACAACTCCATTACTTTGGTTAACACCATTCATGTGAATCTTTGTAGTAAAACGGACAGACGGCGCATCTTTCGGATAGTTTGGTCCACATTCAATGCGCAGATTGTAAATACGCGATTCATACGGCGTCTTAAAGAATAATGTTTATCAATTAATTTGCTATACGAAAGATTAGTCATCAAAAATGAATAAAAAACGTACTCTAGGTGGACCAATAATTGTTCCAGTCCAACGAGTTAGAGTCATATCTGAATCGTCTTCCAATCCCCATGAGATATTGCCATCTCCTTTTCCCTTTTGTCCATCTTCAAGCTCTTCCAATAGGCGAAAATTCCGCGGAACATCGACTGAAAAATAAGCAATTTTGATAAAAAATTTGGTTGGCTCACCCATTATTTGATCTTAAAGTCGATTGTTGATTTGAAACAAAACTGAAAAATAAGACAAATAGTTAGAAATTAGAAAAGAAGAGAGATAAGATGGGAGAAAGAGAGGAAAATAGCGTCATGGCCGTTGTCAGGAAAATGTGAAGGCAATCTTACACAGCAGCTGCAACTTTCTGGCCGTTCTGGTGCAAAATAAAGACCAAACAGCAGTCGAATTCAAACGTAGTATTGATCTCAGCTGATTCTAGTGTCCAGCAGATGCGGGGCGTCGCCAGCCGCTCGCCCTAAATGGAGCGCTCATACGCAAAAGTACTCGCTTCCCAGCCGGCGTCTTTTTCACTTTTCTGCTCAAATTTTTGATATGAAAGCTGCAATTGTTCGTTCATTCGGCGCTCCAAGCTGTATCGAAATCGTTTCTAAGTGGGATATACCTAAAATTCAAGAAAAAGGCCAGGTTTTGGATTTTAAATTAACTAAAAACAGTTACAGTCAGATTTTAGTGAATGTTCGCTCTGCTGGAGTCAATCCCGTCGATACCTACATCCGCAGCGGCTTATATGGCGTTCTCCCGGAGCTGCCCTACATCCCAGGAAGAGATGGATCCGGAATTGTTGAACAAGTACGTCAATTTCAAGCGTAAATATTAATTTAGGTGGAAGAAAGCGTCACAAACTTTAAAAAAGGCGATAAAGTTTGGTTTCTAACTGAAAAACATGGAAGTACGGCTGAATTTACTGTCACAAAGAAGGTCTTCCCACTGCCGAAAAGTAAGTTTTCTTTTTTTGTTCAATGGCTGATTGGCTGGCCTTGGGGAGACTTTTAGAGACATAAAGCAAAGCAAAGAGACCTTCATTTGCAGATCTATCGTTCAACGATGGAGCGTGTATCGGCGTGCCTTATCTAACTGCTTATAGGGCTCTTTTTCTCAAAGGACAGCTAAAGGTAGTTTTACTTTCTTTAGTCTTTAGCTTACTTTTGGATTTAGCCTAAATCTAAAATCTTGATCCATGGAGCTTCTGGAGGTGTTGGATTAGCAGCCTGTCAGCTGGCTTCTTGGAAAGGGCATTCTGTGGTTGGAACGGCTGGGACTAATGAAGGAATGCTGAAGGTATCCAATAATGGTGCTGTCCACGTGTATAATCATCGAGATACGGACTATTTGGAGAAAATGAAGGCTAATTACAAAGGTATGCGACAAATTGGTCCTATTTTTAAAAATAAGTAAATGGTTTGTTTAGAATTCGATTTGATCATAGAGATGGCTGCTCATAAAAACCTCGCGTCGGATATGACTCTCCTAGCTAAAAACGGACGAATTGGAATCGTAGGAAATCGCGGAGAAATCCAAATCAATCCTCGCCTCTTAATGTCCATAGAATCATCCATTTTTGGTATTAATTTTGACATTATAAAAGCATGAGATTTAGGAGTCGCATTGTCCACTAGCACAGACGAGGAATATAAGCAAATGGCTGAAGATATCTGGAAAATGTTCGATAATACGACGTTCCGACCAGTCGTACATAAACGCTACTCTTTTGCCGATATTAGCCAAGCCCACGTCGACATTATGAGCTCGGCTGGCGCTCAAGGAAACATTGTAATTGATATGTGTGAGGAATAGTCATTATTTACTGTTCAAACGCTCGTACAAAACGGAGAGAAATGAAGAGTTTTAGTCTATTTGAAGCAGAAATCAGGGACAAGCTTAGAGGCTAGGGAGGATCACCTTCTTCTCCACGTTTTAGCTACTTTTGAGACGAAGAGAATACTGTAGAATTGGGTGTATTTAGCCTCCAATTTGAGCTAATGTCTCTTTGATGAATCCTGGGATAATCCTAACGCTCAATCCACCGTAATCAACTTCCTCCTTGTACATTCAGCTGCATCTAGCGGGATTGTCTGCCGCTCCCTAATCTCCGAATTTTGGCTTCTCCCCGGCAGAGCCACAGGTGGTTGAGCTGATAAATGTGCGAACGGGCCAGCAAGTGTTCAAGACAAATGAGAATTTCTCTCCCTCTTTCTCTCCTCGTTTGATCGCCAAAACATTGTAGAGCCGGGGCTAATGGCTAGGCGGCTGTCAGGGAGGATTTAAAATATCTCGAGAAGATACATTTTGAAGACCTTCAGGCCTAATTCGTGATGAAAGGCTACCATAATCTTGTGCTTTGGAAGAGTGAGGCTACTGTATGCTGCGAATATCTATTTGAATGTTGGAAGGCTGGCTGGCCTCCTCGAGGGAGTTTTTAGGCGAGGAAATCTCCCCTCCAGACGGAAGAAGGAGCTGGTGGCCACCCATAGACCTCACTTCACGTGTGCTCCTCAACTCTCGGGGGGTCTCTCCCTCTCTCTGTGTTCCCGTGGTCTCGTAATTGCCGACGGCTCGGACGCCTAGGGGCGTGGTCGACTCCCCCTCGTCGGGTGCCAATCGATCTGTATGCCGCTCGGAGGCGGCAGGAGATTCCTCCTGCTCCTGCTCAGCCTGCTCCTGCTCGGAGGGGAGGCTGACGCGTTGGGGCCTCCCCCGCCCGCTCTGGTCACTCTCCTGGGCGATTTGGATAATCCCAAAGAGTGTAATTATGTCGTGCCGGCGGAGCATTTGATTCGGCCGACGGTTGTTGACAACTATCCTAGGTTATTGCAGCTTGTTCAGTTTTTTGCCACACATCCCAAGGTCAGTTTTTCATTTTCTCTATTTTTATACATTTTCCACCTCATATTTCATCAATTTCACATCAAAAATGCAGCCAAATCCATTTAAATCAGCTAATTTTCAATAATTTATACTATTTTGCCAATTTTCTTTCATTTTTTCATCAATTTGCATCTATTTTAGCGAAATTTATGTAAAACAGCACGTAGAATTCAATAATTTACATAAAAAGGCTAGTTTTGCGTTGAAATCACTAGTTTTTTTTAAAAAAATTTTGATGAAACCCTCTACGAATTTGAATAATTCGGATACAGTAAGCCCTCCTTTGGCAATAATTGGCATACTCTATCCCAAATATTGGCTGTACTCTGATAATTGCCTCCATTTCTTGTATCAGCCGCAGTCTAGGCGCTAAAACCAGCAGATTGGAACGAAAAATACTTGAAATAATAGCTTGTTTAGGACTTTCAAACCTCCTTGGTGGAGAACTGTACTTTGAGTAGAGAGCCGCCGTTTCGACTGAATGGGACTGGTCCAATCTATGCTCTACAGTATCTTTGCGATGAGGAGGATGGAATTGTAAGTCTTCTTTTGGGTTCTTGAACAAGCCTGGGGAGTCTAATCTTTTTCCTTTAGACGGTTGGGCGATGGGTTCCGACGATTGTCCATCCGACTCGTGAGACGGATCGCCGCTATTTGGTCCTGCGCCTCGACTATGAAATCGACCTTTGTCGCAAATCGAACTGCAACACCAAGGTGAGGACCGAGTCCGCTCAAAAAGTCAAAAATGAAATCACGTTTGGGAGCATCAGCAGAGCTGCGCACGCGTTTATTCACAGCCTAGGGCCTCCGCGATAGGAATTCGTCTGCCCCCGGCTAATGAGATTTCTCGAAAATTGATTGCCACCGCACAAATATAGTAAAAGTCTCTAACTCTCTCTCTCTCTCTCTCTTCCTCTCATCTGGGAGGGAGAGAGAGACCCTGTAAATATGACTCGCTTGGCTGATTCTACCCCTTTCTATAACTTTCGAGCTCTTCAAAACAACCCAGCCTAGCTAGATGGAAGGCAATCAATTCTGCTGACCAATTTTTAAATTTTCTGGCTTTTCTAGGCCAAAAATTAACTAAAAAATCCTCTCTCGCTTTCAAATTTATCCTAGGAAGCTTATTTTCAAACCAAATAGTGAAGTTTTAGTCGAAAATCTGTCAGGTTTTCATCTAATTTTGATATTTCCTCAAGAATTTAGCCTAAAAATCTATTCTAATCTCAGATTTACCCTAGAATGCATAATTTCTAACGTAAAGGCGGGCTAAACCAGATGAAAGCCAAACTATTCTTCATTGTTTAGTCGTCTAGGCCTAAATTTAGATGAAAAATCGATTTCTGGAATCAGATTTGACTCTAATTTTGCTTGGCTTAATTTTTGAGAAAAATTGAGTGGGATTTAAACCTAAAACTGTGGACGAAACAAATACAGAATTACCTCTGATCGATTTCGCATTTTCTTTGAGCTCTGGATGGCCTAATCTTGTAAACACAGAGGCCGCCGGCTTGATCTCATCCTCGATGTTGACCGTAATCACGGGATCCTCTTCCCTCTCTTCTCCCTGTTGACAGAGAGACACTTTCCCCTATGACCAAGTTGACTTGACGAAGCCGCTTTTGAATGGAGAGTTTCCGGTTTCGGGTTTCAAAAAATGCTCCTCCTGCTGTGCGCTCTGTCTATTAGAGGGGAGGGGAAATAGTTCTTCGGCCCATCCTCATCTTCTTACATCACACATCGAGTCTTTTTAGGGAGAGAGGGTCGAGGGGAGGAGAAAGGGTAAGGCGATGACACGGGGATTTCGCTTCAATTTTGAGGTCAAACGCTCCCAAGAAATCAAGGTGAACACAAGAGAGTGAGATTCCAGCCTTTTTCGCTAATTTTTGGCTGAAAACCACATCTTCCGGGGTAAATCTAAGCTCAGAAGACAATTTTCAACCCATCTTGGTTCCAGATCAGTTAAAATGGAGTAAAATTCTATTCTTTTGTGATCAAAGCCTCTAGAAATTTCAATTTTCACTTCAAAATATGCTCACTAGGGTAAAATTGAACGCAGACAATGGTTTTTCAGCCTATTTTAGTCCTAGAAGAGCTGAAAATGACAGTAATTTGAAGTTTTTTTACCCAAATGGAATCAGATTCTCAATAACATTGATAGTTTTAGCTATTTCTCCCCCAATTTTGGTCCAAAGACATACTCCCTAGGGTAATTCTAAGGTCAGAAATCGATTTTTCATCTTATTTTAGTCCTAGATGCGATAAAAATGAGGGAAGAGCCTCTAGCTTTTAAGAGAGTTTTTGATTTTTTTTAAAATATACTTCCAAGGGTAAAATTAAGCACTGAATTCGAATTTCAGTCCTTTTTGGGGCGTAGAAGCGCTAAAAATGCGTTAAATTTGATAAAGAGCCACCTTGTTTGCGCCCAGAGCTCTCCTGAGCTATATAAATCCCCGGGTAAATGCTGAGTGCAACCCAAATTATACGAATAATTAGCCTCTCTCCCCCCTTAGGTGCATCCATCCAAAATAGGCTTCCCCTTGCTCATTCATTGTGCCTCTCTCTGCTCTGACTAATTGCCCCTCTACTCTCTTAGATTTGTGCCTTTGAGCTTCCGACAGAGAGAGAGAGGGCTTTGGTCAATCTTTGAGCTCGACCTCCCTGCTCCGAGCGCGCGTTTTCAAGTGTTGACACTCCGGAAGCCCAATTGGAGCTCTCTCCAGCCAGAAGCTAGGAGAGAGAGGTCGTCACCGCCTTCCTCTTGGATATATTTATGCTGAACCGAGAGTGTGGCAGAGCTCTCGGGAGCGCCGAACAAGGGAGGAATTATTGATGAAGGGCCAGATATTGCGGGGCTGTGTGAGAGGGGCCGTTTGTTTGCCGCGGGGCACAGATTTTGTCTCCTAGCAGCTCCCCCTGCTGCTTTGGGTAGAAGATCAGCCGATGGTGGGCGAGAGGAGGAACTAAAACAGCTCTTTTAGTCTCTTTTAGGCAGCATTTAAACCACAAAAATAAGGCGGTTGGTTGAGTTTTCAACACAATTTGAGCTTAAATCTGACTTCCTTGGGGTAAATTTAAGTGCTGGAAGCTATTCACCTTATTTTTTAGCCCTAGAACAGCTAAAAATGATAAAATAGAGGAAGAATCGATTGAAAAATCAGAAGGAAAAACTCGATTTTTGTTGGAATTGCTGTTAAATATGAAGAGTCCTTCCTGAGAACGAAAAGATGCTCAAAAGGTTCTCAGAAAACCGGCGAATCACGCGAGGGAGAAGTCAAGGTTCTGTTCATTTGTGATGCAAACGTGCTCATATTTTTACACGATTCCCAAGCGACCTGGGAGGAACACAGCTCTTGAACTCTCGAGTCTGGAAAACGTCTGATGACGTCAAGGAACTTTTGAGTTCACCGTCACAACCGGAAACTGCCAAAAATTAGGGGTCGAAAAGCTCTGCCACTATACTACTTTTGGTCTAAAAGTACAGCGATTTTTTAAATTTATTTTGACAGTAAAAGTAAAAAAGATTAAAAATACGGAAAAAGCAGTCTCAAAGAACAGTTTGAGATGAAATAAGACTTCCTGGGAGTAAAATTAAGCACTGAGAATGATTTTCCACCTTGTTTTAGGCCAAGAACAGCTAAAATTGAAGAAAAATAGACTTTAGAATGGGAAAGTTCATTCAAATCTCGCGGGGTACAGTAATTCTCAGACGGGTTCTTATAAAATGCGTCGACTTCCTGTGTTTGTTCCTCTTCTTTCAGCCCCAAAACATGAAGATTTGTCATCTCGTTTGAGAGAGCAATCCGGTTAAAAATCTGTTGTCTCATCCTCCCTCTCAATTAGCCTAAAAGAGAGAGGATCATAATTCTGCTGTGACTAATTAGACGACGAAGGCTCTTTTAAGAGAAAGAGGGGGCAGCCATTTTGAGAAGAGCTTTAAAAGCCATTTATGTGTTGAGAATGGACTTTTACGCCAATTAGATGGGTCATCATGAAAGGGACGTGTGAATTGAGCCAGAAAATGGAAACAAAATGTGTTCCTTCAAGGGGATCTGCGCTTAAAATTCAGGAATTCTGTCACAAAATTGGCAGAAATGATGATAAATCATAGAAAAAATTAGAAATTCGGCATTTTTATAGCTTATGTTTCTATTTTTTGCCGAAAATATTCTAATCCAATCGACTTTTTTCTAGTTGGAGAATAACGCAGAGCGAAAGCAGAAATCAACCAGGTTTTTCCTACGAAAGCGAATAATTTTTCTTGCTTTCGTGAGTGAGTTTGGTGCTGTTTTGTTGACGTTTTCTCCCACTGAAAAATACATTTTTGATGAAATATTCTTACATTTTTATCTAAATATAGCGCGCCCTTTGTTCTGTTTGCTCTGCTGAAGCAATTTTCGGCTGATCGGCCCACCGATTAACCCAAAATTAAAAGAGCGTCGGGATGACGAGCTAAATAATCTCCAACTATTTTCAGTGCTCGTGGTCTGTGCACTCTGGACTGAGAGTTCTGGCCAAGCAGTGCTGCAATGAGGGCAATGAAAGCACCTGTAGGACGGACATAGAGCGAGGTTTGAATGGGAAAATGAGCGAAATGATGGATAATTTTTAGTTTTAGGACGGAATATGCTGATGCTCTTCAACGCCATCTGTGCTCTGACTTGCCTCGTGCTGATCCCGATCATCTGGAGAGAAAGACGACGACAACATGAAGCTAGAGGATGGGCATTGATGGAGCTTTTTCTCGTCGGAGCCAGCATACTCTATTCCATTGTAAGTTTCTAGGCTACTTTCTTCAGTTTTTGGTATTTTTCATCCTTTCTGACGTAAAATAATTTTTCTACATTTAGATTTAGACTAAAAACTAGAACTTTATAAGAAAGTGCAACTAGAAAGGACCTAAAGTTAGAAGGTTCAGATAAATTCCTGAATTATCTCTCAATTTTTTTGATTGTTGTAAACTCAAAATAAGCTGAGAAATCATTCCTTCCCCCAAATAGCCATCAGCTGCTTTTTTCCAATAATTTTGTCAACATTTCAGCTATTGTTGGACTGGCTGGCTCCACCAGAGATGGGCTGCTGTGTGGCCGTCTGGCTTCGCCAAATCGGCTTCTCTATCTTCTATGGCAGCATAGTGTTGAAGATCTATAGGTTCGTAGAAAAAGTTCACCTCCTCTTCGTCCCGAAATCGAGTCGTTGGCCCCCAGGGATCGGTCCAGTCCATCACTGCTGCGCTGACGAAAAACAAAAAGCCGACTTGAGTCGAGCGAGGGGGGCATGGTTGCACAGAATTTTAGAGGACACAAAACATCAGAAGCTCGCTGATTGTGTTACGGCGCGCATCGATCATGCGTGAGGAAGAGATTCCGAGTGGCTGCCCTCCTCGTTGAGGGCTGAGAGAGGGGGACCACCACAGGTTTTATCTCAGTTCACCTCTAGAAGGAGGGTATGAAAAATCGTTTTCTGGGTACAATTTTACCCTGGGTGGCCTAATTTCTGCTAAAAATGATCGATGGAGGAACAGTTTCTGCTAATCCAATTCATCTTCTTTCCCAAATGCGCCTTTTTTGCATGGAAATGACTCGAATTTTGATAGTCAGTCCCGCTCTCCCATCTAAATTATGTAAAGTAGCCAATTGGATCTTTCCAGGAATCTTCAAGAATACCGAGTTCGAAAAGCACAACACGTCTCTGTGAGGGAGAAGGACATGCTCAAGTATCTAGCCGGGATGTTGGCTCTCACTGTAACAGGTAGGGATAGAAAATTAGTTTTATTTGATTTTTTAGGGTTATTAGCATGGACGGTTGGATCTTGGGGAGACGCAGGACTGTGGGGAACAGCTTGGCCGCAGTGCCGAATGCAAGGATGGCATTTCATTTGGAATGGATATGAGATCTTCTTCTTGTCGTATGGGATGCGGCTCTGCTACAAGGCGAGGAATAGCGATTGGCTGGAGAGATGGCAATTTACTGTAGCCGTCTGTTTGGAGGCCGTCATCACTCTCATAGCCAATTTGATACGGTATTGGATGAGGAATTCTGGCAGCAGCGACACGTTGTTTACTGTTTCGTTCGTTCAACTGCAGCTCACAGTTTCTGTCAATATCGTCATCATCATTGCTCCCAAGTTTTATCTTGTAAGTTCTTGTCTTTCTTAATTGAACTTTTTCCAGACCGCGGGAGATACAACTAGACGGTCGATGACGTTGGGAGGCCACTCTGGAAGAGCACATCCATCGCTGGCCAAACTACGCGACAATATTCTCAATGGGACAATTGATTTCGCAGAAGTTCCCATCATTGACATGAACCCAGAGGACATTAGGGTTAGTCTCTAGTGGCAGTTCGTCACGAATGAGCTTCTTTTCAGGCTGAACTCAAACGGGTTTACACTCAGCTTAGGATGTATAAGCTGAAAAACTTGTATCAAGATAATCCTCATATCAGCAAGAAGAGGGGAGGAAAGAAGTGGAGCGACAAGACGGGGAAGAATAGGCGAATATCGATACAAAACTGTTCGCCGCAGTCTAAACGGATAGAGGAGGACGAGAAGAGCGACCTCACCGTCGAGTCATCACCTCAGCAGCATCTTTACACTTATAGCACTTACAAGCTCCAATTGGAGCCCAACCATTCTAATTCTGTACGGGTCTGATTCACTTACTATGATGTCTCTCAAATAAATACTTTCGTTATAAAATAAACAGAATTATTTAATTTCCGTTTGTCAACAACTCAACAATTGCTCATGGACGAGGTCCAGCTCCAGCGCGAGGCTGAGCGGTACGTTGACCGAAGCGAGGAGGAGGATTACGATCCTTACGGGCTTCACGAGACCTGTTTCGGACAACTTTACTGTGGATGGCGCAGGCAACGCAGTAATGCAACTTGTGGTACAGCTTAGGAAGAGCATACTCTGAAAAAAAATTAATTAATTAAAATATACGAATTAAAAAAAATAAACAGATGCACTGCTCCATCTAAATCAAAACCGTAGCTAGACCGTTTGATAAATATTCCTCCTATTGCACCTCATTTTAAAATTTTAGGTTCTTATGGACCACTTCGCCAAAATCATAATAAATGATCAGTTATGCCAAAGTTTTGGAGCTAAATTATTTGCGCCAAGTTATATCTAGCTATAATTTATCCAGCGATCTACATTTTAAGCTCAAATAATGCTATTCTATGATTGTAAACCGGCTGGTTTTTTTGTGAACGAAAATACATATAATTTCCTAGCTAGCGTATTCACTTTTCGTTTAGGCTTAATTGCAACTGCAATGCAAGCTTTAGTTGAGTACGCTATGTTATACAACCTACTCATAAACTAATAAGAGAGAAAACTCACGGCTGTAGGCAGATGCATCTCCAATATCTCTTACGGCAGCGGCTTCAACGATGTTTCTGACGACAAATTTCTTGATGGCCTTATCCTTAGGACAGCATCGGCCACAATTGGTGCAGCGGATGAAACGGCAATGTCCGCGGTTCTTCTTGTTTCTTCCATGGTTCCTGCGCTTGACAGTCATTTTTACCTGAAAATAGTGTATTAGGAAGGTCGAGTTGCTTTGAGAAAGAGAAGAGTAGGTAAAATAACGTGTTTCTAGCACATAACGTGTAGTTTTGATTACAAGATGATTTTATGTCAATAAGCTGATATAAAGACGTAGCAAATCGGTAAAAATTGTAGGAAGCAGATGATTGGGAGCGTCTGCATTTAATTGTACGTATAAAATGCATTTATAGCATCTTGTCTATGATAAAAACACTCAAATTTGGCAAAAATCCTGGTAGCTATTGCTTTTAAAAAACGATTGAGTCAAAAAGGAAGAAGAAAGGAGAAAAAGAAACGTTGCAAACGTGAAAATTCGATGTTAAGAAATTTTAGGAACGGCGAAATTGGGAGTTTCGTTTGAAGGACTGGTTAGTATCCACTGCGCTGCGAGACCCATCTCGCTTTCACTCACCCGTGATTACGGTAGCTCCCCTTGAAAATTAGCGTTGGTCCAGATTTTCCCAGCTAATCCACCGTCTCCATGGTTACTCGGACGCTTCTCATTTATTTTCGGAGAACAAATGATCGACACGACGTCAGGGACGTTTTTATGTTGTTTATCACATACAATCTTCCTTTTCGTCATCTGTTTTCAACAGGTTTGAGCCTCAAGTGTACAAGAAGTCTATTTTAGGAGCCACATTTGTTGGCTAACTTACCGGAATTTGATAATAACATCTCTGAGGAGTCGAGAATCGAATTCGTCGTACTTTTGAGCCTCTCGATAGCTGCCAATGTCTTGGAACTGATTGTTTTGTTGAGAGCTCTGCCAACTCTAATCCAAGCAGTCTTCTCCATGATCTGTCATTCCATTTCTAACCTGTTCTTGTTGAAATTCGTAGTAGACAAGCATCCAATTCAACACTTTTGGATTCTGTTTGGCATTCTGACTGGTCCTTTGCTCTTATTTAATGCTGCTCGTCTTGGAACCTTAATGAAAAAGTCATAAAAAAAACAAATTCATTTTCTTCAAATGTAAAAACGAATGATGATGAAAAGATTGTTTCGAGGGAGCGACCGGGGAAGGAAACAAGGGGCTACAAGTGACTAAGAAGTGGGGAAAGCCATCGAGAGAGACAATGAGCTAAGGTCTCCTCAGACCAGAGCATCTGAGATACCGCGTCTACACGAGGAAGGAGAGGAATTAACTGAAACTTGGCAATAAAACCCTAAAAAATACTGTTGTATACCTTATTGCTGTTGGCAACGAACACCACCTTCTCCACCCATTTCAGCATGTCGGCCAGCTCCTGAACGACGGCCGAAAGTACTTGGACCACATGGTGTCAATTCGAGAACTTCTACCGTCTCCTTATCAACAATTTTGGCTGAAAAAACATAATTATTAATAGCATACTTTGTATATAAAGTACGAATACTCTTAAAGCTAAAATACTCACTTTTATCTGGCAATATATCTGCCAAGGCGTTTCTAGCATCAAGTGTAAGCTTGTCCGGGAATTCGACCCGGAACTGAACCCAAAGATCTCCCTAAAAACGCAGATTTAGCAAATTAGCGAAACGATTCAAACCTTTTCCGAAGGATTTCTCTTCATCGGCATGCCCTCTCCATGAATGACACGGATTGCGCCATTTGAAATAACTTCTCCCGATAGAACATTAAAGTGCAATGTGCGATTGTCCAAGGTTTTTATATTACGAGAAAATCCGCACAGAGCTTCAACTAGTTTGATATCAATATTCATAACCAATTGATCATCTTTTCGAGCAAAATTAGAGTGTTCCTGTAAAAGTTTGAGTAAAGTAAATAAGTTTTAGCTTACGGCTTCTTCAATGACAATAACAACATCGCCAGCAGGAATGTCGGGATCCTCAACTTCGTCTCCCTTCCCTTCGAGTACAATTTTGTCTTGGTCACGTGTTCCAGGCTTGATATGAATTTCGAGCATTTCTTCACACGGAGACTATAGTTGCTGATTAAAACAATCTTAAGAACTAATCTACCTTTTTCCGTCCATTGCACTGTCTACAACGGTCCTTAGGAGGAATAACTTCTCCTTCACCTTCACAAGATCGGCATGCCATCTGTACTTGTTGAACCATTCCTGGGCCAACTTGCATACGCCTAGAATAAAACTTTTAGAACAGACTAGAATATTTGCCTAATAGTCACTCCAGATCCACCGCATTCGTTACAATTAGTTACGTTAGATCCTCCTTTGCCATTACAACCGCGGCATCTCAAAGTTTTCGTGATCTTGAATTTCTTGGTAACTCCACAATAAAGTTGCTCAAGAGTCGCGCGGACTTGGTGAACAGAAGGCTGGACATGAGGTCGTCCTGAAATTAAATGATTGTGATATTAAAAATACAAGCTGCTTACTTTGACCTCCTCCAAAGAACATATTGAAGATATCGAAGGGATTGTGGCCACCTCCGCCTCCAGGTCCTCCACCTTGGAGGCCTTCTTCACCCGCTTGATCATAAATTTTCCGTTTTTTCTCATCTGATAGAACCTCATAAGCCTAAAAAACGATTCAAATCTAGTCAACCAACACATATTTAATAACCAATAAGTACAAAAAGCAACTAACCTGAGATATTTGTTTGAATTGTTCAGCTCCTTCCGGATTTTTGTCCGGATGGTACTTGAGAGCTAGCTTACGATAAGCCTTTTTTAAATCACTATCCGTTGCATCTGGTTTGACTTGAAGAATATCGTAAAATTTAGTTTCTTTAACCATTTAGAAGAAAAAATAAGCGGCCAATGGCCAGTAAACCACCCTGAAAATAAATTATTGAGAGATTGTTAAAGAAATCAATAAATCGAAGAGAATAGCAGCCAATAATCATTTTGATGACGAAGCTGAGTGACCAACTGATAAATCAGCCAACAAGCAAGACGTCTAAACGCTTTAAAATCCAAAAGCTATGATCAATTTCGCATTGATTTTACGGTTTATCACTACAGAAGTGAGATATGGTGAAAATGAGTGAGAAAACCATCCCGTAGAAACTTCTAGACGGTTCTAGACTCGATTAAAGGTCCGCTAAGTATTGCGACCAGATATTTCTTACCGTAGTCTGTCTGGGAAAATTGAGCGTGCTTACTTTTGGCATCGGAGGCTGGATTTTTGTGAAATTCATCACAAATCGTAAATAAAAAGCAAAAAATAGAAATTATTTAAACTTTATGCAAAATGGGCAATAATTTGACTATGTTTTGAGCAAAAAAGGTGTTGAAGAAGGATTTTGAGGAAAATAGGAGCAGAGAAGTGAAAGAGGATGAAAATAACACAAAATTACAGTGAGAATTGCGCTAATTTGAACCGGTTTTTAGCTAGCCGTGGCGCACCCCACAATGGTTCAAAAATTAACCATAAAAGGATCAAAAATTGGCGAACAAGGATTAAAAGCCGGCTCATTTATGTCCTTCCTGAGCAGATGGTTCGACTGTATTCGGCCCTCTCGTTCCCGGACAGCCTCTGCCAGCTCGTCTTCTGGCACAAACACGAAGAGCAGCACAATCAGAAACGACTACAACATTTTTTGCGTCCGCTGTGCCCAGCCGGTGAACGACTACGACGCGAAGAGAAGCGTACTGGCGCGAGGTCGCATCTACCATTCGACTCATTTCAGCTGTGCTCTGTGCGATTGCTCCATCATGCAGGGCTACTTGCCGCACCCGTCGGATCCAAAAGAGGTCGTTTGCTCGGATTGCCACTGTAAGATAACTAATCCGCCGTGTGCTGGCTGTGGCGTGCCGTTGGGACAGCGAGTCTCCCGTGCTCAGGACAAGCTCTGGCATCACGATTGTCTCCGTTGCAGCCGGTGCAACCGCATTTTGGGGAAGAAGTACGCCGACTTGGATGGACGACTCCTCCACGAGACTTGCCTCATCGCTCAGCTACATACTAGAGCTTCCAGTCGAGACAATTAGGAAGGCCAAAACGGTATCAAAATAAATGTGATAGCGATGGATTTCATTCGTCTTTTTTTTTCACAAAAGGAGCAAAATATTTGTTGGTTCTTCGACCACAAAGTAAAAGGACACAAAAACGACAGCAATTTTATTCAACAGCAAATCTACTTCTTTATTGCACTCTTAATCCTCTTTTGTGGTCCTTTTTTCTGGTCATCCATTGGCTTTTGTTTCTTAGCCTCTGGGATTTGATTCTCGTCGAGAGTCTTCTCTTCCTTCAATTCGCTGAAGATATTTTTGTAAATTTATTTCTTAAAGAAAAGTCCTACATGTAAGAGCGGATGAGACACTCCCAGGCTGATTTGTTTCCAATCAATTGGTTCGAATCGTACCAACCGGCTTCTTCTTCTGTCCCGTCGATTGTCTTAATTTTTAAGATGTTTTTTCCATCGTTCACACGATGAGCTAAGATCTTTTCGGCTTCTCCTTGGAGCTCTTCGAGTTTTGGCTGCTGGAAACAATTCAGTTGAAGCGGAGGTGAGAAAACTCACTGTTTGGTCATCGGGAAGAGAGAAACGAACTCTTTTTCGAGCGGAAGCGGTCTCCTTCACTACTTTTGAAGGACTTGCGCTCATTTCTTTCAGAAAATCTTCCTAAAAATTGAATTTAAACAGTTGAAAGTTCAATCAGCTAACAGTATTCCAAAACTTACGGGAAGAACGAAATCCTGTACTTGGAGCGCCTCAGCTGGGATAGGAAGTTTCAATTTTTCGGATTTGATCGTCTTCTCCTTGCCTGCACGCTTCTTCCCAGCCATTTTACAGACCTAAAAGAGAAGGAAATTCGTTTAGAAAAAACGACCCAGAAAAGGAATTATTGATTTGATTAGGAGTAAAAAAGCAATCCTTGAATGACAAAGGCCAGACTGTACTTTTGTTTCTCCATTGAGCGATTCAAATTCTCCCGCGCAAACAATGGGATTCGAATTGCGGTTGAGTCTCCTCCCTCCTTTTTTGCGGCTTTTATTCTTCAATTGATTGTAGCTTGTCTTCCTTATTTATTGAGATTAAATAAATGAGAAAATGGAGATCATTAAATTTAGTGATATACAATATGTGCATAGGAGAACCAGTGAAGCTCAGTTTCTTTGACGAGGAGGCTTCCGCTTGGGCTTCTGATTGTCGCCATCCTGGTTTTCTCTTTGAAGGTGTTGCTCTCGGAGCTCTTTTATCTCCTCCTCGAGCTGCTTATTCTTCTCGACAAGTTTGCTGAAAAAGGCTTTAGCGACGCCAAGTAACAACTTGCTTAAAGTTCTTGACGAGGAGCTCCCAAGCCTCCACACAACCAACAACGTCGACATGGCCGTACCATTTAGCTGCTGACTTGCCCTCTCCCTTGAATTGGACCTTGAAGTTGTGTATTCCCTTGCGATGCGAATGACCCAAAACCTTCTCCACCTAGATCAAAAATATTAGAAAAGAGATCTCTCTCGCACCGGGAATCCCTCCGACTTAATCTTGATTTGATTCGATGGAGTTTCGACAGGAGAAGGAGAAATTTTGTTCAAAACGGGAGATCCACCATTCCCCACGGCCAACTCTTCGGGTGTTGGCGGAGCGCTGTCAAGGGTAATTACGGTCGATTTCAACAGCGGCAATGGATTGCTTCTCTGGAATTTGGTTAAAATTTTCAAGCCGAGAGTTACTGTAACTGGGGTGAAGGCTGAAGGCTCTTCTCGACTTAGGGAGTGACTGGCGATTCTTGAAGGTTCAGCCATCAAACACGCAGGTCGTTGATCAACCAGTATTGGGGGACGTTTGTATCCAAAAGCCCCTTGAGGTCTATCTAGACTTCTCCTACCAGATGCTTCTCCTTCCACTCCCAGCAAGGGCACTGGCTTGACCAATCCTGGATGCTTAGAAGGAGTAGCAGTGAGCCCAGGACCCGGCTGACGACTAGCATTTCCAGGTGCTAGTCCTCCTCTGATTGCTAGTGGAGAATAGACGCTGCTGCTAGCTTGAGGAGGAGTGGACTCAGGTGAGATGATTGGCTGAAGAGCCCTCTCCACAACGCTGCCCAGTGTTGGATATGCTATCGGACGGAACGGACTTTCTTCTCCATTCGGCTGAAAATGAGTTTGGCTTATTGTATCCAAAAATGTGCGAAAATCTCATCTCCTCGGTGATTACTCGCCTCACCTGAAGTGTTTTGAGCCGCGCAGCCCACGCGTTCTAAGCAATTATCTTTAGAAATCACTCACCCGAGGCTCTGACTGAGGTGGGTGATGATTAGTTCTCCCTGCAGCCACACTATTGGGTTGATTGTTGTAGGTCCAGTTGGCTCCTTTCATTGGCTGGAGTCCAGCAGGCCGATAGTCGCGTCTTACTGTATTCCCTTGAAAGTTGGGAGGTCGAACCAATTGACCATTATTCCCTTGATGGTAGACGTAGTCAATCGACGGAAGAGTCTGAAATGAAGCCATTAGACGAGAAAAGAACCTACCTGGGAGAAAGGAGCACCCGGTTGATGGTTCGACCAGTACGGTGGCATATAGAAAGAAGCTCCTTGCCATTGCGGGAAACCAGCGTCAGATCGAGGGAGGCGGCAAGGAGTTAGAGGAGTTAGCTGGAAGGTTATCGTAACTTGTTATTCAAAGTTGTAGAAGCCTAGGTTGCAAACTACAACTGTAAACAAGACCACAGACCGCGGGACTTTGAATAAAAAGTTCAATCTTTGAAAAAGAAGGCTTACGCTAGCTTGTTTTCCCCAAACTTTTAAGTCAAAACCCACCGTATACTCGGCGTCGTTTCTTTGGCCAAGCTGATTTTGTTGTGGCGCATTATTGCTCGAACTCATCTTAATTAGCCTAGAGACGATTGCAGCTTTGAGGAATCGGAAGGATTACTGACTGACTAGCAGGTGTGGCCAGCTGAGGGCGGGACACCTCGTTACCTTTCAGGGATTGGAGACTGATAGCTTGCAGGAGAGAAAGGAGGGCAATTAATCAGGCTGTGGTAATGGCGAGTAGAAGCGAGAAGATTGAGGGGGACTCAATCGTAAATTATGCGCCTCGTTGTCTGTCTTTCTTTGGTTTATTGAACTTCTTTGAGCGTCAAACACCTATTTAAGCGTTTTTCTACATCGAATGAGCATAAAATATGTCCAATTAGATGCAGAAATTAATGAGAGAGATGAGCAAACTCAAAGGATTAGCTCCTCTCTCCTCCCCTTCAGCTACCGTTTGTAAAGAGGCATATGTTGATAGGATGTTTTAGCAAAGAACAAGAGCTAGACTGAGACCCCAGCTCTAGAAATTGTAGTTGGACAACGCTTCCGAGTCACGAGACTCAAGCTCAAGTTCCCTCCCATTCAATCTCCTTTGATGTCAGCCTTATCACTGTTTCCTTTGCTAATAAGCGAGTCTCTAATTTGGAAGTCTATAGCTTAGGAAAGAAGAAACGCGAAACTTAAAAAGCCCTTCAAGTTAACTTTTTGAGCTTCATAATGGTCGTTTTTGAGCGATGAAACCATTATTTAATTTGCAACAAGGAATAACAACAAAAACGATAACAAACGAAGATTAACAGTTAATGGGCCTTCTTCTTCTTGACTTTGAATCCAACAACCTTCGGTCGCTTTTTGTATGTTGCATCAGAGAGACTCGACTTTGTTTCAACCTAGGATATCGCTAATATTTCGAGGGAACGTGTCTAACCTTTGGTTTATGGCTGATCGGCAGATCGACGAAAGGCGGGACAGTAAATCCAAACGATTTGCAGACATTTAGGAGATCCAGGTTATTCACATTGTAAATCTCCTTTAGAGAATGAGAATCATAAGCTCTAATGTAGGCTTTATATGCTTCTTTTGCTGATTTGTTTAGATAGTAATTCTTGCCAATAAGCTCTTCTAATTGAGATTGAATATTAGCCACCTAAAGGAATAATAAAATCAACAAGAACCCTTACCTTATTCCATGAAAATTCGAATTCGTTAAGAACCACTTTAGCTTCTTTAAGATAACGTAAAAATCCGAGCTCTTCTGGTCTTAAAACGAGAAGAGCATGACCGCTAAAATACTTTTTTTAGAACAAAAAAAACAACTAACCGTCCATCTTGACCACGAGCAGTTCGTCCTACTCGGTGAATATATTCTCTTGGCTCATCTGGGGGATCAAATTGAACGATCCAATCAACAGCGGGAATATCAAGTCCTCTAAAATTACCAATAAATTACTCAAACAAATTACTAACCTTGCAGCAACATCAGTACAAAGGAGAATTCCCGATTCAGCCTGACAAAATTGGAAGAAAGTTGTCGTGCGCTTGGCTTGTTTTTGCTTTCCCTGAATTTAAAAGTAAAAGAAATCAAAGAAACAACTTACATGGATGGACATGCACGGCAAATCAATGTAATTTAGAAGCTCATGGTGGAATTGTACTGAATTACATGAGGAAAAGAACACCATAACCTAAATAAGTTCATTAGTTTAATAAAGATAGACTAACCTTTTTGCTTTTATTCTTTTTTAAGAATGTAAACAACAAAAGGAAGCGTTTTTCCGACGGACAAATGACATATCCTTGTTCTAGACCAGCCACAGTAGCTGTAGTGCTCCTTTCTGTTACGGAAATTTTCAGCATATTGGTAGAAAGAGCTGCCTTCACCAATTCATCAACTTTTGGTGTATGAGTGGCTGAGAAAAGCATGGTTTGTCTCTTTTTTGGTAAGTGCCGAATGATCTGCAATTTGATTTTACAAACGATTTTAGTATTTCTAGCCTGTTGCATTTCAATTTCGAATCCAATATCAAGGATCCTATCAGCTTCGTCAATAACCAAGCATTTCAAATTGCGAACTAAGAAATCATTTGTATTCTGAAGATGATCCAAAAGTCTTCCTGGAGTGGCAACAAGAACAGAAACTCCTTTTGCTAATTTTTCTGCTTCACTGCGCCTATTTGCTCCTCCCATAACAAGACCATATGTGAGCACTCCGTTGCCTAAAATTAGTAGATTATTTAAATAAATTCTTTTGAAAGTACCTTCAAGAAGCTCTGTCACAACGCCATAAATTTGCATAGCCAGCTCTCGGGTTGGGGAAACAACCACTATTCCAGTTCCGTTGTGCTGTCTCCATTCTAGTTTGTAAAGAAGTTCAATGGCAGGAATAAGGAAGGCTAGAGTCTTTCCTGAACCTGTTTTAGCAGCTCCAAGGACATCTTTTCCCTAGAAAAATAAAGAAATATAAAGAAAGAAGGCGAAGCAAACCTCTAACAGTGGCTTAATACTTTTAGCTTGAATTTCCGTCATAGTTTTAAAGCCCATTTCATCAATTTTCTTTATAAGACGATCATTTATTTGGCCCTTTAACGAGGCAAATGTCTCTTGGGAGAGATAATCAGTAATATTATCAGACTCTTCTACCTTTAATTAATTAAGCATTATCAAAAAAAAGAGATAAACTAACTACTTTTACTTCTGATCCAGGATCAGGAGATTCCTCTTCAACTTCTTCCTTAATTTCTTCTTCAATCTTTTTAGTAGGCTTTGGCTCTGCAGCTTTCTTCTTTTGATTTGCATGTCCTGCCTTCATTTTATCGAGTTTTCTCTTCAGCACCTTCTTTTTCACGTCTAGACCCATTTTACCTGAATTGCTAAGTAAAAACCAATTAAAAACGAAAGAAAAAGGTAAAAATTGAAAAATACAATGATAAATAAAAGACAGGCAATTATAGTATTTTATTGAGATTTCATAAACCGGCTTAGATCAGTGGAAAAAATTACCCAAAACATCTCAAATATCAATAATTACATATAAATCTGAACGGTCTTCTTTTTGAATGATCTGCATATTAGAATAAGTGATGGCTTTTACATCCGTTCCCTAAAAAATCCAATTAAAATACGCAAATAATAGCGACATACCTGTTTATGCTTATCGATTTCATAGGATTCTCCTACAGCATGGTATTTTACCACAAAGTTTTTCAGATCTATAGAGTCTACCTGAAAGCAATCATTGAAAATAAATTAAGCACTTACTACAACTCTTTTCCCAATAAAAAATGGCTCTGATTGGAAGACGACTAACACTTCATCTAAAAGAGCGAAAATTAAAGTATCCAAATCTCTTCCACTGGCCTCAAAATAATACTCATAAACCTACAATATCAACCATTAATAGAATGAAAATAATGAACCTCATCAACAGTGCTTAATTTCGGATCATCCACAAGATAAGAATACATTGAAATAATAAGTTGTTCCATAGCCTTTTCCATAGTTTTTCCCCAAGCGTGTAGTTGAATATCCGCCGGGTGATCCAGATGCTCAAATCCAAAATCATTCTAAAATATTAGACGTAGAGAAAGAAAGAGAAAATAAGTACTCACATCTTCCATTCCTGCTGATAGACGTTGTCGTTTTCTATTTGGGCTATCTGTTGATAGTGATGCTAGATTTCCTTCAAGAGACATTAAATTTGCTGGAGAAAGGTTCAAAGAACAAAATAAAACGAAAGGACCATTGGGGAAATGCCACTAGTAGTTTGAAAGGAATTAAAAAAAGGTGTATTAGAACAATTAAAGACTAATAAGCCAATACAAAAAGTGCAGTTGCTAAGCGACCACACGAACAAATATGTTCGACAATTATGTCCTAAATTATATTGCTAGTCAAAGAACTAGAATAAATGCTGAGGTCAATACCGAATGTCTATCCCTGATAGACGTTCAAGGCAATATGAATGTGAGGGAGTATGCTACAAACGCGTAAGCTAGAGAATCGGGTAACTACTCGTCAAAGCTAAATACATGCGCAACTATAAGTGAATTTATATGTACAATTCCTAGTATTCATCAGAATCATTGAGATGGTCAAAGTCAAGACCGTCAGAAGAAATGTCGACGCGATTCTGGGAGAGAGCTCGACAAGAGAGAAGCAGAATACGCTTCATGTGCTGAAAAGTAAGATTGGTCTAAAGTGATGAGTTGTTTAGCAACATTTCGAAAGAGGCATTGCGTTGGCTGTTTTGCCTTACATTCTCAATAAATGCGACTCTATCCGCTGATTTTTCTTTACTCGCTTCAAATCAACTAAAAGCAGACTAACCTTATTATAAAACAAAATATTCATTGACCATATGCATCCTTCCTCATTGAATGGATCCTCTCCATAATCAGTCTTGTAAGAGTAGATCTTACACTCAATAGGTTTTACTTCTTCAGCTATGCAATCCCACAAGTCCTCCTTTATTTGAGAATAATCGTTCACTGTGGCGAAGAAACGATTATTAACTACATTGATTACGTCCTAAAACTGGTTTTTGAGGCATTAGGTTCTTTTACATCGTATGTATAAATAAGAGAAAACGCATTGCTCTTTACAGCGGAGAAATCGTAGTCAGGAAAGGAGCTGTTGAGAACAGATCGAAGGTCAAATAGTGTTCGCACTGAGATGGAATCAACCATTATTTGCTGGAAATAATAAAGTACTAGGGATAAAATAACTAACCTCTTCATTATCATTGTCTGATGAGCTGCAACTCGGTTCAGATAAGTGTCTCATGCGTCCAGAATGTCCTATCGGACTGGGAGATATGCTTAGAAAATCGTCAGGAGGAGATAAAGGCTAAAATAACCCATATGCCTCATTAGAATAATAACCTTACTTGTCTATCACTCGCACCTTCCATATTTTTCCACTGTTTCTTGTCACTTTGTACCATTTTACAAGAGTAAGCTTCTAGTCTAAAAAACATTTAGTCGCAATTACTAGAGCCCACTTGAAATCGAGAATACAATCAATCGCACCATTATTTACCCTCGAAGCGATCGTTTCCAACGTACTATTTTCTAACAACTTCATTCTGAAATCATTATTTTTATGAAAAGATCACAATAAAGTATGAAAAAGAGTGCGAAAACTAGTTACAAAGGATGGCAGAAGTTATAAATTACCATGTTAAACGTCATGCAGAAAGAGTAGTAAAAGAGACATTCTTTTAGTTTTTTGTCTTTCTTTTCTGCTTTCGCAGCTTCTAAACGGCTTTAAATTGGAAAAAAAAGATAAATTTCTTTAAAAAGTGACTAAAAAGCAGCTGGGTAGCGCAGAAAATAAGAGAGAATGAACCAATCGAAGATCTGCGTGACGTTTACGTGAAACATCTGTGGTGATTCAAAGCAGCTTTGAAGTTCCTTGTCTATTTGCTATCGTGTTCTTTCTTCACTCCTCTCTCACCTTTTGACAGCTCATTTTCAGAAAAGCTCATCGAGTGCCCAACGAAGAACATTTCTTCCCATACGTGTATGTACATATGTCTCGCTATGACGGTTAGTAATTATTATTTCTTTATTATCCAGCTTCATTTTAGATTATATATGTGACATTCCAATGGAAATTGGACACAAATTTTATCCAAGGCCAGAAATATTAATGCCAAGATGTTTTTTGCCTCTAAAACCCGAATCTAAAGCTAAAGTAAGATTTTTAAGTTATTTTTTATTAGGCATGCAATTTAGTATGACTTTCAAGTTGAGTATCGAGCAAGAAAAGCATACGATGAGCGTAACGATGTCGAAGAAGAAGCTAAGCCTGTAAAGGTAGAAGAAACGCCTATTTTGACACTACCTTCGCAATTGGTGAGTCTTTTATTCCTTTTAATACATATAGAGCCTATTAATAGTATTATTCAATACTTTAGGAAGTTCTTCAACCGTCCAAATTTGATAATAGCATAGTTGGAATACCAGTAAGGCCTCCAGAGCCTGTTCAGCAGGTTGTTTCCTTTGAGGAATTCGAAGCAAAATGTAATGTTTTCGACGAGGTCGAATGGAAAAGTATTGATGATAAGAAGGCTTTAAGTCAGGTATGTTTCTTCTATTTATCTATTTCACTACTTTTTTATAGATATTAAACGGATCTTCATTTTCACAGTCTGAGCCGGCAACTCCAAATCCTTTAAAAGTTGAAAAGGCAGAGATAAAAGAAACACTCCCTTTTACATTATCCTCATATCCTGATTTGAGACATGGGGTGAGCGTTTTTTCTTTTGTTTTCATCGTAATTTTAAGACTAGTGCCGAAACGCCCGAAGCAAATGGAACAAAAATAGTAAATAATCAGACAGTGTCGTATACTAAACCAGCAACACCTATCGCCGTAGGCACACTAGCCAATAATAATATATCATCGGTAAGTGAAATTCCTTTTCCTTTTTAGCCGTTTCAGAGTAATAAAGTTCCATTACGTCAACGACTTCTTACGAAAGGCTACCGAGAAAATCTTGTAACCGTCGCCTTAGCAAAGGTTCCACAAGAACGGGTTGTACATGTAAGTTTTGTTTGTCTTTTTCCTTTATTATTGTCAGATCGAATATTATATGAAGGGCATGAGCACATTGGAGAAAAGAGGCGTGCTCGTTGATTCATCATTATCATATCTATTGGACTCTCGCGTCACAGATAAGCAGGTTGGCATTTTCTATTTACACTGGTTCTGCCGATGGCTTGTCAAGATATCTTTTGCCGTTCGAAAACGCGTTTTTTCGGATTTTCTAAAGGTCAAATCAGCCTATTGGAAGGGCAGATACGCGGCGAGATAAAACAAGGGAACTGATGATTTTATATCATATTCAGGAAGTCCTACAACGTGCACAAACGGCCGATCAACTCCTTACTATGGGTTTTCCGAGTGAAAAAGTCTTCAAAGCACTCCTTTCAACAGAAGGCGATCGAATGAAAGCTCTAGACATCCTTCTTAATACGTCATGAATCTCCAAAACTTGTGATAATTTCATTCCGGTGCTGAATCTAGTCTCACTTGTCTTCAGTTGTGCCTTTTCTCGGTAAATTATCTTGAAGCTTATTCTCACTTTCTTTACACCACCGTTCTTTGCGCAATTACGACAATCTCTCCCTCTTTTTTATGCGTTGCGCAGCCGTGACCCGAGTTCATAACTAGTCATAGCGGATCCACTGTCCGCCCAGCGAGAGACACCTGGTCACTAATGAGAAGAAGAAGAAACGAAGGTCAAGCTGGCTATAATCCGCAAATAGGGACAAGAGAGCAAGACGCTAGGCGCCTCGATGACAAATGATCCTATTTGCATAAGAATTACTTGGGAAGACGCTTGTCCGGTGAGAAGGCTTGATGGCTTTCGACGAAACATTCGGCAATACGATTTGGTGAATAAATTACGGTCAGTTCAGTCTTTTTCCCTTCTATGTTCAGTCGTTTTTTGGCCAAATTTGCAGGGTTTTTTTTTCAGCAGTTTAAGAAGACTTTGTTGGATTTAAGCGCTCTGACGTTGCTTCGGATATATGCTGGCCAGCTGTGGAGCAGCCCCAAATAGGAGCCTAGAACAGCTGAGGGCTACTCGGATCGATCGCGTCTTTGTATTGGTTCTGAGGGGGACACTAACCACGCCCACACACGCACCACCATTTGAATGTGAGGCCCGGGCCGGAGATTCGATTCGGCCAGCCGACACACTCTTCACTTCTCTTCCAAGGAGAGCTTCATCTTTACGACGTTCTCTCTTTCTCTCTCTCTCTTTTTCACCCAAGATAATTCGATTCATTCGGAGTTCTTTATAGAGCTTGGTGGAATTCTTGGTCAATTTACTCTTTTTCTACTTGACTTTTCTCAAAGATGAATCGAATTCAGAATTGCGTCCTGAACCGTGCTGGGGGCCATGCGGCTCCGATTTCTAATCTTCCTTCATTTGTTTGTTTTTGGTTTTTCTTCTGGAGACTCCCACCGCCTGCCAGGTACTGTCAACCTTCACTCTATGGAAGACACAATCAATCAACCCACGAGGTCAATGACTCAATAATTTGTATAATTGGGGGCCCTGGCGCTTCGCTTTGGCCGCCACCTGGTCCTCGCCCTGTTTCTCGCTGCCAATTTATGAGCCTTTACAACTATTACAAACATCTGCGGAGATTTTCGCAAAGCCCCCGGAGGGCTAAACTCTGCCAAGAGATCCCAACTTTCAGATAATTTCTTCTCGAGAGGCGACCTAGAATATCGTAATTTGGTGCTCGACACGAATTCCGCGTCTCTTTACGTTGGAGCGAAGGGCCGGATATTTCGACTTTGGGCCTACAATATCAACGATACCTCCGGAAATCTAGTGAGTTCCCAGCCTTTGAAAGAATAATTACTGTATTTTGTCCCCAAAAATGTGGTTTTTTTTCAGTTCGCCGAGAAGAAAATCACGCTTTCTGAATCCGAATTGACAGAATGTAGAGCCTCTGGCAATACAGATGCCGATTGTCAGCCAAGCACTCGCTTTATGGCTCTTCAAGATCAACGGGAAACTCTCTATGTGAGTTTTGACCGAATTTCTAAATAAACCTAACCGTCTAGGTTTGTTCTTCCGTCGCGATGAAACCAGAAATCCGAGTGTTGGAGTCGGCAACGCTGAAGGATCGAAAAGACCCCAGGACTGAGATTGGCATTTGCGCTCAGGATCCATTAGTCAATTCGACTGCTGTGGTTGTTGGTAGGAAGCTAGTTAGACAAAAATTTTTTTTTCTTCTTTTCAGAATGGGGAAATCCCAAAGAGCTGCCGGCGATTTATTCAGGAATTAGGACTGGGATGGCTGGCGAAAATCATCTGATTTATCGACCGGCTCTTCAGGATAAGGGCAAGGATGTCCATCCAAGTATGAGGACCATCTATACAGATCCACATTGGCTCAACGGTGAGTTATTCTTTCCTTTAAGCAGTTGGCCCTCAGCACGATGCTCTAATGCTGTCACCAGCAGACGCCTTCTGTGCTGTTGGAATTAGATTATACCGCCGGGTGGTAATTGCGTTTAGTGAAGCGCGAGGAGGGGAAGAGCCACGACAAAGACATATCTCATGATCACTTTTTTGCCAAAGAGAAAAAGCCCAATTCAATTGTGAAGCGTTCAAAAATTACCGTAATTTTAGAGCCACAATTCGTTGGGTCTTTCGACATCGGCGAGTATGTGTATTTCTTCTTCCGGGAGATTGCTCTCGAATCTGGAACAACGGATCGAGTCATCCGGTCGCGTGTGGCCAGAATCTGCAAGAAGGACACTGGAGGGAAGACCGTCCTGCGACAAGTTTGGACCTCCTTCGTTAAAGCCCGCCTGAATTGCTCAATTTCTGCGCAATTCCCCTACTATTTTGATGAAATTCGTAAGATTTATCCCCTAATTTTGGAAGAAATTCTACATTTTAGAGGCGGTTACGAGGGTCGAGACGTCAGAAGACACCATCTTCTACGCCACAATGAGCACCTCCAACACCGCCTTCGTTTCTTCTGCCATTTGTGCCTTCTCCTTGAAATCAATCAATCAAGTAAGTTTGTGCTCGCTGTAGGCCTAAATTTTCAAAATTACGCAACATTATTAAACTTTAAAAGCGACAGTAATCCTATCAGACTCCCCTCTTCTTTCAGATCTTCAACCATGGCCTATTTATGGAGAATTCCGGCTCATCTTGGTCAGTCCTTCCCTCAGATGCCATCCCCTCTCAGTATAGGCCAGGAACTGTAAGTCTTCCACTCTCTTGAAAAGCCTTTCTTTAGTGCGTAGCGAATAGTGAGACTCTCTCCGTGACGGATCTCCATTTCGCTAAATCACATCTCCTTTTGGCGGATAATGTTCCTGGTGGAGCCCCTTTATTGACAACAAGAGATGTTGTCTTCACTCACATTGGGGTTGAGGCGAAGACTGAACAGAATCTGATCATAGTTGTTGATGGACGATCGTCGGAGATGTGGAAATTATCCCATTGGAAGGAGGGAAGCGAATGGAAGTCTTCTCTTCTGGAGAATAGGAAACTCTCAACTGGCGGCTCGATCAGCGCGTTGGCTCTTCTTCCAGGAGGTTTGATTTTTGGCTAAATAGATTCGCTTTTAGAGTTCTTTTTCACCTCCTCGACCAGCGGAGTCGCCCAATTTTCGTTGTCCGCTTGCGCCCTCTACCAATCATGCTCCCTTTGCGCTGTAGATCCCTACTGCAGTTGGAACACAGCCCGAGAGACTTGCCAACCAAGAGAGAAGGTGCATTCACAATCGGTTGGATGGATCTCGTCCTGGGCGGGGAGAGGCTCCTCCGAATGTGTTGCTGTCAATCGTCCAGTCTTGAAGAAAGCTTATCCCAGCGAGAGCATCCACTTCTTGGGAATAAAAGGCTGCAAATGGCTGAGGGATGGAAACAGGTGATAGCTGTTGTGACAGACTGAAGAGGAGAGTTCTTTAGATTCACAATGACGGATAGACACCTCTTGACTCAAACCGATGGCTTAATTTTGTTGGACGTCTCAAGATCTGACAATGGAGACTACGAGTGTGTGATGGACATGAAGTCCATCGTAAAATATCGTCTAAATGTGGACCACGGTGAGTTCCTGCCCAACTACTGTAACCACCCTTTGACCACTTTTAGAAGAATGCGCTGTCCCAAAGACAGTAGAGGCTTATAAACACTGCTGGTTGAACCACTGCAAGAGAAGGAATGAGTATGATTTCGCTCAAAAAACGTGGAATCTTGAGAAGAATAAGATCGTAAGTTTCCTATTTGATATGATTGAGAAAAATCAATTTCAGCTGCAGTGTCAGATCAACGAGTCAAAATCCATGAATAGAGTCGATTAGGCTACCTCACTGATTAAACTCACTTTTGACCAAGAGACTACGGGTACTGTATCTAGCTCACTTTGCTTTATTTCTGTGCATTTTAATAAAGAATAGCCCAAGAGCTTATTGGAGGTGGAGGCGCTTGTGAGAGGAGGGAGGCATTCACAAAACAACAACGAGCGGTCGTCTGAAAGCGCGGATTTAATGCAGAGAAAAAGAAAATTAGCTCAAGTTTTGCAAAAAGAGAAGACAAAAACAGAAGTGGAGAGAGACATTGAGTGCTTTCAGTCTCATTTTGACGTAAAAATACTCCCCCTAGGCTGAAATTGATGCCAAAAGCTAGAATCACTGAAATCATCTAAAGAAAACTAACCATTCTTTGCGTTGCTGTGCTCTTGTGCTTCTAGGAAGAGGAGAACGTCTTGGATTGTAATTTTCCATGGCAAGGGCTAGTGTTTGCATATCTACGACCAAATCAATCTGAAAAGAGTAAAAAGTTATCAATTTGCAAGAAAATCCCACTTTTGAAGTTGCCCAAATTGGTTTTGCTTTATGTTTGCCCCATCTTTTAAAAAGTATTTTTCTATTTTTATTGACTTTTTCGATCACTTTATGGTCCAAATAGTTAGCCCTCTGACCTAATTTGTCAAATTAGCTTTTCTTTGAGAAGGAAAAAGAGAAATAGAAAAAAACTTAAATACATTTAAAAATAAAACTAGTATTTAAAAAATGAGCTAAAGTAATTCGGAAAATTGTGGGTTCTCAGTCGAACTACTACTCATCAGTTCAAGCCCCCGGTCCGGTTCGTTGACAACCCTAGAACTCCCAACCCTCCAACTACTCCTCCAAAGTTAGCTTTTTTATGTGCGAAATCGTAATTAGCGCATAAGATTACACCTAGTAAAAACAACCTTAAAAAGGTGCCGGTCAGTCCCATTAAAATATTGTTATAATTCTCTTTTCGATTTTCTAAAACCTTTCAAAAGAAGGATAAACCTCAAACAAGTCCTCCTAGCTGGAGTGCACATTACACTCCCGAGAAGCATGTTTGCTTGCGGTCAAAATCGATTTGCCTGAGCTTCAAACGATTTTTAAGAACAATATTCCACAAATGGACGACGGAGATGAGCCCTTGGTAATAGAAATATTCGAAGACACCGGTCTCGTCCACATAGATCACTGTGCTCGATGTCATCTCCAGTCGTGTCCCTTCGAAAGCGGCTTCGGCTGTCCAGTAAGTCGCCAATTTGTTGATTTTCCGGACAATTTAGATCATTCCTTGTCAGCAATGTGCAATTCAGATGCACGAATGTAAAATGGCTGAGCATCTCCAGGATATTTGTCCAAAAGTAGGTTTCCTTTCTCTCTTTTCAGTTGATTTCAGACCAAAATTCATTGCATAAATGTGGCAAATGGATGCACCAAAATGATGAGAAGATTTCGTCTTTCAATTCATCTCGAAAATTGTCCAGCAAACATCGTCGTTTGCACCAGGTTTGAGTTAAAGTTACCATAATCTACCAAAACCTGGCCGCTGCAAGCGTAGATTTTAAAAGTAGTTACAACTATAGACGTAGATTATAAAAATTGCCATAGGTGTAGATGCTGCTGAAAAATCATCAAAAGTTCTTTTTTCCAGAGAATGGGCAAGAAAAACAGTTTCAAATGACTCCAAGTTGCGACTAAAAGCCACAGCCAAAGGACTCCTGCCTTGGGAAGGAATTGGCGTGTCTGAAGAGGAGTTGGACCTAGCAGCTGCCCATTCAGACCAAGTAGAGCCAATCCTTTCTCTTTTATCTTTCTTCTAGAAAGTCCTTTTCGATTCTTACACGTTCCGCCGGAAGCATCGAGTCAACCAGCGAGATCGAATCCACCGCAATCATCCGCTTGTCCCATTGAGAGAGACCTTCAACTCCATGGAGCAAGCAGAAGAACCTGGTGGACATGAGGTCGAAGGGGATAGTAGTGAGGAAGAAAGAGAAGCCAAAGCTGCCCTTTTGAGGAGCAAAAAAGCCATGTTTGCCAATTGTTACAT
Organism: Oscheius sp. JU1382; assembly: GCA_932521405.1. NCBI lineage: Eukaryota > Metazoa > Nematoda > Chromadorea > Rhabditida > Rhabditidae > Oscheius > Oscheius sp. JU1382. The sequence goes on from OW051475.1 coordinate 9,083,455, forward strand.
GTGCCAAGTCGATCCAGCCAGCCAACATCTCCACACGTTGGGCAACGAGTCCTCCAAGTTTAAGGTCGGCACTTTCAATTTCGAAGGGAAATCGAGTTCTAATCCAAAAATTCAATCTAATTTTTCCAGCTAGGCCGTCCAGTGAAAAAGTGGCCAAATCAAGTGGATAAATTCCATCCAAAGCACTCGCTGATGATCGATTTCTCGACGGTTAGCACCTTCGAGGATAAGAATCGCCTCTTCCGGAAGACTCTCTACATCCGGCGGTAGGATTCCAAAAGTCCTTAGGGAGTAATATACAGCTGTTTGCGAGTATTTCATCGACGAGAGATCGCTGAGCACGAATTGTCGCAACATCAGACGGGATTGGACAACTTGGATCAGCTGGTGGTCCGTTGTCCGAACTGGGAGAGGGGCTGCGGCTTTTTTACTTCGAGATTGAAGCCTCTCGAAGGATTCTTGAGGTTTGGCAGTCGCTTCTAGCCTACGAGTTCGAATTAAGGTTCTCTCGAGTTTTGGACAGCGTTTGCCATTGTTTGGTGGCTTCTACCTCGAAACCGCAAGCAAATGGAGGATCTTTAGAAGATCAGCCTGATTGGGTGATTCAATGCATAGCTGATTTTCTACCCAGCTCTGCTCTACTTGCTTTGTCCCTCACTTCCAGGTTAATTTTGACATTTCCTTAGTTGATAGAGAAAAGATTGAACTTAAGACAATTTTTGTAGAAAAATGAGAGGAATATTGATCGAAGCGTTGGAAGATTGCCATTTGGTTGAGCTGAAATGGAGAAAAACGAAGGAAGGCTGGAAAGAGGATGGTTTTGTGAGTTGGTTGGCCACTTTTTAACAAAATCTTATTAGAAATCTTTTTTTTCGACAGCCGACCGCCCAACCAAATTGATCTGGCAACCAGCAGTCGGTCTAGCTGAGCACCTGGCCAATTGCAGTTTTGGAGAGAAGAAGACGGTCTCAGAGAAACGGGTTCTCGTCCTAATTGATCGTTTTCCATGATTTATTTCATCCTTTCATTGGAAAAAAACGCTAAAAGTAAAAATCGTCGTCTGATTCTGACTCGAAGCCATCAGCCAAAACGTCATTGTCATCAGATACGACCTCCCCAAAATCCACGAAATCATCTTCTCCCGAGCTTTCTAATTTTTGAGCGTCTTCTGCTCCTTTTTCAGCAATTTCTGGCTCTAATCTCGCTAAAAAAGGTACTTTTCTCTTAAAAGTTGCCTCTTAACCCACTCGAATGCAATAACTCTTCTGATTCATCCTCTTCTTCCGATTCCTCCAATTGTTGGGTTTCTAGATCTGAAAGTTAGTTTAAATTGAGCAAAAAATTCTTACCTCCCATCTCTAAATATTCGTTACTCCCGCCCGGCGCTATTTCATCCATATTCTCGCACTTTCCCTCATCCATCACGTCAATTTCAAAGCTTCTTTTTACTCCACTTATACTCGCTTCAGCCAACGTAGAGATCCTCCCAGATTGGGGGCTCTTTTTTCTTGGATTCCCCTCCATAATTCCTATAAAAAATACATTTTAAATGGCAAATGAAGACAGAAACCCACTTGGAGAGTTTTTATCAAATCTTAGGGCGTATTTGATCAATTCTTTTTCACTTTTTGACTTCCTTTCAAACATGTTTTGCTCCTCTTGTTGAAGGCAGCAAGTTGGAGTCATTTTTCCTTCGTGGCTGCTGGAGGTTGAAGGCAGCGTCCAATCAAAAATAGGAAGTGCTTCCAAGGCCATAGAACGTAGCCTCCTTGAATCTTCAACCACACATTTCTTTGATTTTTCAACTTCTAGTAGGATTTTGGTAGGAGAAGATCTTTCTTTGGCTACAAAAGGCAAAAGAAGAGACTTTTGTTGTTCTCTGTGAGCAGAACTCGGTCTATTTTCTACTTCTAGTTGAGCCTTTTGGTTTTTCAAAGGAATAGCTGAAACTTTCTGCTCCAACTGTCTAATTTTGGGCGTTTCGGTTATTTCTTCGTCTTTTCTAGCCACTTCACAGACTTTTTTTAACTTTTCTTGTGAAATCTTAGCAAAAGGAGATGAGAGACGTTTTTCTTGAGACCTAGAAGAAGGGCGTTTGATAGGAGAAGAGGGGAGTTCTCCTTCTTCAGCCGATTCCACTTCGTTTTGATCGTCAACTTCTTCCACCAACTCAAAGTCGGAAAAATTGAATACTTCTTCATTTTGTTGTGGGGTGCTCTTTGAAGTTGACGAAACGAATGGGGATTGGGCTTTTGGTGTCAATATTTTTGGAATTTCGCGTTTCTCTCTGGATCTTCGCCTGGAAACATGCTTCCGGTCATCTCTGCTCCTTGATTCTCGAGAACGGTGGCGTTTCACTTCTGAAAAATGATTATTTACTCAAGATAAAAGTGTAAAAACCAACCGTATTTGGAAGATCGAGAGCCCTCTTTCCTTTCATCTCTCGAGCTGTGTCTATCTCGCAAGGGTGGATAGGAGTCCTTCCTCTGGCTGCCATAGAGTTCTTTGTCGCTATTTGCTCTCCGCTCTTTAGGAGATCGCTCTCTTCTAGAACTTTCTCTTGGTTTGGAAGACTCTTCCGAGAGTTTTCTTTTCCTTACGGGTTCTTTAGAAACCTCATGGGGGTCTCTCTCTCGTTTTCTAGAGCTTTTTGATTCTTCTCTCTGCTTTTCTGGTAAGGACTCCTTTGATTTCTCTGCTACCAGCGGGATTTTTGCCTTTTCTTGTTTTCGAGGGCTTCTTCTCAAAGGAATAGGAGACTTTTTCTGCTCAGGCTGTTTATTTTCAGCAGGAGTTTCAGAGATTCTAGTTTTATCTTCTCTAATATTTTTTTTTTCAGACTAAATTAAATATACTAGATTAAACATTAAAAAAACCTCGACTAATTTTGAGATATTTGAGCCTGCATCAAATAAACAGTCTCTTTTTTCAACGACAGTTGGCTGAATCACAGCAATTCCATTCTCATCTGCTTGCAATTGGCTAGCTTCCATATAAGCAAGCAGTTCTTCTTTGGATTTAAACTCGAGTTCGAGTGTGAAGCGTCCAGGATACGCCTAAGCAAATTTTAAACGCTAATTTCGAGCCAACTTTGATATATTTTGGAAAAAATCTATTTGCTTTAGTCTTGTGAAGAAATAAACAAGAGGGGCAACGAACAACAGAGTCAGATTCAAGCCTGAAAACTGAAAAATAGAATTCAAAAATGACTTACTTTCCACGAAGCTCCGTATTTTCTTCTTGAAGTTTACCTATCTGATTTCTAGATGTAATGACTAATTTTCGTAAATTAGCAGCATAACTCATGGTCACTTTTTCTATTGTCTCTTGGGTTTGAATTGGGCCTTCCGGCTGAACAATTTGTGCGATTTTAGTCGAATCTTTTAAAGTAAACTCTGTAAGTTAGGAACTAATAAGAAAACGAAAAACAACTCACCATTGTTATCAAAGATTAAGTCGGTCTCATCAAAGTTATTCTCTATGTCATTTTCCTCCATTTATGCTTCTTATACAGAAATAATACCGTTGGTATGTTTAAATTCGCGAAATTAGCGGCTGTGCAGACAATTTTACTGCACACGGGCACAAGCCGATGCTGTGAAATTAAAACGTTGTTTAAGCTATGAAATCATTATCAATTTTTATTTATTGCTGGTAAGATGACTTATTCACGGCAAAGTCACGGAAATAAGTCGAAGAAATTCTCAAAACGAGTAGAAGAAGACAATTTTCGAAAAGCGATAGAATTATACAAAAGGGCAAGACCCATTCTTATTCCAAAATTTACTAAAAACCTTTGGTAGTAGTGTAGCTGGCTACCCCGTTCATTATGCAGCCTGCGCACCAGACCGCGCGGCGGGACCCATATATTAATTTTTTTCTTTTCTTTATTTTCTTACTGGTTTTCATAGCTTTTACATCTTTTTTTAAAACAAATCATATAGAATTTGATATATAAACACAAAGACATTAAAAAAACACGTCTAAAAGCATCTTGCAGTATCGGATCTTTTTTTGTTTTCAATATGCTGTTAGTCGTGTTTTTTAATGTCTTTGTGTTTATATATCAAATTCTATATGATTTGTTTTAAAAAAAGATGTAAAAGCTATGAAAACCAGTAAGAAAATAAAGAAAAGAAAAAAATTAATATATGGGTCCCGCCGCGCGGTCTGGTGCGCAGGCTGCATAACGAACGGGGTAGCCAGCTACACTACTATCAAAAGCCATTACCGTATCCACGACCAGCTGCCATTTTCATTCCATAAATTATCTTAATTTGGTCGATTTGTATAGCATTATAGGCTTCAAATTCAAGTAAGAAAAGTCTGAGACAAATCAAGAAATATAACATTTTAAGGCTTATTGTAGCTAACAAAAACCAGGTTTTTTCCTGAATAAAACTCACATTTGGATCGGATATCTTCGTAATAGAAGGAACAAAACTAGGAGTTCCTCTTTTTTCTATTTTCTCTTGACTCTCCCTCATAATTTCTCTTCGATGTTCATCTTGAACTTCAGGCTCGCGAAAAGCATTGTTATGGCTGAATGTTCTTCTATTTCTTTCAGCTTCTCTCCTTTGTCGATTATATTCAGGATTATTATAAGCTGGATCTAGAACAGAAACTAAAAGACAATATATTCTACTCGCCCTTAGCCTTAGCTTTATATTCGTTCCTCTTTTCAATAGGAAGCTCAGTCCACCACTTGTCAAGAAGATTTCTGTCGTCTTTCATGCTCAAATGTCTATGAAATTGTTTGTAGAAAGCTGATCGAGCCTCCTCATTGGCCTAAACGAGGAAACCGTTGAATTTTCCAGTTATTTTGGAGGTTGGTGCTCGATATCTGGAATATCATTTTGAAGATTTTCATCTGTAGATCTCGATTTAGCATGTTTTCGAGGTTTGATGTTCAACAGAGAACTTTTTGAATTTAAAATAAGCTGAAAGATAGATTTGAAAAAATGCATAAATAAAACTAACCGATTACATTCCCTTGGAGGCTGACAATTTCTGTTGCCCGTTTCCATGCTGTGATCAAAATATCCTGGAAAAAGATCAGTATTATTTGGAAGATTTGCAGTCATGAGGGCACTATAAGACAGAGCAGAGAGGTGTGTGATCGGAAAAGGCTCAAGATTGCACTGAATGGAATCGATGTTGGAAAAAGGAATGCATAATGACTCGTCTATAAACAGTGGATTGGGAGAACGCTAAAACTGCAAGCAACGACAGTATTTCAAAGCAAAAAGTAGCCAAAAGGATGGAACAAATGACGTAGCAATTACTCATGTTGTGAGAGCGCCAGACAAAAAGTCAAGCCGCAAGGTATGGAGAAAGTCGGAACTTTTGTTAGAAAGAGATGTGAAAGAGGCATAAAAGAGGCCGCATTCAACAAAAAAAGGAGACGAGCCGTCCACTTTAGCTTTAGGGATGGTTTGATTGAGGTGTAAACTGTGTGAATAAGAGCACAGCGAAGCAATAAGAATGGGCTAACAGTGCTTGTAGCTGCAAAAGAGAATTTTCATCTCTTTATTCAAAGAGTCAACCGTGTCTTCTTCAGTCTGTCTTCAGCGACTCGAGGCAATCAAAGTATAACTTTTTTGCATCCCTCGCGGACTTGCAATAGAAAGAATCAAGATCATTGGGACAACATTATACAGCCTTAAACTGATGAGAAGATGGCTAAATTGTAAGGAGCAGAGAGAAAGACTGAATTGACTCTGGGTGTCACGATTGCCGATAATGGACTGTGCCGATCGTTTTTGAAACGCGTCAGAGAGGGAAGTGTAGCTGCACAAGCAGGAAATGCTTTAATCCCTGGACAGCTCATTGAGAGTATTCAAGGCCAATCGGTTCTTGGATTGCGCCATTTCGAAGTTGTCAGAGTTATTCGTGGAATTCCGATCGGTCAAAGCTTTGTTATGCAACTGGTGAGCCCGTTGGTCTCAGGCATCAGCTTCATCCAACCGAGGAACAAGACTGGAAAACAGACCACCGGCAATGGCATGGGGACGATCCGCCTTAAGGCTGACGGCGGTCTAGTCGTCCAGATGAGCGGGTCCGACAAGTCGATGATTGAAGAAATGAATGAGATTTTCCGTAATTACTTGGGAGTAGAAGATGACGAGCTCGCTCAGACGATTTGGGATACGACCGTTAGTTGCAAAACTCTTCAGGAGATGATAAATAAAGTGCGCAGTTCGGAGCTACAGATGTTTGATTTTCCCGATGAGCTCGTGTTCGACATGTGGGCTATCGTCAGCAACCTGCAGAGGAAAACAAGCAAGAGCAACTAACAGTGATCAACTAGTAAAATAGATAAAAGAAGTATTCTTTATTTTTAACTTAATCACCTTTTTTTTAAATTAAAACTAACCCTTGTTGATCACATACTCTTGTCTCGTTGAGAACAGTTCCTCCTTTTGAAAGGATCTCGCATTGCCGATCAATTTCATAATTTACTGCCAAATGTAAGTGTCGAAGACTATTCATGTTATTAACTTAGGCAAAAAACATAGACATAATTTTCATTCTTACCTCTGTGCGAACTCCTGGCTTATGTTTTGTTGACAGTGAAACATTGACATCGATTCGCATATGCCCTTCTGCAAGAAAAATTGCTCAGAGAACAGTAAAAATAGCAAATTTTATAAGTAAAAACATACTATGAAGTTCTCCATCACATATCCCATAATGCATTAGTATTAGACGTAATTGTTGAACAAAACATAGAGCCTCTAAGGCTGTTGAAAACGAAGGTGTTGTTACAACCTCTACTAAAGGAACTCCCAATAAAATGTCGTAATACAATTTTTTTTCAACGAACCGGCTCTACTTAGATCGATTAAAGAAGTATTTCCGTTATGAATTGTTTTTCGTCTGTCTTGCTCTAATTGCAATTGAATAATTTCCATTTCTTTCCAGTAAGTTTGTATATTTTCAGAATAAACATGGAAGCCAAAATATCCATTTTTTGCAATAGGACTATTGCTTTGAGTAATTTGATATCTAAAAATGGTAATTTGAAAGTCAACCTATGAAAGATTAGACCCTGCAGGCATATCTGCATAGAAATAGTGTTTTCTGTCAAAACGACAAGAGCTAGGGATTTCACAGTTTAGAAGAATAGCCATTCGAATAGCATGCTGCAGAAGTTTGTCAAATAAAAGTCTTTAGGCACTCGCCATTACAGCTGCCTTATTAAGTTGAGGTAAAGTTCCCGGCTCGGCCATATCAAATGAAGCTACTAGCGAGTTTGGAGAACTATCATCCAGCACTGGTGCTCAGGAAAATAATTGTTTTTGTTGCTAATTGCACATGAACCTAAAATCTTCTGTAATTTAGCATTTACATTAGGCAAATAACCAAGTCTTATCACTGGTGTAACTTCTCCTGACGTCTAGAAACTTGTGATAGAAACCTTATTGATTGAAGTCCACGAAATCGAAAACAAGATACCATTCTTAAAATTTGTATCTATTGCATTGAACTTATAGCAACAGGATTTAGAGGAAAGTCCGCGAAAGTAAGACAACAGGCACCGCATTAACAGAACAAGTATACTTATATAATAATAAGTAAAAGTATTACCTAAATCATATTTAAAATACCAACAGTTTGATCTGTCATTAATTCATCTGTATCTTGATTGACGATTTCAAGCAAACGATGTTTGGCGTTAGTGCGGGCACAGTCTTTGGAGCAGAATCGCATATCCATCTTAGGTGACTTTTTGCATCCAACATTTTGCAAAAAGATTACTGATGCACTAAACAAGCTTACATCGCATGTAGCGTTCTCTTTACGCTTTCGTCCGGTTCTGACTGGCTCAGACGGTGCAACAACAACTGCCTCCGTTCCTGCAGGAGCAGTGCTACCCCCAACAACAGGATTAGCGACTCGGGCGGGCTTCTGTTTTGCAGGTGCATTTTTCTTAGGAGTTACGCCTTTAGGAATTGTTGCGATATTTTTATTTCCTAAAGATGACAAATTACTAGTGATAAAACTTACTTGAGACAGCAATGCGGCAAGTCATATTTATAGTATCAAGTGGTGGATTGATGCAATGAAGAGCTTGACACATTTTGGTATTGCCTTCCGTGCAACGTCGATACTAAAACTTATAAATTAGTCTTACAACTTGAAATAGCAAACTACCGTTTTGCAGCAAATATCGTTTGCAACTCTTTGACAAGTGATACACTTTTCACATCTTTGTTCCATGACTTCTTCCAAGCTTCTGTTTTTATGCTCAATGAGACTTTGGTATATTTTGGTGAAGGTGACATGGAGAGTTGAATCTTTTCCCAGGCACTCGTTGCAATAGAACTTATTGATAAATTTTGCAAACACCTGATTTAACTGAAATTTTTTAATATGACAGTTAGTATAAAAGTAAATAATGTATTAGATGTTAGTTTTCCTGAATACAATGACCGCGAAGCCAATCATTGCAATTATTACATTGAATCATAAATTGTTTGTCGTATTCTTTACCGCAACAGCGGAAAGTTTCTTCAGCAGTATTGTTTTCAGGCATTTTACTAAAAAAAGAGTTAAATTATATAAATCAAGAAAATAGAAGTTTAAAGAAATGAAAACCTTGTCCACAATAGATAAAAGAATAATGGGACAAACAAAAAGACAACATTTTATTTAGCAGGCAAACATTTCTGCATTATTTGAATAGCGCCTCCCACCTTCTTCAGATGTAAAACCCCATTGGGCCCTGAGGAGGTTGTGTTTCGGTTCGTAAATGTTGCATGCATCTCTATACACGACTTGTTCCGATAGGCATTGTAATTGTAGTCTCCCTGAAATTTCTTACATAGCTAAAAAGACTTAAACTTACTAGAAATGCCTTTCCATCGAGCTGAAATACAGAAATTGTAAAGCAAGTGCCCTCACCTACTCCAAACTTCTTTTGGAATTTTTTCTTATTTTCTATAACTCCTTCGGTCGAAATTAGGAAATACGGACACGTAAGCTATAAGAACTCAGAATATTAATAAAATAGAAACTTACGTCACTCTTAATACAAATTGTCCATACAGCTTTTGCCTTTTTTTCGTGCCTTCACGGCTTCTTTAATCAAATTTTCAGTTCTTTTGCCACTAGCATCGATAGAACCTTTGTAGGTTTTTACTAGATTATCAAAAACCTTTGGGTTACTCAAAGTCGTCTAAAAAATCGTAATTACTTTTAAATAAAAATGTACCTGTGCATTGGATGAGTTCCTAGACGTCTTATCATCTTTGGAACTTGCATGGGTAAAGGCTTTGTCAGCTGCGATATTCCCATCCAAAACACTTTCCATATAGAGATCTTTCTTTTCAGCCTCATCATCTGATCCACTTGTTTTGATCCAAATTGACTCAGTTCTTTCTAAATTTCTTGGTAGTACTTTAGCTGGCACCTCGGTTCGATTTGCAGCCTGCGCACCGGATCGCGCGGCGGGACCCATATATTAATTTTTCTCTTATTTTTATTTTCTTAACGGTTTTCCATAGTTTTTACATTTTTTAAAACAAATCATATGGAATTTGATAAATAGAGACAAAAAACATTAAAAAAACACGTCTCAAAGTATCTTGCAGCATTAACACCATCGGATCTTTTTTGCTTTTTTTGTTTTCAAGGTGCTTTGAGACGTGTTATTTTGTCTCTATTTATCAAATTCCATATGATTTGTTTAAAAAAAATGTAAAAACTATGGAAAATCGTTAAGAAAATAAAAATAGGAGAAAAGTTAATATATGGGTCCCACCGCGCGATCCGGTGCGAGGCTGCAAATCGAACCGAGGTGCCAGCTAAAGTACTACCAAGAAATTTAGAAAGAACTGAGTCAATTTGGATCAAAACAAGTGGATCAGATGATGAGGCTGAAGAGAAAGATCTTTATATGGAAAGTGTTTTGGATGGGAATATCGAAGAGAAGATTGGCTATATGAAACATATAATATTTATTTATAAAGATGATCAAAAAGACTCGTCAAGTTCAAAACAAGCAGGTGGCTCAAGTAATAGAGCACCAACTAATGTGGTATTTTTTTATTTCAAAAATAATTAAGAATTTTTAAGGCAACACTAACGTCCCCAAAAGTGTTCAGCAACACAATAGACACATATCAAGAAGCCATAGACGTTATAAATCAGAATTTATCGGAAATTCAATCAGAAGCCAAAAAAGTAAAATTACATTGGAGATTATGCATAAGACGGGAGGTAAGCTGCTTTTATTTTTTATAATCTTTAATAGAGTAGCTGTTCGAAGTTTATGATAGGTACAGAAGAGAGACAAGTAATGAAAGATTTGTTTCATAATAAGTATAGATACAAGGATTCAAATTGTTATGATCTTATACAAATGAAACTAGACAAAGGGGTTTCTCCTGATTAGTGACTTCTTTAGCTAATTCTCCTATTCTTTTGTCTATATCTAATGGCATTTTCCAAGTTTTCAATGCTTTTAAAAATGCAATTTGAGCTTCTTTGGATAAAGCGACATAGAATGAGATAGTTTCAAGGGCTTCTATCTAAAAAAAAAGAGTTCTCTAAAAATTCTATAGAACTTACAATGATGGGAATATTATCATTTGAGGTTGCATTGATATATTTGAGGAGCCATTTGACAGGAAGAATAGTTGAATTAGCTGAGAATTTAGAAATGTTAGGCAAAATGTGAAATAGCGCTGTAATTGAAGTGGCTAAATGACAAACTACTGCTGAAGAATCATGTTTGGCTAAGGCGTCCATAAGTCGAGAAATTAGCTGAAATACAAGGATAAGATACAAGATGAATGCTGTACCTGGTAAGAGTGTTTCTATGAATATCTGCTAACACAAGCAGAGAGTGAGAGTTTGATCAAACCTCTGATAAATGATTCAGGTAACTCTGAAAAGCAGTAAATTTTCAATCATGGAGAATTAGGAAGAAGCCGACGAACATTTTAATTTTTTTTTAAATCTTTGTTGTGATAGGTAAAGCGCGCTTTAGTATAAAAATGACCAACGAAGGTTAGGAATTTATCGATGAAGAAACCTGACGAATCAAGAGCTCAAAGAACTCCACTTTTCACTAGATTTTAGCAAAATTACAGGTATTTTGGCCAAGTCATGACTTACCTTGTACGTGGTAGATGGCTTTTGTAACTGCTGCATATAATCTTTCTTGCTTATTGACGTTCGAATCCATCACAGCTATGGTGAATCTTTTAATTTCTTCGTTTAGAATATCAATCTGGAATAATTTTACATAAAACGATCATGACTCACCTCAGTCTTTTCAGCTGCCTCCATTCCTTGGACATCATTCGTTTGAACATCATCCATATTACCTTAAAAATGAATTTATTTTCAGATTTTGAGAAGAATATGCCAAAAAATGAGAACTTTTTAAAAGGTTAGGCAATCAGTGTGTAACTAGAAACTAAACTTGATTGTAAATATGCTGTTGGAGCCAGTTTTTTAATGTTATTTTAGATTACGATCGGAGAGATATAAAAAAACGTCTGTCTTTCATCTAATATTTTCATTTTTTGCCGTATTTTCTCATAAAAATACGACGGCAATCTACTTACAAACTACAAATTTTAAAGTTGTTTGACTGAAAATCATTCAACATCAATGAAAAAGTTCACGAAAAGCTAAAATATTGCTTCATTTTGAATTGCAACTCTGAATCAACTTCTTCTTTTATAGCTTGCGCTCTTTGATGTTGTAAAAAGTCAACTTGATTCCTAAAAGGAATCCTACTTAAAGCTGGAAGATGAAGAGACGGAAAAAAGGAGGAAAAGAATACAAAGCAGAGATTTCATAGCCTTAAGCGAGAGTCTAAAAGAATTGGAAAAAGCATCACAGATGTTTCCTCTTCTAAAAAGGGAAAATCTGGCGGTTCATTTCCCAACTCTGCCAATTCAGAACCATAGAAATACCCTTGTGGAACAGAGGCCAACTCGGATTGTCCAACTCTGAATCTAGAAATATCCAAGTGATTTTTAGTCCGTTTTTTTGGCTCCAACATCATCTTTAAAAGATCCCATTTTAGTGGTGATTTCTTTGCACAATCTGGATTCTTTTCTCCTCCTCTATCAGTTCCTCCACTGTTTCCTTTATATCCGGGATCTAAGAGTTTTTGAAAAATAATTGAGTAAACTCACGACCTGATCGTAAGAAATCTAGAGAGAGAGAGAGACAATAAGAAGTTTATTGGACAAATAGGGAGAAATTTATTCACAGAGGGTCAGGTCGGCATCTTCGTCGAGAGCATCTATCATAGTCGAATCCAAATCTTTCAGGAAAGTCTCTTCATGTAGGGCAAAATCGTCTTCAGTCAAATAGTCGAGCATGTCCATCGTCTTCAACGAACTCGTGTTCTCACTGAACTTTGTTATTAAAATCCCTTACTTGTTGCCTCCAGGTTTGAAAAGAACAAACCTGATAGTGTGGAGACCCTCGGCGAGTTCCTCTTCTGTGACCGAAAGTGGCATCAGGAAAAATGCAGTGACAGTATGGTAGGAGATCAAAGTCCATAAGACGAGCTTCTCTCGAATAACTGTCGTCTCATCCCATTTCGGCTGAAACTTCTTTTTGATGTAAAGTCCTCCCGAGAGGAGGAGAATCGCCGTCAAATAAGCGTGGAAAAGTCCATGCCAGATGAGGCAAAACACCGGAAGGCGTAATTTCTCGGGGAGATGGGTGTTCTGCAAACGTTTAGGCGAAACAGAAATGGAAATACCAGGACGTCGAGGGCACGGAGAGTTCTATCTTCAAAGTCCTTTTTTGAGACCGAGGAGAGATCTCTCAAGAAGAATAAACCCCTTTGGACTAATGTCATTCTTTCGCACTGATTTTTCAGACTAAACTTTTGGGATAAAACTACACGCACAAGGAGTCCATCGCTGTTCGCCAACGCTAATCCGGATTAATTGAGAGAGAAGTGTTTCTAAAAAGGGAAAGATTCTACAGAAAACCAAATTGAAATGGTCTACAGAGGATTGTACTAGAGGAGCCACGAGAGTTCTTATGGAAAGTTCAAGTATATTTAACCAAATAAATAGAGTTTTTACAACGTTTGTACATCGACTTTTCCCTGAGCTCTTTCTTCTCTAATCACTGTCGTTCAGTAGAAATCCAGCCATGAACTCTCTAAAAAATCCATTTTTTTCTCAAAGAATCTCACATTGTCTAGATGAAGTCTTAGAATTAGTCCAGGCAATTGGGAAGAAGTATAAACGCGACTGAAGTTAGGCGCTCCTCTTGCTTCATCGTTGAAGATGGCGGTGCGTATGAAGGAAACGCTTTTGAAGTCTCTAGGAGGTCGTCTCCACTCCCAAAGCTCTTTTTGGTTGATTGATTTTAAACTGTTTTTGAGCATTCCGAATCGCGTTCAATATCAGCAATGGGGAGACGCCATCAACAAATATTCAAAAGATGGACTCTTTTACAATTCAAATGCTTCTTTGTGTCTGCTGAGATCTCACGACCTATCAACTCGCAAGGGTTTGGTTGGGATTTGCAAGCATTGAAAACTTCAAAAAGCAAAGAGCCAAATGATCAAAAGAAAAAGAGAACCTACCTCGACGAAGCGAGAGATCCCCTGCCACTCAATGTTTGTAATATTCCCTTGAAGTCGAACCAAATTACAGGCGCGTGGACCATGTATCGTCGGACAGAACCCGGAATGCCCTCCAAACACCTTCTGCTTCCTCGGCCAGTGCTACCCCAATGTTGGACAGACTTGCCAATCCGGTTAAGCGGCCCAAGTAGACGTAGCAAAATAAAATTCAATTCTGTGTCAAATTCATCCTCTTATTCAACTCTTATACTAAATTCTACGCGCGTCGTCTCTGTCTGTGTGAAGCCTTGGGGCTTTATTCCATTTTCGGTTTAAGGGCGAAAGCCCTGACGGTAAACTTGTAGCAATCAATAGGCTCTATTTTCGCTGCGCTTCTTAATGAAATCGATAATAGATTGGTTATGCCGTTTCTTTCAGTTTTTGTTGCTAAAATATTTCTCGTTTCCATTGTCATCAGAAAATATTCCCCATGGGCGAGTTGGAAGGTTTCCCCTTTCTTTTCTCGATCCCAGAGCATCTTTCGCTTGGAATCATCCAGAAGGTAAGTCGGCTTCTCCCTTCTAATCCCAAAACCAGTTGTCCCCCATTCCGTTCGGAAGAATCCGTAGGACTTGCTCTTTGATTTGGGAATTTATCGAGGAATATCAGAAGAAAATCCGAATTGACATCCGATTTGCTTTGCATTTGGTGAGACTTCAGCCTCGAAAGATTTGAACCAAATTTTACAGGAATTTAAAAACAAAAAACGGAGTCCAATCGTCTATTGTCATTATTCCCATTTTTTACGGAAATATAAAATTCCTAAATATGGATTGAGACTGATGAATATCTGGCTTCAGACAAAACATTACCGTTTCTCCTCTATTTATCTGGTAAGAACTCGAATTTTGCGTCTATTTAGTGTGATTCGACTAAAAAGTGAGCGGCTATTTGAATAGGAGTACGGTAGTTAAAAAATAAACTCTAGGATATGGATGAATTCGACATGAAAAATAAGAGCCATCTTTCCATCTTCAAATACTATCTGAAGGGCTTTATCTCTGCCAATGAGTACATCTATGATCAGCTAAGATCTACTGAAATATGCCCAATTGCATTACAAATATCAGCTAGAAAAACTCATTTTTGTGGTTCACTCTATACACGATTACCTCTCGCAAGCGACGACTTCTTGTTGGATCTAGCAGAAAGGGTTTGTTCGCTGGTCGAACAGAAACAAGGCAGTTTAGGGCGTCGAGGAGTTGAGCGCAGGAAGAAGGCTCTTTAGTCTAGACAATGTAACCAAACTTGCCGTCAAATTTTCCTATTTACACCTGAGCCTATACACAAGCGACATCGACATTAAGCATTTTTTGAAGGTAGGTTTTTGCTAAAAGGAAGGTGCCGATGGGCTTAATGGGCGGGGGCTTTGGGCTAATGAGAAATTCGAAAAAATATTTCAGTTCCTAGCCACGTCTGAATCGATTGGGAAATTCAAGCAAATGAGAACAGACTCTTTAAACAATGACAGTTTAAAGGCTTTTTTGGAAGAAGCTCAACTCAATTTTGTTGAAGTCTTCGATGGAGACAAATACCATAAAATCCGACTTAGCTGGCAAACAAATGACTATGTTGGTTTCTCTTTATCCAATTTCAAAAATTTAACAGGCATGGTGCACACAAGCAGCTCTCATCTTTTCGCCGTATCGCCAGATACTTATTGCCGATTATAATGCCGATGTAAGTTCTAGTAAAGCCCAGATTCATGATGCTTCTATAGCTGAAAATAGTTGCTTTACCTCTAGGAGACCCTCGATCTTTCCTGGTCCATCTCGTTTATGATGTCTGGTATGACTACTGCTATACTATTGATCTAGCCAGTCCAGTGGATCTCTCCGGCATCTACGAAAAGCTTGGGAATGTTCCAATTTCGGAATACATGGAGACCATGCATCGCGAATTAAACTTATTCCATAATTATAAATACCCAGTATATCTCTAATACAGATTTTGTCTCAATGTTCAAGCAATAATTTAGTGAAAGATATGACATTACAGGAGAATTAGACTATTTTTATGCCCGCCTAGCTATGCAAAAACCTAAGATAAACACCCGATTTTTTGAAAGAAACAGAAAGGAAAGACACAGAAAAGTCCGACTCCAGAGTTCTAACCGCCAAGTCAAACGAGAATGCTGGAAGCTTCGTTTAGCAATCAATCTGATAGTCATTTATTTGTGTCGAAAGATATTTCATTAGCCCTTCATCATCGGCGCCTTCTCGCCTTCAGCTTTGTCGGATGGCTGTTTCGTCGTTTCAGAAACAAACGAACTGGTTTTTCGAACATCCGAATTGTTCTGCTTGATTTGTTGGATAATTTCAGCGGATGGCTCCACCGTTGGCTGCTTCTTCTTGGCTTCGTATTGATCCAGCATCTGCTCTTGTTCGAAGTCGGGTCCAAATTTCAGAATATGACTTTCGCTTATCTCGTTTGAATGCATCGCCGACGTGTTATATCGGTCAAAGAGCAGCGTCTTACTCGGCTGAAACAGGACATTTTAAAGAAGAAGTTAGAGGAGGAATTACAGTAGAAAGGAATCTACCTGGAAGACGTAGGTGGCGACAGCCGTCAGAATCAACATCTCCCAACACCAGAGACAATTGAAGTAATCTGAAAAGATCTCATCTTCCGAGATATTTCTTACAATTTCCAGCAGAAGTAGCCGGGAAGAATTCGGTGGCGGGGATGAATCCAAAAATGACAAGGGCATCAATTCCGAATTTTTGGATGGAAGCCAACGTCTGAGCAATATCCGTCAATTGAAAGAGCATCTTATACTTGTAGGGCTGAAGACGGTCCTTTCCCAGATCAATCAGCACATAAACCATGTAGAAGGCTATCCACATCGAGATGAATCCCACAGCGTGAGAGATCGTAAAAAAGCTGCAAATGCCTTCTTTGTTTATTTCTTCTTAGCCAAAGGACTCGCTAAAAGATTTCCAAAAAAAACTGACACATGATCGCGACTGCCGATCTCGTAGTAGACGCAAATTTCCATGATTTGAAGGACAATCCTCAGAACGACAGATTGAAGGATGAGACCCTCGCAGACTCGAAAAGCATTGGTGGTTGGTTCGATTTCCGGGAGACAAGTACAACAACACCAGTAGGGGTAGACGGCCAGTCGGATCTTCTTTTGATTCTTTCGCATATTTCGACGAAGAGCCATTCGACCGCCAAACATCGCCTAGGCTTCATTGGAGGGATGGAGGAAGAGGACTCACTTGCATGAGAGTCACGTTGACATAAAGCACAACCATATAATAGCAGACAGTGGCTCCGAAGAGGAAAGCAGCTGACCGGGGCATCGCCATTCCGATGACTGAAGTACAGCAGGTGATCACAGGAATCAACAGAATGAAGTAGATGCTACTCCGGATATTTTCGTTTGAGGTGTATCTGCAATTTCATCTATGAGAAGCTTTTTGGGATGCAGTATTCTTAAAATTTCCAATTCTGATGGTTTTTCTATGATTTATCAGAAGTTTGTAGAAGAAACTGATCCAAAAGGCCAAAAAGTCCTCAAATTCGGATCTTTATAAAACATTATGAGACGAATATTGTCCAAAGATAAATAAAACTGACTTGATAACGTAGCGTATTTGAACGATAAAGAGAACAAGAACGATTAAAGAGGCGAAGATAGTGGAAAAAAGTAATCCACAGTGAATGCCATCCATCTCTAAAAAGCTCTTTTGTCAAATAAAAGAAACCAACTTTTCCATAGATCCGTAGATGTTGGAACAACGGTAGCGACATTGCCAGACGTAGTCAGTTTGCTAAATTTGGAGAAAATTCCAAGTATATCGGGGGCCATTTTGTATACGAATAAAAGGATATACTATGGCTAAAGATCAACGCATAAAGCAGTGGAAACAGGTTAGAAAAAGTTTGAGCCCAGGAGAGAGGGAGGCGGTAAACAACATGTGAGCTCTATAAATAGCGGGGAACCCTCTTTGGTGCCTTCACGTGGCCTTTGGCTGAAACTACCAGGAGATCAGTGAAACTTCTTTCAAAAATACTGTAGATTGTGAGCTCCCCACATCATTTCCCAAATTAGCTTTTATAGCTCTAACGCAAAATACAATGTTGTTAATATAAAGGTTTATATTAGGAACCAGACAATAGAAGACGAACCATAACATAGCCTAGGATACATGCAATGCGATTAAGATCAAGGATTTCCGTTGTCCATCCGACGACCAGCTTGGGAGGCTTCAAGTAATCTCAGTTCTTCGTTGATACAAACGACAAGATTAGTCGGAGGATTTCTTGGGTCTTGAAGTGTCATCCTTGCCATTGCTTGATGATTTGGAAGATATTCTGGATCATAGCCGGATGGATAAAGAGGAGGATTGTCGTAGAAGAAAATCGGACGATAGTATAAGCCGAAAAATTGAATGAAATAGGTCTTATGCTGTAGAAAATTTGCAATCATCTCATTTCATCAAAAAATGGCGTGAGTTTATACTTTTTTAACGGAGCGTATATGTATCTCTAACACCAACTCTGGAGGAGTCGTTGTATCAGCTGCTTTGTTTCAAAGCGGGAGCTTTGACCAGGATCTGACAAACTGCAATGCTATTCAGATGCCTCCTCACCAGCAGCACACCTTCACCAAATAACTTGAAAAAACTTTCATTTTTTTTGACTAGGCATATAAAGCACTTTTTCTGATTCTCTATCAACTTGAGGCAAAGAAAACTACCGCCTGCATAAAACAAGAGACCCTTGCCTCCCATTCTTCTTTTCTGTCTGCGGCACACGGGCACAAGCTGAAGACAAAACGGCGCTGGTAATGCATTAGTAGCGTTGTTTAAAGCTATAAAATCATCATTCAATTTTGATTTATTGCTAGTAACATTAGTTTACAGCTAACAGCCCAAAAACAATAACAATTTGACAACAATAAAGTTAGCTGCGTCTTCCATTTAATGTCTTGTCATCAGGCACTGGAAATGAGAAAATAAGAGTTAAAAAACCTACTTCCATTTCGACGATCGTGTGAATTGCTTCGCTTTCTTTTTCGAGAATGAAGGCGTCCAAGCGATACTTCTCTTTTTCGAGATTCTCTTGTTTTCTGAGGAGTTTCAAATGAATATCTGCTCTAAAAATCAAACTCTTATCTAATTTAGGAAATATTCACCTTTGGTGTAGTCATTTGAGTATCTTTATCTTCAGAAATTTGTGACGATTCAGCACTTTGCGTAACTGGAGTAAGTGATAGTCTAATTTTCTTGATAATCTGCAAATAATTTTTTAAAAAGCGAAGGAAAATACCTCCAGATTTCGGGAGATGGTTGAGCGAGCTTCTGACAATCCCTTTGGAGGATCTTGAGGTGTCGTTGGAAATACTGGAATTCCATTTTCGTCTTTCTCTAGGTGAATAGCATCCATAAATTTGAACAACTCCTCCTTTGAGGAGAAGTTTAATTCCAAGCAACTTCTAGCAGGATAGGCCTATAAATTATATAAATAAAACGATAAATGGTTTAAAAAATACCCTAACATGCTTGGGAAAGTATTGACATGCTCTTTTTTTGTGAAGAAACAGGCACGAAGGACACTGAACAACACAGTCAGCGCTCTCCAACCTATAAAGTCTGATTACTAGGAAGAAAATCAGACTTACTCCTTTAGCTTTTTAATCTCCTCTTCTAGTTTAGCAATTTGATGACGAGAAGTGAGAATAGTCCTTCTCAACGCTTCAAGATGGCACGTTAGCACTTGCGATTTGGGAGCTTCATCCAAAGAACTTGATGCCGAACTCGGTTTAGGAGAATTATTAGACATTTGGCTTGAAGTGCCTAGAAATGATAAGCATAAACTAAATAAGTTAAAACTAGCCGCCACTTATAAGGTCCAAGTTCCATTCCAAGACTTCTTGCTCCAATTCATCAGCAATCTCTGCGTCAATTGCTTCGTTTACCATTTTTTCTGAAAACAATGAAAAATTAAACACATAAAGAGTAAAACCAATAAAAACAAACGAAGACAGCACAAAAAAAGACAAAGTGAGTCGGCATTTTCTCGCTTGGTCCGCCTGCTTCTTTGCAATCCTAATTTAACGTCATAATCATCGTAAAATCCGCCACTCTTTTTAGTTTTTTGATGTGGAATCGTAAATAGAATCATTTTAAAGCAAATATTGAGAAAAGTAATAGGTATAGGCAAGAATTGCCCAGCTTCTTTGGTAGAAATGGGATAGGCTGGCAAAATCTCGTTCTTTCATTTCTAAGCCTATTTTCTGCCTAGTTCTGTGCTCTTCTTCTTGCTCCATTTACATGCTTTATTTTCAGAAACTATGTTTACACACACTGATTGGCTGAATAGGTTCTCTTTCAATACAAATGATAATTCAAGAATGTATACCTCCCCATACCTGAATCTAATCGTCTTTGGAAGCTGGATTATTGTTTTTGTCATCTCAATAGCAAGCTTTATCTGTTAGTTTTATTTTTCTTATGCTATTTCTTTTTAGTGCTGACACTACTAATTAAAGTGGTTAAAAGAAGAAACAAAAATAAGAAGACGTATAGACCAATGTTATTAGAAGAAATCAATGAAAGTATGAGGTTAAATGCGAATGAGATCCTAGAAGAAGGGACGAAGAGTGAAGAAAAAGCTGATAGCTTTTCAATAAGAGATTTGAAAAAGCTTGTCGAGCCTGATGTATCCCTTTCTGAGCCATATGTTCCTGTAAGAATGTTTTCAGCACCAACTATAGGTTAGTGCTTATTTTTATTCTAATTATATTCAGCTTCTCTTAATGATCTCCGATATTATGAATTCGTAAAGCTAAGCGACGAGAAGATTGTATATCACTAAAAAAAATCTGGAGAAACTCCATAGATATTCCATATTGAATGTATTACTAAGCCAAAATCTCTATACTTACCTAATTTATATTTTGCATTTTAAAGTTCATTATTTATTAATTGAAAAGAAACAATAAACATTAGCTTCTCACCGAGATATTGTGCAATTAATTCCGATTACAGCATATATCTTCTTGATGGTAATAGTCTCCGATTAACCTGTAGACATGGGCAGGGACAACTGTTGATGAGCTAGTAATGTAAAGAGAAATCATATTAGCCGGAACAAGATCAAATGCCGGGAAATTGAACATCATCTTTCCTGGAAGAAGATACTAAAAATATTTAGACAACTTACCAGAGATTTGTCGTGCTTCAGAGAAGGGCAATCTTGGCGGCAAATTAGGATTCAATACTTGGGGATCAGGAATAAACATAGGCGTGATCTGAAAGAAAAGAAAATAGTAAGAAAAAAATGGGACGAACCTTGTAGAAAGCAGACAAAATGTGAACGGGAACGCAGTGTCTTTGAGCAACTGCAGCAATCTGAAGCCCGCCTGCCGGAACGAAGCAAGATCCATCGGGGAAAATAGCGACACCAGTAAGAACAACCTGCACAATTAAATTTCGCTGGAAATATTCTAATCTACTCTGGAAGCTTCAGTCATTTTAGACGAGACATCATTTAGGCGGATCGGGGTAATACTCCCAGGTGATCTGTCAAATTCTTCTAGTTTTGTGACTGAAAGTATCTGAAATATCAGATGAAATTAGAAAAATTGATACTTACCCTATGTCTCTTCTTTTTCTTCGCTTCTTCAACATAAGCTTTCAATGTTCTTGATTTTTTCAACGACTGAACAATAACAACATCTTGAGAATGCATCAAATCAGCAGCTTGAGAAGCAATCGAATCTCGTGAAACTTCCATTTCCAATATCATCTTAAAAGAATGATGGTCGCAGAAAAAGGTCCCACTTCTTTTATATTTTCAATTAAATTTCTTTTAAATTTTAGCTTCTTTGCTGCCGTGAATTCTGCTTTTTCAGTTTGTTGCCAAAATCTCGTAATAGTGTCATTTTGCGTATCGACTTCAGTGTCGCCTAAGAAAAGCTAAAACGACGGCATAATTCAACTTACCAAATAATGTTTTCACCCTTTCTTCTCGCACAAGTTTCTGAACAAGCCAGAGTGTGTTTCTCAGACAAAACTCTGTGGGATTTACGCTAATAACAGGAGTTTGCTGTTCATCTAGCAGCTTTAGAAGATCACTAAACGGCAAGATAAAACCAAAAATTGTTGAAAACCGACCTGCTGTTATCATATTTACCCTTAGAAACTACATATAGCAAAAATTTCATGGACTCAGCAGCCACTTCATAAGTAGAGTCTCTTTCACTTCTAAAATTAAATAAAAATCAATCAAAAAAGAACTTACTTGCTCCGTAATGACGCAATGAATTTCAATCTCCTTTCATTAACTAACTGTAATGGATCAGCCGTTTCATTTGAAAGATCCATTTTTCTGGGATAGACTTCTATCTGCAAATAGAAAAAATAGATAATTTACTGGACAAAATACCGATAAGCAAAAGCGAATGAGAAATATTTAGAAACATAAATAGGGATTGATGCAAATAGAACAGACGTGATTACGTACACATTTCTAATTTGAAAGCAAAACGAATCGCTTTATTTTTTGCTTTTCTATAATTTAAAAAGACATTGGCAGAGCTATATATTGTAATTCTTATCACTGTTGCCAAAACAGCCGACCCACAAGCAATCCGCACAATTTTAAACACTTTTCGAGGCTACCGTAGTATAAAAAGGGGCCCATTTTAAGATAAATAATGCATTTTAGGGCAAGTTTAACCCAAAATTCGATTAGAACATCTAAAAAAAAACCCACTAAAAATATCCAAAGCGTGCATTCCTTTGAATTTTCTAACGTGTTTCAGACTCTAAAGGATCATCCTATGATGAAATAAACATCAGGAATCGATTCCCGACACTTGGTCTAGGAGCTCTTCAATCCCAGGAATTTGATCAATTTTCCCTATTTTCCTGCCTCTCCAACGATGTCACGATTGGATCTTTCGCTGAGCAGACCTTAGGACTCATCTCGATATAGCCGCCTTCCTCACAATAAAGCAGTCTGATGGACGGATGGAACATATCCATCCTATCCAGCTTCATATTATAAATAAAGAGACAGTCTCTAATCTTTTCAATGCGATGAGCCTGAAGAAGTTAACCGAGTGATTGAAGGCTTTTTGAAGGAAGGCGAAGAGTCAGAGCCTCTTGCCACCATTTACGAGCATCAGCACTCCTCCAGTGAGGATCTTAAACCCTCTAAATTGTAGAGAAATGCACATATTATTGTAGACAAATAAAAGTGTTTTTTTCGTCCTCCAAAAAGATTGTATCTGGAAATTTATGATTAGCTTCGCCCAGAACTTACCATCGATTTTGGTTGAGGAGTGAACAGCGCTGTTGAAGTTGTGTGAAAAGCGGATCAATTCATATTTCTTGTTATTTATCTTTAAAAAATGGCAATAAGCATCGGATGGCTGGACTAACTCTTCTTCTGGCATTACCTAGACCTTTATAATCTGAAATCAAATATTTCCTTGCTATCCCTAAAGTCTCACTTTTTAAATGGCCCTCTTTACGACAACCATTTTCCTGTCGCGATCCTTCTTCAAGAACTCTTCTCTAACAGGCGAGTAGGGGCAGAGGCGACTAAGCTATTCAAAAGTTTAGAAATTGGACATTTTTCAACTTACTCAGATAAAAAGGCATCAGTTGTTGAAAGATTTAACAGAAATAAAATAGCAAAGACGCTTGACACCCATGGGAGTCGAACAGTCATCCTTCCGCATTGCGGCATTTGGTACTACCGAGTGCGCCATGGACGCTGTGGAATAGTTGCGCGTTAGGGAAAGGGGAGAACCAGCCACGCGGAGGCTGGGCACCCATGGCGCAGTCGTTAGAGCGATAACCCGTGAAGCACAAAGGATGACACGCGCTCGATTCCCATGGGTGTCAAGCGTTTTTGCTATATGATTTTTAAGATATTATGGTGATGTAATTACATGAGTCTTAAGATTTTGCTAATTATTAAATGACAAAATTCCGGAAAGACCTACCTCCATTGACCAACGTAGACATTCTAAACTTTGCACAAACATTGAAGATAAAAAATTTTCGCAGTGTTTTCATGTGTGATAGACTTCCAAATGTTTCAGAAGAAGTAGAAGTAGGAATTGTTAACCTTAACTCGAATAATAATTCTGTAGCAATTCATCATTTTCATTAGCATAAGGAAACATTTCTACAAGATCTTATTGCCACTGTTCATCAATATCTGCTTTTTTTCTTCCATTTCTTTATATCCTATAGATATCAACTGTTTTCTTTGTTTTTAGAATCGAGTAGATTCTGAGAACGGCGATGAAGTTTGTTCAGCCCCCAAGTGAGAGATTTGTTTTGTCTGTCTAGGGATAAAAGCGAGTCTCTCACTACTCGCTAGGAGATAACACACTTTATATTAAAGACATTTTATGTGTTGCTAGTATTCGGGACTACAGTAAGGCGTAATAAAAAAGAACAGCATCTCTTACTAGAACTGAAAAGATTATCTTGTATGAGACAGGTGCTTCTTAATTTCTTTAGAGCTCTTGAATTTTCTTTTAAATCTTTCAAAAAACTAGTAGCCGAAAGAATCATTTTTAGAATCTGGAAAATGATTCACTCATTTTAAGCAAGCTGCACATCTTTGGCATTCTTCTATTCAAGAGAACATGATAATCGCCATTTTAGACCCTTTGTTTTGTGGTGAAAATGGAATTGTCTTAAAAAATGATTGAAAGAAAGAGTTTGAATAAGCCACGAGAAATTACTTTCTCAATACCTTATGGAGAAATCTCATCGACTCTGTGCCTGCTTTCGCTTCGAATTGGCTATTACTTTATGAAAGCGATCTTCCTAGAACAGAGCTGCCTCCCAGCTTTACCTTTTCATTCTCGTTCTTCTTTCAAAAAGTACGAACAACCTTAATCAAATAAGCAACAATTATTCACAAAATCTAGTTTGATTTTTCTAAATTTTAAGAAATTCGTTGGATCCTCTTTTATAAAATTATAATTTACAAATACGAACATTTTTAGATCGAGACGAAATTCTTAAAAGAATATTCCAAACGAATTGACGATAGGGTTTGATCAATAAAATAGTCGAAAGAGAGTTTGTCAGCTGATAGATTAATAATGAAATTACGACTAAGGCAGTCGCAAATTCAGCGATATCATAGCCAAAATAAGTTGAAACCACAACCAATCCACCAGGGGTGTCAAAAAACAAAATGGGAAGAGTTCCTTGAATTATCAGCAAGATGGTGAAATTGACATATTTTTTCTCTCCAGCTTGCTTCCGAATTTGATATTCTGACAAAAAAGATAGCAAATAAATTATAAAAGGCTGGCCGATTACGATGATAATGACATAACTCACTAATAAATGTTTCATCATAATTCACCCAAGATCTTACCAAAAAGAGTGGAAGTGGAATCGTCTGAAAACTTCCCTAGCTGAAAGTAACTATCTCCATAGCCAGGAGTTGGATCATTTCTCACAAAAATCATGATTCCAGTATGTAACACATATAAGCCTAATATTAGACCTCCAAGGACAATGGAGCCATGTATTGCTATATCCATTAGCCAATAGCTGAAATCAACCAACTCTGCTGAATAAACGCGCAGTCTTCTAGTTTGATTCCTTTGAACTCCTTCCATCAGTTTTCGTAATTATTGATTTTCTACAAAGTTATAGTTCTTGATCTCCTCTACAAGATTACAAAACATCGCAAATCATAAAAATCCTGGGCAATTTAAGAAAATTAAGCAAAAACACATAGCTATCGGATAATTTTTACGGTAGCCAAGTTCGAACGCGAGTAATTATCTCACTCTTTCTGTAGTTTAAAGAAATAATTCAGTTTTTATTATTGGTCCGAGGTCTCAAGAATCAATTAGGCCGCCTATCTCGGCTTGAATTGAAAAAAAATGAAGACTTTTTAGGATAAACAAATCACCTTCAATAGTCAGTTTATATTACGGTAAGTTATTCCAACCAGCTCAGTTCAAAACGGCCACTTACCTTCTATTTTTAAGTTGAAAAACCCAATCGAAATTATAAACTTTTAGAAAACGTAAAAGAGCCAATTCGATTGTCGAAACGCCCATTATCACTAGAGAAGTACAAGCCATTATTCCCTTAAATTTAGAGTTTTATATTCCTTTAAAAGATTATACAAACCATAAGCGAATATACATAAAAGCCTTGGTTTTCAGCCAGTCCATTCAAAAAGACTGCTCTTTTCGCGCTGTTAACCTTGGGAAGCATGAAAAAGCCTCCAAAAGTGGAGAGAAGAATATCAGCTACAGCGACTTTTATAAAAATCGGCTTGAAAAAGGTCATTTTTGGAGGGGATTTCTTCCAAGCCAGATAGATGATTAAACACGCTAGTAGAATATCTATAATGGACAAACATATGCAGATCAGATCGTGGAAGGAGATCATTTAAGAAGAGTGAAGTAATACCAACGCAAACTTCTAATTGAAATGTTCAAATCCACCTGCTCCAGCCTTTGGCCGCCCACTTGATATGTGTCAAATAAACTTTTTAGGAGGAAGCCTGAAAGGGTCTCACCGGGAATAGTCGATATTTTTGATACGCAGTTCTATTATTTTGTCAGAAAATAGCAGGCCACCAATAGAGCGCACCTCAGAGAAAATGACCACAGATGAACTATCAAAGTGTGGAAATAATGTTCATTGCGAATGCACATCGAGCAACTCAACGAAATGCAGTTGCGTTTACAGTGAATTCAAAGCGTTGAGACAAACCGGCGAGAACAAAATCCCTATAGACTTCCCGCAAAATAGAAAAGATACGACCCCGCAAATATATGTTGTTCTCCTGTAATAAATCTCTAGCTTGATCTATGGCTGCTTTCATACCACTTATCTCTGCGATTAGGTTTAGTTACCATAGACTAGACGGGATTCTTGACACCCTCGCGGTTTTCCTAAGACTTTGCTCCCCAAAAAATCGACCATATTTCTTTTCCCGTATTTAAAGCAGTTGGATGCATTCAATGGCGATGTTGGGCACATCTTCAGAGGACATAAAAACGATTGAATAAATTGATGTGTAAGAAGAGAGATCTCAAAGGCAAATTCATGAAGGTGAAGAGAAAATCTAAATTAGGACTCAAATTTAGCCGATGAAGTGCCCAAATTTGAACAAAAACTATCCTTCCAGGTTACTGTAGCTGCCTCCTTCTCTTTAAAGTCGGCCCTTTAGGTTTATTCTCCTTTAGCCTACTCTCCTTATCACGAATATAATGCAGGAGAAATCATTTACAGAAGAATGTACTTGAGCTTCCTTTCGAAGAATAATATCGAATACAAGAAACTCAGAAACAACGAGAAAAGGATTTGAGTAAAGACGAAAATGGCAAATAGAGACTTCAAAAAACTACCACCGCTTCTCGCTAGACTCTCACAATTGACAAACCATTTCACCTCGCGTTTACTTTTTACAAGATCAACAACACGAATGAGTCAGATATTTGATCGGTAGTTTTAACGATTGTTTTTGACTGTCTCTATCCCCACAATCGACAAATTGAGTAAGCTGTTGTCTGCAAAATGCTGCACTTGCTGGATGGCAGATGGCAGAACTTTTCACGCAGCAGCTGTCCCCCCAGTTGTTTGTTGGTTTTCGTTCTCGTTTGAGCGAGAGACTTTTTAAATTTGTCCTTGAATTTGGTTCGTCTATCGCGGTGTTCGTTTTTTTCATCAATTTACTTTATATTTGCTCTGCTTGGGAGACACTTACAGTTTACAACAGCCTTGCGACTGATAAATCTGTATCAGTCGATTTCTATTTCTTTCCGGATATTTCACCTAATTCGGAAGGCCATTGGCTCGATTATGTTGGACAATCGGCTGACTAGCCAAATATGGTGGTCTTTGTTGTCCAAATTTGTGTTCATTTGCAGCCTGGTGACTCATTAATCCAACAAAATCAGTTGATCTTTCAATAATTTTGGGGGTTTTCTATATTAAAATTTGATTATTTTTCAATTTTTTGCTGAAAAAATCATAATTTTTGTGGAATTTTGAGTAGAAAAGAAGAAGAGGCTGAAGAAGAGAATCCAGTCTCACTGGCCATATAGCCCCCTCTCTCTTTCGAATGGATGTTTACGACCCCAATCGACCGGGCGTCCACTGAAAATTCTCCTATTTTCCTCTCTCTCTTTCACTGCTACTTTATTGGATTCCATCGATTTTAAAAGAAATATTCGGTATTTTTACGAAAATTATCAGAGAGAGTTGTGGCTTATCTCGATTAAAAGTTGGCATTTGAGAGAAAATGTGCTCCATTCGTGTAAACAACTGCCAACCTGATTCGAATCCATCTGAATTTTGTCCAACGACTTCTATTTTTGTTTTAATTTCTCAGAAAATATGAAACAATTAGACTCTTCATCGCTCTTTTTAAAAAAGAGATCAACAGAGTGGAAGTTTTGAGGTTGCTTCTCGCTCCCTTGTTTACATTCTGTCACATGTACTTTTGAGACATTTTTTTTGGCTATTTTACCAATTTTCACTGAAATTTACAGAAATCAGCCTAATAAACCTAAAATAGATTATAGAATCGTTTTTGTCATCAATTTCATTCTTGAGAGCGCTTTTAGGGTTAAAATTATAAATAGGCAAAGGGAGACATTTGGTTAAAAAAGAGCTTACAGTTTTTTCAGCGAAAGCCGCTTATTTCTCCTTAAAAACAGGCGACTTTCAGTGATTCTAGGCAAAAATGGGCTGTAGAATCGTTTTTCTCAGCATCAATGTCAGCCTAGGGGGAGTATTTTTAGTTCAAAATGAGGCTATAAGTGCTCAAAGTTTCTCTCTTCGCTTCTGTTTTTGTCTTCGCTTTTCCACAAAAGTTTATCTAATCTTCTTTTTCTCTCTGCTATCAAACCCACTCCTTCAGACGACCGCTCGTTGTTGTTGTTTTGTGAATGCCTCCCTCCCTCACAAGCGCCTCCACTGGTCAATAAGCTCTGTCTGGGGGCTATTTTCCACTATAAACACGACTAGAGGATTCTTTTTTAAAATGATTTTACATCTAAATACAAGTTTAATTGAAGAAAGTTGTATTCTTTTGGTAAAAACAGACCTGACTCACGCTTTTTTGATCAGCCGTGTCTATTGTGTCTTGCCGTCGTTGTTTTGTCGACCAAAGCATCCTTCAGACGGGACTTGTACTTTTCTATCGATTGAATGAAAAGAATCTCTTTTTTCAGAATTAACGAAAAGAAAAAGCCCCAGCGATGGTCTTCGAGTCGCTGGTGGCTGACCTACTAAACAGATTCCTCGGAGATTTTGTAGACAATCTAGATTCCAGTCAACTCAACATCGGCATTTGGGGAGGTTAGTCGTCTTTTATTCAGATTCTAAATTCCCTTTTTAGGAGATGTAAAACTCGAAAATTTGGAAGTAAAAGAGTCCGCTTTGGATGATTTCGACCTTCCAATCAAACTCAAATTCGGTTATTTGGAGTCGCTGGTACTGAAAATTCCATGGAAGAACCTCTACAATGAACCAGGTGGGAGTTTTTTTTCATTTTCTTATTCTCTTACAGTTATCGCCACCATTGATGGTCTCTACTTAATAGCTGTTCCTAATAAGGGAGTTGTATACAATGAAGACAAGGTAAGTCCTTTTTTTTATTCCAATTCCAGTCATATTTAAATAATATACTTTTTTCTGATTTTTTTTCAACTTTTAGGCAAAGAAAACAGCCGCCGACATAAAGCAAAAGACCCTAGCTCGACTAGAAGAAGCTAGAAAGAATAGGCGAAAGCCAGCGGATCCTCAAGCCGACACTTTTGCCGAAAAAATGGTCACTCAAATAATTAAAAACCTACAAATCAGTATCTCAAACATCCATGTAAGGTTTGAAGATAGATACACCAATCGCCATCGTCCTTTCGTCGCCGGAGTCACGCTGGAAAGTCTAGATTTTAGGGTAAGTCGTTTTTTTCTCCTTTTTATAGAAGTATCACCTTTATTTCAGACAACTGATGAAAATTGGATCCCTACTATCCACAAAGAAACTGTAAAAATAATCCACAAGCTGGTTTCCCTCGACAACCTGGCACTTTATTGGAATTCCAAGGCGGAATTAATCTCAGACATGACGGACAAGACGGCAATCAAACAGAAATTGAAGGAGACCATTCATAATGGAAGAAATCAGCCGATTGGGTACAAATATATCTTGGAGCCGATCAAAATGCAAGCTAAATTAAAGTTAAATCAAAAGCCGGAGAGCGATGGGACCAATTGGACAACTCCAAAAGTGGGGTTTTTCTTGCAAATTGATAACTTTTTACTCTTTTTAGATTGATTTGGCCGTAGATATGCAAACTCTAGCCCTTGCCATTGGCAAATTACAATACCAAGATGTTCTCCTCTTCCTAGAAGCACAGGAACGTTTCACTTTAGCTGGCCAATATTTAAAATATCGTCCACAATTGAATGAATACAAAGGTCATTACAAAGAATGGTTAGTTTTCTTTCTTTTTTTTTCACTTTTTCCAGGTGGAAATTCGCTTACACCTCAATTTTGGAGGAAAAAGTCAAACGAAGAAGAAATAATTGGTCTTGGGAGAGGATGAGAAAGCATCGCCAACTTGTCAGAGAATATAGAGACGCTTGGGTTATCCATCAAACTCAAAAATCGCCGCCATCTCATGTAACTGATACGGTAAAGAAAGCAGAGGAGACATTGGATGTTTTCAATGTAAATGTTGCTCGGCAACAGGCTGAGATGGAGATTGATAGGAAAGGCTTGACCAGATTGGAGGATCAGCCACAAGGATGGATAGCCTGGGGCAAAAGTGAGCTATTTTTGTGAAAATTACGATATAAATTTATTCATTTTAGGCTGGTTTGGTGGCGGTGGAGGCGGAAAAGAACCCGAAATAGATAAGAAAAAGGGTGGAAAAGACATCGCCAGCCAATTCCAAGAAGCAATGACCCCCGAGGAGAAAGCAAAACTGTTCGAAGCCATCGACTACCAAGAGAACATCCCTCCAACCAATTATCCAAAAGAATTCATCGAGAACAAATTCGATTTCAAGCTCAACCAAGTAGCCATTGCAGTTGACGGTGCAGTCACTCTCCAGTTGCTTCTTCTCAAAGCACATGTGGAACAGAGACCCAGCGCCGGGGCAATGAATGTCATTTCCTCCATCCAGGAGCTAAGAATGGATGGCTGTGGAGCAGAGATGTTAAGAGTGAGAGACTCCTCTCGAGCTTGGCTCTCACTCCTCCTCGATACCAAACCCCTCTCCGGGGATTATGACCAAAAAGTCCAGCTCTCTATAGCTCCTGTGAATCTCAAATACCACGCTCCGGCCGTAAATGCAGCCATCGATGTCTTCAAACCACCTGATTCTGTCAAATTGAACCAACTGACCGCTCTGGCCATGTCCAGATATGAAGAAGTGAAGGCTCGTTCAGTTACAGGACTGGCTCATGCTGTGGAGAATAAATCTAAACTAGTTCTGGATATTTGCATCGAACCCACGACACTCATGATATCAGAAGGAGGAATATACAAACCAGAACTTCCTACAATCTTAGCCGATTTGGGATTGCTGACGGTTAAAACTGTCGAAGATTTTGGAGATCAGAAGACTCTCAGCAAGATGGAGTCTTTGGCAGAAAGGGCTTATGACCGTTTTAGAGTTCAATTGAGCAATGTGGTTGTTTCCATGGCTGAGGTGAGATATTTATTTACCCTTAGAATTCTATTTTCAGAACTACAAACTGGCTAATGAGGCTCTTTCCATAAAAGAATCACCCCTTCACATTCTGAAGCCAACTGGATTGGATATCCAAATCCACAAGTCTGGAATTGATGATTTAAATCTTCCCAAAATGAAAATAATTGGAGATCTACCAGATATCGTCGTGGGAATGTCCGACACGCGATTGATTATGTTGATGAAATTGTTGAATTCAATACCAAAACCGGAAGCTGAGCCAGAAATTGTCATCGAGGAAGTTGCTCCAGTCGAGCCTATAGCAAAGTTGAGAGATAGGGCAAAGATGAGAACCATCATGGAGACAGATGAGGTAAGAAAAGGAGTCTACCGTATTCTTTTTATTTTAGGTAGATGAAGTAATAGAAAAAGCGAATGTTCCAACGCCAGAAGAGAAGGAAAAAACAAGTGAGCAGCAGGTCCAAGTGGAGCTAGACCTTCGCCTAAACCAGGTATCTTTCTTTCCATCTTCTTCCAATTTTTAGATCGGATTGGTCCTCCACCGAAAGGATCAAATCCTGGTTGATGTCTCCATCGATCGGATGAGTTGTAAACTTCAAATGAGAACATTCGATATGGTGGTCACTGCCGAGCTAGGAGCTGTTCGAATCGCTATGCCAACATTCAAATCTCTCGATTCGCATCGGGAATACCTCTATCTAATTGATAATTATGAGCAAGAGGGAGCTTTGATGAAGCTGAAATTCGTTCAAGCAAATCCCGAATCGCCTTTCTTTGATACAGAATATAAGAGAACAGAACAAACTGTCGATTTTCATTTCAGTCGACTAAACGTTTGTCTCCATCAAGAGGGTTTGCTAGAGCTCAAGCAGTTCGGCGAAAAGTTACAATCCGAACTGGCCAAGTTGGAGGCCAACAAAGGGACTGAAGCAGCCAAGCCAATTGAGACATTCGAGGAGAGGAGTCGAAAAATCAGTCGAGCAATCAGCCATTCGGTGGATTCGCTAACTGCCCTGGCGAAGAACTCGCAATCTGAAGCGGCAGCTGAGAAACGAAGAGCTAGAAAAGAACGAGCGATGGAGGAACAAGACCCAACTATTGTCAAAATGAGAATCGAGGCGAAGATAGGATCCTTGGCTCTTCTGATGGGAACTGAACGCCATGGCTTGGAGACAAAATTCGCCATCCAAACGGTTAAAGCAAATGTAGCAATGACACTTAAAGCAACCGACGTTTCTGCTTCTCTCAAGGCGATTACGATAGAAGATTGTACAAAAGATGCTTTTTATAAGAAATTAATGTCCGTTTCGGGAGAAACTGAGATGTTGAAGTTTGAAATGGTCCAATATCAGCGAACAGAGGCTGAGAAGAAACTGATGGAGCCGCACGATGTAGACATGAAGGTCAAAGTGAGACTGGCCCAGATGAGATTTGTCTTTTTAAATCTCTGGCTGGCTAGACTGATGAATTGGATGGTTCCTTTCCAAGAAGAAGCTCAAAAAGCAGCAGTTGCAGCTCAGCAGGTAGGGATTACTGTAGGGAATACTGTAATATTATTTTCAGGCTGCCTCTGAAAAAGCTGCAGAAGCTGCTCAAAACGTGAAGGAGATAATGATAGCATCTCCGCCTCGAATTGAACTCGACGTGGAGCTCAAAGCTCCAATGATTGTGGTTCCTCGTCTCTCCTCAAGCCCTGATGTGATCGTCGCTCTGCTTGGAAATGTCTCAGTTAAAAATAAGATCATCGGACACCGGGAGAGCAAGACGGCTGTGATTGACCAGATGGAGATTCAACTCACCGAGATGGCATTAAGCATTGGATCCATGGATGAGAAGGGCAACCAAGTCAAATCAGCTTGTGAGATCTTGAAGCCCCTCACCTTTACTATTAATTGTCACAGGTTGGTCTAATTTTTCAACTTATTCTCCCTCAAATTTTCAGAAATTTAACCTTCGGAACGGTGAAGCAGATCCCCGAAATAGTTGTAAACGCCAAGATTCCGTCAATCGAACTAACTATGAGTGAGCAAGACTACGCAACGGCGATGCAAACGTTGAGCGGGAATCTGGCTGAAGGAAAAGACGAAGCAGAACCGATTGCTATTGTAGCCACATCAACCACCGCCGATGAACTTCCCCCACCAAAGTGTGAAGAAGCAACTGAAGAGGAGACGGATGAGAAAGAAGCCAAGGTTAGCGATAAATATCACTATTTAGGATTGAGTTTTCAGAGCGAAAAGACGAAAAAGTCAATGACGAGTCCAACATCAAAGAAATCTACAGCTCACCCGCCTGATAGAGAAGCCTCAGCCGGTTCAGCGACCAACTTTAACCGAATAATGTTCCAATTCTCATTGGACAAAATCGTCGCTGTTCTCTACACCGGCGGAACTGAGCATGGAGAGCTCAGGAAAGCTGAGAACGCCTTTGCCGGAATGAGACTCCACAATCTCAAGCTGAGCGGAGTAATAAAAGAAGACAACGCTCTGGATGTCTCAATGAGTTTGAATTCCTTCACAATGGACGACGAGAGAAAGGCTCTAACAAAGATCCATCGCTTGATGGATAAAAAGCCAGATCATGAAAATGATCAATTTTTGGCTCTTCGCTTCAGCCAGGACAGTGAAAACGACAAAAATGTAGCGATCAAAATGGCCGCCTTCTTCATCTGTCTTTGTCCAGAATTCCTCGGCTGTTTATCGAGATTCTTTGCCGTTCCTCCAACCGAAGAGCAACTAGAAAAACAAGCAGTGACCGTCAAAGGCTCTCCCTCTCAAACCTCAGATTCCAAGAACTCAGTCGTCCAACCAGCTTCTCCAGCCGGAACTCTTGCCATTGATTGCCGAATGCACGGAATAGAAGTAATTCTGGTGGAGAACTCCTTAGAACCGGAGACGACTCAAGCATTGATTCTCTCCTTTAATGTGACGTTAGATGCCAAGCCTAGCGAAAAGATAACGACCATGGCTGGAGGAATCGAGAAGCTCTCCATCTTTTCGAGCTATTATGCGCAGGAAAGAAGAAAAGAAGTAACTTATGAAGTCCTCAAGCCGATGGATATTGGAGTCAATGTGACGATGAATGCGCTGACGAAGGGAACCGACGCAGTTTTATCCATCTCCCCGATGGAGGTCAAGATGTCTCCTTCTGTCATTCGCCTCCTTTCATCAGTTAATGCTGAATTTGCGAAATCAAGCCAAGGGGGAAATGAAGGAACAACCAATTCAACGACTTCTTTGCCTAAACAGCGATCTTATCCAAACTATTGGGCGAAGAGAATCATCGACAAGAAGAAGTATTGGTTCCTCCATGTACCGACAGCAGAAGAGGCAACTGAATGCACCGAATTTGGAGTTGAATCGCCCGAGAGTGAGGAAAATCTCCTCCTGCCGCCTCCAGAAACGGCGAAAGTTAAAATGGAACGAATCTCTTTCACTCTTGAAGCTGGCACTGGAAACATTCCAGTTCCTATGATCTTCTTAGATCTCCTAATCAATGCAGAGGCAACTCATTGGTCCAGCGCTCTCAAAGCCTCGGCTGATGTTTCCATGGAAATGAGCTATTACAATGAGGCCTTCTCCGTCTGGGAGCCAGTCATCGAGCCGAACGAGATCGGCCCTGAGAAGTTTGAACGCTGGAATTTGAGGGCATCAGTAAAGGGAAGAAATAAACTCGATCCGGGAGATAATTCTCCAGCGATGGATGTGAAACTCGAAGCTGATAAGATTCTCAACGTGACCGTAACCAAATCATTCTTGACGCTCCTCAACCAGCTCTCGGAGGTCTTCGCTCAAGCTGCCAAGCAAATCTCCCCTCCGACGACTCGCCAACTGCCAGGAGGATCTCCCTTCTTGCTGTACAATGACACCGGTCTTTTGGTTAAAATTCTCGACTCGGATGATATCTCAGTCAATGGATCGGATGCTCCCCATGGAACTTTCATCAATCTTCCTGTCAAAAAACCAACCAGCCAGGAGCTCAACAAACCGGACACTTTGAATTGTCTAAATCATGAAAAACTCAAAGCTCTGCTGCGATTAGATATTATGGATCACGTGAGAGAATTGAAAATCGGTCGAGCTGAGAAGAGATCCATTCCGTTGGGAAAAAGATCAGAAGCTGGCATGCAATGGAAAGTTATTGCTGAGACATCGATTGAGAATGGAAGACGACTTGTGACTTTGACTTCTCACGTTCATGTCCAAAATCATCTCGACGTCGCCATGGAATTATACGGAAGAAATGGTGACAATGAAGGACCTCTAGATCTCTTTGGAACTGTCAAACCTGGAGAAACGATGACCCTTGCCATCCCTCTACTTTATACATTAACTGGGAAGATTTTCTTCAAACCAGCGAATGATAAGTGAGTGAGAATTTGGGGAACCACGAGGCTAATTTTCTAATTTCAGGTGTGAGGTCAGCAGCGAATCCCTTTGTTGGCATCTCTTCGAGACGGAGCCGAGTAAAAGACAGACGATTAGATGTAATTTGAGTGAAGATCTAACCCTGGGATATTTCTTCGAAACTGTTCTTAAAACCGAGAAGATTATTGAAGGTACTTTTCACTTTTAGGTCTAAAATATATTTCTTTGGGCAAATTTTAAGACTATTTTTAACTTATTATTTATTTTCGCCAAATAGTTTGGAAAATTTCTCATTTTCAGGCCACGACAAGCCGGGACATCTGCACACGATTCATCTCTATCCTCCACTTGAATTTCACAACAATCTGCCATTCCCGATCACCCTCGAAATGCCGATTGGACAGGACTTATTACCTGGAGAGAATGTCCTCTTGAATTGTATCTCTGGCTGTCGACTGAAATTATGGGTGACTCATTTGGGAGAGATGTACTGCCTTGATATGAAGATTCCCGTAGAGAAGAAGGATGTGGATGTGGTCGCGTTGAACACAGAAACGGGATCAGCTGAATTGGTAAGAGAATTTTCTCTTTTATTAATTAGAGGTAATTTCTAGCTTCTTGGGTTGAATTGGTCTCATGAACATGGCGATCAAAAGGTCTATCTCTATGCTCCATTTTGGCTGGTTAATAACACTGGATTACCTTTGCGACATGCGGTGAGTCGAGGGGAAGGTTTTTTTTTTCATCGAAAAAGTGGGTATTTAAATCCGAAAATTAGAATTTTGGGCTTTTTTGTTACTCTAAGAAGGTGAATTTCAATGCCAAAATATACTTTTTGTGGTTTAAAGTCTGGATTTGCCTCCAAGATTACGGTATTTGGTTGACTGCCAGCCCGTCCAAAATAACTTGAGTTCAACCCTTTCAGAGCATGATTTTTAGATCTTCAGTGAACGTAACAATAAGGAATTTCATGTAAGCCTGTCTCCTCCAAACCTACCGTATTCCCCCAACCTCTCAGCACAAACTCCTTCATTTTTTTGTCAATTTCCTCCTTCCAAAAGCTGATTACTCCTGCTATATACCTCGCACCCTTTATTAAAATATATTGTTTTGAACATCGAAAAATGTCTTCAGGAGAGTGGTGGTGGCTTCATTTCGACGGCTCGAGGGTGCGTTTCCTGCGCTAGCAAGCCGCCAGTGGATGAGGTCTGTCTCTCTCGTCTAACCTCCTCCTCCTCGGTCTAACTGCTTCTGCTTACCTTTTATTTTTTTTAGTTTTCATGTCGTGCATGTCTGGGTTCACCTTGGTCAGATCCTACAGTTTCCTTCTCTGACGAATTTGAATCTAATTTTCTTTTTTTTTCAGCTGGACACAACTGTCAAGCATCTGCCAGAGGATAACCCGCTCATCCTGCCGTTCCCCTGCACTGATCTCTTCAAAAAGAAGAAAGGCAAAGTCCAGATTGAGAATGACTCGGATTGGTCGGAGGAGATCCCCCTCGATGTTGTTGGAAATCCATCGAGAGTTGTTTGCAAAGCAAAAGATCGAGATTATGAGGTAAGAAGCTATATTCTTCTTGCATTTTCCAGATAACTGTGGATATAAAATTGTGCCAATCAGGATTAACAAAAGTCGTGACGTTTACGCCATTCTATCTTGTCTCTAATTTGAGTCGTTTCGACATGGCGGTGAAGGAAGACAACCAGCAGAATTGGGTCAGCGTCCCAGCTGAGAAGTGCATCGGCATTTGGCCACGAACGCGAGAGAAGAAGAAGCTCTATTCGTGTCGCTATGCGGATAGCCAAGACGAATCCCTGCTCTTCCCAATCGCCGAAAACTTGGAAACTCTTTGCGAGATTGGAGGAGATGCCGTTGGGGTGAATGTAAGCGTAGCAACGAGTGAATCCTCC
Organism: Oscheius sp. JU1382; assembly: GCA_932521405.1. Taxonomy (NCBI): domain Eukaryota; kingdom Metazoa; phylum Nematoda; class Chromadorea; order Rhabditida; family Rhabditidae; genus Oscheius; species Oscheius sp. JU1382. The sequence continues at coordinate 9,121,037 of OW051475.1, forward strand.
GTCGCTATTCATCTTTCTCCATTCACTCCGGGCTCGTCTCCAGTTTGTGTGATGAATCATCTCAAGGTGAGAAAGCTTTTTTTCTATAAATGGATAAATAATTACAGATCCCGGTTAGCTTCGGCCAAAAAGGACATAAACGAGTCGAGTTGGGACGTAATGAAATGGCTTATTTCACTTGGGCCAGTGTGACTGATGAGCGGATTGTCGAATTGAGCTGTAAAGACTGGAAAGGAGAAGACAAATTGGAAATGAATCGACATGTTGACGTTCAATGGGATAAAAATATCACACGGTGGGCTATTATTACTTTTTTAAAGATCAACTTTGTTTCAGATATGTCTATATGGTCAATTTCTTGATGGGAAGACAACGAACCATCCTCTTCACCGACGATTTTGATATAGCCAGAGCAGCATATGGCTTGTGGGAGACGGACAGTGTGGCTATGCAGGCAGAGATAGCCCTCCAAGGCATCGGCCTTTCGATCGTCGACAATCTGGCAGGAAAGGAGATTCTCTACATCGGAATTAGTTCTTCTGACATTTTATGGGAAGAAGAAGTCAAAAAAGGACGATTCAAGCCGCTTGCTGTGAAATATATGGAGCAATTGGAGGAGAAATACCAACAGCATTTGATCACTCCGCACAATGAATACCAAGAGTTGGATCAATACCAAGTCAATATGAATTATATGATTTTGAAGAAGAAAAAAGGAAAAGAATTTAAGATTAGACGAATATTTGAAAAAGGCATTTGGATGAACTATGGACAAAGTGCTCAAAGGAAGAGACTCCATTTCAAATTGAATCATCTTCAGGTGGGTTCTCTAATTACTTTTTTTTTTCTAAAATCTCTGATTTTCAGATTGATAATCAGTTGGACGCTTGCGTTTTCCCTCGAGTTTTGGCGATTGTTCCACCTCCGAAATCAGTAGTGGCCGACAATGCTCCCAAGCCATTCGTGGAGCTATCTCTCCTCCAAAGAAACTCTGAATTCTCATCCGTTCCCGAGATCGAATATGCCCGAGTTTTGGTTCAAGAGTTCGCCGTCCAAGTCGACATCGGATTGTTGAATTCGCTAATGGCCTTGGTTGCCAGCCAAGGTCAATCCAAGCCATACGGAGTGAGTGGAATTTTGTTCTAAAAATGCCAAATTATAGAAGGAGATGTTTGATCAGGACTTTGCCATGGCCAATGTCAAGCTGGAAGACACAGCCAAGCTGTATAAATTAATGAGACCAAAGTCTTTCTATCATGGTCTTCATATTTCACCTCTAATGGTTAGTTTTAAACAAATTTAAGGTTTTTTTTAGATCCATTTATCCTTCTCTCAAGGAGGAATGAACAACAGCACGGGAGATGGAATTGCCATTCAATCAGAATTTGTGAATCTTTTCATGAAGGTAGGAGAGTTTTTTTCTTTTAAACTCTTCTTTTCAGTCGGTGGGAGTCTCCCTCACTGAGCTGCAAGATGTCGTCTTCAAATTGGCCTACTTCGAGAGAAAATGTGTCTTCTACTCTCCCGATCAGTTGAACTACGAGATTGGATCTCATTACGCCAAGCAGTTTATGAAGCAGCTCTACGTCCTCGTCTTCGGTCTGGACATCATTGGCAATCCATTCGGATTGGTTCGAGATCTCTCCGCTGGAGTAGAAGACCTCTTCTACCAACCATTCCAAGGTCTCGTTCAAGGACCCGAAGAGTTCATCCAAGGAGTAGGAATTGGCGTCCAATCTGTTTTTAGCCACGCGCTGGGAGGAGCAGCCGGCGCTGTTGGTCGCATCACAGGTTTATCTTTCTTTTGATACAACTTCTTCTTCTAGGAACGGTGGGAAAAGGAGTCGCAGCTCTTACTTTCGACTCGGATTATCAACGAAAACGCCAAGAGGATATCAATAGGAAGCCGCAGACGGTCTCAGAAGGAATGGCGAGAGGATTTAAGGGCTTGGGAATGGGCTTGGTTGATGGAGTCACAGGAATTGTCACCAAACCGGCTGAAGGCTTCAGACAGGAAGGAGCTAAAGGACTCTTCAAGGGCGTTGGAAAAGTAGGTTTTGTTTAAATTTAAACTTGAAATTCATAGGGTTTGATTGGAGTTGTGACTCGCCCAGTCTCTGGAGTTGTTGATTTCGCCTCTTCGACGATGGATTCCGTTCGAACTGTTGCTGGAACGAATCGCGATGCCGCAGCTCTTCGTCCTCCTCGAGTCATCAAAGAAGACAAAATCGTCCGACCATTCTCCCAAGCAGAAGCTGTCGGCTTCAAGATTTATAAAGATACGGATCGAGGAGCTCTGGCGGAAACCGACCAATTCGTGGCCTATGCTCCCATCACCGATAAGATAGCTCTTCTGGTGACCGACAAGCAACTGGTTTTGGCTAAAAGGACCGATATGATGGGCACTTGGACAGTCGAATGGCAGACGGAATATGGAAAAATTCATGAGCCGATCTTCGTTCAAGGAGGAATTAAGATCCTTTTGAAGGAGAAAAAGAAAGGATTTTTGGGAATTATTGGATCCAGTGATGGAAAGATCATCACCTTCCCTAATTCCGAGGCAAGTTATTTTTGGTGTGACTCATTTCTCTTTCAGACAATCCAGAAGGAAGTTCTCCAAGCGTACAGAAACTCCTTCTCTCCGAATTAATAATTTTGTAAATCTTGTTTTGTTGCCAACTCTGTGCATATTCTTCCGGTATTTCTAGGTGACCGGGTAGTTGTTATTTCCTCCTTCTTTAGCCTTGCCTTCTTCAACCTCGAGCCGTTTCTGGAGCTTTTGTATAATAAATTTTTTTTCATTAGACCGTTAACAAGAATGACAACAGCTGCGTTAACCATTGAGAGGCTCCTTTCCTCGCAAATTTCCTCCAGTCACCCCCCAAACTCATTGGAGGAAACAAGGTAAAAAATTAAAATAAAACTGATCGCTTCCTATCCTCCCCAAGTTTTTTCCTGGTTTCGAAAGCATGTCGCCGCATAGCCACAGGTCTTCATTATTCTCGCTATGCGTCACTACTAGGGGCTATTTGCGGCGCTTCTGACGTCTGGCTGGCCAGAGATAGTCAAGAGTGTGCTAAGAGAGTAAAGATCTTAAAAGGTTGATTCAATTTTGGTCAACATTCATCCGGAAGAAGACAGCGGTAAATGCACTAAACAAATAGAAAGTTAAAAATGGAATGTCTTGATGAGAATTGTACCGGCTCAGGAAAGCTAAATCCAAAAGAAAGACGATAGCTTAACGCACGGAATTTTGAGAATTCCTGAAAATAAAAGATTTCAGTATAAAAAAATAAGAGTAAAATCTCACTTTTTGGACAACGGCTGCAATAGCTTAGTGATCGCCTGTCCGGAGGCCGTTTTGTTGAATAGCTCTTGGACGCCCAGGCTGTTCCACTTCTTGATGACATTTCCCAGGAGCTCGTCGCTTTTCTCCTCCATCTCTCCGCAGGTTTCTTGTTGCTTCTTGAAGTAGCTAAAAGCCACGTATGATCCCAATAGCTTTTGGTAGAGGCTGAGGAGATGATTAACGGCGGCCAGCTCGTCAGCCATTTGCTTTTCCTCCTCCTCGATGAGTATTTCCTCCTGCTCCTCCTTTTTCGCTAATTTTGCTTCTTCTTCAGCGATTTTGTAAATTATCTCGTCTTTTATGACTTTAGCCTTGGCGACAAGCTCATCGCCGTCTAAAGAAGATCTGGATTTTAATATTTTTTAGCATTTTCTCTTCATTTTGATTCAAACCCATGTTAAATCTGGTTATTTTTTCCTCTTTTGATATAAATTTTTATCAAATTGAGATGGAATTATGATTAAAAAAACAAGAAGACTCTCACTGGTTTTTTTGAACTTACTGGCTTTTAGCTTCGCTATCTTATCAGCAACGCTTAGAGGAATAGCAGACTTGGATTTCTTCGGCATTTTTGAGAAAAGAAGAGTCGAGCAGCTGGCAGCAAGGAGTAATCACGAGGGGCTGACGGTTTTGGGAATTTCCTCCAAAAGGATGATGATATTAACCGTAGGACGCGCATTCGCTTTGTTTATGCCGCTGGCAAATCGGACAAAACATGGTATTTTTCGAAGAATTTTCTGAGGAAATTTCAGTTGATTACGGTAGCTCCAGAAGTCTGGATGAGAAAAACAGCAGGAATCATTTTTTTTAAATTTTCTGACAAGAAACCATTTGATTCAATAAAAATACCCTGAAAAAATGATAAAAATTCAAAAAAAGACGGCAATTTTGAAAAAGAAAAAACTCTGAAAGTCCAATCGCCTCTCCCGGGTAATTGCAACATGAAGAGCACATGGAAAAGCCTGCCGGGCAGCTTGTTTGCTGCGAGTGAGCGAGCGAGAGAGAGAACTGAGTTCTCAGCTGGAGAGTCCAGAGGCAGCCGTTGTGCGACATCGATTCCGGGTGGGCTTTTGGTTGAATTTGACCTACCAGTCTGACCTTTTTCGTCTACTTTTAATCACTTTTGGACTTATTTTATTCGATTTTTCAGCCTTTTAGTCAATTTCTTAGGCTTCTGGCCTCCTCTGGCTGAAGTTCTTTCACTTTTAGAGTAATTTTGGTCGATTTCCCAACGGTCCTCAAGAACTTTTCAGCAATTCGAACGATATTTGAGGCGGAATTAATTGCATTCAACTTTGTGACGCACATTCTCGGACCTCCTTATAGTCGCCGATCCCTCTTGCTCAAGAATTCCTTCTTTCGAAATTTTAGTAGCGGATTATTTAATCAAAGGAGAGAGAACTCGTTGAAGCGTTTTTGACCAAAGTTAAAGCGAGATTTTTCCAGCTTTCTCCCTCTTCCTAAAAGCGAAAGTTTCTCTCCTTTTCCAGCTGACTTTCTCTCTGATGACGTCTAATCTTATCGCCATCAGTTGACGTCTTCAAAGTTTGCACAAGCTGCTACTCTTGGGAGGTATTCCATGGCATGTTTTGCTCCTTTAAATAATAGGTGGAACCTCATTTTTGCTGAATATTGACATTGCCATGGCTTCTCAACGCGCTTTTCTCTATAAATCCATCAAGGTTGGGCATTAAATAGGACCACGACAGAGCTTAGGGCATTTCCTGGCAGCCTGAGCCTCCTTTTGGGGGCGATTTATCCATCCCAGGGTAAAATTAATACCAGAATTCAATTTTTCAGCTTATTTTATCTCTAAGAAAGGCAAATTTTGGTATTTTTGAGCAATCAAGGGTTTCCTAAAAGCGAAACTCAGATTCCCCCCTTCTCCTCATCCAATTATCCAGCTTTTCGGCTTGTTTATCTTCCATTCAATCTTGTGGTCATTTTATTGGAAAAAGGAGCCCGAAAAGCGATGATTTCTCGTCCAAATTTCGAATCTATGCCCTGCCTCTACCATATCCTCAGTGCATCTCATTTTTTTCCAGCCTAAAGAGTTCCCCTGCGACCCGAAACTGATCTGTTTGTGTGAGTCACTCTCGCGCGCTACTCTACGTCACTCGCTCCAGTGCCATTGGCCTCCCAAATGGCTATCGAACTGCTTCTGCTCCCTCAAATTACAGCGAATTATTCAGCCAATCTTATGCTCCAACTCTCTCTCTCTCTTTTCTTCCCCAAAGAGATTCTCCCTTAGTGTCCTGATGGCGCCATTTGCCATGACTCAGGCTGCCGCTTTAGACGACCTCGAATCAAAAACGATTACAATGCTATGACCAGCCGACTAGAGAAGGCAAAAGATCGCCAAGAATGGCCAAAGCGAGGAATGAATTTCGAGCAAATTGGTGACGTGGCTCTCTCTCTTGTTTACGTCTTCGTCCATTCGCATGGATCTCGTGGTGGGACCTAATAAAAAAAGTCCAATTCTAGTCTATTTTTAGGCTTCTTGGGATTAAAGTAGCCTCTATAGAGCTCCACCAAAAGCATAATTTATCTCGAAAGCTAAGCATTCTAACCTAAAATCCGATTTTACTCCTAGAAGCACTGAAAATTCGGCTCCTTTCTTTATCAAAATGATGAAATAGCCTCCGCCACCTTCACTTTTTCTCTCAGAATGCGAGATGTACTTCTCTTAGCAACCACAGATCGGGAGAGTATCTCTCAGGGGGATCAGTCTTCCGCCTGGCTGGTTGTCTCGAAATCTGAGTAATTTTTTTGCTGCAAGTCTATTCAGGAAATCATAAGACTTGTGGGTGGAGAAAGGCGAACTTTGGTCTCCTTCTGGGGAAGGAATTAGGCAAAAAAGGTGTGAAAAGAGCTCACCGAGAAAGCCCTCTGTCACTCCTTTTGGAAGAAACAATTTCCACCCGAATGCCAAGGCGCCACCACTCTCGAACGACCCTTGACACGTTTCTCAAATATCAAATACCCAGAAAGGGGCGATTTTTTGTCAACAAATTCCCCTCCCTCCCTTCCATAAAAATACAGTAAGTCAAGCTATCTCTCCTCCTTCGTACCAGTCGGTGCTCTCCCTCTCTCTGTCTTTCCCAAGTTTCCAGTTTCTCCCCCGAGAAACTCGCCTTTGTTTCGAGTAGGATTGGTCTGACAATTCCGTTGATATTTGCTTGTTTGAACATGTTTTCGGCCAAAACCATGGCAACCCGAAAATTATTCAAGGAGGGTGGAGATCAAAGGCCTTTTTGCTTCTCTTTCTACTTTATTGAGTCGAGTCTCGTCTTTGTTAGTTTCAAGTTGCATTTCTAACTTTTCTATTTGTCCTAGCAGTCTTCTGAGCTACTCGACCTACAATTTTGAGATCCTTTATTACTCATTTGTTAGTCTTCCAGCTTAAACAATGGATCTAATGAGTCTGCGGCAGATCTGTTATTGTTTTTTATGGGTTGGATCAGCCGGATTGATTGACTTTTACAATATCCGCCATCCTAATTGACCTAGACTGGTCTCTTTTTCTCCTTCTAGACTCCTTAAAAAGCCAACTGGGACTAGCTTACTGTAGCGCCCCTTGAGAGAATTTTTCGCGGTTCGTCCAAGGTTTTTCTTTAAAAGGTATGGAATTTTTGGCGATTCCGCTTGTACAGCCGGTCGGTATGACGAATCGTAATTGGCGCGACGAACGACAGAGAGGGGGGTCACCCACAGCCATTGATCAACTCTTTCCTTTTTTCTAATACCAGTTTTGGAGGGAATTTTATGGATTCCCTTTTTTTTCGGAAAACAGCTGGGATTGAGGAGAGAATTGAGAAAAGCTGCCCAAATTGGCTGAGAACGATGTAAATAACCAGTTTTTCGATCAATCGGAAGGACTTTTCCCCTTTGATCGCCAATTCCAACCCCCACGGTTTCTCTCTCTTTCCTCCCCTCGATTGTTTGCTTTTTCGTGCCAACGCTTCCAGCTCGCTTCCGGCCAAAAAGGTCGCCAGAGGAACAGCAAATTCATCGCTAAAAACTGTGAAACAAAACTTCCTTCTCTTCACATGCCCTTGTTTTTTGCCTCGCCCTTTTCTGATTCACCCGCTTATCTCTTATCTTTCTGTTCATTTTTTCCGGAGTTCAAGCCATTTTTTCTGGTAGAAATCTTGTAGAAAAAGCCTGATTCGCACCAATCTCTCGTCTGGATGATGATGTTTACGGCGGTAATATCGAGAGAGAGAGAGAGAGCGAGGTGGCGTCATGCAGGGCCAGGTTGTCTTGGAACACGTGGCGTTCTCCTCTAATCTTCCCGCAATGGCTGTAAGACTGTTTGTAGTCCTTCTGACTAAGCCAAATAGTTTGATATTTTTCTCTAATCTTTTGGAGAAATTTTCACCCTCTTATCAAGTTGTAGAGAATGACTCCCACCTCAGGGAGAGATTAATCCGCTCAAATGCCTGATCCTTTTTGGAGGAAGAAGTTTGGTCAAAAACCTCTCCCTTTGTTAATAATTGATGGTTGCCATGGAAAGACTTGTCCTCCCTCCGGGTCATTAGCCTATTAGACCCGATCTAGGTCATTCTCCTGCTGCTGCTTTTTGCGCGAATTTTTTAATGTCACATGCAGTTTTTGGAGAGTCTCTCCACCCCTTTTGATGACATTCTTCTTCTGCACTTTCATGTTTATTTCTCCCTTTATTGGGTGCAAGGAATCTTATTTTTGTGGAAAAAACCTTCCCCCCAAGGTTGAGGCCGAAAAACGCGAGCGAGGAGTGTAAAAAACCAGAAATTGAGGTTACGAAACTCAGCTGATGGTTATCATCCCTGCCGAGATTCGGAACAGTTGTCCAGCCAGCGTGTGGAGGAGGTGCAAAATGCGCATCCGCAGGTCTCCGCTTGAGCAAATTACTCCCAATTTTTCAAAGTCAAACTTTACAATCCAACAACTTGGACTCATGCTGTCCCTCTCAAGGCCAATCTTTGCATTCTTTCTCTCACAAAGCGATTACCATTTTTCACTTTCAGTTTCTTCTTAGCTTCGAGTAGAATTTAAGCGGCTTCGGCCGCCACCGCCGGGATGACCACATCAAGCGCCATGAATAGCAGCACGGCGAGTACTGTGACGACAACTGTGACCGATTCCACCAGCAATATTGGTACGTTTTTGGGATTACCGTAGCTAGGGGGGACTTTTGCGTCGATGTTTTTTTTTGTGAGAAAACAATATAAAACGGGGATATAAACGACGCCCTCGTGAAAAAAGGATATGGCGCCAGATCCTACGGCTTTAGTGACGTGGAGAGAAGACAGCTCGAGAAATTAGTCAACTTTCAGGAGTGTTCAAGACCGACCTCGTGACGCAGAGCGCTCCCAGCACGCCTGTGGCTCATCGGGATGCAAGGGAGAAGGAAGTCGCAGCCGGTAAGTCCGAGAAATCCCACGCTTTTTGAATCGTTTTTTTTTAAACAACAGTAAACCAGACGGTCTTTTGGCTCCCTCTGCGATATTTTCCCACGCAATGAGGCTAATCTCTTATTTTTACCATCGGGCCTAAATATTTATAACTCCAGGCTTCATCCTTTTGAACTCGAGGGCAACTGTATCCCCATTTGGTTTAGATCTTAAAGAAATGGGGTTGTTTTGCTCCCCCTGGCTGATAAAGAGTTTCAGCTGTGATTGCGATGCCTTCCGGGAAGAAGAAGCCGATCGAATATGGATGGAATCTATTGGGAAACGGCAAGTTCACCTCTTGCTTCCAGCCGCTGCTCAATCTGCTGGGCAATTTCTCCAGGAGCAACAATGACTTGTAAGTGGGAATCTAAAGATCTGATAAAAATAGAAGGAGATCAACCTGACTCAAACATATGAATTTGATTATTCATTTCCATTCGCGGAAAACATTAACGAGCAGGTGGCTTTGCGAAACAGCTCAAACCAAGTCAACCCGGGTCATTTGCGTCTAGTCTAGCTCTTTTGAAACCTCCTATGTGCATTCTTCTGTATTGTCGCAGACTCAAACAATGGCTTCTAACCAACAGGTTATTCCCTTGGGAAAATTAAATAATATATCTATAAAAATATTAATAATCTCGAGTAAATTTCAGACAAAAGTCGATCCACGACGATTGGGAGATCCCGTTCGAGGCGATAACCAATCTGCAGTGGGTGGGAGCTGGGACCCAAGGAGCTGTTTTCTCCGGCCAACTCAATGGAGAGACGATCGCTGTGAAGAAAGTCAAACTGCTCGACGAGACGAACATCAAGCATTTGAGGCATTTCGACCACCCGAACATCATCAAGTTCCTGGGGATTTGCACCCAGGCGCCTTGCTATTGCATCCTGATGGAGTATTGCCACAAGGGCCAGCTGTGTTCGCTCCTCAAGCAGCCGAGGGAGATCGGCTCCGAGCAGTGGATCTCCTTCGCCATGCAGATAGCCGATGGGATGAACTATCTCCACAAGAATAAAGTCATCCATCGGGATTTGAAGAGTCCCAACATTCTTTTGGCCGAGAACGACACGCTCAAGATTGTCGATTTTGGGACAAGTCATCAGCAAAACAAAATGAACTCGACGTTGATGTCGCTGGTCGGAACTGTCAGCTGGATGGCGCCGGAGATGATTAGAAAAGAGCCGTGCTCAGAGAAGGTTGACGTCTTCTCGTTTGGAGTCGTCTTGTGGGAGATGCTGATGCGGGAACAGCCCTATAAGAACATCGACCAAATGGCTGTGATCTACGGCATCGGAAGCCAGTGAGTTCGCCTTTTTTCTAGCTAACAGGTGCAATTTTAATTGCTAATTACTTGGGAAATACGCAGTAAAAATGAGCGCACTTTTTCTTTCTTGTTGGCGACCCATTTTATCCTAAAATTTGCAGCAATTTGACACTACCGGTCCCTGATTCTGCCCCAACTGGCCTCAAATTGTTGCTGAAGCAGTGCTGGAGTACAAAACCAAGAAATCGTCCTTCGTTTGTCTATGTGACCAACCATTTGGAGATCCTAAAAGCGGAGATCCAAGAGCTGGGCGAGGAGGAATGGCTCTCCAGGGCTGCGCAATGGCGAGTCGACGCCCAAAACATCGAATATCCCGAGTCGCTGACGAGAGGCCATTCCAACCTCTACGGCGATATTGTGGACGACCGCGAACTCTGCCGCAAACGCAAGGAGGAGCTCAAACACGCCCAGGATATCCGGGAGATGTACGAGAAGAAGATGAAGCGAGCCACCAAAATGTACGACCAGCTGCAGGACGCCTGGAGCTATTTGAACATGCGGGAGTTGGAGCTGGCTCAAGCGGAATGCGATATCCGCGAGCGAATGAATCAAGTTGGCTTCAGAGGGAGAGTTCCTTCCTTCTCTTCCACTCAACGTCCGATGGTTGTACGGGCCGGATCCAGGACATTCAAAGGAGAAAGAGAGTGAGTTTTTTCTCAAAAAAATTATAAAAATCCGTAATTTTCAGCTTCACTTGCACTGTCCTTCCAAACTCTGCCTCCTATGGTAATCCAGAGGTTAGCACATCTGAGGAAGAAGCAGAAGAATACAATCGAAACTCCCCCTATCGTTGCAGCCAAGCAAGCAGCTCGAGCGGCTTTCCTTCGAGTCAATCGGCCTGCTTTTCGCGACAATCCAGCTCGAGGAGTTCCACCGGCGGGCTGAAGAAGAGAGAATCTCGTAAGTTGATTTATTTCAAAAAATGAGAAAATACAAAGTGATTGGGAAGATGAGGGAAAGAGGGGAGGAGAGGGTGACGCCGTCATCCAGCAGGTAGCTCTTCATAACCGAATGGGTGTTGCACTGATTGAAGGTGCAGACGCAAGAGAATGTGGAGTCATAGCCCGGCCGGAAGTCGTCGCGGTCGCAGTGGATTGTTTTCCCCAAGTTGATGACAAAATCCACCTGAATTTATACCAAATATCGCATAGAGAAATGCAACCAACCTGTTCGATCGAAGGACAAATCGGCTGAGCTCCAGCTATATCATAGAAGTAGTAGATGCAGCCACCCGCGCACGTGGCTATGTTGGGCGCTGGGCCTATTGCTCTAGCTTGGGTGAAGCATTTCACTTGAGGGTGGGCAGCCGCAGCTAGAGGTGCTGCTCCGGCGTTTCCATGTGATACGTTATGTAACTGTTTTAGGGCCTTCCTATTCACAGGGCTGCTATTTGTTCGATTCATTTGGTCAAGGGAGAAACTTGCCAAGACTAGGAAAGACAAGAGAATCTAGAGCTCAAAATAAAGGGGGGAGGGGGAGAACTTACGAGTGAGATCATTCCTGAACGGAGAAAAGAGAAACAGCCAGGCCAGGACTGGGTGGGTGGCTTTTATACGGGAGGTGAGTCGTCCCGATGAGCTGCGCCAAAATATTCGAAGCAGCCGCTTTTGTACGAATACTAAGAGAAAGAGAATGCGAGACATTTTATTTCAGCTTATCGCTCCTCGTTTGGCAGCCAATGGGGCGAGTTGGTCCGAGGAAGTCCCGCCAGAAACAGCGGTTGTTCGGAGGACAGCGGCGTCCAGATGTATGATAGCTGTGGGATTTTAAATGCCCATTTACAGGTAAGAAAAAAAAACAATTCTACAGTACAATCCCCTTTTTTCGCGCTAAATTCAAATCCAAAAAAATAGTTTTGATCACTTGCTTTTGGGTTGCAAGTGGGGGTTCAGCCGCTTTTCTTTTGATTTGTTGAGCCAAACGGGCGGAAGAACATTCCACCGATATTTGCTACCATATTTTCCGGAAACGAGACGCAAAGGTAGCTCATTAGCCAGCTAATTAAAAGCTAATAACCATCTGGATTTCGGTCGAAATATGAGGTAACCTGCCTAAGCTCGGCTTAACCTCCCTCTAATGGCTGCAATTATGCCGCTAGCGCCTCGAAATGTTGCACCTGTCCTGCGCCTCCCGAAAAACAAGAATATTAATCTTCCAGAATCTGCCGACAATCTACCGTAATCACGAGGGCCGCTGGTCGGACTCACGAATCTCCTCACGCCGCAAGCCGAAGAAGGCGTTTTGTCGAGATTCGCCCGCCCGCCTGCCGAGGGCGAGGAGCAAAGCCAACCGAGCCTCCTATCCCACCCAGGCGGATTTGGAGTGCGATTGCGGCCAAGAGAACTGCTGCAGTCGGCGAGCGAGGGCGAGATCCATGTTCCACGAGAGGGAACAGCACTCTCCAACTCCCTATGACAACCCCCCGGCTGAGTTGGATGTCTCCTCGCTCACGCACTCCTCCTCCTATCAGGAGGCGCTCGCAGCCAATGAAGGCACGGGCTATGTGAATCCCATCTACCAGAGTCCGATCTCCTCCTACAAGAATCCGTTGTCTCCCGAGAAGCCGACAGAAATCTACCTTAGCCAGTTGGACCCAAATTTGGATCTTTTCTCCTCGTTGGATTCTAACAATCCCCAGCCTAATTCCCACCTTTCGGATGCTTCTTCAGCCGATGATGAACTCGAAGAGAATGGGAACATCCTTGACTCCTCTATGGATTCCCAACGATCGGTTAAGACCTTTGGAGATCAGCAGGCCACAGTCATTCCCGTGGAAGATAGGAGAGAAAGAAGGCGGAGGGATTTGATGCTGACTTCCTCCTCAACCATGGCGAGTTCTCTCGAGCGCTCGCTGGAGTTGGGAGCAATCCACTCCGATGGCCTCAGCGACAAAGAGAAGCAAGTCAGAGCGGTGAAGAACACTATCAAAGGCCACAGGAGAACACATTCCGTGAGTTTCTTTCAAAAACAATTTTGCAAATTCTATAAAATTCCCTTCAGGCTGAATGCGCACAAAATGAGCTCCATTCAGTCTGAAATAGCCTTCCGTGTAGAGAACCTGCCCTTTCTCTAATTTTTGGAGATTATGATGTCTTGTAAGCCAGATTATTGGCTACAAGATTGCGAAAACCACAAATCATGCAGAAAGTCGCGCCTTTTGTTTGCGAAAAACAAAGAAAAAAAACCGAACCGAAGTCAAAAAAACCGTTTCAGAACCCCCAACAACTGCTCGGGATGACGATGATGTCGATGGTAGAAGAGACCTCCTCGGAAAGCGACGATCCCGTCGATATCTAATCCGCCTGCTCTCTCTCTCTCGCCCTACTCGTGTGTGTCTCTCTCTCCCACCCAAGCCACACTCTTTCCAATTAGACTGAAATTGTACGAGATATATTTGTTGCTCAGTGATATTTTGCCGAATCTCTCAAAGCCCAATTTTATTTTATTTTTTTGAAAAAAAACCCCCCGGGGCAATTGTACTGTAATTATCGTTGTATTTGCCGGTACGATAGATAAAAATAGATTAGCCTCTTGAAGAGAATGAATCACAGCCTTCGGAGACAAAGAGCGTCTCAACTCCTTTCTCCCCGGTTTGCTGACCCCTCGGCTGTCGGCACGGAATGAATCAGTGCGACGCACCTGCATAGCCTCCATTTTCTCCACCGACTATTTCAACTTTGTATTTTCCTTCATTTTGAAGCGAAATCGATCCAAATCAAGCGCTTGGAATTTCAATTGCCAATTTTCAACATTTTTCTCACCACTTTCGCAAAAAAATCACATTTTTCTACTAATTTTAGTCACTTTTTTAATTCAAAAGCGGTTGCTTTTTTATTTATTTTTGATTACTTTGATGCAAAAAAAGAAGAAAAAATGTCAAAAACAGGCAAAACATTACGAACGTTTGACCACATTTCGCACTGTTTTTAACTAGTTTTTACTATTTTTTGCTAATTTCTTGCATCACATTTGATGTTAAATCGATTTATTAGCGGCTAAGAACATAAAAATGTAAAAATATCGTTAAAAGAGCTCGGAAGGGAATTAAATTTGATGGGAAAAACCGGCTGATAATTTTCCATAATTTTATTGTTTTTTTTCATGTTTGTTTTGTTTTTAATCGATTCAGCAAATTTTTAAATGAATTATTTACGTCCGGATGGAAAAAGATGTGCAAATAAGTGAATTCGAGAGACGTCAAGTGATTATTAGCTCTGATTAGCTGTCACTGCGCTCCAAGAGCTTCTTAGCCGCCGCTTTCAACCAATTTGATATTTTCTGACTCTTTGGGGCTCTCCTTCTGGAAAAAAAGTGCATAAAAGGAAGAAATTTAGACTCAAAATTAAGATTTAAGTTGGCTTTTTTCAGGACGATTTGTCAAAATCTTTGAGTTCTTCTATTCTCTTTTTCAGCAGATTTTTTAAATAAATGGAGATTCAAAATAGAAGATTGCGTGGGAATTTCACATAAAAAGAAGCGGCTGACCCTAAAAATTGATTCTCTCAGGGTGGTGCGCCTCACCTCACAGGCTGAATAGAACTGTGGATGTTCTTTTGTGTCTTTTTTATCAATTTTTGGCGACAATGAACGCTTTTCCATAAAATTGTGAGCAAAATTTCTCCCACTCGCTACTCACAACCCCTGACGCGGGATAGCACTCAATTAGGAGCCACCTGTCCTCCTATTTCAAGGATTTTCTCTTTTTCCTGCAGCCGATGACCCATGGGTTTATCACTTTCGAGCTAGAAAATGACCCTTTTGAGAGCAATTCTCTTCTAGTTTGGGAGGAAGGGGAGATTAGGCTAAAAATGAGTGTTCCTATTGAAATCCCCATAAAATTCTGATCTAGGAAATGCCACGAATAATCTCCCAATGCCATTCTCAAAGCCCCTAGTGATCCCTCGCTTATTTGTAGTGGATGCGTCGCATTTCCTACAATCTCTCTCTCCCTTTGTCTATCATTCGCCGGCCGATCGCCCGCCCACTTCCTTCTACCAGGCGTCCCCCCAGATGGGTTGGAATTAATCTAGTCGCCCTGTGTTTGCGCCTCCTCGGTTACTATGACGAATATCAATTAAATACTCTCTCTCTCTCTGCAATTATTTTAATCAAGGCAGGTTGATCCCCCCGACTCTTGGTGGCAACTATTTCCAGGCGCAAGTTGCTTTCGAAAAAGATCGCTTTAAGGAAAAGAGTACGAAGAAAAAGAGAATTTCCCCGGCTGTTTTGATCTTTTTTTAAAATTTCCTGGGCGAATTGCAAATAAGCCATTCGCGTGATTTCCCATTTAAAAAAATTGATTGAGATTCACCTCTAAACACTTGCTCGCTTATTCAGCAACCATTTGCTCATTTCGGGCGGTTTTGACCAAAAGCTGATTGTTTTAGACTTTTCAAGGTTTTGGGGAAAAAAATTCGATCTTTATTCCATACCGGGTCTTCTCCGTCCTTTATTCCGTACCGGGTCTCCTCCCCGTCCTTTATTCGTCTATTTCGATCACACACTTCGCTGCATTTATCAGCCAGCTCTCAATAGCTTTATATCCTTTCCCCAGCACTAAAACGGTGGGGAACAGACACTGGCTGAAGGAGTCTTTTTTCAAATATCCGGGTGGAGACTCTCATTTTGTGGTAGCGTCTTTCATTGATCGACAAGGTTGAGCTCCTCTTGTGAGTCTATAGTCATTTCCAGGGACGTTCTCTCTTTCCATTGATTGATACTGACCTTTTCGAGCCCACCGGCTGGAAACCCTTCTCTCCCTGTGCGAACGCTGAAAGGTTACCCAGGATTAGAGAGGAGCACCTTCAGATGAACAAGACATCTCCATTGACGTAGATGGCACTACATCTTGGTCCCCTTTGACGCAGCCAGGTATCTTGGGGACGCAACTTTTGTAGTCAATTCTCCTCTCCATTGACGCAGCTGGAATACAACTTGGAGACTTCTCTCCTCCCGCATCCGGCCGCTTTTGTAATCAACTTCCTAGGATAAACACACATCGTGTTGGTTGTAAATTTCAAGCTCCCAGCTGTCTTTGAGTCTTAGCCAAGGTCATCCCGAGATTTATTCACTTCCTAAGTCCATCTATTGATCGAAAGTTAAGAAGCGCACTGTCGCGAGCGTCTCTTTCGCAACCTCTGCTCTCTAGTTTCCTAAGGTCTTCAAGGCGGATCTTTTCCCCCTCTTTGTTGTCTCTTTATAGATTTCCGTTTTGTTGAAATTACGCAACTCCGCCTCTTCGCTGGCATTGATTGATCCTTTTGAGGGCTCTCTCTCTCTCTCTCTCTCTATTTTCAGCGCCTTCTGTACGATTGCAAGTCATCGACTGGTCACCCTTATCTTTAAGTAAAACAGCTAGAGCAGAGACCAGCCACGAGGATTTCTAATCGGCTCGTTGAGCTATTCACCATCCAAAAAGGATGTGCTTCCATCGAAAAAGTTCCTCGTTCTTATCCCAGATTGCTCTTTTGATCCTTCTGGCTTCCTATCTACAGTAGGCTTCCGCCCCTAAGCGCCAGCCGGGTGGGCGGAGCTACAAGAGTCAGTTATGTTCTCCCCTCCTGGTAGCGGCTTCCTCTTTACCTCCAGCTGAAAGAGATAGCCGACTTATCCTACCGACACATGTGGCTCGGCGTGATTCCATCAATGTTTCGGCTACCGCCTTTGTTCATCTAAACTATCCTGACCTTTGGATCCAAGCTGGTGGGCATTGCAATAACATTGACTCTGCGGGCCAATGGGGACAGACGCCACGCCCTCCTCTCGTTCTTCTGGCTATCACCTCCTCTCTCTCTGGTCGTCACGTTGCTTTCCTGAAGACTCATAGAAAACGGGACTACAGCAATTCTAAGAACAAAAAGAAACCACTTTTTTGAGTTTCCGCAACTTCTGCAAAGTTGTAGAGGAAAGAAACTGTCTCCTTCTTTCTCGCTTTATTCCCTGAAGCCCTATTGATCCAATTTAACAAAATTGTAGCCAGCCAGCCTCGCGCGCGATAGCCATTCTCTCTTTGAACAGACTTTTTAGAATTTTCAAGACTCCAAGAAACTCTGAAGAATGTCCTTTGCTTCAAAAGCGACGGTAAGCCAAAGCTGAGACTCTAATGGTCATTTTTCAGGCGAGCAACCAGCTCTTTTGTGCGCATCCGGCGTGTGAGAAGAAGCCAGCGATGGATATCTTCCACGCAAGGGAGCATGCAGCCATCCATGCGGCGACCGAAGACGGCAGTCCTTCCAGGTAGGTAATGGGATGAATGGGAATATTCTTTCAGCAATAACCCCGCCTACCATTGGCACTGCAGGACGTGTCCAGCTGCCTTCACGTCTTGGGATGAGACTAGACGCCACCATCAGAGTGAAGGACACTTGGTGAGTTCCTCTTTGACGATGACAGCTTTCGTTTAAGAGTGGCTTTCGGCTCTCAACATTTGATCACCCAGACTACGAAAGAGTCCTAAAAAACTGGGAGAAATGGACAAACAAAATGAGTGTAAAACCCATCTCGCCGCAAGAGTTGGCCGAGCTTGTGGCGAAGCTAGGCCCCGCAGGAAAGAAGAAATTAGATGCTCAAGTCCAAGCTATCCTTAGGAGGAAGGAATCCAACAGAAAAAAGCTTGGCGAGAGGAGTAAGTCGAGTCCCGTAGATAGAGGTTTTTAGGGGCAAAAGCGCTTCTAAAAAGGCAGCAAAACTACAAGAAGATCATCAAATCGATCGCAGAAGAACTTCTTCCGCTCAAAACTGTTGCCGCAGTTGATCCAGTCAGGGCGATGGACTTATTGGATGAAAAAAGAAAGCGTAGTGCTCGTCTGCTGCTTGAAGGTGAGTTCTCTAGTTTGATTGAATTGGTTTCAGAACTTCAACGAGGAAATTCGCCCTATTTCAAACAAAACAAGAGTGTGAAAGGTGGGTTAAAAAAGGAGAAAATATTGATATTTCCAGCTGAAGCTTCCAAAAAAGACCGACCGAAAGAGCTGGAAGAAAAGTCCTCCCCTCCAGAAGAAGCTATCCGCGAAGACCAGGACGAAAATCCGGAAGAGAGAATGGAGGACTCTCACCAAACTGAGCAGGAATCTGTTCAAGTAGATGGCCTATTTGAATTAGAAGACTTGAGAAATGAACGTAAGTTTGAGAGGGAAGATGGCAAAATGATTATAGAACGAGAAGAAGCCATTGAAGGAGTGGAGGAGGCCCTTGAAGAAGCTGGCAGCCAAGGGATGGAAGAAGAGCAAAATGGAGAGAACCGTGAGTTGACTTCATCAACCTCATTCAACTCAGTTTTAGCTCAAGTGGGAAATGAAGAAGCTGAACCCTTCCAATACCCCGGCTACCCAGAAGAAGAAGCTGCCGATTCGGCCGAATATTGGGAAAATCGGCGAAGAGAAAGAGGAGAAGAAGAAGATCCAATCGAACCATCAGGCGAGTCATTCCAGGAGGCTCCAGAGCCTGAAGGAGATGATGACGACATCATCTTCGTGGGGGTCTATAAGTCTGAAAAGGCTCCCACAAAAGGCCACATTGAAAAAGAAGAAGAGCCGGAAATAATCTATGAAGCAAAGCGAAAAGAAGAGGAGAAAGACAGCCTGAAGGAGCCTTCCCGTGGAGCTTCCAAAGGAGTCCAATACTCCGCTGAAGCTTCAGACGACCCGGCGGAGGAGATAGAGCTCTTCTATTCAAGATCCGAATCGAGCAGGAGCAGCCAGAAAGAAGTTTCTCCAGCTGGGATCGCCCTCTCGCTTTTGGACAGTTGCTTGGTCTCGATTGTAAGCAACGCCGAACCGGAGACGTCCAGGATTGAGCGACTCGGATTGGCGCATAGCTCCAAAGACTCCGATAGGCCAAACGCTTATTTGGAGAATTTGCTCCATTTGGTCGGCACCGACGACGAGGCACAGACAATTTCCCTACCAGAAGTTGAGGATCCAAAGATTGCGGCTCTCCTCAAAAATGGGGCCTTCAACTCCGTCGAGCTCGACATCGCTTCATTCTTAGCCTCCAATGGAAGAAAAGCACACACAGCTCCTTCCACTCCCACCGGGCTGGAAGTCTTCAAAAAGCCCCGCCTTCCCAGAAGAAAACCTCACACCAGACCAACAAGTAAGAGACTCAAATAATCGAAATAATTTTTATATTCTTCAGCTGCTCGTGAAGCCAAGAAGTCTCTGCTGTTTGGAGTCGACACGCTGCTTGGAAAGCCTTCAGAAGAGCCGACGAGGATCCGGACATCTCAAGGGACACTCGCTGAGGTCTTGGTCATCCATGGAGAGGAGCTGGATGGAAGAAAGAAGAGATCAGGAGCCAGGAAGAGAGCCTCGAATCGACACGAAGAATCCGCCACTCTAGACAACCAACCAGCCGATTCGGACTATCTGCCGAAAGAAGAAGCCACCCCTCCCCCTAGGAAGAAGAGGGCTTATACTCGAAGGCAAGCCCCAGCTAGAAGACACCGCGCATCAACAGGAGATGACCAATCTTTGAAGGATCGCCAGATCGCTTTGGAGATATTTAGGGAAGAAGAAGGTGAGTTGAAGAAAGGTCTTGATAAAATCATTTTTCAGGTGGAAGAAGGATCAAAAGAAACTGCGTGGAGGAGACGAACAACAAAATGGCGGCGATGGTGGACGAACCTGGGGAAGATCGTCCAAAGAGACGAAGAGGCAGAGGAGGCTGGAGAGGAAGACCGAGGACGAAGAAGGAAGACCAGCCCGCGCCAGAACACTTCGAGGATATCGCTCGAGAACAAGAAGCCGAATTGTCCGAATTCGCCCGGAGTCTGGCTAGGAGCAAGAGCAAATCCACCGTAGCCCCTGAGAACTCGTTCGATA
Source organism: Oscheius sp. JU1382 (assembly GCA_932521405.1). Classification (NCBI taxonomy): domain Eukaryota; kingdom Metazoa; phylum Nematoda; class Chromadorea; order Rhabditida; family Rhabditidae; genus Oscheius; species Oscheius sp. JU1382. The sequence goes on from OW051475.1 coordinate 9,140,967, forward strand.
GGTTTGTAGCCGAATTGGGCGAATCCGTCTCGGAGGAAAGCAGAGAGCCGACCCCTTCGACCAGCAAGAATTCAACTCGCACCTCGAAGAAATTGGCTTCCACTCTGGGCAAAGCGTGGGAGCTGTATGACCCAGAGAGGAAGAGAATCCCAATCAGCCATTACTACTCGCCAGAGCCGGAGAAAAGCAAAAAAAGAACGATGAAGGACAGCAGTGACAGCGATTAAGGTGGATGAAGTGAGTAATCTAATTCCTAGTTTTTAGATTCTTCAGCCTCTGAATTCCCTCAACTTGACCGTAATCTTGAATTATTTCCAACTTTTGGTTCCCCTTCGCGGCTTCCCTCCTCTATTTTAGCGCCAATAACCTTGATTTCTCTAAATGCCCAGCCCAAACCGGTTTATATCTTTGAACCTCTCTTTTATTTTAATTTGACTAAAAAATAATAAAAAAAACATTTTAGGGTGATGGAGCCGCCACGACTTCCTGACGGGCCTCCTCCAAGGGAGATCGAGAAGCAAGAAGGTTGGTTTGAGTTTTGGCCAAAAATAACAATTTAGATGAGATTCCTGGACTTACGGAAGAGGAATTTCTGGCTGAGGAGCAACAGAAGGCAAAGGAGGCCTTCCTCTCTCCTTCTCGAGTCAAAGAAGATGGTATCTGATGATGATGCGGGTGATGAGAATCCTAACGCCAACAGTGAGTGCCTTTGCTTTGTTATTTTAATAAAGATTGCTCCTTGTTTTTGTTTCAAATAGCCCGGGCGATTCTCGCTTTGCTACTTTTCTTGCTTTCCTTGATCGGCTAATCCATTGTTTAAGATTTTGGAAGAAACCCCTAGCGAAAGATGACTCCCATGGTGAGTTCGGTAGCTTTTTAGCCATTATTCAAGAGATTTCAGGAAGAGAAACCATCTGGAGAGGGGCCTATCGAGGCCAAGAATGAGGAGCTGTCAGCCTCTCCTTCTCCAATAAATCAAGGGGAGGTAAATAAAGGGGGGAATATCTCTTGTAATTATTGCACTAGATTTCTCCTTCGCCGAAGACTTCTCCTCTTAAGACGAACTTCGATGAAGAGGACGAGGAGATTGAGGTAGCCAATCTAGCCGCAACCTAGAAAGCCTTTTCCAGGTGGTCTCATCTTCTCCAACTCCAGTTGAGAGCCCAACTCCGGAGCTCCTGGATGAAGTTGCAGCTGGCCCTCTGCACATCTTGGCTAATGCTGTCACCATCGCCGAGGAGGAGACAAAGTTTCCAGTCGAGGTTAGTCCTCGCTTCTCTCTCAGAGGATCTCTCTTTTTCAGATTGATCCCTCCTCTCCTCAGCCGACTTCTGCTCAAGCTCTTGGAGAGCCATCCGCCAAGAAGCCCAAGAAGGAGGAGTAAGCTTACGGCTGCCCCAAGGGCACACCACCTCCCTCTCTCTCTTTCCCTTTTTCTATTGGTAATCATTAAATTGTTCTCCCCCCTGTTCTTAAATATGAGCTTAACCGTTCCAATCGGAGCTTATCTATCTCTCAAAGGTCTGTTTTTTCTTTTTTATCAGCCATTTAGGAATCCTTCGATTAAATGAGAACTTCAGAACAGCACCTTCTGGTGAGTTTTATTCTCCTATCCTCAGCAACTTTCAGAATTCTGTGAAGAATCTTCCTCAGAAGAGCCTTCGCTCCGGAAAGAGTTACAAAGGGACTTCAAGCTGGGCCACCTACGACAGTGAGTCTTTTAACATTAAAAAAACAGTTTGAATTTAAGTCAAATCGATGAGGGAGAGCGAGAAAGAGTCGCCCTACATTATTATCAAAGGAGGGCGGACTTTCCCCTCCCAGGTAGGACAATTTTTAGATTATATGGTGGCCATTTTTAGAGCTATAAAGCTAAAAAAATAAGAAAAGAAAATAAGAAGACTAAACAAAAAAAGCCAGTGGTTGGTTCTATTCATTTTCGGGGATCGCGGTATTATTCCCAGCCGAAGAGGTTGACGACCGGCCGCTGCCCTCGAATGCCCTCTTCTTCTTCTGAGGAAGAAGATGATGAGGAACGGGAGGAAGAAGGAGAGGAGGAAGGAAAGGATGAAGAAGAAAAAGAGGAAGAAAAAACCCAGAAAAAAGTATTTTTCTCTTTTTTGTTGGCATCCTTTCAAGAACGAGTCTTCTTCGTCCAAAAAGGAGGAATCTTCCTCAGATGAAGAAGCAGCATTTCAACAGGTTTGTCTTTCTCTTTAGGATTACAATATCGTTTTCAGAGCGTTGAAATCCAAGGAGATTCTTCTTTTGAAGAAGATCAGGTTTGTTTCTTTCTTAGATTACGCATCCTTTCAGATGGAAGAAGACGAATGAAGACTCTTTTTAAAAAGAAATATAAAATTTTTTTAAAAATATCTTCTCTTAAAATGACCCGTTTTTACGGTGCAAATCTCTTTTCCTATTCTCTCTCTTATTTTTAATTCGTGATTTAGAATTCTGGTTAGACCCGTGGACTCAATGGGAAGCTTAAAGAAGCCAACGTACGGAGAGAAGATGACTCTCCGCTCATCGACCGGGATGATGGGAAAGATGCCGGCTCGTTTCCAGGACGATGGCCAACAGAAGAAAAAGAAAAACGGACAGCCGGAAAAACCGAGGAAGAAGAAGTCCGCTGAAATAAACAAGGAGAAGAAGGTGGGCAACCTATCATAATCTATGACTTTTCAGGTCCCGAAGACTCCTAAGCCCAAGATTGGCAAGAAGAAATCCGAAGTCGAGAAGAAGACTCCAACGAAGAAGAAGGAGATCGACGCTGCCAAGGCTCCAAAGAAGACTTCTAAGCCTCTTTTCCCCATCGGTGGGTTTTCTCTACCTCTTTTTCTTCTCTAAAAACCATCTAAAAATGGCTTAATTTCAGCCGATTGATCCACTTCCTTCTATCTCTCAACGCACTTCTTTTTACACCTCCTCCCCTTCTTTCTTTCTAATAAATCTGTCGTAATCTATTCCGTGATGTTACTCGTTCCCTCGAGTTCTATCCCTCTTTCTCTCATTCTTTTAATTCGAGTTCAGATCACTTGAAAGACCGCCGCTAGAAGGATGGCCAACTCGGTACTTTTTCCCCTCTTTTCTCTTAAAACATTATTTAGAATAATTCTGGTTCATCGACCAATATGGCTGAGTTTTTCAATGGCAAATTGATTCGCCTGGAGTTTGGAAAAATCAAGGTCAGCACGAATTGCTTCGAGTTCAGCTCGAATAACCCCCACGGCACGATGAGGATTATGGATTGTAAGTAACTTTTTGAAAGAAGACTAATCCAACTTTTTAAGTATCCAATCTGCTGCCGAGTCTAAAGTCTCTCGGACTGAGGCCTCCTGTAGCCGCTCAACAGGCAGCGCAGCAGCAAGGTTGGCTGAGCTTTTGGCCATCCAATTGGCTGATTTGATTTTTTTAAAAGTGTGAGCAGTTAATTCAGAATTGCACGTCCCAGTTATTCCTCAAGCCGCTACTCCTCCACCAAATCCTCCTCCACGCCTACAAAAGTGGCTTTACCTTTTTGGGCTACAAAAGTGGCTTTACCTTTTTGGGCTACAAAAGTGGCTCTACCTTTTTGGGCTACTGAGTCATAGAGAGCCGCTCCGATTGACAGAGCTGCGCAGTTAATTTGAAACCGAAAATCTCCCTGCATGCTTAGGACAAAAGCGTAAGGATTGAGTGGCAATAAGTGAACTTCATAGGTATTCGACTCGCGATTCGGGAAATCCCGAGAATCCAGCCACATTTTCTTCTAAACTCGGCTAGACATCTCTAGCTGGTAGAGTTTTCGCACTTTTCGTCCATTCGGAGGACAATTAAATCGTTGTTTGTTTGTTGTGGTTGTTCCTCCATCTGTTCTCTCAGTTTTTTTACTTTGATTTGTTCAAATTGTGCATGATTTTAACCGCTTTTAGCTGAAATGGACCCAGACGACACCGAAGATGAAGTCGATTTTGAGAAGCAAGAGGAGGCTCCAAGGTGAGCCCACTTTATGGTTGTAATGTAGTCGTACAAACTTTTAAGGGAGAGAAGTGATGAAGAAAAAAGCGACGAAGACCCCGAAGAAGATTCGGCCTCTCCAAAAAATCGCTCTTGCCAAAATCGCACACCAACGCCTGGTGTTTTAATTGAGAACTTCGTCGACAACGACGGCGAGCGATCTCTAGGCAATTCAGAGAGCTCGAATAGCCTACCAAATCCATTTGATTCTCGACGCTCCAGGTCTCTATCTCCAAGACGTCACGCTTCTCCGAGAGACCTCAGCCGATCCAGGTCTCCTCTTCATCACTCCAGGTCTCGATCTCCAAGGTCTCCTCGTCGCCACAACTCTCCAATCTCTCCTCTTTCTCGCTCCAGATCTTCAAGCCCTCCTTGCCAATCTCCTAGACCTCTGCGCCCAACCCTTCGGGATCCAAGCACTCCACCTGCTAGGCCGCGTTCTACCGTAAAGTGTCCTCGATTCATGCTTCAAAAGAAGTAGACTCCCAATCAGTTCCTTCTCCCAGTAGTCGCCTTTAAGTTTCCCCTAGGGTTTTTACTTTTTTTTCTCCTTTAATACTGTTTTCTTTTAAATTTGAGTAGAATAAAGCGAGTTTTTGTATTCCCCGCTTGATTTATTCGTTTTGCAACGAGATCTATCTATCTCAATTTGATTTATCCCAATTATATTTGATTTTAGGAGAAAAACCTCGAAATGGACAGCGATTTGCCTCGAATTCAAAGCGCTGCTTCAAGGTATGTTATTTGTCTGAATATTACTGAGGTTCTTTTCTTTTAGGAGACTCCGAAGAACTGGAGTACTGAAGAACAGCTGGTCTCGAATGGAATCGCCTAGGCGCATTCGAATTCAAACTCCTGGATTTGCGCGCTTCAATTCGAGATCCAGGTCGAGTTCGCCCCAGCGTGATCCTTCTCCTCCTTCTCCTATTCGTAAATAAAAGAAACCACAGCAATCTTCGTCACTTTCAGTGGTTATGCACAGCTCTTCTGATCAAAGCAACGACAACCCTCGTTCTCCTGCTGGAGCAATTCCCGAGTGAAAATGCCTCTTTTCTTCACCTTGTTGATCCAATTTTAGGACAAAACCAATCAAAAAAGATGGAGAAAAGTCAGAGAAGAAAACCCTCCGCAATGAGGATCAGAAAGATTCTTTCTGTCGTCAAAGCAATCCTACTCCTCCTCGAACTCCTAGAAAGAAGAAGAGCCAGAATGACGAGGAAGAAGAAGAGCACATAAATTGCATCCGATTGGAGGTCGCCATTCCTCCCAAAGCTCCCCTTTCTCCTTTTCCCAAGTAGAGCCACTTTTGTAGCCCAAAAGGTAAAGCCACTTTTGTAGCCCAAAAGGTAAAGCCACTTTTGTAGCCCAAAAGGTAAAGCCACTTTTGTAGCCCAAAAAGGTAAAGCCACTTTTGTAGCCCAAAAGGTAAAGCCACTTTTGTAGCCCAAAAAGGTAAAGCCACTTTTGTAGCCCAAAAAGGTAAAGCCACTTTTGTAGCATTCAGCGTCCCTGATCTCCTCTTAAAGTCCTCCCAATAGGTTTAAATTACCCAAAAGAACTTTCTATTTTTTGCTGCCCATCTCTACTCGAAAAAACAAGTGAGATTATAGAGATTACCCTCCATAGATTTTATCAATAAATTTTATTTTTTATTTTTTAAATTCGACTTATATCTATTTTTAAGGCGAAAATATCTCATTTTTTATATTTTATTTGGCTAATTTTTTTTTTAGATAAAATGGATCGAAAAGTGGTGAAATTGATTGAAAAAAGAAGGTAGGTTGGCTTATTTCTTGAGGATTATGGTAGTTTCAGAATCCAAAATTGGCTAAGAAATCGTCGAGAGTTAAAGAAGCAAGTCTTTTGAAACATTTCTCCCAGGTTTGTCTCTTAAATTTAAGCTACTGTAACTTCTCAGGCTGGACCGGTTATTCACGGGGTGGAGACCGCAAGGGTGATTCGAGAGGCTCGCTCGATTTTGAGCCATCTCCCCGAGATTTCGTTCAAAGGAGGTCGATTTGATTTCTTCTTTTGGCCGAACGGAACTTTTCACGTGACTATCATCCCCTACCTTAACCAGCAAATGCAAATCTCCTTTGAAGAGGCTGAGGCCGCTTCGCCAGTTGCTTCCAGTCTTCCGAGCGACTTGAGCAGCCAGGAGGATGAGAGCTCCTCGAGTTCTTCAAATTCTTCTTCCCCAATCGCCCTGAGCACCAATGAAACGGGCAGAGAAGGAGTTTGGCGCCCTTTTTAGATCCCATTGAATGCCTATTTTTCGATTGGTTTCTACTTCTAATCTTGGTCTCCTTCCCCCTGTGATATCCTTTTATCAAGATTTTCAATAAATTGATAAGCTTCAGTTTTAAACAGAACATTGACTCATTTTTGTAGAAATGCGAGAAAATTCTGCGGCTTGGAGCTTCCTAATTCAATCTCGAGAGAAGAAAGTAAGTTGGCTAAAGCGGCCATGAGCCGACCTTTGCTGAACGCTGATTTTTTGTAAGTTAAATTCTCCTTTAGTAAGCTTTACTCCGCTGAAAATGATGATCGCTTTTATTTAAAAATCTTATTTTTTGCTATTAAAAATTACTCAAAAGCAGAAGATCCGAGGAAGAACTACCGACGAGAACCGAGAGTGTCATTCGAAGAAAGGAAAAACTCCCTTTGTGAGGAAAAGTCTTCAAATTAGTTACACCAATTTTATTATTAAAAATATCTGTTAACTTTTATTTTTATGTTTTTAAAGCATTCTCTCGCTTTCTGCTGTGTTCATTTCACTCGGTTATCTTTTCTATATTAAGCTGTTATCCAGCATCTATTCACAGCCAGTCTCTATTTTCTGTTTGCAGAATCAGCAAGAAATGACAGAACAACCACCAGGAGAGCAACGAAGAAAGTTTTATTAAAAAATCGACGTCTGCTATTGCTCGCGGTATCCCGCTTGAGATGAAGAATCCGAGTTGTCAGCGAAGAAAAGAATTTGAGATGTCTCTTCCGACGCAGCTTATAAAGCTTGTTAATGATTTTTGAATTTCCTTGGCGAGACCTTAATCTCCAGTCAGATGGTTTTAATTTTCCTATGTAATTCATCTCGATCCTCTCGCCAAATTGGCGCCAAAAAAGAGCGACGAGACCTTGAGAGACAGCTGTTCTTATTTCTTTCTTCCAGCCTCAGCCGTTTTTAATTTATTTTATCAGCCAGCTCTCTCAGTCGATCAATTACGCAACCCGCCGAATTGTTTATTCCATTGGGTGGTGGTCTCCTGGGTTCCATCCCCTCTCCTGTCCACCACCTGGGTCAGCTGGCTGGTTGAATCTGCAGCTGTCTCTCGTTTTTTGTGCTTTGATTTCACGCGGTTCCCTCCTCTAAAAGAGCAAGGTAGGATCAATCGGCAGATGGTCTGCTCGCATTTCCTGACTACAGGTGACTATAATTATGAATCAGCGGAACGATCTCTCTCCCAAGGCAGATCAAAAGAGCCGAAATAGCCGGTCAGAAAATTTATTCAAGGAATTCTGCTATGAAATCACAATTGTTTTGCTTAGGCAATATTGGACGCATTGATTAGAAAGATTTCCCTCTGGGTTTACAGTTGCATGAACTATTTATAGTAAACAATTGATGCTTCTGACATAACAGTTAGATAGTTTATGACGAGGCAGGGCGGGCCAGACGAGCTGACTGTCTCTACGTCAGGCAGGCTGCTCATGTCCAGCCAGAGTTTGACCTTGTCGCATAGTCCAGCCTTTTCATTATTCACTTTGATCGACTAAGCGGCCTCTTTCTTAAGAGGGAGAAAATACCGGATTTGTTTTTTCTATCTTTGAATGCTGCTGTTTCCGCTTTTTTCACTTTCCGTTTGAATTTGAATTCTTCAGCAAGAATAAGAGCCTTTCTTACAAAATGTCAGAGGAATCCCAAAACAAAAGTGATGATGTCATCCGGGTGTTACTCCTACCTTGCACTCTCTAATTGCTCGAGTAACCTGTGGGCGTCTCTCCTTCTCAAAATTATATTAGTAAACTAGCTTGCACACATTTCCTTTGTCTTTTTTTGTTCTTTTTTGAAAGAAAAAAGACAAACAAATTCACATGCATAGGATCCCTAGCTTACCCGTATGCTTAAAATTGCCGAAAAAATGTCAAACATTCAGTGAAACAGCTTCTATTATCTTCATACCTCCTTAGCAATGGTAAGTCTTTTCGTTTCCTCCTAACTAATAGTCTATTGTTTAGGAGTTCAGACCTGCTGATACTCCCGCTTCGCCAGTGCTTGAGAGCGGCGACATCCCTTATAAGGAAGTCTTGGCCCAACAGCAGGTCATTCAAGGCCGAATCAGGGCGCGAGGAGACGTTTGGGAGGATTCTCCTGCTGGAGTAGTAGCTCAGATGCCAGCTCTTTCGGGAGAAGACGCTGAGAATCGAGCCTCACATCTGCCGGAGGATTGCGGCTCTACTCCTCAGCCTACCTCCTCTCGTTGCGAAACGACAGCCAAGACTCGCCACAGCTGCCCAAGGATGCCGTCAACTTCTCCTGCAGCCAGCCAGTCTTCTCGGATCTTTCCATCCACTTCTTCGAGCCAGCAGCCAAGCCCTTTGGCCACCACTGCTTCCTCCTCTGGCCCCGTTCTCCTCTCCAGCACGAATCTTCTGATTCCGCTTCACTATTCTCCCGATGAACAGGCAGATGAAGAGAAGGCCAAGCCATTCAACTACACAATGTGAGTTTTTTCATTTATAAAACTAGATTGGAGATTTTATAGCGTGCGGAGCTGTAACCACAGGTGTGACTACATCGATTGTTGCCACCTTGCGAGGAGATTCAACTGCTCCTTTTGTAATGGCTCGCACGAGGACGACGATTGCGCGTATGAGGCAGAAATTGAAATGAGGAAGAAGATCTACATTTTGAAAGCGATCTGCCCCACGTAAGTTTTGATCCCGTACAATAATATTTGTTTTAGATGCCAAGAGAAACGTAGCAAGGAGCATAAATGCAAGGCTGGAATAAACTGCGCCTTTTGCCATTCCAGCCGGAGGACCTCTGTCTGCTGCGACTGCGAAGGGCACAAGATGTTTTTGAAGAACATCGCCAAGAAGATGAACAATAAGAGCCCATACTGCCTCCCTTCTGAGATAGCCTACACAGCTCAAACAGCGAAGTCGGCAGGTGAGAGACAAAGAATACAATTTCAAATTTTATAGTGATGCTAAGCCACAAACCGACCCAAGACTCAAGCCCAGCAAAGACGGAAGGAAGAGAATTGCTGATGCTGGAGAGGATGAGCTTCCTTTGGAGAAGAAGTCTTCAGCATCGCCAAGAAAAGTAAAAAAGGAGAAATAACTGGTAATTTTTAGGAAAAGTGTGGAAGAAGAGGTTGCCAAACCTGGAGAGATCAACTCGGTGATGGAAGCCGCTGCAAAGACTGAGGTCCAGCACTCCGCTCAATTGAAGAACAACACAAGTTGTTTCTTCTGCTCTGGGCCACACGAATCGGATTTGTGCCAAGCCGTTTGGAATCCTCAAGCCAGGAAGAAAGAATGCAACAATCGAAAAAAAGAAGGGAATGCTACAAGTAAGTTTTCAGAATCCCTTCTATAAAATTGCGATTATATTTCAGATGCTTTGAGGACTACCATTACGGCCACATTTGCAAGCATGTAGAGCCATGCAGATACTGCAATAAGGCTCATTTTACTGCGTGTTGCAGCCATTCTGCCCATCTCAATTTCCTGGCTGCCTTCAAAGCCCAGTTGGAGCAGAAAGCAAGGCTGTTTTCGAATAGCCTGGCTCCAGCAGTGCTTCCTACATCAGATGGGCTCTTAGTGACTGCCATAGCCTAAGACTCCAGTCGCAGCAACTTACTTACTTTTCCAGGCAAGACCAAGAGTACCACAAATACGCTTATCAGTATTGTTTTGACCCTCTTGGAGTTTCGGGCCTTTGCTCCTTCTGCAATGGACGCCACAAGGACGAAGACTGCGCCAATATCGAAAGCGCCCAAGAGCGGTCCGACTATTACCGGCAGAATTTTATCTGCAGGAGGTGAGACTCGCCTCGACTTGTAAGACTTCCGCCTTTAGGTGCCTTCAAATTCCTGATGGATATGACTTCAAAAACCACATCTGTCCTAAACTATTGGACTACAACTGCTGGAAATGTGGTCACAGGGAGCACACGGCGACCACTTGCAGAAACTCGCTGGAGTACACCAAACGGCTGTAAGAAGAGAAACAGATATTTGTATCAACCGACGAATCAGCCAGCCGCTCTGTGCCAGCTCTAGAGTCTTATTTCTGGATATTTTTCTTGTCTTCCTCTTTTTCTCCCAATTTGCCATTTTTCACACCGGGTTCCTCTCGCGTTTTTGGATTGATGGTAATAAACTTTTATCTATCATTTCAAATTCGATTAAAAATAGTTTTGTACACGGGTAACAGGAAGAGAGAACCGTTCTACAATTTAGCACAAATTCATCGGACATTTGAGACGATCCGTTTCGAGTAGAACAGAGAAGACACAAAACGCTGCATAAGAGACGATCATTATCACGCCGAAGGCTTTGTTCATTCTGAAACATTCTAGGTTTTAGTATTTTCTCACCTCCAATGGGAGACAAAAATAGCCAAGACGAGAACGAAGAGCATCAGGAAGAGCATCCCAACCGAGCAGAGGAGTCCCTTCGAACTAACAGAAATGGGCAGAACGGTACCATTCTTGATCGGCTCGATGATGAAATACAACAGCCAGGGGATTGGGAGGCCGACACACACATCGAAGATATTGCTTCCAACGGAGCTCGACACAGCCATATCTCCCAAGCCCTTCCTGGCGACGATGACGCTTGTAATCAGATCGGGGATGGATGTTCCAGCGGCTAGGATTGTCAGTCCAATTACCTTAAAAATCGTTAGGAAAGAGGCGAAATCCTCCTACCTCAGTGGGAATAACCAACGTCTCGCCGATTGTATTAGCCCACCAGACCATTAAATAAGAGAAGAAGGCAATCCACAGGATAGAATTGACAAAAGTGATTGGATACCATTTTTTGGAGCCCTGAAAATGAAAGAGTTGAGCTATTTGATGGGACAAACCTCTTTTCTGACGTCCGGAATCGTCACCCACATGGGAATAAGCACCGGAGCTAGGCAAACATAAGTCAAGCGCTTCATATTATCCTCCGGCCAGGTCATATCCAACGGCTTTTCTTCTTCCTCCTCCAATAATGACTTCTAAAATAGGACTCTCTCTCTCTCTTCCTTTCCATAAAAATCAACTCACAATCTCTTCTACTTGAGAAGAACGACGATCTGGAACCTTTGATGGCACTCCTAGGGGAACAGCGTGATGAGAATTCTTAGGTTGAGTCATGGGAGAGCCTCCTGTTGATCGGTAGGAATGTTCCTCTTCGCTTTCTCCTTCTGGCAGTTGCTCGAGTTGATGATGCATTAGATTCATTATTCCATTTCGGAACATGGAGCCAGAGTGGAGGATTGGAATGGACTGTCTCCGGCCGCCAAGAGACGAGCGTCTGAAAAGAATCAGTTGCTACTAGAGTAGAGCTCTCTTACCTCCTCAAGGAATTGACCCTTTCAAGACGAGTCATTTCTTCGGGTTCCTGTTCTTTATATCCATTAACTGATTGACCATTCATCGGGATTCCGTTCGGTTTCAAAGTCGTTGTTTCTTCAATAATTTCTTCTAGTTTCTCTCCAAAAATGTTGACTTTCACAAATTCCTGGGATAAATCTCAATTAAAAGGGAGCTAAAACGGCTTACTTCAATCTGGATGTTGAATTTCATGACAGTGCAATAGATGATGTAGACGCAAAATAGGGAGAGCGCTTCCCACCATTCGATCTGCTCATCGATGAAGAAATAAACCAGCATTGAGAGAGCTATCATATACACCGTCACATCTCTGTAAGGTTGGACTACTACAGCTAAAATCGTTTCTCCTACCTGAAAAGCGGCCACCAGGTGAGTTGAAGAACTGTTTTTGAAAAGAGTGTGCAACAAGCCAAAACACACAATATATTGAACGTAGCAGAGCCTAAAATTGCAATTTGATTGGAATAAACGAGAGAGAGACTCACCTACTATTGTTCCAATTCCTACATTATTCTGAGCGATAAATACTCCAATAACAGAAGTGAAAAACTCTGGAGCGGATCCTCCAGCGGCCATAAAGGTCGCACCTAAAGAATCTCTCTCTCGAAGTCAAATCTTACCGGCAACATCATCTGATATGACTAGCTTTTCGGAGAGTACGGTAAGCGAGGGAACAAAGAATTCGTCGCAAACAATGGCTAACGAAATAAACATGTAGACTAAGCCGCAGATATGAAGAATCACTGCAATTTATTCAATAGAATTGTGTCTCTAGGATTTGCTTAATAAATAGCCTACTGTAGTCATCCTATTAGAACGCCACCCACCTGCTCCTTTTTGTCTTTGTTCCTGGGTAAAGAAGTCCTTCGGAAACTGGCCGTCATCATTAACCTCAGGAGCCTCGGCGGTTGAGACATTCCTAAAAATTGCCCGCTTGATTCTTGCTCAATTGGAAAAACACTTACGGATTACAGGTTGGGAGGAGAGATCTCCAAAATGAGACATTCTCCTGACTGGCTGGGGGCAGATGATCGCCGTGTGGCCGAACGACGTCTGAAATCACAAAGACGCAGGTGACTGCGGCTAGCGAGAGAACGATTCTCCATGTACGGGTTTGAGATTTCTTCATTTTGTTAGTCTCCAGGGCATCTGAAATGATATAGATTGAGAGAGAATTGAGAAGAAGAGAGAATTGAGAAGAAGAGAGAATTGAGAAGAGGAGAGACTTCTCTTTACCTAATCTCAGTAGATTAGGCGACGGAGGTTTGTGTTCTTTTTGGAAAAAAAGAGCGCGCTCTCGGGTTCATGGTGATTGGAACAATTTTTAAATTAGTGGGAGGCAGGTCTCGAGAGAAAATTGAGAGAGAGATCTACCCCAGTAGGATTCTACGAGGTGTTTTGAAGCCAAAAAACGTGCTGGCTTTTTGCTCAAATCAACAGGCAATATATCAGAGAGAAAGGGCTTGAACTAGTGACGCAGCGAGGCTTAGTGTCGTTGAGAGTTTTCCTCATAATCCCCAATAAATTCAACCCACCCATTGAGCTCCTCCCCTGGTTTGTGGATGAAAAGTCCTAAATTTTAGGAAATTCGCCCCTTGGGGGAGAGCATAGCATAAGGAAGCGACAAAGGAAAATGCTAGATGTTTGGTTTATTTTTCTAATTGAGTCGGAATTGTTTTTGTTGGCGGCGAGAGCTCTCTTTGCTGGCAGGCAGATCGTCGTCGGGATAACGTGCTCATTTTTACGGGATTTTTTTGTGTCAACAGAGAAAAGAAGGAGCCAAAGCTCGAAAATCGCATTCAAAGCCTACAAATAATAAAGAATAAAAAGAGCAGTAAAAGACCTCCTATGAAGCAACATCTTCCGTCGACTTCCTGGCAAGCTGCCCTTTTTTGAGGACTAAAATGCCCTCGAGGAGTGGCAGATTTACTGGATTGAAAAAAGCGTTCGCCAGTCGCTTTAAATTGCCAGATTGCTAAAGACAAAAAAAGCGAGAAGCGCTTTTCTTTTGTTTTGCGTGTGACAAATGTCTCGCGCCGTCTTCTCCGCTGTGCCATAAAGTCTTTTTGACAGAATGAGTGACAATTCTGACAGAAAATATAAGTATCTTTTTAAAGATTTCTGGGAGGGAGAACTCTCGTTTTTTTTAACCGATTATCAAGGAAGAGACAAGGATTAGGGAGAGAGGAAGGAGGCTCGTTCTAGCAGAAGAAAACCACAAACATCGCTGAATTGCCGTCGAGGACAATGCCCCCTTCCGGGGTGACTCGGAGGGGAGAACTACGCGAGGAATGTTGGGGCCAATTACGGTATTACATCGTCTTTGCGAGTAAAAAATGGGAACTGGTTATGAGAAATTGATGGCTCTCTTGCACCCACAAATGGCTCCCAAATTGTTAAATATCGTCATAGAATGGCTGGGCGAACCGCCCTTTCTCTCTCAAAGACATGAATATTATATCCAACTCGTCCCTCCCGTTTTGGAGCTCCAAACCCAACTAACGTCGAGACAAGTAGACAATGGTCTGACGTTTCCTCATGTTGACAACAATCGAGACTGACCAGGGAAGGGGCCATAGGATCTGGTCTGATTTACATAACGAAGGGAGGAGAACGAGGACTACGAATTAAAACAAGAAAGAGAGTTGGATATCTCGAGCGAAAAAGCGCCGATTTGCAGTCTAGCGGAAGAAAACAATTCAATTCTCAACGGAATTCACATTTTGGCCTGTCAACAGCCAGTCGCCGTTCTGGGGTTCCCCCTCAAGAGAGATAGAAACAGCTTGTCAGTTTCTCAAAAATGTTTGTCGCCACAACGAGTAGAATTCTCAAGGAGGTTTCTAAAATAGCCATGACTTCCACAAATAAACAAGAAAGGTTCAAATTTTTGGCAATTTTAGGACAAAAAATGGCAAGAAAAGTAGTTTTCTGGTATTGAATTTGCCCTAGAAAGCATGATTTTAGGTCAAAAGCAGGCTAAAATGATAGGATAGAACTGAAAGCGGACCTCCTAGCTAAGTTTAAAAGTCGCGATCCGTTGAAAAGAGCCATAAAATGGTGAGAAAGAGGAAATATTCCTATAAAGAGACCTATAGATGTGTGCCTTGAGGACTCATTCCCTCGGGAGAATGCCTAGAGCCTATCGCATAATCATCGGAACGGGACGAGGAGCCTCTCTCACTCCTAGGCATCATCCCATTGTTGATCAGAACCGCTGCTCAAATCTAGATAAACACAGATTTTTGAAGCGTCTCTAAAACTTGGCGGCCAGCCAACACATTTGGTTGAACAATGTATCTAAGGAGAGAATAGTCATCATCAGCGGGCGTTTTCTGCGGAAAGGAAGTACACAATGCGGGTGGGCTATCAATCAAAAAGTGTGATTGCAATCTGGACATCTGCTCACAAGAGCTTAGACTCATAAAACCAGAAATCACCGCAGAGTTGAAAACAGTGCGGTGGTCACTGGAGTAGCTTCTTTCCGTTAGAAATTCAAGGAAGTGCAGCTCTGAAGACTCATTGAGCCGAAGGTTTAGTCTCCACTCTTTGTTCTTGGAAAAGCCGCGTGTGTGGGAAGTCTCTTTGAAGTAGTTCCCAATGGCGAGGGAGTGGAATTCTCGAACAAAACTTTGGAGAGTTCCCCCTCGAACCGTGAGAAATTCTCTTCTGAGAATTCTTTACGTCGGAATTGTGAGAGAACGACTAATCTGAGCCGCAGATCTGGATTAAAAATATAGAAGGAAAGAGAAAGCTCTTTTTTGCTATTTCCTTTGCCAAACACATAGAGACCCCATGCACCTTCTGAAAAGCCCTTGAGCTTCGAATTCAAAGCGATTTATGCCTCGGCCTAATCGAGTGGTTACCTAAGTGGCTTTTGGGAGATCAGAGGAGGGAGCAGCCGTTCAAATTTGAATCTGATCGAAGAGCAACCCGCGCCTGGACTATTAAGTTTTTGGCGGCGTGATTAGAGGGACCCAGAGCTCTCTCGGCCACCTCCATGTTTTGACCAAACGACAGCAGTAGAGCAGAATAATCGAAGCGCATAGTAATAAGAAAACTAAAACAAGTCGATTTTCTTCTGCCATTTTAGGGAAGAAGTCAAGAGTTCAAATTGCCGGGCTCGGAAGCTCGGCAAAATGCTCTCACATAAAATAGTAAAAACTCCCCAAAGACTAGGTTTAGACCCACAATTTCCGACAATTGCCGGCTGCCGAGAGGGCGAGCGAGAGTTCCAAAAAGGAGGCTCCTTTGTGGCGCTGTGAACTGAGGGCAGAGAGTCGCCGAAATTTGAAACCGATTACTTAGGGGCTTGCATTGTTTGTTTTTCAGCGAACAGCGCTACTTCCTATTCTGGTGTCGGCGAGATTTTTGAAGAGGTCACTCGTGAAAGTTGAAAGTGCAAAATCTTGCCTTCTCCTCCATTTTTTATTCATAGCCTTCACACGCTGACCTGGCGTGAACCCGAATTTCTCCCAATGTTTGGCTTTAATTCATGATGATTGACCATTTAATAAACAGTTTAGACGTCCAAATTAATCCCGCTTTGTCAGTCTCTTAAAAATTGCTCACTAAGTGAAGAGAGTGACGACCCAGTAAACAAATTTGACAAAAAGTGGTTTGACTCGTTGTCTCTAGCCCCGAGAGTGTAGAGGGAGGGGGAGCAACGGCACAATGTTGAATAGAAAAATCAGATTAGTAGCCCGGATTGTGTGCAAATGGCCGAGAGGACCCGATTTCCTGGAATCTCTCTCCCAGTATCGGCAGAGTAGAATGGATAATTGGTGGTGTTCGAGAGAGCGAACGGTGAGATGAGCAAGTAAAGTCTAAACAAATAAATGTGAATAAAAGTAAAATAAAGACGAATAAATTGCAGTGCAAACTGGGCTAAAAAGGAGAAACGAAAGCGAACTTTAGAATAGTCATAGGAAATCTCTCAGCGGAGATTTTCGCACTCTTTTTTGCGCGTTTGCAACAGAAGGTTTTAAAAAGGAAACATCTGTTGGAAACAATAAAAGAGGAAGCTCCCCTCTTGATCGGACTGGGCCTCCTCTTTTCGGCTGAATATTCTAACACACACAATGCCGATTCTCAGAGAAAGAGACATCCTTGTTTTTTGGTTCCTTCTTATAGTCCGAGAAAGAGAAGAACGAAGGAGCTATTGAGTCAAATTGTCAAAAATTCAATTTGGGATTGTCAAAAGAATTGAGGAAGTTGCAGTCGAGTTGATTTCGTCCAAAAAGAGAAGCAGGGGGCAATCTTATTCGAAAAATAAAGAGGCGGGCGATTAGCTTTATCTGAGATCTGCAAAGCGAATAGGATAGGGTGCCGAGTCGACCACCAAGGCTCTACTCTAGTGGCCACCACTCTAAATTTATTCCCATAGCTGCCAGAATAAAAAAAATAAGGGAGAAAACGGCCATTTGATTCGAATTTCCGTCGTTCCCAAGAACTCGTCAAAAACAGCAGCATTTTTTTGTTTTTTACTGGCTGTGAGGTTGTAAAATTATTAATCAGCCCAACGAATTGAAAACATAGGTCGCAGGGGGAGGACTGAGGAATCCAGTCAGGCAGAAGAGAGAGCTAAAACATGCTGTTGTCTCTGAGAAGGCAATAACACAACTGAAAGCAGGAAGCGAGTATGTCTCATCGTAAATTCGGCGCTTAATATTTTCGAGACAACTGGTCGAGTCATTAAATGCCTGCGAGAGAAGGCTCAGTTTAAGACCGCAAAGTGAGGATAATGGCTTGGAGGCTGTTAAATTTTTTTTCTTCGGGGCTCTCTGATTCTTGAGGCTGGCCGACTGTTCAACAGGGATCAAAAATGAAATCAATCACTGTATTTCTTGGCGAACTCTTTCAGGTCGAGAGCCATCAGAGGGGCGACCTCTTCGTCCTTCAGCTGCCAGACTTTGACATCGAAATCCTTGTAAATCTCTCGAGGAATGATTTCAACTTTTTTGAAGCCCATCTTCTCGATATTTCTGCAGCCTGTCGTACAGGTTGTGATCGCGACAGCGTAATCGATGCCTCTTTCAGTCGCCATATTCTGGAATGTATTTTTGATTGAAATTCAACCAACCTTCATTCCATGTTTAATAGTTAGATGCGCCAGTCGGCTTGCTATCTTATTCCGTTGCAGTACTGGAACAGTATAGGCTACTTGTCCAAAAATGGCTCGATCGATCCCAAGAGTATCTAGGAGACGCTTCTCTCCCCAATCCAACACATTTCCAACCAAGATTGCTGGATCTTTCGGCCCAGAATAGGCGATCTTCACTTGAGGATTTGGATCCAAATTCTCGTCTCTATATAGCATCTTCATTAGACCAATGAAACGACTTCGTTGTTGGAATTGACTGCGAAATAACTGACAGGATCGCAAGTGAGATTGTAGAGGAAGGGCCAGGCATACAGAGGGAAGGCCCCTTTGAGCCCAACTTCTTGATAGCTTGCCTCGTACTTGCTGAAATCTACAAACGAATCTACCAGCAGAGGGATATGTCGAGGCTTTGCTTCCACAATCCTTTGGTCTCCATAACGAGCCACAATATCTTCTTCTTCTGCAAGAATTACTGTAAGTTAAAGCAGATAGGAAAGAAACTAACGGATGTAGCTATGGAGATTCTCCAAAGGACGGCCTTTTGTTGAAAAGCGACCAACACTCCGAGACACAGCTTGTCGTAGCATTGGCTAATCCAAAGTACTTTGCACCGGGTTATTTCTGTTAATTTCAGTCTGTTTCAAAGGAACCTCCCAATTAACTGTGAGCGGCGATTTACAAAGCAAAAACTTCAAAAAAATGATGGAATTCTAGGAGAGTCTTTCAATAGAACTAGGGGCAAATCTTCTGGCAAAGGATTTGTCTTTGTGAGATACTCTTTCCAAGTCCTTTTTAAGGCTTTCTCAAGCTCTGGCGAGTTTCTAATCATCAAATAGCTAGAAAGAGTTAGATTATAAAGGAAAGAACTCGCCTATCAACGATGATCAGAATCTCCCAGCCTAGCGTTATCGTAATAAAAGTAGTTCAAAATCCATCTGGTAAGAAGAGAGGGAAGAATTCAAGGACTGCAATATCTACAATGGCTAAACAGTCATGAAAAAGACGAAAGAAGAGACCAATCTTTTGCATTTTAAAGCGTTTTTCTCGAATCTCAGCGGCTAGATTGAGATGTACCTAAAATATGATGAATATTTTCTCTTACTTACTGACGCTTGTCGCAGAGTTATAAAAATGACAATACTGCAGTAGAGAGAGACGATTGTGCATCCGACAACAAACCAGAAAGCAAAATGAAGGGTTCTTTCTGTCTGAGAAGAATCCTCGATCCATACCAAGTAAGAGAAGAGGCATCGAACCGAAAATTATAGCCAACTAGAGAAAAAACTGCTAAGGATTCATTACATAATGAAATTAGAAAGTTTGCTTAAAAAAGAGGTTAATTATGCAAAACAAAATTACTTACAAGAAAGCGAATGGAAAAGAGAAGACAATAAACGAGCTAAAGATGACTGCATTCACCAGAATTTTGACTATTATTAGGAGGCCATTGATCGATTTTCTGCTCGACTTTTTACCCAAAAAGGTATAAACAGTCCAAATGTGGAAGATAGAACCAGCGACGGCTAGCTAGCTCGAGATAGAAGGAATGAAGCTGAACGACTTACAGAAATCATCAAATAGAAAGCGAATGTATAGCTAAAATAATCGTCCATAGCGATATGGGCAACGAAGAATATGAGACTTGGATGTTTGTAGCTTTATGCCATCTTTAGAATAATTTATCAATCAAAACTGTTGCCGTCTTTTATTACCGAGAAGAGAGTTCAATTGGGAGTCATTCTTTTGAGAAAAGAGTTTATTAGATCTTAGATTGGATAGCTCTATCCCTCAAAAATCGTCTCAAAATCTTTCCAGAAGGCGATTTAGGAATCTCACTGATAAATTCAACCCCTCCAGTCAGCCACTTATAACTGGAGACTTTTCCCTCCACAAATTTGATGATTTCCTCTTCTGTTAGCTTTGGATTCGACTTGACTACAAATGCCTTCGGTTTCTCGCCGGTCCTTGGATCCGGCAAACCAATCACCGCAACATCCGCCACATCTGGGTGTCCATGGAGCAGATCCTCCAATTCTGCTGGGGGAACTTGTAATCCTTTCACCTTGATGAGCTCCTTTATTCGATCCACAATAAATGTCTCTCCTTTCTCATTTACATAGGCTACATCCCCTGGAAATAATGGTTTCTCATTTGATCTCCCTATCACCCGTATGAAGCCAGCCATCCTTATCAATTGTCTCTGCTGTTGCATCTGGGCGATTCAAATATCCTTTCATAACAGTCGGTCCCCTTTATCCAAATTAACAGAAAGCAGTAAAATAACCTGATACAGAGCTCTCCTCTCTCTCCTCTCGGCTGTTCTTTGCCAGTGTTAGGATCAATTATCTAAATTATTTTCTTGCTTTCTCCATATTGTCCACCTTGAGCTCAGCATTAGCCACAACGTGTCCTACTGGAATATAGTTGTCTCGTCTATCGAAAATGGAGAAATTGGAAGCCATTGATAGTTCAGTCATTCCGTAACCTGAAAATGCATTTGATCTTCCTCTCCTTACCTTGAACAAGATAGCGGATATTCTTATATCGATTGAGGAACTCTTCAGCGATTTCCTTGCTAAGCGGCGCTGCTCCAGAAAGCAATAATTGCATTGAGGATAAGTCATAGTTGGCTGCTGCAGGATGTCGAATCATCAGCAGAACGAGTGGTGGAACTACTGTCAAAATCTCTATCTAAACATTCCCCATTGAGTCTCCTAGCAGGTTAGATCAAACCTTATATTTCTCGATGCAACTGAGAAAAAGAATTGGATCGAATTTGGACATAATCACTCCTGTTGCTCCGTTAATTAGGAGCTTACAGAGAACGCCGAAGCCATAAATGTGATAGAATGGAAGCATTAACAGCATATTTTTCTCATACCAACTCCAATTCTCTCCGCCTTTTAAGTGAGGAACAGCAGTATGATTCATATATCTGGAAAATATTGAAATTGCAGTTTATCACTCACTTGACAAAAATGTCTATCATTGTTCCGAAGCTTTTGTGAGTTAAAATGACTCCTTTTGGTGACCCAGTTGTCCCGCTTGAATATGGCAAAAAAGCGATATCTTCAGAACTAAAAACCATTTTTTCTAGCTTATTTAATTGGATTTTGTCAAAGATATTGCCTTGTTTTTGTCCACTCTTCCCCTATAATAACGCCTTATCGTCTGACGTCTGACCGATAAGAAGGCTTTAATTTGAAATTCTTCGGCAATTTTGACGTAACTAACTTTCGTCGAAAAAAGACGGGAGGTCGTCCGCCCTTGAGAGCATCCGACCACACTGCAACTCCAGATGGAAGACTTTGTCCAACTGGTGGCCGAATACAGATGATTTGTCGAACAAGGGGACAGTTTTTGACAGCCTTGACAACTTTCTCCAAGTGCGGACCATCGGTGATCACTATTTTGCATTTAGAGTCGATAAATTGTCTCTCCAATTCGTCTGAAAAGTTTGAATTTAGCCTGGGGAGGGACTTACAGTCAGTGAACATGGCCGAAGCTCCACTCATTGCGGCTCCACAAGCCAAGGTAGCTAAGGCTCCTACTGAATATTCAATACAATTGGGAAGAACCTGGCAAACAACATCTTGATATCCCAGTCCGCTAGAAAAGAGCTACAATTTGGAAAACTAAACTAACTGTTTGCTCAAGAAGCTAGCCACATCAATAGATTGTTGCCTCAATTGGCCATAAGTAAGCTTTTCATCTGGATTCTCGGCATGCAGCTAAAAAGTATATTTGAAGGGTAAAGTACAGTCGGAATCATCAATCAAAGAAAGGAACTACCAATGCAATTTTGTCTGGTCGAGCCTTGGCGTGTAGCTCCAACGCGGTAAGAACTTTCTCGTGGAACAGACCATTGAAGACTTCCACCGGGGGGAAGGGAGACTTCACCACCATTCTGCAAAGAGAAGTCTAGAGATTGATAGGCTAGCCGGTTCTCTGGGCTGACCAAAGGTCAAAGGAGAAAGAAGACTCTTTTCTACTGTATCCATATGCTAGAGGATTTCAGTAGCTCAAAAGCGCAGGAAAATTAAAGAAATTGAACTGCAATAACTAATAAAATGAGGAGAGAGAGACTCTGCGCCTTAAGAAGAAGAGGAACAAAATACACTCCTCTCCAATAAACACCAAGTCATTATAGTCCATGGTCAAAGTTGATAAGAAGGGCACGTGGCTGACTTGCTGTTGGGGGTAATTTCCGCGAGAGCGCTACTGAGAGACGTAAGCAAAAGATTGCCTTGACCAAGAAACACCGTCTCCTCTCGATGGACTATGTTCTAGTCGGTTGAGAAGGATTCATTCGCTTTTAGAGGATAAACGAGGGGTAGATAGGGCAGAGCGGGTGATACTGAACAGCTCAAAGTACAATATAGCAAGGGAAGGTCATAACAAGACAGGGAACAAAAGGGAACAATATTTTGGACACTTTTTTGCACAAAAGGCTGATGTAGTCACTCTATCCTACGAGGAGTTTTTAAAGGGTTACAGTCGTTTATCAAAATAAAAGATATCTCTCCCCAGTAAGAGTTTATTAAGCAAATAAAATTAAGTAACTTTCTTCTGGAACAAGGATTCCAGATTTCCTTTCTCTGAAAATTATACAGATAAAAATATAGAAGGTATTGCTCACCTTGGTTCAAGAGATCTTTCAAGTCCTTAACGATTTCGAATCCAGGGAAGAGACTTCCATCTGGGTGAGCTATTTGAGAGTCGCTGGCTCCAGACCCTCCAGGTTTCTGGATTTTCAACTTCAACATAGCCGAAGCGACGACAACGAGCAGAGCTAGGAGGAAGAGTCGAGGAAACATTGATTTTTTTGGCTCAATCTCTTTCTCTTTTATACCATTGGATCCATCAAATTGAACTGATTGATCTGGCCCATAGTGGCCCTTCGGAATCCAATGAGCCAATACCACCAGCTGGCCAACTGGCAACAGAAATCTCTCTTGGAGGAAGTGTAGAAGCAGAAAAATGACTAATGATCAATGGACACAAGATAAGGAGTTGTGTTGCGGTCAACAAATGAGTCATCGCTTTAGAAGCATTGATTTTCGCTTCCTAGATCTTTCACGATAATTGGGCTCTAATAAGAGTAAAAAAGAGGCCCTATTCCTTGATTTTTAAACTGCTACCACCACTGTTATAGATGCTTGAACTGTGGCGCTGTAATTAAGGGCATTGGTTCTTAAACTTTCGACTTACTGATCAAAAATTGGGAGAATTTTGTTATTTTAGTGCGAGTGAGGGACAAATTCCATTGCGCACCTCGTTCCTATGGCGACTTTTGACCTCCCCAGCTGGGTTTTGATTCAAATAATCAATTAGTTTCTTATTTTTAGAAAAATGTCGGTCAAAGAAAAGGTCAAATCACATCCTGAGAAGGAAAAAAGCAAATTGAAGATGGTTCTCTTGGGCAACTCTGGAAGAGGATCCTTACTGGATTTATTGCTTTCAACCAGCCAACAAGTGAGTTTTCATTTTTACTTTTTACTCAAACCCTTCAGAAGAGATCAAATTCTCTCCAATTTTTGGAAACTTCCTTGGAAAATGAGACGATTGAGCCAAGAAGTTTCGAATTTGAGACAAAGAACAAGAAATTTACACTAATTGACGCAGTTGGACATCGCCTATTCTTGAAGAATTTGATTACCCGTAGGTCGTCTGTCCTTGAGAACACAAAAAGATACAACTCCAGGCCGCACGGAGGCAGACTGTGCCCTTTTGGTAGTCTCCTGTGCTGATTTGGAGCAGGATGGGTCAAAAGAGCAAATGACTTTCGCCAAGAACTTCGGCTGGAAACTGGTTATTGCTTGCAATGAAATGGAGTTGAAAGAAGAAGAAAAAATAGAAATAGTGTTGAAGAGATTTCAAAAAGAGCTGAAAGAAATCGGCTTTGATGACCAGGTAAGCTAATACTCGTTGATTTTCTAGTTTTTTAAAACATTTTTCAGAGCGAACAACAGGTTGTTCCAATAAGCTGCACTCTCGACCAGAACATCTCCTCCCCTTCTTTCGCTTCTCATCCTTCCCTTTTTCAAGCTCTCGACTCTCTGAACCCCTTAGATCTCTCCCAAAAGCCTCTCCGTCTACCAATCAAAGATGTCTTTAAAATTGGCGGAATTGGAACTGTTCCAATGGGAAGAATCGAGAGTGGAATCTTGAGAGAAGGAATCCAAGTCGTCTTCTCCCCTCTTCTCCAAGAAAGGACTGTAGGTCAATTGCAATGCACAAGATATGTCGGAGAAGTTGGAGAAATTGGAATGAATTTGGGATTTTGCGTTCCCAGAATGGAGACAAGAGAAATTGGTAGAGGATTTGTCTGTTCGGATGCCAAGAAACCAGCCATTTCTGTTAAGCAGATCACTGCTATGGTAACTCTTTGAGAAGCTATGGTAGTTTTCAGGTCTATGTTCTTCCTCAAGAAGTCGCCATAAGACCTGGCCGAGTTCTGGAATTATCGTGTCACACAGTCAAAATGAATTGTACAGTCCAAAGTCTTGAAAACAAGCTGAGTAGAAGGACTGGGAAACCTATTGATCTCTCTCCACGGGAGCTAAAAGGAGAAGAATTTGGGACTGTAGATTTAGTCCCAGAGTTGACGAGATCCTTCGAGAGATTTTGTGATTTTCCGGCTTTGGGACATCTATTTTTGAAAGAAGAAGGGAAATTGGTGGCAGTTGGAGTGATCCAACAGCTGGTTGAGGAAGAATTTCCCAGGATTTGGCCAGAAAATCGACTCTAACAAGAGAAGTCGCCATTTATTTCTCCCCTCCCCAACCCAGACGTTTGTTCTCAAATTTTTTGATCTGTTATTCTCTTGATAACGCTTCATTCTCTGCAATTTCTATCAAAACATGAAGTTTCTACTATTCTTTTTCTTACTTTTATTACCTCTCCAGGCCGAAGAATCCTCCTTTTTAGGCAGTTTACAGCGATCTTTAAGTCAGGGTAGGGCTGTTTTATGTATATAAATGTGAAGATTTTCAATTTTTAGTTATTAATTTATCACAAAGAGACAGAAAAATGGAGTTGGGAATGTTGAGAAGAAGCAGTGGAGCAGCTGTAGGAGGCGAGTTACTCTTTACTGTTTCTAGAGCAAAAATCAGTTAATTTTAGGCCAAATTGGTTCAATTTTTAGGTCTTGGAGCTGATATGTGGTACTACGAAGAGAACGATCAATACCCTTTACCAGTCTACTATCCGAGAGAGAAGAAAAATGATATCGGGAGCCGCTCTAGACATCAAAACATCGTTCCAATCTTGAATATCCTCGGGTTGCTATAATTTGGCTTTCATCCTATGGATCAAAGACAAGAATTTGAGCATTTATTTCGATAAAAACTCTGTAACAATAAATATAATATAGATCGCGAGGAGCAAAAAAATGTCATGGTAGGTTCAGAGAGACTGGAGCAAGCACCAAAATATATGAAGAATATTGAGCACCGGTTATATTCAGATTCGTTTTGTTAGAAGCGAGAGATAGGCACTGAGAGAAAGTTTCCATCGCCGGAAGCTTTTCCAACATCCAGATCCATTTGATTCCATTTTCCGCCGCCTTCTCCAGCTTTGAGGGAGAAGTTCCATTGGCCATCGGCATCTACTGGACCCGAATGGGGCAAACGTAGCTCACAGGGGATCAAGAAGGAGAGACCTGAAAATCATAGCTAATCTAATCATACTTTTACCAAAAATTACTGTTAAAAAATCTATTGCAGTGGTCTAGCTTTAAAATCGACAAATGTGATCACCACATTCAAAAAGCTACTGCAGTGGCATTTCCTCACCTTTTGGGCCACACATGACCAGAGGAGAGAGAAGCGTCTCTCCTTTAGATTTATCAATTGGCGGGCTATCTCCCTCCCTACAGACTTTCACATAAATTTCGTGTTTTTCTCCATCATGAATTGCTCCTTTCGGTATTCTCAGCTCCACTTTCGATACTGGACACCGTAAGACTGCGCCTTCACTCGTCACCAAAGCAGATGTCTCTTCAACTACTGTGGGCTCTTCATCCTTTAGGTCGTCAGTATTTCCATTCTCTTCCTTCGCTAAGGGAGCTGGGGAAGCTTTGGATGGCAGGGGAGAAATGGATCCATTCACTCTGAATCCAGTAGAGAGGGCTTGTTGATTCCCATTCGAAGAGAAGGAGTGCTCATCGGGTACGATTCTAGTCGGTTTGGGAGCGATTACGGGTCGAGAAGGTGCTGATGCCGATGGAATTGAGCGAGAGGTGGCATCTGCTTGGAAAATTGAAGTCCTTTCTTGTCGAGGCGAATACATCTCCGGATTAGGTGGCTGGAGAGGCAATTGGTGGCGCTGTTCTTCTCTTATCCTTTCCTCCCTCAATCTGGCCTCCTCCTTCAGCCTTACATTCGCTATCTCATTGGCTAATCGCGCATCTTGGTAAAGAGAATCGTCATTGAGCAACTGCTTCACATGATAATAGCCAGTCTTTTCTCCATTCGTTTTGATCGGACTCGTAGGCGTCCCAGACCCTGGTGGCTGATTCAACAAAGATCCACTGCCATTCACTCTTGGCGTCTCCCCAGGTCTCCTAGGGAGAGTCGTCCATCCTCTTCGTTCTGCTGCGGCAGGACCATCTGCTTGAATTACCGTAGTTCCAGATGCTAAGCCATGATCATAATCATAAATTGATCTAAAAATAGAGGGAATGAATTTTGAGGAAAGTACCTGGACATGGAGGATTGGGAGTAATCGCCGTAATCTCCTTTTAGAGAATCCATGTCGCTGTCATAATTGGCGCCTTTGGTGGATAGAGGGAAGAGAATCACCTGAAGATCAACATTATAATAACCTAAAATGATAACTCACATCTTCTAGCGGCATGTTTGGAGCAAATTCAGGCATCCACAGTCTCCTTTGTTGCAAATGGACGATTAAATCCCTCAATGCATCGAACCATCCTTCCTCGGCTGTAGCATCAACTGTGGCTGAGAGGAGATGAGCGTGGTGTTTCTTTATCTGACTGGCTTGCTCAGCCAACTTCCTGGAAGAGAGATGAGGAGTGTTGAGTTTCTTCCTAATTTCTCGGATTCTTGTCTTCCCATCGATGTCGATCAGCACAACGATCGGGGCATATCGAGCAAGTTGGAGGCGTTCGACAGATTCGATTGAGATATCCAAAATGCAATGCTTTCCGGCAGCGATGATCGCATCAACCGCCGCCAAACGGATGATTCCTCCATCGCTTTCTGGCTCAGCGAAGTGCATAGAGAAATGTTGGAGAAGTTGCTGTCTTGCCACATCGGCAAGAGGACCGAAAAGAACTATAGGACGGTGGAAGCTGGGAGTAGTCAAGGCGACTCGTTCATAGGCGGGGAATTGAATATTCCCAGAGAGCTCTGCTGGATCGGCTAGGAAGTTTTTGGGCAAAGATTTGGTCCTTCTTTGTTCGAGTTTACGGCGGAGGAGGGTTCCTCTTCCTTTTTCTGCTTGGCGGCGCTGTTCCCTCGCAAGATTCTCAGCCGTCGCCTAGAAAAAGTAATAATTTTATGAATTTCTTACCTGATTTGGAATGACTCCTTTATTATTCGGTGGGTCTCCTTTATTAGTAGCCGCCGAGTAGATCCTAGCGGCTTGCCAGAGTCCCACAGTTCCTCCAAAGAGAGTGTCAGTCACATGGAAGATGTCTCCCTCGTTAACAGTCAAATCCAGCGGTGAATTCTTTTTGTCCTTGGAGAAATGAGCCCTAAAAATGATATCTCAGAAAACAGTTGTATTTTCGTCTTTATCTAGTGCGATAATCTAGCGTGATTGGTGTCTCTCAGCTGCTCTTTTACACCACCTCACTCCAGCAAGTGGGTCAGTGAAAAAGCCGCGAACCATTTGTTAACGCGAGTGTGAGGGAACAGATTACAGCCGGGGAGATTGAGAGCAAGCCGGCGATTTGTACTGACAAGGAACAAGACGAGCAGAATGTAAAACCTACCGTATGAAGAAGTTGTCTCCCAGCTGTTGATTCCTGACTTGCTCGAATTCTTGTCTGGCATGTTCGAGTCTCAAACTGACACGATCATCCAGCGCCAACAACAACTGGACAGCAGCTTCTCGCGAGATTCCCCTCATAGACCGCCCGTTGACCTGAAATTATTTTGTTTAAATCATTAATTTCTAGCTGAATACCTCGAGGATCTTGTCGCCGCAACAGACGCCGTGCAGGGCGGCTGGCGAATCGGCTGCTACTGCGGAGACGAAGATTCCGACTTCATTTCCTCCTATCACTCGAACTCCCACCGATCCTCCGACTTTTCTAAAAGTCACAGAGCGCATTCCACTAGATTCTGGTCTAGGTGCTCCTCTATTGTAATACTCGTATTCTCCGTTTTGGATACTTCCCATTGCTAGAAGAATTGGTTGAATGAAGGAGACAAGGATCTACCTGAAGTGGCTGGACTGCTGACTCTCCTTCCATCAACTGAATCATCCCTCCACCTTGGAGAATTGATATACTCGTGGCTGGAGCGATTAGAGAGGGGAGGATGTTGAATCAAAGGGCTGGGAGAATGACGAGGAGTAGGATTGACAGAACCCAGGCGTTCGTACACAGTATTTTGGGAAGGCCAGCGAGATGTCCCTCTCCTTACGTCGCGTTGGATAACTAGGCAGAGTTTTTCTCGAGATCTGGAAAAAAAGAAGAATTCTAGCATAATTTTATAAAAACCAACCGCTCGAGCCACTTATTGACCTCTTCGAGGGTCGCTCCATCAACACTTTGTCCATTAATCCTCAGAACAGAGTCTCCCTCCTTCAATCCGGGCTCTTTCTCGGCCAACTTGGGATTTCTGATCTCTTTGATGTAGAACCGACATCCCAAGACTATCCCAAAATCGTCTTTTTTCCTCGATTTCGATAGCGTAAATTTGAGTGTTCGCTGTTCGAATTCCATCACCGGGAGGGGAACTTTCCGCTTCACAATCTGAAATTTATTCATCTGGGGGACAGGTGGAACAGACCATGTTTATTTGATCGGCGTTTTTTATGATTTCCACGGCTGTCGCGTAGTCGATGGATTCGAATGAGACTCCGTTTGCTGAGAGGATTCGATCGTTGACTCTAAAATAAGAAGATAGTAGAGAGTGAGAGAGAACACTTTGTCTCAGACTGCGTGGGGAACATTGACCCCTATGTCCGAGGAGAAGACTTGCCTCCATCATGCGCAAACTGCTCCCGGGAGGATATTTCGGGAGGCCGAGAAAAGATCCAAAGAGGGAGGGAGCTACTGAGACTTATACTAGTCAATATGAAAGGGATTTAGGCAGGCCGTTGGAGTAGATTTAAAACTTACTGTAACAATCCCTGAGCTGGTCCACTCGGCACTACGTCGCTGACCACTACTGCTGGGTCACCGGAAGTGAAGTGGGGGTTATCTCTTCCTCCAGAAACGGCGATCCCAAAGCCGAGAGTGTGGGCCTGAAAATGCTTTTTTGAGAAGAGAAAGGATATGAGGACTGATCGGCTGGGGAGCGGTATCACCTTCAAAAACCGGCCTTGGTTGGCTGTCAATTTGAGTGGAGAATCCCCCCGAATGATGGGAAAATTCTCTCTCTGGGAAAGCAACACTTTTGGCGTCAAAAAAACCGGCCACAAAAAGTAATCAGCTGCTAGAGAGAGAGAGAGTGAGGATAAGCTCTCTTTCCTGTGGTTGTGGCCTTCTCGGCTGTTGTAATCGCGACGCGCCTGTTCAAGAGGGAGAGAGACTCACAGGGTCATCTACTCTTGAGCAAAATAACGGGGCAGAAAGAGGATACTGAGTGACCGACAGGTGGAGTTGAGGGGGAGGATGTTGCGACCAGGCAGAGGGAGATTTTTTTCCCTTTGAATGAGTCAATCAGACTCTAATTACCACTGATTTCCCGGCCAAGAAAAGGCAAAGGAAAATAACAGTTTGCTAATTTAAAATCAGATTTTTCTAGCTACTCGTTTCTTAACTGTGGCCCACTGCTGAAACCAGCACTTCCCCTTCTACTTTCCTCTCAGCATTCAAATTTATGCGCCATCCCATTGTCGGAGATTTACCCTTCCTGAGTCATCCCTGTTTGCTAAAGAGAAGGAGAGGAGAAGCAGCTGGTTTATAGTTTTTTTTGGGGGGAAAAAAGCCAATTGTTATGAATTTTAGCCTGCAAATGACAAGAAAATATGTAGATAACTTTGATCCTAGGTTTGACCCCAAAGTGGAAGAGACTTACCCGATGAAGACTGACACTTAGCAACTGCCATGATGCACATCCCGGCTGCATCTAGAAACCGTGGAATGTGCTAGAAACAAAAGAAACAAACCTCGTCAGGATCTTCGCTGACTGGAGGGACAAGAACCTCGTCGTGATGGCTCGTGAGGCCCACATGCATCGGGGGAATTCCAAAGCGAGCCACGCCCACTGTCTTTCTGAAAAAATGATAATTTTCAACAGGTTCTGTAAAGAAAAGCAGATAAACAGAATCGAAAATAGAAACTCTCCACTCCCCTTCAAGCCTTATCACCAGAGATCATCAGGAGAGAAAAGGAGGAAACCACACCCCTAGGTTCTGTAAGAATTGTCGCCCGTTGAATCATCAAATACCCAGGAACCAGAATTCCCCCTTTAGTCACAATTGAATAGTTATTGGTATTCCTATCGGTAGCCTAGAGAGTAGACGGGAGATGAGCCATGACCCTCTGTATTCCCCTGAGACCACCGGGCCTCCATTAAACTTTTCCGACTGCCACTTTGACAACTATAATTAGGAAGAAAGAGAGGGGAAGCGATTGATAATTGAAAAATGCGCCAGGGGAAGAAAGGGGGAAAAGACAGCTAATGGCGGGAGAAATGGGTCCTAAAATGGAATAATTGTCCTCCATTGGACATCTTGACCTGAGAAATACATTGTTCGATAAGCGGGAGAGAGGCTCTCTGTAATGGATAAAGGAGAGGGACACCGAAACTATAGATAAGATTGGATAACTGTAGGGAGAACCAATTCAGATTTCTCCTAGAAACTACACTTTTAATCCAAAAAGCATAATAAAAATACTAAGTTGAGGTAAAAATTCAACTGGAACTTCAACAATTACTATATCCCCAGAGGGAGAATCTTTTTTTGAACCGTCTACCGCTGCCGTTTTTGAAGTCAATTCCCGAGTGTCCCCAGCCAAAAGAAGAAGTTCAAAAAAGGAAAGCCGGCGACAAAAGAAGAAGACAAATTCTAGCGGGGACATTCAATGAATCACGGAGGAGCCATAGGTCAAATAGCTAGAGGGGTCAGTTCGCACGACGAAAGTGAGCCGCAGAAGAGACAAACACTCTCGACCAAGAGAGGTGGCGGGAGGAGGGAGATTACCGCCAACAAATAAATAAATTAGCCTTCTCCTCGGAATGGAGACTGTCTGAGAAGAGGAAAAGGACTAAAACGAAAGAACGGGGTTAACGTTAACTGCCGCGCGACACCCATATGAGAGAGTGGCTCGGGAGAATAGAATTAGGTTCTCCTGTCATATCCTCCCTCCAAAATGGGCACTAGTCTTGTCTATCAGTCTCCGCTATGAATTAGGGAAGAGGGCGAGAAATTATTCACAGACGTGGCTTCTATTACAAGCGAGCGTTAGGGCAAGATAGAAAGCGAATTGGCAGGAAAATCTATTCCACTGGCTATCACTTCGTTTTTCCAAAGGTGTTGTGCTACTTTTAGCCCCTTTTGTCGATTTTTTGCGAGCGAACAGCAGAGTTTAGGCACTTATCTCAATTTCCAGTGTGCTTAGAATAATAAACAGACAAGGATCGCCTGTCTCCGTCTCAAATTTCAACGGATTTACGTGACTTGCCCTCAAAATTTGGCTATTCACTTGGGTGAGAGGCGCTACTAAATGGCTACGTAAATTGAGCTCAAACAAAAAGGAACCGGCGAAACGTGAGTGCATCGACTGGGGGCTGTTGCAATTAAATGCCCTTCTTGGGGACAAGCGACTGCTGGAAACGACACATTTAGGTTCTTTGCTTGGAGGGGAAGGTAGATACCTCGGCGGATGATAAACACTCAAAAGAGAGAGCAAGCTGGAGAGAGAGAGGGAGGGAAGAATTTCAGAATTCGACTGGACTCGCGCACTCCGCCTGCTGGCTCTCTGAAGGCGGCGCGTTCTCTCGCTGGTCAGAGGCTGGGAGAGACCACAAAAACGCGATCATCGCCACCACATTCATTAGCCGGAAACATCGGGCGGCAGGATGACTCGCAATGGGAAAGAAGACTGAAGTCTCTAAAGGTCATGGGAAGAAAACAACACAGCTTGAATTTTGGGGAGAGAAGGGTAGAAAGAGGACACAATCGGATGAACTGGACTTGGGACTGGAAACTCACAAAAAACAGTTTTTGATCGAATCAAGCTGGGGCGAGAGACCGATTTTTGGATTTTCCTTTATTATTTCAACGAAAATATCAACCAACAATAAATGAATTCTTCTCGTAAATTATATCGCAAATTCTATCAAGGCCAAACCACAAAAGAAGAAACCAAAATTAAACAAAGAAAGGCCACCGGATGAAACCGACTCATCAGTCTCCTTGTCTTGTACTAATGTGTCGACCCAGTTAGTCTCCTCCAGCCTCGGAAACAGTGATGAGAGCTGTCTAATAGGGCAGGATAATAAAAAAGCCGTGCGCGCACAGGACATAAGTAGACATAAATTTGACGCGAAAAAAGTGTTCGGGATGACCGCAAAAAGAGGAGTGAGTAGGGCCGCAGAGCTCACACACACATTCAATAAAACATTACAATGTGGTGGGGCTCTCGGAGAAAGAAAGCGAGAGAAATTTAATCATTGCCAGATCCTAGGAGAAGGAAGGAGTGTATTGTTTGGCTGTGTGTCAAAAAGCCGGCGAGGTGTGAGAAAAGAGGCGACCCTTCTCTGCCCCTAGCCCGATCTGAGGCCATCGATCGATTGCCCAAACCCCCTCCCTATGTAAAACAGCAGCAGCCAACAACCTGACCTTGACGGCCGAGAGTAGTCACCAATTCTTTCCGGTCACTCCTCCTCGCTCTCCTCTTTGTGTAATTTATAGATAAGCTTGGGTGATAAGAGGACCGAACAGCCGCCAGGAGAGAGCCTCGGGTAAATAGACTCAGAGACAGAAGGTATAATTATGGCTCAGATTGGCCTCACAGGATTAATCAGCCGGGGAAGCCGATCCCATAATGGGTGGATACGATTCTCGCACAAAATATCATTGACCTTTCCTTTTATTAATCTCCTACTGTGGGCTTACCATCTATTGCTTGAGTTCTATTGAATTCCTCTCTAATAGTTTATTAGCCCATTTTAATTTCTAAAAAGCACCCATAAAATACTAAAAATAACATATAAATAAGATAAAAATAGTCTACTCCCTTGAGTACTTGTAGTAGGAGTACTAGGAGTCGTTGGAGGTGTGTTCGGTCTACTTGTTGACTGGGTCGTTTTTGTTGTTCTCCTAGCCTTCTTGGAGGTAGTCGCAGGCTGTGTTGTTTTTGTACTAGTGGAAGGTGAAGTAGACTGAGTCGTGGAAACTACAGTGCTTCGACTAGTGCTTGGTTGACTAGGACTACTCGTCGTATTGCCAGCTTTCTGACTGGTGCTAGTAATCGGCTGGCTTGTTCCCTGACTTAAAGGGATCCTAGTTGAAGAAGAGGTGATATTCCTGGGACTGGTGGTTGTCCCAAGACTTGTCGTAACATTACTAGCAGCTGTAGTTCCTACTGTAGTAGTAGGAGCAGGGACATCGTACGTAGTGTAGGTTAGAAGACATCCTTGTCCGCTACCATTTATGGTATCGATGAAGTCCACGATGACAATTAGAAGGAAGTCTACATAAGAGAAAGTGGTTTGTGTAGTATTTCCAGGAAAAATGTATTGAAGATCTTGTGATTGATTAGAAACTTTGATCATATATCCATCGGATGGTATGCAGTTTTTAATGGTGAAGGTTAAATTGAAATTATGATCCGTTACTAGTTCAAACAGCACTTTCTGAACAGTACTGTTATAGCCATAATTGTTGGTTGCAATGAATCCAGATCGCAAATTGTAAGGAGTGTACGGATCTCCGGTGGTCACATCACGACTAAAAGAGAGCATAACATTCGTCCCATGGAAGACGAAGGTTCTTGCATACCCAGAAAGAACTTGTGAAGGGGTAAAGACATTGTCATTACTGGAAGAAGAAGATGAATTAAAAAAGTAGACTCACTTATAGAGGGCAAGAGTTGCATTGATGGCATCTGGGTCAGTTACTGGACCGCCAGAAATTATCCTCGAGACGGCTGGGATTGTCTAAAACGGTACAGTACTTAATTAATTAGCAATGAAAACTCACACCATTATGATAGTCATTCGGAACGCCCATATAATAAAGCGGTCGTCCATCTATGACTTCATTTATGACTGTGATGCAGCCAGTCTTATTATAAACAGCCGCTCCCACTTCGAAATCCGAAGGAAGGGCCCAGAAGACAGTATAATATTCTCCGCAATTAACCAAATCTAAACTAAAAAGTTAGAGAAAATATTAAAGAAATCACTGGCGAGATCATTCAGAAGAACCACTCCCATGAATTGATCAGTTTGGAGGACATATTCAATAGTTATTTGATTCGTATTCGTTGAAGTGCTGCCACTTAGCTCGGAGAAAAGTCTAATTTTAATTTCGATTTTGAAAAGAGGAGGGATTTACGAGCCGGCGAGGGTTTTATTCTCTCCAATTCCATTATATAACCAGAAATTGAGAAAATCGAAGGGCGATGTGAAGGAATTGACAACAGAAGAGATGCTGACCTGTTTACTAGCTGTGACTTCCCAACTGCTATTAGCTTGAGCATTAAAGGTTTGAATAAATTGGGCAAGTTGGCCAGGTCCGAGACTTATCTGCAAAGGTGTTGAGAAAGTAGGCACTAAAAGCTAATGATCTCCGTTTTTAAATCTCAAACTCACACGAAAGCCTCTCAATGTAATATCCAAATGTCATATTGCTAAAAAGTAAGATCCTATAAACAAATTAGACACTTATTCCTACCTACGACTGGCAGCATTGACATTAATAGTGACAATTGACCGGAACCGACTGGAAGCGGTTGGAAGGGCAGCTCTGAGTGAGAGAGAAGATTGTAACGCGATTACTTGGTCATATATCCCATCGATGAAGATAGAATCGCCTATAAATCAACAGAATTAGAACTAATTTGAAGCCCACCGAAGCCAATTTTATTGGCAGTTATGTGAAGCAGGGCAATGCTTACAGTTCCAGTGATTGATTCAATCTTAAAGGTTTGTGGAGGAAACTTGGTAGGAACGATACCATGAAGGAGCAGGTTGAATCTGGGTAAACGGGGAGGTTGCATATAGATCCTCGGCTGGGATGATCGCCACAATCCGGATCTCCCAACGTAGTATTCAAAACGCTTTGGGCTTTGGGACAATCTGATTCTAATTTTATGGAAGATTCTATAAAATCTACCGAAATAGGTCACATTTCCAGGAATTGGCTCAACGGCTGAGCTAAAACTCACAAAAAGGAGGAATAATACGGCTGGGAGCATGACAAAACGGGCAGCTTATCACTCTTCCCTGCTTCTGTTCGGAGCATTTTCATTCCGATAAGAATGACTTTTATCAGAAGCCAATTGACAGAAGAATCAGAGAGGATAATTTTGGTGGTGTCGGCTGGCTGGGAAAGCAGGCTAGAAAGATTGTGTTGAGCACTACTGTTGATTTTATGTGATGGCTGTTGGGGTAGAATTTTCGTCTATGTTGCTGTTCGCTTCTTTTTCTCTCTTCGGGCCTCACTTATCATGTTTTTCGCTTTTTTCTTCTGTAATAGCCTTTATTTATCTGCCTTTCTCTCATTTTCTCGCGTTGGGATGAAAATTCAGTCGCACACTGCCATTTTAACTTTTTCCTTACATTTTAAACACTTAAATACTAATTTAGCTGTTTTCGGACAAATTAAACCAAAATGGATATTCCCTCGACTTCTAATCCAAATTCTGCATCTGAAATGGACTTTTTCTTCCAAAAGGTCGGTTTATTCATTCATTTTCCTCAAATCAAATCCAGGTGGATACTTCTATTTTCAATGGGGACCAACCGTTGGCTGGGAGGTGTCTTGAAATTTGCTTGGAGGAAGCAAATACCTTTAATACACAGCTTTCTCTAACAGTTTCTGCCACAATTAAGCGTATTTTGTCTCTTTATCGGTAAACTTGTTCTTTTTCATTAAATTGAGGCGTTTTTAGACAATTTTTACAACCAGTTCCACTAGAAATTGGAAATAAGATAATCGAATATGTTTTGAAAAAGTGGGACTCATCTGTGGATGTAATTTGTTATGAATCTTGTGACTCTTTCGGTCTATTGCTGGATATCCATACGTCTAATTGCCATAACTGTAAAGAAAGGTTAGTTTATCATTTTTCTATTAATTTTTTTTCCAGAGAAGCTTGTTCTTTCCGAGAAAATTTGGTCCAAAATATCATCAGCAACCAGTCCACTTGTAGATCCATCTTCAAATGCATAGTAAGTCTCTCTTTCTTCCAAGTATTCATTTAATTTTCAAGGGTCTTCTATCCAAATATTATCCCTATCTAGAATTGATAGATGACTCTTTTATTAGGAAATTATATGGTCACATTGGATCTCCTTCTTTGGTAGTGGTTGTTAGCGATTTGGTTTGTACCAGTCTCTCCTCTGCAAGTTGCAACAAAGCCCTACATCTATCCCTTTTGGAAGATAGCTTAAAGGCTTCTAAAGATATCAGAACAGCTGTTATGGTAAGTATTTTTACATAGTTTTAAAGGTTTTTAAAGGATAAATTGATACCGTTCCTCATAAAACATGGATATTCTCGAGTTGTGGCTGAATTGTTAGCAAAATTAATTGAAAAAGAGTTCGAAGATTCGGCAAATGAGCTGGAGACAGTTCTTTCCCTTGTCTCTATGCTAATCAAAGAACCAGGAGCCAAAGTTTGGTCCAATTTTGTGGACAAATCTGTTCTCTCCAAGGCTATTCTTCACTCGTCTTCTCAAGTTAGACTAACAGCCTGGAATCTATTGTGCATTCATCCACGGTTATCCACTCCTTATACGAGTGACGATCTTTTCTTGATGAGGACTTATCTTTTGACATCAGCAGCTGAGCAATTTCCAGCTATTCGACACAAAATGTTGGCGGCTTTTAAGCAAGTTTTAATAAGGATAGCCGAAACAGCAGAAGCTAATATGAAAAAAGGCAAAGAAAATCTGGAATTAGTCAGGGAATATGATAAATTCTTATGGTGAGTAACTTTCTTATGTACTTAGATTACGGTATTTTCTTTCAGTGAAGTGGTGGAACAGGCTTTTGAGTCTTTGAATAATGAGAAGAAAAAGAGAGGCAATTTTAATAGGAGAATATTTTCACTCTCTATCCTTGACTACATTTATAGACAAAAGTATATTCAATCTACTGGGAAAAGTAAGTTTTTATCAATCTATTCTTTCATTTTTCAGACTCTTTCTGGAACCAATCCAAGTTACCTTCTCTTCTAACTGGTTCAAACTATCAGAAAATTCTCTCATGTCTTGATGATCCTTTTCAATTGTGCCAAATAATGGCATTTGATCTTCTAATCTCGTTTGAGGACTTCCATTTTCCTGATAAAAAGTTGAATCAGGGATTAGACGACTTACTGAATTATTCTAATGAAACAATTAGAAGTATCAGATCTCATGATGCTACGACAGCTAGTTATACATTCAAGGTAGGAGTTTTTAAAAAAAATTCAGCAACTCTTTTAGTTCTATGTCCACCACAAACCTCAAGAACTTACTAAACTTTTCACTGATTTTGTGGGTAAATTGGAAGGGTCTTTGAAAAAAGCGGAAGAAAATCTAATGGCAATTACGGAGTCTCCTCTTCATCCAACATTAGGAGTTTTGGTTGCTCTTTTACCGCAGAAAGTGCCGGCTGATGACTTTTGGAAGAGCTTTGTCCTTGAGAAATTGATTCCTCTATGCTACAAGATATCAGAACTTGTGACTCCGGCGGTTCATTCAATGGCACCAGAAGGGTATATCCCAGAGGAGGAGCTTCAGACTTTAGGTGAGTCATCTTTTTTTTTACTTTTTCTTTCAGCTGGCGGTGCACCTACCCGTCTTCTTTCTGATGCTTCCCAACTCCTTCTAGTTAGCTGTTGGAGATCTCACAAATACGTCTCCGAAATCTTTGATTGGTCAGTTCGAACTCTTTATCCGTCCATTCTCTCATCCAATGATGTTCACAAAATCGGCGAATATTTCTGGCTCCAACTGACAGAATGTCGTCATTGTGGCGCCTTTGAAAGTGCTGTAGATGGCTTCACCTATCTTTGTTCCTTTTTGTGGAAAGCTGGAGAGGAAGACCAAGATCTGCCGAAGCCTATGGATTGGTTGAAAAGAATTCTAAAGGCATTAGAAGGAGGTGAAGACTTAGATAATCTTTGTTCTACCAGAAGAAGTGCTGGAGTTCCACATCTAGTTGTGGCAATTCTTTCTACCGAACCTGGAACTGAAGCTTTAGCGCTGGCAGCCACTTCTCTTTTAGAGCAAGGCTCTAGAGAAGTGAAATACAGGGTCCACTGCTTGAATGTCTTAAAAGCTATTATCCACACGTCCTCCTTAAAGGAAAAGATCTCTTTTTTGCTGGAGGAATGCTGCCGGCTAGCAGTGGCAGGATGTTCAGCTGACTCTTGGTCAGAACGGAACTCCTCTGCTCAATTGGCAGCCGCTCTTAGGACTCACATCTTCGGAGTAACTAGGAGTAGTCAAAGGGATTTACACGTTGATGCGAAGAATAGACAAAGTGCTCATGAGTTCTTCTCACGCTTCCCTAGTCTTTATCCATTTCTTTACCATCAACTCGAAGGTGTGAGGGATGAATTCAGCGCTTATCCAACTCTCATCTTTTTAACTCATCTCTACTCAACAAATACAGTATCCCAGGTATTATCTTGATCTATTTTCCACTCTTGGTTTCAGTATCAATTAGCTCCGTTTGTGCCGCTCCTTCTTAAAACTCTTCTTTGGTGTAAAGCCGAGAAGCTGAGAAAGCTTTGTGCAGTGGCTACTGTAGCCATTTCTAGAGAAGAAGACATTAAATCTATTATTTCGTGGCTGGAGGAGAGTGGAGTTGATGGAAAAGATATCAAGCAAAACCATTTAAATGCTGCTTTACTCCTGATCCAGGCAATTTCGGTAGTTAGACCTGAATTTAATGAACGACTACTCAAAATTATTGGAAAAATGAATAATGGGAATGATAAGAGGACATGGTAGGAGGTTTACCTTAATCGTTTTATCTGATTCTAGCTGTAAATTCAACGAAGATTTACGTCAAGAAGTGAGCAACCAGCTGACAGGACGAGAAGATCTCTCAGATGTTGCCGTAACAGCCCAAATTCAAGAGGACATCTTAACCAATCATAGTCTTGTCTCTTTATTAAAAAGCGACAAATCTACAAGAATGGAGATTTACTCCTGGTTGGGAGAGGGGCTACTCGAAAGAGTGGAGATCTCCGATATGGATGACCTCTTATCCCTCGTTTTAAAGGATCTAGAAGAAAATTCCGTTGATTTTGATCGTCTTATAGCCAAAAAAGTTCTGGATAGATACTTTACATCATCGTTAAAGGGCTCCAATTTGAAAGAGATTCTAGAAAATGAGCCAAAATTAGATGGAAGACCTGAATCTGAAGCGGTTAAATGGAGTTTATTGGTGAAACTAGAAGATGGAGGAAAGGAAGAGAGATTGATCGATTGGGCTAAAAGTACTGTGGATCTAGAAGAGGACTATCCAAAGGAACGGGCGATCGAGCTATGTGTAGAGAGGTATCTAAAAGGTTCGGATCCCAATCTCGACCTTAATCCCCTCAATTTTTCAGTTAGGCATGTGGGCTACCTCAAAATCCTTTTGGAAATGTTACAAGATGAAGATGTAGAGATAAGAGAGCTGACAACTACTCTTATTTCCTCCTCAATTTTTAAGAAATCTTTTCCATTGAATCCAGAAGCTGCCCGCTATTTGCTACTGAAACTAATCCCCGAAGAAGAAGAATTGTTTAGTCGAGAGTTTCTTGACAATGAGGATGTGCTATTTGATGCTTGTTCTCCCAATATCTTCGCAGAACCGGTGCTTTTTGGTGATTTTTCTGTGATAGAGCCACTTTTGTAAAGCGTTGTTAACTCTTTTTGTTTTTGGTTCTTGTTGTTGCCTTTTTTCCTTTGCTATGTAAATAGGATTTTAAAAAATCACTTCTAATTTGTATTCATCTCCTCTTCTTCCGTTAAAAGTCGGCATTTTTCTTCCCTTCAAGCCTGTTTGATTAGATAGCTGTGGCTACTCGACTTATTCTAGCTGTCCTTCTATCCTTCTCGCAATTAGCCGGTGATTTTGATAATTTCCATGTGAAATGATAATTTAGTGGGATTGAAGGGTCAATTACCCGAGTTGAGCGATAAATGCTATCCCAGAGATCCTCACTTTTGTGAGGAAACGATAGCTGGATAAGAGATTAATCCCCCTTGTTTCTAAAAGAAGTGCAACCTTCTTTTGGAGGGAAGTGCGGTTGATGACATCCAATGAATAACAAATGACTCAAGCTTCTTTTAATTTTCAGTTGGCTGTTTAATTCCATCCTCCGTAGATGCGACTTCACTCCTCGGACTTGTAAAAGCGTCTCTTGGGAATACAAGTCCCAATATGACTCCTGTCATCCCGGCATTTCACCCGAGGACTCTACCCTGGATCGTATTTTCTGCTGTATTCAGACAGAAAATATTATTTCAGCTGCTTCGGATGATCGAATCCCATCTGGCTACAGCTCTCCTTGCACTTTTTCAGAAGATAATGGAGAAATCTGCGGACTTCAAGCCTCTCGCTGGTTAAAGACAAAAATCCAAAAATTACTGTAACTGTTTAGGTGGAGATAGGATGCCTCACAGAATAAGTGTGCCATGTTCCAGTATAAAGGCTGCGGGGGAATTCGAACAATTTTCCGTCGAATAGCAACTGTCACAACTATTGCACCAATACTTGACAAGATAAGAAAGAAGTTCTAAGCTCTTTGAATAAATAAGAAGGTCAAAGTTTGATGGGGAGAGGTATTCATCTGTGTTTACATATCAGATGACGATTATATCTCACGACTCTTTTGTTTAGAAAACTTCATTCCATCGCGTCATTCGAATCTCTTTTGTTGTCGCAGCTTTTCCAATTCATCTCTCTCTTTTTCACTGATTTGCTCAGTCAAAGGTCAGAACTCTTCCCCATGCCGAAGGGATCTCCCTCCCAAGCGGCAGGGTATTGATCATCTCAGCTGTTTCTGCCACCCGTTCTTTGCAGTTCCCTCTTTTTTAAACCTTTTTCTGCCTTTCTTCTAGAAAATCTTTCGAAAGTGAACCAAGGGTACTTGTTTT
Organism: Oscheius sp. JU1382; assembly: GCA_932521405.1. Taxonomy (NCBI): domain Eukaryota; kingdom Metazoa; phylum Nematoda; class Chromadorea; order Rhabditida; family Rhabditidae; genus Oscheius; species Oscheius sp. JU1382. The sequence goes on from OW051475.1 coordinate 9,182,136, forward strand.
GATATGAAGAAGAAGGGCAGTGTAAATGAAGGAGGCATATCAACACTAGTGGCTAGGTGTTTGCCTCAAATTGACTCCATTTTTACGCTTTGGCTTCCCTCTCTCGCTCACTTCACGCCTAGAAAGACCAATATCTGCTGCTCAAACACAGATGAAACAACGAAGAAAAATATTGGTCGAAGGGTTAAAGAAAGTGTCAGCAGATACACGTGTTTAGGGCGCTAGTATTGGTTCTATTCCGTCATAGGAACCAGTTTCACTTTGAGAGAGAGAGTCGGAAAGTTCGTTTCACAAAATGAGTCATTCACTTAAATAAAGATACACAATTGTGGCTTTGGCGTTTTTTTATTGTCAATTTAGCTGGAAAGCGAGAGGGAGCACCTGCAGCCTGAGAGTGGGGGAAATCTCATTCATTTTTCGCCGTCAGGTTATTACTTTGAACCTAAGAAGAACGGCTTCTTTTGCACATTCGCTTCTAGCGTTTTTTCCGCTTTCTTGTACAAAACTTAAGGTCATTTTTATCAAAGACTCTTATAAGCTCTTCAAGTTCTTTCCTCCTTCGAGGCAAAACACTAGTGCACAGTATTATATCTATCGAGGAGTATGCAATTACTTTCTCTCTCTCAGCCATCTTCTCACAGGTCGATCTTCGTAATTAGTTAGCCCTGACGTCATCAGGTGCCTGATTTCCTTCATTTTTTCTCTGCCAGGTTGCTTAGAGACATGGATAATTGCATTCATTCGCGCCTGATTATTCCTTTTGGAGAAACAGCTCGCTCGCAAAAAGGATTCAGTGTGACAGCAGGAATATACAGGAAATGCCTTCTCCTTCTGCCTCTTTTTGTGTGTGCTGCGGTAGAAGTGAACTGTCCCCGTTTTCAAACGTTGAGCAAACAGTTGGTCCGGTCGATAAGAACATGTGAAGCGGGAGAGTCTCCATGTGCACTGGCTAATAGGCTAACTCTAATTTATTAGCACTTTTTATCTTCTTTTTCTAGAAATTTGGGCTTATTTTCTCTAGTTTTAGGATTTTCAATGGTTCTAGGTCTAAAATAACTTGAAGACTTGTTTATTAGAACTTTATTTGCCCTAGAAGTTGTCCTTTTAGGTGAAAACCTCCTTGAAACATTTCATAATCTTGGTCTCTCTTCCCTATCGGTGCAATGCCCTGGTTGGGTGGGCAGATTTATTTCTCACTTTTTTTGGCTCTATCTCTTCCTCCCAACCAACCCTAATTTTCTGGTAATTATCGGCTTCTTTTCTTTCTTTTTAGTTTTCGCTCTGCCCATCTCCCGGGTCCAAACAAACCGGCTTCATTGTCTGCTCTTTTGCTCTGCCAATCGCTCTTGTAGCTGACCTCCGCCTCCCATTGCTGTCTGACTCACGGCCATTCCAACTGACTCCTATTATTCTTTTTTTTGAGTGTGCAACGCTTTCGAAAAGTTGACTTTTTAGGAGGATGAGTAAGAGATTGCTGTCATGATAAGTTTCTGGAGGCAGCTTAGATTTCTACTATGGAAGGCTTACTTAATCAAATGGAGGCAAAAGGTTAGTCCTAAAGCTACTAATAAATCTCCTCCAGTTCTGGCTGATTGTGGAGCTGCTTGTCCCGCTGCTCCTCTTTGCGATGCTTGCACTAATCAGAACAAGAGACTTCTCGGATCCTCGGCCTCTCTGTCACTATGACAGCAAAGGAATGATGTCCGCCGGTCTTCTGCCGTTCCTTCATTCGATGTTCTGCAGCTTGGGGAACAATTGCAACAGAGTTCCCACTACCGGTGATGACGGGTTCTATATCAACAACGGAACAGCTAAAAATGAATCAGCGTTAGTTATTTTTGAAAGGGGGATGAAGAGGTGCGAATTTCAGGATTGTCGATATTCTCTATTACGGGTCGTTGCAATTACGGGCGATTGGTGAAAATCCGGAACATTTTAATCAAACCGTGCAACAGGTTGTCAATTTGGTGGAGCTAATGGCTAAATTCAATGAAACACAGCTAGCACCTGTCAAATTAACCGAGGTAAGTGAAACAATTGAACTACCGTACTCTTGCTCTCAGCTTTTGAACTTTCCCGAACCAGCGATTGCTCTTCTTTTACAAGATCTCGGAGTGACGGAGAACATGGCCAAGGCTATAGCCAGCTCGAGTATCACAACGGCTTTTGTGACATCGATGACTCCAATGATATTTCAAATTCTGACTGGCGAATCGGAGCCTTTTCAAAACTTTACTAATTGCTTGGAGTCAAATGCGTTGTCTCTTTTCTTGGATGATCAAGTCGATTGTCCTCTGAATATGTCTCTCCTTTGTAATCCCTTCATCTTCGATAGAATATTTATATTCCCTAAAGGGTGGGTTACGATGATTGGAAGAAACTTTACAAATTTTAGAACAACTTTTACGTCGGATGATAGGAGAAGTCTCTGCGAATTTAGGCCATCGTCTGATGCTTTATTGAAATTAAGCGCTTTAAGGAGGAATTTAACCAGGGGGCCAGAGGTAAAGCAGCAAAGAATTTTTTCTATTTTATGCTAGGCGTCTAAACCCTTCACTGGCAAGATCACCTCTCTACTGGATCTGGCAAACTCGGTGAAATCCCTCTACAATTGGCTTCAACTCCAACCGATCTCTCAGCTGCCTCTCTCTAGCCTCAAATTGACAGCGAATACAACCGATTTGATCTCGGCTCTATTCTGTGGTCAAAACCCCTTTAATATCGATACGGATGGCCTTAAACCGACACCAAAAGGAGCGGAGACACCCTTCAACAAACTCAAGGATAAATTGGTTGATTTTTTGAAGAAGGTCGTCCCAGGCAAGGAGAAGAAGCACGACAAGGATTACTGCGGAAAAGTACCCGTCAGATTGGATACAAATTGCAGTCAAGTGGAGGCAGCTGTACTCTCAAAGCTTCAACCAATAATCCAGGGATATATTCTCGTTGCTCCCAGCTCACCAGCTGTTAAGAAGTTGGTCAAACGGTTGGAGGAGCCACTAAGGAATTTCGATGCCTTGAGAAGGGCTCTATTCGAATGGCCTGGAATGGCCGATGCTTTTCAAGATGCTCTTCACGCTTCCGACTTTTATCCAGCTAGTCAGGTTGGTAGTTATATTAATTCTCTAGAATCTTTAGAACGCATTGGTTTATATCAAAGACCACATCCCGATTCCTCCTTCGCGAGTCCAGCAGATTGAATTCTTTTTGGAGCATGCTTTCGCCAATTCGAGTGATCCCAATTCCATCGGAGCTGTGACTAAACAAATCGCGATGGCTTTAAATGTCTACACGAAGTGCATAGCAACTGATCGGTTCTTCCTGGTTGATTCGGAGGATGAGATGGAAACTTCGGCTGTTTGCTTGTCCGACTATGCTCAATACTATTCGGGCATTTCTTTTGTCAACCACTCCATCAATGCGACAGAATTCGATCCTTTTGTTACCTACAAGATCCGGCAGCTCCCAGACTTGGTGGATTCGACCAATGGCTTAATGGATGGGAGGAGACCATTCTCCAGAGATATGCCTTTCACTGATTTGAAGTATTTGACATATGGATTCTCCTTTATTCAAGGTAAGAGGGAGGGCAAGCTAAAAGTAGATCTAGAATCGGTTGATCATGCTTTGATCCAAGAAATAACTGGGAAAAACGTCACCGTGGGGGCTTTCGCTCAACAAGAGCCGTATCCCTGTGTGGTTCAAGACATCTTCAATGTTTCCAACTTTCTTGGGCTCTGTATTATTCTTTCCTTCATCATCCCAGCCGCTCTATTAGTCAAGAATATTGTTCTCGAAAAGGAGTTGAAGCTAAAAGAACAGATGAGAATCATGGGACTAGGAGATGTAAGTTGCTCGGGATCACTCTGTAACTCTTCTAGGCTGTTCACTGCATCTCCTGGGCGATAGCCGCTTTTGTTTTGAATTTTTTCTCAGTCCTGGCGATAAGTCTAATCCTCCGGTATGGGAAAGTCCTCCGCCATGTGGATATCTCCCTCCTGCTGGTGGTCCTCCTCCTCTTTGCTTTATCTTCCATCTCGATGTCACTCTTCGTCTCCACTTTCTTCAGCAACGCCAACATGGCTACAGCTGCCACCACCATTATCTACTTCCTTTTCTTGTTTCCTTTCCAGCTGTCGGTCAAAACAAAGAGTTCAGCCTTTTCTAAATTCACAGTGAGGCAGTCTTGGATCTATAAAAAGAGGAGTTTAGCTCATCTTCCCACAGACGGTGATCTGCTATGCTGCCAAGATGATAGCCGAATCGGATGTTTGGGCTGATGGAGCCAAATGGAAATTCATGAATAAATTGTATCTCGAAGGTTAGTTGCTCTTTTGATAACGTCTTCTCTTCAGAATATGACGTCAGCCTTGCTGAGTGTATGATTGCGTTGGCTTGTGAAACAGTCGGATTTTGGATCCTCTCCTGGTATCTGAGCGCCATCTTCCCTGGAGTTTATGGCGTCTCTCAGCCTTGGTACTTCCCTTTTACAAAGGTCTACTGGTTCCCAGCTACAGAATTCGAGAGCCAAGAAGAGAGCGATCCAGAATTTGATAAAATATATGGTAGTTTCTTCTTTCCTTCTCTTTTTAATTATTCTTTCAGCCAGCGATATGTTTGAACACGATCCAACCGACGGCAAAATGACTGTAAGAATTGCTGGATTAACCAAGGTATACGGTAATGGAACCAAGGCTGTAAGTATTCGCTGGGGCTTTAATGAGTGTCTTTCAGCTGGACGCTCTTTACATGCGCCTGTATGAATCTCAAATAACCGCCCTTCTTGGGCACAATGGAGCTGGAAAAACTACAACAATGTCAATGCTTTGTGGTCTGGTGAGTTCCTTTTTTAAAAATTTATATAGCGTAAATCTTTAATATTTAAAATAGCGTAAAATCAGCTTTTAATTACGGAGCATAAAAAAGCGTAAATATACATGTTTTTGACCTATCTCTTACCTATTTAAGCCTGCATTTTGCTTATTTTTTTAACGAGTTTCTATGCTTCTATAGATTTTCTAACATGCTGTATCGCATAAAACCCATACAAATGGGCTTATTTACGCGTAACATTTTCAAATTTTTATAATTACAGTATTCTCCCACTTCTGGAGCGGCTAGTGTTTATGGCAGAGACTTGCGCAAAGAGATGAGAAGAGTTCGCGACGTTTTAGGAGTCTGTCCTCAACAAAATGTGCTCTTCTCTTTGTAAGTTATGAATTTGTATTTCTATATATGCCTTCTAGACTGACAGTTAGAGAACAGCTCTGCTTCTTTGCAGCATTGAAGGGAACCGATCCGGGTAAACTCTACGCAGCGGCGAATGAAATCCTGGAGGCGGTCTGTCTAACAGAAAAGGCAGATTGTCTGGCTGAAACGCTTTCTGGAGGCCAAAAGAGGAGACTTTGCATTGGAATTGCATTAATTGGAGGCTCCAAATTTGTCATTCTAGGTGGGTGCTGTGGCCTTCTTTATTTGCGATTTTAGACGAACCGACGGCAGGAGTTGACGTCAACTCGAGGAAGGACATCTGGCGTCTGTTGCAGAAGAACAAAACTGGAAGGACGATCCTCCTATCCACCCATCATATGGATGAAGCCGATGTTTTATCCGATCGAGTGGCCGTCCTTTCCGAAGGACAACTGATCACCCTCGGCTCTCCCGTCTTCTTGAAGAGACGCTTCGGAGAAAGCCTTCAACTAGTCGCCTGCAAGATGGAGAAGCGTGGGGAATACAAACAATCCCAGCTAGCAGTCTTGGTGGACTCTCCCCTTAAAGGATTGATTAAAGTCCAAGATACCAATGATGACGAGGTGATCTACAGCATCCCCATTGAGACGGACTCGATTCTTCTCGAGAAGTTCTTCACTTGGTTTGAAAGCTCCCTCCAAGGTCTTCGCTATTCGGATTACGGTATCAGTGCGCCGACTCTTCAACAAATCTTCATTCGATTGGCGCCACAAAGGGAATACAACGTGCCCAAGGAATACAAAGGCTGTTGGAGTCGATTCGTCAATTTCTTCAAGAAGCGAAGGGCTGGTGTTCAAGCCGATCAGACTGCGTTGATTCCCGTCATTTCTACAACTCCTTCCACTCCCCAAGTTGGATTATCGCCTTCTAGTAGTCAAGAAACATTGGGACAGGAAAATGAATATGGTATTTTTACTTTTTTTTTTTAAAATTATTTTTTTGTTCCAGATTTCGAGCCACCACCGCCAGTTGAAGGCTTCACCAAGACGAAGGAGCATATCCAAGCCCTCCTGGCCTGTCGAGCCCAATACACAAAGAGAAACAAAAAGACCCTGCTCTTTGAGGTGATTCTCCCGGTTTGTCTTTTGCTGGCAGCGGAGATCTATGCGATTATTGCCCTTCCTTCTTCAAAACAACTGGTCACAGTTTCTCAAGCTCCCCTTCCGTTGGTCTCCCAATTGGTCAGATACAATCCGGACTCTTATGTCAAGTTAGTTTCATTATTTTTGCCTAGATATTTTTTAGCCTCTGGGATCAGAATTCGACAACATTTGCTCATGGAATTGTCGAAAGTTTGGTCACTTCGCCAGGATTTGGAACTATTTGTGCTGAAGGAGCCCCAGAAGCGTGAGTTTTTATCTTTTTAAGGACTATTTTTCGGTTTTGGAGCCAATGTCTTGGTATTAAAACCAAAAATTTTCAATCAAATTAGCCGAAAAATATCCAAAATAGTCGTTGTTTTCCCTTATTTTTACCTCTGTTGTGATTGTGAAAGTGTTGTCCATTTTAGCTACGCCGTTCTGAAGAAACTCCTAAAGAAGAGATACTCCAACTACGACGCCGTCAAAAAGTAACCGTTGTTTTCCCTTTGTTCCTCTCTCTCCTCTTTCTCCCAAAAAACTCACTTTTAGTTTCGTTGTGGCGAGTTGTAAAGACAGAGCGACTGGAGAATGGATCTGGGAAGAGCCGACAAATGTCACTTACAATGCTAATCTGACTTGTGAGTGTTCCGCCTCGAGTAGATGGAACTGCACCATGGAAGATTATCCACTTTGGAAGCAGAATATGGTCTTTTTGAATACCTCCGACCGGATTTGGGATTTTACTGGAAGGAATTTGAGTCAATTTGGAATGGATACCATCGCCACCCATAATGCATCCAGTTATGCTCCTTATTTGTAAGTTTTTTCAGTTAAACTCTTTATTTTTTCAGCATTGGCGGTTTCTCGCTTGGACATCATTCCCTGAGAGCAGCTTCTCCAAACCAAGTGAAACAAGCCCAAGATGGATGGAGGATTGCCCTTCAAGACCTGGCCAGTGCTGCTCCCCAAGTGCGACTTAATCTCTCCGGAGTGCCAGCCTCTTCCCTTCCAATCTACGACAATTTCTCTGATAATATCACTCTGACGGATGTCCTGAATGCAGTGGTTGCCAATCTAGATGTGGAGGAGAATGTCAAGCTCTGGTTTAACAATAAAGTCTGGCCGGCTTATCCTATCTACTTGAATGGATTGAGCAATGCCTTGCTGAGATTATTGGGGAAGGAAATAGGTATTCTTTTTTATAAAGGTCTTCTCAAAAAGCCTGCTTTAGATCCACAGAAACTGGGTATTCTGACGATCAACCAGCCGATGAATGAAACAGTCAATGAGGCTCTCTCAACCAATGCTGTGTGAGTTCTTTTCGAGGAGACCATATCTCTTAATTTTCAGGCAGAAGGTCATCACTTTTAGGATTATCTTGATATTAATGGTTCTTTGCACAGTTCCAGCAGGATTTACCGTTTTTTTAGGTAAGAAAAATGGGCGCTGGGGAGAACTACAACTGGGTTTTGCGCAAAAAATCTTAATTTTGTAGAGCTTTTTGCAATTTATAGCAAAAACGAATTAAAAATATATTTGTCTTCAGTGGAAGATAGAACTAGTGGAAGTCTCCATATGCAAATGGTCTCTGGGCTGGCTAAAACAACTTATTGGCTGACTGGCTATGTCTTCGATTTCTTCATCTACTTCCTTTCCTGTCTCACCATTCTGCTCATCTACGTGATCTTCGGAGTGAAGGAGTTCTGCTTCAATGGGGAGGTCTTCTTCTCCTATCTGCTCCTCTTTATTCTCTATGGGTAAGACTCTTCTCTTGAATTCTTACGAGTTTTCCAGGCTGTGTGCCATCCTGTGGGCTTATTGCCTCCAACGTCGATTCTCTGTGGCTGCTCTTTCTTTTATTTTGATCTCAATTGGCACTTTCTTCCTGGGAGCCATCTCTACTTTGACTGTTATTATTATCGAGCAGCTGATGCAGACTGATCCAACCATGGCCACTTCTCACGCCGTCTGCAGTTATGTCTTCCTCCTGTTGCCTCAATACAACCTGGGAATGGCTATTTTTAGAGGAGCTGCTGCTTATCAACTCATGCTTGTTGGCAAGCAGTTCCTAGGTCAGTTTTCTCTCTATTTAAATGGCTATTTCTTCATTTTCAGAGCAAGTCAACCGCCTAGATCTGGTGAGCCAACTTCCTATCCCGAATGAGCTCGACTGGGATATGATGGGACTCCATTGTGTGGCTCTTCTCACTCACATCTTCCTCGCTCTCCTAGTCTTGATCGTAATGGAACACGGCTCTTTTGGATTCCTCCGCAGGACAGAAAGGAAGAATGCTACAGCCTTGATGATCAATGAGAACGAAAGGAATGAAGACGAGGATGTGGCTGCTGAACGTCAAAGGGTCAACCACCTGGCTGAAGGAGAAAATCCCCTCATTGTCAAGGATTTGATCAAATGCTATTCCAAACAGCAACTGGCTGTTAAAGGAGTCTCTTTTGCGGTTGAGAGTGGCGAATGCTTTGGATTGTTAGGTAAGAGAAATATAAAATTAACTCGCTTTTTACAGGTCTCAATGGAGCAGGAAAAACAACGACATTTGGAATGTTGACTGGGAAGATTTATTCTTCTGGAGGGACTGTAACTATCAATGGAGTCACGTAAGTCATTCTAAAATCTACAGTAAAAGTTTTCAGGGTAGAACGAGGAGCCTCGGTGGCGTTTGCCCAAGTCGGATATTGTCCTCAATTCGATGCCCTAAATCCGATGCTAACAACCAAGGAGAATTTAATCTTTTTCGCAAGAATCCGAGCGATTCCCGAAGAAGCGATCGAAGAGTTGGCTGATCGTCTCCTGAAAGCGCTCCATCTTCGCCCCTATGCGGGCACTTTGACTTCCGCTTTGAGTGGAGGAAACAAGCGAAAGCTTTCAGTAGCAATTTCTTTGATTAGCCAGCCCTCTTTGATCCTTTTGGACGAGCCCAGTGCTGGAATGGATCCCGGCTCTCAACAATTCCTCTGGAGGGTCATCGAGAAGCTAAGGAAGTCTGGAAAAGCTGTGATCATGACATCTCATTCGATGGAAGAATGCGAAGCTCTTTGTACCAGGATAGCTATCATGGATCGAGGGAGAATACGCTGTTTGGGCAGTAAGCAACATCTGAAGAACAAGTTAGTTTCTTTTTTGTGGTTACCCGGGGATAAAGCCGCATTTTGAAATAGAAAATCTAAAAGGCTCTTTGATCAGCAGGGTGATTTGATTGTAATTTCCAGGTTTGGGGAAGGGTACTCCCTGACTTTGAAGCTGGTCTCATTGGAAGAGTGTGAACTAGGCAGAAGTTATGTAAAGCACGAGCTGCCAGCTGCTAGGTTAGAGGCGGTGCATTGCTCCTCTCTCTTCTACCATATTGAAAGGGGATCCATGACGATAGCTGAAATAATGAAGGCTGTAAATAAAGTAAGAGCTCAATGGGCAGGGGATTTGATCGAATTGTAGGTGAAGCAGAAGGTCCAACTGGAGGATTACTCCCTGTCACAGGCGACATTGGATGAGGTCTTCCAGTGTCTCTCTGAGAGAGATGAATCCACATCAATTGTTTCTGTTCCTTCTGTGGGTCAGCTGACGCAATCAACGAATATATCCAACGAGTGATCTTTCCGGGGCATTTCCAATTAAATACGGGTTGTTGATATTTAAACGGAGATTTCTTTCCTTTCTGTGATAGTGATCAAAGATTTCTATAAATCTATCCTTTTTTGTTCTAATGGATGACAAAAAAAACTATGTTTATTAGGTAATAGCAGAAAGGCGAATTCCTTCTCTGGTAATCACACTCTTTTGATATGGACAGACCGGTGGCAAGGCATTTGGCTCGTTTTTCAGCTCTTCTATGCTTTTTTTCTTTGTATAATTGTAGAGAAATAATCCGGGCATTCTAAAAACAAAAAAAATTGTTGCAAAAAACAAAGAAAACTCGCTCATTGCAATGTTTTTCATATCCTTTGGAAAGATCTGCAAATTGTTCAATTCCCAAGCGAATTGATGTTGTAGTAGGGTCTATTCTACAAGAAGAAAGTAGGGCATGTGCCATTTTGTTGGAAATCTGTATCGAAAGTTAATTATAACGAGTAAAGACAAACCTCCTCTGGGTAAAGTGTCTTTAAACTCTTGATTACATATTTCTGTCGATAGTGGAAGACATGTCTGCACATTTTTTCGGCAACTTCAAATGAAACATCAATTAATGGCTGCTCTCTTGGTACAAAACGAACTACTCCAACATCTACCTCCGGTTTGGGCACAAAACAAGCTCCTGTAATGGCTAGAATGCCAATAAAAAAGGGCATACCTGGGATGATAAAAGCCAGCTTGGGTTCTGTTAAATATTGAGCCATTATTGATATTCTCGAGCGTGTATCACATGCTATTGGGCTACAAATCCTTCTAGCGACTTCTAATTGAAACGTTAGTGTTAATGGCACTCTGCCGAATTTCCAGGGGCCTCTTCTATAAGACATATCTCGTAGACATCTGAAAATCGAGATAAGTCAAAGAAGAAACTCACTTAATAATTAGCGGAGTAGCAATATTAAATGGCAAATTACCGATTAAATGCAAATCCGGTGAATCTGCATACCATTCTTTTGATTTGTAACCAGCGTCTGTCCAAATTGCTCCAACATCTGTTTTTAAGATGTCTCCTTGGTGAATATGCATTCGATTATCTGCTGCTTCCGCTAAATGCTAAAATAAATTCGACATTTGGTGAATAAAATGATAACCTCTAAAGCTGGTATAAATCGTTGGTCAATCTCAACGACATCGAGTCTCGAACAGCCGGCTTCAAGAATTGCTCGAGTAATTCCTCCTGGTCCAGGCCCTATCTCACAAACGCTGTCTCCTGGCTTAATTCTAGCTGATTTTACTATCTAAACGCATAGATTGAGACTCAAAAAAACTAACCTTTCTGTTTATATTCATATCCATTATATAATTTTGTGAGAGAATCTTCTTGGCCTTTAGTCTGTACATGTGGATAAAATCTCTAAGGGCTGGTAAAGGCGGTAGACGACTATAAGGCACTGCCATTCTCTTAAAATAAAGCAGGTACGCCGTTTCCTTTGAAAGATCTGCGAATAATTGTGGTCTAGTAACCCTTAAATATGAAAAATATTTATAAAAGTTACTTATTTATTTGAAAAATGAGGGGAAACTGAGAAAATAATTAGTTAAAGCGATAAATGAGACATCACAACTATATAGGAGAGAAAACTGGGGAGAGATTGCACAAATTGTGACCGGAAGGAGACAAAAATAATGCCTTTTAGGCGTGTACCGCGGTCAGCTGCTTCTGAATAGCGTTAATAAACTCCTTATAAGCTCGGTCCAGATCGTCATTGACGATTACATGATCAAAAAGGGCAGGTTCTTTTTCTACTGAAATTATTAAATGAAAGTAAAACTTCAAAACTAACCAGCGTCCAAATCCTCCTGTGCATGGGTCAATCTCTTTTTTAATGTCTCCTCAGTTTCTGTGTTCCTTTTGCGCAACCTCTCTTCCAAAACATCAATACTGGGTGGTCGGATTAGAATATAAGTGGCTTGAATATGACTGTTTTTAATTGAGCGCACTCCTTGGAGCTCCAAGTCAAGAACACAGATTTTGCCATGTTTTCCAACATCTTCTACGGCCTTCTTGCTAAAAGTTTGATTGAAAATGACATATAGCATGACTAACCTAGTACCGTAGGTATTTCCTCCAAAATTAGCACTTTCCAAAAACTCGTTATTACTGATCATTCGATCGATTTCCTCTTTAGTCACGAACCAATAATGTTTCCCGTTTTCTTCCCCTTCTCTGGGCTTCCTTGTCGTATCTATACTTAATTATAGTTCATCAATTTAGAGAGGAGCTTACGAGATACGGAGAAGGCAAAGGCATTGGGATGTTCGGCTCTCGCCTTGTCGAAGATCGTAGACTTTCCTCCACCACTTGGTCCAGAAAGCACGATCACATTCGTGGACATCCTTGACGAACTGGCTGAAAATGAATCACTTTGCCCGTCTAGACACAAGACTTTGCAGGAGGACTGAACACAGGTGAGGATTAAAAAAACCGCACGTGTACAACTGGCGCTGTGTCTAGCACATTAAATAAGGGAGCTAGAGAGGCTCAAAGATCACTCAAATGCCTCGAGTCTTTTGCGTTTCTCAGAAGGGATGATTCAATAATCTTCTCAGAAACGGGTCTCTCATCGAAAATAAGGTATTTTTGAGAACGGTGTATACTAAGATAACGCGTGGGTGGGGGCAGATGACCAAGCGAGATGTCCGGGTCATTTGAGGGCATCCAGGTCACGAGGAGAGCATCAAATACTGCCTGCCTCCTAGGTCAAATGGCCAACATAAACATACGTTTTTCGCCGAGCTGACTCCAGAAAAACCGATAAATTTTGGCAAGAGGGAGGGGGAATATCTATGTTTTCTATCGACTAGGCCGGATTATATAGCGTGACTAGCTGATAATCTCTCAGCTTCTGACGGAGACATGCTATTAGTGAGTGAATTAATCAACGGATATCCGCTCGAAGCGTGTTAATCTGGCGGAGCTGGGCCTTTTCCATTTTTTGGGATTGATTCCACCCAAAAAACGAAATTGACTTAGTTTCCTAGCGCACAATGAGCGAAATGAATGGGAATAAAGAATTTGTTCACCCTCTTACGTGTCTTTAGCCACGTTGAGATTCGATCGCCGTGCAGATGGACAAATAGCGCAGTGAGAAAAGAAACTGCCACTTCATTTCGCTAATTTTCTTTAGCTTTTGCAAAGTTATGCAATCGCCAGCCCACGTAGAAGAAATGAAAAAAGAGACTAAGGGAGTTCCAAGTGCCATTTATCAGGGCGGGAAATCTTTCCGTTGATAACTGCTGATAAACGTGTTGCAAATCCCAAAGAAAAGAAGACAGACTAACCTGAATCGCCAGCTCCTCCTCCAGTGGAGTTCATCGTAGATCTTATAAGGAGAGCCGGGGGCCGGAAAAATAGACGGAGATTTCCAAGTGGCGGCAGTCTGGCTGAAAAACAGCTTTTTAGTTAATTTATTATGGAGAAAGAAAAGTCGAAGGAAATGACATTGAAAAGCAAAATAATTTGTTTAAAGTCAGTTTGAAAAGCAAAAATAAATCAACTTTCTTCATTTTTGGATTAATTTTGATAGAAGATTTCAACTTTACCTAAAAATTGAAAAAGAAATCAAAATGCTGAAAGTTTAAAAGAAAAAAAAAAGAAAAAAAAATGAATTTGAACTAAATTTAAAGGTCAGATACCGTATAATTTCTAAGTTGCAGCATGTTTAGCCGCCGTTATTCTAGTTAAAGTTCCACATGTACCATTAGATTTTTCCTTTTTCACTCCGTTCTTTGACCACTTTTAGCCCGAACACTTTATTGATTTACTCGCTTTAGCCACGTGGTCCTTATTCGCAGCCTTTGCTGGTCGAATTCTTCTATTTTAATACTTCTTTTTTTAGTTTCTTATGGAGGACCAGGTGGATGATACTCTAAAAAATGAAGAATATGAAAAATCAGTTACGGAATCTCTGAAAATGGCAGAGCAAGTAGCAAAAGAGATGAAAGACGCTGCCAGGATTCTTTCTCTCGATTCTGCTGATGATAAAACCTCACAAGCTCCTGTTACCCGTGAAAAAATAGTCAAAATGAGCGCTGAAGTAGTCGATTCCAATCCGTATAGTCGACTTATGGCATTAAAGAAGATGGGCGTTGTTCAGGATTATGAAAAGATCCGAGAAAAGACTGTCGTTGTCGTCGGAGTTGGAGGTAACACCTGAAAAATAAAGATTAGAAGGTGCTTTAGGAGTCGGCAGTGTTGTTGCTGAGATGCTAACCCGTTGTGGAGTTGGGAAAATCATTCTTTTCGACTACGACAAAGTCGAACTTGCTAATATGAACCGTCTTTTCTACCAACCCCATCAATCTGGATTAAGTAAGGTTGAAGCAGCTCGTGATACTCTTATTCACATCAATCCTGATGTTGAATTCGAAACTCACAACTTTAACATCACGACTATTGACAATTTTGAAGTTTTCGTCCAAAGATTGAGGCAAGAATCTCAGTTTTTTTAAAACAAGTTACATGTTGTTACAGACATGGCTCTCTTATTGGCGGTCGAGTAGACCTTGTTTTGAGTTGTGTAGACAACTATGAAGCCCGAATGACTGTCAACACAGTGAGAAAAAAAATAAAAGATACATAATTAAAACTTATCTTTAAGGCCTGTAACGAAGAAAATCAGATTTGGATGGAGTCTGGAGTAAGTGAGAATGCAGTCTCTGGCCATATTCAATACTTGGAACCTGGAAAAACTGCCTGCTTTGCTGTAAGTTCTCAAATTTTAACTAACAGAAAAATTAGTGCCTCCCACCTCTTGTTGTAGCTGAAGGAATTAGTGAGAAGACTTTGAAGAGAGAAGGTGTCTGCGCCGCTTCTCTTCCAACGACAATGGCCGTCGTGGCTGGGTTCCTAGTACAAAATGCATTAAAGTAACTAAACTAACCTATAGTTCTTCACAATAATGTTGCAGATTCCTTTTAAATTTCGGAAAAGTGTCCATGTATGTGGGCTATAACGCTTTGGTTGACTTCTTCCCTCGCGAGGAGATGTATCCCAATCCTCAATGTGACGACCGCTTCTGTCGTCAACGACAAGAGGAATACAAAAAGAGAAAAGCTGAAGAGATTATCGAAATTCCTGAAGAAGAGCCAGAACAGGCTGTTGTACACGAATCAAATGAGTTCGGAATCGGTAATTATTAGAAAAATGCGATACAATTGTTGTATGCAATTCAGAATTGGTTGATGAGTCTGCTATTGAAGAGACTAATACTTCTATTGGCACTGGAGGCCTTCGACTAGCTTATGAAGTCCCCGCTCCTTCAAAAGAAGAGCCAATTCCTGCTGAGCCAGCTAGTCAATCCAGTCTTGCTGATCTTATGGCCCAATTGAAATCGCTCTAAGCCTTTTATTGTCGCTTGCAACAAATCTTTCCTGTCTGTGAGTATTCTGAATTGTGATGACCAAATTTTTATTATACTTTGCATAAATTACTTTCCTACCCGTATATAAAACGATATTTTACATGATTATAGGTCATATTTTGATGGCTGACCAAGACGGATCTCTTGAGACTCAACCCTCATGCACAGATACTCGCCCAGAATTGTACAAACTGTGATAGAGACAATTTGAAGAATCCACCAGCTAAATTGCAACGGAATTGAGCCCGTACCGGCGAATGTAAACCTAAAAGCAAATGCTAAGAGCCAAATAACTTACGCTAAATGAATTCCGTGGATAGTGCAAGCAAAATCTAGACACTGCTTAGCCCTTTGAACAATTACAGACAGTGCAAAGGCACAAAAAACACTGGCAATTAGTTGGGCAACGATTCCACTTCTAGAAACCTATAAGTAATATAAAAATAGACATAAAATGAGATATAACTAACCTGGAGAACAAAAATTGTTGATAAATTAGGTTCATAGCCGAAAATGGTCGCAAACAAAAGGAGAAAAGATGCCTCTATCGAATAGAAGATTGATTGCATTGCCACCATTTGGCTCACTAAAAGAACTGGATCCCAAACGAAGACTCTGAATGAGCTCATTCTCTGAAAAAACAATAAGTGAACGATTTCTACTCATTAAAGGTTAATTTCAGACATGATTTTTAACTTTTCTTTGATAACAATGAAGCGCGTCTCTTTGTCAATTTGATGGATGCGGATGTGGCAAATCGATAGGAGGAAAATACCTCTTCACAGAGGTCTGTGGTAATTGTTTTGACTTTTTATCCCCTTCGCGCCTTTTTTGCTAGTTTCAGATAATTTAGTGGGTATACCTTTAGTTAAGCAAGATAATAAGTAGGGGAACATTTATTTATGGCTTGCTTTATACATACACCGCATGTTTCTTGTCACGTTGTGGTCTGTTAAACGACAACAACGTGAACAAAGTTATCGGGATAGCCTAAACTCTCAGCTAGGTAGGTAATGGGAGTATCTAGCGGCAGTCCAATACCGTGCGACACGACTTGTCGAGTGGAAAGATCCATATCGGGAAAGACTTGCGAGAGGGCTTCTTTCAGGGTGGTTTGCTCTCCTGTGGCTGTTAGCGGCTTTAATGGTTGCTGCAATTAATTCTCTTTTTAAGAAGGGGAGAGGGGAGCTACCTGTTTGAAGGGTTTTCCTTGCTCGTAGAATCGCAGGGGGCAATATTGGAATGGCTTTCCATCTGTATATTCCATCAATCGCTTGTTTATCGACCAAAACTCGTCGAATTTATCTAAGGGAGCTCTTTATTTTTAGTTCTTTTTAGAACTTACAATGACTAATGCCATTCCAGAGCTGTTCATGATCTGCAGCTGACATAGATGACATCAATTCGCCCCTTCTCTTTAAATAATCAGCTTCCTTGATTGCTTGAAGAAACATTGACTTTAGTACGTCCCTTTGGATGATTCCAGCCTCCTCGGGTCGTTTATTCCTAGAAAAAAGGGCGAATATCTTCAAAAAAAGGTTGATCAAACCTTAAAGAAAGCTGAAAAATGTCCCCTTCGGCGCCTTTATACAAGTCGTAGAGAATTCCTATATGATAATAGGTTTTCACAGGCTGGCCGTTACATTCCAACACCAGGTTCGCAGGATCTAATGGTAAAATCTCGTCATAGTTGGCAAAATATTGAGTAACCTGGAAGAATTGGGATAAAATTAGAGATGGAAAGAGTCAACTCTATGTAAATGAAGACCAAAATAGGAGCATCTAGGCATCATCATATAGAATGGACGGGTTCCATCGTCGCCATCTCGTTCTAACTTGATTTCAACAGGAACATGCGCTTCCCAAACCTTCCTTGCTACTTCATAATCGTGTGGCATAGCTTAGAGTCGTTCAATAAGCCTTAAAATCAACTGATTTATTATGGGAAGCGATCGGCAAATGGTCGGATGCGCTTTTAATGTGACGTTTTAACGCAGAATTTTGCAATCGTGTGGACGTCGCGCATATTTTTGCACTCACGGGGTTCGGTATATCTTTAACGCGTTTCTAAGAGATTAAAAAAACTCTGCATTTCGAGAATTCATCGGCGAAGGGAGAATTTGCTGGAAAAGCTCAATAAAAGAAAGGTCTGATTGATGAAATGATGAGCAACGAGATGGTGGGTTACTGGTATATTTATTGTTTTTTTTGTTTAAATTTAGGTTGAAAGAATATGTGAAGAGGTGGATATCTACTCGGATGTGAGTTTTTCATCTTATTTAGGGGATAATTTCTTTCAATTTTTTTCAATGATTCTTAGATTTAAACTTTTCAGGAGCCTAATCCTCTTCGAGAAGGCCTTCGTGCTGCTTATAACCGATTCAGCCCTAAAATATGCAACATCCTTCCTTACCATTCAGCATATGTCCCAATGCAGGAAAGGTATAATCTTACTGTAAATTAATCTTTTTTTAGAGTTTTATGCGAATCCGTTGAGCATTACGCCAGACGTGCCGATGAGCGTCTATTGGGCGATGAGGATGCATCCTCCGTCGAGGCTGGGAATGGATATGAACCAGAAGTTTTTGATTCAATACTACACGGAAACAGAGGAGATTCCACTGAATTTTATTACGGCTGTCCAAGAGTTTAGCGTCCAAGATCCTTATTGGCAGGAAGATGTGAAGATTTTTGATGTAAGAGCGGAGCAAGAGTTGGTCTGGGAGTTGAACATAGCCATTCTACAAGCGGCCACATCAGCAATGAGAGACCACTTCGCCATTCTGGGACCAGAGCTCTTGGATTGGATTCTGTGCGGTCAGGTGGCGGCATTTGAATCGGTCGATGTCATCGTCACAAATCAACGGCCGAGGACCATTCGGTCGGAAGCTTTCATCGGAAATCTTCTGCTGCTCTATCGACAATGCTGCGAGACCAGGGAGAGAGTCGGAGAAATCGCCTTCTCTGTAAGTTTTTTTTTGTTGGATTTAGGGCTGGAAATTTGACTTTTTGGATGAAAATTTTCTATATTTCTCATATTTCAGGACTGGGAGGATTTCTATTCGCCGCACATCACTCAGATCTTCCTTCGGATTTGGGATGCTCGCCATCTGAGTCCGCAATCGGCCACCACCTTGGCAACCAAGGAAATCTGTCGAATTGTCAGCAAATTCGAGGATGTTCCGCCAATCGTCGCTCTTCTTGGCGATCAGTCGACACGATTTATACCAAACGAGCAGAATTTCCTGCTGGTCTCGCGATGTATGCAGGGACTCCAATCGGGCAACTATTTGGATGAGTTTTCCTCTCTCAATATGCTCAAAATGTAGGCTTTTCTCTTAGGTTTTCATATTATTTTGTCCTTTTTTAGAAGCGCTGAGAATCTTTATCGCCTCGAGAATGGCAAGTTTGAAATTGAAGAGAAGGTCTCGGAATCTGGTCCAAGAAAGCTGAAGGTGAATGGCGATCTGCTCCGAGTGATTGAAAACAAGGGAATGAACGGTCTACCTCGCTTCGGTTGCTTCCATGTGGCCCTTTGGCCTCTCCTTACCGATGAGCTGATAGATGAGGAGAAGATCCTCTATTCTGAGGCTGTTACTCCTTTGGTCAAGATTGTTCTCCCCGAATTGATTGAGTACTTGAGCTTGGCGAATCCCAATGAAAAACATCTGAACAATATACTCGGAAGTCACTGGGACTGCTTCTTGACCATAATCAAAGAGTTAGTCTTTCTTTCTTTTTTTAAAATTCGACTGATTCAGCATGTGTGTGACTATCCTAGCAGCTGTTCGAAATTGGTACAATGGGTTGCCTAAAAATACGGCTCAGATTGTTCAAAAGTTTTTCCTCGAGTATATTTGCAAAGATATTATCAACATGGAGATTCGGCGGCTCCAAGATGACAGTAGAAAGAGCTCGATAACGGGGAAGAAATTCAAGGTAAGGTAATATTTTATTCTCGTCGAGGGGCTACCAAGGATTTCACAGCGAGAGAGCAGAATTACAGATCAACGTGGTTCCTGATCCAAATCATCTCGTATCTCTTCTATCAGCTGTGCCTTCCTTACCATTCGGCACCGGGAGGTATAAACTTAGAGATGCAAAGTGAGCTCAAAACAAAAGAACTAATATAAAAACTTCATTTTGAACTAAAAGTAACAACATGAGTAGGATTTAAAATGTTAAGGACCATAAAAATTGATTACATATAGGGGGGCATTAAAATAACAAAAAAGTTGCCTAATTGATTTTAAAAAAACCGGGTTTGTGAGGTCTAGAGATAATTTCCCAGGTCTTCAAAGAGATCATCTTGGTATCCGCAGGGGTCCGGCGCATAATTTGGCACAACTTCTTGGTATCCACAGGGGTCCGGCGCATAATTTGGCACAAATTCTTGGTTTGCAGCTACTAGATCATTATAATTCTCCATCCTTATTCGCTGGGATTCAAATCTCAGAACGGCCTGCTCTGATTCTTCCTGTTCTTTTAATCGCCTTGCTTCCAGCTTCTGCCTGATTGCATCTCTTTTATTCTCAAGAACTGATTTATACTAAAATAACGTGTTTATCAGTCGTAAAAAGTTAAAACTAACCGTATTATGAATAAGGGCAGCCACCTTTTTATTTGCTTCAGCTATTTCCATTTCCTCTTGTCGTTTTTTCCTGAGTTCGGCTTCATTGTTGCTTGAAGATGCGGATGGATTATTTACCACCGGGGACGGGCGACATTTTACAAGCCATTTGCTATTTTCTCTAGTTCCTTGATGTTTTTCTATTGCCTTTTTTGTTTCTCGGCGCGCTTTATTCTAAAATCAAACTATATTTGCTTAAAAAATGACTTACAAGTACTAAATTAACTTGCTTCATCGTGTCCTCACGCCATTTATTACTTTCTGGGGCAGGTCGGCCATGAACTCCAATGTTTTTGAGAATTTCTGTTCCACTTCCAGCTAATCTCGCCTGGCGATTCATCAGCTAAAGATAGTTATTTAAGCTAAAATATGTCTCACTTACGAATTTTTCTGTTAATGACTTTTGTTTGATAACTTGGGCAACGTCCTCACGACTAACTTCAGGTATATGCGAAAGTATTCCATCATTATACTCATCCCTGCTCAAAAGATCTTCTTTCCTTCTAAAATTATTTAAATCAAATTAGAAAATAAAGAAAAATATACTTTTTAATTGGAGGAGTATTATTTTCAATTTCCTTAAGTCTTCCAGCAATTTCCAACAACTGATCTGAAGACAAAGTCCCGTTTTGGAGCATTTGCATTAGTTCTTCGTTGAAGGTTTTTTGTTTTTCCGTAGTTTGAACAGAAGCAGCTGCTCTTTTTAATGAAGTTGAGGCTGTCGGAACAACTCCTGAAAAAAATTATAGCTTTTAGCAAATTACGTCCATATTTTTTTTTAATTTTCTAAACAAATATTTCAAAATGAACTAACCTGTACCTGCGCCTAATCTAGCTACGGATCCGGAAGAGCCCGATGTACCTGTACCAAAAGAATCTGATCCGCCTATAATAGTCTTAGCCTGTGATGCGCTATCAATGATAATAGAATCGTCTTGTTCCTGAAGAAGATTTGCATGCAAAAATGTCAATATCAAAGCCTACCTCTCCGGCAATTGTTGAACTACCGCAAAAAGTAATCTCAGAATTTAGCGAATTGTCTTGCGTGCGGAGACAGGGCTCGTCAGCTACTAAAACAAAATAATTTTCAGCACGTAGATAATAGTTTACCAGTTGAAAGTTGAGTTGGCGTTGCAACTGATCCAGAGCCGGATACCGTTGTGGGAGCAGAGTGATAACATGGAAAGATTTTTGGATAAAAATGCCTGAAAAATAGTAATAACTGCAAAAATATTGGAATACCTAAGTTTTGGTGGTAAAGCTTCAAAATTCGGAGGTGGAACATAGCCTTCGGCAATATCTTCTGGACTTCTTTTAATCCAAAATACATCTGGCGGAACTTCTCCGGGAAATGTGCATTTCTGAAATTTTCAACCATTTCTTCGTTGTAAATTTAATCAAACATACCTTATCTATAGTATTTCTGCACACCCACCAGCATGTCTGCCATCCATTTTCATCTTTTGAGAGTTTTAGTGGCTCCAATAAGGCTCTACATAATGGACAAATTAAACCGCTACGCTCTTTCTGGAAATAGTCAGTATGAACCCTCGTTTCTGGTAACACCTACAGTTTTTCTGTTGTTAATTACCCGAAATAAGCAATTTGTATATCGCACTAGCGTGTCTGAGACGCGCTCATGTTCCCCCAAAGGCATATAGCCTTTTCTTTTAGGCTCCGACGTCATCACAGCAGTTCAGCCGTTAAGCCTACAAATATCATCACTTGACGTCGCAAAAAAGATTTAGAAAAGTTTCACCTTTTTGTTATTAATACCCAAATTATTTAAAAGAAAAGACTTACCGCGGGGTATAGGTTAAATTTCCTTTGGATATGATCCATTGCGGTTGAATACCTGAAAATGATTATAAGTGAAATGAAGAGAGAAAAAGCAATTACAAGAGGCATAATCGTAATTTAAGTTGAAATTATATTTTAGGATTTGGAGAAAGTCTTTGTAGATTTATAAACATTTTTGAGTCAATCTGTGGCTTATTTTAGCGAAGTTAAGTAAACTTTGGTCCTCTTTGTTAAGAACAAGTTGAAAATGTAAATTACCGATGAAAAAAGCGCAGAAAGGAAAAAGGAATTTTGTTTCGAAAAATTCCACAATCAAATGCAAGGGCGCAGTTTTAAAATAGTCTGGCCTTTTCGCGGCAGGACGCACCTTTCTCTGCGTTCAAAAATCAGAACCTGTACTCTATCTAATCAGAGCAAGGAGGTTCAATTTATTAAAAGGGCAATAAGTACATTTAAACAAAAATGAAAAAGTCGGATTATACCCCGACTGCTCGAGAAAATGGTAAAAGATCTACTGAGCGTACATGAAGATCAACAAAAAAAATACAAGTGAAACAAGTAATTTATCGTTTTAATGTAGAGATGTAGAGCACATTATTTCCTCGTATAAAGGCATCTCCATATTTGTTCTTCAGCTGACCATTGCTGTACTCCTCTGTTTGCTCCAAAGCGATGTTCATAAATCTGCAAGTTTAGAATATATTTCTTTAGGAGAGTTCTCTATCCAGATGCATTTTTGCTAACAGCCCAATGTTTATTAAATTCTTTATCGAGCTAATTATAACTTTATATATTAAAAAAACTGAAAAATTTAAAAAAAAATAAAATAAAATAAACTAACCCATCAAGACAAGCCAAAATCCCTCTGTAATCGACACCAGAGTTGAGCTTCACAACGACTGGCTTTCCAATAATTTGCTTCAAGAATTCGGAAGGATTCTGTCTTCTGCTCATATTTATACCTAAAGTAAAATAACAATTACTCCTTCTAGATGAAGAGTAGATATGATAGAGAACAAAAACTCAAGAATTCTTTTAAAGAGTTGTGCTTAGTTGATGTTTTTATTCACCAGAGTGGAAACCGAAAGTGAACGTGTAAACTTAGTCAAAAGGCAAAAGGGAGGAGGACGGGTGAGAAAGGATGACTGTGTAAAGAGAATTTGTACAAAAATGGAAATACACCTAAACACACACACACACGCAATTTATGACCAATATATGGGGCGAAAATAAGAAGCTTTTGAGCAGTTTCATACAATAAATGTACAATTGGTTAATTTCTTTTTAGTTTTGAAAGAATTGAAGAGAGAGAGAAAGAAAGAGGGGGGAGGGGGTGGGGGAGGAGAAGAGGATTTGTCACCGGACTGGAGATTAAAAGTAACACAGCTTTAAGTCCGTAAGTTAATTTTCACCCTGTCCACTATCATTTGAGTTATCATCGTCTTCATCGTCGTCCTCACAATCTTCATCGTAGTTATCGCTCTCGTAGTAGATGTCATCTGAAAATGATTAGAGTCCATAATTGTTTTAAAAACATCATGTATTAACTGAACATCAACGCACCCATGTCGAAATCGTCGAGGCCGTCATCAGCTTGCATATGAGCTGCTGCTTTGATACAATATTCCTCCAAAGTCTCCGGGACTTTCACTCCATCCTTTTCAGCTTCAACCTTGGATTGCTCGACTTGTTTCCTGGAAGATCAAAAGTTATGAAAAAAAGCAGAACAGGTTCGCCTCGCCTCCGATCGCATCTCTCGCCAAACTCACTTTACAATGTTGAGATATTCAGTGTCAGTTCCATCCTTCCACTTTCTGTAAGCTACAGAGGCATCCACATTAGCTGGGCTGGATGTATTTGGCTCATTGAGGAGAGAGATCACAGACATGAGGATTGTTCTAACATTTTGAGTTGGGTTCCATCTCTCACATGGCAACTCTCCACTGTGAGGATCGTCGATTGGTGGGTGGAGGATACTAATACAAAGGTCTCCATTCTGAAAATTATAGTTGAGGATAAAGCCAAAAGAAGCTTACATCATAAACATTTGGGTGCCATAGCTTTGTTGTGAATTTAACCGTGGGAGGAGAGAAGGGATAGTTACTGGGGAATTTGATCACAGCCTTGAAATATCCTCCCTAAAATTGAATGATATACTTTTTTTTTAAAGAATGACATTGTGCATGTTTGGTTTTAAATCAATAACCTCAATTCTAGTTTAGCTTTCCCCTCAACTCACTTGATAGACGGTATTAGGAGGTCCATATATGCCAACTCTCCACAAAAATAAGTCATCATCTCCAACATTGATTGTAAAACCTTCGATTGGCTCAGATCTCATATTTTTGAGCTCAGTGGCAAGAGTGCGGATGGCGCTCGATGAGGACGCCATTCTTGACTAGATAAAGATTGAAAATTACTGAAAAATGGAATTTAAAAAAGCATTGAAGAACAATAAATAGAAAGAGAGAAAGAAAGAAAGAGAGAGAGTAAATCGTACCGAAACTGCAGCCGAATCAATTGGCCTTGGACGATAGAAAGAAGAGGCAGAATAGGCAAAGCGAAAATTTGAATGTACGCTTTCACCCAAGGCTATTGTTCTCTTTGAAAGAGAGAGTGGCAAGACAAAACTGACGAATGGGTCAGAAATTCCAAAAAAGTATACTTTTTCATGTCTTTTTACAGTAATTTTTGATGTTTTGTTTCTATATATTTATTTCCCTTGTAAGTGACTTTTTCAGTAGGGGTGCATGATGCTAAAGGAAGCGTAACCAGAGTAAAAAGAACAGCCATCGGCTCATTTGGAGCCAATAGCACCAAAACCGAGGCTTGACTTTCACTTTTTTTAAGCGCAGTCGTTTTTGGGGAGAGCAAGCATCTTCTCTGCCAAGATTTTCTGACGATGTGGCGCATCGTGGTAGCGCATCCAGTTGGCCAGCGTATACTGGCTACCATCGCTCCAGCCAGCGTTTCTGCGATAGGAGAGAAGCAAACCGAACAACTACACGGGGGAACGGATTAAGCTAATCTGTTCTATTGTCAGAAAAATGAAGCTAAAAAGAAATTTTTAAAAAATGGATAAAGATTGAGGCAGAAATCGCTTTTATAGGAAAAAAAGCACTTTTCGCAGGGCGAATGCGCTTTTGTTTGATTAGAATACCCAGTGAGAACCTAAGTGAATGTTACAGTAATCTCCATCTGTTCTCATTTAATTTGAAGGACTCTCAAGCAGAGACCAGCAGGTGGTTATTGAACTGGTTTATGGCCTAAAAACCTAGGAGAATTGACGAAGTACTGTAATTGACGGACCAATTTTAGGAGAAATCTTCTAATTCTACAGTAGTATCTAGTTGGACACCTTCTAGATTCTCTGCAATCTGATTCATCTAGATTGGAATTGATAGTCGCTGGATAGTAAGATAACCTGAAATTTAGAAGAAAGCACCTCTTTGTTGAAACCACCGCTTTTACCATATTCCAAAATGTTATTTTCAAGTATTCAATATATATAAATGGCCATTTTGGACTGACTTTTGTCTAAAATAAGGAGAAAATCAAATGATGACTAGACATTGATGTTGAAATTAGAAGGGTTTAACTCTTATTTACAACTCCAACGGTCAAGTCAACTGAGAAATTGATGAAAAAATAACAAAAACAAGAAGAAGAATGGCTTTTTTTTTTTGCCTAAAAGAGACCAATTCGACCCAATGTGGATATTGATTTGCCCTTTGCGCGGACTAAAGAGGACAAACCCTTGAAGCAGCACTACAGAATCCAGATGTTAGATCTGATGACTGGTATAAAAGCCAAAAGAGCCGTCCACATGATGCGAAGCAGCTGATCGACGGGCACTAGGCTGGAAGATCTGCTGCCTTTTCCTGGGCACGTGCAAATTGGCGCCATCGCCGTGGTGAGACCTTTCCAGCCAAGACCTTTAAAGAGAGCAGCTGGGGACACAGGTAAACTTAAGATTGACAGCCAAATTGAAGAGTCAAAAAGGATGATCCCAATCGGAAACGGGACTCCAAAACGGTTTCTGGTTACATAGAGAGGGGAAAGAGAGAGGTTTTATCGCCAGCGATTATCCTCTCTCTCCCTCTGGTTGGCGGCGATCCATTTTGCCAAAACCCTCCTCACTCATCTTCTACTCATCTTCCAGTCAGCCAACATTGAAAGGAGAGCAGCGAATGGAATAAAGCAAACAACTAAACGTGGAATAATATGCTCGAAGGTGAGTCATTTCTTTTGAAGAAAATGCGTCAAAATGGATATTTTATTGAAAATAAACCCCTAGAAATGCTTCACTTTTTGAGAGAAAAACTAGCCAAAAATCTGACTCCTCTTGGAGTTAGACTAGTCTTATTACTGGATTCTTAATTGGACTTCCTCCTACAAGTGAGATTGACTTGGGGGGGGGGGGGGGGGGGGGGGGGGGGGGGGGGGGAAGCCTAGAGCATTTAGGGAATGAACCATAAATTTGAAGAGAAGGGGAGCCATTTCGCCTATGTTCTAGACCAAAAATTGAAAGAGGAAGCTATTTCCCAGATACGGAAGTAGACTCACTCAATCCAAATTATTCTCGGACAACAGACGAGAGAAGTCAGACTTCCTTATGAGCCCAGACATCTTTTTTGAATATTTAGAGTGAGAGAGGGCGACTGGTGAGTCAGAAGAAGTGAGAGCTAGAATAAGTAGTAAAATTATGTTTACCAGCAAAAAGGAGTTTAAAAATAAGCCACTTGAGGTATCAGATTTCAGCAATTGGAGCTAAATTTATACCAAAAATTGATGGAAAGCGAAGGAAAGAGATGTCGCAACATTTAAAAGGCCAATTTCCCCAAAGAATTTTGAGATTTTAGTTTCAAAAGCACTTGACGTCTCGTCCCATTTAGTAATATAAAATTAACCACGAATGAGTGTGATGAATATTTCCCCCTAGAATTCTAGGAATACCCAGAGGGGAAAGGTTTGAGTAAAATGTTCCTAGAATTGAGCCAAATGAACCAAAAAGAGCGCGAAGTGAGGTGGAAAGAGAGTCTGCCGTTTAACCTGAAAAAGGAAACAAATGGGAACTGGATTGCCACTTGGCGGCTGAGAGAGACAGGAAGCGACTCTGTCTGGTGTGACGGCACAACAGCTGATCGACACTCGGCCGAGAGACATGCCCTTTGGGTGCAGTCTGGTCTCGTGGACGACGTGGGGTCACGTTCCTCCCACAGGGATAGAGAGAGAGGCTAATCAAAAATCCATTCCTTTAATAAAGAGCTTTTCAGCTGGAGAGATTGTCGTAGCCACGTTGGGAGTGGCTACCTTGTTCTTCCTTTGCTGTGGGATAATGGCTTGCATGCTAGCCTTTGATAAGGTATCTTTTCTGCCCTAAAAAAATGCATTATTTTAAACATAAAATTGGACAATTTTCCCGCAAAAAGGCGAAATATGTTGAAATTTGGACAATTTCCTTATTTTTAATCATCTTATGAAATCTTTCACTTCTATCGTTATTTCTATCCAAATTGATAGGTAAGATTTCAAAAGTGAGGGAAAATTCGTTTTTTTGGATGAAAAATAGCTGAAAAAGCATAAAAATATAATAGAAATTTAGGAGAAAAGACATCAAACAGAGGTGAGAGAGCCTCGCTTGGAGACTGTACTGCCCCCAGTATCGGTGCAGCCTATGTACTCAGAAAAATCAACAGAAACCCAAGCGCCAGGCCGCAGACAGAGGAGGAACTCAGGCACCCAGACTGAGAATGGTTAGAGAGGCGGAAGATCCGATTAACATGAGAACGCGTTCAGAGATTATCGTCCAGGAAGAGGATCTCAGGACTGAATCCTCCTTTTCAGCCAGGTAGGTGGTGGAGGACGAGGCTAATTGGTCTCTTAATCAATGAACCCCGACAGCTTTTTCGACGCAATTCAATCTTCGAATGGATTAGAGACGCGTAGGCGGCAACGATTGCAATTTAAATATTCACGAATTGCTTCCTGTCTAATTTATTTCCACCAAGCTCAACGGAATTAATCATCAAGCATTTTAAAATTTCGTAATCTTGTAGAGGAAATCAAAAGCTATTAGAACGTCAAAAATATCGAGCACAAGCCTAACAGGGAGAAAATGTCGCTTTTAAGCTACATTAAGCATGAAAGACATGAAAAATTGTGAAATTTTTATCGCTAGGAAGTTCAAGGAAGTAAAAGCAATAAGACGATTTTTTAAGACCTCAATCGCTCTATCACCAACGCCGAATCCCACTAGATGCAGTTTCGGCTGAAGCAGTGACAACGTAAGCCTCTTATCTCCTCAAAAACAGTGCAAAACGTGACTCAGACAGCACACAACGAAGGACTTCCTTTCCGACCTCTCCCACTTACGTCAAAGTCCCCATTCTGTCCTGCACGACGAGTTTGAGATCCTTCGACGACGTGCACATTCCCGATGGAAATCGACAGAAGTCGCCGGGAGAAATAGCAAACGGAATAGATATGAAGATGTTGTTCCTTGTAAGAGGAAGGAGGAACTCATTAGACAATTCAGATGACGAGAATCGAGTGTCTCTCCAAGGCGGTGACTACATCAATGCCAGCTTCATTGACGTAAGTCCTCTGGGAAAAAAGAACAAAGTAGAGGAATTGCCATGACAGCAGAGAGACGCTGGGGGAGGGGGAGAGAGAACACTGAAAGATAAGAAATGGTTCCGCTCTACGTCACTTAATTACAAACAACGTCTACCCAAGGGGGAAGTTGACCTCAACATCTTTGAAAATAGTCTATAAATGGAAAAATTGAGTATTTCTTGGCTACAGTGGCTCCCCTCTTTGATTTAGACCTCGCTGATCTTGTTTTTCAGAGCTACTTGAGCTCTCGCCATTTCATCGTCACCCAATGGCCAATTGGGTATGAAGAGCTACCAGGAAAAGAGACAACAAGCCATCATTTCTGGCAAATGGCTTGGGAACATCAAGTCCAAGCGATAGTCTCCCTCTCAGGGATGAATGTAGCTTTAAATCTCATAATTTCCCATAGATTTCTAGGATTCTTTGCCTCCATTTTGGCCGCCGTTGCGAGGAGTACGAAAGTTTGAGGAAATTATGGTGGAACAGGACAGAAACTATGAGGAAAGAGGTGTTCTTGTCCGACTATTCAGCATGACTAAATGGGAGGAACGGCGAAGGGTGAGAAATCAGCCTTAAAAACCGAATTTAAACGCATATTTGTGGGAAGCAAAAGGCAAAAACTCATACATTTTTAAGAACAGAAGTTTGTTCCCGCTTTAGATCCACCAATTCCACATAACCGACTGGGAGGATGGAAGCACAGCTGATGAGGATAAGATCCTTCAAATAGCTCAAAAGATGCGCGACTATTCTAAACCCATAATAGTTCATTGCAGGTAGAATCTCTACTTTTTTTGTTCCAAAAGCCCCCAAATTTTTAGTGCCGGAGTGGGGAGGAGCGGGGTATTCACCGCTACAGCTAGGCTACTTTCTCAAGCCAATCAAAGAGGTCTCATCGATGTATTCAGGTGAGACTGTGGCCTCTAGAAAGAAAGAGAAACATTGTAGTGTTGTGGACTCGATGAGACAACAACGGGGAGGAATGGTTCAATCTAGAGAGCAATATGAAAGCATTTATGATGTCCTTCGAAGAGCCATGGAAACGAGGATCATTTCCAGACAATCCAGGATTTGAATTCTACAAATTCTTAGTCTAAATAAATTCATGGAAGATGATCATTCATAGCTATAAATTATAAAAGGAAGCTAAATCCATCCATTTTTTAATTCTTTGAATCCTTTCGACTGTTATTTTAAAGAGCAGCAGCAAAACGCCCTTTCAAATTATATAAATTTCACAATCGAACAAAACAGAGCGCCTAGTCACCCCTGACCATTGGTCTCACAATCGATGTGCGGTGGTCAGCCGCTTATCATCTAGCCTCTGTTGCGGTTAGGTCCATTTATTTGCTTATTTTAGTCTAATTTTGCATCCATTTTGAAGGAATTTAGCAATGAATCCGCCTGGAAAAAGAAATGAAAAATGACCACAGAGCGTAAATATACGTGACCTGATTGCCACGTAGCTGTCTACGAACCCTCGTTCTCTATTATTTCTTCCATTCTCGAGAGCCAGAGATCGCCATCAGCCGAAAGAGAGAGAGGAGATTCTTTCTTGCTCAATTTGGCTACTCTAGAACAACGTGGAAACTTTGGCAAGAAAGAGAGAGAGATAAGCCTCGGCTGGCTGTAGTTCCAGCTGGACTACAGCTGGCGGCATCCGTTGTTTTCTATCATAAATCGCAGTCATCTAATTGGACGATCGCTTTTTTTATTAGCCGAAATTATTCCTTCCTGGTTTCCTTTGTTCATTAAATTCAATAGAAGCCATCGATTTCTCGCCATTGTCGCTTATGAGCCACATATTTTTCCTGCCTTTTTCTATCAAAGCTTCATTTTTCTCAACCCCTTAGCTTGTTTCCTCTCTGCCGCCTTCAATTTCAATCAAAACTAGTTGTAAAACTTCTAGGAATTACAGAAATCGGAGGGATTATGACGCTCGAAGCGGCCTTCAAAGACCACTTCGCTACTCCTCCTACTCTCAAGATTCGATGTCCTGGAAGAGTTAATCTAATCGGAGAGCACATTGACTAGTATTTTAATTGACAAAGACCTATAGAAAATATCCTTTTTCAGCATGGGATATGGGGTCTTCCCTATGGCTATAGAACAAGCTACTACAGTACTCATTGCCTCGACGAAAGAACGGGTGATAAGATTCCACAATGTGGATAGCAAGACTTTTCATGATTTTGAATTAGCATTACCGAGTGAATGGAAAGGCGCTTCGCCACCCAAATGGACGGATTATTTCCTCTCTGGATGGAGGGGAGCACTAGACTTCCTCAAACTTGATGACCAGAAGGGAATGCTCATTCAAGTCTCGGGTTTGTGAAGCTTGCTTCCCTTTTTCTACCCACTGTTTAGGAAATGTGCCCAACTCATCTGGCCTCTCTTCATCCTCTTCTCTCGTTTGTGCTGCTGCCCTTGCCACTCTTGTCTTCCATTCTAACGGAGCTTTTGATAAAATCTCGAAGGAAGACTTTGCTGAGCTTTGTGCAAAAGCTGAGCAATACGTAGGAACAGCTGGAGGAGGAATGGACCAAGCTGCCGAAATCCTCTCTCAAGAGGGAAAAGCCTTGAGAATTGATTTCAACCCATTAAAATCTTGGCCAGTAAACCTGCCTCCCACTGCATCCTTTGTTGTTCTACACTGTGGAGAAACGTTGAACAAAGGAGCCACTTCACAATACAATCAACGAGTTGTAGAATGTCGTGTTGCCGCCATCGTAATCCCTTCCCCCTCACAATCCATCTAATTAATTCAGCTTCTTCTAAAATCTGGAGGAAAGACTTCCAACTCTTTACGACTCAAAGATGTGCAAGAAACTTTCCAATTGGGACTCGAAGAGATGCTAAAAGAAGTTGAAAAACTGCCAGAAACAATTACAAAATCAGAATTTTTGAGCCAAGTTGGACAAGAAGCATTGGACAAATGTCTTACACCAAATACCCAACATTGTGAGTTTTTTGGATAACTGTAGCCTACCCGCACTTTTCCAGTGGAATCATTCGTCGTTCGAGCCCGAGCTCGCCACGTGTTCAGCGAATCTCTTCGAGTCCATCTCATGGAAAAAGCCTGTGAAACGGGTGATCTACATGAGATGGGAAAACTTATGAATCAGAGTCATGAGAGCTGTTCAAAGGTTCGACCCTGCTGCAATTTCTAGAGATATTCCTAGGACTATGACTGCAGCTGTCCGGCACTTGATCTCCTTGTGGAGGGATGTCAAAAGGCTGGAGCATTGGGTGCTCGGCTGACTGGCGCCGGCTGGGGAGGATGTGCAGTTTGCTTGATTGACAACTCGAAAGCTGTTGATTTGTCCCACTTGAATGTGCTCTTTGGAACGAAGCCGTCCGCTGGTATCAGTTTTGAACATCTATAGTAACCCCTCCGTATACAGCAACAGAAAGTGTGATTTATTCTCTGTGATGTAACGATATTAATTTTAATAAAAGTTTTTGTTGTTTAAATATACAATTGTGTCGAAAAAATTTAAGAAAATCTAAAAAAAATAATTAAACCTTGCTCTCTTCTCCTCTGGCTTCATTTTTTTTAAAGACTTGATGAAAATGAGAGAGGAGGAGACCCAAGAGAAGGAATCGGATTGCATTGGAGTGGAGTTCTTTTAAAACTCGACAGAAAAGATTAAAATATAGCACAACGGAAAACCCACGGGGGAAAACGGCCTACCAGTACATGCTCACACTACACAGATCAGAAGAAGTTGAGGGATATGTGCAGAATTATACAGAGAAGTTAGAAGCGGCCAGATGTTGCTTGGTTGAAGGCAGCACCAGCGGCAGCTTGTGTCGCAGCAGCTGTAGCTTGTTGAACTCCTCGATCAGACATGACTCCCGTAGTGAACTCTTGTCTAGCCTTGTCCAATGAGAAACCGGCCCCCCTGGAAATAAGTATTTCCACTTTTATGGGAAATGTGTGAAAATGGAAAGGAAAATACCCATAAATTCTCACCTGTAGAGACGATGGACCTTGAGAAGCGCGAATGTCATTCCTCCAAAGGCAATGGTGAAGGCAATTGCACTTACAAGCATCAGCAAAGCGACTGGGATGCTCTCTGCAAATTAAAAAAACCTCATAAAACTAAAAGATAAAATTACCCTTGAAGGTCTCCAAGGAATTGATCCACCCACAAGCATAAGAAGAGATTCCCAATGCTTGTACGAGTGTGAAAATGCTGTGGAAGAAGAGAACGAAGAAGAAAACCTAAATTTGCAGATAATTGTCATACAAAAAGAATTAGTTTACCATGAAATTAAATGAAGAATCGTTTCTAAATGCTTTATAGACTGGCCTGAACCAGAAGAGGAAGGAACATGGAGAGAAGAGTCCCAGCTGGATAAAAGCCAGCAATAACTGTCCAACGGAGCCTCCAGCAAAGATCATGTAGAACAAAGAGGCGATGCAGTTCATAACCAACGCCAAGACATAGGTAAGGAAGACATAATAGACCAAAGTTACGGTCTTTTGAAATTGTACTGGGATCTCCACTTCAATATCTTGGTAGAAGCACGGCTCAATCGGGATAATAGCTGGAAGAGGAGGCCAGTTGTGTCGTTGGCCTCCTGTAGCCCCTGGACGAGCTCCTGTGCTTCCTAAAAGACTAATTTAAATTAAAAAACCATTTTTTCCTCAATTTTGGAATAAAAAACATTTAATTTCCTGATAAAACACCCTAGCATTCTAATGAAAAATGACTCACCATTCTGCTGCTGCATTCTATTCAATTCCTCCTCTCTCCGGCGAAGGTCTTGGGCCTTTCGTTCCAACTCCTCCTGCTTTCGGAAGAGTTCATCATTCATCTTGCCACCTGTATTTCCAAGAGCTGGTGTTGGTTGAGCTGCCGGCTGCGAAACAATTAGATTATAAATTATAGAGTCATTAATTGGGTTGAGAGGGGAAGCGGAGGATAATGAGATGCACTGAGACTGAATGTCATTCGTTTCTAAAAGGAAACAGAAATTTGATATTTAGATATGGCTTCCGTTTGGATGCAAATTGATCTAACTCGACATATATCCCACTCGGGTTGTTTGATAAATTGGCCAAAATACAGCCCGAGAGGTTCGATTAATCAATACGAAGCCGTTGCCAGTGCTTCTAAGGCCGCTCAAGACGACCAAAAATTACTGCAGTATTTATTTCTCAATTGCTCTTTCTGTTGGCTAAGAGTCAATCTCATTTTTGGATGGCAGGAGGCCAAAAAAAAAAATCGAATTCTCACGGCAATACCTCCTAAAATAACCCATTTGCTCACTAACTAAATTTTTCTAAAGTCGGTAGCTTTTTAAAAGATTCTGTTCTACAATCATGTAGAGCAGATCAAGGACAACAAGTTAATACAAATTTCGCTCACCTGATGAGTTTGTGGAGCCGGAGGAGCATTGTTGGCGAAGGGATTGAAGTCCTCATTTCCGTTGGTTGTTCGGGCAGCCTGTTGAACAGACGGATCCTGAAATTTATTTATTTCTATTCAATAATAGGACAAATTGATAACCAGAGATGGAAAATTAACTAATTACAATTGGCAAGTTGGTTCTCACAATAAAAATCTTCTTACTTACCGCGAAAGGATCAGCAAATGGATTAGGTGTAGCCATAGTTCTGCACTTCCAATATGTCCAAAAGTGAAGAGAAGAGGTAAGATGATCTTCCTGCAATAGAATAAACAATAAGCAACAAGAGAAATAAGAGAATAATAGAGTGACGCATCTCTTTCTCCAGATAAGAGGCATGAGCATTTAAAGCGAGCGATAGCTGGTCGTCTTGCCCAATTCAGAGATTCAATGCATGTGAAAACTGATAGCCCTTTGGTTGGATCGATCGACGGGGCGGACGAATTCCCCACAATGAATGTTCCATTCAAGGGGAGGAATTTTTGTTTTCGAATTCATCACGAGGGGAAGCAGTAATATTTCGGAGAAGAAATAGGAGGAGAGAGAGGCGCCGAGCTCACATACTGGTGATAATCAAAATGGTTGATTTATTCTGCTGACTCATCAAGTTGTGAAATAAAAAGACAAATAAACCGTTTTCAAAGAAATTACCACTTCATTTTCCCAACGCTATTGTATAAAAGTCATAATGAAACCATCCAAAAACAGAAGAAAGCTGATTGTTCATGAAAGAAGATCCCAGGTAAACAGATTTTATCGAGAAATGTATCACTTTCGTGTATTTATGATACCCCTCTTGTTTAATTTTTATTTTTGCTGTTTTCTAAATGAATAATCCAACAAAAAAAAATAGGAAAATTACATACAGTTAGGATAATGCTGGCAGCCGTTTGAGAATAAACGTCAAAAAATGGATAAATTGTTCTTGTGATGGAAAAATATTGGTTTTATTTGATTTTTAGGCAAAATTTTACACAAAAATTAACATAGATATGACAAAACTAAATAAAAAGCACAAATTAATTGAATTTCTACAAGAATGAGGAAATAAATTATTAGTCATAGCTTTTAGAGCAATAACCATTTGAATTTCTAACTGATTGGCTGAATTCCAATCGGCTGCCCCATTTTCCGCCAAAATAAAGAGAGTCCCTTTTAAAAATTGGCAAAAGTCCGTAAATAATGAACCCAAATCCACGTGAAAACAAATAAAAGTTGATGTAGAAGCTGGGGCTCGCCGAATTGACTGCATCCACTTGGCAATCCTTTTTGCGCCTCTCGGATCCCGCAGCGAAGAAGAAAACCCCGCACCAAACGAGAGACTTCCCTTCCCGCATCGGCTGGCCAGGGGGCGGTGTCGGCCTGCGTCTCTCACAGCCCCGAATCAGTCCCACCCCTTCACCGTTCCAAACCGTTCTCTCACTCTTCCTCTCTTCATTTTTTCTTATTTATTACTATGCCATTCTGCTAGCAGCAGCTATTATGCGAATAACCTGGGAGAATGGCGACTGGCCCGGATCGCGAATCGAGAACTCTGTCACCGACTTGGCCTGGCTGCCACAAGGCGATCGTCACGGCTTGCTGGGAGTCGGTTGTGACACCGGGACCGTTGGAATTACTGTAACCGATCTCTACCCAACTGAGGATGATCATTCCCGCTACAATTTCAATCTTCGCGGCCATCATAGCACCATTTCTATGGTTTCTTGGAATCGAACTCAAACCAAGCTGGCATCTTGTGATGCGTCCGGGATGATCTACGTCTGGACGAGGAATGACGACCGATGGAGTGTTGAGCTTGTCAACGATCGAGGAGTCAAAGTCAGAGATTTGACTTGGTCGCCAGATGGTCAAAATGCCCTGATTTGTTACGAAGATAACTTTGTGCTGATAGGGTCTGCGAATGGCCAAAGAATTTGGTCTCAATCTTATCCAGCAACCACGGCTGTTATGTGTGGAGTGTGGGCACCTGACAGTGATCATCTTGTGCTCGGCTTTGCTTCTGGAGAGATCCGAGTGGTGACCGATCAAGGAAATCCAATTACTGAACGAACTGTCACTGATGAGAAGATCCTAAGATTGGCGTTTTCAAGCGAACATGACTTGAAATGGACTTTGGCTATGCTGACTGATCGGCACAAGATCTTGATGCTGAGGAGTTACGATGATGTGGATCCTTTGAGTTGGCAAAGCAATAATGCGATTGTCAAAATGCGATGGAATAATGTTGGAACATTGCTAGCTGTGATCACCGAAAAACGGGAGCTTATTTTCTTGGATCGAGAGGCGAAGTGCGTCCATCGGGAGGTTATGACTCATTTGCCGGGAGAGAAGCCATTGACTGCCATCGCCTGGGCATTTGGTGGACAGACGATTATTGTAGCGGCTGGTGGAACACTCATTGCTGGAAAGCTGCTCAAAGGTAATCTGATGCCAAATCTGTGTGTCCCCTTTAACGCTTCTTTTTGAGCAGCAAATTAGTTGCTGAAAAATGAGACATCACGTGTCATTTTTATCTCATTTTTGACGAGTTTGGCCGTTTACTATCCCTGACGTCTAGAGATGGCTCTATTTTTAGGAGTTCCGTCGCTTTTCAACACGGTTTGCTACGATTTGTGGAAGATGATGGGTTGTACTTCCAAGCTGGTCGATAAACTACCAATTCCTCAAAAGGAGAAAGCAGTTCTCCGATCCCTGGACCATCATATTATTCGGGTTCGTCTTACATTTTTAAGGCTCTTTCTCTCGAAAATTAGTGGAAAGAGAGATTTTCAGAGTAGAATTCCGAAGCTAGATGACTTATGCGACTATGTGTGCAGTGTCAATGAATCCCGTTGCTACTGTACGATCCGACCCCTCCGACCAGGAAGCCATTCATACGTCCTCTGTATGGAGCATTTAGGTGGCCTTGTTCCTCTCCTAATAGGTAATTTTATTTTGAAAGAGAGCTCATTGAGAATTGCAGGGAGACAGGTGAATCGCTTCCTTCCGCAGTTCCACATCTCCATCCACCCACAATCTCCAATGGTTAATCATCCTCCAACAGGTTCTTCTGCTCAAGTCGGTTAGTACTTTTTCTCTTTTTTGATTTTTGGACGTGGCTGCAGGTGGGAGAGTTGGCGAGTTTCCTGTACTTTATGCTAGTGCGAATAATCATTTTCGTGAGAGTGATTTAGCATTTTGAAATGTCAATCGGCTAAAACACTCAAACATGGCATATAATCTTCTGAACTTTCCCGAGAGACGGGGAATTTAGGAATTTATGAGAACGGCCAGGTTGCTTTCTCACTCTCCTTCTCTTGCAGAGGGAAAAGGTTCCGGAATTTTTAAAAAGGTCTTCAAAAACTAGAAAAAGCGGCTTAAGCATAGCTTGGAAATGATTTGGGAGCAGCTCTTCTCATACTTTTAAGCCAAGAGAGACATGAATTACAATAATCTTGGTTACCCCTTTTTAGAGCTCATCGCCTGTCTGGCTGACCCTCGTCTGCCAAAAATAAACTAACATAGAGCTGTTCCTCTTTGATTTGCCTCCTCGCATGGATTATAACTAATCCGAAAAGTGCTCGTGCCTTTGCTCAAGAGTTCGCCCTCTTCTAGACCAGACTCTCCCCTTGTTTCTCCTTTAGAGGTCATTCCAGGCTACTTGTCTACAAAGTCTAAACATGAAATTAGTTCTCTCCTTGGGGAAAAGTTTTGCCCCCGCATTGGGAGGGGACCGGTTTCCTGTAGCCGACCACCTCCTCTACCTGGTGTGTTGTCTCGGTTCTCTCTCCCACCGCGTGACGCCGCCGGGTGTAGAAGATAATGCAATCGATGGAAATTATATACACTTTTCGAACGTGAGGGGCGAGAGAGGTGGGGAAGCCATGGAAGAGACCCAGCTTCCTTCCTGCTGCGGCTAGTGGTTCTGTGAAACAGGGAAGTTCGGCCTAATGATCACATTATATGGCCTTGCCTGGGAGAGAAAGAGAGAGAGAGGGCAAGGAATATGGGACTGGGAAAATTAGAAACAAAAAAGTAATCGAATCAAACAAATCGTACAAATTCTTCCCACGTAAATGACCAAAAAATCAGGGTTCTCCGAGGTCAAACAGGAGAGATTTCACAAACGAAAATCTATTCAACTTTAGTCTGTTTTGCTCCAAAAATAAGCTTCCTAGCCTAAATCTGACGTCAAGAAACGATTTTTCAACTTATTTTAGGGCTAGGTGGATTTAAAATGTCAAAAATTGAAAGAAAAATGGCTCAAGACGATCACAATTATCCTCGCCATTCCATCAGTTTTTACTTGTGATTCTTTCAAAAATCTCCAACAGTCACTGCGTTTTCCGCTAAACAATTCTATTATCAGCTTCTGTCAATGTTTTTTTTTCTCCGCCAGCTGTCCCCGTGTTATCACACAGTACGTGGAGGAGAGATGTTGTTTTGGGGGCTCAAGTCCTTCAGCCATTTCGGGAAATTCTTCGCCACCCGTCACACACAGTTCTCGCCACTGTTTACGCGTCGGTTGTCACGGGGAGCTCTCTCACTGCTCGTTGCTATGAGAGGGAGCTGTATGATCTCTTGATTATTGGACTAGTTGATCTCTCCTTCCATTGGAATTCATCTCATTTCGAATAACAATGACTCAATTGAGAGTCGCTCCCAGAAGGTACAACAAACGGGGCCTCGACGCGCAAATGGCCGGAATAATGTGGAGACGAGTTATCCAATTCGATGGCAATTTTCGAGAATTGGGGACGCTGTTTTTGAGCAGGAAAATTGACTTTTTATCGAAACTAGTTTGACTGCAATTTCCTTGGGGGAAATGCATCGAATGAGAAAAAATCGAGGAAATGAGGGAGCTAAAATCGGCCGTGATGGAATATATTTCCCCCACAAATTCCTTCTTTATTCCAACCATCTCCCACTAATTCTAAACTGACGTTTTCCATTTGTAGAAGACATTTCCATCACTCCCCGTGCCTCAACTGGACGTAATTCCCTCTGGAGAAGGAGTAAACGACAGATTAGAGCCCTCATGTCCAGGTAATTGCCTCAATCGCTATAATTTCCCTATTTTTTACAGACATGTCCGTTCTGCTCGTCAAGATACTCGTCTCCTCCAAGTTTCTTCCAATATTTGGTGCACAAGGTTTAACATCTCCTCCATGAACACCCAACACCTCCCTTCCTTCTTAGGCCAGGTACAGTATCCAATAAGCTTATGCTTTCTCTTTAAAGGTCGTGTACAAAACATCTGTTCTACACCTACAGCCAAGACAGATGACCATCGAATTGGCTGTGCTCTCTTCCAATCATGGAGGAGAAGACAAGCGACGGCCGTCAGTGTGTCCGACACCTTCCTCCAGGTATTAATATTTTTTTATTGTTGCAGAGGGTTATTTGAACAAGGTCGCTGGTTCATTGTGTCAATATTGGGGAACGAAGGCTGTGTGGAGGGACATTGATTCACTAATTATAAAGGAACAACTTTCAGTGATGACACCATCGATGAAGTCTCTATGCTCATTGCGACAAAACATCCAGAAGATGGGCTGACCAGGGAGGAAAGGGCTTTTTTCGACAAGGTAAGAGAGATTTAGACCCCCAAGTTCGATGTGATGATGACCTTTTCCAAATTCAAATTGCCTTTTTAGGTAGTGAGTGAATGCACGTCTCTTCGAGCAGCGATCACTACAACGGGAATGGATTCTGTGACTCCCAGTGTGGGAACCAGTCAGGTCTCTGCCTTGAAGGAATCTCCAGTGAGGAAAGTGGAGTCTCGTCAAGGAGACACCGATCTCTCGATGAGCACAACCAGCACATGGCAGGATGAAATTGAATCCCTAGAATTCATCGGTACTTTTTCAAATCTCTTTTTACTGTCTTTTCTATAGATGGCGATGATCGAGATCTCCTAGTCCCGGGGACATCAAAAAGCACAGAAGAGAGGGAGAGATCACGTCCTGCTCCTGAGCCCTGTACTCACACGTACATTCAACCAGCGATGATTTGTCGATTAGTTGAAAATGAGAGGCTAATGATTCAAAAAGATCTGGATGGAGTGGCAAAAATAGCTGGTCAGCTCAGTAAAAGATGTAACTACAATGTGAGTTATTCTCAATTCACTTACAGTACCTCTTTTAGAAAAGAGATCGAGCATCTATCAACAAGATGCGACAGCAAATGAAAGAGTTACTGAAGCGAGTGAACGAGATCGAGAAGAAAGTAACGACGGATGATGTCCGAGTCGAAGTGCGGCAATTGATGCGAACGTTGAAGGAGATAAAAGCGGCGTTGGGTGAAGGCCCCGGTGGGAAGAAGTGTGAAGATGTGCTGACGATGCACAACAAGACGCCGTTTTGGAACGAGACAAACCAAGTTTACCAGCTGGATTTTGGCGGCAGAGTCACTCAAGAATCTGCCAAGAATTTCCAGGTAAATTAGAGACTTTCCTTCTCAAAATAATTTCAGGTCGAATTGGAAAATAAGCAAGTCCTGCAATTTGGACGAATAGACGGTGGAGCATATACCCTCGACTTCCGTGCTCCCTTCTCAGCTAGTCAAGCCTTCGCCGTCGCGTTGGCCTCAATCACCCAAAGGTTAAAATAATCCCAGTGTTTTTCTTTCTCCAACATTCCATAGCACATTTCTTTCCATCGGTTGTCAGCCCAGATGTGAATCAAAATCAGATTTTTATTTTTGTTTGTTTTTTTTTGTTGCCTAGGTTCCAAAGGACTGGTAATTCGCTCCCAAAAATTCAATTGTATTAATCAATTATTCTGTAGTCGTGTACCTTCTTTCAACGCATAATTGCAACGCATATTTGCAAAAGCTCTTGTGTCAACTTGTGATAAAAATACAGAATATATATTAAACTTTGTACATATTACTCCGCGGTAGAAAATAAAAATCTTAACTCAAAGCGCGCTCCAGTTCAATTTCTTATCAGTTTCAAGTGGACTTTGCCGACCTTTCCTTGTTTTTGCGCCCTTTTCGATCACCTGATAATTCTCGGTTCTATAAAAGGAAAGGAGAAAAATGCCCGTCGCCATTATTACAGGTTCGTTTTATTTTCCAAATGACGTATACAACGCAAGAATCAGATAAGAGTAAACCAAGAGTGGTATCCAATAAACCTCCCGTGCCAAAAAGCCGTATGAACATTTTTAAACTAACTGTAAACTGATTTGACTGACATCTTTTCCTCGGAAAGAACTGGAACCTTTAGTTTTCTTCGGAACGAATGCCTAAATGTAGTATAATAAGTAGTCGTTTTTCAACAAATAAGACAAATCGAGATGTAAAAGTCGTTAAAGAAGCACTTATTTTGGTTTTTGTACATATAGACTGAAACACATGTGAAATACACAAATAAACACAATAAAATCAGCAAAAAAAGATAGTTGGGAGATAGAACGCGATCGAAAATGATAAGAAAATGCTTTAAAAATCTATTCTAGTTGTTACAACAAAAGCGAAAATTTTTGTCATCGCTTAGGCTTATGTTTATCCGTCATCTTTCTTTTTAGGCGCTAGCTCTGGAATTGGCAAAGCGACGGCTCTTCTTTTCGCCTCAAAAAAGTTCCAACTCTCCCTAACCGGCAGAAATCTTCAAGCGCTCCAAGAAGTCGTCAAAGAATGTGTCGCAGTGGGTGCCCAAGAGAAAGACGTTCGTTATAACTTTTCTTTCACAATTCTCCAGTTATAGATAGTTTTGACTCAAACTTGTTTGAGCAACCAAGATGCTCCTCAAAAAATCGTCTCAAATACCTTGAAGTCCTTTTTCCACATCGATACACTGGCAAGTTTAGCTCGTGAAAGATTCATCAAGTGTGGTTGAAGGTCAATTCGGCTGGAATTTTAAAAGCCGGGGCAGTCATCGATTCAGATTTATCAGTTTATGATGAGCTAATGGATATCAATGTCAAATGCTTGGTTAGAATGACCAAACAAGCCCTGCCTCATATCATTGAGACAAAGGGTACTGTAGTCAACGTTTCTTCTATCAACGGCCCTTGTCCTGTAAGCTTTTTCTCTAAAAGCTCAGAACCTTTTCAGTTCGCTGGAGTGGCTTATTACTGTATGAGCAAGGCTGCAGTCGACCAATTCACCAAATGCCTAGCCCTAGAGATGGCTCCCCATGGAGTTAGAGTGAATGCGGTTAATCCCGGCGTGACAGTAACGAATCTCCATCGACGAGCTGGCCAAGATGAATCCACCTACGCCGCTTTTTTGGAGAAGAGCCGCACCACCCACGCACTCGGTCGTCCTGCACAAGCTACCGAAGTAGCGGACGCAATATATTTCCTGGCTAGCTCAAAAAGTTCTTTCACAACGGGACAGCTGTTGAGGGTAGATGGCGGTCGCGGTATAACTCATCCTAGATGATCGAGAGATGGGGAGATATGAGGAAATAAATGTGTCTCTCACTTCCAGTTGAAAACAAAGGGATTTCCCCTAAACTTTCTATTTTATTTTACTTTTTTTGCTTCCAATTCTTGATCTAGGATGAAAGTAGCTGTT
The DNA here is from genome assembly GCA_932521405.1 of Oscheius sp. JU1382. NCBI lineage: Eukaryota > Metazoa > Nematoda > Chromadorea > Rhabditida > Rhabditidae > Oscheius > Oscheius sp. JU1382. The sequence goes on from OW051475.1 coordinate 9,224,451, forward strand.
GTGACTGGAAGCTCTTCTGGAATAGGACGAGGAGCTGCCGCTCGGCTAGCTAAGGAAGGCTATAGTTTGGTTATCAATGGAAGGAACCAATCTGAGCTGGAAACGTTGAAAAAAGAGTGCCTCGAGCTGGGATTAAAGGAAGAGCAGGTAAAAACTTATTTTAAAATTCTGAAACTCACTTGTCAGGTAGCTATCGTAGTGGGAGATGTGGTTGAAGAGGCAGTAATTCATCAAATCGTCGAGACTGCCATCAAATCCTTTGGTCAGATTGATACCCTAGTGAGAGATTTCCTCCTTTTTCCACCAAATTTATAGATAAATTCCGCTGGAATCCTAAAATCCGGGCCAGTTCTTGACGCTCCTATTGACGATTACGACAAGGTTATGGAAATCAACGTCAGGAGCATTATCCGTCTGACCAAGGCTGCCCTTCCCCATATAATCAAGACAAAGGGTACTGTAGTTAACGTTTCTTCTATCACCGGGCCTTGTCCATTCCCTGGAGTGGCTTATTATTGTATGAGCAAGGCTGCTCTCGACCAATTTACCAAGTGTCTAGCCTTGGAGATGGCTCCTAATGGAGTCAGAATCAATGCAGTCTGGTAAGAATTCATTTTTCTCAGAAAAATAGGCTTTTGTAGCCCTGGAGTGATTGTAACAAATTGCCATCGAAACTCGGGAATGAACGAAGAAGCTTACGCAGCCTTCTTGGAGAAAGGAAAAACAACGCATGCTTTGGGTCGAGTTGGTGAGGTGGAGGAGGTAGCTGAGGCTATTCTCTTCTTGGCTAGTGAGCGCAGCTCCTTCACTACTGGAGAACTTCTTCGAGTTGATGGCGGTAGAGGTAAGTCCTTCCTTTTTGATTGGTACACATTATATATAGGAATCATGCATCCTCGCTAGGCATTCTCAGTCTGGATAGCTCAAAAAGTTTTGTGATTCACTGATTAATAAACCTTATGTTTATTAAAGCTGACCTTTTCCCTTTTACAATCGCTTCTAACCTTCGCTTTCTTCCATCTCGCTTATAACTATCATTTGGTATTGGCCATTGACCATTTCTTCCCTCTAAAAATGCTCCGTTTCCTTCTCGTCCTATCATTGATTGTCTGTTCAACAGCTATTTTGGATAATTGGCACTGCGGTGATAACGTTTTTACCAAGGCGACCTCCAAATTGATGGCCTTTGGCGATGACAGTAAGCCCTCCTATCCATGATATCCTTCTAGTTACAAACAATTGCTGTCTTGCTCACGATGCAGCCTACGATGGACTGTCCTTATTCCCTCGGACTTTTGAGGTCAAAGCAAGAGAAAAGGCTGACTTCCTCTTTGCTAAATGTGTCACAGAGATTGCAGAGAAACCGTACGTGAATATGCCCATTAGGTTAAGAAGAGTTTAGAAATACTGCCAGTATTATGTATGCCGGATCAAGAGTGGCTAATTGGTTCTGTGAGAAGATCTCCTGGTTCTGTTGAAGGAACTGATCTCAATTGCTGATCAATAAAAATATGTAACATTTGATCTTTTTACGTCAAAACCTGGCTCTTTTTTTGAGGTCTGTCCCCACTCTAGAGGCTACACCCAAATGAGATCTAAACCAGATTTCTCTTCTATGATTCATCTCTCGTTTCATCGTTCTCCTTCTCTGTAATCTTGACCTCAACACTATCGGAAACCTTAGATACATCGTTTATCTCAACTTTTTTATCAGAACCTCTGCCGAGTCTCAAGATAAATAGCCTCACTTTCAGCCATCCATTCCCCAGTTCATTGTTACTTAAATGCTACGTTCTGTCTTTTTCCTCCTTCTAGCTGCTACCTTCGCCTCTGCTGATGTTAACACCTGGTTTTGTGGTAATAATGTTGTCACAAAGGCCACTACGTATCTTGTTAGTTGGGGAGATGAAGGTTTCTTCACATCTTAAACACTAGGTTCATTTTAGGCACGAATAAGTGCTGTATGGTTCATAAGATAGCGTATGGAGCGTCTTCCGTCCTCCCAAAGGCTCTTGAATTAAAGGCAAGAGCTGAGGCAGACTCTGTTTTGAAGAGCTGTATCAAGGATCTTGCTGACAGCCCGTGATTTTTAAAGAAAGTACTCATAGAAGAAGTTTAGAGTAGCAGCTGAGATTATCTATGCTGGAAAGAGGTTCGTCAACTGGACTTGTCGGGAGCTTGATATCTGGTGCTGAAAAAAGAAGACGATTTTTATAGATGAAATAAACTCTTTGATTTTTCACCCTTTTCTTTCAACTTTGCAGACTCTTTTCGGCTAATTACTTCAAGGTCACTGGTCTATCTAGCTACCTCTCGCTATAAATGATGACTCACACTCAATTTTTGACCTTGGTGGCAAGGCGGAGCATGTAGTCTTGTTTTGTTTGTTCTTTCTTCTTGTTCCTCTCTACCTCCTGCACTCACATTCTGGCTAGAGTCAGACTGGTTATCCCTCTGCGTGCCTAATCCGCTCTCCAATTTGAAATAGTCAGCCATTTAATGCGACCAATATATGGCGCTCTCTTTCTCGGGCAAAATACTTTGGTCATAGATTAGCAGCCTCATTTTTTCTGATTTGTTAGTACAGGTGGGGACAACGTGATCGTGGCAGCGACTGTGCGCAATTTTAAACGAACATTGCTATCTGCCGAGCGTTACACAGCCTCTTTGTTGAAACTTTTCATTTCTCCCCATTACTTTTTGACCAAAAGTAAAAAAGAAAGTGAATTTTTAATAGGAAATAGTGAATTTTGGTCCGATTTCGATGCCAAAACATGATTTCTCACGGGGATACTGTTATTTTTGAGGCCTGCTGTGAGTCATGCAAGTACACGTAGTCGAATGTTTATCGTGAAATCAACAGCCTTTCCCAAGTTCTCATGTTTCCGTTATAAACCAAGGCCATACGAAGCGCTTTTTCATTTACGTTAATTTAGTCATGAACAAGTCAAAAATGTGGAATGACAGTAATGCCCACGAGCTTTTCTTTCTCTTCGCTTTTTTTCTTTTTTCGCTGGAATTATTCATCGCTCACTTCCAATTATTTTCACATTTTCAGGCGGCTCTATACATTTCCCACAATTGCCAAGCCATCGATCCTAGCTTCTCTCTTTCCAATTAGCTGTCTTTTTCTTCTTTGGATCTCCTTCAATTCGTTTTTTTCCAGAAAAATGGCCAATCCACAAGGTTACCAGCCGAATCCTTACCAGAACAACGCTCCTCCTGGATATGGTCAACAGCCGCCGATGTATACTCAACAGCCTGGAGCTGCTCCCTATAATTCTCCTCCAGCCGGTCCAGGAGGTCTCGTAATGTGGATGGAATTGCCTCAACAGATTCCTGGAGTTCCCCCTGGATTGGAATATTTGACACAAGTAGATACTATTGTTATCCAGCAGGTGAGAGAGAGGCCTTTTTCTTCCTTATTACACTGCTTCCACCTTAGCTGAGACTACTTTTTGGGGGGAATTTGGTGAATTAATCGTTTTCAGTGTTATGAACTTCTCGAATTGTTGACTTCTTGGGAAGCAAAAAACAAATACAGCTTGAAGAATGCCAATGGTCAACAGGTAAGCGATTTTTTTTTAGAAAAAATTGAAGAGAAATTATTTTTAAAAAACCACTTTTTCTCGAGAATAATTACCCAATTTCAGGTTTATTACGCCGCTGAGGAATCAGAATGCTGTCAAAGACAATGCTGCGGGCCGAAAAGGGGATTCCAAATTCACATCGTGTAAGTGCTTCCGGGATGAAAAGATCAATGTAAGCAACATTTCAGAGACAATTTCAAGCGGGAAGTAATGACTCTCAGAAGACCATTTAAGTGCTGTTCCAATGGATTCAGTTGTCTCGCAGAGGCTATGCTCTGCTGTGCAGATGAGGTATAAAGAAAAATATAGAGAAACATCTCTTTTAGTGTACGATTGAGTCACCTCCGGGAAATGTGATTGGAACCGTTATTCAACGAGCCACCTGTTGTTCTGTTGGCTTCTACGTAAGAGATGCTGATGGAAGGTGAGAGAGAGCCATTGATAATATCAATTTTTAGGGATATTTTCCGCATTGAAGGACCATGTTGTTGCCTCCTTCTAGGCTGCCAAGACAAGGAATTCATAGTAAGGACTACTGTAAAATCACTTTCAATCATCTTAGATCCAAAGCATGGCTGGCAATGAGATTGGAGCGATTACCAAGAAATGGGGCGGGTGTTGTCGTGAAGCTTTTACGGGTATGTTTCCACTCTCAACCAATGCAAATATCTTTTTTAGATGCCGATGTCTTCCGTGTTTCATGTAGGTTGATCTTTTTCATTCTTCTCATCATACTGAGACCATTGACGATGAGACACGTCAGTGGCTCTTAGTGTTTGTTGAGCTGTCTTTGTGGACGTGAAGAAAATTTATTGTGTGACGTGAGAGGGAAAACGAGAGAAAACATCGGCTAGTTTTGGGTCTTACGATGGTTGCAGAGTTAAACTAGAAACCGTCTTTTTCTAAGCTACAGTAACTTTTTAGTTCCGATGGATCTTGATGTCAAAATGAAGGCCATTATTCTAGGAGCTACCTTTCTCATCGTACGTTAATTTCATATTTCAGCTTGCATGTTCAGTTTTGTCCTTGTCAATTCACCTGTCTTTGTCCAAAATATTAATTTTAGTTCACTTAGTTCACCTAACTTCCAGGACTTTATGCAATTCGAAGAATCCAAACAAAACAACGAGCTTTAACCAACCTGATGCACGCGTCTGCACTTCTTCTTCCTCAGTTTAATATTGTAGCTTCTTTCCAGGACGTCATAGTCTTTGAGGATAAAAACCAGAGTCCAGGATTGATTAAAATCGACTTGTTGAATTGAGTGAATTTTCAGTTCTTCTTTTTTATTTTTATTATTGCGAATTGTTTTAGGACTTCATGGCTTTCGAAACTTCCAAGAATCAAAACAACAATAACCACAATTCGAGCTATTCCAATGATTGCTAGTAGATTACGGTGCATGGCTAGTCACATATATCAGTAGAGAGTACAGTAATCTCAAGCTTAGGATACCTTTAGAGATATCGCATCCTAAAGGTTACTGTGCTGTCTGCTTATAAAGCTCAGTTCTCTTCTCCTTCTTTTTTACCCTCTTTCCCTATTTTATCGCAAACTGGTCTAGTGAACTAATTTTAAGGATTTCATTGCGTTTGAAGAGAATCAAGACAAGAATCACTATAGTGGCTAAAGGTTAAAAAACATTCCTTTTGTACATAATAAATTTTTTTCAAGGCTTGTAATTATTTTGATAGTGGTCTCCAATTGAAATAGGGGTTAGCCCTTTCGTATCTCTTTCCTTCGCCAAATCACTGAAGAAAGACGACTTCTTTTGACATAAAGTAGCACAGTTTCCTATAAAATTATTGGTATTAAACGATGCTCTTACCGCTTTGCTCATCTCCCCAAGCTCCTACTGGATATCTCAAATTTGAATCGAGGTTTAAGAAAAAATCTCCTTCTGTGGGTACCCCAGCTAGAAATAAACTCTTTTTTTTTTAAAATAAACTCTCACAAGGATAAAAGTTAGAATAGCCTGATAGAGGGGTGCCATCACTCCAATAACAGCTAGATGCAGTAGTATTTCTGCATCTCAATCCTATATGAGGACAATATCCACCGTTGCAAGCAGTTCTCCCAGTAAATGCAACCAAAAAGCTGTTTTGCTCTGCACTGGTAATCTGGAAGAGGATTTTAAAAAGGCAGAAAGGCTGGTCACCTTGACTAGTTGGGCAGAATCTTGGGCACAATATTGGACAGCATTATCGAAGCTGCGAAACACGGAATCATCGAATTTGTAACACATACAGTCTTGATAATTAAGCGTGTAGCCAGAAGAGCAGCCGAGATCAGCTGAATGGAGGTTTATTTAATACAAGGTGGGGCTACGCCACCTTCGGTGGCGGCTATAATCTGAATTTTGACAGAATTTGGCAAGGCTTCAAACAGACGGACACAGATCAGCTTTATTTTAAAGTAAGATGTTTTAGACTTACTAGCACACCCGGTAATGGGGGTCGGAGTAATAGTAGAAGGTTTGTCAGAAGGTGGATTATAATTACAGAAAGTTTGGCTAGCTCCAGTGAGATCAATTTGACAGACAAAAGGACGAGTTGATCCACATAGTTCTTTTCTAAATCTCTTGCATTTCTGCCAAAATCAGCTCAATTACGTCCACTGATAATCAACATCCCTAGCTGCTGCACATTGATACATACTTGGATCAGCGGGCTGTTGACTTGCCCAATTTTGATAACTATAGCCTACACCACTTGTCCAAGACCAGGAAGTTGAGAGAAGGAGAGAGGCTCCGATCCAATAAGTTTGAATTTTAGTGTTGCCTGCGACAAAACCAGAAACATAAGAATTTTCAAAGGCATTGGTGATTGAGACAAGATTTCCTCCATTTTGTTCACAAGTCTTTTCAGCTACTAGGAAGCTAGTTGCGTCTGGATAATATTTATAACATCTAGGAGAAAGGAATTCCAAAAAAAGATAAGAGATTACTTTTTAAATTGACTTTCATAAGTCGTGCCTGCTGGACATGATATGGCTTTAATAATGGTCAGAAATTGAAGAAAGAAGAGCAACACCCAAAGCATTGCATGAAAAGGGAGCAAGATAAGGAAGAGACTTATCTTGCTTCTTTGGTTTAATAGACTTTTAAGGATGAAGTCAGCAAATCATGATATTTATTCGTAGTTGTGTGATCAACTAGAGCATAAAAATCTAGTCTAAAAGGTAGGAAATATCACTGATTTATTCATTATTTCAGACTCGTTGATCTTTGAGAAATAACCAAAGACAATAACAGTAGTCGTGACCTCTTCCGGCCCTCGACCTGCCCACTGTGTCCTCTCTTCTCTTTCTCATCACTCGCAGCTCCCACAAGTGCATCTGGTCAAATAAACCAATTGATCGGAAGCTTTTCTTTTAATCTTCGGCGGTAGTGAAGCGGAAATGAATCAGCTCCCTTCTTCTCCCGTCTTACCTGAAGGCCATTCGTCCTAGTAGCTCCTGTTGTGTATGCCTTCAGCGCTGACCAGTTTGAGCCAGGCAGCGCTACGTAAATGGCCGGAGGATCAGCCGACTGGTCCAAACAGCTGACTTATGACCCAACATTAGAGGCCGAGACGTTATATTTCTCTCGTTTTATTTGATTTTTTTCAGCTAATTATCAGAGTTTTCTCTCCTTTCTCGTCGTTTTATCAGCTTTTGGTTTCAAGTTTCCATTCAGCCCAAAACAAAGCCATTCCGTTGGCTCCAACTAGTGTTCTAATCTGAATCAACTAAAGCAAACAGAAAATCCAATAGCTGTCCCAAGTGTCGATGATGATCGGCTTTTTTGTATTATGAACTGTCAACCCGCCTCTACTCACAAGACGTAATTGCACCGAAACGAAAATGGGAACATGTTTGCCGGCCTATGCTAATTACAGACCAACTGTCAACAATGAAACACGGCACGGGGCTATAGGTAGCCGAGAGGTTCTTGAAGAGGCTTCTTCTCTATGCATAGCGCCAATTCTTTTTCCTTCTTGTCACCTAGGTTCTCTGATTTCACAGTAACGTCAACTGTCCTATTGAAATGCGTTGATTCATCCCGTTCTCGTTTCAAAATTGCGAACACTGTACTGGAACAAGTATTCGTATTTTGAAAGCGCCCCGAGCACTTCAATTTCGCTTTCTTTTTTTTGCAAGCTCTCATCTAGTTTTTGACTATAAATCTCTCCGGAAGGCTGCTATTATGAGTGAGGTAGGATCGCGAGTGTGAGCGACCGTGTCGGTCATTCGGACCAGTCCCAAACCATTGATCCTTCTCTCTCTTTCTAGACTTACTTGTACTGTTATTTTCTATTCCAGGATGCCTGGGAATTTCTCCTTTTCAACGTTGGATGTGCACTTTTGGAAGAGGAAAAAGGAAGAGGCCAGCACTTCTCAACAAACTCAGAGGTGAGGAAAGTTTACTTGATGGATAATTTCAAAAATCTATTCTAGTGACTATCACAGCTCTAAGAGTCAACAGAGGTGATAGCCGCTGAAATATATTTTTTACTACAGTGTCCCTAGTTAGGGTCTTTTTGGTTCGAAGAACAGACTTAAAAATGCACAGCTGGGCCAGCTGGCTGAAAAAAACGCGTCACTCGTACTCTCCTTCTATTTCTAATAGTTATGACACTATAAAGTGCCTCCAAAACAAACAACTTCCCGTTAACTCTTCAACAAAAAGCCAAACACCTGGCTCGAAAACGTTGTAACTTTATGGCTTATCTGGCGCGGGTTTTTGCTTGTCGAAAATTTGGCAAACTGCCACTTTTTTTAGTGAATGGATGTAGTGTCCGAGAGCTGTAAACGAGGGTGGCCAGCTGGAGAGAATGAAGCCATTTTATGCAACAGCCTACAATAAACTTGTGAGCAAGTGGAGTGAGGGTTCTCTAGCTTTTTGGTCGACTACTAGAGGTCCGAGTATTTAAATGATGGCTACATCTTTAGATTTTGTGGCTAATTGTGGAAGTCTATTGCGGGATCATTGCTCATGACCTCTATTAGCGGGAACTATTCCCTTTTCTGACTCAAGAACCAACCCGCCAACCAATTTTTATGTTCTTTTTTATCACCCGTCGCGCCTCGCGTCGTTTTCACACCCAAATCGCAACTTTTTCGCATTTTCCCATTCAACTCTAAAATCATTTGATCTATCCGCGTCTGCCATCTCATTCTCTCTTAAAACGCTTTCCCTTGGCTTGGGGGCCGACGGTCAGTTGGCGTCCATCAATCGCCTCGCGTAAAAAAAAAATCGTGTTTGAGCTGAGCTCTGAGAGGGAGAGAGCAACCGAGACGTGATCTCATCACCCGTATAGCGAGTACATGAAATCGATGCTCGAGTCATGGGTGCAAGATGCTGCGCCCCCTCTTCTTCGAGGCTACAAAAAAGGTAAGAATCACTGTAGAATCTTTTAAAGTCCTGTTTCTTTCTCACTTCCGGTTCATTTTCCCCATTTTACCCAAAAGATTTGCCTTTTTTTAACCATCAAATCGAACTAAAGTTAAGAAATATATAATTGGAGTAATTCTTAGACCCGTTATCATTCTTATCTTTTCAGATTAGACCAAGAACGATACGTAAAATCTCGCGAAACCTCTGTCCTCAGTCGAGAGGGAACCTATTCCCCAGGAGAGTATCGCGACCTCGGCTCATCTGGAAGAGATCTTCGGTTTGTTGGTTTCTCTTTCCTTCTATTAATTTTCAGATCTAAAAGTGCTGATCCAACCAGAAGCAATGGATATGCAACTTATTCAGCAGGACAGGCGAAACATCGAGATTTTGAACGAGTTCACCACGATGGAAAGACGTTTAGAGGGAGGGAATCAGAATCACAAAAAGCGTAAGATTTACATGGAGAAAATGTTAAGTTGTTTAGGATTAGAACTCATTCGTCTGACTACGACACTTTTGGCTCACCTACCAATGGCGATTACAATCAGAATCACTTCTATAGGGAGAGCAGCTATCGACAATCGTAAGTTAAACTCTCTACCAAGGGTACAAGTACAATGGCTTCTCTCTTCTCTTGACACAACAAGTGACCGGCTCTTACAGTAGAGAGTTCAGTGTATGCAACGGCTTAACTCTGTCCTCCTCTCTGGGCAATACCTCTCTTCCGCGTTTAGCCCAGCTGTCCCCTAAATTTTCCCATTTTCAGCTTCCCCAGAATGAGAAGGGCTCGATTTAAGTGAGTTTGTCGTAAAGTCCGCTTTGAGCTTGCTGTATTGGATCAATTACTTTTAAATATTTGAATAATTCACAATTTATAGAACAAAGCGAGTGGTGGAATATGAAACAGACAACTGGGAAGAGGAGGAAAGAAGAAGGCGATTAGAAGGATGGATGACTGCCCAGCCATTGTCTATGAGGAGATTGGAAAGGAGTGATCGAGAAATTGCAATGCTAGCAGGTGGGAATTTGGGCCTTTTTGGGAGCAAACTGGAGAAAATTGGGTAGATTCCGGTGTCCTTCGTCCCTTCTAATTTTCTTTGTTGAGCTTTTTCTCCGCTCTTGTCATAGCCAGAAATGAATAGCCGAGGTCAAATCCGCCAGCTCTTTTTGCTTCCCACCCATCGTAAAAGTATCTTCAGACCGCCACTCATTCCCTGTGACTAATATTTGTGTTGCGAATTCTGAGTATTCGTCATTCTCTGTCCTCGTTTCCACCCTTGATAGCCGATAATATAAATCGATCTTCTTTTTCCCTCACCCTCATAGAGGTCTCCTTTGAATTGGAAAACAATGTCCGATTTTAACACTTAGTCGCGAACAGAGGGCAAATACAAAGGACCCCTCTTGAGGACTTTTGGGCCTGTCGCTCTCTTTTGTCACCCTTTCATCTCATCCGTTCATAATTTCCGTGGATTTTAAGCTAATTTCCAGAGGATATTAGCTCAATTTCTACAAAAAAACTGGAAAATTTTCTCATCACATTTGAAATTTTCGTTGAAAATTGTTCTTTTGAATTCATCCTTTTAGTTGATTGGTGCGTGTTTGTCATCCGATTTTCAACTTTTGACCATGTTATCAATCGAACACATCGGTCAACACCTTCACTTGAAATTTGTCCGAATTCGCTCCCGCTTTCCACTCTAAAAGAGCCATTAGTTTTACGTCCTAGCTCATTACTCCATTAAATACAGTCATGACCCCACTTGTCCGTCTTTCTCTCCACCGAGATAAGAAGCCCGCCATCTCCCATTCCTCTCTAAGAACAGCAGCTGGAAATGGACCAGCAGCCAACTTGGAGCACCCTTCATCCGGACCATCGAGTCTCAACACATTCACAATCTTCCCTATTTACTAGGGATTCCTATGGCCGGAGTTCATATCGCGAATCCAGAGAATTATATTATTTTGAAAGTTATGAAACGTACAATGGGGCTAGCAGCATGGAGCGAATGCGGTACATTTTTGCATTTATTTTGCCATTCTTTATTCCTAATCTTAAATTATCTCTAAATTCATAGAGTAACGACTATCTCCTCGCCGGTTTCGGCATCTTCCTCATTTCAGTATATGCCATTGACACCAGAACAACGGTTGTCACAATATTCTCTCCATGGAATAAAAGGTTTGCAGTTACTTTTTTAGGCTAGGAATAAGAATTAGCGAGGATTTTGCCGGGATAGAGGGCTACTGATAGCTGCTTGCCCGCCTTTGATCTTTAAAAATATACTCCTGTGGTTACTGTTCTAAAAATCGACAAATGTGGCCAACAAGTTTAATTTCTGCCTGTACTTTTGGTTTTTTTCAAGCTGTCTAGCCATTTCATCAATATCCCATTCCTCGGTGACAAAAGGACAACAGTTAGTCATGGTCCATTCTCTCCACGGTTCTATTCACATTCCAATGATTTTATCTCCGGAAATGGCTACTGACGTTGAAAAATTTGATGACTTCCCTTGGGCAGTTAGCTGGTGCCGGCTGTTGTAGGAGGCGTCTTATCACTGGAACTATAGCAAACAAAAAATGCCGGGAGAATTTTCCCATGAACTATGGACAGAAAGGCCTTTCCAGCAAATTTCTGAAGACGCTCTGTCATAAACTCTCACAGGTGACCTCTAGAATGACCATTAGCATATGCACCATGGAGCGAAGAGGATTGTAAACCTTGTCGGCAGGCAAAAGAAAACCTATCTTGACCTCATATCTTCCGATATTTCCACTCTTTGGGTTTTCGGTCCCCCGGAGCCTGGAGGAGAGAAACTGAAAGTTGCGAGCAGTGCGCATGCCTTGCTTACGCTCTGATCCGAGGAGCAAACCTAACCACCAAGTGCTTCTGCTGCGAGGAAACTTCCCCAGGAAAACATAGGAGGGTTGAGGAATTTGACGCGTAAAAAATGACTAATCACATGGCAAACAAAGCAATTTACGAGAGAAAAAGCTGCGTGAAGGCTGGAAGGCGGCAAAAATGCTGAAACAATTAAGGTGATCACATTTGTCGATTTTTCAATTTGTTGTGGCTGCTCGAGTAGGTTTTTAAGACTGCGGTAACTTCATCTGTCGATTTTTTGTTTCTATATAATTGCCACACAGTCCCTCAATGTTTCGCACCTATTTTTAGACTCAATGATCTAATTACCTCGTCACTTTTTCACCTAGCCACCAATGATCTGACTATCACACGGAGGCGACTTGACCACGTAATGATCCCTCTTTGAGTGACCACACAGTCCCGGTATGTGTTGCTCGCTGTCCCTGGCCTCACCTGTTAGGCGCCCTCTTGCGCCAGTGTTCTCTCTCTCCCCGGGTCGGACACGCCCCCTTTGTTGGGCTTGCATTGGACGGTTTTCTGGCTCAGAACCGGAGGCTTCCTCTTCCTCTTCCCTCTTTTTTTCATGTTCAACCGAGGGAATGTCCCTATATTCTGAGGGCTATACGCCTCGATCTGATGGCCTCTCCGATCCACAGGAGGTCGAAGTCTTAAATCACTATGAAAGCTCAAGAGAGCGCCATAATGGTAATAATTTTATCATATTTCTTGATTTTTTCCTTCTATTTAATTAATTTTCCCATTAAAACTCATCCAAAATTAGTTTATCCTCGAAAATTTCACTAATTTATATTGGCGCGAACCGACAAATTCGAATTTTATTTTCAAAAACGAGGTCATTTTCTAACTTTTTAAAATGAAATCGTCTCATTTTCTCATAATTTGCGTGTGAATTTGAACAAAAAATTGTTAAAAATGTGCGAAAATGCAATGACGGCCTAGTTCTGACCTCGCACCCTCACCACCTTGACCCTAAATAAACCTATTTTGCCCGTTTTTAGGGGACAATCTGTTGCTTGTTATCCATTTTTCCTGGTTACTTCAAGATTTTTGATGGAAAATCGGGAATTAGCTGCAATTTCCTGGGTGAATTTCCTTGTTTTTCAATCACAAATCAGCAATTTTATGACAGTTCCGGGCTCTCTTTCATAGCTAAATAATTAATTTTTTTACTCTTTATCCCGAGCGCTGACTCTTCCGCCAAGGCATTTGTTGTGAGATTCCTCGGCTGAATCACCCTTCGACCAGCGGCCACACACTTTTTCAGCCTATGGCAGAGGCAGGCAGATGGCGAAATTTTTCCCAAAAGATCTTCCAACTAATTTATGGTCCCTGCACCTGTTCGCCTCAAAAGAATATTGATGAGTCTGGCCCAAATCGGGAGACTATATAAGCGTCACGCACATTTCTGCTATCCCGCCGGCAGCGGAAACCGTATCAGTATTGTTGCGCATAAACACGGATTATCTCTTGGGGTTGCGGAGAGGCGAGATTTACCCGGGGGATTACGATCAGCGGCGGAAAGTCAAATGGATTATTCAAGCCAAATTTATGGGATTCGGGGATGGAAAAAGGGCTACAGTATGCCTTGCCGATGGAGAATAAAGTCGATTTTTAGCCTCACTCTCTTGTTCAATTCGACTGTAGCTCTCCTTCCTTGTCGACTCTTGAGTTTTTATTGCACTCACTGTCGTTTGATCGAGATTGGCTCGTATTTGTATCGAAGGGTTTGGTCACCCGGGCACCTAGGCTAAATGTTTACCTAACTCGGACTCGGGGATCAATTTCGCATAGTGCTCTTATGGCGGTAGGCGATGGCGATCAGATTAACAGTCAGTATGGTTAGGAAAGCGAGAGAAATGAAGTTCAAAATTGTACTCTTTAAATTTCAGACGAACGCGATAACATCCAAAAGAAGACTTTCACGAAATGGGTCAACAAACATTTGCTCAAGGTACGCTTCTTTTCTTGGGAGTTCTTTTTCACCGTTTATCGCCCTCCACATCTCTCTCCGCTATCGTCACTTGTATCTAAACTTGACCTCGAAGAGAAGAGAGCCTGGTCTGGTTGAAAAGATGGGGAAAGACGGAACTTTCCCAGTCTTTTTTCTCGGACCTAATCAATTTTTTTGCTCAGACGTCAAGGCAAAGATGCGTGGAAAGTTTATCTACGGGATTAGTACGCAAGTGCTTGTCGTTTTTCCCGTGAGCGAGACAGAAAATTAGGCGTCAATTCTGAGTCTATAACTGGAACGGGGAAAATATGCCTGGGCTAGCGCTGAATTCAAAAGAAAGCGGGAAGTTTCGCGCGCAAGCGCTTGTTTGTCCAGTTAGAGTTGTTCATTGTGAAAATTTAAGAAATTTGAGAGCTACCTGGAGACCTGAAAACAGACATTCCGGTCCTTGGCAGGGAAAAATTACACTTACATTACTTAATTTATACATTTAACCACGAAATTTCCAGGCTGGAGTCAAAATAGACGATCTCTTCGTTGATCTCCGTGACGGAAATAGGCTAATTTCATTATTAGAGGTGCTAACCGGCGAACGACTTGTAAGTTATTCTCTTAATCTCCAAACTCAAATTTATATCTTAAGAACAGAGAAAACGGATTCACTCGGTTTCATAAGATTCAAAATGTACAGTATTGTTTGGATTTTTTAAAGAAGAGAAATGTAAGCCGCTTTGAATAGAGAGTTAGAGTAACCTTACAGATTAAATTGGTGAATATTAGACCAGAGGATATTATCGAAGGGAACAGCAAATTAACACTTGGTCTCATCTGGACCATTATTTTGAACTTCCAGGTGAACATTTTCTGTTTTTTGTTGCTACTAATCATAAAAAATATAGTTCTCTAACAAAAGATCCCCTTTTTCAGGTATCAATAATAACGAAACAACAAAAAGTGCACGAAGCCGCAGTACGGATAGTCTCAGGCTCACAACATCACCAGGTCACTTTGCTTTGCTTTTTCCCCATTCCCGGCACTGATTCACGAGTGTTGCTTCCTTTTTTAGTGCTTGAAGAAAATTGGCACTTAACAGTCGAGTTCTGCTCATTTCAGCTTTTATACGAGTGACCCGAGTGCATAAATTGGGTGTAAAATTTAAAATATGGCACAACCAACTTGAAAAAGGGCTCTATTATTCACTACTGCTATATTCTAAAGCGCTCTCTTCATTGAATTTTCCCTTCTGACTCTCTGAATCCAACCTTTTTCTCAGGACTATTAATCCAAATCGATCATTTCATCATCTACTTTTGTCCCTGATCCAAAACTACTCGACTCTTCCACCATCTTCTCCCATATTACGCCTGTTTTCATCTCTCTTATTCTTGGCAACACGGGGAGGCCACACCCAAAAAAGCGGAGTACGCCCCCGGTCTCTCACTTTCCGAAGAATGTTTTGGACCCGCCCTTGAGAGAAAACTGACTCACAATGCTACTATTGAAAATGAACTGGAAAAGAAGTCAATACCGGTACTGTAGACACATATACAAAGAGAAAAGAAAAAGGAAGCAGTCTGTCGAAAAAATTATCAGCAGCTTCCGCAGAAAAAAGCCATTTGGCTTATCGGCTCTAGCGGCTGTTGAATTTCCCTTGGAACGGTCTATTGATTTCGCATATTTTATGTGGGAGATCCACGTCGCTCTCCTTCGCCTCCTTCCTTCGACAAAGTTTTTGTTCTTTTGACTAACCAGTTTGCCCCAAAAAAAACCTTTTGCAAAAGACAATAAGGAACGGGAAATGCGCCTTTTTTTGCCTGGGTGACCCTCTGCAGAGAGAGGAGAAGCCCTGAAGGGTAAGGGGAAAACGTTCGCGGCAATTTACGCGGGCAAGTAAGAAATTAGTGGTTTCTGAGCCTTGCCAAGACCGGTGCTGGGTGGGTGGAAGAGAGAAAAACCATTGCAAGGCTATTGAACCTCGCTGAAGGGCAGGAAATGACGTGGTTCTCTAATTGTTTGGAAAAGGATACTCGAGTTAAATTTGTACCTTTCTTAAGTCCAGAATATTTTCTAGCTTATTTTCTTTTTTATAGTTCTAATGCACAATTGTCCTCTCCCACGCAGCAATAAATTCCCAGCAGGGGTAGTTCCTTCAAGAATTTTTCTCTTCCTTCCACTGCACAAATAGAAAAGAAATAAAACGGGCATTGGCTCCTATTGAATTACAAAGCGAGCAGGCCAAAATCGACAGGAAATGTGGCGCTCCATTTTGTTGGAGACTTCTTAGTGACAGTTTCCGTTTCGCTATTTTCCCGGGGTTTGCAGCAATTTCCGATACCCACCAAGGTCGCAACAACAACAATGACGGTCGTAAATCTTTCTGGCACCGTAATTTTCAAAAGAAATGAACACGCGCCGCTTTTGTTAGGGCAATAAACTATAACTGTGATATTAAGGCTAGTGGTCTTTTAGTAGCCACAGGAAGAGAAGCCTGCAGTAACTAAGCAATCGTACGAGCCCTGTGGAAGTCTCGACTCACTCTAGAACAATAGTACTAAAAAGTGGCATCCAACTGGGAGATTTTGGACCTATTAAACTAAATCTTATCTATGGGGCATAAAATTCATCAAATTTAGTAGAATTTTCTCTATTTAAATCTTTTAGCTTAAATCCAGAGCAAAAGCTATTGCGATCCGAGACTATTAAGTCATTTAATCAGACGAGTTTATTATCTTTTTTAGTAGGACTTAAAATTTAGATATTTTTCATTTGGCTTTGGTGAAAACTGCCCAAAACATTGATAATTCGAGAATCTCAAGCAGCTTAGAGCCTCGACCCGTGGGTCAAGTGGAAGCCTCTTCTTCCCCCCTCTCTCTCTCGCTCTGTGACTTTCAACTGCCATTGGAAGGGTGTGGTTGTGGTGATGGCGAGTGATAGCTCGGAAGGACACGACGGAACAGGTCGTTGGCCCATTGTGGGCGGGGCAACGGGCGCTCAAACCCATCCTTTCTACTGGTGCGAGTCGCACGTGTGGAATGCGCCAGCTTGTCTAGCCACATCCTCTCTGTTATTCCTACTAGCGGCTACAACACTCACCATGTTCAAAGTCATCCGCTCGTACAGCAAAAAAGCTGAGAGGAAGCACGAGTCCTCTGGGGGAAGGTCCTCCTCCCAAGTTGCCAACGGTGGAGCCATCACTCACCATCAAAATGGTAGCAGTCACTACTCGGCCAGTGGTGGCGGCGCCAACGGTCACTATGCCAATGGTGGTCATTCACAAGGAGGACAACTTCTCGCTGTGGACAATCGCCATCTAAGCCATGCACAGCAGGCCCATCAAGGATTTTCCGAGAGCAGTAGTTATGAGACTAGAGAGCATTTCGAGAGGAAAGTCCAACGGGTCAAGAAGACCAGAGGAGAGCGGGAGAGGAGTAGAAGTGCCAGAAGGGGCGACGAGGTACAGATTTTATTCTTGGGGGCTCCGTAATTCTTCAATTTCTTTTTTCAAATTCCTTTTCTTTCCAAAAAAAAACAATCCGCTCCAGTCTACCAAATCTTTAAATCCGCTAGTCATGGTGACCACCTAGAGTAGATTTCTAAACCTGTGGTGACTATACCTGTTGCTTTTTGCCTGTAGCATCACAGAATTAAATTCAGCCTCTATTCTTTAATTCTTTTTCTGATTTTTTTAGTTTCTGAGATCCTCAATCTATCCGAATTTCTATTTTTCCCTCTCTCACTGTTTCCGTTGATGTTCCGGTCACCTCTCATGTGTCCAGTCCGCGGTGAGAGTTTTTCTACACGATTAATTGCTCCGATCCACTTCACTTGGCAACTTTCTTTCGTATTTTTGGATTTGAGTCAGCGGAAAGTTTTTGTGACTCAGATCTAGGTCAAACAGGAGGCAATGTGCCTTGTCCTCCACGTGTTTTTGAAATTTTCAAAGTAAAAATATTTGACCCCTTGAAGATCTCTCTTATTAGACAACGCAATTAGAGATAACCTTGTGAGATCCCCATCAGAGTGTCTCACAGCCACGGCCCAACCCATCCGCCATATCGGGGCCACGAACCATTACGAATCAATCGGGCCGAGAGAAGGCAGGAGGAGAGAGAAAGTTCAACCTTGTTTTGCCTATACATTTCTTTGATTGGTTTCGGGGGCCACGCCCTGTTACTACAGTCTCTCTCCTTGCCTTCTCTCTCGCTTCTACTGGTGATGGGTGGGACCGAGAGAGCTGTAGCACTGCATCAATCATTCGGGCTGGCTGCCATTAGTGGCAAACGGGAGAGAAGCGAAGAGAAAACGCCCCGTTGCTTTAGTTGTTTTGGTAGAAAACTGTAGCCGAAGGGGAAATTCAGCTGGGTGGGAGAGACTCAAAGAACGGGGGGCAAATGACCGTAATTCGCACTACGATTTCTGATCATTTTCTTCTTCTAGATCGGAGAACATCTATTTTTGACGGAGAAGAATTCTGCGCAAAAAATTACGCCCTAAAAATCAAAAGTTTTAACATCTCCTATCATTTTCCACGCTTTTAGACTCTTTTTCCCGCTTTCTGACTTCTATACAGTCCACTCGCCTTATTTGTCCCTTCTTCTCCCCTGTTGACAAAACTGATCGATTAGACCTCTGAAGTATTGTTCGTGAGTCCTGAAGAAGTTGGTTGTGCCTCGGAGAACAACGGGAGAGGTTAAAGGGGAGAGAAAATTATCCAAAAAGCACACAATTTCCGCTGATCTGTCGCAAATAATCAGCTGAAACACAGTGCCGGGGCCACACACACACACACAACTACATGAGTGAAGCTAATGGGGAAAATTTTTCAGGTATCGGACATTCTCCACGGTTCGGATGCCACATCAGCCAGAGATGCTCTTCTCCAATGGGCCAGAAAGGCCACCGCCGGCTACCCAAGAGTCAATGTCACCAACTTCAGCTCATCTTGGAGAGACGGCTTGGCCTTCAATGCCATTCTTCACCGCTACAGACCCAACTCGATCGACTGGAATAAGGTGAGCTAGCACTTGAGGCGGTCATAACTAAAAATCGACAAATGTGGCAGCTACTTTTGTCGATCTTCTCCTTGTGACCACATCAATTTATTCTTGTATTCCACCTCCGCTCTTTTTCTCGCCCTTCTAATCTGTCCTCTAGCGGGCAGTCACATAACAGGTGACATTAGTCAGCCCTTTGAATGGAATAGTTCTCGGTAGGAATGCATTGGGCATTGTGGTTCAGCCATCTGGAAAACTTATTGAAAATGTTTGCCGTTGTGAAAATGACTAATTATAGATCTCCGATCCATCCGTCAGTAACCGCGAGAGATTGGACAACGCCTTCGCTGCTGCTGAGCGCGAATTTGGAGTCCAGCGATTGCTCGATGCGGAAGATGTTGACACCAACAATCCTGACGAGAAATCCATCATCACTTATGTCTCTACTTTGTATGAGGCTCTTCCTCACCTGCCAGAACTTTCCAAGGTAGGTGCAGCTTCTGATTTTCTTGGAATGTCGTCTTCTCACCACTGTCCTTTGTCTTTTTCTCTAACTTTTGTCCATTTTTGTAGCTGCTCTCGATCCAAGATCAGTATATAACTGAAGCACGTGAATGGTTAGGCTGGGTGGATCGCGCAACTCGTCTAGTAGATGATCGACACTTCACCAGCTCGGCAATAGATCTCATCTATGAGTTGGAGAGGTTTCGGGATGAGGATTTACCCCCTAAAGGAGAGGAAAAGAGTCGCATGGCACAAGTTTACGAATATCTAAGCATGACCATTGGCAACACGGAGCACTTTAATATCCCTCCAGGGCTCAGCACCTCAGCTCTTAATCGAGCATGGAATGAGTTGTTGAACTCGTTGGAGAGGAGATTTGCCCTCTTGCATGAGAAACTAGAGACTCAGGTGTGTTTTTTCTGGGGCAAATTTGTGTTTACTAATTTAATTGTCTTGTTTTTGTAGGATTAACTCTAAATGTTAACACTAACAATGGAAAAGCTGGGAGGTAAACTCTGGTGTCGCTTGCAAAATTATGATAGCACTTTTAGTGTTCTTTTAGAACACCGCCGAGTTGACCTCCTAGCTCTCGGCCATTTCTCTCCTAATTTTGAGCTTATTTCAATGTTTAGGATGGATTAAATGACTTGATTAGCCGACTCACCAGAGGAATTGGAATCACCAACGAGAAACTCGACATCATTCTCCAACGTGAGCTAACATTAGAGAGATTGTATTCCATGAGTTATAGGAATTGAAGACGTGGAACGCCGAGTTGACACCGCCCGCCCAGGAGAAGTGGAGCGAACAGTCAACGAGATTGTGGATGAGCTAAACGCCCTGGAGCATCCAATCCACGGATTCTTTGAAGATGTAGAAGAACTCAAACAAAACCACCACCCTGATGCTCAAGACTTCTACTCTCAGTGAGTTTTGTCTTCTTTCTCTCATTAGTCCTACTAATCCTTGTTTTCTCAATTAGAATGGGATAATTTCAGGGTCTACGGGCTTCAGCAAAGAAGAACAGCCTACTTGGACCGCCTTACCAACCAACTTTTGGTTCGTCTTAGACTTCGAACTGACAATATGCTGAAAGAGAACCAAGCCAGGATGGAATCTATCCGCCAATCCACCTTTAGCAGAGTCGAAGAATGCATCCAATGGGTTCGTGTTCGAATGGTAAGATCATTTGTTTGACAATTAATTGAGAAATATAGGAAAAATTGACTGAGATGGAGTTCTTGGAAGATCTTGAGACTCTGGAAGAGATGTTCGAACAGCACAAATTGGATAACCACGATATCCAAGATTTCAGGCAGAATGTTGACGAATGCATTGCCCGTCAGGTAAGGAAATTTTCAAAGTTTCTCTTCCGCTCCATCACCTCGCGCATTTGAAATCAAAAGCTCACGCCTTCGTTTGTTTTGCCACCCTGCTGCCGCCGCGAATTTTGTCAGACGATGAGGTGACTGTTCCGGTACGTAACGTGAATGCCTTTGTGTGGAGCTCATGTGGCGGCCTGAAGCCAGTTTGCTGCTTTCTATGAGGAAAATAGAGAAATAAGGGACCATCGTTATAGGCTGAAGTCTCCCCCGAAGACACCTATGACTACTGTGATTTACTACGCGTCTTGGAGAGCGAATACCAACAGCTCAGAGACCTATCCGCCGGACGGATGTTGGACCTCGTGAGTCTACGAGCCAAATAAAGTTAACTCTTTAGGATTCGCTCATTGCTTTTGTCAGAGCCGCTCAGATGGAATTGGTCTGGGTTTCTGAAAGAGAAGAGATCGAAGTCACCAGGAATTGGTCCGATATTAAACAGCTCGACTTGCCCATGCTCACAAACTACTATAAGCAGGTGAGTTCTTGTCAATTTTGGGCAATTCAGACTACAAACACAACAGTGACTATCACTGCAATATAAACAACAACTATGGGGTCCATATTTGTTGATTTTTAAAGTGTGATGGCAACTGTAGTAGCTGCATTGTATTGTTAGAAGAATGTGTTTGGTCTGCTAGCCGCGGTATCAGTTTCCTTTTTGCTTTTGTTCCGGCGTTGCTGGTGCGGCTAATAGACATGATTGCGGGCAGAGAGAGGCAGACCGGTTGCCTTGGCGGGAATGTGAGAGGCTACCGCGCCCTTTCCTCAAAAAGGGACCAATGAAGGAAGAATATATGAATAATTTTCCAGCTGCTACACGAGATGGAGTTGAGAGAGAAACAATACAATGACGTCCACAACCAAGGAGCAGCCCTCCTGAATCAAGGACATCCAGCCGTACATGTCATCGAAGTCTACCTCAGAACCATGCAAAAACAATGGGATTGGCTCCTATCCCTTGCCAAATGCCTCGAAGAACACTTGAGAGATGCGCTCAATCTTAAGTCGGTAAGAATTTTACACACGACTTTTTGTTTATCACTTCGGGAGAGAGACGACTTGACCCCTACCGTTCTCTCTCCCGCTAGCCCAAGGTCAGGGATTTGTTATTTGTGATGAACACCGGAAATGATAAGGGAAAGACGAAAAAATAGGGAGAGATTAGGCTAAAATTACAGTTCATGGAAGAGGCTGCCGATGCTGAGGCATGGATGGAAGAGCAGGCTCATCGCCTGGAGAATAATTACAACAGAACTGACTTTTCGCTAGAAGAAGGGGAACGCTATCTCAGAGAATTGGACGAGATCAAGGTAATATCATTCAGTTAGAACTACAGTCCTGCAGTCCTTCGTTTTGAGACAAATCTCAAGACTCAGATTACGGTAGTTATGATGATTTTCCAGGAGATCTTGAATAAATACCACAGCGTGTTGATGGCTTTGACTGAAAGATGTGCCACTATCTCCCCTCTCTGGCAGAGAGGTGAACGAATCACCAAGCCAATCGTTGTCACAGCCCTGTGCGATTACTCGGACAAAGATCTCCATATAAAGACCGGTAGAACTCCAACTAGAAAGGAAAATAAGTTTCTAGGAGATGATGTGACTCTCCTTGACAATTCTGACTTGATTAAATGGAAGATTAGAGACCTCTCCGGAATCGAAGGAGTCGTCCCTTCGGTTGTCTTCAGAATCCCTCCACCTGACACTAAGCTGACCGCTTACTTGAATAGACTCCTTCAACAATTCGAGAAGCTCAAGAAGCTCTGGGACAAGAAGCACCGAATGGTTCGCTTCAACATGGTAATCAATACCATGAAGACGATTCAGTGAGTTTTTCACGCCAACAACCTTAATGCGCGATAAGTGCTTCCGTTCCACTATTTATTGATAAGAAATCAACCACCAGAAATGCCCCCTTTCAAGGTCTCTAAGAACCCGTATAAATAATGTGCTGCTGATGATAGAGTGATTGTCAAACCGGTCGAGGCTTATGCCATTCTGCCTAATCAAACTGACCGTCGTTTTGAATCCCATTAGTCGCAGGCCGGCTGGGGAGATACAAAGGGATAGGATTAATTGGAGAAGAATTTAGAAAGAGAAGCGGGGGTTATTAAAAGAAACAAACTGTGGCGGTAACATTTGTAGATTTTTAAACTGTGAAGGCCATTGGAATAGATCTACTCCACATTTCCTACTTAATATTGGTTTTTTTTTTCAGAGGATGGGACCTCGACACCTTTAACGCTATGGATCCTGAGATGAGAGATGCTATCATGAGGGCTCTGAATGATGATGCCAACAAACTCTTGTCGGAACTCGACCCTGATGATCCTCTAGCCCTCCGATTGAGAGAAGAACTTCGCCGAACAAATGAACATTTCTGGAACCTTCTTAACGCCAGTCAAAAGCCTCCAGAGCCTGACTGGGCCAGTCAATTCGATGCAAAGATCAATGACCTGCTAAGGAAATTGGAAGAGAGCTGGAGAAAGCTCAACGACAATGTTGGAAAGCCTGTCTCGAGAACAACCGACGAGTTGGAAAAGGTCATCGTCGATCACAAGAAGTTTGAAGACGATCTCCAAGCGCTTGATGGCGAAGTAGCTAATGTAAAAGAGCTGTTCCGCCAGCTTCCCAACCCTACTCCAACTCAACGAGTCAACAACGATCGTTTGAATGGACTGTGGGAAGACCTCTGGGATCTTTCCCGAATGTATGTTGAGCGAATCAAAGTCCTCGAAGCTGTTTTGAACGGACTCTTGGAAGTCAATGACATCGTCAAGCAACACGAGATCACTTTGAACTCATTCGACGACTTGCCAGCTGCCTTGGACAAACTCAGAGGACATCACGCCCAGCTCTTGGAGATGAATATGGTCCTTCAACAGCAACAATCGGTCATCGATTCTCTCAACCGAAATGCTGCTCTTTTGAGGCAACACGTCGCCAGGACAAGAATCAACCAATCCAGGTTTTTTTTTCGAAATTCAATCTAAATTGGTTACTTTTCAGCCATCCTGATGTGGATCGCCTCGAGGAAGAAGTCCAACAGCTCAATGTCCGCTGGGAAAATGTTCGAGCCCAAGTAGTCGACCGAGTCAAGGCTGCTGAACGTGCCACTCAAATCCAATCCGAGTACAGGTAGCATTTCTCTCCTCTTTTGTCAAAGATTCCGTTCAGACCAGCCTACGAGAATGAGATCGCTTGGCTCGACAGAGTTGAAGAGACGATCAACCGACTTCGCAGACCCGAAGATTTGAGACCTGAAGAGTACCAAAGAGAGTTGGACATGTTGGCTGCTGAATACGCTGCCCTTCAAGAGAGAACAGAGGCTATTGAGAATGTCAACCGTGAGGGAGGCAAATTCATCCGCGAAGCTAAGGTAAGACACATCTGAATTCTATAAAATAACCATCGATGTTTAGGGCTTCGACTCCCGCATGGGACAGTTCATGGATGCCGTTGTCGGTATCCACGGGCCCGGAATCAGGACCGAATTCCGCAGAACCAAGCCACAGCCAAAGAACGGAGCACAAATTGTAACTGAGGAGCTGGAAGCTCTCAATCGTCGATTCGCTCAACTCTCTTCTCTCATCCTCGAGAGGAGAAACAACATGCAAGTGCTCATCCAGAACTGGAAGCGACAAAAGCAGGTTAGTTCTTATCTCTCTTTGGTTTGCCGCATGTTGAGCAGCTAGCTTCCTCTCCCTTGTTTAAGCTGTTCAGCATAAAATGGCAAAATATGTCCGGGGAAAATGTACACAAACTTGTTGTTTTAACACACATCACACCAAAACGAGTTATTCAAGAACAAAATGAGTTACATGTCTCGGCCTTACCTGCCTCTTAACCCTAATTTCAGCTACATGCTTGTGCCCTAGAGAGAGTCTTGTGCCAGAAAAAAGAGAAAATAGAGTTCTTCTTGATTTTTATTTCGTATGGCTGAATTCAGTCTAGTTCAATAATGTGGCGTCGATTTTTGTCGACTTTGTCAATTATGGCGGTCACATCTGCAGATTTTGGATTACTGTATCTCCATTCTTTACATTTTTGATGTGATAGAGTGATCAAAACGTTTTAACGTGCAATTTAGGACTCGATTTATTAATATAATGGCAAACTCTCTCTCAAACTAACTGTCGAAGATCAGCTCACGCCAGCCTCATCAATCCTGAGTTCAACCGGCTTCTTCACAAAACATTTCACTAGTTTATCTCTCTTTCTCGCTTCAAGGAGGAGAAATAGAAAACAGCTTCTCTCCTCTTCCTCACGCTCCCTCTCTCTGTGTGTGCTTCCTCTTTCAACGCTTTCACACCCGGAATTATACAACGTGTGTGTGTAACTCTAACCGTGTTCTGGTTGTTGTGGCCAAATTGACACACTCTCGCTATTTTCCAGGAGGAGGATGATCGCCGTCGAGCTGAAGAAGAAGCCAAGCGACGGACTTTCGAAGCGGCCAGGCTTAAAGCCTTGGAAGATGCCGACAGGCTCCGCCGAGAAAGAGAAGCAGCCGAAGCTGCTCGCCGTGCCCAGGAGGAAGCCGACAGAGCCCGAAGGGCAGCGGAGGATGCCGAAAGGGAGAGAAAGGCCCGCGAAGACGCTGACCGTCGTCGACGAGAGGAGGAAGAGCGACGGCGGCGGGAAGAAGAAGAAAGAAGGAGACGAGCAGCTGAAGACGAAGCTCGTCGTCGAAGAGAAGAAGAGGAAAGACGTCGACGAGAAGAAGAGGATCGAAGGAGGAAGGTAAGCAGTGTGCAGTGAGAGCACCAAACCAACATAACAAATTGCTTATTGAGTGATTTTTCTGTTGTTTTGAAATGAGAGTGGCTCGGGGTGTGGCTGTGTCTGTCTGGGGTTTAATTCTAAAGTCAAAGGGAGAGTAAAACGTTTCTGAGCAGTCATTTTTTTTGCCCTCTTTTATCAATCTAATAATCTTTAAAAAAATCGATGAAAGATCCTAAAAAATGTTGCCTAAAGCAATAAACATTGCATTTTTGCAGAAAATCTCCCTTTGGTTTCCCTTTTGAGTGAAAGGTGTCTTCCTAATCGCATCCCCAAACCTAAAAATATTTCAGCTTCCGCCTGTTAATGTGATCAATCCAAATTGGGAAGTAACAGGTGAGGAGATCGTGGGAACCGGGGATGATGATCTCCGCCCCATGCCTGAACACGCCAAGATTTCTGAGCACGAGGATGAGATGCAAATGTTCCAAGAGGAGACTGTCACCAAGACTCAGTTCTATGAAATGGAAGGAACACTCCATAAACAAACTGGAGAGATTCTTACCTTCGTCGAGGCTGTTCGTCAAGGCCTGTTGGATCTCTCAGCAGGCGGAGGACAATTCTTCGATCTAGTGTCCGGTTCAAGGATCAGCTTGGAGAAAGCAGCCGAGTTGGGCTACATTGACGGCAATCTCCAGGAGACATTGAATGGCCATTGGGGAATCTACCACCCCGAGACAAAGCAGTCCCTCTCCCTCATGGATGCCATCCAGATTGGACTCTACGATCCCGATAACCGACAGCTGAAGGACATCCATACTGGAGAACTGCTTTCTCTCCAAGAATGTCAAGCCAGGGGAATCATTTCCTTCATCACCCAGACGAAGCTGGTCAAAATGGGAATCTTGAAGCTGCCTCCCATCTCCCTTAAATCAGCTATTGAGGGGTCCATGCTGAATGTCGAGTCTGGAACCTGGACTGGAAAATATTCTCAAGAGAAGCAGGCCCTCAAGGATGCCATCTACAACGGCTATGTGCAAATCGTCCCTCCCCATACGGAAGCTCCTTCCTTTGCCATAACTCTGACCGACGCCATCGAGTCCGAGTTTATCAATCCCAATAATGGAGAGTTCGAGGACAGAAACACCCAAGAGAAGCTCACACTGAGAGAAGCTACAAGAAAGGGATCCAACCTCCTCCAATTGAATGTCCCAGAAGTGGTCAACACTGCCGAGGGATCTAGACTTACTCTTGGAGAAGCCTTGGTCAAGAATGCGATCAATATCAAGGATGGAAAGTTCACTGACAAGAAGAATGGACAGGCCATCTCCTTCCGCGAGGCTTACAGAGAGAGTCTGATCTGCAAACCGTTGACTCTGACGGAGATGTCTCAAAGAGATCTTATCGATAGCACCAATCACTTCATCGACCGAGGAACAAAACACCGCCACACTCTGCTAGAAGCATTGGCTTCTGGTCTTTTGGATGCTGAAGTGAGGCACATTGTGGATCCCGAGGAGAAGGATGTAATCTCCATCGCAGAGGCCCTAGAGCGAGGAATTCTCTCAGCTGATGGTAGGATCATTCTCGAGAGACAACAGAAGACTCTCACTATCCCGGAGGCTGTTCGTGAAGGACTGCTCACCAAGAGAGTCCGACATTCGATTTTCGATGTGAGAGGAATAAGAAATGGTCAGACTGGACAGGAAATGTCATTCAATGAAGCTGTGGAGCAGAATGCTGTTGTTCCCAACGCTGAGAGAGTTGTCGATCTTCACACCCAAGAATCCTTCCTATTTTCTGACAAGCGGGCTGATTCATTCGTTGACGGAAAGCTTAGGGAAATTCTGACCAAGCCTATTGGAATCAAGGCCGATGGAGGGTACAATGGATCGCTGATTCGAGCTGTCTCCAAGGGACTCATTGATCCAACCAAAGCTGTCTTCTTCAATCCAAACACTCGCCAGGAGTTGAGTCCAAGAGATGCCTACCATTCTGGATTGGTCTCTCTCAAAGGAGCTCTCGAAGTGGCTGCTCTCTTCGATGTCCATCCTTACTTCATCACGCCATCGAAGAAGGTCGACAAGAAGAAGAGAATCTCTCGTCCCGGTCAAGCTGGAATGGAACTTGCTCAAGATCAAGTCAAGGTCACCCTAGCTGAAGCAATGAAGCAAGGCCTAATCGACTCAAGGACCCAGCGATTCATCCAAGGCGATATCAACATGTCGATGGATGAAGCCCTCAGTAAGGGATTGTTGGATCCCTCTTCTGAATGGATTGTTCCCTCCAAGTCAGCAGGAGTTGGTCCAACTATTGAGGAGAAGACGACTGAGAGCATGACTGAGACCAGTCAACAACTCGCTCCCAAGTTCTATCCCGATCGCAATGTGGAGGAGTCTGTTACCACTGTGAAGCGAGTCAAGACAACTGAGACTTCGGCTGTTGGAGGACCTGGAGGAGTCGGTACCTACAGAGCCATTACTGGAGGAAAAGGAGCCATTGAAGTCCCTGCCCATGGTTATCATCTCTATGAGGCTGAAAGGAAAGGAATTGTTGACCTCACCTCTGGAAATATTACTATTCCCAATGTGGAGAAGAAGATTTCCTTCGCGGAAGGAATAGAGTTGGGCATCATTGAGGCAGAAACCATCTCTGTGAGGGATGGAGGAAGACAAATCAACATCAAAGATGCTCTCGAGAAGAAGCTGATGTCTGCCGATGGATCCGTCGCTGGAAGAAACATTGAAAGAGCCATCGAGGAGAAGCTAATCACCATTGAGGCTGAGCCATTGGTCCCCTACAACACAGCTGGCAAGAAGATCATTCAAATTCCTTCTGGATCGGGTCCCGTGATCTCCTTCCGTCCGGTTGGAACTCCCGTCGTCGAGGAAAGCGAACAATCTTGGAGCTTTGATTCCCAGAAGGGAGTGCTTGTCGACCATCTGACTGGTGAGCAGCTCTCTTTGGAAAGAGCCTTGGCTAGTGGAAAACTAACAGCTGAGGATCTCTGGGTTCGAGATGCTTTGACTGGACGGGAGATGTCCTTCTCTGAAGCAGAAAAATGGGGAATCGTCGACACCAAGATGAACTATTACATGGACAAATCGAACAATCAACGTCTCTCTTTCACTGAGGCCGCTCAACAGCACAGAATCTATCCAACTGGAGGAGTTCCTGACAACGCTGGAGACGCCGTTCACACCTCCGTCAAGGTTCAAACGCGAACTCAAGTCGCCAAGAAGGAGGCTCTCTCTTCTGGACTCCCCATGTCTGACAACAGCTTGGGAAAGGCTTTGGCCCTTGGATGGTACAACTCAGCCAATGGAATCTTCACTCATCCTGACACCAACAAACAAATGACTCTCAAGGAGGCCATCATCAAAGGACTCTTCAATCCTTATGACACAACCGTGTTGGACAAGGAAAACGGAAGGGAGCTGAATCTCTTGGAAGCGATCAATCAAGGAATTGTTGATTCCACCGCAGGAACTGTGAAGGACACCTCTACTGGGAAGGAACACGATCTGAAATCTGCTCAACAAATGGGATTGGTTCGCAACAAAACCGGAGCTGAAGCAATCGAATGGGAGCAGACTGTCCACGAGCGATTGACTCAGCCTAAAGCTCCTTCTCAGCCTCCCCCTTCTCGCCATCAAGGAGACCACTCTTCCAATTTTGTGAAATACAGAGAGACATTCGAGCAAGCCTCTTCTCAGCCAAGCAGCCATCCCCCGTCTGGACAAAGAACATCTCAATCCAGAATTGTCGAGCAGAAACTTCAGCTGACCCCTTTTGCGCCGGCCCCCGTCCAGACTGGCAATGACCGCCATGAGTATGTGGACTTCGGAGGGGGCAATCGAGTAAAGGTCAAAGTGGTCAGAGATGAAGGAGGAGTGGAAAAAGGAGAATATTTCGATCCATCAACCGGCGCAAAATACACCATTCGAATGCACGGCGATCCTTTTACAACAACCACCAAGACCCAGGTCAAATCTACTTCTCAAGTGCAGTCAGTGGAGCTCGAACCTCACGCTGAATTCGTCGGAATCGACAGGATTCGTGACAAACGGACAAATCGAATCATGAGTCTGGAGGACGCGAAGAGAATGGGATTGGCTCGAGTCGACAAGAAGGGAAAGCAGCAGATTAAGACTTACTCAGCCTTCCATTCGGATATCATCTCCGCTGTGAACAAAGGAATTGTCGATACTCATGGAGAGAGAATCTCGGTGGAAGATGCAGTCAAGACAGGAATCCTGGATATCCGTTCTCTCAGCTACAAGAACACCAAGACTGGAGAATCTATTCCTCTGGTACAAGCCTCCAACATGGGATTGGTTGATGGAACTCTCAACGACACTCTCTCAAAGGGAGTCATCAACCCCTCGTCATCTGAAAGAATCCCGCTCCAGAAGGCTATCGAACTGGGAATTGTGGATGCAAGAAGTGGAAAGGTCCGTAATCCCATGACTGGAAAGGAGTTGACTTGGTTGGATATTCTCAAGCCTGTCTACCAAGCCATCACATCGGATGGAGTCTTCGATCCAACCAAGGGCCACCGAGTTCCTTTGGGGACAGCTCTCAGTGAAGGATTGATTGATGCCAGATCAAGGACCTACCACAACCCAATAACTGGAGACTCCTTCTCTTTGGAGGACGCTGTTCAACATGGAGTGATCGATCAATCAACTCACGACACTCTCACCAGGCCATTCGTAGAGGACTTCAGGACTCACCGCAAGTTGAACTTGTTGGAAGCTGTGGATTCGAAGATCATCGATCCAAAGAATAGAACCGTCCAACTGTCACGCCAATCAATCGTCTCCATCTCAAAGGCCATTCAAGATGGAAGAATCCCTGCCGACATTGGAAAAGAGCTCTCCCGAGTGGATAAGATGAACTTCGTTGAGGCTCTGGGCAAGGGATTGATTGATGTCCGAGCGAATCTCTTCACTGATCCAGACACTGGAAGACAGATGACCATCAATCAGGCAATTGGAGAAGGATTCATCGATACTGGAGCAGTTCAATCGTTAGAGGGAGAGAACGAGAACAATCTCTTCTACATCCTGACGAATGATGCCTTCGATGAGAATTCCGGAAGAATCCGAGACAAGAAAACCGGCCTCCATTTGACATTCAGAGACGCCGTCAACAAAGACATCATCGACGGCGATTCTCTCCTCCACGACATGGAATCTTCTGAGACTCTGACTCTGAGAGAAGCCTTGAGCAGGAATAAGATCGACAACGATGGCAAGTACAACCATGGAGGACAAAAGATAAAGCTTTCTGAAGCAGCAGCCTCTGGTCTTTTGGCCATAATCGAGACCCCTATGCAAGCCGCCCAAGCTGTAGCTGAAGCCGTTAAGAGAAGAGACGCAGAAGGCTACAAGTTCAGAATCCTTTCTGACGGAGACCGAGGGAGCCGAACATCCGTCCCGAAGTTCAGAGAAGAAGCAACAGTGACATCTCGCTTCACCCCGCAGAAGGCTGAGCCAGCGCTGAGTGTGCGAATGAGGCAGAGTGGAACATTCTCCCCTGGAGATAGGGTAAGGAGTCTGGTGGAGACAGACCCTGCTGCCCTAGCCGATCTCCAACAGGATTTCCTCTCTCGTCTGGAAGCCAGCCGATTCGACACCGATGAGCGCATCATCGAGAATCCAAGGGATAGAAACCGAGTCTCTGTGAGAGAAGCCACTGAGTCTGGTCTCTTAGACATCGAGACTGGCGAGCTGATCCATCCCGACACTCAAAGAAGATACAGCATCCCCAAGGCCGTCAACATGAAGCTGATTTCTGGAGAGAATGCCAATCGTCTCATCCAGGGACTCAACGATACTCTGGAATCAGCTGGACTCTCCCTTGGAACTCAGGGGGTCCAAGAGAGCTTCCAAGAAATGATTCCTGAGGGAGGATCCAGCTCCAAGACTTGGACAAAGACTGTCAATTGGAGAGGCCAGCCGTCCGAATTGAGAAAATCGAAGACAGATCCCCTTGCCGACTATACGACCTTCTCGGGAGATCAACCAGCCGCGGATGCTCCTTCCTGGGCTCGAAGGGATTGAGTCTTCTCCCCCATCCATTCCTGTGATTTTGATCTTCGCTTCAACAAACAAAACGCTGCCATGTGATATATAGACAACTTTTTAGAGAAAAAATCTTCCAGAGAGAGGTGCCGTATATTTTAACCATGCTCAAGAGATGTATAATCTTTTTCTAATTTGACATTGATATCAAAACCGAGTGGAGACACACACAGTTTGCATAAAAAACACTGCCAATTTTTTTATTCTTTTCTACTAACCCAAATTCTTATATCAAATGTATAGAGTTTGAATAAAATTCATTAAAAAAGACATTATTATCCGTTTCAGGGACAAGACTTCTCTCTCAGCCACAGCACAAGCATAAAATTAGGGTTAAAAATACGGGTGTGATGTGTATGAATCTTAAAAATGAAGGGAAAACTGAGAGACTTGTAACTCTCCAAAAATTGGGAAAAATCTCCTCCAAAGTTAGTCGGAAGAGAGATAAATGTTGAGTAAAATTGGTGAAAAGTTTAAAAATGAATAGGGGAAGTTCAAATATAAAAGAACCCACCTAATTGCCCTCGCTTTTGCAGGATGAAGCTGTTCAAGAAGCGAGTTCTCGTCACCAAGATATCTCCTCCATGCTTTCCGATTTAGATCATTTTAAGAGCAGCGTCTTCACCGAATGTTTCAGTATCAATCTCACGCCCGATTCGGCTTCTCAAGCTACCAACAACATCCAGGTTTTTTTTCTATTTTCTCTGAAATTAAACCCTTTTTAGAACATCAAAAATAGTCTAGATGCTTGGAGAGATGGCGTAAAGATGAGGTTGGATGAAGTTGACGCTCTCTGTCGCGAACAGGGAGATTCACTTCCTCCCGAACACTTTTCTGAGCTAAGAGAGGCTAGACACAAATTAGCTGCGAATTATGACAATGTGGTTAGGACAGTGGAAGGCGTCTACGGCAGGTGGGTCTTTGTTTTTTCAATTTCCTTTCAATTCTTCGTTTCAGACTGAACATCATCACAGTCCTGCTCCTCGAGTTCTCCACAGCCGCCAGCTCAACCCAATCGTGGATAACCGATTGTACCCGTCTCGTCGGGGACATCAAGTCCAAATCAGCTGATTCTAACCAATTCTCCAAGCAATATGCCGCCTCCCGTCAATTACTAGAAAATGTCCAAGATGGCGAATCGCGGCTAAAGGAGATCAGCACAATTGTTAGGAAATTGGAACAAGAGATCGGGCTACTGTATGACGAGAGTCCAATGGGGACTCCTCGCACTTTAAATACAGATGAAGTCACTACCACTTTCTCCAGAGTCCAATCAGACTATGAGATCCTTCTCAAGATGTGTCAAGAGCTCCTTCAATTCCAGAATCGACTCTCTGTTCTCGATGGAGATGTCTTAGACAAATCAAGGGCTCTAGATGAAGGATTGGTAAATGTTGAGAACAATTTATCTGACTTTGATCAAAGCAAAGGCATCGGACCGCAAAGTAAGATGAAGACAGTGGAGAATCTTCAAGGAAAGGCGAGAGAGATCGACGACAAGCTGGACCAGTTCGAGCAGGCTACTCTCCGCCTCTTGTCACATCTAGAAGGCTCTGGTGCTCCTGAGGAAATCAGAGATTTAAAGCAAGCTGATGTTGCTAAGGCCAAGCGACGACACTCTTCTTTGGTGGATCAATTGCAAGACAGAAAGAACAAAGTGAACATTGAGTTGGCAGAGAATGAAGGGGTGAAGGATGCCATCAAAACTCTAGGACAATGGGCGAGAGAATTCGAGAAGAAGGTCTCCCAGCCGGTTGCTCTTCCACTTAATGAGCAATCTCTCCAAGAATTGAAGAAAGAAACTCAAGCCAATCAGTCGGAACTCGAAGCTAACCAGGGAGTCCTCGAGCAGTTGAAGAAAGCCGCTGAACGGCTGCCCGAAGGAGCTCCCGATCTGACAGAGGCTAAATCCAAAATGGCGAGGGGTTCTGTCCAACTGAAAGGACTAAGAGATAACATCAATGATGCTCTGGCTGGGGAACAAAGCTTCTCTTTAGGATGTGAGAGTCTCGCTCGTTCTTGCGACATCCTTTCTAACAACTTGAAGAACACAGCTCCGAGAGATACTCAGCGTCTTCTAGATTGCGAAGAAGATCTCGCCACCCTAGCTGGGAGCTTAGAATCCCTAGAAGCGACAGCCGCTTTGTTAAAGTCACTTCCAAATACTGTAGGAACTGAGAAGTTGGATCAAAGAATAGGGGAATACTGTAAAAGAGTAGCTGGCCTTTCTAGAGACTTGGCTGCCAAAAGGGCCAAGAATTCTGAGGCTGCTGGATTGGAGAAGCAGATTCAAGGCCTTCGTCAGGAGGCTCAAGAATGGTTGGGACTCTTCGACGGGGAATTGTTGGAGCTAGGACCAGTCTCTGTTAATCTGGAGAAGCTACAAGACCAAAGAAGGCAGGCACAAGAACTGCAAGAGAAGCACAGAGAAGGCCTTGGATTAATGGAAGAACTAGAAGGAGCTTTGGCACAGCTGGGAGAGTCTGAAGGATCGGCTGGATCTCGAAACAGCTCAGTTCCTCGGCATCTTATTGACCTAATGACAAGACTGAATGGCCAATCAGACTTGCTCCGCAATCGATTATCCAAAATTGGAGACAACGAAATCAAAGCTTTGGATCTTGACGAGACAAAGAAGGATGTAGAGTCTTGGATAGATGGACAATCCCAATCGCTGGAAGCCTTACCAACACCTAGCACCAAGGATGAGCTGCAAACAATCACCTCTCAAATTGATAAGATCGAGAAGGGAGCAAGACAAGAGCGCCGAAAGGTGGAAGATGTCCATCTAAAGTCGAGAGAACTCGCTAGAAGGGCCAGTCTTCCATCAGAATCAGATCAAATCTTGAAGGAAGATGAGAAGTTGGAGAACAAGTGGAATGAAATGCAGGATCAGATCGAAGCAAGGTTGGATAGAAATAGAAAAGTGGCTCAGCTCTTGGATGGAGCTACTCAGCTGGAGAAATGGCTGGGAACCAAAGAGAAGATGATTCTAGCTATTGGAGTCCCAAGCACTGAGCCAGCTGTCTCCAGGAGTCAAATTGCTCAGCTACAAATAATCAAAGGAGAAGCAGACGGCGAGAAACCTACTCTTGAATCCCTCCTGGAGAATGCTGAGGCTCTCGCAAGGACTGATCCCAATGCTGGATCTCTCCTCGACAGAGTGAGGATCTTGGAAAGAAGATGGAAGAGTCTTGACGAGGGAATGCTGAGCAAAGAGGAGGCCATCAAGGTCACTGACTCCCTCAGTCAGGAGATGAAGAAACTCCAAAAAGAAATCAAAGGAAGACTCGGAGAAATTGAATCTTCGTTGGATAACACGACTCATCTCTTCCCTGGAGACATCGAGAAGCAACTAAATTCCCTCGAAGACCTGAGAATTCAACATAAAGATCTCGGAGATTATGTGAAGGAGCTTGAAGAGAAACTGAAATCGACAGAAGAATTAGAAATCGATCCAGCCAATAGGGATGAACTTGAGGAGCAGGTTCAGAAAACCAAGAGGAGGGTCAACGATTTGGGACAGAAGATCGACGGAACCAAGACGGCTGTGCTGACAGCGCTGAATGAAGGAGCAGCAGTGGATGAGCAACTGAATGCGTTGCTGGGAGTTGTCAGATCGGCGGCGGCGGATATTCAGCAGGTAGGAAAATGAAAAACCGTACTTTCACTAAAAGCCTCTAACCTTATTTTAAACGCCGCGAGATGGCCGGAGATATCTATCTTTCTCGTATTCTAATTAACCGACTTTCAGTTCCCGCCAATCGTTGCCGATCCCGCAAAACTGGCCGAACAGTTGACAGCTGTCAATACCCTGCATAATGGTCTCCTGACCAAGGAAGCGGAGGTCCCGGTGGTCAAAGCGCTGGTCGCTAAGCAACTCAAGAAGAAGCACGATCCTGAATTGAAAGCGAAATGTGACGAGCTCAGCAAGGCTTGGGGTCCTTTGCTGGTCGCCACTTTGGACAGAAAGAGTGCCGTCGAGAAGGTAAGTCTCTCCTAACATTGATTTAAAACCCTTGAATTTCCAGGCAGACGACCTTATCAAGCACTTCAACGATTCGGAAAAGTCGCTCAGTCATAGGCTGAAGGAAGACGAGAAAGAAATTGAAGCAGTAGCCGCCGAAGCAGGCCAAGATTCCACTGTCCTGCAAACCCTCCAAGCTGTAGACAACATTCTGGCGAGACGATCAGCTGATGCTGAGGCTCTAATTGGACTCGTCGATAGGATAGAGCAAGTAGCTCCCGGACCGGATGCGAATAAACTCAAAAGGAAGGCTGAGAATCTCCTAGATGACTGTAAAACTCTCTCAAGAAAGGCCAAGAATGTGGCTGGAGAGTCCAAGAAACGAGCGGATATTAAGGCTCGCATTGAGAGATTGCTTTCTGAGAGTAGGGATTTCGCTGGAAGTCATGAGAGTCTGCTGAAAAATCCGGAGAATATCAACAAAGAGAGGATTGGACCACGTAAGTGATATTCCAGTGGATATTATTTTCTTTCAGAAATAGCTGAAATCTCCGATTTCTGGAATAGAATGAAGAGAAATTTGTCCAACTGCCTGGATGAGGCCAAAGAAGCCAAGATAGATGTCTCTCCCCTGGAAGAAGAGTTACCCCAACTGGATGATCGTTTCTCAGCCATCCTTGCCCACCTCTCAAACTTGGCTCAATCCTTCTCGGACAAACAAAACGCCGCTCAAAAGATCCTTGATCTCGTTTCCGGAGTGGTGCGGGAGGTCGATGACTTGAACAATGAAATTAACGATCTCGACTCGACTGCCCATTGTAAAGAAGAGCTTGAAAAGCAGAAGCAGCAATGTTTGGCTATTGGTGGCCAGCTGGAAGAGGAGAAAGAAAAAGTCAAGGGAGCTATGACTGAGACAGAAAGGGCTTTGGAAGATGGAGTGGTTGGTCGGCTTCAACACGATTCTGCTAAGAATAGCCTGGAAAACGCTGACAAGGTAGGTTCTTCGCTTTTTTTTACAAGTTATTTCCCTGGCCTAATTTTAAGCGCAAATTCTTCAAAATCGACCGATCGGTCAATAAACCTAGCTGACTCACAATCTAAAGGCCATAAAAAGAGCCAGAGCTTGAAATTCGTCTCGAACCTACCAGCCACACCAACAGCCGCGGTTTGAGAGGAGAGGTTACAGCAGCTGCGTCAGCTCTGTATGTAAATAACTGGGAGGCTCTTGGGAGACACTTGTTCCCTCCTCCTCGACCGATGAAACTTGTAGATGCGATCCTAAGACGTCTTCCTGTCTCTTTTTTGCCTATTCTATATTGCGAGGTCAATTTTTGTTTAGTTTTGGGGGGATTTTCAATCTGTTCAAAACGATATTTGCAGATTCTTTCACGATGCCAAAAGAAAATCGAACAGAGAGAAAAGAAGTTGGAGCAGACTGCAGCAGAGGTGGAGCAATTCGAAGCCGAATCCAAGGCGCTTGCCGGCGAGTTGGATCAGCTAATGGCCGCACTGACAGCGCCGATCGAAGTAGCTGACCTGAAAAAACAATCAGCCGAGCTGAAACAGCTCAAAGACAGCGTTAAGCCGCTAGCCGATCGGGTGGATAGTTTCAGCTCCGAGTGCAAAGTCCTCATCAAAGCCGCCGGTCCGGAAGCCAAAACTACCGAATTGGTGAGTTCCTTCTTATTCTATAATGAATTCTTCAGGATGAGGCTCTGCAACGAGTCACTGGAGCCTGGAATAAAGTGGCTTCTGCTTTGGCTGAGAGGGAGATGAAAGTGGATTCGGCTGCTCAGGAATTAGGACGGTAAGCAGCCATTGGTTATCTCATCGCTTTTTTGCAGATACGAAGACGCCTATAGAAATCTCCTAAATTGGCTGGAGGAAACAGAAGAAGGCCTAGAAAACATAGGAAAGCCTTCATCCGATGCCAAAGCTGCCAAACTTCAACTTGGAACCTACAATCTCCTGCTAAAGCACATTGAAGATAAGGAGGCCAGGTAATCTCCCCTTTTTTATGCTTATTTCACCTCTCTTTGCAGTGTCGCTGGTTTTAATGCCTTAATTGGAAAGCTGGTTGATCTAGCAACAACCGAGTCTGAGAAATCTGGGCTTCGCGACAAGGCGAATGGAATAACCAAGCGGTATGATGCCCTCCTGGGCGAGGCACAAGACAGACAAGGAAAAGTCATCGAAGCAATTGATTTAGCCGAAAGATTGGGAGAGATAATGACTCCTCTAAGTATCTGGATAGCAAAGACAGAAAAAAGAGTCCAGGCGTTGTCCTCCATAGCCACAGCCTCTTCCAAAATGGAGGAACAACTTGCAGCCCAAGCCGAGTTGGAACAAGAAGTCGATCAAAAGGGCGATGATCTATCAGCGATGGATCAATTAGTTCCCCTCTTGGCTAATCTAGTCAGTGTAAAAGACGCAGAAGAACTAGAAACCCAAGCAAATAACCTCGGCAATTCCTACGATTCTCTGGCCAATCGAGTCCACGCCATAAGAGAGCTCTTAGCAGATGTTGCCACCCAAGTGGGAGACTTCGAACACGACACCAACGCCTTGGCCTCTTGGCTGGACGAGATGGAGGAGAGCTTATTGCATGTGGATGAGCTAGCAATCGAGCCTGACGACTTGTTGGAACAATCCAACATCCTGACTGATCTAGCCCAGGCTGTGACAGAACGAGATGCCTTAGTCTCGAATGTAGTCTCGGTGGGGAAAGTTCTTTGCAAGCAGACGACAACTGACGAGGCAATAGCTCTTCAGAATAGAATTGAAGTCCTCAAGAATAGATACGTCGATATAATGGCAGTGGCAGATGAAAAGCTAGCCCATCTCTCCAAGGCGATTCCTCTGAGCGAGAGGTTCCACGATGGATTCGAGGCTGTCATTCAATGGGTCGAAGCAGTTGAAGAAGATTTGCAGAATATAGACGAAGCGGATATAACTACCCAAGCCCAGCTGATCTTCACATTGGAAGAAGACGTTCAGAACTGGCGGCCAGAGGTAGAAGACCTTGTTGGTGTCTCCAATCAGCTGCAAGCTTTGAGTAGTCGAGACAAGGCAGAAGAATTGTACCAAAACACGACGGAGATGAACAGAAGGGTGAACCAGATAGCAGATAAAGTCTCAAGAAGAGCGGAGAGACTAGATGTCACGGAGAAACAGTCAAGAGCTGTCCTCGATGACCTGGAATTTATTGTGGAATGGCTGACTGATGCAAGAGAGAGACTTCTAACTGCTGATCCACCCTCGATTGATCCGGAGTTTCTGAATAGACAACTAAAGAACCAACGGATAATGAATGAAGACGTCACACTCAATAAGGGCAAGCTGAGAGATGTCATATCTGAAGCGAAGAAGATCGCCCGACAGATTGGAATTGATTCTCCAGATTCGGCGGCAACCGCTGCTCTTAATGAGAAGTGCGAGCTGGGAAAGGATCTGGTAGATGAAGTCTCTAATCTCTGCATGGAAAGGACGGAGCACTTAGAAAGGGCGAAAGTCCTCACCGAGCAGTTGACGCTTGAGTTTGAGGAGCTCTCCCAATGGCTGGATAATCTAGAAGACGAGCTGAGATCGGCTCCAGATGTGAACACAACCACTCCCCAAGCGGAGCTACAGAAGATGAATCTCCACAACTCGGAGCTGATGGCGGCGGTGATTGCCTACCAGCCGATTGTGAATACTTTCGACAAAGATGTGAAAGCGATGATAGAAGTTTGTCACGAGAAGGAGGGGGAGAAGCTAAGGGAGCTGGCTGATGAGCTTCTTGATCGATACAAGGAAATTGGAGAAGCAATTAGATCGAGAGGACAAGGCATAGACTCGGTCATGGATACCACTTCAGTCTTTGAAGAGCGTCTCTCCAAGCTGGTGGAGAATCTCGAAGGAGCTGCTGATAAATTGCGAGAAACTGGAGGAGTCTCAGCAGATCCTGTCATTCTCGAAACGAAGCTGGCAGAAAACTCAGCCATCTTGGAGAATCTTCAAAACAAGAAGGTAGCCTACAATCATTTGAGGGAAGACGCTGCCGGTCTCTTGGCTTCCGCTCCTGAGGGCGATGTAGCCGCTCAGGACGTCATATCCAAATTGAATAGATTGGAAAAGCTTTGGGGAGACATCGAACAAGAAGCTGCTTTGAGAGGAGATTTCCTGTCTGACGTCCTGGGAAAAGCGAAACATTTCTGGAATGAGCTAGACGATTGCCAACGAGCGGTGGATGATCTCCGCTATCGATTGGAATCAGTTGAGCCAGCTACTGGCCAGCCCCAACAGCTTCAAGCCCAGCAAGCTGAGCTAGCCTCCGTAGCAAATGAGATCAATGTGACTGGGCCAAGAATAGTGGCCTTGAAGCAGGCTGGAGATGCTCTCAGCTCAGTCATCCCTCCCGAAGAACAAGATGTCGTCAGAACCCAGGTGGAAGCTGTTCAAAACGGATGGGGAACTATCACCACCCTCTTCGCTGATAAAAATAGAGATCTGATCCAAGCGATGGAAGACGCGATGACTTTCCATGGAGATCTCAATGATCTACTAGGATGGCTAGACCAAGCAGAACACACTTTGGCCTTGATGCCACCAGCTGAGAGTCTGAAAATCGATGAAATTCCTTCTGCTTTGGAGGAATTGAGACATTTCAAAGATGATGTGGATCAGCATGGAATATTGAAGGAGCAATTGGCTCAGACTGCAGCCAACTTGGCCGAAGGAGCTAGTGCTGCTCAGGCGGCGGTGGTTAGACAGCCTATCTCGGAGTTGAATGTCCGATGGGCCAAACTGTATGGAGCTATGGCTGATAGGGAGTATAAGGTAGGGAAATAAGAGATAATTATCACAAATTGTAGGTTGAAATGGCTCTTCTTCAAATGGGAAAACTCTCCGAAGCGGCCGGCCAACTAATGGATTGGATCAATCGCTCCAGAGCTACAGTTGCCGATTTGGCTACGAATACAACCCCTAGAAACCTGCGAAACGTCGAGATTCAAATCTGTAAATTGGCTGTTTTGAAGAATGATGTTGATGCTCACAGGCCGAGGTAGGGAAGCTTTACTTTTATTGCTCCAGATGTGGGAGAGGCGAGTCGATTTGTTGCCACCACTGTTTTCTTCCCCCTCTCGCCTTATCACCCCATTTTCCGGTGCTCATATTCAAATCGGCCCGCTGTGTTTACGGATCGTTAACTACCCATTATAAGTCTGATTCAGGACTATATTGTGTACTTTTTTCTGAACTCTATCGATTTTAGTGTGGATACGCTGAACGCCGCCGCAAAACGTCTCCTGAAGGACGGAGGAGATTCCGTCGCCGCTGGGAAGATCGATGAAATGAATCAGAAATGGGCTCAACTGAATCAGGATATTGAAGAGATTGGAAGGAGGATGGATCAGGTTCATATTTATTTGATTTTGACCTCATTTTTAGGCCAAAACGGAGGCAGAAAGTGTTGGAGGCGAATTGGAACGCTGGCTAAGTTGGTTGGACGATGTTGAACAGCAATTGGCAACGACTAAACCAACTGGAGGACTCCCAGAGACAGCTCAAACCCAGATGGATGACTTCAGAGTTCTACGAGCTGAAGTAAAAACCCTAAATTATATTAATTTTTCCACTTCAGGTTGAACAAAGTGCTCCAGCTCTCGAGGGCTACTTGAAAGAGACGGGAATCTATCTCCTAGAGCATGGCAACGACCAGGAGTCGTGGATTGGTCGCAGCCACGGCCAGATGAAATCCAAATGGAACAAAGTGAAGGAGCTCTGTGCTGATAGAGAGAAGAAGCTCCAGTTGGCATTGGAAGAAGCAATAGCCCTGGACGAGTCCATGAGAGATACAGCTGATTGGCTGGCAAGTGCCGATCAGAGTTTGACTCAACTAGAGCCAGTTAGCCATATCCTCGAAAAGGCTGAGAAGCAAAACGAGGATCTAGAAGCGTGGAAGGGAGAAGTGACCAAGAGGAAGCAGCTGATGGCTGAGGAACAAGCAGCCGGTAGACGACTCCAAGTCTATTGTGAAAAGAAGGACGCCATTCCCATCAAAAATGGACTAATCACGTTGAAACATAGATTCGAGAAGGTCGTAGCAAGAACTAACGAACGAGGAAAGCTTCTGGCAGTGGCGATGGATGAAGCAAGGACTTGGTTGACGGGCGTCGAACAAGTGGAAGATTGTCTTTTCCAAGTAGAAGAGGCTCTAGCCTCAGATGCGCCGAGCACCAGCAATGTGGATAGACTGAAAGAGCACATGAATGAGATCAAAGAGCTTCAAAAGCAGATGGCAGAGACTCAGCCTTATTATGAAATGACGAAGAAGCGAGGAAGTTTGTTAGCTGAACGAAGCACCAAACTAGAAGCAAAACAGATCAACGCAAGGAACAATGAAATCGCTTCTAGATGGGCTGCTTTAACCAAGCGATGCGTCGAAAGACAACGAGCTGCTGAGCAAGCTGTCCTTGAAGGAGGAGTTTTCGACGAGGCCATGAAAGAGCTAGAAGGTTGGATCGACAAGGAAATAGCGAGGAAAGATCTCCCTGAGTACAAAAAAGTTCACGGAGATGTGGATACAGTCAAGGAGCTGAGGAATGAGGAGAATCAAAGGGCAGCTGAACGACTGGCCAAAAAGAAGGGAGTCAACACTTTGCTCAAGAAGGCTGAAGATATGATGGCGAAAGGAGTGGACGAAGCAGAGGCCGTTGGCAAGGATGCTGAAAGGCTTCGCGAAAAGTGGGGAGCAGTGGAAGAAGCGGCCAGCGAGAAAGACCGAACTTTGAGTCAAGCAGAAGACGAAGCAGCTAAATTCGATGCCCAAGCTCATGGCCTTCTGGAATGGTTGGCCAAGATCGAACAGAAGCTGAAGGAGCCCGTACAAGATCTCCCCCTAGCTTTGGCTCAAGTGAATGCCATCAAGAAGGAGCTGGATGCGGAGAGACCAAAGAAAGACGACTGCTTGGCGAAGGGACAAGAATTGACAGCCAAATGCCATCCAAAGGCTGAGCAAGCTTTGAAGCACTGGATGAGAGTCATCGATGGTCGATGGAAAGAAGTTGAAGAACGGTGTGCTGAGAAGGAATTCACTGTGCTAGAAGATGAACAAAAAGAAGCCGAGAGAGACACAAGTCTGAAGGAGCTCCACGATTTTATTATCAAGAAACGTGACGAATTGGCGAGGATGTCATCAAATCCTATGGCAAACGACCTGGAAGCCCTTGAGAAATTGGAGAAAGAATATGAGAGCCTTGACTTCGATTTAAGAGATAAGCAAGGCGATGTGGATAACGCTGTAAAGTCGGCTAGGAAAGGAGTGAATGATCCAAGAGGAAATCAACTCCAATCTGAATGGAAGAAGCTTTGGTTGGAAGCCCTGGGATATCAACAAGTGTTGGAGAATCAGAGAGCTCTATTGGAGGAGATGAAGAGACTGGAAGGATGGAAATGGGAGCAATGGAAGGATCGCTATGTGGAATGGAATGACCACGGCAAGGCTCGAGTCTCCGATTTGTTTAGAAGAATCGATCGAACTCACACTGGAAATGTTCCGCGGAATACCTTCATAGATGCTATTATTGCAAGCAGTAAGTTATTAGACCTTTTCTTTCATCTCTCTCTCTCTCTTCCAGAATTCCCAACTTCTCGCCTCGAAATGGATAAAGTTGCTGATCTCTTCGACAAAGGCGATGGAATGATCAATTCGAAGGAGTTCATCGATGCTCTTCGCTTCCCGGCCAATGTGAGTCAATTATTTGTTTTAAAATATATGACCCCCGCCTTCCTTTGTCTTTTCTCCCCTTCTCCCCCATGGACGAGCCATCAACCGAAGATGTTCTCATCATTTTGGTTCTTCTGGGAATTTTCTTCATTTGGCTATGGAACGAGCAAAAAAGCGAGTCGAACAAGCAGGTCCTGGGGCGTTTCTCCCGGGGAAATAACGAACAATTTTAATCCTATAAAAATGCATATTTCAGAGAGCGAAGCCGGTAACCGACGGAGAGAAGATCAACTACGAGATCGAGAAGCAGCGTTCCAGCTGTAGCTGCTGCAATAAGTACCGAATAGAGAAGATATCTGACAATCACTACAAGGCAAGCTATTTCACATAAGGAAAAATAATCTTTTCAGTTCGGCGATACTGAGATCAAGAGAATGGTCCGAATCCTTCGCTCAACTGTAATGGTGAGAGTTGGAGGAGGCTGGGAGCCGTTGGATGTCTTCTTAGGGAAGCATGACCCCTGCAGAATCAACAGTTTGTTTCTTTCTTTGGCAAAATTGATAATTTTAGAGAGACTAAACGTCCAAATTTATAAGGAATTAGCGCCGGCACATGCTATTGACACGATCGCCGCCTTCACAAAGAACAGGCATGCGAGAGGATCTCTCGGAGCGACGCCAGGACCGATCACAAAAGTGAGAGAAAAGACGGAGAGGAGTATTCCCATGTCGAGCTTGAGACACGAGAGAGCGCCGAGTGATTTGAGTTCGACCGGTGAGTTCTCTATACTTTAAAGAGCTCCTTGCAGAATCCCGCATTCCGCGACCGTCTTTCCACAACTCGAAGAGTTCTCTGGCGGAGAGTTCTCGTCCGCCTTCACGAGCTGGCAGCGAGTGTTCGGAGAGTAATTTCCAATCGCGAATCCCCTCTCTCCGAGCCAAGAAGGGTAGTCGCTACGTGCCGCCAAAATAATAATATTTATTCTCTTATTTATTTATTTTTCAG
The DNA here is from genome assembly GCA_932521405.1 of Oscheius sp. JU1382. Taxonomy (NCBI): domain Eukaryota; kingdom Metazoa; phylum Nematoda; class Chromadorea; order Rhabditida; family Rhabditidae; genus Oscheius; species Oscheius sp. JU1382. The sequence continues at coordinate 9,268,629 of OW051475.1, forward strand.
TTTTTTCTTTTTCTCAATGTTGTGCATTTATATTTTAATTTTCCATGATGAAAACCGGTTACAAAAATGCTCTAAATTTTCACGAAGTGCTTTGAAAAATAAAGAGTTCCAATGGGAAATACTGTAGACTTTTATGACCAAAATTAAGACAAAATAAAGCACATCTGGATGGCAAAGTGGATTTTAACTAACCCGTAGAAAATATCAACAATCGGAGAGAAGAGCTCGGAATTGAGGAGAGCTCGATGGCGTTAAAGCTACTAGCAGCTGCTCGCAGTTTGTAGACATTTCTCGAGCAATTCTCACTACATCTAGACGAGTCGCGTGATATTCCTGGAAAAGTTGTCTAAATTAAAGCCAAAGAACTCACCGGAGAACTGCTTTGTGTCGCTATTCTCTGCATAGCATCGCCCATCTGTCGCATATCGTTTCCAATCAAGGCTTCAGTCAGCTCGACTTGTCTCCGTCGTTCTTCGTCCGTTTCGTTTAGTAGATCTGTCGCCTCCGTGAATAGTTGTTGCAGCCTTGCGGTTACATTCCTCACCGAGACGACAAAAGTATCATGGCGCATCTCCTTATTAAACGAGTTGTTTAGTTGGTCGACAGCTGATGTCAAGGCGATTGTGGCTTTCTTCAATTTCTCCAAAGCTACAGTACTCTTCCCTGACAATGAATTGAGCGACAATTGGGAGATGCCAGCAGTCAAAGAGCGAGGATTGAATGTCCCATTGGTTGAAGGGATCTCTTCTTCCACTTCATCCTCCGCCTCTTCCAGCCATTTGTCGTCTTCTTCTGCTTGTCTTCTCTGTTCTTCGAGGGTCTTCCACAGAGTCAGATTGGGAACGGCGGTGATGTTCGTCACAAGGACGGGGATTCTTTGGTTTGTCGTGGAGAGACGGATGTCATCTGGTCTTATTCTCTTTTTTAGCTGATCCTCGATTAATTCCAATGCCTAGAAATTTTGGTTTAAAAAAGCTCAACTTACTGTAACAATCTGGACCATCGTTGGCCTCCTTTCAGGCTTCAGATTCCATACATTCCTCTCCATGAAGTTGTACAATGCGAGTGGGCAGTCGTCTGGACAAAGTGGCCTCGCACCAGCTTCAATTTGCGTAATCACGTCGGCATTGGCGACCTGTGGCCAGGGCTTAACTCCCCAAGAGAGGATCTCCCATAGGCAGACACCTGAAAACAACTTAGAGCTAGAAGAAGATCCTACCGTACATCCAGACATCACTGCTCATCGAAAATTCACGGAAATTAATCGACTCAGGGGCTAGCCATTTGATAGGCAACTTTCCTCTTGAGGCTGTATAGACGGCGTCTGAATCAAGAGCCCGACTCAAGCCAAAATCCGTCAATTTAACGCAGCTTCTGGTGGAGACGAGGACATTCCTCGCTGCTACATCTCTGTGAACAAGAAATCTTTCGTGGAGATAGTGCAGAGCTCTAGCCACTTGGAGAGAAAAGAGGATGAGAGTCTGCAGGTCGAGAGAGGCCTTATTTGCTTGGAGATACTGTCGCAGCTCTCCTAGAGGAGCCAACTCCATCACAAGCCAAATCGGACTGTCCATACAGACTCCTACCAGGGAAATAATGTGTTCATGGCAGAGGGACTTCATCAAATCTAAAGAAATCTAATTAATCTTAGCCAAACTCACGAGATTCTTGCAAAATGAGCTGAGTGTCAGCCGGTTCATTGTCTAATTTGCAGACTTTGATGGCAACACAGATTGGATCTTTTGCTGGCTCAGCTAGGATTCCCTTGTAGACATTGCCAAATTGTCCTCCGCCAATGAGCTCTTTTAGAGTCACATGCTCTCGTTTAACTCTTAGCTCGTGTTCGACCGCTCCCTTGGTGACATTCACTAATTGCTGGACCTTCATTTGCTGGCTTTCGCAAGAGCGGAGGATTCCTTTCAGCTTGAAGATGGACTGTCCTTGATTGAACATCATCTGGTAGCCGTCTATCAAGTGGGCCAAGCTCTCTGCCATGTCATAAGTGGCGACGGTAATATGCTGAAGGAATTATTGGAAGAAATTAGAAAAAAGCTTACTGTAGGTTGAGCAGTTCCGGAGAGTTTTAATTGGAGAATAGTCTTATCTGTCGAATGTTCGACCTTCCTCAAAGAAATCTCCAAAACGGATCGCAATTCGCAGAATCTGGTGATGTCACATCGTTCGTTAACTCGATAAGAGATTCCAACTTCAGGTCCGACCAGGAGATCTACAGGAGTCGACCATCCTGCTCCAACACTCGCATTAAAGAGCTCCACATCGAATTTGACGATATCGATGAGGATCGAAAGCGACCGGAGGACGGATTCTTGTGGCGGCAGGCCATTGAACTTCTTGATCAATGCGACGAATTTCTTTTTCAATGCGGATTGCTGAAAAGTTCCCGTCAAAACAGGCTCGCGGAAGCTGTCACAACAATCGATCACGAGGAACGGAGGTTGTAAGAAATCGAATACCCACCTTGATCGCCGGATTGCACTGGATCGCGTTCGGTATGAATTTCTGGAAAGCGCTATCCACATCGATGCCGTCCAATTGAAAACGATGATCAACGCAGGCTCTTCTAGACTTGCTTTTAAAAGAGTAGAAATGACTTACGATTGCTTCTCTGAGAAATCTCGACAGACTTTGAGAGCAGCGAGCTGAATTGCTGATTCTTGGTCGGCTTTCCAAGCTACTTGTTGGAGAAAATCGCCAAAGACTTGATCATGGAGGTAGAAGAAGGCCTTCGATTCTGTTAGAAGCAGTTCGTAGGCGGATTGGGGCATAAATCGGAGACGAAGCTCGAATCTAAAAGCGATTCCATTTTCTCAATTAGTCAAATGTGAAAATCTATCTCAATTCCCATGAAAGCTTCTAGTAAGGATCGTAATCCCCTCGGCCATCTGCTCTCCTAAATCCCCAGCCCGGCTGTCATCAATACGTCCAAAAAGCATTCATCCTTGCCGGGCTCAAAATAATATAGGCATAAGTGGTTGCATCCCCTCTCGCTTTCTCTCGCAGATGTTTTATTGTCTTTCACCCTTGGGGAAGGCAGAGCTGATGGATTCTTTGGCAGATTCTCTTTGAGAGATGGGACCACTACTCACTTAAGTTGCTCGCCCATGGAGCTCGGCAAAAAATGTCGGCCATACTGATGGCGGATCCGTTCGACCGGGAGACTTGGGTGAAGCCAGATGGACTCGCCTGCAAATTGGAAGGAAAAATTGGGCCACGGCCACCGGCATAATCGAGTTCGAGGAGACGCTGTGCTCCCACGCAATAACTAAAAAGCTCACTTGAAGTGCTTGGAGCGAGGCCTGTGAGGAGTCGAAGGGCGAAATGGGGAGCGGCTACCGTCGAGATTCCAACTCCTTCCAAAACAACTCGAAGAACTCTCTGAAAATTCCCTTTTGTTTATTCACTATCTCATCTTTCATCGCCTGTGAACAGCCGACTCTCGTAGTCTAAAAAGTGACCTCTCTCGAGTTGCCCACAGGTGCTAATGGGATTGTAAAATCGGCCGTTGTCCTTGGATTTATTGCTGGGAAAGAAGTCGAAAAATCAGGCCGATTCGACAGATAGAGGAGCTATTTGTTTCGGAAAAATGGCCACTTTATGAAAGTAATCGAATTGGCCCCAAGGGTCATCGCTTTCAACCAAGCCCTCCGACTCTCTTGGAGAGTACTTAACGCAGCGTAAAATGTGAGCCATTTGCTGTTTTGTGTGTGTTGTGATTCTGCCAGCGTTTTGTTGATCGATAGCGGCTGGGGCCTGATATTTAGTGAAACAGCAGGGCCGAGAGGACACCCTCGCCCTAAAACTCGAGACAATCTATTGTGGCCCGAGGCGGCGAACGGCGGAAATTCTTGGCTTCCGAGGAGGGAGGCTAGGCGGGGGATTTCCGCCTGATTTAAGGGAAACAACGGGAAAAAAGGACAAAGACCTTCCTCCAGTCAGGAGCTGCTTTTTACAATAGATTTTTGATCTTCCATGGTCTCAATGGCTTGAATTTGACATGCTTTTCTGCTTAAAAATCATGGAAATTGAGAAATCATTCCCAGCTTCTTCTCTTCAGATTCAAACTTAAATTGAAATTTTCTCATTTTCTATGGGTTTTAACTGCTTTTTTAAAAAAAGATTTATCGTTTGTGGCTGATATAGAAACGAAATTATGCTTTAAATGATAAGTTTGACATTAAAAACGCACGATAGAAGCTTATTTTATTTCTATTTGCGGTTTGATATCAACTTGCAGCTAAGAGGGGCTGATATTTTTGTAGAAACGTACAAACTGACCTCAACTGTAGTCTCCTCGTCATATCTGACGGCTTTGGCGGAACCATCAACGAGAAATACCCTTACAATAGGGGCGTCCATAAATCATTGAGCCAAAAGAGTAGCGCAGTAGCTCCAGCAGAATCTGAACTGGAAAAGTGGGCGTGACTTCCAGCTATCTGCGTTCGAATTGCCGCGCTTTCTTTGCTCGCTCCGGGGCCAACCCCAGAGACCAGAGACAGATGATCGATTTTTGGCCATAGTTTTCTTTATTTTTCGCGATTTCGTCGTATTTTTAGTCACTTTTTGGTGGAAATTTCTACAGAATGCTCATCTATAGCGCCTCTTCTCTTCATAGCTCAAAAGAATTTCAAAAATAACAACAAACTTATGCTTTTCTACCGCTTCCACGTTGTCGTTTTTATTCCTCGCTTCCAGTAATTTCTTGTTTCATTTTTATTTTCAGGAAGCAAGTACCATGGGAGAGTTCTTCTTCAACATCGACCATGGCTACTTGGAGGCCCTCATTCGTGGATTCAAGGGAGGACTTCTCAATCAGGGCGATTATGCCAATCTCGTCCAGTGTGAGACCCTTGAAGGTTAGTCATTTCTTTGGAAATAATTGTTAAATTTAGATTTGAAACTCCACGTTCAATCCACCGATTATGGAAATTTTTTGGCAAATGAGCCTGGAGCAATCACTGTAAGTTATTGAATTTATTTTATTACTTTTCATTTAATTGTAGGTGCAAGTGATTGACGAAAGACTAAAGGAAAAGTTGGTCACGGAATTTACTCACTTGAGAAACAACGCCATTGAGCCGTTGGCCACTTTCTTGGACTATATTACGTGAGTTATATTATTTTATTTGGTAATTGTCGGAAAATTTAGGTATTCGTACATGATTGACAACATTATTCTGCTTATTACTGGAACACTTCATCAAAGACCCATTTCGGAGTTAATCAGCAAGTGCCATCCGCTCGGTAAGCCCATTTCTTTCGCATTTACTTTATTTATTTAAGGATCTTTCGAACAAATGGAGGCTATTCATATTGCTTCAACCCCTGCTGAACTCTACAACGCTGTTCTTGTCGATACACCTTTGGGTTAGTGCTAAATAATAATTTTTACAGATAAATTTTAGCCAACTACTTTGTTGACTGCATCAATGAGCAAGATTTGGACGAGATGAACGTCGAACTTATTCGTAACACTCTTTACAAGGCTTATATCGAAGATTTCTACAAGTTCTGCAGTTCTCTTGGAGGAAAGACAGCCGAAGTTATGTGCGAGATTCTTGCCGTAAGTATTGTAGTTTATTTTTTATCAGTTTTTTGCAGTTTGAAGCCGACAGACGCTCAATTATCATCACAATCAATTCTTTCGATACTGAATTGAGTAAAGACGACCGTGAGAAGCTTTATCCTCACTGTGGAAAACTCTATCCAGAAGGTTAGTCTATTTTCTTTCCTTTTTAACACATTTTTTAATATTTAACATGCAAAATATTAATATCTATCTCGAGGAAAACTAATTTTTCTTGCAGGACTTCAAGGATTGGCTCGTGCCGATGATTATGAACAAGTAAAGCAAGTCTGCGAGTACTACGGAGATTACAAGGCTCTCTTTGAAGGAACAGGAAACCAGGTTGGAGATAAGACTTTGGAGGATAAATTTTTTGAGCACGAGGTGAATTTAAACTCTCTAAGTCAGTAATCAAGCAAATCACTTTAGGTCAAGCTAAATGTACAATCATACCTACATCAATTCCATTTCGGAGCTTTCTATGCTTTCATCAAGCTGAAGGAACAAGAAATGAGGTTAGTTTCACTAATTATCCATCCTTTTTGGAGGAGAACGATCGATTTTGGTGAGGGTCCAGGGAAAGCTGACCGCGTCGAAATCGGGGTTATACACTTTGGGAAAGAGCTTTCCGGTGCGCCAATTTATAAGGCTCCGGAAAGAAAGCTCTCGTTGTTGAGGCTAATTGTCGGTTTTTAGAAACATAATCTGGATCGCCGAATGCATCTCCCAAAGACATCGCACAAAAATTGATAATTACATCCCAATCCTGTAAATCCAGTTGGTTGGATTCATATGGTATTTCCACACATCTTTTCTAATTAGGCTCCCGTTTCTACTCTTTTCAGAGTAGATTATATACTTATAAGCGCTTAATGTAATATTTTCTGGACTCCTTTTTTTGTATTTTATAGAAATAGCTCCCTGTCAACATGTGATGTGTCCTTTTGTGTCCTAGTGATTCGAGAAACATTCCTGTACTTTTTGGAAATTTATCTCTTCTATTCTAGAGTGTACATTAAGTAAAGATATCTATTATAGGATGAGAACCACCTGTGGGGTCTACGCGTTGTTTACCGACTTCTGTTGAGCGCCAGGTGCAGCAGTCTACCTCTATGCTAATGGATCTCTTTGGCCATCACAAAGACCCACCCAATTACGCTCCCCTGGTCGGCGCAAAGCACGGATTTGCTATATTAGCTGCTGGCATATCACTTCCCTTGAAGCCTGTTTTATTTTTCAGCTGATGACTGAAAACAAGACTCATTTCCTCGCTCCAAAGCTATAATGTCGCCCCCGGTTTTCTCTTCCAGTCCAATTAGCTATACGCGCATTTTCCTTTTTTCACCTGGCAAGACAGAGAGGACATGTTTGTTCCAAATTACTCCCTCCTGACACTCCCTGTGTTTGTGACGGCGAGTTGTCAAGCACCGTTTTCCGGCTTTGAGCACATGGCTGTGCGCGTCAAGCGCGCGTGTGTGTGGCAACTGGATCAAGGATTTCGGTGATCGGTTCAGCTCCTGTAATTATTTCTGGACTGGACGTCATTTATCATCCTTGAAAGCAGCCAATTTGCTGGCCGATACGATCCGATGTGAAAGAATTTGCCTTTTCTCTTCTCCTACTGCGATAATTCACCAGCTGGGCTAATAATTAGCCAAAGGAGGTGGATTTCAACGATTATTTGGCACATATTTGATAGAAATGAGCTAAAAAGAAGGGGCTTTCCTTGTTATTTTGTATAGTTCCTTCAATCTAATACACTGCTGAGCACGTTTTGCTATTGCGTTCGCCTCCCGCCTCAGTGAGCAGTGCTGTAATCCTGACCAGGCGACTTGATCTCCGGCCATATACTCCCCTTCTCTCCAATGATATGGTCCTCCTCCTCCTCGGAGGCTACTTGCGCCTTGACTCAATCGGGAAAGTCAACAAACATCGTGCAATCCCACGGCAGGCGCGACTAACTAAAAAGAGGAATCATTTCTCCTCTCGGCTGCAAGTTTGCTGGCCCTTTAGTCTTACACTTTTACACGGGAGGCTGCTTGGAGGATTTATAGAGGAAGACTACAAAATCCTCTTATTTGTACTTCATCCCTCAGATTCTCTGTAAACACTACTAGAAATAGTAGATGAAGCAATTTGCTAATTTATAAAATAAATGGGTTCAAAAAGAGCAATAATTAAAGTAGACTTAAGCTTTCTGTAACTCTGACGGCGAAATCTGTCGATTTTTCAAATTGAGATGTTTTGAAAAGAGTAAATTTCCCACAGCTCTACTTACAGTAGCCGCCTAATTCGCCCCATTTCTGGGTTTCTGGACTACTGCTCTTCTCTCTCAGCCTTGCTCAAATATTTGTCATCCAAGGCATCCCCAATCGAGCACAAAAAAGTTTTACCTGCCTTCCGGTGACTTTATATTGGTTGACAGCCGACTCCCCCTCTCTCCTCCTCTTTCCTCCTCGCGTTCGACAGAGATACTCTACCACTAAAAGTCAGCTGTTGTTGTGTTGGCGACAAGACGTGTCCACTCTCTTATGTAGTAACCGTAGAAACTTCTTATTCTCCGCCTTTTTTCTATGTTTTCTATCAAATTGTTCCCATTTTCTGAAAATGTGATGATTCCTTTTACTCAAATTCTCAGCTATTCCAGCCATATTTTGAATAATTTGTTAAGATATTTACAATTCTTCTAGCCTCCTCCTCCTCCTGATTTATTTTGACTCAACTGAGGGGGTGATCCACACAGCTGATGGCTCAAGAGACCCACAATTTTTCTTCCCATGTCCTTCTCTTCCTCCGAAACATCTGTTTCAAAGGGCTATGTCTCCAGCTTCATTAAAAATAGCTTTCTTAGACAAATAAATTTGACTCCAATGTGGTTGCCGCTTGGAGTAGCCGCTGGCTGATAGATCGACTCGTGTTGTGTCACAGTTTTCAGTCCGTTCACCTAATCCGCCGAGGCATCCATCAATTAAGCTGACGCCCCACGGCAAAAGGGGAGAAAAATCTTGCCGACGACAGCTGATTATCACTCGGTTATCTCTCTCTCTCTTAGCTAACCGGTCTCCAAGCCTTTTACTTTCCATGTTGCCCCCACTGATCAGTTGGGAGACAGAGCTGCTGCCAATCGATCTCCGAGTCAAGTCTCCTTCAATTTACTTTACACTTGTCTTTGTATTCAGGAGGGCGGGAATTTTTTTCTTGAGAGTGAGAGTCTGTCTCTCTTATCTATCAACTTTTCTTGCAAACGTCTGAGATGATAAAATTTGTGTCGTCGGGTCCGCCATTCATTTCTTTTTGATGTGTCATAGAGGGAATTTCTTAGTCACTTCGCTTTCTTCCTTTTCTCAGCTCAAAAGTACATCTATTTGGCTTTTATTATCTATCTTTAATTTTGAGATGAAATAAGGCATCTTCTGGTGAAACTGAGGTAGAGAACTCTGAAATTTGGTGGAAACAATCTTAGCCCGCAGCAGCCACCTTCAATTTTCTCAAAAACTGCTTACTTCCCGTACTTTCTCTCCTCTCGGTCTCAAGAGCTCCCAACAAAAATCTGACAATATCAAACAAGTTCTCTTTATTTAACGCACTTCTCCTATGAAATCGGAAATCCCGAGCGACACCCCCCGCTGAGCGAGGCAGGTTGACCCGCTCCGACTCTCAAAGCTGCAAATAAAAGTTTACTTTTCTCTTCCGTTTATAATTGATTGGCTTCCTGAATCGTGGAAGGCAGGCCAGGGACCTTGACAATTGTCTTACTATTGACGCTCATCTCTAAAAGCCGGTTTTGGCAGGTGCATAAAAACGGGCGAAAATGACCTCCTCTATCTTAGGTGCTACCAGGCGTCTTTTAGAGTCGAAGCAAATCTGTTCTAGCTACCCGGAATCGATTGAAATGTTTTCCGCCCAAAAACTCTCTTATCTCCCGCGCCTGCTGGCAGATTTTCTCCTCTGATCTTCTATTTTTGGTCAGCTCTCCTCCTCTTCCTCAAATTTTCCCAATTTTCACCGCCCCCTCTTCTCGCTCTAACCCCAGCACCAGCAAAAACGAGCCCCACGCGGCTGTTTTCTAAATTTCAGCTAATTTTCCCAGTCCTTCCCCTTTCCCACCCTCTTATGGCGTTCGTTTTTCTCAACCCTATAGCTTGTTTTTGCTACCCTCCAATTCGTAAACAATCTCCTCGTCTTGTTGGAGCCTTGGGGTCTTTGATTTTCGTAATATTCTGTTGAGACGGGGAGAGCTATTGTAGTGTAACGAGGGGGTGACGCGATGTTCCAGATGTTCTAAAAGGTGTTGTTTTAACGGATGCTTTCTTCTTTCCCCCTTTGAGGCCAACTTCCTGAAATTCCTACCCGCATGTTTCAGTTGAAACTTTTTCTCTCGAACGTGTGGCTTTGTTTTCCTTCCGGATAACCGGAGAAACACGTCCGGTCGGTAGCGGCACAGAGCTTGAAGGCATAGCTAGCCGTTTAGCCAACTTTTTCAGTCCTCTCTCTTACTAATTCCCCGTCTATTGGCTAAAAATAAAACGTTTAGGAAGGAAAGAGCCCAGTTCTCCCGCCCAACATGGCGGAGGACGAGTTCACCTGCCGAGTTCAGTATATTGTCGATGCGGATCCGTTCGCAACCACCTCATCCTCCTATTTGGAGCCGATGAGGCCCGTCACGTTTAATTTTAAACTTCACAAGACTATTGGCGACCAGATTCAGGACGTCATTCGCTGCCTCAGAGCTCCGCACAAGGTAAAATAAAACTTGGGCCACAGTAAATACTATGAGATTTTCTCCGTGGTAAAAGTCACAAAAATATTTGTATTACACAAAAGTACAGCAAAAAAGTAGCCACTTCGACTGTTTGCTTGTCCTCCCCTCGAAAACTCGAATTACTTTCAGCTTCCAGGGAAGAGGAAAAGCCGTGAAAAGAGTCGAAATACAAACAAAGCGAGAGAACTGTAGGAAAATATTTCAGCCTGGCGACTCTGCTCTCCAAGTTTATCGCGGAGGGGATGGCGGAAGTGCCGGCGAGTTTCACACTTATCTGGATAGTGAGCTGACGCTTGAAGATCAACAGGAAGAGTTGGATATTTTACGTAATGAGTGAGTTTTAAGCTTTTTTTTGGGGGAGATTAGGTATTTTTTAAAAGATTGGGTCTCTTTTATCCATCAAATTGCCCTTTTTCTGGTCTTGAAGATCCTCAGACCACCCTCGAATTCCCGTTCTCCAATGACCCTTAACAGTAGCATAAGCATCTCTTTCTCTCTCCGATACAACGGTCAGGTCTCCCGCTAGGTGCCCCGCAATATCTCCCCACGTCTCTTTCTCTCTCACACACTCCCGATATCGCTTTCGTCCTCTCGCGCAATTACTGACCATAAACAGCATTTGCATACAGACCCCGCCTCTTCTGATCTCTTCTACTTTCTCTCTCTCTTCCTCATGGCCTCCTACCAGCCAGTCTTTTCTCACTCTCCTTCATCCAATAAGGCCTCCTACGCTCCCAGTCCTGTTAAATCCTCGCTCCGTGCTTATAATATCGATCTTTCCATAAGAATCGATGATCAAGAAGCCCCGAGAATCCAGAAGATCTCTTGTCGCTTGGAAAATGAAGCCGAAGCTTATAAGCCCACTAGAGGGCCGCCTGACAAGCTTCCAGTCATTTTTAAGCCCAAGTTTAGTACTCTTGAACGTCGTCCAAAAAGTGCTGAAGGGTTAGTAAGACGACGAACCATGGGAGCAGCCGATTCTTCTGAAATCAAAGCTAAACCTTGGTTTTCTACAAACTGCGACAGTGGGATTCAAATGAAGAAGCCGTCTGTTCTTCATATCGCAGCTCCAGTAGAGATCGATGATTCGATTCCCTTTATTGATGAGGAAATCCCCCCTCCCAAGCCTTTGCGAAGTTTCACAGCGAAACCAGTGCAGTTCGATGAAAATGGGAACTTAGATCTCACGAAGAAACGAAATTCCTCATGGGAAGGTCCTAGAAGCTCTCTTTCGATTCCAGAAGAATCTCACAGACTTCCTAGCTGGACTTCAACTCGAGATCACTTTGATCCAAACCCTCCTAGAAAGCCTAGCTGGTCGGTACAAGAAATGCCCACCGTTTCTTTGCCTAAAACTTCTAGCCAAGACTCCTATAGGCCGTTGGAGAGTTCAAAGAAAACTGAAAGAGTTGCTCCTTGGAGGCCAAGTCTACCACAATCAGAACCTTCTCCTCAAATATCTACAATATCCTCAGCTCTTCAAGAGTCTTCTCGTAAAATATCCTCTTTAGAAGGATCAAAACTTCAAACGTCTCCAGTTTTTCGAAGCCAAAAAGCTGCAGTAACCCAAGAAAGTAGGAAACCTTGGTCGACTCTTGGAGAATATCCTCCTTCTACTCCAAAAATTGAGTGGTCGCCTTCAGTTTCCAGGACAAAATCGCCTCAAGAGAACTTTCCTGAGTTTTCCATCGCCAAAAAACTCCCTCATTGGCCAAGGGATTCCAAATTACTGTCTGATGAGTCAAAAGAGCCGTTAGATTTGTGTTTTAAAGTTGCCCAAGTGACGCCTGTGACGATTCTTGATGAAGATGAAAAGCCAGGGCCAAGCTCAATCCTCAAAGCTCGACCATTTCTCCAAGAAGGAGAGAGTCAGTCAACCATCGGCTATAAAGATTTGCCAGATATTCCCGTTCAAATTCTTAAAAAGGATCAAGAGACGAAGCGATACAGGGCATCCCAATCGAAACATTCACGCCAAGATTCTGGCTATCGATCACCGGTTGAGGGAACGGACGGGGAGGAGGATGAGGGAGAGGGGGAGTTCGATTGGGGAGATGACGATCTCAATAGGGCAGCTAGAAGGTAAGATTAGCCGGGGATATTTCTATGAGTTCTCTAATTTTTAATTTTTAGACGACGGAGTTCTTTGGTTTTGAAAACACAAACATCTCTACGGGTAAAAACAATCATTGGTTGGGCTTCTCCATTAATTTTCATTCAATTTCTAGATAAATTACTATCAGCATCGGGTCGAGACCAGAGAAGGGCTCTTTTCTCTCTCAAACAAATTTTCCAGGTGATTTTTACCTTCTGGATTTTGCGGAAATACAAATTCAGGATGATAAAGACTTGGTCCACGAGTTTGTCCAAGATGGAGGGTTGGATTGTATGATCCGACTGGGCCGAGTGGCTGACCAAAACCATCAGAACTATATTCTCCGAGCATTAGGGCAATTGATGCTCTATGTGGACGGAATGAATGGAATCATTGCTCACAACGCCACTATTCAATGGCTCTATGAGCTATTGGACTCTCCAGTAAGTTTTTTGTCTCTTTCTTCGTCCTAATATGTGGTTGTCCATTGTCCTGTCTTTTTCAGCTCTACGATGAGAAAGAAATAGCCGAGATGAGTCCCTACCGCAGTGAATGGGTCTGTCCTTTGTCTTTTTATGTTTTTCTGTTCTTCTCTTTCATATTTCCTCTTTAAATCAGACTTTTAGTTCCGTTTGGTAGTCAAAACTGCCTTGAAATTGCTTCTCGTCTTCATTGAATATAACGACAACAATTCTCTCCTAGTCTTGGCAGCAGTTACGGCAGTAGATAGAGCAAAAGGTATATTTATTCAATGGTAGAATAAAGATTAATGAGCTTAGATCAGCCAGATTGGACAGCGTTGATGAAGGTAATCGCAGAGAAGGATTGCCCGGATGCAGAGACTATCGTCTACGGATTGACTGTCATCAACAAGGCTCTCCATGGCATCCCAGATAGGGTAAGTATCTTTTTATTTCTAGAGTTTGCCTTTCAGGATACTTATTATGATGCGGTTGATTCTTTGGACGCATTGGGAATGGAAGATGTGATGAGTAGCCTCAAACGGACTGGAAATCGTGAAATCAGTGAGCAGTGCAATCTCTACGAGAGGGAGTTGAATCAAGAAGACGCTGACAGTGACGACGATAACCAGAACAACACAAAGATGAGGTCGAATGGAATGGACAAGAGGTCCAAGATCAGAGCTCGGCAAGCTGAAGCCCTCCGACAGCAGGAGGAGCAGCGCCTCAACTTTGGAGCATCCAGAGAGATTTTCAATAAGAATACCACAGAAGAGGCTAAGGAAAACAGACCGGAGGAGAAGAAAAAAGAGACGAATCTGCCTTGGCGAAATGGAGAAGCCAAGCCAAATGGTGTTGATCACAGCAGCAAAAAGGAGGAGAATGGAGAGGAGATTATTTCGAAGAAGACTCCTGAACCTCTGAGGATTCAACCAGAGAATGGGAGCCAGGCAGAATCGCCTTCGCTGTCAATTGATGAGGATGATGAAGAGAAAAAGGTGGGAAGAAAGTAGATAATAATTGAAATTCCAGGTCCGAGCTCCTCCACCAAGCTTCCCAACGATTTTCTCTCCAACCGAAAATAAAACTATGGAATTCCCGGAGCCAACACCAGCCGCTCCACCGGCTGAAAAGGAGCCAGAAAAGCCAGCACCTCCCAAGGCAAAGGTGACCTCTTTGCGAACCAAAAAAACTTATTCCAGATCGTAAAAGACGACGCGGCTGGCGGCTTCGCAGCAATGCTTCAAAAACGTGCAGCCAAAGCATCGGAGAACAATCAGTCCCTATTAGAGGCGAAGAAGGAGTCCGAAGCCGAGGTACAATGGAAGAAGGCTGCCGAGAACCTCAAATCGCGTCCCTTGATCATCAACGACTTAGATTTCTCTGAGTTCCACAACGCCGAGTTTGAGCAAGATCCCCTCGTGATGGCTAGACTTGCTCAAGTCACTCAGTCCAAAAGCAACGGCAGCTCTTCAGGTGGTGGAATGCCGCCTCCGCCTCCTCCTGGAGGAATTCCTCTTCCCCCAAGATGTGAGTCTTTTAAGTAATAAAGAAAGAGAGAGTGATCTAATTTCCGGGTGAATTGTCATAGAGAGGAGGGGGATGATGAAAATGTCCGATTAGGCAGCGCGTTGTTGATAGTATCGTCCTGACCGGATCGCGAGTGAAATTTGAAGAGATATCACGGGAAGGGATTTTACTAATAAGAATTCTTTCAGTGCAAGGACTAGCTGGAGGAGCTCCACCGCCACCACCGCCGCTAGTTCCAGGGGGAATTCCCCCTCCTCCTCCCAGCTTCAAGCGTGAGACTTCGCCAGGACCGCAAGCTAAAGGAGTCCTCAAATTGCATTGGAAGCCAACGAGCGCCGAGCCGCCGCCTGTTCCTTCTCTCAAACAAAAGGGAACCTTCTGGAATGGACTCGATCTTCCCAAATTTGATCCTCAAAAGTTGGTTTCGCTTTTTGAAAGCAAACAGCAGAAGGAACAAGCTGTCAAGGTGCGTTTTTTTAGACTATTTTTGGGAGCAAATTACTTTTTAGAAGCCAGTGGAAGCCAAGGCTCAGACTCTTCAAGTTTTGGCTACCAAACGCTCGCAAGGAATCAACATTGGATTGACAAAACTCCCTCCAGTCACAGTTATCCCTACTGCTATTATGGTACTTTTCTCTTTTAGACTCTTTTTATCCAATTTTTTTTTTTAGAAATTCGACTCGATGGTCTTAAACAAAGAAGGAATCGAAAAAATTCTTAAGACGATGATGCCAACAACAGCGGAGATCGAAGAAATTCAGAACAAACAGGCCGAGCATCCAGATATGCAACTGGTATTTCTTCTTCTTTTAGGTTAAGCACTATTTTAGGGAACAGCCGAGCAATTTTTAATGAAATTATCTCAAATTCCTTGTCTTTTGGAGAGATTGAAGCTGTGGATTTTCACTTTGGATTACAAAAATATTGAGAAGGATATAGCCGAACCGTTGATGGATCTCCAACTGGCTATGAAGGAGATGGAAGAGTCGAAGACCTTCAAAAAAGCAATGGCTATGCTTCTAGCCATTGGAAATAGTCTTTCCGGCTCAGAAGTGAGTATTTTTTTTCGTTCTTTTGAGCTAATCTATTAATTACAGATCAAAGGATTCTATTTGGATTATTTAACCAAGGCCAGTGAAGTGAAGGATCCCGTCTATAAGCATCCGCTGACACACCATTTGGCTGAATATATGATCGAGCAGTTCCCCGAAGGAACCGATCTCTACAGCGAGTTTGGAGCAGTTGCTCGATCAGCTAGGGTCGATTATAAAGAGCTCTTTGAGAACCTCCAACGATTAGAGAAGGAATGCAAATCTTCTTGGGAATATCTAGCCAAAATATCAAAGAATGACAACAGCACCATGAGGTGAGGAGGTTTCTAGATGAATTGATGTATATTTTAGACAAAAAATCAACGACTATTTGGTAGATGTGGCTGAAAGAATCCATCAATTGAAGGACATCTATAGAATAGCGACGAATCGCTGGCACGGATTCCTTCTCTACTTTGGCTATTCTGTGCAGGAGATTCCCGACCAGAAGCCGAACGAGGTCTTCAAGATGGTGACTGAATTCGCGCTGGAATACAGAACAACTCGGGACAAAATTCTCCAGCAGAAGAAGAGATTAGCAGAGAAGAGGGAAAGGAACAAAACTAGGGGCAAGATGTGGGCTGTCGAGGCTCAACAACACCAAGAAGAGGCCCAGCAGAGGAGAAGAAACAATCCAGCGCCAGTTTCAGCTGAACAGGTTGGAAATAGATTCTTAAATCTATGGTTTTCTTTCAGAGACACGATGAAATGTCGAAGATCCTCAGTGATATGGCAGCAATTGGCGACGGAACTCTGAGAAAAAGAGGAGGTCGCCCCTCGACTGACAAACCAAAAGTCCCAGCAGGTATATTCATCTCTTATTCCCTCAATTTTCCAGATATTACTGCGGTTACAGGAGACGGGGATTCGCCGGACGACGAGATTTTGAACAGTCTGGCCAAAGCGGCGACTCTCCCGACCGAAGCAAGAGACCATCGTCGAAGGGCGAGACAATTCAATCGAAAGTCCTGTGAGTAAACCTGAAGAAAAATGAACAGATAATTTAGTGAGAAGAACTCGGACACTAAAACTAGTGGATGGACAGATAGAAACCTATTAGAGATGACGTCCCATATCTTAACGAAAACTTTGCTACCGGTATTGACTGTGCCAACCTACCCGTGAGGCTAAGCTCCTGCGAATTGCTACGATTCGTTTACTCAAATCTTTCAACTTGCGGTTATTCGTGATCTTTCTGGTTGTATATTTGAGAATAAAGAAATATTCTGATGGAAGAAACGCATCTCCTCTTATTCGAGTGATCTTCCTCCTAGCCTCGGGTAGCTCCTTTCGCTCGTTAGGAACTTTTCCCACTCCTGAGAGTTTTTCTTGAAATGACTGAAGGAAGGCTTGACTCTCAAGGATGACCGGAAGTTTGGTTGCCTCCAGAAATTTATGAAGTGTCTGTTTATAGCTGATAGCTTGAGAATTTCTGCACAACGGGGCGATGTGCTTACCTCTTTACAGAATTGGCACTTGTCGAGGGTCGGACACCGTTCAACTCCTCTTTGAACGTGGTGGCCGGCGCATCTGAGCTACTTGATCTCAACAGAGAAAATGCAACTCACTTTCTGCAGAGATTCAAAGCACGGCAACGACTTTCCCGCTCTCCAAACGAAATGAACGTCTTGCAAGCGTTTATAAAGTGTCGCCCTTTGCACAGAAAACATCGGTCAACATGCCAATGCGGACTAGAAGATGTGCGGAGCGAAGAAACAACGGCTGAAAATCGACAGCCAGCAGATCAACCATGGAGATTTCGAGAAAATCATGACTGGTAATTGGCTTTTGAAAATCAGCAGGAAATGTTTAGGTTTGAAACAAAGCTACCCGGCTGAAGGCGGGATGCCTACTCTACAGAGAAGGAAAATTGGATCGAGTCCATCCCCAGCTCCCAGAGCGGTTGTTCCCCCACCTGTTGCTCCAAAAGCGAGGGTCATAGCGGTGGACAGGAATTAGTCGCATGTACATAATTTTTCCGCTTCGGGTCGTCACTGATCTTTTCTTGCCTATCTTATGTGTCGCATTTACTGGCCTTTTTTGGGCTAATTTAGATCCTCTTTTCACTCCTGTGAGCCGGATGCCTTAGGTTTTATAAATTTATATTTTCGGTTGAAAGACAAATAAACTCTTCATTTATAGAGACTCCAAAATGTCGAAACTTTGATTAGATGAGTCGTCCCTTCAGCATTTGGATGGATCTCCCACTGAAATCAATCAAGAAGACGAGTTCTTTCGTTTGCTTTTGATAATCATTGGTACCTCAGTTCCGGCGCGCATAAGGCCGCAAATGTTGACAAAAATTGTAAGAAGGCCTACTGAAAGTTCTCTCCATGGCTCCTCAGTTGGTCGACAAATTGTACATGACTTCTAACACTGCTTTGTTACACAAGGGATATACAGGGAAGACAAGGGGCCGTAAGGGTTTAAGCTAAGTATCCAAACTGATAGATAAGAGAGAGAAATTGGAGAGGAGGTGCTCTTCTTGGTTGAATAGAGATTTAAGAAATGAAAACCTTGCCCAAAATAGGTAAAACATTAATAGGACAAAAGTGCAAACATGTTAAAACTGAACTAAGAACTTTTTGGAATACTGTGTATTCACATTTTTGAATTAAAATTGCGTTTGAAATTAACCTATAAGCTCTCATTCTTTCGAGTTCACAATAAGAACATACCATCCAAACAATTAGCTGCTGAATGATGAGAACGCCTTCCACGTAGCACCTTCATTTTACTATAAAGTACTCATTTTTGATTCTTCTCATTGTTTAAAATACATATATAGTTAACACAACAAGAGCAAAAGAAAAGTCAATAATTCTCCAAAAATTTATCAAGATAAACAACGGAAACCCATAATTTATCTCTTTTTCCGAAGAATTGTCAACAGTGTAATAACAACAAAAAATATTAACAACATGTTAAAGAAAGCCTACACCGCGTCCTCTTAACGCTTTAGTCCGATTCTGGACTGGCTCAGATGGTTTAGCAACTGTCCCCTTCTCACCCAACTGGGAAGGTTTTTTGTTGAACTTGAATACAAGCTTCAAGTTTTCTTAACTGGAATGTTCCACAATTTTCAGGGTTACCATTTGGATCTCTATATTTTACTTCTAATTCTATGTAAATCTTGTTGTTAAATAGATCCAAATCCAAATCAAGCTGACATTTTTTCTATACGTAAATCTTATATAAGACTTAAACTTACCAATGTATCCGTTTCATCTAGTTCCATTTGTATAAGATCATAACAATTTGAATCCTTGTTTCTATATTTATTATAGAACAAGTCTTTCATTACTTGTCTCTCTTTTGTAGAGATTATAAATTTTGGGCATATAGTGTATTAAAGATTATAAAAAAATAAAAGCAGCTTACCTCCTGTCTTATGCATAATCTCCAATGTAATTTAACTTTTTTCTTGGCTTCTGATTGGATTTTCGACAAGTTCTGATTTATAACGTCTATGGCTTCTTGATATTTGTCGATTGTATCCTTATATACTTTTGATGACGTTAGCGTCGGCTTAAAAATTCTTAATTATTTTTGAAATAAAAAAATACCACCTTAGTTGATGAGCTTGAAGTACCTACTTCTTCTGAACTTGAAGAGTATTTGTGACCATCTTCATAAAGGAATCTTGTGAGATAGACTTTGTCATTGAAGCTATAGCCAATCTTCTCTTCGATATTTGCGAAGTTAAACGCTACATATATCTCCTTCAACTGGGTCTTGGACTCTTCTGGATTATCGGGAGAATCGACAAATCTTAAGAGTGAAGCTTCTGCTCTGATACCTTCGTTTGTTAGAACGTTCAATCCTATCCATTTCATCACCTAAAAGATCCTTATAGTCTATGGATCCATTTTATACGAAAATACAGTAGAAATTTTCTAATAGAAAAAGAAGCCAACCTTTAGAGTTGATCTAGGTCCGAGAGACGTGAGATGGGCTCCAATGAGGGCTTCGACAGCATCAGCATTTGGAGCTTTGAAATCGAGAGGAACTGAGCTGAAATATGGTCTTGATTTTTGGATAAAAGAAAAAAAACCATGGAGGAAGCCAGGAGTCTTTAACTTCAAATTTCTTTCCAAGTCGGTAGAGATTACAATCAGAAACCTAATTTAATTATAAGAAAGAGAATATGATCCTCACCTCTTTACTTCTAGCAAAGGAAAGTTTTCCCTCGTGTTGATCTGGATGAGAATGGTAAAGGAAATCTGTGACAGCATATTTCAAGAAGGAATCTCCTATGGTTTCCAGTCTTTCCAAATTGATTCCTAGGATCATTTAAATAAAAGATTTGATTGAAATTACCATCGGTCGCATTAGAAGAGGTGAGAGTAGTAAGGATATCACAAGGGTAGTAGTGTAGCTGGCTACCCCGTTCGTTATGCAGCCTGCGCACCAGACCGCGCGGCGGGACCCATATATTAATTTTTTTTATTTTCTTACTGGTTTTCATAGCTTTTACATCTTTTTTTAAACACAAATCATATAGAATTTGATATATAAACACAAAGACATTAAAAAAACACCTCTAAAAGCATCATGCAGCATCGGATCTTTTTTTGTTTTCAATATGCTGTTAGTCGTGTTTTTTAATGTCTTTGTGTTTATATATCAAATTCTATATGATTTGTGTTTAAAAAAAGATGTAAAAGCTATGAAAACCAGTAAGAAAATAAAAAAAATTAATATATGGGTCCCGCCGCGCGGTCTGGTGCGCAGGCTGCATAACGAACGGGGTAGCCAGCTACACTACTACCCTTGTGATATCCTTACTACTCTCACCTCTTCTAATGCGACCGATGGTAATTTCAATCAAATCTTTTATTTAAATGATCAAAAAGACTCGTCAAGTTCAAAACAAGCAGGTAGTTCAAATAATAGATCACCAACTAAAGTAGTATTTTTTTATTTCAAAAATAATTAAGAATTTTTAAGCCGACGCTAATGTCACCAAAAGTATATAAGGATACAATCGACAAATATGAAGAAGCTATCGATTCTACCAATAAGAATTTATCGAAAATTGAGTCAAAAGCTAAGAAAAAAGCAAAACTACATTGTGAAATATGCATAAGAACAGATGTAAGCTGCTTTTATTTTTTTATAATCTTTAATACACTATATGCCCAAAATTTATAATCTCTACAAAAGAGAGACAAGTAATGAAAGATTTGTTTTATAATAAGTATAGATACAAGGATTCAAATTGTTATGATCTTATACAAATGAAACTAGACAAAGGAGTTTCTCCTGATTAGTGACTTCTTTAGCTAATTCTCCTATTCTTTTGTCTATATCTAATGGCATTTTCCAAGTTTTCAATGCTTTTAAAAATGCAATTTGAGCTTCTTTGGATAAAGCGACATAGAATGAGATAGTTTCAATGGCTTCTATCTGAAAAAAAGTCCTCTAAAAATTCTATAGAACTTACAATGATGGGAATATTATCATTTGAGGTTGCATTGATGTATTTGAGAAGCCATTTGGCAGGAAGAATAGTTGAAGTTGAATGACAAGCTACTGCTGAAGAATCATGTTTGGCTAAGGCGTCCATAAGCCGAGAAGTTAGCTGAAATACAAGGATAAGATACAAGAAACATAAACAAGATATAAAAAAAAGTAAATTTTCAATCATGGAGAATTAGGAAGAAGCCGACGAGTATTTTAATTTTAAAAAATCTTTTCTTCAGATTTCGGCCTGGCTTACTTTGTCTAAACTTGAATGAGTCGAAAGATTCTCATGTGTTTAGTTTTTTGCTAATGAAATGCTTTTAAAAGCTAAATTTAACACTCGATCGGCTGATGCGCTTCAGAGTCTTGTTTCCTTGTTTATTACTACTGATAAAGACAGAAACAACGTTGTTTCTCTCGACTGGCAAAGTGGATGTCGACTATTTTAAATCCTTTTGGCTGCTGGATTCCTTTCTAACCACATCTATTTCCTGTCCTGTGTCTGTGGTATTTTGGCAGTTTTGATTATAGAAACCAACGGCTCAGCCTCTTTCCTTCTCATTATGTGCTGGTTATTCAAAACAAAATATTTTAGCGATGGGAAACGAAAAATCAACTCCTCAGCATAGCAAACATCAGTCGGAACCATCATCAACGCCCAGAAAGGATCTAAAAATCGCGGAGGCTTTTCACCGTCTAACCACCGATGGATTGACTTTTAACAATCTCAAGGTCCATTTTGTCTACTGTGAAAAAAAGGCTTTTCCAGGCTTTTTTATACACGATTACCTCTCGCAAGCGACGACTTCTTGTTGGATCTAGCAGAAAGGCATGGAATAGCTCGCAACAAAATCATATTTGACCTAGTTTTTATGGAGCAAAATGACCAAAATAACAGATAATTCTTTTGAAGAACTTTTTGACGCAGCTTTTAGAGAAAAAATGCGTCGAGAAAACCCAAAAGCATCAAAAAATCACCACTAGCTAGGTCCAAATGTTGAAGGGACGACTTATCTAATCAAAGTTTCGACATTTTGGAGTCTCTATAAATGAAGAGTTTATTTGTCTTTCAACCGAAAATATAAATTTATAAAACCTAAGGCATCCGGCTCACAGGAGTGAAAAGAGGATCTAAATTAGCCCAAAAAAGGCCAGTAAATGCGACACATAAGATAGGCAAGAAAAGATCAGTGACGACCAGCTTTCCTAAAAGGAATCCTACTTAAAGCTGGAAGATGAAGAGACGGAAAAAGGAGGAAAAGAATACAAAGCAGAGATTTCATAGCCTTCAGCGAGAGTCTAAAAGAATTGGAAAAAGCTCACAGATGTTTCCTCTTCTAAAAAGGGAAAATCTGGCGGTTCATTTCCCAACTCTGCCAATTCAGGACCATAGAAATACCCTTGTGGAACAGAGGCCAACTCGGATTGTCCAACTCCGAATCTAGAACTATCCAAGTGATTTTTAGTCCGTTTTTTGGCTCCAACATCATCTTAAAAAATCCCATTTTAGTGGTGATTTCTTTGCACAATCTGGATTCTTTTCTCCTCCTCTATCAGTTCCTCCACTGTTTCCTTTATATCCGGGATCTAAGAGTTTTTGAAAAATAATTGAGTAAACTCACGATCTGATCGTAAGAAATCTAGTCATTCCGATAAAGTATTATTTGAGAATCCCTTCTAGCTAGCTGAGAGAGAGAAAGACAATAAGAAGTTTATTGGACAAATAGGGAGAAATTTATTCACGGAGGGTCAGGTCGGCATCTTCGTCGAGAGCATCTATCATAGTCGAATCCAAATCTTTCAGGAAAGCCTCTTCATGTAGGGCAAATCGTCTTCAGTCAAATAGTCGAGCATGTCCATCGTCTTCAACGAACTCGTGTTCTCACTGAACTTTGGTTATTGAAATCCCTTACTTGTTGCCTCCAGGTTTGAAAAGAACAAGCCTGATAGTGTGGAGACCTTCGGCGAGTTCCTCTTCTGTGACCGAAAGTGGCATCAGGAAAAATGCAGTGACAGTATGGTAGGAGATCAAAGTCCATAAGATGAGTCTCTCTCGAATAGCTGTCGTTTCGTCCCATTTCGGCTGAAACTTCTTTTTGATGTAAAGTCCTCCCGAGAGGAGGAGAATCGCCGTCAAATAAGCGTGGACAAGTCCATGCCAGATGAGACAAAACACAGGAAGGCGTAATTTCTCCGAGAAAGAGATTACTGGTCGACCTCTTTTCTATTCCGATTTCTACTCGGCTCATTTCAATTGTCATCAGAAAAATATTTCCCATGAGCGAGTTGGAAGCTTTCCCCTTTCTTTTCTCATTCCCAGAGCATCTTTCGCTTGGAATCATCCAGAAGGTAAGTCGGCTCCCCCCTCTAATCCCAAAACCAGTTGTCTCCCATTCCGTTCGGAAGAATCCGCAGGACTTGCTCTTGGATTTGGGAATTTATCGAGGAATATCAGAAGAAAATCCGAATTGACATCCGATTTGCTTTGCATTTGGTGGGACTTTAGTCCCGAAAGATTTGAAAGAATTTTAAAAAAAAACGGAGTCCAATCGCCTATTGTCTTTATTCCCATCTTCGAAAATTTGGAATTCCGAAATATGGATTGAGACTGCCGAATATCTGGCTTCAGACAAAACATTTCCGATTCTCCTCTGTTGATCTGGTAAGAACTCGAATTTTGCGTCTAAATCCCGATTTCTGTCTGAGGCTTACCCCTAGCGACATAATAATAATTCTAGACTTGAAGTCTATTTAGTGTGGTTCAACTAAAAATAAAAACGAGCGGCTATTTGGATAGGAGTACGGTAATTAAAAGTAAACTCTAGGATGTGAAAGAATTCGGCATGAAGAATAAGAGCCATCTTTCGATTCTCAAATACTAAAGCAATACCTGCAGATGCAGACATGTTCATGATTGACCACTCTAGAGTTAAAAGATTGGTTATAAAATGGAACTTGCCGCTCACATCCATTCAAGTGAGAGTTAGAAGAATTAAGGTCATTCCTTAGGAGAGAAGCTCTGTGACGAAAGGAGTTCTCTGCGGGCTGGGTTCTTCTCATTTTTTCAAGATTCGTTTGAATGGGAACAGTTGGAGGATCTTGCGCTAAAAATGATAATAATTAAGAAAAAGAAATAAAACCTATGTTCAGCCTTCGTTTCTTCAAAATTAACTGCTACTGGTCTTGCTGGAAGTGGATCCAGCATGAATTGATGACTGCAGAAGATCTTTCGAGGGCAGCTTGTGACTTTTTGTACCCCTCGACGGCCGATTTAGCGTATTCTGAAGGAGAATTAGAAGCCCAAAAGTTAGACACAAACTTGCAGCGAAGTTGATGATGGCCTGCTTCTCAAGATTATAAAGCTCTTGAAGAATTAGCCCGTCGTATGCCAAGATGCAGGTTGTGTATTGGTTGAGCGGCACGAATTCCATCACGTTGCACTCATATCTGATGTGTAGATGGGTCAAATGGGGGCTCATAAACTTCTTCGGACATGAATAGGCGTTTATATCTGGAAATTTTGTTGTTTTTAGTAGAAGCGAAGAGAATCTGTTTACCTAGATGAGAAAGTAGCGATATGCTCCCAAAAGGCAGCAAGGCCGAAGCTACTTCTTTCAGCTGATTTACACAAGTTGCAGCTAAATTTGAGTTCGATTTTCTGAAAATTGAAATAGATAATTTCGCTAAAGAGTACCTTTGATTCTGGAGCCATCATTTTTAGAAGAGTGAGGCGAGTGCACAGCGCACTTTCAAAACCAGTCGAGTTCCCGCTTCAGATAAGCCTAGAATTTGTTTTTTCAAATAGATGTTAGTTGGAATTAATTGACCCAGATGATTAGAAAAGAAGAAACAGGAGGACACAAAGAACTCTATTTTTAAGGCCATTGGCAGACCATCTGTTCTTTCCCTTCTGAATAAACTTTGCACTTGTTAACGGCCATTTCTCATCTGACCGAACCACATGTGTTTGTTCAGAGAACGGAACTGACCCGGACCAAAATAAAGAACGCATGTTTTCTTGGAGTAGCCGAATCAAAAAGTAATTAGCTTTTAGAGCCTCAATACCCTTGAATTAAGAAAGAAAATCAATCTAAAAGTATCATTCCCCTTGAGAGTAGGCGCAGGTTTTGAAGCGCGTTTAGTTAGTCACAAATGAATCTCAGCTGATTCGAAAGAGTGCGTAAGAGAAAGCGCTATTTTCGGACTAACCTTGAGACTTGAATCAATCAATAATGACTGGCTTAGATAGCCGGATGGCTCTCGTAGCTATCAGCAACGCAATTAAAAACTTTTATTTTTTTAGAGAAAGACGCAATCAGGGCATTTGGCTTGTCTTCCTTCCACCGGGTTCTCCAATTTAGTTGAGGATGGTTTGTCTGGGATGTGTCTATCCAAGGTTTGTTGGTAAATATTTGTCAGGAGGTTTCGAAACGCTTCTTCGACATTTGTGCTATCCAAGGCGGATGTTTCTAAAGAATAAATAAAACGCGAAAGGGACAAACCAATAAAGGATAATTCATTCCTTTCCGAGTGGAGATTCGCTTCAGCTGTGGGCACCGTTCGCAAGCTTTTGAGGTCGAGCTTATTGCCAACCAGGGTGACGATTATGTTAGGATCGGTGTGGCTTCGAAGCTCTTTCAGCCAGGTCTCAATCGCCGTTTCAAAAGTGGTGTGTTTTGCTGAAAAAGTTGGTATTTTTAGTTGAAATTTGAAAAAAAAACTCACTGATATCATAGACCAAAAGAGCCCCGGCTGCTCCTCGATAGAAAGCAGGAGTGACGGCTCGGAATCTTTCCTGTCCTGCGGTATCCCAAATTGTCGCTTTGACTCGTTTTCCATCGATTTCAATGATCTTAGTGGCGAATTCAACACCAATTGTTGATTTTGATTCAAGATTGAAGGCGTTTTGAGTGAACCTTGAGAGGAGACTTGATTTTCCAACGCCGGAGCCGCCTATCAGTACAACTGAAGAAAAATTAAACAAAATTAGAATAAAATTAACTAACTTTTGAACAAATAATCGAACTCCTCGGCCATTCTCTCGAAAAGAAATCGAATCGAAGCTGGAAGATAGCGTTGAACAAACTCAGCCCAGATTAGATGAGGGTTCCCTGCTGATAATACATTTCGCCATAGGTTTTCTATTTGCCCAGTCGAGTCACTGACATTTCTTCTCCAAATAAACGATTTATTCCTTTTCATTGAATTATCATCAAAGTTGCCGGATCTGAGGTTAATTATAGACGGATAGATAGATTCTTTAAAGAGTGATTCTGAGGGAAAATCTCATATTTTTCACAGGAATCAGCTAAATCTTTCGATAAATGAGGTGGCCGTTTTCTCTTTAATTTCAGCCGAGATGGAAAGGGAGTGGGACCTTAAAAGGTAGGAATAGGTACATCACGAGGGAAATGTGGCCGATTTTCTTAAATTTCTTTCCAAGAACCAGAAAAGAACTTGGGGCCAGTTCCAAGTAGATCTAAAATTAGCCCGGTTTTCAACAAAAAAAGGTTAGAAACTGACCTTTTGGAGGCGTTTTCTGTTTTTCTTCTCTTCTCGAAGGCGAATTCTCCTCATCGTCTGAAATATTAATTAGATTTGATATTGAAAGCTGATACCTGAAGAACTATAGCTGATTTCCTTTTGGCGAGCGAGACGACCCCTCATCGAGTATTTCACGGGGCTTCTTGAGCCGCTTCGTCTGCTGGGATATGTCGATCTGTCAGACGAACTTCTAGATGAACTTCTTTGTCTTCTTCGCTTCCTGGATCGAGATCTTGACCGAGAACGACTGGAATAGTGAGAAGATCGGCTCCTCATCTCCCTCGATTGAGACCTTTTGCAGATCTTTTTATTCTTTATCTCCTGCTTCATCATCAAGTCCATCAAAGTGCCAGTGGGTTCTCTATAAACCACAGTCGACTCTTCTTTTCTTTTCTTTGGCTCCTCTCGTGGTTCTTCTTCGATTGATCTCCTCCTCCTTCTAGCCACTGCCGCTCTGGATTGAGCCTTCTCATGAGGGATAGTTTTCATAACTATTGGCTCTTGTGGTTCTACGTTGGCGAGTAGTTCTTGGGGAATATTCACCAAGGTAGCAGCTTCTTGCATCGATGTTTCAGCCTTTTCTCTTTCCAGCTTAGCTCTTTCTTCTTCTATTTGAGCCCATTCTTCGTCTAGCCGAGCCTTTACTTTTTCAAGACGAGCCTTTTCTTCTTCTATTTTAGCTTGTTGCTTTCCTATTCTAGCTTTCTCTTTGTCCATTTCAGCTAGTTCTTCTTTTAGCTTTTCTTTCGCAGCCTTTTCAAAAGGAGATTCACACGGAGGAAGGTTGGATTCCTCAATCAGTTCTTCAATTAACGGTTTTGATAAACGCCGTTTCTTTTGCTTTTCCTCCAGCTCTTTTCTTTCTTTTTCTTCCAATCTGCACAGCGCTTCTTCAGCTTTTCTTTGACGCTCTTCTTCTTCTTTCCGTAGGCGTTCTTCTTCTTCTTTCCGTAGTCGCTCTTCTTCTTCTTTCCGTAGGCGTTCTTCTTCTTCTTTCCGTAGTCGCTCTTCTTCTTCTCTTCGACGCTTTTCTTCTTCTTCTTGCTTTCGACGTTCTCTTTCTTCTTGTAATCGTTGACGTTTCTCTGCCAGACGCTTTATATCCATTTTTTTTCTCTCCAATATGCGTCTGCTCTCAGCTTCAAACTCAGCAAATTCTTTCTCTAGTTTTTCCATCTCTGAATTCGTCTGTAGAACTTCTTCGTCTTCCTCCTGTCTTGCTTCTTCGACCTGCTGTTCTTCCTCTGGTCTTTCTTCCTCTGGTCTTTCTTCCTCTGGTCTTTCTTCCTCTGGTCTTTCTTCCTCTGGTCTTGCTTCTTCCAGTCTTGCTTCTTCAGCTTGAGGTTGGTCTTCCACTATTTTAACTTCTTGTTTAACTTTACTCAGATCACAGACGGGTACGGGTATTTCAATGATCTTTTGCGCATTTTGGAGGACACTAATTGGATCGGCAAATGTTATCACTCGATCTGCATCTGGTATAAGATGTGGAGTTGACCGACTTGGAGTCTCTTCTGGCATCTTATTTCCAGCCGATTTTCCCAGATCTCCAAGAATTCTCTCAACTTCTCGAAGATCCGGCGGAGGTGGTCTCATCGCATCAGAAGAGCAGGGAGGATTTCCCTCAGATCGCCTTCTAATTCTTGGATCTAGAATTGGAGCTGGTGTGCTTGGAGCTGATGGGATTGGAGCCGCTGAGATTTTGCTTCTAATTCTTGGATCTAGAATTGGAGCTGGTGGGCTTAAAGCTGGTGGGCTTGGAGCTGGTGGACTTGGCAGATTCGCTACAGGATTATGTGTTGTTAGGAAAGATTGCAAAATTTACCTGAAGAAGCCATGCAGTGTTGGATCTCTTCAGATATGGAAAATGGGGCTGAAAGTCGTTTGTAATAATTAAGAATTACGAGTTAACAAACCATTCTTAATGCGCCTAATTTCCTCAATTGTAGCACCGGTAATTTTTACCTGAAGCACCGGAATTGCCTGTCCCGCTACAGAAATTGTCCGCCCAGTCGTTGGATCTAAACATAATGATTTTTTCTACAATTCTCACCTCTGTCCGATTCGCTTTGTTCATTCGGTCTTTGCGGTTGTTGTCGCCATTCAGCAGGAAGTTGCTGCAGTCGTTCAACAGAAGGCTGCCGTTGCTCAGCTGTAGATTGCCGCTGTCCTGACTGATGGAGTCGTTGGCCTTGTACTATAGCGTCTTTTTTAGCTTGCTCTTCCAGATTCTTTTTTCTTTTCGCTTCTTCAGTGTCCTTTCCAGCCATATCGAGCAGATTGGAAAGAACATCTTGGCTCCCTCGCTTATTTCCCGGCCGCCTTTTTGTAATCTTCCCAGCTTTTTCAATATCTTTCGGGCTTGGGTCTTTTGTTGGGGCTTGTTTTGCTGGCCAAAATGTTCTCTCCTTTTGGTGGCGAACATCGGGAGAATATTCCTCTGATGGTTCCTCTTGCACCATCATTGGTTTGAAGGCTTCTTCTACCGATTTTCCAGGATTGCGAAGTTGGAAATGAAGAGCTTCGGCTGCTATTCTTTGGCGCTTTGGCTGACCGGGTGATATCCTCATTGGAGGAGATTCTCGAGGAATTTGAGCGGGAGACTGCTGGATTCGAGGACTAGCAAGCATCAAAGGAGAGTGAAAAGGAGGAGATACCAGGGGAGTCCTTGGTGTTGATGTAGACTCACAAGGGCTAACTACTGGAGGAGTCTTCTGAGCTTGTGGAGTCTCCTGAGTTTGTGGAGTTTTAATGATTGAAGAAACCGTCTTCCTAGGAAAACTGCCAGGCGGTGTTTTTGGTCCTTTCTTCAGAGTTGGATCCCTAGGACTATTTTCAGGAGGAGTCCTTGGTCCCCTCTTCGTGGCTCTCCGCTGTCGACCGATTTTTGGGCAATCATCCTCTTCTGCAGTGGAGACCAATTCGCCCTCTTCCAAAGATTGACGAACTTCTGGAGTACTTGGCCGTCTCACTTCTAAAAGATATTTTGAATAAAGACAAATGGCAAACCTTTCTCATCCGAACTCGAGGTTGATTCCGTTGACCATCCTGCAAAATTAGCTCATTAATATTTCCATAAGAGAGAGCTCACGATGGCTATTTTTTCGCCTACGAGAACACTTTGGCTGTGGTGTCGTTTTCTCTTCTGCTGCTTTCTTCTCTTCTTCCCGCTGTTGTGCGGCCATTCTGTCCTTGCTCCTAATTTTCGGTGGGCCTACTATTGGAATGTCATCGTCGGAGTTATCTGGAGAAGCCGGTGGGTCAAAATGGCGGAAGATTGGCAATGGAGTCCTCATGTCATATATAGCCCCAATTCTATCCGCTTCTGTAAAAAATAAATAATAAATTTGGTTCATCGAAACTTACGATCTGTAGGTTGGCATTTGGTTGATCTTCTTTCCATCTCATTTTCATTCTCTTCTTCAAAAAAGATATCTTTTTAGAGAAAGAATACTTACTCAATTTAGTTAAAGGAGAGCTTAAACTTGATGATGATTGGCCCAAGGATTCAGATGGCGAGAATGGAAGAGTGGCAGCAGATTCCTCCTGAAGACCCGCAGAAACCTTCTCAGAAATATTTGAATTGAAAAGGTACACGAGCTAAACCAAGGAGTATTGCTGTAGAACAAGGAACTGACTTACCAGTGCAATATTTGGGTCCCATTCACCTTCATGATACGCCATTGAATGATTAAAATGGTCATAAAAATTATTTGATATTCGCTGGCAAATATTACAAGTTATTTTATTTGGTTTGGATAGCGCATCTAAACAAAATATAAAAGGAAGCTTGCTAACCAACCCGAATGGACCTCACTTATGTGCTGAAATAAGCCCTTTTGGCAGAACTGCCCTGAGCATTTTAAGCTGAGACATGGATTCCCTCCAGGGCAGTTTTCTCCACAGCCACAAACATATTCTGGAACAGGTTCAGCATGTCTTGCGTTGAAGCTTTCCATGGACCCAGCGACTGGAGCCGCCTCCTCGACTTGGATCGCTTCGCCAGAATTCTCGCCCTCCATGGCAGGCGATGAAAGCGAAAATAGATTGCTGCTGCTTTGCATAGCTTTAAGATTATTAAACCTAAATTTATGAAAATCTGAATGGCGGTATGGAGAGAAAGAGAAATCAGCCGTTCAAAAGGCTAAAAATGTTTTATTTTAATTGGATCTACATGAAAAACATCCAAATTTACAACTTCTTGACGCCGGAAATAGAAAATGACTCATTTTATTTGAATTTTAATGAAAATTATGGAAATTTTATGTCAAAATGTTGAGGAAGATCTCTAGAATGCAAAAAAGATGGTTAGAAACTGGTTGGATGAGTTTTTAATCAAGTTTTAGCCATGGTTTGGTTGAAACGAGGAGTCGTGAGCGGTCATTTATTTAAGAACACATCTTGGTGGCTTCTTGCGGTGTCATTCGTTTTGCGAACGCCTCCAAAAAGACATTAACAATCTCCCCGTCTGGTAATGCAGCCCATAAATCCAACCGCTTCCCTCTTAGTGACAAAAATCGACTGCAAATGCTTTATTCTGCCCAAGAGTGACTAATTTGAGAGAGATCTTTTTTAGGGCACTTAATCCCTGTCTCAATCTCTTTTATGGTCGCCCTTTTTGCAGGGATCTACCGTAGTAAATGGAGAGCCCCTCTCAAGGAGAATTGGATTCATCTGTCTCTCAAAAATGGAAGACACTGGATGCCAATTAGTCAAGAAACGTAGTGGATTAATTTCGACAGCAAATTGGCGGCGTAGTTGGTGCCACTAGTGGCCGAGTTGTGGGCCAACCGTCCACCAAAGAGGAGGCGTCAGAGTTTATCGAAAACAGAGACTCATCGCAATTGACCCCAGAAGAAATAAAACAAAGAAAAGAGCGCGGCGGGGTTAATCAGATCCGGAAGAGCCTGATCGCATAAACATTTTGGCTATAAAGCGGGTCTCTTTTATGGCTTATTGACCACCTGGTGTGGCGACAAGTGGCGGCTCATTGTTTTATCAGACTTTTCAAAAGATAATCCGAACTACCGAAGGAATAAGAAAGAGGCCAAGTTGGAAAGAATTGGGCAGTTCACCAGGAGAGATGCTGGGAGGTCTTTTACAGCTGTTCCGCTGATTCAAAAAACCACCGCGCGTGATTAATTTTCCTCTCTTTGGAGCTCAATATCAAACGAGAAGGCCCAATAAAACCGTAATCTATCCGTCTCTCTAAAAAAAAAAAGCAGAACCAAGACTGCAGGTGTTCAAAAAAGGTGAGAGAGCGCGCGCGAAATGTTTCTTTAAACATTGCAATCTTCTATTGTCTTAACTACCGTATTAAAGGCTCGATTAGTCCCCAAATCCCCTAGCAGAGAGCTGTTCCTTAGATTTTGGAGAAAAGTCGAATAAAAATTAGCAATTGAGCCAGATGTTCTCTTTTGCTGAAGAGAGAGGTGGGTTAATGGTCCGCCTGAATGAGAGAGAGGATAAATCATAATTTTCAGACGAGACAGTGCCAGGCATTTTTTAATGAATCTTCCTTGATTCATACAGTGACTAGGAGGACTGAAAATAGCGCGAGACAATCAACACAGAATTACAGCAAGAGTTAGCTGTTAGGGTGCTAATGTTGAGTAACTTCAACTAGAAGGTTTGAAGATGGATTAACAAAAGGCGTGTTTAAGATCTCAACGGCTCTCTTCGATGCCCAAACGGTTTCAAGACAGCTGGAAGAAAAATTTAGCGAAAAGGCAGATGGGCCGAGAGGTCTCTCGCTATGGCGAGAAAACGGCTGGGAAAGGCCCACGATTTATAGCTGAAAAAAGCCAACTCTATTGAAATTCATGAGAAGAGGAGACAAAAAGCGAGAAACAGACAAAAGAGACCAGTGATTGTCGTGCGCCTTTTATAAAGAGTCTCAGAATGGGCGGAGTAACTGGCCAGCCGGCCAATTAGGAACTTTCCTGCTCCCTGCCTTAGGATTTTTTAAAATACAACGGATCAGCTGGTGGCATCAGCTGTGGCCAGCTCTTTTTACTTCAAGAAGATGGCCTTACACTCAAATGTTAAGTGAGAGGAACTTGATTTTGTGGAATAAATCAACCTCTTGGAGTACTAAGCGGCTTGTTTCAATCTGCTCTCAGAAAGAAGTTTCAACTCTTCCTGATTTGAGTCTACAGGGATGAGCTGCCAGGTGCGTGCAGGTAGTATCTACCTCTCTCTCTAACTCTATTATTGCAATTAATCCCTCAAAGGCCGTTGCCATGCTCCTCGGAGATAATGACGGCCCGGAAAGTAATTGGAACGGCTGGTACGAGGGAGAGAGAAATTCCGCTTCTCATTAGAAGCGAAAATATAGAACTGTTTCTTTCTAAAAATAGCTTTTCGGACTAGGTCTGGGAGTAAATTTTTAGAAAAGTTTTGCCTTTTTCGAGTTGAATCTGCCACAGTTTGGTCCCCAATTGTTTTCATCTCTCACTGCCCGATTAGTGAGCTCAGATATCATAATTAGCCTTGTGACATAGGGGCTGATTGCACACATAGGTACGGCTTTCCACAGTAATTAGAGTCCTCAATCTCTGAATTTTGTTTCCCAGCTAATCGCAGGGTTAATGCGTCAATCGGGCCTATTTATTGGCTATAAAGTGCTGGAAAATTCTACCGTAATCTGGTTTTTATTGCCAAAAGTATGATTTGAATTCTCTCTGCCGCGCCTTCTTCGGTTTTTACGCCGAGGTGCATAAAAAGTTCACAAATCTGCAAATCACTTGAAGAATTCGCTTCCAAAATATCCTTGGATTAATCTCCATAAATCTTGAATGCTCTCATTGTGAAGGTGGATTGGCTTTGCTAATAAAACTAATGTGAGAGCAGATGAAAAGGGTAATCCAAACCATAGGCAAGTGGGCAGAAGAAAGAAGAGTAATGGCCACCACGAATTGAAAATCTACTCTTGGGTGGTCATTACAGAATCTACTGCAGCAGCCACCACAGTTTGACCTTTTGAGAAGTGCTTCCAGACTGCCCTCTTAATCACCTTTGTTTTGCACTCTTTAGTCAGAGAATGATCCAGCTTGGTTTGTAATTTTCTCTAAAGAGTAGTAATTTGCCGCTCCTTCTTAAACTCCTTTTGCAATTCCAAAAGGCAGCCAGACCATTGTACAAATCTTCTCATTCCGAGGATATTTGCCGAGTTCAGCGGACCCAAAACCACTACAAACTCCTGATGTTACCGTGGACCAGTTGAGTGTATCGACTACGAATCTCGGCGGATACAGCGCTTACTCTTAAAAAGGTTTATGTGAAAAACAAGGCCGGAAATATCTACATAAAAGAGAAACACTATTTCGACTTTTCACACGCTCTCCTCACTGTTTTTTTATAAAGTACAGTACAGATTGAGTCTAGGAAGAATAGACACTCCAAGTCTTCCCTAATAATCTTAAGAATAGCGGGATGAAAAGAGGAGTCTATGTGAGAAATGGAAGAGACCAACAGTGAGAATGTTGGTGATGTTTCCAAGTCTGTGGCTTCTTCTTTTCTCTCCTTTTTGAATTGACAGACGCAGTCGATGGCCCTTGACAATAGCCTTTCCCAGGGTTGATTCATTCGGATGATTCTTTTGGGAGAAAATTCAAAACAAAGGTCGGCCGCCAATTGAAGACACATAGAGACGGGATTAATCAGCGCCATATCACAATTAGTCATATAGGGCCGATGGGTGGAAAGACTGATCGAGTGATTAAAAACGGGGGACGGACGACTAAAGTAGACCCAAGATTCAGCCTAAGAAAGCTTAAAAAATCGCTTTCCTAGGTCAAATTTATCCTAGAAAGCGCTAATTTGAGCCAAATTGAAAGCTAAAGTTTCTAGTTTAAAATTAAAAGCCAATTTCTGCGAGATTTCTAGGACTCGTCGGTCACAACTAAATGAGGGGGACAGAAAAGAAAAAGATACTCCCACCAAGGCCAAACTCATGTCCCCATGGATTATTGCCAATGACTGTTTTTTGTCCTTTGCTTCGCCTCTTGGAGAAATCATCTTCAAATTGAGCTGGAGAGAGTCAGTCTCTGTGCTCTCGCTGTCTTCCGTCTCACTCGTCGTCACACACACTCTCTCTCTGCTCAAACAGCGACCTCTGTTGTTTCCCGTCGAAACGAAAGTTGATTAGAGTAATAAGACTTTATTCTGATAGAGAGAAATCTTGAGAGGATCCGCTTTTTTGGCTTTTAGGCCTCGTCGACAAGGTCAAAGTCATTCGAAAGATCGAAGCAGTGCAGCATCGAATCTACAGAAGTTGTTTCCAGCGACCTGCAGAGTGAGAGATCAACTGAAAAAGAGTTATTGGAAAGAGAGGAAAGTTACGGGCTTGCTCATCGCTGGAGAGCTCTTCAGTGTCATCAGTTTGGTTGCCTTCTTCATATTCTTCTTTTGCTGGAAGGCGAGATGATTGATTGGGATGAAGGACTAAACTGACAGAATTTCCAGGCGATGAGTTTGCCTCTGGAATTCCTAATGGATTCTTTATCTATTTTTTTGTTATTTCTAGGACTAAAATACGCTTAAAAATCGTCTTCCAGACGCAAATCTACCCTAGGAAGCAGATCCCCCTCTTACCAGAAACCACAACATTCGGAACTTGCGCATGCTGCCTCAAAATTTTCTCGTGGTAAGCCTTGCTTAAGCGATCGTGCTTCTCCTGCGTTTTCTCAACGATAAGCGCATGTTCTTTCAGTTTCTCTTGATAAAGCTGATGGGATTTTTCCTGAGTCTCCGTCAGCTGGGCGAAATATCGCAAAAGATGCAGCTCTGAAACAGCTTTTAAAGAAAGAAGGAAAAAACCCGCCATTCTCTGGTTGAATGCTTTTAAAAAGAGTTGTTTGAAATATGATCGACTTGGAGCCATCAGAAGTTTCGAAGCTAGTCCCCGGCTCGACTTTGAGGAAGGAGCTGTGAGAGGTCAACTCCTCCACCGAATCAATTAGCTCTCTAGCCATCTTCTTCTTCTTCTCCGGACTTGGAGTCACTCGATAATCATCCGAATTGCGTCTTTTAGGGGCTGAGGGGAAAACGGAAAGATACTTCCTCGGGTTGAACGAATTCAAATCTTTATATCGTCCCCTCAATCGTTCTATCCGCGTAGACGTGTAGAGCTCAGCCGCCCCTGAAAAGACTCCATAATTGGATAGAAATCGAAAGGGTTTTATTATGTCTAGTCAACCTACATTTATTGACAGAAGTAGAGACGACATTCTCCATTTCTTGGCTCTCTTCCAGTGTCAAGGCATAGCAATTCTTACTCTCCATCATTCTTCTCAGCTGAAATCATATTCTCTCTTTATTTATTTTAAAAAAAAAATAACCTCAATAGTTGAAGTAAAGACATGGAGATCTCTTAAATGGTCAGTCACTCCAGCTTCCGTTCCGAATTGGCGTTTACACTTGAAGCAAGTGTAGAGTCTTCGTTCTGAAGAATAAATGGAGAGCAAAAAGACTTACTAAAATGCTCATGGGTGTAGTGTTCCTGCAGCTGAGAGATGGAATATCGTTCCTGAGATGAAGAGCACTCGGAGTGGATGCATTCCAATTCTATTTCGACCATTTGATTCGACATCTTAAGGAGGCTTTTCTTTATATAGTTGAGTCAAAAAGATAGCGCGACCATTGGATACAACGGCTGGGAGGTTACTAGGCCAGGTGAGAGATGGAGAGGGAGGTTACTCTGTAATCTCTGGATTTAATCAGCCAAAGCGAAATCAGCAGATGCTTCTTTTCTAATTTTCAGACGGCCGAAGATACATAGCCTTGTAATTTTGAGGGAGAATCCTATAATTATCTGGAGGTTTGATAAGTTGGGGCTTTCTATCGGCTGGTTGGAGGAAGCAGAGATCAGAGCTGAAATAAATCTTTGGCTATGGAACAAGGGCTGTTGAACTTGCAGTCAATTGGGCGAGGAAAGAGCCCTTTGGATTAGCCTCATTCTATTGGTTTTTGAGCAATAGGCTCGAACGGGAAATCTCTTTGTTGTTAGAAATCACTAAGGGCACGTGAGGGAGCAGATGTCCAGAGAAAGAAGAGCTTTTAGGTCGAATTTAGGAGTCAAAAGGTCAAGAATGTGGATAGACCGAGGCGGGAGAGGGCAATTGGATGGGAATAAAATAAATTTGACGCCTAGTTATCACTTGGGCGACAATGCGGAGGACATCTGGACTTTACAACCAGCTAGACAGACCTCCCCTTCACCTTGTTTTCTTTTTCTTTTTCGTTGTTTACACCACCTAGGGGTGCGACTTTGCAGGGCAGCCGACCAGCCACACCAGGTCAATAATCACTCTGAGAGTCGCAAATTGGCATTGCTTCCGCCTTGTGATCATCTTCACCCTTCTTCGTCATTTTTAGGAAAGAATGTGAGGAAAGCGATAGGAGAAGAGATTAAAAAAGCAAGGAAACCCGCAAATCAGGCGGGAAAGGGCAGACCAAAGCGGGGCCTTTTCTTCCGCACGGGAGATTATTTACAAAGAATGGCAACAACAAGAGGCGCGGTGGGTGGAGACTCTAATTGACGTTATGATGATCCGTGCGAAATGTCAATGGCAGACTAATTATTTTATGATGATCTTGGTGAGCAAATAGGCTCGAAAGTGATTGGATTCTTTCCAATGGAAATTTCTTGACTCATTCAGCCCATTTGTATTCCAAGGCCCTTCTCTAGACGAGAATTTGCTAAACTGGATATATTTTATTTGGAGTAAAATAATAAAAAATAAGATAATATGAGGGGGTTTTGAACCGCGTGAGGTTGAATCGACTCGTGATGAGGAAACCGGATAAGTGGGAAATAAGGGAAGAGATCTGTCATCCTTCTGAAATTAGTTTTGTTCAACTCTCTCCAATTAGAACTCACCTTTGCTCTAATTGAGTCCACCGAAGGGATTTTCTTTCTCCCAGTTGTAGCTGAGATCCGACACAGGAAGGTAAACCATATCTTGAAGAGATTTTATAATGCCGCGTGATTCTTCTTTCTTCGTCTTCTCTTCGGCAGACTTCTTGATCTCCTTTTGGGCTCGAGGGGTCTCCTTCTTTAACTCACAAGGCCTAGAGATTTGGTCGGCGAGTTTCTCTCTCTCTTCATTAGTCAGGTGTTTATTGGTCATCTGAAGACTTGCATTCCTCTTTTCAAATTCTTCAGCCAGCTTCTTGTTTCTTTCCTCCAATTGCTGGTGAAAATTGTCCCAATTGTTTGGAAGAGATATTTTTCTTTAAAAAAGTGTAATGAAATACGATGGACTTACGGCGATTTGGAGACTTTATCCAGCTTATTGGAGATCTTGGGGATTGTTGGAGACTTCTTCTTGCTGGTTGGCTCCTTCTTGGCTGGTTGATCCTTAACTACCTTCTTTAGGCGTTCCAGCTCAAATTTGCAGCAAGCGAGGATCTCAACTTCGCTCATATTCTTGAAGATCTCTCGAGACTTCGCTTCCAGGTTGATTGGACTTTCTTCCTTTTTAGAAGGAGTCTTTTTCTTCGGGGCGGCCTTCATCCTATCTGGACCACTCGCAGTCTTCGGCTTTTCCAGCGAAGGTTTCTTCTAAACAAAGAGAAAGATTAAGAGATAGGAAATTACTGTACCTGACTGCCAATATTTGTAGCCATCTTTGGCTTCTTCTCTGAAGGTTTGCTGAAAGCTGGAACCTAAAAAGAAAGAGATAAATTCAAAAGAAGAAAGACCTTGAACTTATTTAGAGCAGCTTTCAGAGTTTTTTCTCCTGGAGAAAGCTGACTCTTTTTAGTTCCTAGTGAGGTCATATTCTCAGAAGAGGAGGAAGAATTTCCATCACTCTTTTTAGCAATTTTTCTCTAAAAAATTAAAGTCAAGGGAGTGAGGATTAATGTACATTTTTTGGAGAAACACCTCTGGACGATGCTGGCGAATTTGAAGAAGAGCTTTGGCTGGAGCAATATCCAGCTTTCTAAAAGGAAGAAATAGATTAAAGAAGAAAGACAAAATACCTGGAGGTCTTGAGGGCAATTGAAAGGAATTGAGCCTCTCTTCTTTGGGATTTTGTACTGAAAAAAAGAAAGATTTGTAAACTGGGGGATTACCGTACATTTGTTAAATCGAGATTAGTAACTATGGGGATAGCTCCCCTTTTAGCAGCTGGCTCAAAGTTAGGCACATTTGTCTAGAAAGATATATTTTAGAGAATGTATTAATTTTACCAAAGAGTCAGTTGGTGAGGCGCTCTTGATCGAGCTAGTCGACGGCGATATGGGTTCAAAAAAATTCTCATCGTCATAGTTGCCCTCCAAATAAGTATTTGGGCTCATTAAGTCAGTCTGAAAAAGATTTTAGTCGACAGTGGGTCTTACCTTATTCCAAGAGAAAGTGCTATCCACCGTTTTCTTTCCTTTCAAAGCGAATATCTCACAAATCTGATCGATCTACAATAATCAGAATTTTCTAAAGAAGACTGGACTAACCCTGCTTCCGAGGGAATCTTCCAGAGGAGGTGGAGGAATCGGCGAATATGAAGGAGGTGGAGGGGTTGAAGGGGTTGAGGAATCAACAAACTTCGGTGGCGGAAGTGGTGGAGGAGGAATAAAATAAGTATAAGCTACATTGTTCCAAGGATTCTAAAAAAAACATTTTATTTTTTGGGAAAAACTTACTGGAACTGGAGTAGGTGGCTGGTTCATAGTTGGTGTTGTGGCGAGAGCTTCGACTAAAGAACGAATGATTGTTTCAAATCTTCGCTTTCAATCGCAGGGGGAAAAAAACTCTTTTTAGCTTTGAAACAGATGCGACGAAAGCGACTTACCATAATTCAGATACTCATGGGGAGAGGCAACAGGAATTTGATTGATGATCTCTAGAAAAAGCGATTTATTTCTCCTTTTTTGGACTCACTGGCTGCTCGCTTGAGCCGTTTGCTTCCTCTTTTAGCTCTAATCCTCATGAGAGGAATTGGCTTATTGGTGTAGGCAGCTGGTTGATCCTTTGGAAGGGGGATATCTTCCAGTGGGATGAAATTCAACCAAGGAGAGGCCATTTCTCTGGAAATTTTAGTGAGAACTTTGGGAGAATCAAGAGAAGAGCGGATTAGAGGACTCCGAACTGACTATCTATAAGATTTCTGCCAGCACGTGATGTAACTGCGTATCTCCTTTTTAAAAACACCATTCAAATCCTGCAGACATAACGCCGCGGGGATTATAGAGACTGGAAACTGTGCTCAGCCGTTGACACTTATTGATCTGAGGTGAGGGGGCAAAAAGGGAGAGAGAGGATTTCTTTTTTTTCCATCTGACTGGTTGTCAATAAGAAAGGAAGTTCCGTTTATTTCAAAGAAAAGGGCGAGATTTTATGATGAAACATGCCCGACTTCTGCACAAATCTTAGATAGCTTTTCTCTCAATTGGAGACTTTGAGGGACAACAATCTCTGCGATCAAGAAACCAAGAAGCGACAATTGGAAAATAAGATTTGTGGCTTTTTTTCTCAATGGATCAGCTTGTTTTGTAGGAGAAGTTGTCTCCCAAAAGCACAAATCGGTTGTTATTTTCAAATAGATCCGGCTAGAAGAAATTGCACTTTGAGATTGAGGCTGGCACAGAGGATGGTACGGCCATTCGAAAACAGACGACAAAACCTTGGTTCATTAGATGAGTTGCCAGAGAAAGCTTAGGGATATTCCTTGGAGACTAGAAGTTCTCAGGGAGGTAGTCCCTTCACACAATTATGCTACTCGCTGTAATTCACTTGACTTGATACCTCGCTATTGTTATTATCTCGTTACCTCTTTGTATATAAAACCGCGGGGTCAGGCGATAAACAAAGCGAAACCTCTTTTTGAAGATATTTTTAGATAATCAGCTCATCTCAAGAGGAAGGAATGTCTTTGCCAAGTATCATTGGACCATCTTTTCAACTTTCTCAAATCTTCCGCCGCCGAATTCATTCAATCCGACAGTCGAAGCTGCCGTCGACTAACGCACGTATTTCGGTTCTCGAACCTGTCGCTCCCCCCTGTGGGCGACAGGTCTCCACAGTCGACTGTCCAGCCCCTTTCCTCAATTAATTTGTCGAGTCTTTCTTGTTCCAAAATGCGGCTACTCGTCTGTCTTCTTGTCGCGCTTACTGTGGCTGATGCTGTCATCATCAAAGCTCTTTTTAGAGCCT
Source organism: Oscheius sp. JU1382 (assembly GCA_932521405.1). Taxonomy (NCBI): domain Eukaryota; kingdom Metazoa; phylum Nematoda; class Chromadorea; order Rhabditida; family Rhabditidae; genus Oscheius; species Oscheius sp. JU1382. The sequence goes on from OW051475.1 coordinate 9,309,320, forward strand.
TCGGAATTGACCCCGAGACCGGGTGAGTTTGAAAGCAATCTGCGTCTAGTTTATAGTCTATTGGCTTTCTTATTTTAATATTTTCCAGCAAGTTGTGTGGCTGCTGTGGTTGTCCTCCACCGCCTCCCCCACCTCCTGAGCCTCCAGCCTGCACTTGTTCATGTTGTCAAGCAGCTCCCTCCTGTGCTTGTCCAGCTCCTCCACCTCCCCCACCTCCTCCCCCTCCTCCACCCTGTCAATGTCCAGCAGCTCTCCCACCCCCAGCTCCATTCGGCGCCTCGCCAACTGTCGGCTATGCGCTTCCCCCAGCTCCAGGATATGCTGTCCCTCCATCTCCCAGCTATGCACCTCTTCCACCTGCTTATCCTGTCGCCCCAGGGAAGTAGACTCAAAAAAGAACAACTATTTATTATCTCATCTGATTGTGTGCAAGAATGGAAAAGAATTTTCCGAATAAATATTCGTTCCTTCGAGAGATTCTTCCATTGAGATCATTGGCTGGAGAGAGTCCTTCCCTTTCCAAATGGCTGGCCAACTAGGAGGAGAGGAGAGATAAGTTCCATCCTCTTTCAGCATGTGAGATCGATCGCTTGAGAATATATCCAGGTAAATCGTCGATGGAATCACACGGAAGCATCTGAAAGCAATATTCCTCCTAGAATATCCATTTCCCACCTTTTGTATTCATCTTTAAAATCCAATTCTGACCTAATTGTTTTGGTAAAATACTCCTCTGACGGGCAAGGAAACGCCAAAGAGGTGTCCAAATCCCAGACAAGCGAGTTCCCTCCCTCCTCCTCTTCTATCAAAATCACATGGTAATCCCAAAAGACGACTGGAGAATCTGCCAGAGTCGTTTTGGCAGCTGCTTGATAGAAGAGAGGGACTGCTTTATCCTTGTTTGAGATGAAAAGGACTTGAAGCTTCTCTGCCGCTTTTCCAAGTGCTAGCAAACTTTCAATCAGTTTGTAGATATTCTCTTCGCAATAGCAAGAAGTGTAGCTGCATTGGCTTCGTTCGATTGCCATTCTGGATATTTCTTTAGATGAAACTGGATTAGAGAGGATAAAAGAAAAATGGATGGGGGGAGTACCGTAAGGAGGAAAGAGGGAGAAATATAACAAATTTATTTGATATGGGAATACTGAATCTACCCGATATGCTCTAAACATCCAGCTGAACGTGAGCAGCGCTTTTATCCAAATAACCAGCAATGGAAGGCTCCAATTCTTCGGCGATGAAGCGACGAGTTTGGGAAACAGAGCGACCGGTGAAGGAGAGAGGAGAGAGATACATCACCTTCTCTCTCACCTAAATTACGGCAATTTATTTTAAAAATAGACTTACTGGATCGAAGAACGAATCCTTCAGCATGAACTCCAAGGTGACAACTTGAGTCTCCTGCAATTCCTTGGCCTTGAGAGCCGTCTCTCTGATGACCGCATGAGCCTGTTGGCGATCGACTCCCACTTCGGTGAGGTACATCATGGCCTTTTCTAGCGCGAGGAAGGGCAGCTCATCTCGGACCAATTTCTCGACTTTTCTTGTTTGAACAGTGAGGCCTTCGAATATATTCTGCCAAAAATTAAAAGTATTTGGTGGAAGAATACCTGGAAAGTGCGGAGAGTTGCCTCCGCTGTGAGGAAGGCTTCAGCCAGAAGCTTTCTTCTCCCAGCCGAGTCGTCCAGAGTCCTTTCGCATCCCTGGTCGGCCAAGATGGACAAAGCCTCATTGGGCGCGGTGATTAATCCTCTAGCCAGCGAGCAAACTCGTTCACTCTTCATTGGATTCTTCTTGTAAGGCATGGCTGACGACCCGATCTGATTCTCCTCAAACGGCTCCAACAGCTCATCATGCGATTGGAGAACTCGAATATCCGTGCAGATCTTCTTCATAGCCGCGCCCAAACAAGCCAAAGCCGAACAGAGATGGACATCCTGCTGTCGGGAATAAGTCTGTCCAGTCACAAAGAACTTTTCCTCAAAGCCAGCCTTCTTCGTGACGAGCTCGTCCAACTTCTCGACTTTGTCCTCATCTCCATGGAACAAAGTCAGAAAAGAATCCTGCGTCCCAGTTGCTCCTTTAATTCCTCGAAAACGAAGCAATTTTCTGACTTGTTTGATCTAAATTTCGGAGTAAAATTGGATAAAAAGGAGAAAAACCTGTTCAAAAGCCATGAGAACTTCTTGCATCCAAATTGTGGCCCTCTTTCCTACAGTAATGAACGATGCTGTTTGATAGTGGGTCCTTCCTACAGTTACAGTTTGAGCATGTTTCGAGGCGAAGACAGACATTCGATCCAAAGCAGTGGCCACGCTGGAAAACAAGGTTTGTTATACCCTTGGTCGACTTACTTCTTCAAAATTAAGTCCAAGGAGTCCTTGATGGCGATCAGATCGGAATTGTCCTGGACAAAGCAAGAAGTGGCTCCGAGATGAATGATTCCCGCAGCTTTAGGACACAACTGAATGATTTCTTTTCAAAAAAGGGGGAAACCAACCCTTCCGAAGACGTGATTATGCGCCATGACATCGTGTTTGACGCGTCTTTCCTCGTCCTTCAACGCTTGCCAGACTTCTGGACTCAGTGTGTCCCGTTGGGAGATCATCTCATCTATCGCCTCTTGGGTTATTTGCTTCAATCCGAGCTCTTTTTCCGCCTCAGCCAGCCAGATCCACAGTTGGCGCCAGAGCTTGGCCTTATTCGATTTGGACCAAATCGACAGCAGGGGACTGCCTTTGCAATAGCGGTCAACCAAGACAGACTGGTAGACATCTTCTTCGGCAGACATTTTCTGGAATGAATGAATGAATGGGAAGAGGAGGTGGATGATTCGAGCCAGACTGCAGGTGCAGACAGAGAGATGACTCAATGTCTAGACAGAAGAGATCTGGTTTTAACTCAGCTGGACTCTCTCTTAGACAAAAGAAGGGAAGCTGGGATTGTTTTGGTCAGTGAAGGACTGATAAAACTTGATCGATAGTTTTTACTGTAACACAGCCCTTTTCAACGCTTTATAAGCCAATTTGTCATAAAAGTTGCCTCATTTATTCGTTTTGGTGCCGAAAGTGTCTTCATTTAGACATTTTTAGAATATTTGTCTCTTATTTTCCTAAAAATGAGCCTAAATAGGGGTTAAAGTACATCTTTTCGTCAAAACTGAAGGGTTTTAAGCCAAACGATGAGTTTTTAGTTTGAGTTTGATTTGAAAGTGAGAAAATTAGAGAAGAAGCGAAAATTTAGAAGAAAAAGCAATGCTTTTCGGCTGAATAATTTGCTGTTTTTAAACAAAATTCAGAGTCTTTTTTCGAGATACGGTAAGACTGAGTCACGTACGGAGCTAACGTCTGTTTATTCCAGGTTGATTCCTCTTCCTGTGATCAAGAACTCGTCCAGGAATGACTTCCTCCGGTCTCAAACTCCATTTTGATCTCCTAAAGGAGGAACACCAATGCCTTCTAGCTAAATATTCCGAATTGCAACGAGTTCAAGGTTCAATCTCAAATAAAAATGGATTGGCTGCTCAGCTGCAGGCGTTAGTCACGGAAATTTATAAAAAGGAAATGTTGAGGTAAATCTGGGAGTTTTTTAAAATAAATTTGTGAATAGTTTCAGTGATTTGGAGCTGATTGTCCAACAAAAAATATATAAAAGCCACAGATTTTTATTAAAAGCAAGAACTAATTATTGGAATGAAATTGAGAGCAATAATCGCATCGAATTGCCAGGTTTTTCTTCTTTTTTTTGTTAAAACCAAATTTCAGATATTTCCATCAAAATCTTCGACATAATCTACCATTGGCTCTACACAGACGCGTTTGATTCGTCCATTTCCGACCAAGATCTTTTAAAAGTAGCCGATCAAGCTTGCAAATATAAGTTCAGTGGCCTTCAAGACATGTAAGATTAGCATTTTTCTATATTTTTGATATTTATTCTAGTTGCGAATTATGGTTGAGGTCAAGATTGGATGTCTCAAATTGTGTAGAAATCTTTCAATTCGCCGAAAATAATGGACTGACGATCCTGAGCGAACAATGTAGCACTTTGGTTGGGTCGAGATGGAACGAATTCACAAAGGAGCACTTCTCCCAGCTGAGTGGAAGTCTTCTCTATAGATTGCTGAAGGGAAATGCGGAGAATGTGCTCCGTTCGATTATCCAATTGAACAGAGAAGATGTCCTTTTCCTCTATTTTATTGACAATGAATCAAAGGTAGAAATCCTGGGGAGTTTTAACTCTTCTTTTAGGTAAAATCGGTACTGAATGATAAAAACTTGGAAGTTTTTCCACTCGAAGAAGCACTCAGCTTGAAATTTTTCCCTCTGGCTCAGCAATTGGTGCAGCATGGAGCGGATGTTAACCCAATTTATGCCGCAGGAGATCAAAGCAGCTTATTGATGAGGATGATTCGCTCAGGTTAGAACTCAAATTACAGTTACCTGTTCTCAGAAAATCTCGAAGCCTTGGAGTTTCTTCGTAAAAATAACGTAAATCTAAATGGCGTTCAAGACAATTTGAAGCAAATGACTCCTCTGCAAGAGATATGCTCTTCCCAGCGTTTAGAACCCGAGCTGATTAATTGGCTGAGAGAGTCGATTCCTCAATTTGATGTCAACTTCTCAGCTGGAAATTCACGGTTGGATTTTTGCCTTAATTTTCAAACTTTCGCTTTAGATCGCCGTTGTCTATTGCTTGTCTCAATTCGTCCCAAAATGCCATCAATCTGGTGGAAATTCTGCTGGACAACCGGGCGGATCCAAACCTTCCAGATTTTGATGGTTATTTCCCGTTGTTTCAAGCGCTCTGCGCGAGGAAGAGCACCCAAATTGCGGAGAAATTGATCGAATTTAAGGCTAATGTCGACGCAAAGTCAGGAAATGGTTAGATTTCTCTTAAGTTCTAATCTTTTGCAGATCCGCTGTTGCACCTTTTGATCAAAGAAGCAGAAAGTTTCTACTTTTTATTGAAACATGGACCAAATTTAGAGGCTTTAGACTCAAATGTTAGTCGTTTTCTATTTGGTTATTGTTTTTATACAGGGAATGACCATCCTCCAACATGCTATTGGCTCTTACAAGACGACTGGGCCATCTGGATTGGAGATAATCAAAGCCCTAGCAGAGGCTGGCTCTAAGTTGGACTCCAAGGATTCTGAAGAACGGACTGCTCTTCATCTGGCCATCCAAACTGATACCAAAATAGTAGAGGTTCTTGCAAAGTTCTTGAGTGGATTTGCTTGGGATAGTCGGGATCAGGAAGGCAAAACTGTCCTTCAATTGGCTGTGGAGAAGAAGGAATTAGCTTCAGCTCAAGCTCTCATCAACGGTTAGGTTCTTGGGGTTACTAAAATTTATTTTTTTTAGTTGGAGCTCCAATAAATTGCCATCTTGATGGGGAATCTCTCCTAATTGAGACCTTAAAGCGCCAAGATGATGTTGGATCAGTCTTCCTCCTCAAAAACAATGCCGATTTCCATGTAAAGTTAGTCCGCGCTTGGATTGTATAGTATCCTTTTTAGAGACTCTTACGGCAGATCGATTCTTGAGCTAGCCCTTACGAATGGATTAACTGAGACTATTAAAAGTCTTTGTGCGAGAGGAATAAATATCGACGAGAGGACGTTTACTGGATATACCGTATTGGAGAAGGCTCTCTCTGGCGGCCATTTTGAATCAGCCTTGTTGCTGGTGAAGAATGGATGTGACTTGGAATCTTGGGCGAGTTGTGATGATGGCGAACAGACTCTTCTTCATTACATGATGGATCAAGGCAACCAAAAGGCGGCTGTCTTTTTGATTGAGAAGTTAGTTCGATTATTGTGTTTTTTGCGCACTTTCCTTCTTAATTTTGGTCTTAATCGACGCAAAAAATCAAGAGCTATCAAATGGTGCCATTTAACAATTGATCTTTCTAGTGGAGCCAGTGTAAATTCAATGAAGAAGTTCAAAAATGAAGAAGAAAATGACCGCCAATCTCTCCTGCATTTTGCTGTCGGTTGGGGATTGACACAAGTTGTCGAAGCTCTTGTTCAACATTCAGCTAATCTTAATTTCCAGGTTTTTTTTTCTTGTTTTATTTTAAAAATAAATTGCTGTAGGATAGAGACGATCGAACGCCTTGCCACATCGCTGTGAGAGAGGGAAACCGAGACGCTTTGGACATTTTGCTCTCGGCTGAAGAGGTGGCTTTTATTAGCATCAGAGACAAGTTGGGACAAACCCCACTCTCTTTGGCAATTAGTAGAAAAGATCACAAGGTAGGAGAATGCTGCGTAACCTATCGTATACCTTTTAGGCTGCTGCTGCGATAGTTGCTCGTCAACCTCATGCAGCATTACAAACTAATGGCAATGGAGAAAATCTCCTGCATGTGGCTGTGAGATCCAATGATCTAGAAAGTGTTCTTTTCCTTTTGGGAACTCATACAGACCCAACCCGCACAACTCAAGATCAAATGAGGAGGACAGCTCTCCATATGGCTGCTTCTATTGAGAACGAATTAATCATGAGAAATCTCCTTTTGGCTGGTTGTGTGATTGACGCTCGAAGTGCTGATGGAAGTACTGCTCTTCATGAGGCTCTAAAGGCTAGGAAAGCTAACCTAGCAGCAATTTTATTGGAAAATGGAGCAGCTAGCGACATCCTAGATGAACGTGGAGAATGCGGTAAGCTCTATTTTACCCAAGGGGACCATATTTCAGCTTATTTGACGGCTGTTCGCTGTGGATCTTTGGATTGTCTTCGAGTTTTGGTGGAGCATAGAGCCCTGACAGGGCCAGTAATCAATCGAAAGTGGGCGGAAAGTTCTTCTCCTCAAGCCCCGAGTTGCAGAGAGGAGTCAGTTCTCCATCTTTGTGCTGCCCTCTCAACAGAGAAGATAGAACGCGGCACGACTGCTGCCGATTTGGTCGATTTGATCCTCCGCCACGAGGAAAAATCAATGTCAGAGAAGGAATTTGTTCTTTTTGTTGATGCCAAGGACAAACTTGGCAACACCGGTTGGTTTTTATTCCTATTTTTTAAATAATTTTATTCCTCAGCTCTGCTAACAGCCTTTATGAATGGAAACCCCGCAGTTTGTAGGAGCTTATTGAAGCGAGGAGCCACAATGGGAGTCAAAAACAATGAAGGATTGACCATTTTTACGTACGAAACCCCAACCAAACAACTTCTTTTTGGCTTATTAGGTTGGATTCTATGAAATGAAGAATATGAACGATTTTAGACTCATTGGAGAAGGAACCCCGCTGGTCGGATGGCGATTTCTGCGATTGTGGAGCCAAGTTCTCCATCACTCAACGCAAGCATCATTGCAGACATTGTGGGAGAGTTGTCTGCGCTCCTTGTTCAGCCATCTCCATGCCAATAGCAAAATTTGGCGAGGAGAAGAAGGTCCGCGTTTGTTCTCTCTGCAGTATTGTTTTGACAGAAGGAGGAGGACGCTTTTAATCATTTTTCAGACTCTTATTTACTTTTTTTAATAGAAAAAATCCCCAAAATTTTCTGTAAATATTGTTTTTTTTTCGATTGGATTTAGTTGTACAAATTGCCATTTCCGTGCTAAGACTGTGATTTTTCTGTGATAATTCCTCATATTTAAACGGTTTAAAAAGAGATTTTAATATAAAGTACAATGAATTTCTATTTTTGATATTCTCTCTCCACAATAGGATTTCCTATTTGATTATTTGATTTTAGAAGATGGAATATTAAACTAAAAATATATAGGTTAAGATGCTATCCAGACGAGGACGTTTTAATCTCAAGCCGAATTTAGCCAAAGGAGGACAAAAAACAGTTGTTCCAGAAGATAAGGGGCCGGATATAGCGGAATTGAAGTTGGTTTTCTCTAATTTTTCTCATTTAAAAAAAATTGTAGATCACCTTCAGTAGAAGTAGAAGAACATACAATTATAGTGCAAAAAACTGAAGAGACTGATACCAAAAATGTTATGTCTTATACAATCAATGTTAAAAATGAAGGAACAGCTAGAATAGACGAGCCTCGTTAGTTTATTTCCCTTCTTTTGATAATATATCTTACAGGCGAATTTGTTGTACCTAAAGAAGTAATTGTAAAAACTAGGATAGAAGAAGAAACGGCGTCTTGGCCGCCAGCTGAAACTAAACGTATTTCAAGAGTTACCGAAAGGCCCCCCTCACCTACTAGAAGTGATTACTCGGAGATCTCACCAGAAAGAATCGAAAAAAGAAAGCAAGTTGTTTATTTATTTTTATTGTTGGTGTGTCGTTTTTAGCGCAAAAAAGAATTTCAATGGAGAAGAAGAGTTAGATACAAAGACTATGCGAATTATGGATATGATCTACTGGAATCCTAAAAAGGGACACACTCTTACTAGGTATTAATTCTCTTACTTAGTTGTCCTTGTTTATATTTACTAAGTAGTATTTTCCATGATCATATTCGTTATGATTTCTTATTTTTCAGGAAGAAAGAGAAGGTTATGGATCAAACAAGGGATTCAACGCCACTATCGCCATCGAAGAGCGAACAAAGCTCGCCAACGAAGACAGCTGCTCCTCAGGTAAGTAAAGTACTTAAAATAATGCTAAATTATCTATTTTTCAGGTAAAAATTGGACCAGATGGTACTCTGATCCTTGACGAGACGAGTTTGCATATGCCAAATGCTAGCCACAATGAAACCTCTGCGTGGGAAGTAGTCGATGATGTAGGTTATTTGGATTTTTAATTGCTAATTTATATTTTTAGGATCGAATGGCTAGAAAAGTAACGTCACTATCGTTTAGGAACCGACTTTGGAGGAAAGGAACACAGTGGACTGAGAAGGAAACCGAATTATTTTATGGTAAGTCATTGTTATCTATTATTTATCTAAATAATATAGAGATCCTGCGTTGTACTGGTCCTGATTTCGGGCTTATGCACGAATATTTCCCTGGTCGAGCTCGTTGTGAGCTTAAATCCAAATATAACAGGGAAGAAAAAACAAATTGGAACAAATTAAAAGAGGTAAGCTACTGCTTTTGTCAATTATATGAATTATTTCTCAGATTTTGAGTATGCCACTCGTATTGGACGATAGTCTTATGAATAGAGTAGAAAAGATACAAAAGGAGATTGATGTCGAAGCCGAAGAAAAACTAAAGTCTAAAAAACGAAAAAGTGCAAAGAATCCGCCAGATATTGTAAGTTCTTTTATTATTTTTGTGACGACTGAGGCGTTATTCCGCTGTTTTAGGTTCCTCGAGAACAAAAGATCCCCGAACAGAGTGACTCAGTGACGGAAGTAGTTTTAAACTAATAATTATTTGTCAATTTTTTGTTAAGCTTTTTGCTTTTATATTTAGCTATAAAAGTTTAATCTGAATGGCCCTTCAAAAGTGCCCCAAGCGCGTTTCCAAAGTAAAAGAAAACCACAAAAATAACTTTAGACTAAATTGGAAGAGCCAGCAAGAATTGATTGGGATGAGAATAAGGCAAACCTTGAAGCGGAAGCTGAAGAAATTATCCATCAGCTTGAAAAGGAGACAAGAAGGTTGGTCTTTCAATTCAATTTTAAAAGTAATTCTTTAAAGAGAAGAGCGAGAAGCTATGGGAGAAGAGTCGGATTCCTCGATTTCTGCCGCAGAATCATCTGGAGATGAAGGTTTCGTCCAAATCAGCAGGGCAGAGAAGAACAAAAAGGTAATTTTCATCGCTGTTTGGAAGAAAGATCCAATAAAATTACAGAAATACGTCGAGGATGCAAGGAAAATCATTGCGGCTCTTCGAAAACAATCCAGAGAGATGTCTTCAGCCAAAAAGAAGCAAAAAACGGAAGAAATAATTATACCCAATGCAATAGAAGGTAAGCTTTTGCAGCAATGTAACTCAAATTACTTGTTTAGAAGTGCCCGAAATAATAGAAGACCCATTCGAGATAAGAGAAGTCTATCCAATTGCCAGCGGCAGTAGGGAAGGAATAAATGATCCAGTCCTTATTCGAGCAGCTAGGATGGCCATTCGGGCAAATGAACGGCGCACAGCCACTAGAAAGATCCAATTACCGTAAGTTTTCATTTCGTTCGCCTTTAAAAACCAATTTGTAGAAAGCCCAATCTGACTGTAGCGAAAGAAGTGCCTTCGACCAGCTCGACGACAAATCAAGAGAAAGTCAAAATAGAAGAAGAGGAGGAAGATGAAGAAATCAATGTCGTTGATGGTAAGTCAGTAGTCCTCTGCCCATCTTTTTGAGAGGAAATACGGAAATTTCCAGATGACCCGGATGAAATAATGCCTTTAATTGCGCCTGCAGAACCTCCAGCTGCGCCTGCAGAACCTCCAACTGCGCTCATCGCCCAACCGCCAGTGGTAGCCGAAGCAGAATTAAATTTGATAGGACGGCCAAAGGCCTTATCTCGTCGTCGTCCAGCACCCAACTTACCCAAACGTCCTCGAATCGAATAGATTCTTCCACTGTGATCTCCGACAATAAATCCTCTCATATTCGGGGTGTGAGATGTGCTCTTTAGTCGAGAGTGATGTTTATCCAACGCCAAGTGGCCACTCTGATCGTCGTGATGGTGGTTGCGTGATAAAAAGGGATTCATTTTACTTACTCGTAAAGTTTTGAACAAACACGAACAGAAAAGAAAGAAAAGCGCCTACGCGAGAATATCTAGGCGGCAGGAGAGAATCGGGGCATACTGTATTAAGTGAACCGGGGCTACAAGTACTAAAAAGTTGGGGGGGAAGAAGAGAGACAGCTTTTAGTGTCCATTAGCTTGGGGTGGCAGTTGATCCGGGATAGCTTCTAAAAGAGTTTATTTTTAAAAGTGCAAAAAGCTGAACCTTCGGGGAACTCGAGCTCCCAAAGACGCTTCAGATGCTTCCCCTTGACGTCTCTTGGTGTTCCAAAGCCAGTCATTCCCTAAATTCGCGACTTTTGTCTCAAATTATGAGAGACTAGATTCGAATTCTACGCGCTTTTACCGTAATTTTTAATTGGGATTATTCCAAGTGTTATGGCCACAGAATAAGACGAGGACAGGTGTTTTAGTAGTGCAGATTTACTCGACAGAAGTCCCCCTTTGAACAAACCGGCTGTCAGTCAAAAGCTGACATCATGCGTGTGGGTAAATACGAACCCCACTCCGCCCCACGTTTCCCCAGACAAACCTTCTGGCTCTCGTATTGGTTAGTGCCGGATTGGAGTCGAACGATGGCGTCAGTTGTGCGAAGCTGCTCGATATTCCACTTCTTGCCATTGTCGGCGAATTCAACAGTCGTCTGGGTGTTTCGTGGCATGCCGAAGCCGGTCTTTCCCTGAGCAAAAGAACATCACACTCAACAGAAAGAGAGGACGGACGGCGGGACACAATGAGGGGATAGGTTAGATCTCGGCAAATATAAGCAAAAAAAAAGACACTCACTCGTTGCGAGTCGAACTGGTTCGTTCCTGACTGGAGGGGAACTATCGCATCCGATTGGCGCAGTTGACGCAAAGTCCACTTTCCTGCAAACAAATTCTCATTTTTTTCATTCTATGCCAAAAATGCAAGAATTGAGCAAATCCCTGCAGAGAATTATTGTAGTGGAAGTGTTTTCTGTCGTTTTGAGCGATTTTTCACATTTGTAGAGTTTGAGCTACAATTTTAGAGAAGAAACTGACCATCTCTTGTACGCCGCTCGTTGTATTCGTTGCTGGGCACCTCGACGGCGGCAACTTTCAATCCGGCTTGATCAGCTGAAAAAATTGAATTGATTATTTGTTTGTCATCTCTCTCGGGCTTTCCGCTTCTTTCGCGAAAAGCGCAACTTTCTCAGCAAATACAGTAATCTCTTGTCGCAATTTTTAGGCCTCAACTTTTTTCCCAAATGAAAAAGAGGCGCTTAGAATCGGAGACTCTTCGCTTGAGTCAGATTCTAGTGAAAAACAAAAGGTTGGATGAATAGATGTTGATGGTTGAAACGCTTGATTAATCAATCTCCAAGCTCCAAAAGAGTAAGAGAGATGGTTTGAAATGGATAAAATATAGGAGATTGAAGGAGATTTGGAGAGAGAGAAAAGACCTACCGTTGGCGGCCATGGTGAAGGACTCGAACTGCTCACACTTGGCTCAAAGCTTTGGGGAGTTCCCTCCGCCCCTCTTTCCCTCCTCTCAAACGTTTCTCTCTAGCCGCCTCTACTTCCGACGCACTGTCTCCCGTGATCTCGTCTCGGATCTCTAATCCTCTACCACTCGGCTGCCTCAACTTTTCTTCATCCATCCGCCACCACCCACACGTTGAGTCAGGTTGGCGGTCCAGGTGGTGAAGGAGAGGCGAAAGCACATACGGGGGAGGTGAGGGCCAGGTGGTGAAATAACGAGTGAAGTGGACAAAAACAATCGCGAGAACATTCGCTCGCTAATGATTAAGAAATCTCCAAAAATTTGGGCTACTTTGACCTTCTTTGTCAGCAATCAGCTTCAGAAAGTTTTGATTGAAAAATCTCTGCAAAATCTGATTGCTGTAGGTTCTTTTTAAGGCCATCGATCAGCCTAAATTCTCAGCTGAAAGTCATCAAAAACCAGAGAATTGATACGCAGTTTTGTCGCATCAACTGAGGACCATCTAGCTCTTTTTCAGCCAAAAATAGTTTCAAGAAGCGGTCGTTGTTTCCTCGTTTCAATAGGCCTTTTTTCGCCTCCTTATTTCGTATTCCGATAAACCGAGACAACACGACATAAATAAAGAGAAATCTGATCCTCATTATGTCTCAGCTCGGAGGCGAACAGCCACTCTCTGAGGACCAAAGAATAGAACTCGTTTGAACGGTACAGATAGACTCTTCATTTCTCTCTAGTTGTCGCAATAAATACAAGGGGGGCAGTATAGAAATTGAGGGGGAAGATGGCAGAGAAATTTATTGCTACAAGCCGGTGGTGGAGAGAGAAGCGAAGCAGAGGGCGGCGATTTACAGACGGTCGAGGCTGATTTCAGCTTCCTCTGGAAGGGAGGGGAATTAAGCCAAAGCTGGGAGCTACTCACCAGGATATTCAAGCTCCCAAATTCGCTTCAAATGCTTGCCCTTGACGTCACGAACGGCTCCGAAAGATGTCATGTTCTTCTGCGAATCTCCCCTATTCCATCCGGCTTGAGAAGGAATGATCGTCTCGGAGACTTTCATCGCCTCGTACGGTAGCTCTCCTCCTTCAGCTTCGTACGTCGTGTTACGGCAAGTACCGAATCCAATCATTCCCTAGAATTTTTAGTCCGAAACTTTGTCTAAAATCTACCTGTTGAGAGGCGAAGCGGTTGGTTCCGGATTGCAGACGAACCATTCCTTGGGACTTGCGGTTTTGCCAGGAGATGGAGGGGTCGAGGACCTCCCAACGGGGCTGACCGAAGCCAGTCATTCCCTTCTGTGAGGCATACTTGTTGGAACCCATCTGGGAAGGAATGGTTGTCTGATCGATGGAGGCTTCGTGGTCATATTCGGGATGGTTGGTGTCAACCATCTTGGTTGTCTCGCGACGGGCAGTACCGAAGCCGGTCATTCCCTTTTGTGAGGCGAATTTGTTGGTTCCGGACTGGAGGGGAATCTCCGACTGATCCGGCTTCTCGTGATCGTACTCGGGATGCTTCGAATCCAACATCTTTGTGCACTCACGACGGGCAGTTCCGAACATGGTCATTCCCTGTAAGAATCAATCTCTGAACCGTCGAAAAAAACAAACCTTCTGAGAGTCGTATTTGTTGGTTCCGGCCTGAAGACGGACGATTCCCTCAGAGAGGCGGATCTTCTCCTCGGGCAGCTCCTAAACTCTTTCTCTTAGGGATAGAGGAAGAAACATACGGGAAGGCCTGCTGGTGCTTGGTTGACCTTTCCTCCTTCACGGCAGACGTCACGGCCAGTACCGAAGTTGGTCATTCCGCGTTGAGAAGCGAACTTGTTTGTTCCCGATTGGAGACGAACTTCTCCGTGGGTACGCTGGGCGACATCATCAGGTACTTCCTGCAATTGGCTGATTGGAAAACAGACTCCTCAAAAATGGGGGAGATTTGACAACGATTACCCACGGTGAAATCAATATAAACGTCGACAGATAGACGATTCATTCACGATTTATTGTATAACCAGGTGGATGGCCCCCCACCACCACCGCCGTTTACCAACCTCAAGCGCCTCATCGATCAGTAATCCTGGCAGTGCTAATGTTTCTCTTTGGGATTACCCCACGCGACACACACTCGGCTTCCGGAAAAACGGCTAACACAACTAACCTGCAAGTTGTCGGATTTGACACGGGTGGCGGTGTTCCTGGGCGTACCGAAGTTGGTCATCAGCTTTTGGGAGTCTCCCTTGTTCCATCCGGCCTGCGATGGGATGATACCGTCAGTTTGTCTGAGCTGGGCGAGGGTCCATCTTCCAACGCGTTTGGTGGTTCCGGTTCCAATGACCTTCGTCTCCATGGTAGCATTGGGCTGCTCTAAAAGCTGCTCTTTCAATCCATCTTTGAGCTAGGGGAGGGATCCTGGTGCTCATCTTTTGCTTTATTGTCTCCTCGCGCCAATAAAATTAGTTTAAAGTCTGCTCCTCAATTGTTTTGAGGGAGGCAAGAACAAAAAAAATTGACTTTACTATAGTGATCGAAAATAACTGAAAATCTTCAAAGATTGCGGCAGATTTTCTTTGATTTTTGAGCATCGGAGTATTTTTCTGCTCAAGATTTGCACCAGAATCACAGATCTTTTCTTGGTTGAGTTAATGGACAAAAAGACAATTTGGACAAAAGACTTGGACAAAGAAAGGGACAAACCATCATAATCTTCGTCGAAGTTCTCCTCCTCGTCGTAAAAATACTGTGGCCGGGAGACGGGAGGAACTAGAAGGGTTGACTCTCTTCTAGCTTCGGCTGGTCTCATCGGAAGAGTCTCCTTCTTTGTAATTTCTGGATAATTTCCAAAACCGCGGGGAGAGATCGGCGCTGCGACGAATTGCGAATAATTGGATGGTAGGAGGTTCCTCTCGGAGACAACGTTAGGATTCACAACTGGCTGCTGCTGACCGCTGTGGGAACCGACTGGAGCTGCCACAAAGCTTGCGTAATTTGTCGGCAGCTGGTTACGATCCGTTACGACATCAGACGACTGTCCGTTTGAGCTGGGAGGAACTAAAGCAGCCGGGTAGGGCGATGGAGGAGCCGCAACAAAATCAGCATAATCTCCAGGAATGGAGCCGACCTGAGTCTCAAATGGAGAGAGAATTCGGGCAAAAACTTACCAAATGAGGATCTTTTTCGTTCGAATTTGGCCTATACGTATCACTTGGAAACCTCGGGACCAGAGAAGTCTTGGGAGTTGAAGGGGGTATCTCCCTAGCCGTTTTAGACCTTTGTCGTTCGACAGCGTCGGCCTGTCTTGGACTCAGAGGCATATTCGGCTGTTTGGCGAACGCCGTCGGGTAGTAATAGCTGGGGAAAGTGCCAGCGATGACCTTATGTTGCTGGACATAGGCGGACGAACTGTAGCTGGAGGAGATCATCGCGCAGCTGGGGAGGGTGAAGCGAGAGACAGGCCTTGACAACTGCGCTCAGGCTCGCCCACCGCCAACGAGAAAGACTGTTTGCGCTTGGCGGGTCGAGTAGTAGAGCCCGTTCCGGACGGATCAACCCGGCAAAAAGCACACGTGTTTCTCCTTCTTTTTTAAATCTTCAGCTGAGGAAAATTCGGCTTTTCCTCTTCTGCCCAAATTGGCTTCTTGAGCTCAAGAAGACCTCCGCTCCTCTCGTAATTTCTGACATTTTAAATAATCGAAGAAAATGATTTAACTAAGGCCATTTTTCTCCCAAAGATGAATTCAAAACCCCTTTTTTTGTTGGAAATACGATCATTGGCTTTGTCTCGGATGGCACTCGAAGCAGTAGCGAATGAGGTCTTCTGTTTACCTCGCGGATGCGCCCAGTAGTTTTGTTTAAAAAGCGATGGAACGCAACGAGTTCGTCGGCTTTTTGTCTATTTTTCAATAAAGGGAAAGGGAGAAAAGCTGGGAGAGGAAGAAGCTGCTGAAAATGGCTGGGAGTTCCAGCCAACCACATATAAACAGCTGGATCAACAAGCAACGTGTGTTAGTTGACAATAAATAGTTTCCGGCAACTCACCCTCTTGGACTTCCTCCACCGGGGTATCTTCCGCAGGCGGCATCTTCTAGAATTGATGTGTTAAATAAGAGACTGAGTGGGTGAGATGACAGCAGTTGCTGGAAATCATGAAAAAGTGGCTAGGAGATTACAACATCTCAGGATGGATCTCAAAAAGGCCTTCTGATTTCCTCCAAAAATTGATTAAATCCATCAAAGGAGAGCAAATTCTCTCAAAATTTGAGATAAAATAGGTCAAAGAAAGGGCTAAAAGGCTACTGGAAGGGGAACCACTGCCTGCTTTTATATGAAAGATTCTATCAAATGGAATGAAAGTAGTTGTGAATAAGAGAGTGAGTGGGAGATGAGTAAGAAACTGCTGGAAAAAGACTTTTATAGAAATTATGAGCTGAGGAAAGGTGTGATGATCAAGTGGCTATGGAGATCCCGGGAGTGAGAAGGAGGGGGAGGCACCGAGAGACTCCCAGCAGCCCCCGGGGCCCTTTACACTCAGCCGCTCCCCTAAGAATAGCGACGCCCCCTGTTTTCTATACGGTGTGTGTGTGAGAGAGAGAATGGCAGAGGAGGGTGGATGGCAAAATGATGAAGCTTCAATCTTCTTCGAGAAGAATCGGCAACGAGTCATCGCGAAAGAGAGAGACAAAAGAGAAAAAGGCGTTACTTTTATCCAAAAGACAATGGAAACAGCTCTCTTCTTGGAATCAAACGGCAGGCAACAACTGACTTCAGAGCAGCGAATGGCAGCCGAAATGACCTCCTCTTATTGATAGGAACAATTGTTAGAACTTTGGCTAATTAATGAGCAACTTGGCGATAGATTTCAAGTTGAGGCAGAGCTCAGTCTGGCTATCGTAGTCCTTTTTTTTTTTGAAAAGGCGCGCTTTTAGACAATTTAGGCTAGGAGGAAAGCTCTGAGGAAATCAAAGACGACAGCTTTGAAGAAAAAAGAGCTTTCAAAATAGAAGAGGAAATTTCTCCAGCCATATGGCCAAAGTATTTTGAGGAAATCCAATCCGCCTCGATGACTAATATCTCAAACCTTTCTTTTCCCAGCTAGGTATCGCGTTTTGTTTTGCCGCACGCATTACAACAAAGAGAGAGGCTGCCCGAATGCGCTGCCAGCTGATTGAAAGCTCAACAAAAAGGTAAGGGAAACGGGTGCTAATGATAGATCCAATCGGATTTCGGATGTTATACTGTAGTAGGTTTCTCAATTTTTCGTATCTGCTTTTTGACTTTTTTGCCAGGAGACGGCCCGCAGATTGCCATGGTGAGGCGTCGACGCTGAGCGCAGAACACAAAAGGCAGTCGTCTCTCATCCAGCCGTCATGGGATCCATGCCGAGTAAAGCCAAAGCTGAGGAGCAAAAGGTAGGAATTTTTTCTTTTTTCAATCAATCTTAGGTCGAGAGATGGGCTGATCCCCCAGTGGAAGAAAAGAAGGACGAAGAGCCTAAGGGAAAGCCGAGGAAGACGAAAATCAGCCCAGAAATCAATCCGGATGGAGTCGATATGCCCAAGAAGGAGCACAAGGAGCAGCACTTTGAGAAAATCAAACTGACAGACGGGATTGTTCAAGATTATGTCAATCTAGAGCGCGAAATTTATAAATTGGAGAGGAAGAATGTCATCAAGAAGTACGAGGCTCAAACTATCTATGCCGACAACTTGAAGAATACGGTAGAGCAACTGGAAGCAGTCCTCAAAGAGTTGAGGAAGCAAACGTGAGTTACTGTAATTTTTGAAAAGGGGGCAGCTGAATTTCTAATTACTGTAATTTCATTTAGAGAGCGCGAAAAATCGGACTTGATGAATATCGAGCAGCCCTCGGTGAAGGATTTTTTGAAACAACAGGGCACTTGGGACGAGCGATTGGCCAAAGAACAAGCCGACTACACTGGCGCTGTGGCCAAGCAGGAAACCGTCGAGAAGGAGCTTAAAATGGCCAGAATCAACTTCGACAACGCACAGAAGATCATGGAAATTTATAAGCAGCAGACCGACAATCTTTATGCGCTCTATGAGAAGCAGGATAAACTTTTAGGTGGGTGGATTTCGGTAGCTTTTGGAAGGGAGTTTAGGCGGCGTTTTTGGGACCGACTACGCCTCGGAGAAGGAAAATGTCCTAGAAGGAGAGCTGGATGATTTGATGGATTGGCAGCAACGAGTCTCGCTGGCTATGTTCAAATGGGCGAATGGACGAGTCCTCTTGGTCCATGCGTTGACTCAAATCACTTTTGGAATCAATCGATGGGTCGACGCCAAAGGAATGGATTCACAGTTTGTTTCAATCTCCTACAATTCTATTCTAAGTTTAGGAATTCAAGGAGCCGCTACTTTGCTGCAGCAGAGGCGAGGAACAACTTCATCGCAGCAGCCCAGAATGTCTCCAGCTGTCGGATGTACCTGAATAAAGTGGAATTTCCCTACGCAACGGAGGAGGAGATCGCCTTGATGGAGGACACAGTAACCAAGGCTTTTAAAAACGTCAATGATGATAAGGAAATGAACAAGGTGGTATTTCTTTTCCTATCGTAACCCTTTTTTAGGCTTTGAAAGTCTTCCAAGAAACTCAATCGAAAGTGGCTTCGCTCATCCAATGGTTCGATAAAGTGATCAACGATACGATTAGGAAAGACCTCGACGAAGCCAACAACAAAGTGATTAAAAAGCAGAAAGCGTTGAGAGAAGAACGATTGGCTTTGATGAAGAAGAAAGCCAAAGAAGAACTCGGCAAGGAAATCCACATCAAACATGACGACGTGGGAGATGATGACTTGGAAAAGGAGCTCAAGGCACTCGAAGAACAAGCTCTCAAAGAGATGGAAGCCGTTAAAAGTGGCAGCGACGTTAAGAATATTTTGAATCACGCCGCCAATGGGACTGCCCTCCCACTGGCTAAATTGGCTCCAATCCCGAGTAAAGACGCTCTCTTTGGTTAGTTTTTCTTCTTATTTTTGGAAGAAATATGCCAATTTATAGGCGATGTCAAGCAGAAAATGAATGAATACGACACAACTCGCAAACAATTCCAAAGTAGGAACAACGCTCAGCGGGAGAAACAAGCCATCGCTCTTCAAGTAAGTTGGAGGATTATTGTAGCAACTTTTCAGGAAAAACTAAAACTTCGCCAGCAGAAAAACCGCCGGACGAGAAAGCAACGCCGCGAGAGTGTGGCTGCCGGCGCCCTTCCACAGTGATCTCCTGACTTTTATTCTATAAATTAGCCGCAATGCGGAATAAACAAGCAGCTGCAAGGATTTTTCCTCCCATCGCTAGGATATTCGGATGAGCCATATTTTGAATAACCCACTGGCCGATGGAGGCCAGCAGGAATTTGCTGTGCTCCAGGGTGGCGTAGGCGCGAACGTTGAGTTGAAGCAGAAGCCACAACTCCGAGTAGCAATGGCACGACATGAATAGGAGGGAGAGACCCATCAAAACCTGGAATTTATTTCAAACAAGTTTGGCTAAAAACTTACGTAGTCGATGCTCTCCCAACTAGCTGTGACTACCACATGAGAAGAGGAGTAGCTGACAAAAGCTGGCAGCAAAAGACCAGCGCTGACTAGGCCAGTATAGTAAAGACAGAATAATTCGGTATGGCCGGATTGCAATTGAATGTGGGTCTTTTGAATGGAGAGTACGGTGAAACCGCGAACAATTGCTAGAAGAGGCGCGCAGAATAAAGAAAACGATGTATATTCCATCTGGCCATATTCCAACCAGGATAACGAGCAGGCTAGTCCTAATTGAATCTAAAGAAAAGACTGGAAGATACAGTAAATCCACCTTACCACCATGGAAGCCTTTGGTTTTCCTTCTGTTCTGGTTGGGAGGTAGTGATTCCCAACGAAGACTACAGTAAGAGTGAAGAGGAAATCAAATACCCTAGAAATGTGGGATAAATCTAGGTGAATTGCTCCTACCGAATGAGATAGAGACCTCCTGTCCTATTTCCAGAATGAATGATCGTCGACAGTAAAACTTCTAGAACTTTTAATCCGACTGGCGCAGAGAATGCCTTGAGAGGCAGCGCTGCTCGTGGGATGCAACCCAATTTAGAGATGAACAACATAAAACAGAAGGCAGAAAAGTGATGGAGGAAGTGGATCACAGGAGCACGGATATCCAACACGAAGTAGAGGACATTATGTGCAGCGGAGAGCATAAAAGCCGAGGCCACATTGAGGATGAAAAAATAGAGGACATCCTGGAAAAAGGGGTTTTATTTGATGGGAGAAGCTGAAATTAACACCTTTGTGCTTGTAGCCGAGTCGTGGGTTTTAGACATGTTGCCTGCGTGGTGAAGACTGATCCCATCTCAAAGATCAATATCTCCTTCTCTCGTTGTGTTCGGGTATCGACGTCCCTCCGCCCTCGTTTTTCACTCAAAATTCCATCTTTATTGCAAGAAAATGCACACAATTTCCCGTAATTTGTGAAGCAAAGCACGAACCGGAGAGGCAATCGAGTGAAAACAAGCACAACCCTAATTGATTACTGATATCTAGGGGCGGGCGGGAGAGCCCAAAGCACTGCTGAGCGATCGGCTGACGTCGAAAGGAAGGAGAAGTCGAATGGATGCCAGCGACATTGGATGATCTTGTCGATGTGCTCAGCCACTGGCAGATACATCAAAGGCGCCAGGAGATCGCCCCTCATGTCGGTGATCACTATTCTACGGTCGTACGATCCCGAAAGGAGGTAATACGCCGCGTTGCTGAAGCGAACTGTCCGAACCTCGTCGCCATGTGGCCTGCAGAATTTATATTTAAATGAGGCTTTTAAGCTTACCTATAAGTCTGAAGGACTCGATTGCCGGTTAGATCGAACAAAGCAACGGAGGCATCTTCATGGCCAGAGACGAGTAGTTGGCCGGACGGATCGACACAAACTGAAGTAACCGGAGCGCCTAAATCCATTTCTCTTCTTTTTTCGATTTATCTCACTGTGAGATCTGGAGGTGGATGGAGTTATAACATTTATGGCTTGGGGAGTTCGAATATCCCAGAAGCGGATGGTTTTGTCTTGGGAGCAGGAGACAAATTGCGAGCCTCCCCAGGTGAAAAGACCGAGGATGGGAGCCGAATGGCCCTTCATCGCTTGGATCAGTTGGCCTGATTGGCAATCCGTCACGAAGAGACTGCAGGTCCCAGCTCCTCCGCTTACAAGCAGCGACGTTCGATTGGCTGAATCTTCGAGAAAGATGAGATCCCGGATGGTGCCGTCGTGCATCCCCAACTCCATTTCTGCTCCTAAAAGTTTGGAGCTACAGAAATTCGAGTAGGAACTAACCGATTTTACACATCTCCGAGTTGAATCCCATCAATCGGAGGGTTTTATCGTTCGATCCTGTAGCCAAGAGCTCTCCGGTTGGATTGAATCCCAAACAATAGACGGATCCCCTATGCTGCTTGGGTCGATTCAGCAGAATTTCCATATTTCTAGCTGGTTCAAATGGCCTGACTGTTCTCAAATCTGGATATTTGCAGATCAAAAGCTGCTTGGAATTGGTCCCAATTGCGAAGTATTTGCCAGTCGGATGGAAAGCAACAGCTCGAATGGCTTGACTATCCTCGTGGCGACAGATTGGGACGAATTGAATCGCCAATCCTGGATGGCCAGGAGCTGAAGCTGGTCGAGGACTGCTGGACATATTGGGCGGAGGAGGGAGGATAGCAGCACTTTGTGGCCGAGGTTGGACCATCGGAAGGCCATTCATTATATTTCTTGGGTCTCCATAGCCTCCGTCATAGTTAGTTGGACACATTTGGCGAGGATTGCGGTAATGGACAGCTGAAATCTAACAAATAAGTCAAAAAGAAAGAATCTCACGTTTTTGCTTGTTGGTGAACTCTTGGAAGAGCCTCGACTGCGTCATGATGTTCTCCTGGGGTGGGGTGGACATCTCTGGGACTGGTGGCAACGACGGCTGGCGAGAGGTTGGAGGCAGCGACTTCCTTGTCATCTCATCTAGTTGTCGTCGAACGGGGGTGAAATCAAAAGCTCCCATCACACTATGAGCCATGGCTGGGCCAACCACTTGAGGTGCAATCGATCTGAACTCTGACTTCCAGATTGCTACAATAACCCTACGTGGACATCATCGGGGAGCAGCGCAACGAATCCGGCCGACTGCTTTTCGTCAACTGGCTGTTCTCCATCAGATTGTCGATCAGCTGGCTTTGGACCATGGCGTCTCCGCCAGCATCACCCAATCCCAAACAGAAGCCAGGAGCTGTCGATTGAGACATCGGCTGGGGCTTCATCACTGTGGGAAAAGCGCCTATTTTGTTGTGAAAAGAGAAGAGAATACCCACTGGTTGTCATGCTGATGGACATGGGCAGAACAGCCATCGATTGACTCATTTTCTCTGCGAACTTGAGCTTCGCATTGGGGACCATTGAGTGGGGGAAGGTCGAGCCGGGCTTCACCGGAGTGGCCAGGATTGTTTCTGTCCATTGTGCTTCCAATTTAGGCTTCCTAGAAAAGACTGTTAGTTGAATTCATTTGACCCACTTGAGCTGTTCCATCCGTAGATCCAACTCTTTTTGTTGAAAAGGCGTTGCAAATTGCTCCCTACTGACCATTTCCAACCAGCTGACCAACGACAGATCGGTGGAAGATAGTCTAGGTCGATTGGCCATAATTTCACTCGGTTGAGGACCACTTTCCAAGCCCTTGGTGTCCCCCACCGCTTGTGATTGACAGTAATCCACACATCCTTCATAGAAGATGCCTTTGGTCATAAGCTGTACCAATCTGTCGTGAATAGCGGGCAATTCCTTCATCTCTTTGCCGGTTGGAGGGAGAAGCGGCGCGACCAATGGGAAAATCTTATGAAAGCATTCCATCCGAGCTGCAGACGGGTTCCAATTGTGGAAATCTTCGTGGTCGGACAGTTTTGGGAGAGTCAGGAGTGCGCACAGCTGGCGGAAATCTTCCGGAGAAGGACAGATGTGTTCGAGGTCTTTGAGACATTCGACCAGCTCCTCCACAGCGAAGTCATTGTCTTGTAGAGGGCCGGGCTCGAGTTTCACACAAAGGAGCTCGAAGAATTTAAATTTTGTAATAAAATATCTAAAATTTGGACTGAAATCAACTCGAAAGGCTTGCCTAAATGAAGTGAAATCAAAGTCGGGAACAGATTTCAGCGGTTGGACAAAGTCGAGGGCGTTGTCCCATTGCCCGTCGACAATAAGCTGTCGGAGGAAGAGGATATCATCAGAAAAGGCGCCATTAATCACTCCTGTCTCTCTTTCCAACGATAGCTAAATGATTTCTTTTGTGGAGGAAGAATGGAAAAACCTGGCTGATGTGAAGACCTCTCAATTCGAGAAACTCCAAGATCGCTTTAAGAATATCGCGTTCACGAAGAGCCACCGCAACGGCGGCTGCCCTTTCCGCTTTGCCCATGGCATCAAACTAGAATTTGAGGTTTGTAACAGTCAAGAAGAATCGAGAATTTAATGAAAAAGCCTGATTTTCTTTGGCATTCAGCCTGCGCACCATCACTTTTAGCCAATTTCTTCGCTTCTTTTCTTTGAATTTTTATTTTTTTGGTCTAAAAATTAAATGATTTATAACATAAGAAAGTATAAAAACACCAAAGTATAGGGTATTAAAAGCACAGGCGATGTATTTGGTCGATTTCTTCATGCCCTTCTACTTTATTTCAGCTTTTTTTAAACTAAATTAAACTTAGATTCGTGATGTAAACTGTTCTGGGCGCCAAACTTAAGGAAAGGAGAAAAGAAAAAGCCACCCAGACTACTAACAAGTTCTGTCAAGGTCAGTAATAGGTGAGTGAGTGTGTGGGAAGCCTCTGGGTAAGGAAATGGGAGAATGGGTCGTGTCCATTAGCTGGAAATGGCCAGTAAGTCCATCCAAAAATGTCAACAAACATGCGCGAAAATCGATGTGTCGCAGTCCTGGGTGGTTGCCACCTAAATTCAGTCGGATTATTCCGAGGGTTCTCTCTCTTTTGCGAATTTATTTCGAAAGAGAGTAGCGCTTGTTTATTTTCTCCACTCGACAACAGCTGATTGCAGTGATTTATTGCGAAATTGAAAAAGTCTCCTTCGCAACTGGGGTCTTTTGATTGATTTTCTTTATTTTCTTTATATTTTATCCTAAAAAAATGCAATTTAAAAAGATTTTAGCCAAAATATGCCGAGTAGGAGAAAAATAGTGGGGCTTTTATAAAAAATTTTAAAGAAAAAGGGGAGCGAAGAGCGAGAAGTCAAGAACAAATGAGTCAATAAATCTTAATTAAACAAGCAAAACGCGATTCTCGTTGCCGAGCTGGGGGAGAGCGAACAGCAAAGCTCTCTTGTTACACACTCACCGGACCGCGGAAGTTGGCCGGCCGAATTTGTCCTAAATTGGTTGTCATCGCGCTTTTTTTTGCGCAGTTCGGGGCAGCTATTATCTGCTGTCTTTGATATTTCTCTGAGAAAGACAGAGATTTCAAATAAAGATTGGTATCCAATTGGGAATTCGTGGCAGCCGGGATGAGCTAATTAGATGACCACCTGGCGTATTGGTCATTTAGCCATAATGTTCCCTAAATGCTATCGCCACCTCTAGACTGAAAATTGGGAACATTCCCCGGTTGCCCCGAGATAGGGTGCTTTAATAAAGAAAAATTTTGGATGCAGGTGTCAAGCTCCGGCGAACATCTGGCGAAAATTGCAAAAAGTGACAGCCTTCAGGAGATTTTTTTTGTCTAGCGCGCATTTTCAAAGATTAAAGTATGAATTCGCTAGAAATGTCGGAAAATATGGTCAAAAGGGTAACCCTAAAGCCACCAGCTGCACAGATCAATGCATTGCCATGCATGCCATAGCCTATTGGGAGGAGACAAGGAGGCCTAAATTATTCCGCTAGTGAGTCTGCCAGAGTCTTGAAGATAAATCAGCCGAATTATTTATTGAGCAATATCTATTGGATAAAAATTTCACAGGATACTAAATAGATATCAAAACAGGAATTTCACTAAATAGATATAAAAACAAGAATCACCGCAGTGTTGAGAACAATTATAATGCTCCATGAGAAGATTGATCTTATCCGTGGCGGATAGAAATCGTATTGAATTGTGCAGCAGGTTCTGTTCTGCTGAAAATAATTTTTGGAATTAAAAAAGTAGAAAAATAACTTACTTTGGCCTGAATTTACTTGTAAGACGGGAAAAAAATCCTGTCGACTGCTTTGTATGCTCTGTTGGTGGAGGATTAGGCACATTAGTGCGAACGAAGTTCTAGAATAATCGATAACTTTGAGAAAAAAATGTAAGCTAACTCTAGAACACCCATGATATGTGCTGCGAGCAGCTCCATTTCTATCAAAAGTCCTCGCATCGAGATTTTTCGTATTCACATATTTACGAGATTCTGTTCTTTCTCGGCCTGTGTGACTTCTATTGAGAGTTGATGGGACTTCTACCAAACTTCTATTAGGATTAGTTGGAGTATGCAGTCCCTGGTTTGCTAAAGAAAAGTCGTTAAAGTGGGAGAAAAGATGAGTAACTAACGTTGCTTTCCGGTTCCAACTTTTGGGAGCTCTCTAAGACGAGGGTTTTGTGATGATGCCGCTTGCATGATTTCATGTTTTTTACTACCATAAATAACCGGAGCAGTTGGCTTCTTTTCATCAAATGATCTAATTGGTCGAGTTAAAATCTGGACATTTCCATTTGTAAAAGACTTTCTATTGTTTTCTGATCTTCTCTAAAGATAATTTATTAGCCATCAAGACAAACTAACAGTCTTCGGATCGCTAAGTAATAAGTAAATTGCGTGGAGAGGGTCAAATTTGCGAAGCTTGATAGACTCTTCGACTTCATTTTTGTTAAATCCCATCTAGAATCAGATAAGTCAAAGACAAAAGACGTTACGCTCTCAATTACTTGAAGTATTTGTTCATCAATTGTATTGTCAACTTCTTGGCGATATGGCGCAAGGTCCTGTGAATAGCCTTTATTCAGCCATCTGAAACAGGTTTTAATAAGCAATGAATGAACTTACGGATCAGACATAACTTTGAGCAACGGCCAACGTTTCTGTGGATTAACAGCCAGTAATTTCTTTAGCAATTTTTCGCAATCAGTAGAAACGTAGAATGGAATTCGGTATTTGCCTTTTAGGATTCTTTCCCGAAGATCCTAAAACTATTTAGAAATCTTAATGTATTTCACTCACTTTGACGTTGTTTCCATCGAAGGGTAATCCACCGGAAACCAATGTATAGAGCACAACACCTATACTCCATACATCCACTTCTGCTCCCTCGTATTTCTTGCCTTCAAACAGTTCCGGAGCAGCGTACGGAGGAGAACCACAGAATGTGTCAAGCTTTTTGTCTAAAGCAATATATTTGAAGAATCTAAATATTTATTACCTGAAGAAAATTCGTTGCTAAATCCAAAATCTGCAATTTTGATATTGCCCTTCTCGTCCAATAATAAATTTTCGGCTTTGAGGTCTCTGGAGCTTATCGTTTCCTATAATAAATGTGAAAACAACCTGTGAACAATGTTTTTTGAGTGGAGGTATTCGACAGCTGAGACAATTTGACGGAATTTGGTGCATGCCTCCGCTTCTTTTAGTTTGCCATGCTTAACTAAATAATCAAATAACTGAAAGAAGGTTATTACGCGTTAAGAATCATAACTTACCTCTCCTCCAGGAGCATACTCCATTACAAGATAAATAGTATCGTCGTTTTCAATTACTTGATACAGCTTTACAATATTTGGATGATCAACCTTCTTCATGATTTCTACTTCTCTATTTAGCTGAAAATACTTTGTAAACTGGCAAAAGTAAAATAAGCTATACCTTTTCCATGCCGCTTTCATTAAGAGACTTTTTTCCTATGCATTTTATGGCCACATCTTTACCAGTAGCTATGTGAGTAGCTAATCTCACCTAAAGAGGATAATTAAGCAAATAAATGTCTTACTTTGGCAAAATTACCTTGCCCAATTTGCTTTCGGACCCGATAGCTGTCTATTGTTGACATTGGCCCTGAAAAACGAACTAATTGTTGTATATTCTATGAGAAAAACATGAAAAGCGAAGCGCAAATGAGAATAAGAAGCAATAAACCAATTGTTCTGAAAAACTCGATATTTTTTGCTTGAATTCACTCGAAAGCATGCTTTTTGACTCGAAAAGAGAAGAAGTTCAAATCTAAAAGAAGAACAAGAAGAGTTGGTTAGAGTACATTCGAAGAATAATGTCTCATACGCTGATGACTTGATACGCCCTCAATTCTAAACAGCCAGACTTGTGTCTGATTTCGAAATAGGATCAATGGATACTGGCTTTTATGCTTTTACTTGCAGTCTTTGGGCATTCTTTTTGAAATAAAATCGCGCAGCAAGGTCAAATCAGCAAAAAACATCCGGTTCCTCACGGTATTGTGGCGTTTGTTTTTGCGATGACAAAAGGGCTAGAAAAAGTCTACTCATTTGTAAACAAAGCGATCAATGAACTGAAGAAAAGCTTTCAAGAGCATTGTCGCTTTCCATCCATCGCAACGCCTAATCAATCTTTCAAAGCGCTTTGTCTAAAAGAAAAGAAGGACCGTTCAGCTGTGGGTGAATGAATCGGCTCGTTCCCTCCCTTGCGGCTATTCAACCCCGCAATCAATAAAAAAACGGTGCGAACCAACCAATGAAACGGTTTAGCTAAAAGAATGGGTTTTTTTTTTCAAAGCAAAGAGCAAAACGTGGCGAATAGTTTATTCAAGATCAGACAAATCATAAGTCTACCCGCAGATTCTCGCTGATATGACTGCCCTGTAATCTTTACGTTTGACTTTGAAAAAACAATACCTTGACCGTCTTACAATCATTTATCAGCTTAGCAAGCTTCGATCCGAATTGCATCGCTTGTTTTGGCTCGTCATACGGCACTCCGATGAGTTTTAATCCCTGAAGGTTGCTTAATTGCTCAATTTGTTGTGCTCACGTCGCGGATAATCTTCTTTTCTCCGAGCCCTCTTGGCTGTGATAAGTCGCATTTCAGAGAAAGAGGGAGCGAATTGGCGTATATTACAAATTCATCTTCTAAAAATGGGGCTCTGGAACATTTTCCTTTGGAAGAAGAAATAAGAATTACATTAAAATTCGATTCAATTGCTTAGCTACTCGAGCGTCTCGTCCTCCATTTCTACTGCCAAGTCTGATTAATTCCATTCTTAGCTCCTAAAGCTTGAAAAAAAATAAGAAAGTAAACTCACTTCAACGACGGCAGCTTCTCCGCTTTTCTCGAATTTAGTCCGATGTCTTGCATAGCCAGCAAAAAGCTCATCGGCTCCACTTCCAACAAAAAATAGCTTGGATTTGCATCTAAACACTTTATTTATAGCAAATTGACGTAATCACTCTATATTTTCGCCGCTCTCTATGTCTACTCCTTTTGCTCGAAGGGCAAACCACAGAACACAGGCTAAAGAATCGTCTAAAACTGTTTCTAAGGGAGCTACTGCCTGAAATGGAAAGATTGGGGAGACAGCAATAAACTAAACCTTTGCTACAAAGTCTCTTCTAGCTGCTTTTATCTCCTTCGAAGTAACGTTGACCAAAATTAAGCGAATTCTACCCATTGAATCCTTCAGAAAAGGCCAAGATTTTAGGGTTCTAATTCTATCGGGAGCTTCATTCCATTTCTTTTCATCGTCTCCACATGCTACATTCACCAAAGTAATTTTAATTTCAGGTGGAAGAGTTGAAATAAGCGAGCAGGTGACAAGAAGACTGTCAACTCCACCGGAAAAGGCAACAGCAATTTCATTTGCTCCTAAATTAGGTAATTTTCATTGCTTAAAGCCAATACCGGGTGGAATAAAACTCGCACATACTTTTGGGATCCGTTTAAGCAATTCTTCCACATAATTTTGCTGTAAATTTGGTGTGGAAACCTCTTGAGCAACCTAAAAAGCAACAAATAAGAGGGAAAAAGAACTAACTGCAACTCGTTTGTCTATTCCTTCTGCATCAACAAACGTTATTTTATTAAATAATCCATACCAAGGATTACTTTTGTTAATGTACTCCTCCGTCTGTATAAAGTGATGCATAGTAGCAATCAAATCGCGCTCTACATTTATAGCTGTTACTTGAGCATGAGGGATTTCATGCCAAGAGCTCTGAAAAGGGGATCTTTGTTTAGAAAAGAAAGTTACCTTGTATTCTGGCTGAACTGATGCAGCTATAATAATTTCATCAGGGCTAGGAGATGTAAAAACCAGACTATACCTACCAAATATATCGCGGCCAACAAATAAGCTCTTTAAATCTAGCTAAATAAGACAGTTGCCAGTAGAAAAGATACTTCTTACCCTATAATAGAAAATTGACCAAGCATTCGGTAGACTTTTAATCATTTGCACAATACCTTCTGATGTAGATATGCTATCTAATTTGCATTCTAAAAAGAAATGAATAGCAAAAGTAAAACTAACTTAAATCATTTTCAACTCCGTCAGCTGCTAAAATATTCTTTTCTGTAGGTTCTTTGCTTGTCCCTTCGAAGCAAACACCCTTTTCTATCTTCCAATATGAATCGAACAAGATTATATCCATCTAAAAATATTCGAGTAGTTAAAGAAGCCTAAAAGAATCGCTTCTTTGTAAGGCACCTAAAAGAGTGCTTTTACGGAGAAAAATTGTAAAAAAACAATTTTCTTTATTCACTGGGGATCACAAACAGTCGATAAAAGGAAATTAAGCAAGGGTGAGATCACTAGCGCATCTGAATGATTCCAGCTTGCTGTAGTTTGAAGAGCTTCTTGCGGATCTCGGGATTTTGCATGTGCTCGCGAACAGCTCCAGGGTCCTGAAATAAGAAATA
The DNA here is from genome assembly GCA_932521405.1 of Oscheius sp. JU1382. NCBI lineage: Eukaryota > Metazoa > Nematoda > Chromadorea > Rhabditida > Rhabditidae > Oscheius > Oscheius sp. JU1382. Next base: position 9,339,296 of record OW051475.1, read on the forward strand.
ACATAGAAGAATATTGTAAATGAACTTACTGAAGACATTTGCTCCAAAAGCATGCGCATTCCAGGATCTTGAAGAATAGCCTGAATTTCAGGATCAGCCAGCGCCTGTTGGCGGGCTTTTTCTGGGTCTTCTGTGTTTGATTTAAGACAGTTCTTCATTCCTTCCAGAGCTTCGCTATTGCCAGGTTCAATCATGAGAGCGTCTTCATATGCTCTCTGGGCCTTACTATATTCATGCATGGCCACCAAAGCAGCTCCTTTGCGAATGTATCCTTTAACTAAAAGCAAAGACTACAAAATGCAAAGATAGCTTACTAAATTTGGGATCCTTCTTGATGCAGTTTTCGCAGTCATCCAAAGCACGCTGGAATTCAGCCAATTTCATAAAACAAGCGGCACGGTTGCTATGTAAAATAGCATTCTCTGGGTCCCGCTTGATGGCCTCATTGTAGTGTTTCATGGCGCTTGCAAAGTCTCCTTTCTAATTTTATGTAATTTAATTTTAAAATATGGAAATTTCAAACCTTGAAATATTCATTGCCCTGGTTCTTTTCTTGTTGAGCCAGCTCGGGATTAATGTAGGCCAAACGTTCAGATTCCTTGATCTGCTTCTCCAGCTCCTTGGCTTTCTTAACAAGATCGGGGTCGCGAAATTCGGAGAGCGACTTTTCAAACCAATGCAATCCATTTTTCTGATCTCCTTTCTTAAGATATGCGTTTCCAGCACGGGCCATTGCTCTAAAATAAAACATACAATAACTAATGGGATTCCTACTTGGCAATCAATTTATAGTCGGCACGATGCTCGCGACCAATTTCAACAGCTTTGCCGCAAACATCTATACATTCATCAAATTTTCCTTCTTCTAGGAAGGCAGCTAAATAATATAATTTAACGTTGAAAATAGAATATACCAGCTTTATTGGAATAGAAGGAGATATTTGATGGATCAAGCTCAATGGCCTTGTCGTAGTGCTGATGAGCCGTGTTGAAGTCCTTATTTTTGTAGGCAGCATTGCCGAGATCCTTTTCAGCAGCAGCTTGCTCTGTCATTATTCTGAAAAATAAGCGATTATTTGGCAAAAAGTACAAATAAGAAAGTACTAAAGAGGAGCATAAAATGAATTCAAATAGAACATTCCTAACGAAATTGCCGTTAGAGCAGATCGAACGTTCTAGAATGCGACCGGAGCGAGCATTCTAGAACACACGCCCATTTCACCTAACAAATCTGTTTCCACCCCGAATTCGATAAAACTTTGCCTTTTTTTTCTATCAAATTTTGATAGGAAAATAACAAAGCTAATTACTTATTCAGCTAAAAAAGAAAGCGAAGTTGGTGCTTAAAAGTGGAAGAAAAGCAGGATGAGCAGCTTAAATACGAAACAAGCGAATCAATTGCTTTAAAAACTTCTACAATCACCGTTTTTTTTGATAATTTGCTTGTAAAAAAATGGGAATTAAATTTTATTTAAATAACGGAGCAGGAATGACATTGGAAATAGGGCAATGAGAGGCTCTGTTCTTCACTGAAGAGAATTATAGCTGTGACATGAGAACACTGGTATCAATTTGTGGGCCTTGGAAAGGTTGAGGCAAGTGGGTGGGCGAAAACGATTCATAAATAAAATAAACGAGTGAGTGGATTCACTGGTTGGCTACAATAGGTGCAGCTTTTAAAAGCTAGCAGAGCTTCTTGCCTTGAGCGATTCTCTCAGACTTCCAAACTTCGAAGTTGTCGATTCCGTACTCGGCGTATTTTGCTGCTCTTGAGTGGATAGCGCTTCTTTCAAGATAGTCACCGATCACTTCCGGGTAATTGCACTTGAGATAGTCGGTGTCGATTTTTTCTTCAACTAATTGTCCCTTGTCGAGGAACTCCAGGATGGCGTAGTAAATTGCTCCTGGGGTCTTCTTATCAGTTTCTACCTCTAAGCGAAGGAATCTCTTGAGTTGAGCGCCACGCTCGAAGCCGTTGAGTTTGGCGATTTCAGCTTCGCATGCCGGGAACCAAATTTTCTTTTCTTCCTCTTCTTGCTCTTCAAAGAATCTGATATCAGCCTCTAGCTCTTCTTCAGTCATCTCATCAATTGGCTTCTAAATATATGATTTTATTTAGGCTTGGGGAAGGCTCACAGTTTTTCTCTTCATGATCACTTTATGTCGTTCAAAGAAGTTGCTATCGCCGATACTTCTTTCATCAAATGCGCGTTTATGCTTCGCAATTATGCTGTCGACCGTTCGATAAGGGTAAAACTGGAAGATGATTTGTCTTGAATGAGATGCTTACTCGAGTTGCCGGGGCAACCAAGGGATGAAGCGGGACTCCTTTGGGGAAGAGTTCGGGAAATGGAGAACTTTCACGAGAATCTCCATCCCGAGGAGGAGAAGAATCTGGACCAGAAGTCAGCTCAACTGGCGGGAGCTCCATCTATAAATGTGAGATGATTTGAGTGAGCAGTATGAGGGGAAGGGTGGGAGGGGGGATAATGCCTCGTCAATTATGGCTTATCAGTCTAGACTGAACGAATCGGCCTGATCATGCGAGTAATTCTCTAGCTGCGTATGAACACATTTTGTCTTCATTTGTGAAGAAAATGTCACGTGTGACGCTAGCGGAGAGCATTTAAAATGGCGATAAATCACTTGGATTTCGGCTGTACACTTTCTATTGACTGTTTTTTTTGTTGAGAAAAACTATAATTTACCGCTAAATTAGCGACGTTCATCGAATTATCTTTTCTGATGGGATTATGTTGTCCTTTTGGCTCCTCCTCGGGCATTTCTTCTTCCTCATCCTGTAATTCGCTTTACTATTATTCGTATTGCAAAAAATGTTCATACTGAGCTGCTAATAACGACGCGTCGTCTCCTGTGCGACTTGCTTTTGCTGGAACAGGGTTCCTGGGGTGCGCTTTCCTCCGATATGCTGCTATCAGAGCTTTCCCTCTCAGCAATTCTAAATTGTGTTATGTGCTACTAAAGATTGAAATTCACCGCTTGAACTGGACAGGAACGTAGAGCCTATGAGGACACTTCTTTCTCTGCGATTGCCAGTAGTCTTTGATGAGGTTGTGACACGACTAAAGCTGCTTTATGTTGTTTTTTTTAATAGAGAAGAGAACGTACCATTTCCGGCAATGCACACCAGCTGTTTTCCGAGTCGGGATAGCCCTTCCATTTTACCATATACTCGTGGGGATTGGGACGATAATCAACAACAGCTTCAACCTAAATTTGTTTATTTATTTTTGTTTAGCTTCTTATTTACCTCGAAGATATCAGACATTTTCCGAGACTTTTCCAAAACTTTCTATTGCAAATTATCCTAAAAATTGAAGTTCTTTATTATCTAAAAGTTAAAAGAACGCTAAATTTGCGACAGTTTAGACTATGGCAACATCGTGAGCGTAAAAATACGCGCTTTTGCAAAAAAAAAAAAAAACAGAGCGACACCGTTTCTCAAATCTTTTTCCTTTATTTTAAGCTATACTTTGATTTCAAGAATGGTGAAGTTTGTTGTCCAGCGGAGGACCTCTCAAGGAAGACTAGGGAAGATACTTCGATGGGGCTAGTTGATTTATTATTGCTCAATTTTAGTTTAGGAAATAAACAAGTTGAACACAACACTCCATCAGCAATGATGTACCTTCGAGCCGGACATATTCCTCATCTAACATGGGATGTCGCTCAGAAACAGCTAGTGCAAGATCAGACGCCAATTTATCAGCTAACTCTGCCGAGTTTGTAAGCTATTCATATCAATTATTTATAAACTTTTGCTGTTTTCAGAGCAGATTCTCTAGAGATTATCAAGAAATTTAGCAAAGGCGTCCCAAAATTTTGCGGAATTCCAGTAAGGTTAATCAATCTTCTAAATATTTTAGTTGTAGGACGATAGCATAGTTCATTTAAGTGTACATGATCCATTAACTGAATTCAAAACTGGATATAATGACCATAAATCAGTAGCGATTTGGACTAGTTCTGGAAAATTAAGTGTATTTAATTAATTTATTCATATAATAAACTTGTATTTTAGCTGGATGCCAAGAAGTTGAGAGAAATTATCAATCACTTTGAATGCGATTCATTTGAAACTCTATTCGATTATGATTTGCCGAGAGATACTGGATATAAGCGACTGGCAAAGGCTTGCGATAGACTGCAAACAATGTATGACCAATTAATAGATAATGATCAAGAAGTAAAGGTGAGTGAAGTCTAAAATGTCATAGGATTTTTAGGGAGATGTTATGGTTTCTCTTGGCGGTGGATTCAGCGATTTTTATAGGCGAAAATCTGCGGTTGATGTAGGAATGAAGGCTCGTTGTGATGGATTTAATGTAATTTTCTTTACTCTAAATTATTCTATCATATCTCAGATTGATCTCCACGATTTTATTGTAGGGAAGGAAGAAGTTGATGAAAAGGAGATAAAGAAGTTACTCCATGAAACATTTGTAAGTCATTTCTTGATCTGCTACTGACTCTTCAGGAACCCATTTGTCCAGATCGAATTAGATTCGCAGCTGGAGCATTTGATCCCAAAATTGTAGCTTTATTAGTTAAGCTGGGAATAGATTTTTTCGATACAAGTTTTGCTATTAAACTGGCTGAAGAGGTTCGGTTTTTTTAGTTTAAATTTTCTTTAACTTTCAGGGAAAGCTTTTCAAAATAAGGGACACTTATCCAAAAGACACAGATTACACTATTTTTGATTTCAGCGAAGAGAAGTAAGTATTTTTGTACCCTTAATAGTTATTCTAGATATTCTGACCAATTTGTTGCTCCATTTGAAGATTGTAGCTGTTATACGTGCAAAAATTATACTCTAGGATATTTACATCATCTAAATAATACAAAGGAGCTGCTCTTAAACATTCTATTAGTAATGTAAGTTCTTTTATTAGGTTCCAAAGGCCTTTATTTAGACATAATTTAACGGAGCATCAGAGAATGTTTTCACTTCTTCGCAATCATTTATCAGCGGAAAAGGAGACCTGATTACTATTGTTATTGCCAAGTTTGTTGATTTTGTTGTTGTTTTTTTTATTATAAATAATATAATACTTATAATTTAGTTTTTAATTTTTGTGTAATGTCACAAAATATCTTTTAAAACACTATTTTATGTTAATAAGTTTACAATGCTTTCAGTAAAAAATGGAGGAAAGAGTAAAAATGGATCGAAGATATGACTGGGTTGGGCCACCGGATAAGGTCTCGAAAATTAGATCAATCAAGTAAGCTCACTTTCTTATTATTCTAATGATCTTTAGGCTGCGAAGAGATGACAAGGAGACACCAATGGAGACGAGTTATAGAAACGCTAGAGAAGAGCTAAACAAATGGAATTCTAACTTTTGGGCTCATCACAATCGTCTTTTTGATTCTAGAAAGGCCATTTTTATTGAGCAGGCTAGTTAGTCTACTTTTTTAAGCGTAATTATTCATATTTCAGAGGAAAAAGGAGCTTGGAAAGTTGGAAGTCGTCTCCGCCAATGATCTTTCAGTGTTCTACAGAAATTTTTTAAATGAACGACATGAAGCTATGAGCAATTACAACAAGTAAGTCTAATTTTCATCTCTAAAACTCATAACGTTTTCTATAATAGAAAACACGCGCTTTTCAAACTTCCTTTTTTGGTCGGTCAAATAGACGGTGGATTTTTATTAAAACGCCCCATTTTGACAGGCTTCAATTAGAAAATACGGTATATTTTTTCCAGGGAATGGTACAAAAGAAATCTTTCGCTGATATATCCGGCTCTCAAGGTCAATCTCGTCCGCTTTAAGCGACTCCTTCTTAGACGATAGAAATAAATCTACCTAGGCTTTTTTTCTATGCTGTTGAGAATACAAGAATGACAATAGATAGCTTTTCCGCCGGCAGTTGAATCAGTAGTCTTATCGTCTTATCGGATTTTCTATTGCCAGAAAGCCATTAGCTTTTTGCCGTCTCTAATTTCAACATTATTTAGGAGCAAAATGATAGCTCCTTCGCTTTAGAGCAGCCAGAAATGTGTGACAGCTAATTGTTATTTTTGAATTTCTGTCAAACAAGGAAAGGCCGTAAAATTTACGAGCATTTTAGACTGCTATCTAGCCAGACTAGAATCTCGTCACCACGCCTCCTTGTCAAAGTTCCTTGAACAAACCTTCTTCGACTAGTTCGGAGCACTCCATTGATGACCTCCCACGAGACAAAAAACAAGGCGGCTAATTTGCAGCCCTTTTCCTTCTAATCTACTTCAAAACCAAGAGGGAAGTCTCTCCAATTTCTTTAGCAAACTGAAGCTAATGAGTCTTGGCGCCTCCCACCTCCGTCTGGACACAAGATCACATTTGAAGGGGAAAAATGTTTGTTGGATAAAGAACTTTCCCTTTTTTTTTGCTCCCATGCTCACCTTATCGTGCTTCCTGCTCGTCAGACCATTAGGTCGTACTTTGTCATCATGTTTTGTGAGTTGCGCGTGGTTTTTTGGCATTATTTTCATCTGGTAATTTAAGGAAACGATTAAAAATCAGATTCCAAGAAATAACCATTTCCTGGGAGATGAGCTAATATATCCACTAGCTTGCTTCCTAAATGGCTCAGCCACTGAGACTAAATGAGCCTCCCTCAATTAGAATTGACACCTCGGCCATATACAAGAGAGGAGTCGAGATCTTCGAGTACTCCTCCTAGCCCCTCCAGCTCTAATTATCCAACATCCAACCAGCTAGGGCCTTTTTGATTTCCTACGGGCTCTCTCTTCGGCTTAAATATTTATGCATTTCCTTGGCTACGACTCACAGTCTGTTTCAAAGTTCGATCGACTTGAGCCTATCGTCTTTCAGCATGACGCAGGGAGTAAAAAAAGCTCTGTTTCGAGGAAATGTTATGAGCTTGACAAGATCCCTGCAAAGTACCGCGGTGACCGCCCATTGAGTCTCAATAAGTTTCTGTGTGCTCTGGCACATGCGTTTTAACTCTGTCTGCCCGTCAGTCAGCAAATAAACCTGCTCTCGCCTATATTGCTGCGACAAGTTTCAGCCATGAATTTCTTCTGGCCCTCCAACCTATTATTTTAAGCGCGACGAAGGGCAGCCACACATATGAGAGAGAATTTACAGCCCTCAAGGATCTCTCACCACCTGGGGCATGTGTTTCTCAAGGGGGTGAAAGACTCCTCGAAGCAACATTTGCCACACTTTGCCATTCATCCAAGAACTTCTCTTTCCCCCTCGCGTGTTTAGGTCAGCGAGAGAGGTGGCATTTTGGATCTCAAACATCACTAATGCCAAGTGGGTTCTTGTCTCTTCCCCAATTTAGGGTCGACCCTTCCGATTTCTAGCTTATTCCCATTAAGTTCTCTTTGCTTTGCGAAAAAATTGGACATCCTTTTTTGGGTCGAAAATGCCCCACAGAGAGATGGACAAAAACCGGAAACTTTTTATGAATTTGAATGAGCCGAGGTGGGGGAACTCCCAGTCCAATTTCTCGAACCTCTCAGATAGACAATCGACTCTTCCATCTGACCTTTTGAAAGCGAGAGTTTCCAGCTGAAATTCACGTGTGAACCGAGGCTTGAGCTCTCACAGACTCGGGTCATCAGAGGCGTCTAGTAGGTGTTGATTTATTGCTGCTGCTGTCTCTCATCTTATCTCTCTACTCGTCTCTTATCTCCCATCCTCATTGTGGCTCCATCAGCTGATCCACCGTTTGGCTGAGGATCAAAAGGAAGGAGCTCGGCCCCCCGGAAGTTGACCACTAATGGCCCAAAACAATGCAGCAAACGGACGAATTAACTCCATGTTTATGGTCAATTTTATGGCCGTTAAAAGTGTCTTTTGAGCGCTCGCAAGCTGAACTTCTTCCTACAGTAATCGTTTAGCTTTCGCTGTTGAAATTAATCCCCCGGTGGGGTCTTATCTCTGCCGTCAGTCTTCGAACTGAGTGAAAAGTCCGAGAAAATGCAAAAATGATAAGACACGACATCGATTGAAGGAAACTCTCAATAAACTCTCTTCTATTTGTACGTTTTTGCTCTTGAAAATGAGCCAGCTGGCCTCCCTCGGCATAAACACCTGCACATCCCGGAGACAAATGCCGTCGTCCCTCTCGGGCTACACTCTTTTTTCTTTTTCCTCTTCTCAATTCATAGCAATGCAACTCAGATTTTACCCCTTTTATTGGGTTAAAACAGCCTATCGAAGGTCTCTTATCGGGTCATTTTGCATCTTTTTACGGCAAGAGTTGCTTCGTAGTTCTTTTGGATCCAATTTCTCGATAGAAATCACTTCCTGGTTTGTCAAAGTCAGCTTCAATTAGCATCAGAAGCAAGAATCAAACGCCGCAATGCTGCTTATAGTAATCTATCAGCATAAGATTTGCTACAGTAATCTTGAGACCCTTAGTACAAGCAGGAGGCCCTATTCTTGGGTCTAATTGTGGCTATTTCTCATTTTTCTAGCGCTGCCCTTGATGTTTTTCACCTAATTATCCCACTTTCTATGCGCGTTGGTCGCTTAGCCCTATATTTTTGCATAAATATTGGCTCATATTCCACCACATTCTACTATTGTTTTCTCTTCTGCTCTGTCCGCCCGAAAAGATGCTCCAAGATGGATGGCTAGTCTTTATTTTGAGGACAAAGTAGCCATCTGGCAACATTTTTGCTTCCTGTTTCTAATGAAATTACACACACCTTCTTTTTGACATGGCGGTTGGACAAGCGGTTTGAGTGGCGGGCTGGGGGGATTTTTAGCTGCTGACCCCCGGGAAAACAATTAAATGTTTTTGAGGATTCTCATTGCACAGCCTCTATCAACAAGAATTCAGTTTTCTTGGCATTTTTGGCTTTTATCGAAATGATTTCTCTCCCTGCTCACAAGATTGCGAATATAATTGCGCTCAAGAGATTAATTTGATGAACTCGGAAGTTAATTTTGACTAGTCATGTCTGTCTCTTTTTATCCGTAACCTCATTCTCCCCACTTGCTCTCCTTAGTTAGTCGAAAAATGGCGAAGGTTCTGCAGAAAATGGACGACAGAGAGTTGGAAGAAGAGAAAGAAGTACTCAAACGAGAGGAAAAGCGCTTTCTCTCTCCCGATCCTGCTCCAACCTTGGAATGCGACCCGTCGACTCTGCCTTCCATGCCGGAGGACGATCCAAACGGCAATGTGAATACGGAGACCAATATGGCTGCTCCACGGTGGGGACCTCAGCATGCTGGAGCGAAGGCTCTCGCTGGGATGTATAGTCAAGGCGAGCTTTGATTTTTTTGTTCTTCTTATGGATTGAGTTTTTAGAGAAAAGACTCCAAGAAAAAGTCTCGGTTGTGACAGCGATTGTGCTCTTCATCAGCGTCTTTGTGAATCTGATTCTTACCTGGGATAATTCGATCTGGGGCTCGGTGCTCTTCTACGCGGTTCTCGGCATCCTCACAGCTGATTTTGGATCCGGATTGGTCCACTGGGGAGCCGATACTTTTGGAAGTGTTGACACTTGGTTTGGGAGAAGTTTCATCCGGCCTTTTAGAGAACACCACGTCGATCCAACAGCCATCACCAGACACGATTTTATCGAGGTTTCCTTCATTCTTTCTTCTCTAATCAAGAGAGTGTTCAGTGTAACGGAGACAACTTCCTATTGACCATCCCATTTTTGACGTTTGTCCTCTACCAGCAGACCAACTTCTCGCCGCAACAACTTCACTCTTGGGCCAGCTTCCACTGGTACATGCTTCTTCTGGGTATCTACGTGGCTCTCACCAATCAGGTCAGAATCCTAGCCATCCGGGGATTGTCTCAGTATATGTGATACCGCAATCCGTTGCAGATTCACAAATGGTCGCACACCTATGGAAATACGTTGTCTACCTGGGTTGTCTTCCTCCAAAAGGCGCACATCATCCTGCCGAGGACGCACCACAAAATCCATCACATATCTCCCCACGCCTGCTATTACTGTATCACAACTGGATGGCTCAATTATCCCCTGGAAGTCATAGGTACGGAGTGGGCTAAAAGGGGATTTTTTTGCTCAGGTTTTTGGAGAAAAGCGGAACGAGTTGTGACTGCGGTGACTGGGATGACGCCGAGAGAAGACGACCTCCGTTGGGCTACGAAACTCCATTAAACTCATAGCCAAATCATCTTGCAACGTGTCAGTACAATATTTTGTATATTTTTCTCCTTTTTTTGAGTCAACCTGGTCCGCCGAAATGTGATAAAAATTTATTTTCTCTCTATCGTTCCATTAAAAATGGATGGAATGTTCTATTTTTGGAATGTTTGTATTCAAAAATATGGACAATTATTGTGGCCTAATAAAGGGGATATCAGCAAGGGTAGTTATACTCGGTGTCGATGGCCGGAGCTCGAGAATCCTGGAATTTTGTACTTTTTTTAAAAGATTTTAGGCATTCCTTGGTGCTTTCTAGTCTCTCAACGTTGCATATATGCGCAGAATCATAACAAATGATCAACAGAGAGGGATTTTCAACGGGGAAGAGCAAATAAACAAAAAGCCGAAGAATTGAGGGATTGAATCAGTCGCTTCCAATTATTTTTGACTATTTTTAGGCTTCAAACCAACCTGGAATAAAGTTTTCAACTGTCGGACACTCCAATTGATTTCCATCGGCTCCATGCCGACGCAAGCTCCTCGATCGCGTCTCGCTGAGCTTCTGACTGAACTCGCTCTTAAAAGTTCTCGAGCCTCAGCTTGTTTGTCGCTTCTTTGTGAGTTAGAGCGATGAAGATCGGTCTTTTTAGAATCTGGGAGGGCGAAGGAATCTTTCGGCTCGAGGCAGTAGGGAGGAAATTTCTCAGTGATCACTTTTGGCTCGATTTTGGGAAGCTCTGGTCGGGAGGGATATGCAATTTTTCGTAAAAATTGGGGAGATTCGGGGACTTCCATCCGACTACGCTCTCGCAAGGCAGCCAATCTTTCGGAGATGGATTGAAGGCTCGGCTCAGTGGTGGTCTCCTGGCTGAACGGCGGCACCTGCAGCATTGGCTTCTCTTCCAGTCGCGGTTTGAAACCATTTTCTGGAGCTTTTGAATCCTAAAATAGGCAGTTTTTGTGTACAAAGAGTATTAATTACCATAAGAGAGTTGGATTTGAAGGCAGGGAAGCGTTGGGTTGGATTCAGAGGGGGAATGCTCATACAATCGAGAGTTTGGGTGGCCTCTTCGCGAGACTCCTTCCTACTTGGAGGCTCAGATGGCACCTTGATTAAATCCATCTTCTCGACGCTGTTCTTCCTCGCCAGATTGAACTTGAAATCGGCCCTGGATTGGAACATTTCCGAGGAGACCGTTCGTTGGAAGTGAATCCTCTTGAGACAAGGAGATCTCGGTGTCTTTTCCTTCTCCTCCTTGGCTACCGAGGCCGTCCTTTCCTCTTTCTTCTCCTTTCCAATCGTGTCATTTGAGCGAAGAGTATCGCTGAGGAAAGACAACGGCCGCGAAGGCTCTTCTTCATCCTCAGAGGAAGAGAAATTCAACGGAGGTTCGGGCTCATTCGGCTCTGACCAGTTGGAACTTACAGCAATCGATGAGGTTGAGGTATTATCTTCTAGAGAAGGGGAGATAATTAATGAGAAGACATGAGTTATAAATTACCGGCTATTTCCTCTATAATCGGGGTCTTTTGAGAGGTGGCATCGTCGTCTGAGCAGCTGGGACTGCAGACAAGGTTGGCGTTGAGATCGACGGAGTGGAGAACCGAGAAAACGTTATCCGAGCAGAAGCCGGGGACTATTTCTGCGGCATTCTCGATCAAAAACTCAACAAGCAGGGGGATCTTCTTTCCTCCTTCGATTGGATCTAAAAATGGGGGAGTTTTACTTTTTTTTCCCTTCAAAGTTTCAATTTAAAAGCCCCAAGAGGGAGCTCCTAGACTGTCTCCCCCAGTTGGTCTGTTATCACGTGACCCTTTTCAGGTCATCCCATTATCATATCCCTTCGCGGCTTATTTACCCGCCGACCCGTACGGAAAATGCCCTATTTGCATCTTGTGGCCGGGCTGTTTACAAGCTTCCCAATGATACGCTCTCTCGTCTCTTTGATAATCTCACCTGGGGATTCAAGAAAACTTGGCGCCAAACAGACAGACAGGGCGGAGGAGGTCATCTTGGAGGCGGGCGAGGAGGAGATCTGGAATACGGTCTGGTTGGCAAAACGACGAGAAGCCAATTAAGTCTAATTTTCTGGTTGTTCCACTCGCCTTACTCAACAGCTTCAAGACATTTGCCAGCAGGATGGCATGGCTGGAGGGAAGCAGCTTGACCAATCCACCAGCTGAGGCTATCTTCTTGGAGATTTCCGTCTCGTCTACGACTTCTCTCATCCAAAGCTCATAATTGCTGGATTGAAGGATCTTCCCGGGGATTCCTCGCAAATATTCCTACAAGATTTGATGCCTCTTTTTGTCTAAGTTAGACACACCTTTAGCATAGAGGCAAGAACATGGGTACTGTAGCGATTAAAATCAGGCACGAGTCCCCTTTCGAGTTCATTTCTCAGCTCTTTGAATGTCGACTGTTTGGGAGATTTTCTAAATAAATCTCTCCCAGCCAGATGAGACCAACCTACCTGAAAATCCCTTCCGAATCGTAGCCCTTCATTCTCAAGTGGTCGACAATTGTCATAATCGGCTGTGGCGGAGTGGGACCGTCCAGCTCTTTGCCAATAAATCCTCGCGAATCCGAGCGATGGAGTACTTTTTTCCTGGAAGAGTTAGGCCGAAAAGAGGGGGGAAATACCGTATACTGTTCATAATCTGCATTGGAGTAGGGGTGTGGCTCGTTTTCATTGTTGAGAGGATGAGTTTGATTTGGGCAAATGGACAGGCGTCAAGAGCTTGACGTTGGGATTCAGAAAGTCTGAAATAATTTGATTTTCTTTCAGGAGAAAGGAGAGCTACCTGACGCCACTTCTGTCGATTCTGTGCATGATGACGGCATAAACATTCTCTGGGCCTTGGAGAGCCTTGCCATGGTTCTCTCCAACCGAAACTCGCAACTCGTAGCTGTTACTAGGTAAGCCCAAATCTGCAGCCGTTTCGACTATAAGCTCTCCGGTTTTCTTTCCATTCAACACCCGACGTCGGATAACCTATAATTTGCTTGACTCTCTTCCATGGATCCTACCTGTTTTCGACCTCTCACGTGAATATGCATCGGAATAGTTGTCGAGACCGGCCGAGTGCATTTTTGAATGCTCGAGCTGAACAGTCCAAACCAGTCGTCGCGTTCTTCTCGGGAGCGGAAGTGCACAAGGAAGTTGTGCAATGGCCAGCCGAGAAGGAAAGACGTGTCGGATGGGTGGTGAACAGCCACCCAGACCGAGGAGAGTTGATGCTTCTCTTTCAATTTGAACTGCGAGACTCCTCTGCAAAGTCAAAACGAGAATTTAAAGCTAGCTAAACTCACTTCTGCTTGGAGACTATGAGAACATCGTTGTAGAGGAAGAAATAGCGGTGGAAGACGACTAAAGAGGAGAGAGAAGTCATCTGAACGGCGCCCTCCTTGACGGCTTTCCTACCCGCTGAGGAAGCAATGGATTCATTGAGTGATGTGGAGGAGGACGTGGAGTCCATCCTGCAATGACGGATGCAATGACAGTCTGAGGGGAAGCGCATCATAATCGAGGGCAATGATAGCTTTGAAAGCGAGAGGAAACCAGTAAAAGCGGAGAGGAGCTTTTTGACTGGGAGAATGGGAGAGAAAGAACTGGTAAGGCCCTTCCCGGAAAAGATGCCAGCCGGCTGGTTGGCGGGACGTGTATAATACGGGAGAAGGGTGGATGTGGCCAGCACTCTTCAAGGTTGCCCTGCGGACACAACAACGAGAGAGAGGCTCTCCCCCCGAGGGGGGCCGCCGGTGGGATTACGCCCCTGGCCACTTTCACCCCATTCGGAACAGACAGAACTTGGAGGGAGAAACGCACATTTGCATGCGAGAGAAGCCGTTAGAGTTGGTGGCGCAAGAGGCTGGTTTGGCGACAGGAATTGGCTCCCCTCTAGGGAAAGTTGGCTCTCTGGGAGGGAAGAAAGGGGATTGTTCTTTCGAAGGTCGCGTCTCAAAATCGACTGAAATTACCAAGAGGTCAGACCATTCTCCTTTATGGCGCCAAAATTCAAATCGATAACCTTTGCTGCTTTAATTCTACCGTATTTAGTCAAATGAGGCTTAAAAATATATTTTTTGGGCTAGCTTTATCCTAAAATTGGGCAGAGAGAAAGGAAGAATATTCCTCTTCTCTGTAAAGTCTAAGATTCTCTTTAGGGCTGGTTTCTTGGAGAATTGAGTTAAAACGATTGGAAAGAGGCCACATTTGGCGACCTCTTTGTCTAAAAAGAAGAGAAAACAAAATTGAGAAAGTGTTTAGTCAATTTTACACAGCTTTGGCCTCCTCGAACCTGACTCAAAAAGGAGTGAAAGAGGAGCTGACTCAGTCTGGGGACAACAGGTCGTGCCTCGCCTTTGTAGACACCAGCCACCCTTTGGATGAAGATGATAAGAAAGGCGGATCAGAGTGCCAAGATAGAGAAAGAGAATCTGTTGGATCTTTTTTGGTTAAAACAAACGCTGGAGACATGAGGATTTGGGGCCAAATGTGATGTCGAACACACACACTGTTTGAATGGATTAGTGCGTTGGGGCTGGTGTGGCCCCCGGGCGATCAAGTGAAGTGTCCGATCGGGGGCCGTATCAACGAGGCTCGGGGGGCAATGAGGACAAATACAGCACTCCCGGTCTGGTCGACTCTCCAATAGACCCGACCCTTCACGCCCCGACGCCCCTTTTCGAGGACTCATATGATAACGGGAGGACACTCTCCTTCTCTGGGAGGGAGATCTTGTCTCTGATCTGTATATTACATCCAAAACAGAATCATTTCATTTATTCATCTGAAAATTCAACAAAAAAAGCAAACATTTTTTAAATATTCAAGTCATCATCGGGGTCTTCATCATCCAAATCGTCCGCATCATCAGGAGTGTAGATGATTTGTCCGCCAACTCGAACCTTCTTCTCTGAGAGGCGGAGGTTCACCAATTCTGAAAAATTTATTTATTTTAATATGTTTTCCTTTTTTATTCATTTTATTTTAGGTTTGTAGCTGCAAATCGGTGAAGGGGTGCCAAACACAAGATAGGAACTAAATTAATCAGGAATTAGGTTAGTAATCTCTTTTTATAGGGTTTTTGCTGCGAACCCCTCAATCAACTTTGTAAAGCGCCTTCATAAGCTTGGAAAAGTTGCAAGAATGCTGAGAAAAGTGGCTCCAGTTTTGCTACAAACCTTCAGCTGCGTTGGTTGAGGTGTAGGGCAATTGGAGAGCTGCCTTTGCACTTTTCTCGGAATCCTTTAGCTCAGTTCCCATGTTGAAAGAGCTCGGAAGCTGCTCTTGTTCTATCTGAATCTCTGACAGTATGTCCTTCCATTGGACTTTTTTCAAGCCGTTATTCGTCAATTCGAGAACTTCTTTCTGAAATTTATTGGCTATCCTCCAAGTAGTAGGGAAAAAAACTCACGACTGGAGCCATTTTTCCATTCTTTTTGGTTGTCATCCCTTCGCAGTCGATCAAATCTTCAAGGGCAGTAATATTAACATAGCTGTCAGCTACTCCTTTCAATCTATCCCAATCGGATGCAGTAATTGTTGAATAATCAGCAAAAACAATTACCAATTTGGTTTTCTCTGGAAGAAGAGTCGTTTAAAATGAACAAATTCGGTTGATTCAACTTACCTTTTAGTTTATAAATGATTTTAGCCACTGGATCAACACCAACTAGCTCTATTAGCAACCCCAAACAATCTAAAATTATAGTAGAACATGGTTTTTGTCCATAAAATTCATCTAGTTTTGTATTCTTCGTGAAAATGAACGCCGATTCACTGAAACTAAATGTAGGGCAATTTAAAGCACTTACTTGAGTGAGTTGTATCTGTCCTGAAGGGTTTTGAACGAGTTTATCCTCTTCTGGGCTGTAATAATCAACGGAGGTTCATCTATTTTCCGCAGAGTTTGTGAAATCACTTGGTCTACATTGATATTTCTGCTGATTGCTCTCAACAGTAGACTTCCTTCAAATTTGCAATCCTCAAAATAAGACATTCTCGACTGAAAAATTTTGTGTTTTATTTTGAAGGAAAATTGAGAAGAAATCTAAAGAAAATAGCTCGATTTTGAAAAGTTGAAAAGAAGTCAAAATACGACACATTTATTTACTTAACAAAATGAAATGAATTCGCCAAATAAATAGAGAAAAACGTCCAAATAATTATGAAGTAGCTGAGAGATCCATGGGTAATTCAGCACTTTCATCTATCTTCTCCTCCGGTTGAAGAGTCGGCGGCTCCGTGTCCATCGCTTCATCAGCTTTGTCCTCATCTCCTTCAGTCTTCACCTCCTTCGTCGCATCAATCTCTTCCTTCTAAAATTTGATTTGAATAAAAGACTCTCTTACCTTTCCACAGAGAGCAACAAATCGAGGCTGGATGCCGTCCAATTGCTGGCCAAGAGTTGGAGTAACGAAGGGTCCTGGCGGAGGGAGTGGCGACTTTCCAGCAACAGCTGATGGATCTTTTGATGTGAGACGGGAGAGGATGCTAAAAATTTTATATTTATTTTGACGAATTAGACTTACTGTCTCTCAGTCAAGCCGAGACGTTGAGTGACGGGGCGAAGTTGAGCCAAAGTGGCTGGCAGACGAGATACATCTGCTTTCATATCGGAGAGGAGCTCTTCCAATTGGTTCAAAACTAAAGTTTTTTGTACTTTTTGGATTTGAAAAGAAACTAACCTTTGTGGAGAACAGCGTTGGCATTTCGATTTCCGGCGGTACTGTCCTTGGCAATGTTGGCGTGAGAATCAGCCAGACTCTCGATCTCCGCAAATCGCTGGGCCAAAGTACTGGTTCCATCTGTGCTGCTGTTGGCGGCGCTCAAGTGAGCAGCACGTCTAAGCTGCTCCTCAATTACCAGAGCTTGCTCCAAGAGCTGAAAAAAGGGTTATAGTTTGCGACGAACTCACTTTGTAACGTCGCTGGAGGAATTTGTTCTTGAGATCGACGCTGAGAGTATTGATACCCTTGTTGGACTCGATATCGAAGGGTTTGTTAACGAGCGAATAGCGAATATCTGACTGGATGTCCTGATATCTGCCGTATCCGAACTGAACGATTCCAGCTAAAAGCCAATAGTCGTGACGGCGATGCCAGATCTCATATTCCTTGCCGGGATTGGCTGCCTTCTCCTCATTGACCCAGAGAGTGTGGAGTTCAGTGAATCCTCCATCAGCAATATTGAATTTGAATGGAGGTCTCATTCCCTTCAAAAGTGGGGCTGGTTCCTCCATCTCTGCGTCTTCTGCAGCGTCTGTAGCAGCGATTGAGGTCGAATCGGGAGCAACGGAGGGCTCCTTACTATCGACTACAGTACTCGTCTCACTCTCGTCCACCTTGCTGTCAGTCGTAGCTTCTTCATCTTTCTTCTCCTCGACAGCTTCTTGCGGCTCTTTCTTCGGCTCGGTCGGAGCCATGCTCTGCTCCCGACTGGAAGCCTTGCTTGAAGAGGCGGTTTTGGTGGCTCCAGCTAGTTCGAGCAACTTGTCTCTGTCCTCAGGAACAGACCATTCGCCATTGGAAGATTCGAATTCTTGGACCTTCTTGCGGATAAGACTCATGATTCCAATCCTAGTGAGGACATGTTGTCGATTCATCCCTTCACGAGGAACACCGTCATTGAAAGACTCCTGCGAATCGGCTCCAGGCTCACACAAGTGGCGCATAAAGAGAGAAGTATAAGCTTTGAAAGCTCTCTCCGATTTGCCTTTGAGATCTCGAGTCTGAAATTTGAATATTAGTTGAGAGACTAAAGTAGATTCCTACCAGCCATTGAGATTGATAAGCATCAGCTGGAGGCATTCCCCATCGCATGACAGCATTATAGAAGGCCCTTCTCTGTCTGGGATTGAAGCCCAAGACTTCCAGTTGGCCATTGACTTTGGCCAAAAGAGGGGGGAGTTTCTCGGATTCCCGATCGCGTTTCTTCTTCGGATCTCCGCTGAAATCATCATCGCTGTGCTCTCCACTTCCGCCTTTGTCGCTATCTCCATTATATGAGGAGAGCTCATCATCGTCATTGTTTTGCTGAAGCTTTGATATAGATTGAAAAGTCAAAAACGAACCTCTTTGTTCCAGTCTTGTCCCATATTCTCGCTGGCGTAGTTGACTTGCTTCCTGACTCGTTTTCCTTTGCCCAGCTTTTGAGCCTCAGTCTCCTGGTCCTGCTCGTAATGATGTCTAAGCAATTTCTCCCAATAATCCGGATCGGGCTCTCTGTCTCCCTCCTTGATGACTTCCATTTCGTCTTCCTCTTCCTCATCCTTATCTTCAGCTTCCTTTGTCGTATAAGTGGCGACCTTGAACGAGCTGAGATACTCATTAGTCCAGTGCTCTTTCTTCTCAGTGTCCTTCTCTCCCGGCTCATCTCTGTTACGATCCAAAAGAGCCGAAATGGCATCGTCATCCCAGACGATTTCCTGCTCTCCAGCCTTCTTTTCGCCGTCAGCTGTCTCAGCAGTCTCTTCCTCTTTGAAAAGTTCCTCCGTTCCCCAGCGAAGTACATCGTCCAGCTCGGATTTCGACATACTGGGTCCTTTTTGTCCCAATCCGGCGCGAACTACCAAGTGAGTTAAAAGCATCTTCTTCTTGGCAACCGAGGTAATTCTCTCCTCGACCGAGTTGCGAGTAACAAAGCGATAGATCATCACCTTGTTTTGCTGTCCGATACGATGAGCTCGAGAAAAGGCCTGAAATTAGTTGACTCTGTTAGTTTCTTTCTCCTCACCTGGATATCGTTATGAGGATTCCAATCCGAATCATAGATAATTACAGTGTCAGCTGTGGCCAAGTTGATACCCAATCCTCCAGCACGAGTGGAGAGCAGGAAGACAAATTGTTGAGCTCCAGGAGCGTTGAATCGATCAATAGCATCCTGACGAGCTTGTCCAGTGATGGAGCCGTCAATTCTCTCGTATTTGTAGCCTTCAATATCACAGAAATCCTCCAAAACGTCGAGCATCCTAAAGGAATGAAAGTTAAAAGCAAAAAAGAGGAATTACATTGTCATTTGGGAGAAAATGAGGACACGATGACCTTCTTCTTTGAGTTGTTTCATCATCTTGTGGAGAAGGATGAACTTTCCACTGTTTTTGATCAAAGCAACTCCCTCGTACATTCCATTCTTCAGCTTAGGAGCCTCCATGCTGGCTTTGGTAAAGAGATAGGGATGGTTGCAGCACTTCTTCAACTCCATGATAATGTTAATCAACGACATTTGAGAGCCTCCATTCTTTACGTTCAGTGCTTCGAAGTTACGAGTCAAAATGTTCTTGTAATATTTCCTAAAATGGGGGTTGATCTGTCTAAAAGAGTGCCCTACTTTTGAAGGGAGCACATATCGAGACGGACGATGAGCTCACTCTTGGAGGGCATTCCAGTCAAGACGTCAGCTTTGAGACGACGCAGCATGTGTGGTCCAAGCAGACTGTGGAGCTTTTGGATTTGGTCTTCCTTCGAAATCTCTGCGAATTCACTCGTGAACGACTCCAGATCGCTGAAAAGTTGAGGTTTAACTGTAGAAAATGAAACCAACTAGAATCGATCGGGGGCCAAGAAGTTCAAAAGATGGAAAAGTTCCTCCAAATTGTTTTGGAGAGGCGTTCCAGTAAGCAACACACGATAGTCAATCTTGTATTCCCTCAGGTTTTTGAAGAAAGTCGACTGATTGTTCTTCAGTCGATGAGCCTCGTCTACAACCAATGCTGCCCAGTCGATTGACGACAAAATAGCCTAAAATAAGTTAGATTCATGTTGTTGAAGACTCACTTTGTCCATGTTGATGCACTCATAGGAGGTTAGAAGAACGTGGAATTTGAGATTGTCTTGGGTTCTGACTTTTGAAGCCTTGGGTCCTCCTTTGATTGCGCCTTCGACGAAAGAGAATTCATGTTCACGGATGACGGTACGCGATTCTCGGTCACCAACATAAGTTACGACGTAGAAATCGGGGCACCATTGTTCGGCCTCACGTTCCCAGTTGATGATGGTTGAAAGCGGGGCAGCAATCTAGAAATTATTTTATTTATCAACTTATTTTAGGAAGGAGCTTACCAGGAAAGGACCCTTGGAGTGGCCTTCTTTGAGCAAAGTGTAAAGGAAGGTCAGCGATTGAACGGTTTTACCAAGACCCATCTCATCGGCAAGAATGGCGTCTGTTCCATTTACCCAGCAGTGACGAAGCCAGTTGATTCCTTCCAATTGGTAAGGATGGAGGGAGCCTCCTGTTTCAGAGATGTAGTCCGGCTGAGTTTCGTACTTCTTTTTGATCTAAAAAAAAGTACCCTAATGGCTTGTGGCTAAAATGACTTACGTCAACTGTGGGTTTTTCTCTCTTCTTCTTCTTGGAGCTGTCAACCTCCTCCAATGGCGGAAGGCCTTTAGCCTCTCGAATAGTCGCAATCTTCTTTTGAATGTGTTTGGGAATCTGATCTCCGACCATTCGTTCGCGATGAGTCCAATATTTGATAATAGCCGCCTCGTAATATTGAATATCCATGTCGTCTCTCTCCCAAGTGGCTTGCTCATAAGCCAATTCTTTCCATTTGACCAGATAATCGAATTGAGTCTTTCCATATTGGACATGGTTAATGATTCGATGGACTTGCATCCATTCGGGTTTGATTCCATGTTGATAGAATCGCTCACGAAGATCATAGGGATCATTGGCCTCTTTGTGATGGCGAGAAAGAGTTGACTCGTCAAAGATGGGAGGATTCTCAGAGTCATATTTTCTCCAATACATGCGGAGCAGAGGAGAGAAGTAAACCTCCATCAATGCCTCGCTCACCCACTGACAATGCCAATAGGACATGTACCTCCATTTGACGAAGAACTCTCGTTCTCTTCTGGGCTCCATCTTTTTGGGAGGACGTAAGAGGATTGTATCCTTTGTGATTTCTTCCTCCTTTACTTCTTCTGGCTCAGGATAGGTAATTTCCTTCCATCGCCAGCTCAAAATCTTTTCTGGGCGCTGCTTTGGTTCGGGGATTAGACAACGAGGGCAACTCCATTCGGAATCGGGGATCTGAAATATTTGGGGTTATCTTTGGTCTGTCTCTCACCTCTTCAAGAGGAGGATCCATGCAGTAAGGATGGAAAGAACAGGTGCAAGTATCACAACAGAGGAGGGAGCCAGTTCCTTGACATGTCTTGCAATACTCCATGTTCGCTTTGGCTGGAGTTTCATCCTTTGGCGGAGGGGGGCCGTTGGTTTCACAATGAGGACAGAACCAATCTCCTGAAAGTTGGATTGAATAGAGAGACGGGCGAAACAACCTTCGGGAACTGTTTCGTTGTCTGGATCAATACAAATCGAGTGATAAGCTCGGGGACAGGTATCGCAGAGGATAATCTCTCCTCCATGCTTGCAGATCTCACAGAAATCCTGGTGCTCCTCGATCTCGTTGCCTTCCTCCTTCTTTACTTTTCTAACTTTGCGAGCCAATTCCAAGGCTGCTTTCTTTTTGTCATGACGGGCAGCAGCTCTAAAAGAAATTTGTTTTGGTGCTAATTGGTTGGTTAAAATTACCTGCTTGCTCGGCGCTCCTCTTTCTCCTGATCCTCCTCGTCCATATGCTTCTCTCGCTGTTGGAGGAGCTTCTCAAACTCGGCGTCGCTGTCTTGATCATCATCATCATCGTCATTCTTTCTTTTTGTGCTTTTGCGAGTGGAGATTCTGATGCGAAGTGGAGCAACCTTCTCTTGGGTTGTTGGAGTAACAATAGTGGCTTTATCGAGGCCTCCTCGAGTTCTGAAATAGCGAATTTAACTGATAAGCGCGTTTGGAAAATACTTGGGAGTCTTTCTGGGAGCTGGGGTTCTGCCTTGAGCAATAAGATTTTCATTAAATTCTCGGTATTTGACTTGCATCAAGGGGTAGACTTTAGACACGTTGGATTTGGGATTTACTGCCAGAATTTCTGGACGGAATCTATTTATAAAAGCCTGAAAAAGTAGTTTAGATTCAACAAATAAAATAGGAGCACTTTAAGAGAGGAAATAGTTGTAACGTCCTCCTCAGTCGGCTCAAGGTCCACATCTTCCATTCCGAGGGCAGCCGCCATTTCGGCGGAAGTTGCAACCGAAGGATCGGGAATGGGCTCAGCCTTTGGTTTGCCCTTTCCTTTTCCCCTCTTTCCTCGCTTTCCTTTTTTGCCTTTAGCTCCTTCCTCTACTTCGGCTTCATCCTCACCAATGTCGCCGGTCGCGTCGGCCTCGTCGCCGTCATCATTTGTCATCATTGAATCCTCCTCAATAGGATCTTCTAAAAAATAACAATTAATTTTAGACAAAATAAGCAAAAACATATACAAATTCTAAAATAAAATGTACCTTCATTCATTAAGGAGTCTTCATGGTCATCTACATAGGCCATGTTTGAGCTAGAATTCCTGCTAGCTGCAATTTTTTACATAAAAATGGCCTGAAGAATATTATTTACGCGGAAATAAGAGAGAAATACGAAGAAAATAGAAACGAAACGATCAAAAAAGCGAATTTTCTGCTTTCGAAATGAGTTTACTCGTTCGCTTTTGAAGCGGAGCAGATGTGGGACACGTCTCTCAGCCCTGTCCCGGCGGAGCGGCTGGCACCTCGCACGCCCAATTAGAGAACCTCCTGCGAGGTAAACAGTGAAATTTCGTACAAATGGGCTATTTGGTGATTTGGATGAATAATTTTTGTTTTTAACGATGAGGGGGGCTGATTTTTTAATTAAAAACTTTCTGTTTTTCATTTTAAAAAACAAAAGGTAATGACATTTTCACTGAAAATGGTATTTTTAAGGAAAAAATGCTTATTTTTCATCATCTGCTAACAAAATAATTACTTTCTAATTTTAACTTTTTGAATTTATTGCTGCCGCTGATCGATTATATATAGATTTCTTCAAAAGCTTGTCATTATTCACTGCGAGGCATTTCACTTCACGATAAAATGCATATTTCGCAGAATTTATTGTGGTTTTCTTTATTTTATTTTAAAAACTAGGCATCTAATTGTTTTAGATTAGCTTTAAGCAGATTTTGTCGTATACACGAGGGAACATAATAGCAGAAATCTCAGCAATCTTGAAGCAAACGAGTCGGATATGACTCTTTTAGTCAAATGCATTATTCATTCGTCGAAAATAACAGACAACAAAGCAGATGACTCATCTAATTATGAGCTGTTTATCATTCTTCATTTGAAAAAGTTTGAGGCTGGATGGCGATGGATATTTTCTTGAACACGGCAATGCAGACTGTAGTACAACGCCTGTCAACTTTATTTCTAGTGTTAACTTCATTTTTTTACTTTGTTGTTGCCTTCTTTGTTCTATTCTTGATCTCTTATTAGAAGAATTATTTTATTTTTTGCAGGCGATGGGCCGAGATGCGGGTTTTCGGCAGGATATGCCCCCGCAGGGAGGATATAGAGACTTCAATTACCGCAGAACCTTTCCCAAACTTGTCTGGCGCCGTAAGTTGTTTTACTTAGAAATCTTTGGATTTTTAAATTTGATTAATTATTCATTTTTTTCAGCTTCGGTAGTCGTAGCCACAGTTTTTGGAGCATCAGTTTACGGCGCATTCCAAGCTATAGCCAATAAACGAAAGAACATGTATCTTTTGATGATGGGCTAAAATAACCAATTATTTTAGAACAGAGAAATTCGAAGATGTCGATCTTAATAACGCCATGGAGCCATTCTTAGCGGCCGAAAGAGATAGACAGTAAGTTGTTTTATGTTTCACCGAGTTCCGTAAAGACATTTATTTATAAGGATATTCATATTTAATACTGCTACTACAAATTGGCCTTTTAGATGGCTAAAATTGATGCGTAAGACGAGAGATCTTGAAGACCAAGTCATGAAGGATGTGCCTGGATGGAAGACCGGAACCTGGTATGGTGAACCAGTTTATTTCACTCTTGGAGAAAAGTGGTGGGATCCTTCTCATCATGAGGTCAATTCTTCATTTAAAAAATTTCAAACTGTTTTTTAAGATATTCGCTCATTCTGAGCATGGAACTATTGAAAGGGAGCACCTCTGGCGTCATCACAGCGAGTATGCCGGACCGAAGTTTTACGACAACTGGATTCCTAAGGCCATCTCCAAGTATATCTGGTAGGTTAGAGATCGACGTTACCGTAGGTGATATGTTTTGTATAATAAAGCGTATAATTATTCGTAAATAAGAAGAATAGACAGAACACCGGTTTATTAAAAATGTACACGTCCATCATTCTTTCTTCATCGAGACCTTCATGCCTCCCTTCCCGTCATCTTCCATCATGAAGCTGTCTGTAGATAATCCAAATGGGCGGAGAACAAAGTTTCCTAAGCGTGCGTTTCATTCAATGAAATGCACTGTACCTAAATCTTTCAATTTGCCCAGCATCTCTTCTTTAAGTTGTTCAGTTGCTTCTCTTTGCAATACTTCCAGAGCGGGGATCTTATTTGGAATTTTTTGTTGGCTTGAATACTCCGAGTTCTTCTCCTGAAATTTAATTTTTATTCTTTTTAAACGAAGTCGAGAATGAGAAACTACCAAACTTACCATTATCTGCTTGTAGTCTGCGAGGGCCAAGTCGAATTTCTGGAGTTTCTCGTAAGCTTGAGCACGTCGGTGAAGAGGTTTTTCATTTGCTGGTCCAGCCTAAATACAGAATAATTTGGTAAAGGAAGAAAATCCCACCTCAATAGCAGCAGTTGCATTTTCTACTGCTTTTTCCCACTGTTCCATTTTAAGATAGCAGCAGGAAATGTTTGATTTAATTATTGAGAACTCTTTTGGGTTTGTGCTACTAGAAATATGGGTAAGCGCTTGCTGAAACAAGATCTCTTTTGAAAAAAAAAACCAAAACTAACCTCATATAAGCCTATTGCTGGCTCGTATTCTGCTTTTACAAAAAGGTCATTTCCATTCTTCTTCAATTTCTCCGCCATATTGATGCCGCTGTTCGTTTTTTCCTCAACTACAACCATTTTCTAAACTATTAGATAAGTATTAACAGTACAAGTAAAAACAATAGTAGTAGATAGTACAAGCACAAACCAAAAGCGATATTAATTGTTAGAAACAATATGAGAAGCGATAAACTTCGCTTAATAAAAATTTTATAAACAAAAACTCAACAATAAGCTCTAAAAGTGAAATCTAGAAGAGATTCTTGTACAGATCGTTGAAATGTGAAACGAATATAACTTCAACATCGCCACGTATAAAATCCGGAAGATCGTCAAAATCGCGTTTGTTTTCTTCCGGTAAAAATACTCTTGTTGCTCCTACACGACGCGCCTAAATATCACTTTTGAACGCACATTTGAAGAACCAGCTTACCGCTATGACTTTTTCTTTAACACCGCCAATTGGAAGAACTTTACCCGTCAACGAAATTTCTCCAGTCATTGCCATATCTTGCCGTACAGGCTTATCCAGAGCAAGAGAGATTAATGAAGAAACAAGGGTTACACCGGCAGAAGGACCATCTTTTGGAGTAGCACCCTGAAAGTCTTTTTGAAACGGACAAAAAATATAAACTGACCTCGGGAACGTGAATATGAATATGAGCTTTATCGAAAAATTTATTTGAAGGGTCTTCTTGACCGAGTATTCCTTTAGCAACTGTTAAGGCTGTTTTAACGCTTTCCTAAAACAGAATAAGCCCAAAGCAAATAATGACTCACTTTCATAACGTCACCAAGGTTTCCTGTTACCTCGAGAGAGCCATCTTTATCAGAAGAATAATCTACTGGCCTCTTCAGAACAGTTTCAATATACAACGCAGATCCTCCCATTGCAGTCCAGGCCAAACCCATTACAACCTGCAAGATTCATTTTGAATAGTGGGAGGAAAATAAGTTACCCCAGGAGGAGTGACTTCATACAAGCGATCTGAGGTGAATTTCGCTTTTCCAACATATTTCTGAAGATTATCTTCCGCAACCGTAATCTTTTCTTCGCTTTCCCCTTCTTTTCTTCCAGCAATTGCGAGAGCAGCTTTTCGAAAGATCTAAAAATAGCAAAAAAATAAGGGAATTAAGCAGTTAATTTACTCTTTCAATATGCTTCTGTAAGTTTCTTACACCCGATTCGCGGCAATACTGTTTAATCAATGCCTCTATGGCACCTGATGTGACTTCTAATTGAGTTTCTTTAATTTCGCTGAAAATTATTTGATTAAAAGGCAACAAAATCTAAGTTACGTGTCTTTTCTGGCCTGTGGGATGAGATATTTATTAGCAATAGCTAATTTCTCTTCGGCAATATATCCACTTACATCAATCATTTCCATTCTATCGCGTAATGGACCACTAATCGTATCAGTTACATTAGCCGTACAAATGAAGAGAACTCTGAATCGATAAATATAATTATTTTATATTAAACTAACTTTGAAAGATCAACAGGAACATCAAGGAAATGGTCGTTAAAATTAGCATTTTGTTCTGGGTCTAATAGTTCCAAAAGAGCACCGGCCGGATCGCCGTGATAATTTGCGCTACCCATTTTATCAACTTCATCAATAAGTACCAAAGGATTTTCAGTTTTTACCTGAAAAAGTTGTATTAAAAAATGTAAAATATCTCACCTTCTTCAGACATTGAATCATTTTTCCAGGCATTGCACCTACATAAGTCCTTCTATGGCCTTTGATTTCAGCAACATCTGTCATTCCTCCAACTGAAAAACGGAAATATTCTCTTCCGAGTGCAGCAGCAATTGATTTAGCGATTGATGTCTTTCCTACTCCTGGAGGTCCGTGAAGACAAAGAATTTTTCCTCCTGTTTGTTTTCTAAAAAGAGAACATTTTATAAGCAAAAATAAATTAACCTGAGAATACTAACGGCAATAAATTCAAGGATTCTATCCTTAACGTCCTGCATTCCATAGTGGCCTCTATCTAGTTCGACTTTAGCCTTCTCTAGATCTGTATTTTCAGTTGATAGTAGACCCCATGGAATGTTAGTTAGCCAATCAAGATAATTTCTAAAAAATTTTACGATAATTCTAATAAAAAGTCTTTACCTAGTAACACTAAATTCACTTGAATGTGGGTCAAGGAACTGTAGTTTTTGTTTTTCTTCATTAATAACTTTCATAGCGTGCTCGGGAACTTTTAAATCTTTAATTCTGGCTTCCATTTTATCAATTATTGTCGTTTTATCATCTTTTTCTAGTCCAAGCTCCTTCTTGATAACTTTTAACTAAATAAATGTGCTTTATATTACAAAAATAGATTTACCTGCTCCTGAAGGAGATATTTTCGATGTTGATCTTGGACTTTTTTCTCAACATCTTTATTGATATCATACTTTAATTTTGCTACGGTTTTCTCCTTTTGGACAAGCTCTAACGCAAAATCTAATCGTTTTTCAACCTAAAACTTAGTTATATTACTGAAAACAATAGTAAATACTAACCTTTGTTTCCTCCATCATTTGTTGTAGTTCTGCTGTATCGGCTGACTGAACAAGTGTCGCTACAAGATCGCATAGATATACAGGATTATCGACAACGTTTTGACTTGGATGTAGTAATAAGCTAATTTGCTGTCCAAATAGAGCATTGTATTGGACTATGTCCCTAAATTAAGGTTAAACTAATCTACTTTCTCTACCTAATCGTTTGAACAACTGCCTGCATCTTTGCTTTTGTAGTATTATCTTTCGGTGGAGGTTCAGCGACGACATTTTCTGTTCGACCAAGAATCAGGGCCGTCTTTTCTTTCTTCTTCTCTTCTTTTTCGGATGCTTCTGATCCGGGCTCTCTTTCGACTGTCTTAAATCCGTTTCTTCGTCTTCCTCTTCTCTCATTTACATTCGTTTTTGATTGAGCAGCTGAATATTGATGGTCGTTAGAAACATCTAGCTCTTCTAATAGACGAATTCTGAAAAATAATGCAAAAAGAATAAAATTGTTACCTTCTATGGGCACTTAACACTAGTTCTAAAACTTTTCCGGCGTCTCTAACTTCAATAATTTGGGCAAACGTTCCAACAGAATATAGTTGGTTCATTGAAGTTACTGCCTCATCTTTATTACTGAAATCTAGGTTAGGCGCTTATTAGTAAAACATACTCATCATCTTTCTTTACAAAAACTCCAACATAAGGCATTCTAACATTGTTTATTCTATTTCTTAATAGCTCTTTTAAAGTATCATCCTTGATTATCTGAAATTTACAAGTAATTTGAAACTAACTGTAAACTTACATCTACTTTTTTGATAAACCCTGGAAATAATGGGTATCTATTTATCGCAAGGATTGGTACTATTGGATATGAGTCTGGAACTTCGACAGGGCTCATTTTATTCTAAACTCTTGATGAAATAAATTAAAAGCACACATACCGGTCCATAGTCTCTATCAATAACAACAATAGAGTCATCTGGATCAGCATTATCGGCAGAAGCTCCGTCTCCAGAATTATTTGAACTTAAAAGGTTAGGTTATAACAACAGTAGAGACTTACTTTGAAGAATAATATCGAGGCACCTGCATCCCAGGAACTCTTTGAAAGGCCATTGGTATAAATCTTGCTCTTGCTGTAACCGTCGATGGCGACATTGAGGCTATTCGATGAAGGTGAAGACATGTTCTGACACCTCTTCGAATCATCTTGTGACTCTAAGTAATGAAGCAAAAGGTGACGCAAATAGCTGATTAAATCGAGACAGCGCTAAAAATCAAATATTCGGCTTTTCTAGTTGAATTTTTGTGCTAGTAGTTTGATGTGAAGAAGATATAGGATACTGAAAATACAGAAACTAACAATAAAAATGAAAAACACGTAAATAAATACATTTATTATCGCAGAAATTTGACCAAAACGATCCCAATAATTACACAAAATGATGGATTTTATTGTGAGAATCACTTGTTCTTCTTTGTTTCCTTCTTTTCATTTTCCTTGACTTCCTTTTTCTCAGCTTTTTTGTTGCTTCCAGTTGGCAGCCACTAAAACAAAAAATAGTACGATCACAAATAAGGTTTTTACCGCGATAGGATTCTTTAAGAAGAGGAACGACCATGGTGGAAGAACTAGTACTGCAGAAATAGCAGCTCCTCCAAGAACGATGTAGATGGCGTTGGACAATTGCTGGGTATAATACCCGACAAAGAATCCAATAATTCCAGAAATGATGAGAATAACCTAAACCAAAAATAGAAGCAGAATAGAAGAGCTTACCTGGAATGTTCGTTCAGCAGCCTTCTGTCCAGGGAAATCCATATGCGTAGAATACTTTTGAAATGGCTCAGGAAGCATAGCAATAAACCCGTCCATTTTCCTGAAAAATAAATGATTTGGTGAAACAAAGCAAGTATATAATGAAGAGTTTGAGTAAATGACAAATAAAAGAATATAAGAAGCGATAAGATAACTGACGTAATATATAAAAATGAGAAAGTCGAATGAAAAGGACAACGTCAGCAATAACAAATGGAGGAATACGTGATCACGTATTCCCGTTTTACCGACAACGACCCCGAAGGTCTGTAAAACAATCAAGCGCAGTAGTGGCCGGCCTTGTTCCACCTCCTCCTCGCAAGGAGAGAGCGTTCCCCTCAGCTGGAAAGGTTGACTTTTTAGCTCAGACCTAGTCACGCCGAAAATGACTCTCCCAACCAAGCGCTAGCCTCCTTTTTCCCACGGGAATCAATCCCGCCCCTCCCCCCATTCAAACCCTTCCCCCTCCCGAGCCAACAGTCGCTGTATGAACGCGAATGTGTCGAATCGGCATCAATATTGTCAAAAAGCTACCCTTATCTGACCCATATATCTTCCTCGCCGGGTGGTGGAAACGCCCCTAAGACTTATAGTGTTTTGATTATACACACAGGCGCTGAGGCATAGAGCTAGTTGCCATTGATTTCGATTATTTGCCCTTCGCATATTTTGTTTCTCACAACTAATTTCAGGTCAAACCTCGCAACAAATGTGTGCGGTGGCAGTTTTCAGCTGTAATGAAGTGTGAAAGTACGTTTTATTGCTTCTTTCCTGAAATTACCTAAAAATTACTTTAGTTTACAAATATTTTAACGGGATTTGACTAGTTTTGAGCAAAACTAAAGCAGAAAAGCATAAAATTAGCTGCGACAAATGAAAGCGAGAAAAAAAGAAGCAAGAACTATCTATAGAAGATCTGAATCTGATGAGAAACTAATCTATAGAAGCTATTCAATAGGGATTCGCTACAATCATTTTGAAAAAGTAGGGAAAAGTCAGTCTCCGCGCTGCCTAATTTGCATCTATTGCTTTCCAGCCCCCATACATTTCGTCACAAAATCATGGGAATGCCATCGCCAAACCGAAAATGAAATCTTCTTCAGTTCTATCCAGCCATCTGCCTTGTATCCCATCGTTTGCTGTATATTCCCGTCGCTACGATGTAATCTACTCCGGAAGTCCTTTCACAGCCCATGCCGCCAGCTCAAACTGTCCTCAGGTGAGTCAATTTCCCGCTTATCTCCTCTTCTTTTTCGACACATTTCGAAGATAAGCGGAACACCTCCT
Organism: Oscheius sp. JU1382; assembly: GCA_932521405.1. NCBI lineage: Eukaryota > Metazoa > Nematoda > Chromadorea > Rhabditida > Rhabditidae > Oscheius > Oscheius sp. JU1382. Next base: position 9,369,933 of record OW051475.1, read on the forward strand.
CTCTCTCTCTCTCGAAATGAATAGTTGCATAAATGCTTCATGAGCCCGGAAGCGGATGGGAGGCCAAAGGCCCGGCCATTGTCTGCTTCCGAACGCCAGCCAGCTGTCGGCCATATTAGCACACAGACAGACGGCCTGCGTGTGGTGCTCCACTGGGAAAAGAGGGAGCTCAGATAGCCGGAACACGCAGTTGATTGGGTTCTAAATAATGATGAATCTACCATAACCCTCTCCGCTGCCTTTTTGTGCTAACTGCGCTAAGCAAAGCTCATAAATAATTCGACTGTCTCTCTCAGAACCCACTAATTTCCACCTGCTTCCAACGGCCTTAGACAGCTCGAAAAAAAAAACTAAAAATAACCGAAAGACTTGAGCTTTTTCAAGGTCGAACATGATCGAAAACTGGTTATTGCACATTCAGTCGGAGAGGGAGAGGCCGGTCCATAGAACGTGAAATTAAATCCATCACCGTTACGACTCTCTGATAATTGCGCTTCAACTGTAGGGATTGGGCGACAAACAGACGGGGGTTTGCCACGTTTTTCGCTGAGCCTAGAACGCATTAGACTTTGTGTGTCTTGACATGCGAAACTCCTGTTTGCCCATGGAGTTTTCTCCGACGGGAATTAGGAACCTCCCTCCTTGTTGAGGGAAGGCAAAGATCGATGGAGGCACTTCGCTTTTTTGTCGGGGAAGTTGAGAGGCTCAATTTGGCGATCCTTCTTCCTCCGCAAGCTAAAGGAAGCATTTTTCAGACGAACTTAGCCTTTCAAGGGCATGCAGACACAGTTTGTATCAGTCGAGACGAACGAAACCTCGCCATCTCCGGCTCCTCAGTCATCAAACTCTACGATGTGGATTCTGGAAGAGAAATTCGCAATCTGGCGGCTCATACCCTCCCTATCCCTGCAATTTGTCCACGAAGGAATTCCATCTACAATTGGGTTCGTTGGAATCTGAGAACAAGAACGTTTTTTAGTTCTCTGGCTCGTTGGACTCGACTTGGATAATGTGGGATATTCGCTGCCATCCGGCGAAGGTTTTGGATGGCAGAGCATCAGGACCAATCCGTTGTTTGGACATCTCTCCCGATGATTCCATCCTGGCAGTCGGAACGGACTCGGCCCTCCAATTCTACGACATCCGCAATCGACAGATCCTAAATCGATTCGGCTATTCGGTTTGTTTTGCGTCTGGGAAAAGAGATGTTTATTCAGACGACTGGAGTGGCATACAATCCCGCCGAAAAACTCCTGGCCAGTTATGGGGTCGACCGAATTGTTCGATTTATTTGTATGGATCAGATGGAATGCGTCTCGGTCTCTGATCCCCTCTACGGCGAGATTCGTGGCATCTCTTTCGCCGGCAGTAATCCCGACAGTTTGTTTCTCCCCTCTCAAAAAATCGAAACTAAAATTCTAGCTGATTTCCTAGTAGCCTGTACCGACCTCGAGCTGAGGATTCTCACTTGGGAGCCATGTGACACCCTCTCGAGTTTCCAACTGACCACTGGACATCATGTAAGTCAATCAGTTGATTGAACATCTGTGTTCTTATAGGTGCTGGACGTGAGTCTCTCTGACGATTCGGTGGATCTTATTTCTTACAACATCGACGCCGCTCTAGCCCTCGTCTCATATAGCATTGAGGTCAGTAGTGGGCAGACGGCTCTACCTGGAGGGGAGGATTAGTGATTTCGCGCATGGGTGCATCAACTAATTGGGAGAGATGGGATTTGAAGAAAGTTCATGGGAAACAAAGACGAATCTCCTACGAGGTCTCGTACCACCCCGGGCGGCTCTCAGGTTGGCTGGGCAATTAGCCGCGCTTATCACGCCACGAATAATGAATCCCCATGGCGATCGATAAGCCTCTATGAGCTCAACTTTGGACTCTATTTTTGAGAGTCTCCTTTTTCGGCTGTATTGACCCTCCCCCTCTCCCAGAGCAATTATTGCTTACTCCTTCTGTCCCCTAAGAACTAAGAAAAAGTACTTTTTGCAGGAAGTTCTCACGGGAGAGGTCTCCTCAGCAGAAGATTCTCCCATCCCCTCAACTCCCAGTCCTTCTACATCTGAGGAAGAGGAGCCCATGGTATTTTTAATTTATTAATTATGAGATCTTCTTCCAGCCGCCGGTGCTAATCTCCCGACCGCCTGTGCAAGAAAAGATCGAGACGAAGGCCCCTCCGAGTATTAGGAAGACTCCTCAGCGAGCTGGCTCGACAATCGAACGACTATCGTAAGCTTTTTCTCTTTCCCAACCGCTAATAGAGCCTATAGGACAAAGGATAAAATAATTACTCGACCGAGATCACCTTCAGCCTCTTGTTTGCCTCCGACGGATCCAAAACTTCCTAAAACTCCAGAAGAAAGTCTAAAAAATTCGAGGAGGTAGCGCTTTTTTTAGTTTAAAAAAAAATGTTTTCCCATTTTTAGCCACAGCAACAGCAGAGTTTCATTGACAGGAGCTAGAGCAGCTTCTCCAGCGGTGAAAATAGAGAAGAAGCCCCTTTCGAGGAAGGCTTCCCCAGCCGAGTCTGATAAAAAAGAGTCGGTTGATGCCTGGCTCGGCAAATTTGAAACAAAATACAAGAAATTTATGAAGGAGAGCAAGTTGCGGGTTCAAAGTAAAGACCTCCTCTTTTCTTATCTAACATAACCCCAGATTTGACCCAAGCTGAGGCGGCAGTCAAACGCCACGGGCTGGAAGAAGCTGTCGGGAAGGAAGTCGTCTTTTACGATAGCTTCATCCTTCAGACAGTTCTCAGCCACTACAATTCCGACCACCTTTGGGACATCGGCCTCGTCCACAAATATCTTCCCCGAATAAAAGGTAAGCAGTTTCTGCTCGACGGCCATTTTTGCAGATCTCCTGGAGGATCGCAGCTGCGTCCAGTCGTGCTTGGAGAGTCTTGAGAGTATTTGCGACGGACTGCTTGACAAGCTCGTAAAGAATGCAGCGTATCAATCAGCCATCGGGGTGGATGTTGCAGCCGAAGAGCGAAGGGAGAAGTCCGAGGAATGTCTCAAGGTGGGATAGTTTTTAAGCAGCAATCGAAAAAAGGTCAAATAATCTCCACAAGTCGAATCCCCACTTGGTTTTAAACAAACCCCAAATAAATTACAAAACAAAAGCACTTACCTCAAATCACAGCAAAATTGACGAGCAAGAAGGCCTCTCCGCTTCTTTTGTCCATAACAACTAAAATAAATTGTAATATGAAAGAAAGCCTATAAGAGGTGAAAGGCATGCGGGCGGTTAGTTAAATCATCAATCTTTAGAATTAATGTTCCAAATGGTTTATTTATTTTTTTAATCGTGAGTAGTCACTCGGAAATCACACGGATGCTGACATCCATTGACGCTTACGCTTGCGCCATCCTCCCGAGAACTCGCTAAAAATGTAGTAGAATTCATCAAAAATTTACCTCCAAGAGAGCGATAAACTCCCTTTTTGGTTGAGCCTTAGGCTTCACAAAGGACGAGTCATAAAATAATAGTAGTTTCCATCAAGAAGGGTTATATATAAATCCTGGAAATATAAAATTAGAAAAAGCCTCCGGCGAGGTAAAACTGTGACTCCAATCGATGGGAGAGATTAGGCTAGGAATCCTCTTCAATTTCCATAAATAAATATTCATTTTTCCAGATGTTCCGCCAACTGCGAGATTCTCGAAACAGTTTGTATAAAAAGTTGAACGAAGACAACGCGATCCGCCTCGATTTGGTGATGGCTCGTCTGAAGAAGCTCTAATTCCTTTCTCCTCAGGGTTTTGTCTTTCCTTTTGAGCTTATTAGAACCCCTATAGGCTTTCTCTCTCTCTTGCTTTATTCCTTCCCTCAATTTCAATCAAATACGGTTATTTCTCTTCATCAAATGTGATATTTTTACGTGTTTTTTGAGACTTGTTTTCCCTCCAATCGGCCTTCAAATGAACTTTCATTTTTTAGACAAATATATGAATATAATTCTCGGACAGATAGATTAGGCTTTGTACAACACATTTGGGCCAACACTTGGGAGTAATGGAAGGCAATATTTACATATACGGGAGAGTCCGAAGTCTGAGCAAGCTGAGAGAGGGGAGAAATGCACCGGTAGAGGACTAGATTTCAGGGCGATCGGTTATTGTGCTCTTGGCTGGAGCCACAACCTTATTCTTGTTTCTATTTCGAGAGCCTTGTCTGTTCACGTTATTCCGCACTCTATTCTGTGCAGCAGCGCCTGAAATACCTCTCTTCTCTTGGTGGAACCCAAACTCATCACCTTTCGGCCTACAGGCTATCCTAATCGAGTCCAGCATGATTAAAATAGCTGGGAGGAAGACCAGTCCGTGTAGGTTGCACAAAACCACACAGAGGACCATCGTTTTGACGAAAACTTCTGCCATATAGAGGTTAACGAAGAGCAGCGAACAGACACAGAGGATTGTGGATAGAGCCGCTTGGAGGGCAGGGAAAGCTACGGATGAAAGGCAATTGGCCAATCGATCAGATGGTCTAGATAGAGGCCCTTCTTGGATAGCTGAATGGATTTGTGTTCTCAAGACTCAAGGAGACTAACTGGCTTGGTAGTAGTGGTAGGAGACGTGGGCGGGAATATCCACCGAGAAGCCGATTGAGATAATCATTGCAGCCATGGTGATGGGATCCAGATCGGTTCCAGTCCAAGAGAGGATTCCCAGGATTCCGCAGCAAATCGATAGGACACAGAGGGAGGCGATCGCCACGGTGAACATGTTGTTGAGGAAGACGAAGCAGACCAACCCCATGCAGATCAAAGTGCCCAAGACTGACTACAAGCAATTTTCTCTTTTGGACCTCTTCGAACTAACCTGCCAAGTGTCTGTCGGCATATTGTCGATTAGATCCAGGTAAATTCCGTCTTCGTGAAAGACCGAGGCTCCAAAATCTCTGAAAATATCCCAGTTTATTTTAGAGAAGAACCTACTTGGCGTATTTATCGACGACATTTCTCCACTGGTGGAGCATCACTCCTCGCATATTCCACTCAGACAGATGCTCTCCATGATAGCCCGTTGTGAAGAAGAAGCGATCCAAAACCTCCTCGCTAAAATCACCTATTTCTACAAAAAAGGAGAAAAACTAACTCAGGCTGGCTGCCATTCTTCAGCTTGACAAAGCCACCCCAGAAGTCATATTCCGGCCATTTGAGGAAATATTTCAACTGTGGTTCGTTAAATCTAGTCACCTAAATTAATCAGCAATTTGACTTTTAGCTGAGAAAAGAGCTAACCTGACGGGCGTCAATTAGAGCTGCTGGAGTTGTGACGCTGTTGTCTACTACGGCTTGTGTGGTGTCCTCGTCATAATCCTCGTCTTCTTCGTCCGAAAAGGCTGAAACTCTTTGATTAAATCAAAACTACAGCAACTCACAAGCTTGGAAGACTTGGAAATCTCGCATGAAATAGTTTGATCCAGCTGGACCCCACGATTCTCCCCAAGTGCCATTCAATCGCTCCATATCTTCGACGAAATTATTTAATTCTTGTAGCCGTTTGGGATCCGAAAGATTTCCCGGATTTGTGATGAATACGGTAGCCATCGAATAATGGGGAACTTGATATTTGACTCGCAATTTGTCCAATTCCAAGAGCGGTGAATCCAAGGCAAATAGCTTTTGAGCCGTCAAATTTATATTTATTATGGTGATTCCCTGGAAAAACGTTAGAATTTGAAGCGAAAGAGACTTACATAGATGGAAAGAGCCAAGAAGCAAATGTAGAGGAAGACAACCGCCATATAGACGGGCATCCAAGCCATAAAATCCACATATTTTCGCATGGAAGATGTCACAATCGGCTTGGTCGCTTCGTGGAACTTCGATGGTTGTCTCTAGAAGCCAAATTAGAAGTGAGAAGAGAACAAACAAACTGTAAGAGGGCGATGATGTCTAGCGATATTCACTCTATTCTCGTTTATATTTATCTGCGTTTGGAGTTTGGGAGCATCGTCTCCGAATTCGTATTGCCCGACGATTGACATCAAAGCAGCGTAGAATGTCATCTGAAAAAGAGATTTTTAGAGTTCTTCAAAAGTTCTACCTGATAAATGAAGGCAAACCACATAGAGAGCATGTTTCCAGTGCAGAGCATTGTAATCTCCGGGGAGGAGGTGAAGGATCCAACCAAATCAGCGAACATATTCGTCAAACAGGAGATCAAAATGGCTGGACCGACCTCTGCCATCACCTGAGATCATTCCTCTCCTTCAATTAGAAAAACAAAAGAAACCTCGCTCATTCTGTGACCAACACTGTCTTTTTTGGAAGGGGTTTCCCTCATGTGCTTCGTAACGCGCTGCCATTCGTGGAGCATCAGGTAGGAGGAATCAACGCCGATGGAGAGAACCAAGAAGGGAATCACACAAAGGATTGAGGCAAATCGAATGCCACAGGCGAACATAAGAGCCAATGCTGTGGAGCAAGCCAGAAGGGGAGTGAGACACGCGAAGATCGCCAAGGCTATCTAAACCATTCAGATTGCAACCCAATTGGATACTCACTTTGTACCAATTCTCTTGATGCATGTAGAGGGCTCGAATCATGACAGAGCAAATACTGCAGAGACACATGATGGCGAATCCGACGACCAAATAAGGGATCATAATGATTCCACTTCTAACCATTTCCTCCTCGACATAGGATTGAGAATACGCGTAAATCTTCAGTCGGGATGATTGATATTTCCTGGAAGTTGAGTGAGAAAAAAGAGGAGTGACACTTACTGTTCAAAGACGTCCACCAACTGCATTTCCCAGTTCTTCACGTCCTGATCTGTCCATCCATCACGATGTTCTGCTCTGAATTGGAGAGTCAACATTTTCACAGATTTCATGTTGGTTATATGGCTCAACGGGTCAGTCAGTGGCTTTGTTCCATTCGATTCTAAAAAAAGTAGTTAAAAACAAGTCAAAATTTACCGAAGATGTCATCAGGACCTCCTAGGAGCTTAGGAACATCGTCTTTTGAAGGCTCGTCATCGAATAATTCAACGCCAAAGAAACTTGGCTGGAGACTGAAGGTGATGCCATAGACCGTACTCAACGGATAGTTTAACGTCAATCGAATGGTCCTATTGGGTCCCTGATCTGCCAGAATTTGATATCCATTCTAGAAAAAAAAGAAAGTGTTTGATCTGATTTGACCCACATAAAACTGCCTCAAAGGTTCGTTAATCTGACAGAAGGAGCGACAGAACTCGTTGTAGCTCTCGTTCTTGCCCGTCTTCCGGTCCAAGAGCGTGACATTCTTCGAGGCGTAGTTTAACACCTGTGGGGAGAAATGAACGGGCTGGGAAGGGAAGCAAACCTTGATCGCTTCGTCGAGATAATCCGGCCGGAGCATACTTCCATTGTCTTTGGCCACAATGTAGAGGTAGGCCGCCACAGGGAGTCCTAAATTTGAATTTCTATTGCAACCTAAATACAACTAACCATCCGAGGAGAAGAAGTCTTTATACTCGGCCCATTCGTCGTTAGCCCTGGCTCCATATGGAGTGTACCCGCTGATGTCATTCCTCTGTCTAGATTTGATTTAAAATGAACTTGGAAAACTCACGGAGTGAAGACGATTTTGACTGTGCAAATGGAAGAGATGAGGAGACAAATGGCAATCGCTCCCCAGGCGTGTTTCGCGATGAAGAAACCCCACTTTCGGAACCATTCGATGATTTTCCGAACGAACCATGGACCTATAAATTGAGTTTATTTTTAGCTAAAAGAATTGTAAAATCTCGACAGTTTCCGTTCGTTTTATTGGGCGGAGGAGGATCCCCTCTCTCTCTCTCTCCATCAAGGTCACTCAGATTTGGAAGTGGAACGAGTCGATCCGATTTACCTTGGTCTTCATGGGACTCAGCATAGACATCGAGGGAGCGCTGACCGATGAGGATCGACTGCCTCCTCGGCTTAATACCAGGTTCCATGTGAGGCGCCATTCGCCTAGAAAAACAGAATAAAAACAAGGTTAGATCTCTATCGTTTCAAGGAGGAACGACTGAGAATTCGTTCGCGATTTTCAAACACGTGAAGGACACCACATTAGGGGAAGTTGAAGCACGTGTAATGGACACTTTTTTGGAGCCTTCTTTTCGACTTTTACGGGTTAAAGCGATCGGGAAGTGACGTCAAAATTGTTCGAAATTAGCGTGATATTTCTGATCAAAAAGAGGAGAGAAATAGTCTTGGATAGGAAAGCTACCATATTCTTTAAGAACATAGCACTTAAAGAATGAATTGAAGGAAAAAGGCGAACTTTTTAAAACATAAAAATGCACTGAAAAGTTCAGAAACATGTGGTAGGAGACAAGCGGAGGATACAGAGAAAAGGACCTCGAATTGCTCACCAAAATGACTCAGAAAATAAAAACTATTTGGCCACGATCTAATACGAATAGTCAAGATGATGTTGAAGGTCACCTACGGCTGGTTCAAATGTTACTTGTTTTCAACTTCGCAAATATTTTGATAAACTTGGAAGAACGTGAAGCACTTGAAAAAGCGATCAAAAGGTGAGTTGGTAGGTGGAGGAAAACCATAAATTTGGGTGAAAACTCGTCGTCACAAAAGTGGAAGCCACTTAACAAATTTTTGGGGGCCGAATCTCGCCCACCATATTCAAGAATGACGACAGATATTCAGCGAACAGAACTCTCTATGAGACCTAGAAACAAGAAAGGAGAGGGGAATTAGGGTGAAAAATGCGGAAGGAGCCAGGAATAAGGGGTGAAACCGCAATAAAAGAGAGAAAAGGAGGAACCGGTTAAGAACTATTGACTTTGAAAGGGCAGATAAACTAAATTATTAAATTTGTAGCTTTCGTCGAAGGAGGGAGAGAAGGTTTCTCCCCCTTTTTTTCCCAAAGACCAGTCCCAATTTTTTGGACGAAAGGAGACACAAAAAAGGCTTTTGAAAAATTAAAGAGATCAAGGACTTGATGAGTCTTAAAATGGTGGAGAAGATGTACTTTGAAGAGGTACGATAGGACTGATCAGACGAAGAGGTGGAACTGAATGAACTTCTTGAGAGAAAAAGAAAGTAGAACATGTTGATCTTTCGTCGCGGCCATTAAGTCTTCTTTTGGGGGTGGACGCCTTTTTTCAACTGGTGGTTCACCTCTCGAGAGATTCAGGTTTCTGCTTTGTCAATCGATCGAAAGTTAGAGAGAGAGACTTTCTTGGAAAAATGGTTATCACAGTCTCTCTCTTTCTCGAAGAAGAAGATGTAGATGGAGGATCGACGCCGCCCACTTTACTGTGAGAGAGAGACTCAAGAAGAACGGGTTTCGCGAGGCAACAGATCTGATATGTTGACAGGCGCTTAGGGGGGAATTAAAAGAAAACGGCGCGCGAGAAATAGATGGATCTTCTTGTTGCAACAGGCGAAGCACAAAAGTCGTCAATTCAAACTCCACTTCCTTCAAAAGTGGAAGCTAAGGATTTACTGCAGGAGGTGACGAAAAAGTGCCAAAGAGCAGGAAAAGCCCTAAAGTAGCAAGCTGGAATCTCACTTGACGAACCAACATTACAGTCGAATACGAAGTGATAGCCGCTCTCCCTGTTTTAATGGTCTCTAGTGTATCCCAAGCGGGGTGAAGTTTGTCGCATTCTTTGGAACTTTGGCTACAAAAATAGGAGAAAAAGAACTCTCGAAATAATAGGTGAAACCGTGAGTTTTCTCGCGGTTTTGGCAGACGGAACCGCCTGCGGCCGGCTTGACCTTGGCGCCGCCCCCACCGACGTCGAACAGCGGCTTCGAGCGCGCGGGGACTCTGGAAGGCCGTCGTCTTTTTAAAAGAAGACTACAAGCAGCGGTTCAAGGGCAGTTGAAGGGTTGCTTCGGATCTTTTTGAACAGAAAGAGTCGAAGGAAAGTTCAAAACCACAAGCACCTTCTCTACGATTTCCGATCGTAGTGACCGGGCTATGGAGCGTGAAGAAGGACGGGAGAGAGAGACTCGTCTGGAATGTGGGAAAGTTCACTCTTCGCCTTTCTGTTTGTTCGACTTTTCCGGTTTTAAATGATGAGACCAGGGAATTTTGGGCAAAATATAGAAGAAAAAAAACGAACCAAAGAACACTCTGCTTCAATGGTCGCAAGAATCTAACGAGAGACATCAAGGTCTAACTGTTTTCTTGGCTTTTACTCAATTTCTCCTATAAAATCCATCAAAAATTCGGAAAGAAGCTCTAGCATTCTTCCTTTGTTCTGAGTGGTTTAAACTCATTTTCGTACTGAACTTTTAAAAAAAAAATTTGGGAGAAATACAACCCGAATGAGAGTTTGTTAATGAACTTGGCCTCAACTTGTTTGCCAAACAAAAAGTGAAGTCCTCAATTTAACGAAAACTGAGACGAAGAAAGTAAAAAGTGACAGCAAAAAGGGAAGATGGCGGATAGTGCGACGAATAACAAATACGGGGGCCCAGAAGACAGTGGCATTTCTTGTTTCACCGATGGCAGACAACCAGTCTCAGCCATAGGAAAACGAACAACGACCCCTAACGACTTTTACTGATCCCAGGGGGCAAGGGTCGAGGTGCTTTTGATCAACTTATTCCCCTTCTATTAGGGAAGCCCCAGGAAGGTTGAAAGAACAAAAAGAATAATGTCACTCACCGTTCTCTACAGCAGCATCATTCAATAATGGGTGGCTCCTCCATACTTTGAGACGTAGGCGCAGACGAAAGAAGCCTGAAAGAAAGCTAATTACTGTGGCCTTGATTTCCGAGACAGCTAGAGCTAATTTTTTAAATTCCCCTTGTTTATAAGATAGCATTTACCTTTATTATATAAAATAACTCAAAACAGTCGTCAACTTGAGAAAAAGTAGAAAATATTCCGCATTATATGGATAGCCGGCTCTAGAGTAGATCAGATCTAAAGAAAAACAGAAAAAAAACCTTTCGTATTGGTGGATGAATCAATCGTTTCGAGGTTGTCACAATGCCGGTGGAAGTCAGCCATCACATTTACAATCAAAATCCGTTCCTTGATGGTCTTCACTCGTTTGACGACTTTACAATGATTGGATCGCCTTTCATAATCGTACAAAACCAGATGCCACTTTTTGCCTGCTCCAATAGAAATTAGTCCTGACTGTTACGCGATTTGTCTGGGTATTTGATTTTATTCCATCTGAGTTTAAAAAGCAACAGTCTGATAAAGTGGCAATATAACAATTAGAATAAATCCTTACCTTCGCTTCGTTTCGCCCGATAGTAGTTAGGGACAATGGGAATCTCGTTCCAATGCATTCAGCTCCTTCTGCTTCCACTATTAGGATTTCACGATCTCTTGCACTCTCTTCAAAGTCGAATAGTTTCGTTCCCTTCGCCAAACGATATGTTCAGCGGATAATCTCGACTGATATCAGGAAACGATCTTAAAGATATTTGAGTATTTGGCCTCGGCAGGCGGTTGCCGATACTGGCTCTTACAGGCTCCACAGGAGGCTGGCGTGGTAGTAGAGCCAGAGTCAGCAGGCAGATGCTGCTTAAACGAGATATTCCTTATAAAAGAAGGAAATCAAAAAGTAAATAAAAGAATCTAATAAAAATAATCGGCTACGGTGTCTGTCTATCCGTCACGCTTTTGTAGAACCCCGCGCTTTGAAATTTTTGAATTGATAAATTGTAGGCTTTAGACGTGAGGTCGGTTTTTGGTTCGATCTGCTCAGTTAAGGGTTCGATCCCCACTCACGCCAACTATTTTTTCTTTTTTTATGTTTTCCACTTCCGCACCCGCGGAGGAGACAAAAAATGGAGAGGGGAAGGGGCCTAAAACTTGAACGGGAAGAGATGAAGAGCCCAGGGTTTTTTTTCAGAACCAAAATCGTCATCAATACAGTGGCGGAATTTTAAATAGAAAAATTTGACGTTTTGTATTTTTCATCCTCGTATTTTCTTTGTACATGCTAAAATCGTATATAGTGTTTTTTAAGGCTTCAAATAGGAAGAGCAAGCCATATTACGCCAGAAAATCCTCTTATTAAGAGTCGATGGACTTTCGTTTCCTCGGATAGCTAAATTGACTAACTTCTCAGTAAAAGCCTGTTGGAATGGAGTAAACCATGTCAACAAGCACGGAACAACCAGCAATATCGCTATAAATAAAACAAGGAAGACGACGAGCAGGGATGATCGAGTTATCCACAGGCTATCGGAAGCAGATAGGCATAAAACAGCAGTAGATATTTATAAAGAGATTCTCCCAGTACTTTCTATTCCCATATCTGTTAGGACCGTCCAGAAGAGGCAAATGAGTTCAAACTAATGGAAAGAATTGCTCGCAAGAAGCCTTTTATCTAGAAAAAGAATTAGAGAAAGAAGATTGTCGTTATTGTAATCAAGCGGTATTAAAGGCATACTATTTATCATTTGTGATTTTGGAGGAACTGAAAGTAGAGTCTAGAATGGTGAATGTTCTTCACTCTGCATGGCGTAGCCTGCAAATCTGATACTATCTTTTATTCTAAGACAAACCATCAATAATAAACGCTGGAGATCTGACTAATGTCCTGGTTGCTGTATGTCGATAGCAAAAGACTATTCCCTAACTATACTCGGAAGATCCGCAATACATACTAATTGATTAAAAAGTAAACATTTATTTGAAAAAAAACACACGACGACAATCTACTTTAAAAATGTGATACTTCTCTATGTGCGTTTTGTCTCCCGCAGTACTAGTCGAAAAAGTATATGAAAAAGCATAAAAAGTTTTGCTTGAATAAAACTTCCCAACCTCTTTTGCCATTGTCAGGGCTTCCCTCCTCTCATTCTCACCTCAAGGCCGAAAATAATAGCCCGTCCTCATCCCGAAGTGCGCCTCTTTTTGCTTGAACTAGTTGCCGTTCTCGTCTTCCCCCCTCTACCAGTTCAATGTCTGTTCCGCTGCAAATAGCTCTCGGCGGCTCGTCTCTTCTTCTCCTTTGTGCCGTCGGAATCCTCCTTCACACTGCCGCCGACCTGAGAGATTTTCATCATTCTTCCCTGAAAGATCTAGAAGAATGGAAGGTGGGATTGCTCTGTCAGTTTCAGACGATAGTTTAGTTCTATGAGAAGGAGGCCTATGGAGAGATAACTATCCTTCAACGAGATAAGCGAAATACCAGAAGACGGTTGCATCGCTTTTACAAGGAACAACAAGAATCTTTCGCTTCGCCATTAAATCGTCTGGCGAGAATGAGCTACGCAAACGCAGCTCAATGCAGTGAGTTTTGCTTCCCTTCTCTCCCACAAAACCTCTAGATTGTGGAGCTCAGCCTTCTCGTTGTCCGCCTGGACCGCCAGGTCCTCCTGGCGTTTTGGGAGATCGAGGAGAGCCAGGATTGCCAGGCGAACCGGGGCATAGAGGAGCTAGTGGGGTTGCTCTTATTGCCACTTATGAACAATCTGCTCCTGGTTGTATTCAATGCCCGATTGGACCGCCAGGACCACCTGGAGTCCCCGGGCTGCCGGGAAATATTGGGCCTCCAGGTGCTCCAGGAGAATCAGCCTATCCTGTAGCTGGGGGACTTCCAGGTCTACCGGGGATCCCTGGAGATCCAGGAAGACCTGGCGAGTTTATCGAATTGTTTTGGATAACTAGGATTTTTAGGAGAGAATGGCATGCCGGGAGGGGCCGGTCTGCCCGGAGAGGACGCTGTCTGTCAGATTGGAATCAGAGGACCTAAGGGGATGAGAGGACTGCCTGGAGAGCCGGGATTGCCTGGAATGACGCCGGGCTATGTGATGCCAGGCCCGCCAGGACCACCTGGGAATCAGGGAGTTCCGGGAAATCCTGGCCGCGATGGAATCCCTGGACAACCTGGCTATGTGAGGGATTACTGTCGAAGGAACTCAAATTCAGATGGGACAACCTGGGCGGCCTGGTGACGACGCCTCTTATTGTCCTTGCCCGCCACAAACTGGCTCCGGCCGAGTTGTGGCCCCTCCCACCAGGACTACCTACAGCCGTCCAAATGCCGTACAGCCAATCCCCAACCAGCAATATTCGAAAAACCCTGACATGGCGGTGGAATCGATTTCTCGAGAAGAATATCGCAAGCGGGTTGTTGCTCGTCTTCTGATGAAGAGGAAACTGCTGGCTATGCAGAGACAAGCCCTCTAAACTAATGCAAGTTTATTTGGGCAGAGAGATCCGGAGACGAGAATAAAATATATCACTCAGGATTAACGCGAGAACGCCTCATTCTGGCTGGATTTCTACGGGGCGGCTCGAGGAAATTCGTCGGCGGCTCCACTTCCAACACTTCCATTCGTTCTGTAGAGCGGAGTCTGATATTCTCGTTTTTTGTGTCTTGGGCAGGTTCGGATGGCTGGACTAGCTCCTCTCCTGGCATTACCTGGACCTTTCTCATCTGAAATCAACTTTCCTTGCTATCCCTAGAGTCTCACTTTTCGAATGGCCCTCTTGACGACAACCATTTTCCCGTCGCGATCCTTCTTCAAGAACATGGCCTCTCTAACGGGCGAGTTGCCTCTCGCAGGAAGCAAAATTCGTTGAGTCTTCAGTGGAGGACCAGCTCCTCCAGTGGCTTTAACTTTCATTGGAAGACGGGAAGTCGAAGGACCGGGCATTTCCTCCTCCAATTGGATGCCATTCGACTTTGCTGAGCAGTGAGGATCAGCCATTATATCGTCAACAATTCCTGTGACCTTCATCAAATACTTCCTGGCGACATCCGGTCGACGACATTGCTGCATTCGTTGTTTCAAAACCTAAATATGTTTTTTGAAAAGCGTTGCGGTAACTCACATCGCATTGTAATTCCAGCTGAAGAACCGCCTCAAATGTAGATCGATCCTCAAAATTAGTCCTGACTGTTACGTGATTTGTCTGAAATATTTGATCCATCTGAGTTTAAAAATCATACAGAAGTTCGACTATCTGGCTGGCTAGCTTCCTTTTTGGTGAGGTTGAAAGTGACTCTCGGCTGGGTGGAAGGCGGCAATATCGGCTGCTGTTCGTATTGCTCATCTCCAGGCCATTCTTGTTCCTCCATTTCAGCTGAAAGAAATCATTTTTGGGTAAAAATTGATTAAATCCCTTACCGTTATATTGATCCATAAGGTAGACTTCATCCATCGGCTGATTCCTGTTGTTCGCAAAGATTGATGGCTCTTCTAAACAGAATCTAATAAAATCTCTTTGATTCACCTGTGACGAGTCTCCTAACGGCTCGGATGGTATTCCCTCCATGAGAGAGCATCTTCTGCGTTTTGGAGCGTCTCGACTCGATTTCTTTCATGAAGACTTCCGGTGAATAGTAGTCATAAAGCGGCTGGCGATAGCTATCCGGCAGAGGCGACTCGCCAGTGTGGAAGCAATGATCCAAGCAATAGTCGACAATCACATTTCTCATCTCTTTCCTCAAAATATACTGAAAAAGGCTTTTACTCACTGGGCTGAGAAACGCGCAATACCCTCCAATCATGGACGCGAATGAAAGCCGAGCACTGGGTTGAGAGAATGGCACCTCTCCCGTGGTTGCATCTCTGCTGGCGATCGTCGGTCGTACACAAATAGTACATATGCTCATCATAGAGGCCGACTTTTCTCATTCTATAGCGACTGTGCTGTCCCAATTCGCGAATCCATTGGTCGAAGAGATGAGGATCGGGGAAAGTATAGCGCTCAATCACTAACGGCCGTTCGTGAACATCCGTCAAATGCTGGATGAGCAAATCTTGAGAAGGAGCCAAGTCGCCAGAAGGGAAATCCATATTGCATTCCACACAAATCGACTGAAAACAAACAATTTCTACAAAAATGATGAACTCACCGGAGGGAAGGCCTTAGTCCTCTTAAATTTGCTTCTCTCAATGACCAATCCCTCTCTTCTCTTTTGATTCAACACCTTTCGATATTCGAATCGTTTTCGAAATGTTTGATCCAATCGATGATGCTCCATCTGCCCTTGGAGGGACTCAAACTTGGGGAATCCTCTCGCCGCTTCTGGGCAATCTTTTGCCAATTTTTCGACTAAAAAAGGCTTTCAAGATGAACAACTGGAGTAACTTACGGGTAGCTGTATAAAGAGTGAGCGGATCGCAGTCGGTGAATTCACATACCAGACATAGATCAAAGGTGGCAATTCTGACTCGAACTTGAGCTTCGTCCTCAGGACATTCCAGCAGATGGTCTGACCTAATTTTGGCTGCAGAAAAGTTTGGAGAAGTTCTCAGCGCTCCTGGACAAGTCTCATTTACACATCGCCAAATGTTGTAGGCCATTGGATTGAGCTGAAAAGTAATATTTAGTCAAGAATTACTGTAGAGACTTACCGCTCCGTTCAGAGTGTATAATCTGCCTTGATATAAAACCTGACTATGGCATTTCTTATTGAAGCACGTAATCATCGAAGTTCCTCCGGGGATTTGATATATTTTAGAGAGGACATCACTCATCTGCAGCGTCAGTAGGGGAGTTCCATCTTGACGAAGTGGCAAAAGGTCCATCGGATTGTGATGCTGAGTCTGATAAAGTACAGCAATTAGAATAAATTCTTACGTGGTGATGGCTGTGGTTGGAGACATTTATGTGGTGCGCCGGGATGTGTTGCTCATAAAAGTTTTGATCTGAAAAGTCTAAGCACTCACACAAAAATATAAAAAAACTGACCGTGGCCTGCAATAAACTGCTCGTTCTCCATCTCAACTTGAATATAATCTTCTCCCTGAACCAAAATTAATGAGTTAATTTCTTCAACTTACATCTACGATAACCTCATGTGCAATTTCTGCTTGATCCCAATCTGCGTAATAATCTCCTCCATGTTGATATACATGATGGGGGACGTTTGCCATCTCTATAGGTTGATTTTGTTTATTTTGAGGAAAAAGCAACCAAATCAATTATGAAATCAGTCGAGTCATAAATTATGAGCAAAAAATTCAAATTAATTCGATATTTCACAAATTATGAATTCTTAGTAAATTTGAGCCCTTTTTTCTAGTCGAAACAGATTCGGTGTTTATTTTTGAACAACGTGGTTTTTGACGCTAAACGAAATTGGAAGCGATGAGAAATCGGTTTTTGAAAAAATCAGTCATCCAACTTGGATGCTAACTCAAGTGGTTGTTTTAGACATTATTCTACCCTCAAAGACCTCAAAAAAGAATGAAGGAAATAAAAGGAAAATTTGAAATGGATCAGAAACCATGCGGCAAGTGGCACCACGCCTATCTGCTTCCGTTTGGCCGAAAATCTCCTCCCAGCCACGTATTTTCATTTCGCCGGGTCGTAGTCGCTCCCCGCCGCTGCTGCAAATTCCTCCTTATTTTCTGATGCACCACGTGTATTTTGGCGACCCCTTTATTTATTTTGTTTTCTTTAATTTGTGGAAGATTTTTTAGAGTCTTGGGGAAATGGCTACCAAAGCTGAGGAGTCGATGGACGTCGATTCGCCTGCTGTTGATCTGCCGTTGTTTTCGACTGTTCGAATCCTAGAATTGGTCAAAGACGCCCAACAGCAGCATGGCCTTCGGCATGGAGATTACTACCGCTATAGGTAAAATAAATACTGCAGATCTTTTAGCCTAAAATTAGGTGGAAATTAATTAAAAATCGAAGAATTCCTTCCAAAGATCAATTTTTTCAGAACTTATTGTAAAGCCCGTCTCACTCGCCTAAGAAAAACTACGAATTTTCAAAATTCCCATAAGGGAAAGCTCCGCCACAAGGCTAAATTCGTCAAGAAGTGGCTGACCGACGAACTTTTCACTGATGAACGCCTTATGCAGTTGTCGATCTTCGAAGGTTTGATCTCCCTCCAATTGAAGAAATCTATTTAGCCGAGAGATCTTGGGCTACTGCCATGGCTGCAAAGCTTTCGATTGAGGACAACCCGGATAATATGAGGAAGAAATACACAATGAGAAGGAACTTGAAAAAGTAGGAAGAGTTTGAGGATTTGAGAAAGAGATTCAGAGCGGTTATCCACGCACAGAGCTTGGAAGGATTGGTCAGAAATAGCCCGCGTTGTGACGTTCCAACCAAGCTAGAGGCCCAGGCGTATGCTGCCTGGCTGTTGGGAATTTGCTGCTTCGAATTGAGGCAATGGAATCAAGCTGCAGAAGCTCTCAAGGTTGGTCAAGTCACAGAGCTCACGTAGCCCTCTCTAGGCTGCTCGAGCTCTTTACGAGGGATTGGCTGATGCTACTCCCAACACTTCGCTCGCAAATCTCTACAAGGGAAAATGTCGCGAGGTTCAGCCACAAATCAGATTGTGCGAGTTCAACTCGAGCGATTCTTCGGACGCCTCAATGAGCGAATTGATGGCTTTGCGACTCCAACTTGGAGGTGGAGAAGGCCTCGATGTGAGTTATCCCCTCCTCAAAACAATCCGTTCAGCATTTGATTTCTGAAATGCGAGCGAAGGCGTCCAATGAAACGACGGTGATCGTCGAATGGGCAAAGGAGAGAAGCACTGTAGAAGACGACAAGATCAAGCAGGTTATCCAAGGCTGGAACCAAGTCGACAGCGAATTGAAACAAGTTGGAAATGCAAAAGAACGAGTAAGTTTCATTCCTTTGGGAGGACAGAGAGATTCAGATGGCTCTTTATGAAAAGGCTCTCATGGATACTCGCGATGCCATCGACAAAGTTAATGATCTCATTCGTCGAAAAACTTCTTTAAATGCTGACGCCTCTGTAAGTTTATTTCCCTCTGGCTGCTGTGACTACCGTGTCCAACTGAGTTCAACCCTTTCAGGCCCTCCGAACAATTAAATCCTACTTGGAGTTCTTGAAAATTAGTGGCACTGCGGCTCGTTATCTTACCATAATTGAAAACTCAAAGTAATTCCTTTTTTTAAGAGGGTTTAGCGAAGTTTAGAGTGGAAAAGAAGGCAAAACCTCAAGATTTGCTTCGATTGTATGATTCGGTCATCGAAAATCTCAAAGAAGTCCTCGAAATCCCGGGAGTAGAGGCCGACTCTGATATTCTTAACGCCTACAACGGGAAGATTGCCTTCTATCAGGCATTCAGGTGAGATCCGCCCCGCCTTTAAAGAAAGAAGATTTAGATGTCATCACATGGCTGTGGCTTATGCAGCCCAGAGTAAATTCGGAGAGGCCAGTGCTCTTTTTGAACGCGCGTTGTCGAGGAAGAAAGAAGCGGATAAATCGATAACTGGCTTGAAGAACAACAAATATTTCAAAGAATCCGCTGCCGACTTGAAGGAGTTGGAGAACTTAATTGCTAACGATAGGGAATTGGCGAGAGCCAAACAGCTGACTGAAGCTGGTGGATTAGAAGATAAGGATGTCGTCGAAGGATTAGATGGAAAAGTCGTATGTTTTCTTATATTGGAGTAGTTGCCTTCAGACGTTGATGGAGAATCTCTCGACTTGGTGTGTCTCTGCCCTGGAGGCCAATTTCTCGAAGAAGAAGCCAATCCCCGTGACGCGAGTTCCCCCAGCTTTGGAGCCGATGCCCAACAAGCCGCTGTTCTTTGACCTCGCCCTCAATCACATCGAAATGCCGATGGCTGAACTCCAAGCCAGACTGGAAAAAGCTAACGAAGGTCATAAAGCCACAACTTCATCGAAGAAGGAACAGGTTCCTCAGCTTATTTTATTTTTACATTTTATTGCAGACCTCGAAGGCAACAACTCCCGCTGAGCAACAACAGCAGGGCATTTCTGGAATGGTCAAAGGCTGGTTTTGGGGAAAGAGCTAAGCCTCTGTCTTTTTCTCTTGTTGATTCGCTAGAAATCTATGTGTTTTTGCTGTAGCTGCCTCTACAGTAAAGTCATACCATAGATCCCTCTAGCTAGTGGTTGTATGACTGTGGAAATTGCGTCTCTTATCTATCATAAAGTATTAATTTCTTCTTTTATTCAAAGGTTGCGATTGATCAAATCGTCCAAGATGGTCTCCAAGTTCTCGTTGGTTCCACGCATCCCGGAGATGACCTCCTTCGTCGATTCGAAGTACTCCTTGACGCGGCGGCGATCCCAACCTAAACTTTGCAAACATGGAGATTACTGCAGAAAAGCAACAAACCCGCAGGAGCTGCACGCTCCACATCCCGCAGATTGTTGATTTTATCCGCCAGCTTGACCAACTTAGTCTTGTGGCAGTTGGTTGGTCCACTCTCGACTTGATTCTGCTTTCTCACTTCTCGAGGCAGTTTCTTATCAATCGTGCACTCTTTCACAATGTCGTGAACCTTAATTTCGCAATTTTTGTTATTCAGAAAAGCCATAGAAAAATACGGTAGTTGGCGAGCGAGAATTGCGGCATGTTTACGAGTCTTTCTTTGATTTTCAACAACAAACTACAGAAGATCATTTGACTTACTTCTTGTCCAAACTCTGCCAAGATCTCCTCGAGAGTCGTTTTGGTGTCCTCCACTGTGTCGTGAAGCATGGCAGCGGCGATTGTGATAGAATCAAAGACCTTCGCCTCATTTATGAGGATGAATGCCACTCCTGAAAGAATCTTTGATTTTTTTTGAGTACATTTCAACCGATAGGATGGTTGATGTAGGGAGATTGAGCTGGATCCTTTCTTCGTTGTTTGCGATGCTTTCTGGCAGCAAAATCGGCTGCCTAATGACTAATATTCTCGTTTTTTTAACCCAGACCTTGACAATAAGCGAGACGTCTTCACAAACATTATCGAGGAACTTGGGTTTCGGTCCGGACGGCTTCTCAGGTCCTTGGAGTTCGGGATAGACGGAGTAGGTTGGCTTCTCGTCGCTCATCTTAAAGAGAAAATGGGAAGATCAAGGAGAAGAGAATGGTTGTTTCGAAAGACAAAGTTGTGGTCAACCAGCTGGGCGATCAATGGCGGAGGAAAGTGAAAGGAAACGGGTCGAATGAGGGAAGATCCTTTTTGAGAGAGAGAGAGAAAAGATGGATTCATTTTTGGGATTAAGGTTAAACAAAAAGAAGAATTTATTTCTGTAGCTTCCTCGGGGGTCGAAAAGCCCCAAATTGCGCCTATAATCCTCAAAGAAGAAGACAAGTTTTGTGGTTTTTACAACCCGAGGTAGCCCCAGGGGCGGCATTGTTGCGCAAGAGGGCAGATTCTCTCCCAAAAATCAACACAACCATCGGCGAATTCCTTGTGACGTCGTCGCCGCCACAGGTAGCTGTCACTTTCCCCCCGAGAGTAACCGGTTCAAAGTTGTTGCTTTTTGGGGGGGACATTCTAGTATTCCCAGTGGTCCAGTTATGTCAAGAATTGTTCCTCCGCTTATTTGATGCGAATTATCATCTTTTCTCTGTTTTTGGGCCAAAAAATGGCCAGTTTACTGTCATTTCTCGTCGCGATTCCTTGTTTATTTCTCTCTTTCATGTCACCTTTTTCTTCTAGAGAAAATCAGCGGAGGATACGGTAAAAGCCATTTTTGCTCTATTTGCGCTTTTCTCTCTCCTTTTCAAAACAGCGCCTTGACCTTGTTGAAATCTCGGTCTGGCCAATAAATCTCGACGAAATCGGAAGTCTCCCTTTTCAATCTCGGGATTGCCCCATCGTATCAAAAATCTACTGCTGCTTGTTGTCTGTCCTTCTTACGTTGCTGTGTGTATCAAAGTATCACGCGTCCTTCAAAAAAAAGGCAAAGAGTGTACGTAACAACTGTACAAATTGCCATCGGGTGGAACATACTTTTCGCCAAAAAAGCGGCGACCAGGTCAGTTGGCATTCGGGGAATTTCAGTGGCTCTCTCTCTCGAGGTT
The DNA here is from genome assembly GCA_932521405.1 of Oscheius sp. JU1382. Lineage (NCBI taxonomy): Eukaryota > Metazoa > Nematoda > Chromadorea > Rhabditida > Rhabditidae > Oscheius > Oscheius sp. JU1382. The sequence continues at coordinate 9,391,652 of OW051475.1, forward strand.
TCTCCCAAATTTGGCTGTTTTTTCGACGATTTTAACCTTGTGGTGCGACGTCACAAGAAATTTGAAAATCGCCGAACGGACGAACTCAAGAGAGAATGGGGTAGTCCTCGATAGATAAACTATGAAGGCAACTGGTTCCTCCAGATGGCAACTTCGACGAGACTTTTGAGTTCAATTGGCAGCCGTAAAAGACTTCCGACTTGTTCCCAAGTCTCTGGGTTATTTGATTAGTCTGCTGGTTGTCGTTTTAAAGAGCTTTTTTGGACTTTCACTCATCGCTGCCATTCTCGATCTCCCTGACGCTTTGAATGACTTTTACTCGCTTTCTATCTTCAGATTTGATCGCAGATAAGAATCGCTTGTCAAAATTGGCTTCGCCACAGCCTTGAGAGGCAAAACCCTTTATTACAGAAGTTAGAGCCGCCAGGTGGTCGGCAGGGTGGCCTTGAAGCCTTGCCAAGATGGACAAAGACCGTCTCTTCCGCTCCGAGTTTCAACATTTTTGTAGTCTTTGGTCCGACGGGAGTAATAAAGCCAGGTTCTCTCCTGGTTTTTGTTCAAGCGACTGATCAACGACACCTTCTTTAACTAACTCCAATTTTCGAAGTCGTGATTTTCAATATTGGAGTAAACAGGTAATCGCCGAAAGTTGCGTCACAACTGGGCGGGAAGTGACCCCTTTTGGCTGCCAAAAGATGACTTTCAAGGCATCACAACAACCTCAAATCTCTATGTAAATGGCTGTTTTCCCCTCAACTGAAACTTGTCCCCTTTTGTTGTCCTTCGATATGCAAATCATTTCCTTTTGAGATCAGAAGAAGTGAGAGTTTTCTGTAGCTTCTTTAAGAATTTATGTGAGAAATATGACCTTCGTCTTCCCTCCTCTACCTCTATTTTTCTCGCCTTTGTTCGTGGCATCCTCACTCGTCCAATACTCATTTCGATTCCAGTTTTTTCTCCGATTTCTATCAGAGTAAAAGAATTGGAGGAGCGAAAACCAAACAGACAACTAGATGACCAGCTCACCGGAAGCATCGCCGACAGGTCAGTTATCAATCAGTTCTCCTAGCTAAGGGCGGGGCAACGCTGCCCTTTGCAAATTCCGGAAAGGAAATGTCTCCTTCAGGCTCCGGGAAGACTCGTCTCGTCCGTTTTATCAACTCCTTTTATAAGCGATGGGCTTACTTCATTGCCCGCCATCCCGTCGCAATTATTGTCATTTGCACTATTATTACATTGATTGGAACGGCTAAAATCGTCACCACTCCGTAGGATTTCCCATGTTTGATCAGCTCTTCTTTAGAAATGAGAACGACATCCAGGGATGGACGCCCTATGGAGCTCGAGCGAGAGACGAACTCGCCATAGCCAATGAATTTCTAGGAAATGGGATTTCTATCTTCACATTGGTTCTTCCAATCAATGGAAAAGATGCTTTAGATAACGATGTTCTTTTAGAAGCCAGGAAGGTAAGAAATAGCCACAAAAATAGATGAAAGTTGACGAATTAGATCAAAAACAAAAACTTAAAGTGCAAATTATAGGTCGAATTCCTTCTGACCCACAACTTTACGATGTTCGACGCGGATTCCAACTCGAATCAGACTTATCAAGAGTTCTGTTATAGTTTCTGCCAGATAAATGATCCCTTCGTCATGTTTACGGACGCCTTGATGCTCCAACGGAATCTTTCCGCCAATGGGAGCAGCTTGAATTCACGAATGGAACTCAACTATCCCGTTTCGACCATTTACGATCGAAAAGTCAACATTCAGCCCAGTTTTTTCGGATTGGAATTGAGTAATCAAACCGATGGAATCACCAACATGAAGAGTGCAAAGGTGGGAAAAGCGACCGCAGTCTATTTGCTTTCTTCTTTTTTCGCTTCCTGAAAATTAGAAAACTTTTGTTCCAGATGTTGGCGATTCATTTCCGCGCTGAGCGCAGGCCATCTTGGACAGCTCAACAGATCAAGGACTTTGAAATGGGAATCACCAATTACTTCGAGAAGGAGTTCAAGTCCGACTCGGTCCGGATCTTAACTCTCTCGACTTCCTACGTTGAGGCGGAGGTGGTGAGAGCTGGGATGAGTATGCTTCCCTTCTTGATCGTCGGCTTCGGAATTATGGCCCTCGTCTCTTCCATCACGACGACTCTTTCCGCTCTCTACATGGGCCAGATGAGCATCCACAAGCTGTCTTTAGCCATTGTGGCCTGTATTTGTCCGTTCATGGCGTGTGGAACCGCCCTCGGATGTCTTTTCTTCGTGGGAGTTCGATTCGGTTCAATTCTCTGCGTCACTCCCTTCCTTGTGCTGGCTATCGGAGTCGATGATGCCTACTTGATGAACCACGCCTGGCAGCGAGTCACCCAACATAGAAAGCAAGTTGCTTTCTCTTTTCTTAGCCCTTTCCAGACTGAATCCAACTAAGACTGATTGTGCTGCTGATCGTCTGGCAGAAGTCTTGGCTGACACAGGCCCGGCTATAATGATCTCCGCTTTGACGAACATTCTCGCTGATACAGTAGGAACCTTCACTGGCAATCCGGAATGCACTCTCCTAGCTTATGGAAACATGGCTTGCATCTTCGTGGACTTCATCTATCAGGTAGATTGATTGAAAACCTTCCTATTCTTTTAGATTACATTCTACTCGGCTGTGATGGTAATCGCCGGGCATTTTGAAATAGACAGCGAGAGGCAGAAATCCTTCACTCAGAGGATCTGCTGCGGAGGGGAAGATGAAAAGAGCTCCATTGATTCCTCCACAACTGGTCAGAGTCTTCAAGAGAAAATCAACGGTTGTGGTGGGAGGTTGTTGGACTTCTATCTGGATATTGTCTGCAATAAAGCCTTCGATATCCTTATGCTCATTCTTTGGGCTGGATTTATAGCAATTTCCATCATGGTTAGCGATGAGATTATGGTAGTTTTACTAAAAAAAACCCTAGGGGATCACTGTAATGCCAATCAATTTGACGCCGAAGAAACTCTTTGCGGCGGATTCTTCCCTAATTGAGGTAGGATTTTAGGTTCTTTAATTACTAATATTTAGATGGACAATCTGCGAGTCGAATATGTGATTCCTCATTTCACTTTGGCTACTCTCTTTGTCAATCATCCAGGAGATTTGTCGAATCCAGAACGCCTCAAGCAGATGAATTCCTTCGTCGAGGAGATGGAATCCCTTCCAGGAGCTTGGGGACCAGAAAGTTCGAATTATTTCATGCGCGATTTTGTGGAATACGAAAAGACGAAGAGAGAAGAAGAAGCTGAGGAGGATGAAGCCCCCCTTCTTTTGGAATCAAACTCAACTCAGACGATTAAGCCATCCGAGATTGAGACTTTCATCCAATGGCCGGAGTATCAATATTGGCGAGGATTTGTCCGAATGACCAAAGAGAATAGCACCGAAGAGCCGAAGTTACAGAAATTCTTCTTGACTACCGCCTACAAGGGCGAGGAGTTGAAGGATTGGGTTCAGAGAGACATCGCCTTGAAGAGATGGCGAGCGGTCGTCGACAAATACAGCCCCCTCTTTAATATTTCCGTCTTTTCCGACGACGGAATCTATTGCGATTTGATCGACAACATGCCGACAGACACTTGGCAGGTAGGAAGCCCTGAGAATTACAGGAATCCTGCTTTTTCCAGGCAGCCGTAGCCACTTTGTGCTGCATGTCTTTGATTTGTTTGATCTTCATGTGGGATGGATTCACAGTAGTGGCAGCGACTATCGTGATTGCTAGTGTGATGACCGGAATCCTCGGACTCCTTTCGCTCACTGGAACAGACTTGGATCCAATCGTGATGGCCGCTTTGATTATTTCGATTGGCTTCTCGGTGGACATCCCCGCCCACGTCTCCTACCATTACCACACAGCTGAAAGCTCTTTGGACACCAGAGAGAGGTTGAGAGCTTGTCTCTCCTCTGTCGGCTTCCCTGCCCTCCAAGCCAGTCTTTCTACAAGTCTTTGTGTTCTTGCTCTCAAATGCGTACAAATCTATATGTCCCATGTGAGTGGCTTCCTTTTTTAGAAGAGATTGTTTTAGGTCTTTGTGAAGACGATGATCCTCTGCATGACTCTTTGTGTAGTTCATGGTCTTCTGCTTATCCCGTGCATGGCTTCCCTCCTCGAGCCACTGCTTTCTCGTCTTCGAAACAACTCTAAATCAGTTGATCTCAATTAGGCAATTTGATATAATAAATTTGCTCAACTCTTCCAATGAGACCCCTAGATTCTTTCAGCTTTACGGTTTGCAAAGTTCCATAACGATTTCCTCAACAATTTTGATCATTTTCTACAAGAAAATACGTAGAATATCTCAAATTTGAGTTGAAAACGAGGAGTTCTCTTTTCTTGCTTGAGGATGGGTATTGCCACGTTTACAAGTTCTCCCACTTTATAAAATTGGAATTTTTTTTCATAGAGAAATTCATTGTTCTGTAAGTTGGTTGGGGACTCGCTAGAACCGATTTGATATGCAGCCTTCGAAGCAACACGTTATTAGGGCCCAAATTAAAGCGATTTATCACTGCTTTCTATCTGCTTTTTTGTTTTCTAGCAACTTTTGAAATAACAATTATGTTTCTGTGAAAAACTGAGTTGCCTGACAAAATACAACCGAGAAATTGAATTTAACATGCCTCTGACTTAAATTTTGTGCTTCAGAATCTAAAAATGAAAAAAGTCATATTTTCTTGGTCGACACACTACGCAAAAGAGGCTTCAGTCTGCTCGGAAGTCGAAACAATGAGTCCTGAAGAGCTTCTCGATAAGATCTATCAACCCGAAGGGCTAGAAATCATCAGATCTGATAATCAAATATTGGATGCTTATTTGGATTATATGGTTAGACTTTACTATTGCTATTTGAGCTGATTCTCTTTCAGAAAATGGTACAGGAATGCCATAAGAAGCTGAAAAAACAAATTGATCCATCTTTTCTCACGAGATCGCATAATCTGCGAGACATTTTCTTGGATTTTGCAAGCCATATAATTAGTATTCTTGTGTACTGTGGACACCCATTCCTCGATCCCGAGAAGACTAAAAAAAGCTCGAAATTCTTCGCCAGTTTTCTTCAAAATGACCCCGGTGAAGTGAGAACATTCATGCCTCCCTTTGACTACCAAACTCTCAGTAATTTTATCTTCTTTCTTTTAATTGCTTCAGGTGCACAGCTTAGAAATATTACAGGAAGTAGGATTATTCAAAGAGCGCAATCAGTTTTCGTCTTCTATTATATTGTTGATTTTTTACGGTAATTTCTATACTGCAACTCTGTTATTTTTAGGGATTATGTTGAGATAATTAATTGCAATGGGACGTCAAGGATGACCATAAAAAATAAAACATGGGAACCAAAGAAAGAATACAAAACGCTTGAGTTAGAACAGCCAAGCACTTCTCATGAAGTCTCGACACCAATTGATCCATCAGTAATATCTATGAGAAGTCCAAGCGGATTAGCTTTGGTGGAAATCAATGTAAGTTGCTTCTTTTTATTGTCTAAAATTTGTACAAGATCCTTAGAAAATTAAACACAGCTCTAACATTATGGGTGGAAAAAAGCAGCAACATGTTGTTTTATACATTTTTCAGTCAATGACAAAAGTCTCCTTTTCTTGGGAAGCCTGCCTGGCTAATAATTACCATTTCATCGAAGAAATTGGCTATGCTTCAACCGGAAGACTAGCCAGACTGATTTATGGAAGAAACTTCTTAAAAGCGCCAAAAGATCTACAAAGAGTCTGTCTATCCATTGCCTTGAGAGTCCAATACGCCCATTTCGAACTTTTCAGCAACGAAGACCTCAAAAGTCTTTATGATGAATATGATCGGCTAGTTGTAGTCCATTTTGGATATTTTTTACTTTTTAGGGAGATACTTTCTGAAAAATTCTGCAATTTTATGAAGAAATCTCTTTCTCGTTTAATCCAGGCAGGATTTCCCCTCATCGAGGAGACAATGATAGAAAGATCTGCCAATTTTTTAACAAGTTTTGTCAGTAACCATCCGTTAGAAACAAAACAATTCTATCCTTCGCCTTTATATTGTAAAGCATTCAGTAAGATCTGAAGATTTAGGGTTATTTCTTTCAGATCCCTTCACTGATATAATGCTGAGCAAAGAAAACGCCGACCAGATGGCTAACGATCATTGTCTTTTCTTATTTCATTATTTGACTCAATTCATACGGTAGTTTTATATTTTTTGTCCATTGATTTTCCTTTTTTTTTATAGAAAACTAGTGGCTATTTCATATGAGCCAAGTCCCAAGTTAATACTTAGATCACGAAGAGATTACGTTGGCTGGAATATATATCATAAAGATCCAGAAATGCACACCTTTTTGAAGAAGTATCCTGATGAATTCAAAACTCGTAATAAAAATGCAGCGCAACTGGCATTTTGCTGGGTGAAATACCTTGCCCAACCCTGTGTCTTATTCGAAGAGGTAATAACTTCTAGTAAATATACTATAGCGTTTACAGGTTCAAAGTTTAACGGCTAAAGCTCTGACAGAGACAATTTATGGTCCTAAAACACTTGAAAATGTGCATGAACATACAAAACAAACGTGCACTTCGATCGCTAGAAAAGTCAGTAGAAACCATGGTCAACTCTATCAGAGAAAGGACATCGGCCTGCTCTATATGAAGGATTCTCAGTTAGTTGGCATAACTGAATTTGGCTATCTTTTTCAGGGAAATCCATTCCGGCTTTGTTTTTCACTTTCTCCTTCGAAGTTTAAAGCGAATTGCATCCACAGTAAACGAGAAGCCGCAGCCACTTTTTACAGTAGCTGATCTCCACACAGTTACAGCTTTTTTCACAGATCTATTTAAAATACCTGTAAATTCTAAGAAAAACCTGGATCTTTCGCCTATTTTAATGATAAAGACCTTAAAAGATTTCGTAAAGAAGGAGGAAGTCATCAAGATTTTAGAGCTAATTGAGAAAATGGCAATCTTTTTCTTTCAATATATTTTGAGCTATTTAAGGTAGGAATTTTAATATTTTTGGAAGGAAATTGTTCAGAAAATTTGTCACTTTGTCGCCTGACGGCTCTAAGTTGATCCTTTTGCCCAAGGAGCAGGTTGAAAATTCGGTTTATGCAACCAACAGAGCGGGAAAGTACCTTTCTATGTTCCGAAATTTCTCCAAGAAGAATTTTATCCAAGATAAGAAGGATTCTATGCTTCTACGAGTTTGTTTTCATATAATAATTTAATCAAATTTAGTGCTTAAGTACCACTTCCGACTTCTTTTGCCGTTTATTTTTGGGAAAAGTTATCAAATTAGCTTTCAGAGAAGAGACGTATGTAGATTCTAGTTAATGTGTAGTACTCATTTAGGTTTAAAACTCTTAAAGAAAAAGCACTAATTTTCTTGAAGGAACACCGAAAAGTTATGGAAAAACTTAGTCAGCGAGAGATTTTTGTAAGGGGGTTTAGTTCCTGGCCAGAAAAGACTGCTCAACTTTTTACTGAGGAGAATCTTCAATGGCTTTTGGAACAAGTCTCATCAGCTTTCAGTCCCTTTGATGACATAATTCCGCCGTTGGTTTTGCATCTTTTCTTTAAAAGTTAACACTCTTTTCAGGTACAATAGAGATCAAATCAATAAGAACATTGTAATCTCAGTGAGCAGAAATTTCTTTCGTTATACCAAGTTGATGTTAAGACAAGAGAACTTCGAATTCGTGCCTCATCCATGTTTGCTATTCATTTTCCTTTTAAAATTAATCCTAGGTCCATTTATTGACGACCTTCCTTCAATTTTAAAATCAGAATATAAAGAAGAGTCTTGTGATATCCAGAGAGCTATTTATTTTAATGCTATGTACTTCTATTCACATTATGCCGTCTCCTGGATTATGTACGGTTCTATTCTATTATTTAAAAACACTATTTTCCAGGCAATTCGGCGCCCTTTTACCTGATTCGGATAATCCAAAAAAAGAAAACCTGAAAACAAAACTAATAAAAGAGTGTGTAAGTGTTCAAGGTAAGGATTACGCAAGTTGAAGACTTCTTTCTAAAGAGCTCCAAATGAATTGGCTGAATGAAACAGCCAATTTTGATTCGACCAGAGAAATTGAAGTGATAGATAATGATATGGAATGCCTGGGAGTCTTTGAAAAAGAGCCAAAGGAACCCCTCTGGACAATGGAATTGAGTAGTGACGATGAGAATTCCATTGCTTCTGAGCCTTCAAAGAAGACCAGAGAAGAGCCTATATATGATCTAAGGAAAGTAAAAAAAGAGCCAAGTCCTCAACAGATGCTTGAATCTGATCCTGAAGTTGTCAAGAAGGTAAAGAAGGAAATCATAAACGAAGCGAACAAACGAAAAAATATGGACGAGTCTTTGACTTCTCGGAAGAAAGTCAAAGAAGAGCCGAGGGATGAAGAGATTTCAGAAAAGAAAATCAACGTGGAGTCGAGGGAAGGTCAGATTCTAAGAAAGAAAATCAAACAAGAAGTTCGGTAAACTTCTACTGGTGTTTTAGTCTGTAGACTACGGGTTCCAATAAATAGCTAGATCAGAGTTCAAATTGATTACGAATAATGGCCATAAAAGAGTGGCATTTGCTTTATCGACTCCATTCTATCTGGGAAATGATCCTTCTCGCTCTCCTTTTCTCGGTAATCTCGGCCGCTCCGACTCTTGATCCCTACGCTTATTCGGATTCTTTCGCCAGAGATAAAATCCTCATCCTCTGCGCTGCCACAGACACTTCCAAGCCTCTAACCTGTCTAAAGAATCATTTTCAACAGCCAGAGGTAGGCTCCCTTCTTCTCTGAAAGAAGTTATAGCTGAGGAAACGGTATGATGTGGCCTGTTCTCAATACGATGTGGATCGGTGTGTCGCCTATTCAGCTGTGGATCATTTCGACAAGGCCATAATGTTGGCGTTTAGAGGAACTGATGGCAACTTTCAGTTCGATCTAGAAGCTGAAGAGACGGCCTTTGCCAATAGAGTGAGATCACTTCTCTTCTTATAACTCCTTCAGACTTATTGGGTTGGAGGAGGGCGAGTTTCAAAATATTTCGCGGAAGCTTTTATGTCCATCTGGAATGGGGGGATGAAAGATGATTTCAACTATTTGAGAAACAATTATCCAGACTATCAAGTCTGGGTAGCTGGACATTCTCTCGGCGGGTCGATGGCCTCTCTAGCTGCTCACTACGTCGTCACTTTGAATCTAGTTGATGCGAAGAACTTACGATTGGTTACGTTTGGGCAGCCAAGAACGGGCGATAAGGACTTCGCAGAAGCTCATGATAAAGCTGTAGGTGTTGGGAAATCTTATTGACTCTTTTAGCTTCTTTATTCCTATCGCATCATCCACAACAAAGACATCATAGCCCATTTGCCGATGCAATATTGGGAGCACTATCACCACCATAAGACGGAAGTTTGGTATCCGAATAATATGACATCTACGGATCCTTACAAAATCTGTCTTGGAGAGGAAGATCCTCTTTGTTCGGACACCCAAAAGGGATTGAATCGACCCGACCACTCCTACTATTTCAATGTAGATGTGTGGCAATATGGTCAGAAAGGTTGTCCACCATTTTAAATGAATTTACTCTTTTACGAGCCGATCATATTGAAAGAAGTGTACTGCCATCTTCCGTTTAAATCGCTAGGAGCAGCGTTGACTTGAATCCGTAGCTTCTTCATTCCAGTCGTGAAAAAAGCAGAGCAATAGGTTGGAATTGGGTAGACAGGGATTAAAACTCCTAGCAGAGATTGACTCGTATTTCCTTCACACGACGCAAACTGTTATTCGATCAAAGTCAAAAAGAGTAACCAACCGAGACAATACTCTTATAATACTCGTGGATAATGTAGAGTCCAACTTGAGCATCCGCCCGAGATTTTGTTTGAATCTGAACAGCTGAATTCTTCATATTCCATTTGAAGTCGGGGGAAAATAGTTTAGAAAAGAGTGAGTGAGAGTATTATAAGGTTCTTACGCCAATCAGTTGAGAATCGTTGTTCTACTTGTATTTGCTGGTGAATGCAATATTCATAGACTCAAGAGTGGCTGCTGGGATATAACTTTGGGCGCATACTGTAGAGAGAAGGAATAAAAGAGACAGCGCCATTTGGATGGGGTCCTTTTCTGGCTATTATAAAGCCATTCGACTCTCATCCAGTCCTTTCAAAGATGGCCATTAGTTTTTGGACAAGCTAGATCTCATATAAAAACGGCTAAATACCGTATCGTTTGTACGGACATGCCGCCATTGTGGCTGCTTTTTCTGGCTTCTTCAGCCTCAGCCGATCTTGCCAGATCTTTTATTCCGGCGGTTAAACTGGACACATTGAATTGGAACTTCCACACGAGATTTAACTCCAAGAATTATACTTGGATTGAGCAGACTGAATTTTCTCTCTCTCTCTTTTGAGAGATTCCTTTAGATTTTGAGTCCAGCCTTCGCCTTGTCGTTGATGGGTAATCGAATAAATTTGACAACGACTTCCAGCAAATATGGACATCTTAGTCTTTTCGCGTTGAATTATCTTTATCTAGGGACTCTAGGAGTGGGGATTCTGCTAATTTCCAAGGTGAATCTCTTTTCAGTTTGGTAATTGTCAGGGCAAAATGACGCAGATTGATCCGCTTTCTAAAATCCCTTCTTATATCTACCCGTCGACTCTTCAATGTAACATTCTTCTCAAGAATATGAAGCAAATTGCTGTTCAAGTGACTGCTGCTCCTATGAGCAGTGATCTGACTGGAGAATGGCGATTCACTTCTTTCATTGTTCTCGATAAGTAAAATCTATAGAACTGTTTATTACAGAAAATGCTCTTTTATTGCAAAAAACAAGAATGTACAAACAGGAAGGAGATTCACAATCCGCCGCAATTTGGATGCGGTGGATAGCTGAAGACCTTAAAGTCGAGGGAGAGACGCTCTCGTCTTTCTGTCCTCATGTAGCCGAGAGAGACGCTAGTGTTGAAAGCTCTGGCTGCCTCAGCTCCACATTGGGAGAAGAGCTGCCGAATGACACAAAGACGGGTCTGCTTGAACAAGGCGCATTTGGCTCCTTCCAGTTTGACAATTGAGCTCATAGCTCGTTGGAAGACCTCCTCCGCATCGGCCCGCTGTTCCTTCATATTTTTGACAGTCTGCACAGAATTTTCGTAGAGCTGCTCGATTCTAGCGTTGACACTATCTCTCAGAATGGCATATTCGTTAACTTTCTATGGAAGATTGGGAAAAATAGAGAGGGATCTACCTTTTTGCAGTCACCAAGCCAGCTTTCGACATTCCTTCCAATACAAGGATAGACCTTTCCAGTCCATTCAGGGTCTTTACATTCTTTGTCAAACATCATCCTGCAACATTTAGAAACCTAGAGGGAGAGTAAATTACTTATGATTGCCGATTTCTTTGAGCTCTTCGATTCGTTCGCGAGTTACATCGCTTCCCTCATAGACAGAGCCACATTCGAGTTGTTTTTCGTGTTTAGAGCAAGCCTAAAATGTCGAAATTTTTGAGGAGAAGACGGCTGAGCCTACAGTCTTGGTAACATTGACCATGACTCGAGGAGGGAAAGTCATGAAAAGAGAAGTGAATTCTTTCATTCCAGCCTTTTCCAGCCAGCTGGCGTCTTCTTTTCTTCCATGTCTAGGGATTTATTAGAGAAAAAAGAGAACCCACTTGAGGGCGTCTCTTTCGACCAGCGTTGTCCAGGGCCGATCAATGGCGTTGCAGAGTTCGAGACCATCAAAGTAGTATTCATTCCTGGAAATGTTATGACTTCCGACGAATGTTAAACGTGTTTTTGATGGATAGATATCGCGTGGAACTGATACACTCTCTGGCGGAAATAGATCGTCCCCAGCTATTTTTGGCTCTCACGTGAATACGCCATCATTAGAAGGACGGTTAGAGAGAAAACTGACCTTAGAGCCGGATCAGAGACGCCATTTATCCTATTGAGATATTCGACTCGTGCTGAAAAGTGCTCATTTTGAATAATAATCACACGACCAGCTGGCCGTAATTGCGAGCTAATCCAAGAGAGAGGCCACTTTCATATATGTATGTGGATTAATGTGACATCAGGGGAGCTATCGACACGCCCCACCACCTACCTCGTTCGCCCGTCCTTCTAGCGTCTTCCAACGAGGATTCCTCAACTTCCGAATAAATCCAGTGGCTAGAGGTGAGACTCGACTGAAAAAAAAACTTTCTCTCTGACGGCCAATTCAATCGTTTTCAACTTTTTTAAGTGAGCTGATAATATTGCAGGTTGGTCCCTTTTCCTTAGAGGAAATTGAGCAAAAACATGGTAATTTATTTAGCGTCAAAACAGCAAGAGAGAGGAAACATAAATAAATAGATCTACTCGCATTAGCTTCCGGAATGTCTAATGAAGACGAGGGAGAAACTTTCAGAATCGATAGTCCCACCTGTAGAAGGAGAAGAACGGTCGGCCAGCGCAGCATGCCTACTCTCGGTCTTCGTCGTCGCCCGCCCCCAACTCGGCCGGTTTCTCTCGACTCGACACCGCCAGGTAATGCGTCATCTTCACTCTTTTGGAAGGGAAGAATGAGAGAGTGGGTGATCGCATTGGGTCCAGCATTTCACGTGATTTTAGTTCCTTCTTCATCTGATTTTTAGACAAATTTATTAAGCCGAAAAGAGCGCACACAATTTATGGAGTCGACTGGCGGACGTTCCGTCATTGTCTTTGAACTGTTACACTCCTGTCGACCATCGCCGCATTACAAAAACCATCAATTAGGCTCCAGAAAATGGCTATTTTAGTCTGAAAAGTTTCTGCCTCTGATCTTCAGTAGCGTTTGCCAACCATTTTGATAGTGTTAGCCCAGTGACGGAGGGAGAGTTTGCTCGGGAATTTTATTCGAATCCAAACTTTAGACGCTCACAAAAGTCACACCCTCGCACGTCTGGAGATCCGAATAACAAGGGAGCCGAAATTACTCATGCAAATGCGTTCGCCTTGCAGGACCGGAAGATCGAGGCTGGCGACTGCCGTCCATAGTCGCCACGCCTCCGGATGGACTCCTCATGCTAGTCCCGATGCGTCCCTGTAACATAGCTGTAGATCCTCGACTCTGCAAGGGCTCGGTCTTCGCCAATCGTCGTCTACACCTGGCCGAAGCTCAAGCCCAGGGTGTGCAAGAAACTCGGGAGGATCGCTACCAGTCTGGCTCCTTTTTATGTTTTTAGAAATTTTATTTTCAGAGTAAATGTTCTTCGAAGTCGATTGGAATCCTCGCTGCCTCATTTTCCTCCTGCTAAAATAGCCAATGGAACTCACAAGTTCGCTCTGCCTAAGGCCTCTTTTTCGAGAAAACAATCTGCTCCGAGGAAACGAGCTCCCGAGCCAGTTCAACTGCCTCAACTCTCACCAGGATCCATCGACAAAGGGTTTAGGAAGTTAAAATTCGTGCCGTTGAGGAATGTCTCCAACGTGGAAGAGACCGGCAAACGTGAGATTTTTCAATAATTTTCAATAACAACCTTATAGGATCGTTCCCTTCTCGAGTTGTTCCGGCTCTCGGAAAGGTCAGAGTCCGACCTCCGCCGATGATTTCCGAAGCTCCGACGCCACCTTGCTCTGAGAGACCTGAATATCCTATTGTGGCCACAGCTGTTCAAACAGACGACGTAAGTCTCTCTTCTTCCTATTGAAGTTTCTAGGTATTCGACGATGAGATTTTTGATTTGGTTCGAGACCTGGCCAGCTCCGCAATAGAACAAGCTATGTATAATCTACAAGTGGAAGAAACTCTTCTCGGTTTGTTTTTGACCTTCTAATGTGAATCATTTAGGATTAACCAAAAGGACAGAAGATATTCGCCATCAATTAGAAAAAGAACGAGATCTCAAGCGAAAACTTGAAATCGCTTCTAGAAGTGCTCTTGCGGCCAAGGTTTTTTACATTGAGATCGACGTCTAAGAATGATTCAGGAAAAGGAGATTCGAGAATCTAGGAAACGTGAGGAAGAGGCTTTGGCAGCTAATAGATTAGCCATTATCACGTGTAAAGAGGTATTAGAAACTTTAAAGGCCCTCTAAAAGCTATAGATCACTGCTAAGTCTCTGTTGAGGATCAAAGTCTTGCAAGAGGTTAATCCTCGTACGAGGAGTATCGGTCTAGACACCAGACAATTGAATTCCCTTCAAAATAAGCTCGCCCTCGTTCAAGCCGGTAAGGGAACGCCCTACAGTGGTTGAGAGTTTTCTTCAGAATTGGAAAAAGACTTCTTCCCTTGGATATTCGCCAGAGCGGAGAGGGTCTACCGTAACAAATGGACTTATAATCAGCTATTGGGTGCTCGTAGAAAATCTCACAAAGCCTTCTGAAGCTCATGGACAGACGGGTTAAAAATAGGATCTGAAAATGAATCTTCTGATTTGTTTTGTTGCGACTCCCTTATCTCTCCCAAATCGCTTCTGTCTGAGTCAGTCGCTTGTTTTGACCTTTTGTGTACAGTCGTCGATCTATTGTGCTCTGTGCCGGCGGGAGCACTCTCGCTGACTCAGCTAAACTCTTGTGAAATTGAATTTCCAAACAAATGTCTAATTTGTTTTAACAATAATCGTTGAGGCGATCGACTCCCTGGGAAAAGAGAGAGTAGGCAGTAGAGACTGACTGCCAACCTCTTTCTCTCTCTCAAAGTTAATCGTGCCCTCGTCCTCTCCCTGTTCAATGTAAATAAAGTCGCAGTCGGGGGCTTTTCCCGAACAGCGCTGAGTGACGAATTCTCCTCCCATTCTGAGTTTAAAAATGGCTGAAACGGTCGCTGAGGAAGAGAATCGGTAGGTCTCTCACTATTCTATTTCTTCTTCCTTCTTCTTTAATTTTTTGTTTTCAGAATCAACGAGAAGCTGCTGGTTGAAATGAAGCTTCAATCAAGTGAGGACAAAGACTTGGAGTTGATTTTCTTCATCCCGGAAGGAGTTCGACTCCACACTATCGAGGTAAACAAAGATAAACACACAGAACACACTCCATCAGGGCACAGAGGCCTCCACTCCGTCGATTGACTCTTCCCTTCAAATTCTTCGCTATCCTGATGAAGAACCTTCGATCAGCTCGCCGACGGCTGTTTTGATCCAAGTGGGAACATGGCTTTATCCTTTGAACAAAAATACGCCGGTTCTTCTCAACGATTCTCGCTCCTTCCTCGTTGCAAATCCAACGCCAGATCATCCAAGTGAGTTATTTTTATCAACAAAAAACAGGAAAGTTAGATCTCTCTGTTGCCATTGTTTTGGACCAAACTGTTGAGGATAAAATTGTAGAAGAGTTCATTTACTTCCTCAATGAATATTCCGATCTTCACGAATTGGCCCAGGAAGCTGCGTTGGTTGAGGAAGAAGCAAGCAAAGGCAGTAGAAGTGAGAAAGTTACGAATTATCTAGTCTCCGGTGAGTTTTTCTTCTTAATTTGGATAAAGAAATTCAGGTGGTGAAAAAATAGCCGGGAAAATACAACTTCGAGCAGCTAGATGGAATAAACGGCTAGTAGAAAGAGGAGAAAAGTATCGAAGCACCGAGAAACCAAACGAAACTCCAACCCACATCGCTCCCTGCATCAAAGGAGGCGTCGAATACGCTCACAAAGGCACTAAAGTTGTCGCCAAATTAACAGATAAACTATGTGAGTTTTCTTTTTTCTGAAGACTATTTGGTTTTAGTCGAGAAAATTGGAGAACTTGGAACAACCGTTGGAAAAGCTGTAGCTACTGGGGCTACCAAGGTTATTGGCGACAATGAGACTGCTGAAAAGTCAATCAGTTAGCTTTTTAGCGGGAGGAAATAGCTTTCTAGAAATGGTTGGAGGAGGGTTTGGTGCAGCTGGATCCGTTCTCTTCTCCCTGGTTATTGCAGGAAAGACACTTGGGAAGACATTTTCAACACAGACTGTGGAGAATGTTCGACACAAATATGGGGAAGAAGCCTCTGCGACCACGAAAAGGGCTCTATCAGCTGCTGGTCATGGAGGAGCAGCGGTTATCAACATCTCCCAGATCAATCCAACAGCGCTCGTCCGTAGGGTAGGAATGGGCGCTGGTGTTCAGGTAACCTTCTAGACGTCTAATACATTTTTCAGACGGTGACAGATCTGCATTCAAATCTCGTCGGGCAGCCGATTCCCCTTCGAATTCCTGGAATGGGACCACCACCACCACCTGCTGTCCCCGAGGTCGAAGAAAAACCGACAATTATGGACGAGAAGGCGAATGAGGAGAACCAGCACGCTGTTGAGGTTTCTGACAAGACGGAGCTGTTAAAGAAGGAAAAAGAGCTGTAAATATTTGAATGAATTCAAGTTTATTCGATTTTTGATTTCAAATAGAAGATATCGCTTGCACGAAGACCGTTCTCCTGCTCGTTGGGCGTTTTCCTTAAGCTTTTGATTATATGGAGATATTTTGAGGGGAGATGCTTCATCAGATTTTGCAAGTCCTCATCGTCGCAGATTGTTGGCACGGGTTGGATATAAAAGGAGCTTTCGGGCAGGACAGACCAGGAAGCAGTTTTCGCTTGGGGCTCGAAGAAGCCGGAAAGGTGAAGCCCTGCAGAGTGAAGTTCCTCCCACAATCCCTGAGAGGTTTAACTTTGGTAAATCCAAATCTCACCTTGTATGAGGCATTAAACGGTGCAAAGTAGATATTATTACAGCTGATGAGCACGGGAGGCAGACTGGCTGATACAAAAATCGTACAATTTTCCACTTCTTCCAGCAGAAGTCGACGACAAGCCGCAGTGATTGTGCTGTTTCTAACTTGTCTGATGAGCACGGTTCCCGCACAAGGTCCCAATAGAAGACACGGACAATCGACGACATTTTCAATCGTTGCTGTTAAAGAACTGAAGGATTTTGGAATAAAGGGGACATACTGCGGTAGAGCGAAGATTGGAGAAGGATGAGGGAGCGAATTGGAGAGTCGGAGATGAGCTGCTCGATAGACGTGTTTGGTTAAAAGTTGGACGCGCCTCCAGCCGGAAATTGAGACCATCCTCCTGCCATTGGGAGCAAGAGATGTTCTTTTTCGAAGACCATGGGAGGTCTAAAGAAGCTATTGGCCTAAGTCTGATTTTCTACCTCTCCATCTCTCAAATGGCAAATCCTGAAGGGATCCGGCACTAAACAAGTTGAAATTCGCTTGGATAGAGATTTCAATCCTTCATCCAGCTCTCGTTGCCACATTAATCGAACTATTCGTGAAGCACTTTCAGGCCGACTGTCAATCATTCCTTCTAGAACATAATCCAATGCAGAGAGACGATCATCCCGTACAGATGTAACTGGATTTAGGAGTAAAATCTTGAGAATTATTACTAAAAGGTTCCTATCCTATGGAAATTGATGAAATTACCCATATTGTTGTGGAAAAACTCAGCTATTAGATCATCCCGAGTGTTTTCGCTGGTATTTAACGGCTGAAAGGAAGTTAGGAAGAGATCCAAGCATAATTCAGAGGCTTTCGGCTCGCGAGAGGCACTCTGGCAGTTTTTGTAGACAGAAGCAGCAGAATCCCATGGAATTTCAAGATAACGACAGGAGGAATACCACGTATCGCTGCTAAATTCCGATTTGTGGATGTGGGAAAACTGACTCAATCGCTTCAGAAGCGTGTAAGGGAGTGAGCTCTTCCAATAAATCAAGAACTGTTTGTGGTTCAGCGAGAGAGGGAAGCTCCGGCTGGAGATGCTCGAAGAGATAGTCGCCTCGTGGCCAGAGACAGACCTCCATTGGAGTCTCCAAGGCAACGGCGAGACAACGGGAGGAGTAGACAGCTGCTGGCTGATTCGGCGAGGGCAAACAAATTAGGATCCAATTGCTTCATTTTGGAGGGCTTCTCTATTAATTTTATTTGTCGTTTCGAAAAGGAGAGTTTCAAAGAGAAGGCAAAATAGAAAAAAAGCGTTTGAAACGCGGTGGATTTGAATATTGGGTCATATACGGATAATCCATTGCATGGTGGTTTAGATTCTGCGTATCACGGAAGTTTTCTTTTCCTATTCAGGCTGTTTATCTCACGTTTTCCTTTTAGTTCTCGCTTTTGATCCAGCTTTCGACGAATTTGTGTCCCAAAAATCCATTTTGCGTTCCCATCAGAAGTAAATGTGCTACATTATAATCTACTGCGCCTTACTTCGAAAGTGAAATACAAATCTGTTCTTTGCAATTGCTTTTTTCTTGTTTATAACTCATATTTTCTCTATTTCAGTTAAATAAAATGGATCGCGAGATCGATTATGGGAATGCTGAGAGATATGAGAATGATGAGTCCATTGAAATGGCGTGGGCGATTCAGGTTGATGATTTTTCTCTTAGAAACGCAATAATCAACCAAGAAAAGCGTTTACATGTTTATAAATGGTTATTTTAGGCGGCTGATAGGGCAACAATCCATATGAACCTAATAATGGCATGTGATACGACAAAATTAAAACTCAATAAGTATCAAGATAGCATATATGCCACTTTTCGGAAGGACTTTCCAGACCTTGATGTCACAAAGGTAAGCAAAATATTGTTATTAGTATCAATGCTACTATAGGTAACTCAAGATCAGATAAAAGAGCCCGAAGCTAAAGAAAAGTGGCGACAGTTTTGTGAACAATTTAAGGAAGTGGAGGATTTCTCCTTAGGTTCACTGTTCAGAATAGAAGCCAATAAATGCTATAGCCCTGAAAATACAATTGTTGTGCCGAAGGCTAGTTATTTTTATTCTTTAAATTGATATTATTATAGATTCAATATCTCGCTATTGAAATAGCAAGAAATCTGGAAGGAGTTAACGAACGCTTTAAAGCTGAATATACAGAAGACCAAAAGATTAACGGCCAAAGTTGATTTCATACGTTTCACCTTGATTGTTTTTTTGTTGATTTTATAAAGATATATTTCATTTCAATCCACTATTCTTATATTCATTAGATGTGATTTCTATATTTTTAAATATTAACATTTTGTAAATTTTTATTCGTTTCTGATTCAGATGGCATTTAATTTTGGTAATAGCCAGCCAGCAGCAAGTAGTACCACGTCTACAGGCCTGATCGGTGCTGCTACTGGAACAATGAGTAGTGGATTATTCGGGTCAACTCCAGCAAAAACTGCATCAACTGGAGGTCTTTTTGGATCTACTACTAGTACAGCGCAACCAGCCTCATCCACTGCTGGAGGGCTTTTTGGTTCTACAACGACTGCTGCACCTGCTGCAGGTGGCTTATTTGGCTCAACTACTGCTGCACCTAGCACTACAGGAGCTCTTTTTGGAAACACAACTGCGCCAGCACCAACATTATCTCTTGGTAAGCGAAGCAATATTTATTTTATTTCGCTTTAGGAACTTCAACTACACCTGCTCAATCAGCAGCCACGTCAACACCTGCAGCTATAAAGGTAGGTCTTCTTTTAAAACATTTAATATCCTCTCAGGGAAATTTTTCCTGGGAGCAAATACATTTTAAAACGGGTTTCCATGCAGATGCTGTGCTGCATGGCGGTTTACATTCTGCGCATTACAAAAAATTGGTTCTCCATTTGGACTATTTAGCTCACACTTTTCATTCGGTCTTCGCCGAAATGTTGCCCCAAAAATTCATTCTGCGTTTAACTAAGAATTTTCAGACAGCCACACCTCTTTTTGGCTCACCAGCTAATGCAACAACTGCTGCTTCATCTATAGGCCTGTTCGGTGCTGCTACTGGAACAACGAGTGGTGGATTATTCGGCTCAACTCCAGCAAAAACGCCATCAACTGGAGGTCTTTTCGGATCTGCTACTAGTACAGCGCAACCAGCTGCTTCCACTGCTGGAGGACTTTTTGGTTCTACAACGACTGCTGCACCTGCTGCAGGTGGCTTATTTGGCTCAACTACTGCTGCACCTAGCACTACAGGAGCTCTTTTTGGAAACACAACTGCGCCAGCACCAGCATTATCTCTTGGTAAGATATAATATTTATCTTATTTAGCTTTAGGAACATTAACCACCCCTGCCGCACCGATAGGTCTGGGTGGATCGTCTGGCACTGGTAGCTTGAACCTTGGTGGAGCAGGAACAACTCTTGGTGCTGGAGCCACTGAAAAAGAAAATATTCGGGAGGGAGAAGTACCCGCTCCCATTATGGAACTATTAAAAATCATACAGTAAGTGTTTTTCATGTTTATAAATACATTTTCTAGAGAGAAAGCAAAACAAAACAAGGATATGGCCGAGGAATTTCAGAAATTGTCTTGTGACGGCGTAAAAACGATTAAATACAAGCTAAAAGAGGTAAAATTTCAGTTTTATAAAATTTAAGCCAACTTTAAGGTGGACCACTTAATTGCTGAAGAGAATAGTGCGGCAACTGCTCGTGATGCTAAAACTGCTGCATTATCGGCAAAAGTTACTAAAGATTATAGATTGGGAAAAGAAGCTCAAGCAATACAAGAATCTCTCAACCGTTCCCAGCACAGCAGTGTAGCGCAACAGCATGCCATGCAGTTAGTACTAAGGTTTTTTTATTAATCTTATTTTCATAGGCATATCATCGAATTAATTAAAGAATATGATGTTCAAGTTACATATTATCAAGAAATAATCGAGCAAATGACTATCAGAATCAGAGACATTTTACAAGGACAAGGAAAGCTAACAACTGCTGAACTGAAGGAATATTTAACGCGTTTTGATGCCATTTTCAGTTCCGTTGCTAACAAACTATTTGAAGCAAATTCTAAAGTAGAGGTATGCTAACTAGCTTTTGAAAGCATGTATTGTGTAGGAACTACGATCAACTTTAACTTCTGAAGACCAATTACGAATCAGGGAGACTCAAAAAGTCCAACAAAACTGGGTACAAGCTAGAGGACCCTCTGCTTTCCCTTCTCAAGCAGTTCTTACTCATCTTGGAGCGATGCTCAAGCCAGCAACTGGAACTACCACAACAGGTTTTTCCATAAACTTCCTAATTTAAACTTATTTAGGTACGGGGTTATTTGGATCGACGGGAGCTACTGGTGGCTCACTGTTCGGTTCGACTACGGCAAATAAGCCGCTATTTGGATCCACGACAGCTCCAACTGGAGGAAGTCTATTCGCACCATCGAATACTACCAGCACGGTGCAACCTACCTCATCTCTCTTCCCACCTCTTGCATCAACGCCCGCTAAACCAGCCACGTCTTTCGGATCAACTTTCAGCACAAACACATCCGGTCTCTTATTCAGCAGTAAAAAATAATTGTCTCATGACTCATAACATATTTTGCAACCATTTTATAAATTATTACACACACAAAATACATATAAGCTTTACCTAGAAGTCCATTGTGGTGATCCTCTTCTCGAATAATGTCCTCACGGCTCTATCCTAAGCTCCTCCAATATCCTCTCAGTTTCTATGATCTGAGAAAACGATGGGAGGGGGAAGTATATCTACAGGTGCGGTAGTTCATGTCTTTTTTTTCATGGTATCTTTGGCCGTGAGTTGATGAAATTTTCTCAAGTTTTAACCGGAGATTTCTAAAAAGATTACAATCACGACAATTAACTTCAATCACCATAAAGCTCACAAAAATTTTCTTCGACGGATAACGGTGAAATGAGCGAGCGAAAGTTTATGGTTTTTTAACCATCAAAGATACCATAAGCCAAGAGGGTTGTAGGCCGGTCAAAAGCTACCATTATCAGCGTTAACTCTGCAGCAAAACCAAAAGAATCAATTACTGCTTTGTATCTTGACCGCATAGACTTGGCTAAGTTAGCGAATTTTTCGAGAATCTTCACATTTTTCAAAATTGCACCAACTAGAGACTTTTAGTAAATTCGGCTAGTGCAGTTCGATTTCTACTTTCTGAAATACTTTAGACCTCCAAAGAAGGTTAGAAATTCGTGGAGATATGACCCGAAGATGATGCTATTTTTGACTGAATTTTGGCTTGAAGTCACGAAAAGGTGTTTTTTGACCAAAAATTCCCAACTTGCTTGAGCCATAGTGAGTCTCCACGAATGTCCAGCCCCCTTAGATTATGGTATTTTTGATAGTTAAAAACCATAAACTTTCGCTCGCTCATTTCACCGTTATCCGTCGAAGAAAATTTTTGCGAGCTTTATGGTGATTGAAGTTAATTGTCGTGATTGTAATCTTTTTAGAAATCTCCGGTTAAAATTTGAGAAAATTTCATCAACTCACGGCCAAAGATACCATGAAAAGAAAAAAGACATGAACTACCACACCTGTAGATATTTTCAAACGAGCAGAGTAGTAGGGAAATATGCCGATCTCCCTAACCCGTACAACCTCTAGTCATACCAGAATTTCCTGATTAATTTGTTGAACACCTTGAAGTCTTTTTAGTTCCTTGACATGACTCGAATTGCTCCTTCTGTCCCTTTTACGACATCATTTGTATCCAAATCCTGAAAAGAAATAATTAGAAAAACTAACCTCATGATTTCTCGAATCAGCTTTCGGATTCCAATTGGAGGAACAGCATATGCTAGAAACTCCGACTAGACAATAATGTAGAAATGGTGTTCTGATTCAACTGTCTTTAGTGTTCTTTCAGTTTTTTCTGAGTAACTTGTCGAAAGCACTTTACTCTTCAAATTCAGCAGTAGACTTAAAAGCTACTGTGTTCTTCTTCTTGATGCTAACTACAGACTACTGTAGAAGGTTCAAGCGGCCTGTTGTCATTAATGATCTTTCTCTTCAAGAAAGATCGTACTTTAATCCACTCGGTTTCATTGCGATTGTTCACTTGACCCATTTTGCCATAAAAATAAGAATGTTCTAGATGACATAATTTATGTCAAATTAACAAATAACGGCTGGAACGAGCCTGATGAAAGGATTGACGTTGACCAGCTTGCCGTGGATGATCTACTTCTTTTGAGCCCTCCTCTTGCGCTTCAGACGACGCATCCTCTTCTTTCGCCACTGAAAAGAAAAAAAAATTATAAATATTTTTAAAGAAACGAACCTTCTCACGCATTTTGTTTGTAGCACTTCGGTGGTAAAAACCGAAAATGAAGTGCCTGAAAAATCGAGATTAAAAATGAGTTGATATTTAAAGCTAAAATCAAATAAAAGAAAATTAGGATTGAAATACGGCATTGTTTTTTTAGCTTGTTAAATTGCTGCAGTTTATAAACAGTCATCTAAGCGATTTTCTAAAAGCCAAATGTAGAGAAAAGCGTGCAGGTAAGCAGACCGAAGGAGACCGCAAAGACTAAGTTTAGGATAAACGCCCAATCGCAAAGTGTACCAGCGGGTTACGGTACTCGCGTTCATGCGAATCTTGTAGAGAGAGACGCGGGAATTCAAAAATTGAAGCTGCGCCAAATGCATTTTTTGCTTCATCTCTTCTTATTTTTCTTGTCGATTTTGTTGATTACTCCTAAATGCGCTCTTATCAAAACATTTGTTTGTTAGAAATGTATTCTATGCACATATTTTATTGTATATTCTCTATTTTTTGCTATATTATCTTAGTAAATCCATAATAATGTCTTTAATATTTTTTATTGTAGACAAAATGAGCAAGACTCACCCTCCAGAGCTGAAAAAATACCTGGATAAAGAAATGGATCTAAAAATTAATGGAAACAGACGCGTTTCTGGCCTTCTTCGCGGATTTGATCCCTTTATGAACATGGTCATCGAGGTTAGTTGTTCTTTAGAGTGTTATTTTAATGCAATGCTCAACTTTTATTTGCTTTTAATGTTTGAAATGTAAAAACTAGCAGCATTTCTTTACCAAAACGACGTATAATTCTATATTTCAGGAAGCTATCGAATATCCCAAAGGAGGAGAGCCGATACCATTGGGAAATGTTGTTATTCGCGGCAATTCTATAGTGATTATGGAGCCTAAGGAGAGGATCTAACAATAGCTGATAGAAATTGTTATTTTCCAAGTTCAAATTTGTTTTCCAATAGTTATGATATAAATATGTTATTGTTTAGATCAAAGTTATGCTAAATTGGGGGCTGGTTTCCCTTCTTTCTCTCACGATTCAGATATGAAACTCATGCACACCTGTTGTTTCCAATTGACACCATTCTTGGTTGTTTTTCTACTAAACTGTAAAGCAATTTGCACAAAGGCTAGATGTTCTCGACCAGGAGGAGAGGCCAGCAGCTGTTCTGTTGATACGAGCCTGTTGTAACAGATTGCGATAAATGGCCTGTGCTCAGCCTTTATTCATCAGTATTTTGACCGCAGAGGATGCACTTTCTACCAACTTTTTAGACCTTGAGCATTTGCAGCAAGTGGAACGTCCATTTTTCTTGCGAACAGGTTTTCCGCAACGTTTTCTCGCCATTGAACAGCATTCAGCGTGCTATAATCGCAAAGCAATGGGTTCACGTCTTTGTTTGTTAGTCTCAACATTCTGTATCTCCAACTCACATCGATTAGCCGTAGATTCTCTCTCTAGGGCTCCTTTATTGGCTCGCTGTTTGTCGCGCGTTTTGTTCTGCCGCCTCTATCTCCGAGTGTGGCTAATGCAGTCGAATCGCCACTTGAAGAACGCCGCCAGTCGCGTCTAATCCTATTTTCAATGGAGAACTTTTCAATTTTCTTCGGGTCAGGGATCCACGTTACAATTCTTTCCCATCCTCCCTATCTGTAGCCGTAATCGAGTTTCCAGGAAAAGATACTCCGATTTCAGCTGCCCAAGACGCCTTCCTCCTCTGCGTCTATATTTTGTGAATTTCACTCTGTCTAATTCTCAGCAAAACTAGCGGCTCCCCTTTGTCTGATTGATCATTTCACCACGTCATTTAGACGCCGTACGGTGCACTCGTTTTCTCTCCCGCTCTCTGTTTCTCTCATCCCCCCAAAACAGCTCAGCAATTTGTTTTCCTTTCCCGCACTGTCTAGCTAAAAGTCTCCTGTTGACGTTTCCGATTGGACCATCTGCTCAAATACTACTTCCACTTGGAAATTGCCAATAAGTCCGACGATTACAGCCTAAACATGGATCCAGACATGGAATTTAATGCTTTAGCTGCCCTTTCTCAAAGTGTCATCACAGATATGAAGGTAATTGTTCACATTTCCATATAACAATAGCTTTTTTTCCTTTTAGCAGTCATTCCCGGCCTGGGAAATGGTTGCCCAGCGTTCACTCAAGCTATCCCAACAGCTTAGAAACACGGCTCAATGCCTTGGCTCATTTTGTGAAGCCCTCCAGGCAGTTTCCGACTGTGGCAGCAATTTGAAAGGTAGTTTCTATTCGCTCTCTACAAAAATAACTACAGGAGCGACTCGTGATGTTGGAGCCTGCGTCACCCGAGTCACTATGCGTCAGCGGGGACTGGAATCCCGCTTTAGAACTTTAGCTGACGCTTTCTCTGAGGAATTGGCTCGCGGGCTGACGGAGAGAGTTAATTACTGGAAGCAACGAGCCGGCGATCTGGATAAAACAGCTGGCAAGCATATAAAGAAGGTCAGAAGTCGAAAAAGAAGGCCGGATGTCGAAGCACTCGAGGAGCAGCGTCAGATTTCCACTGTGATTCTCAGCGAACAAAGACAGCAGTTCTCCTTCTTCATCAGTATGCTTATGCCCGTTCTGAAAGCCGAAATGACCCTTCTGGACGAGGGATCTCACATCCATCAAGCCGTCGACACATTGGAACAGACAGTCGAAGTAAGTGCGTCTTCCTGTCAAAATAGAGACCATTTAGTGTGTGGATAGCTCGGTTCTTGTTGAGACAATTGTCAACGACATTACCCAAGGCGCAGATGGAGCTTGGAAGCAATGCCTCGATAATGCTACTCTCAGATACCGCGAGAAATCTATGGGTATATTGCCAGCAGCTTTCCCACATCGAAATTCATTTCAGGCGCTAGTGACTTTGACCTTTCTCACATGCCTCGGCCGATTAGTAGTGTCCCACCGTCTGAAAACGGGGAATCCGAGGCGAATTATTGTGTCTTAGCTTCGAAGCCGCCTCGGCGTCCAGTTACTAGGAGCAACTCGAAGGTAGGATCTCCTTTGTTTATTCAACGGAAGAAGTTTAGTCCTCATGTGTCAGCCCTCCTCTGAACAACTCGCCGCTTTCCGACACCATGTACAACGTGTCGCAATTTTCTGGAAGATTGATGAGGCCTCATAGTCTCGGCTCAAACGGAGAAGCCTACATTCCGCAGGTTCGAAATCTTTAGGGGCGAATTATCCAGTTGTTTAGACGGCGAGTGGCGTTCATCCGACCCATCAATCTGCCAGCTCCTGCTGCAGTTCGGAAGCTTCTGCAGCCATTAATGAGACTCTCCAGCACATTGGTTTGAGGGGTTTTTTTTTTGGAGAGAACCTCCTTTGCAGAGCAACTTGGATCCGACTTGGAGAATTTCTGCTCCACCGCTTTTGATATGCGCTTCGATTCAAATCAATCGGCCGGATCTACTGGCACTCTCAACGGCGCCAATAATATTCGGATGAGACCAACCGAACATAAAAAACCTCCACCACCAATTCGTCGCAACAGCACCATTACAGCAGCCACTCCGACAGCTCCTTCTGTGGCTGATGCTCGTCACAACTACATGATGGGTTGGTTCTTTGTCTTCTCTTATTTTTGTTGCTCTAGGCAGCCGTCAATCTTTGAATTCTTCGACCTTCTCGGGTTCTACAACTGA
Source organism: Oscheius sp. JU1382 (assembly GCA_932521405.1). NCBI lineage: Eukaryota > Metazoa > Nematoda > Chromadorea > Rhabditida > Rhabditidae > Oscheius > Oscheius sp. JU1382. The sequence continues at coordinate 9,418,317 of OW051475.1, forward strand.
TCTTCACCAGCCGCATCCCTCTCCCGCTAATGTCAACCCTTACGCAAAGACCTCCACATTCCAGCCGAAACATTACAATCTTTAACAAATTACGGTATTCCCTAAACTGGTGACAAATTTTTGTGCCTTTTTTTTGCCAGCATAATGAATAGTTTTATCAGAAGGCAACAAAGGCAGTGAAATGAGCAACAACGCGAGAAAAATTGTGAGCAAGAAACGACCTCGTAATCTATTCAATAACTGGGATAAGACATTCTCTATGCGGATTTGGCTTTCTCCTTATTGATTCGGATAGCCTTGAGGATGAGAGTGGCCGAAACAATCAAAATCAACCCGCCCACAGCTACCACTGACATGGCTTGTTTGTCCTCAGTTATCTCCATGATCTTCTCCTTCACGAATTCATAGACGTGCTCGATTGCAGTCGGTGGCTCTGGGACTCTGAAGACTCTTTCGAGAGAGGCAGATCTTACCTGTGTCCGCGCTGTTCCTTGAACTTAAACAAAGCGAAATTGACAAGACTCCTCACGTCTTTAGCCGCCTCTTTGTAGCGATAAACCTTTCCACGATGGAATCTAAACGATTGGAGTAGCTCGAATGAATCTTACAGTAAGAAGGCGGGACAATCGGATTCTTCAATGTCGAATCGGTCTGTCACATCATCGTTCACGCTGGTCTCCACTTTTCCAACGTGGACAAGTCCTCTCAATTTGTGGGCGACTGTCTCCCACATCGGCACGAAAGCATTGCAAGCACCTTCATCAGCATCGTAGCTAAGCGAGAGAATTCAAAAATACAGAAAGAACTGCTTACAACATGACGAACCAGTCGAGATTTCCCTCGTCAGGACTATGGCTGTCTGTTTGTCTCTCGAAATTATTGTCAGTCAGTTCCCAGGTGACAACTTCCTCGTGAGATCTCAGCCAGCGAAGAACAGCCTGTGAATCCTTGAAGTCTCCATCGTACATGATGGGATTCTTTCGTCTGTAATAGACTATAGCTGGGAAGGTATTCACTCCCAGCTCGCGAGCGACAGCCCGATCGTCTGTCTTTACCACCTGAATATCCTACTACTCGGGGAAAATCAGAAACTAACCTGGACATAACCAGTCGCCTCGATATCGTCGTCAATCTCTTCGACTTCAGATAGCGCCTCGGAACAGGAAGGACACTGAGCTCTGCCGCCATCTAGACATCCGTTTTATCGAAAGAGACTAGGCTTACAGAAGAAAATAACTAGATTTTTGCTGGCATCGCGGAGGATTTCATCAATTTTATCCTCGTCCACATCGTCTATCGACTGTTCTTCAGCTGGCTCAGCTACTTCGACTTTCTGCAGAGGAAAATGAGTAAAAGAAGTGGTTCTGGGGGAGTGTAAAAGTGTGGCAAAGCGTGTTGGTTGGCAGAAGACGAACCTTTGCACTAGTTTTGGTGGGCTTTGCCGGAGGAGTCGCCACATCGTCAGCCACTGTGACTTTTGCATGGTTTTTGCGCTTGGCTGTGACCAGAGCGATGCCAACAACTAGCAGAAGAAGTAGAACTAAACGCATCGAGCGATCAATGGCAGGAGCTGGCTTGTGAGCTCCTCACGCATTACACACAAGATCTCCTCCCCTTCAATCGCGCCGACGGGTATTTACATTTCAACCTGGCTCCAGGAGATACATTGGTAGTCCAACTTTATTTGCACAAGAAAAACAGACGACGGAAATAGAAGTCGGGCATTTTAAACCTACCTCTGGCGACGCTCTCGTGACCTAGACCGTCTTCTACCCTCCCGTGGAGAGCGAGAGCGTCTTCTTTCCCGACTTCTTCGACGTTTTTCACGAGAACGAGATCTTTTTCTGTCTTTTCGGTCTTTTCTTTCTCGAGAACGACTTCTTTTCCGCTCTCTTGATCGACTTCTTCTCCTTTTTGGACTATCTTTCTCCGGGCTACCGGACCCGTTGGGAGGAGATTCTTCTGGAAAAATAATTCAAAAAGGTTGGAGAAAAAAAGCAACCTTCTTTTGGAGGTTTAGCAGCGGCTTTGGGTGATAAATTTAGACTTTTTGGGATCTGTCCTCCTGAAAATGATGGGTTATTAGAGCCGAGTTGTTGGAAGCAAAATAAAAACAAAAAAGTCCAAAGTTCTTTCATCCCGAAATAGAAGAAGATAACGTCAAGGAGAATAAAGCATACCTTGGCCATCTCGTTTAAACATTTTGGGAATACCAATTGGTAGGGGGGCTTTGAAAATTAAATCGTCGCTCTTTTTCTGGTCTGTTTTCGATGTTTCCGCCTCCTCCTCGTCGCTCTCGTCGTCGTCATCATCTCTGCCTAAAAGCAATCATATCTGGATACCGAGGAGAGATGGGAACTTTAAAGGGGAAAAGGTAGATAGAAAGCAAAACAAACCCAAAGTTGGCCGGAAAAACGAACAACAAAAGAGAATCCAACTTACCGAGGCTAGACAAAGCCGCCAATGCGGAACTCTTCACCAGAAGCTTAGGCTCTGCTATAATAAATACTTTATAAGGAAAAAACAACCGAATCGAACAAGCTTTCAAAAGTTTTGGAAGAACTGATCCACCTTCAGATTTGTCGGCACTACTTATAGCTTCTTGGATTGTGGAGCGAAGCAGACTGTCGGTTCCTTCAGTCAAAATTGACATCATAAACAGGCGAATCATCGACATCTGAAACATTCTCTCCCACAAATGGAATTACTCACAGCTCGGTCACGAATCTCATCTTCCGTCGGGGTTGGATCGGCTTCTGTGAATTTGCGAGGAGATCTTTGAGGTCGGTCTTCCTCGTCGCTACTGTCGCTGTCCTAAAACTGCGTTCTTAAAGAAAGCCCAAAAATCCTACAAATCTGCTCTTCCCAGTCAATTCTCGTCGTTTTCTCTTCTCCAACTCGGCTTGGCGCATTCTTTCCTCCTTTTCTGCTTGTTTTTGCTTCTCTTTTTCTGCTTTCTCCAAGCCTTCTCGAATCCAAGCAGGAAGCTTCTTCCTAGCACTATCATCTAAATGATTCCTTCAAAAGACGCTTTTCCTCTTGCCTAAATCGGAATTGGCTCCTGCAAACATGGGAGGAGAGGCTTCTTGTGGCGATATTTCGTCATATTGTCGTTGATTGTAGTTTGGAAGCGGTGGCGGACCAGCGGGTGGAGGGGGAATCGCATTGGCTGATGGGAAAATGGGTGGAGGAGGTTCTCTTGGCGGTGGAGGCGTCCAGCCAAAACCCCATTCGTCTTCTATTTGAGGCGGCGGGGGTCGAAAACTCATCAGCTGAAAATAAAAGAATAACTTGAGCCAAAACTTACTGGTGGAGGTATCGGATTCATGAGAGGACGTGGCGGCAAAAACGGTCTTTGCTGCATAGAAGGATGCAACGGATGTTGAGGAGGAATCAATGGAGGAAAATTATTCCAATGGTGAGCTGGAGGATGATGGCCTTGATGAATCGGAGGATGTTGTGGACGCCAGCTGGAATCCTGCTCCGGTCGTCCATTCCATCCTCCCTGAGGCGGTAGAGGCGGCCTCCCAAACGGCGGAGGAGGACGGAAATCTTGCGGAGGCGGCGGTCGAAAATCGCCCTGCGACCTATTGTGATTCTAAATCGAAATAACGGTTTCGAAATAAACTTACAGGAAGTATGTTGGTAGCCGATGGAAAGATGGGTTTCTGCCGGCTGGCGGCATCCCAAGCATCGCCCTCGAAGGGCTCCGGCTCCTTCATAGCAATCCATTGCTGAGCCAACTCAGCCCAGTTGACCTGCTCGTGTGGCATATTCTGATACCCGCTGAATTGATCCATCCCGCTTATCCCTTTGTACCCGACTAGAATTGACCTGAAATAATTCATTTTCAATGCCAACGAAAGCGAAAGAAAAGGCGCTTTTTCAAAAGATTAAAATGCGAGATTAAAAGCACTATCTTTGTATGAAAAATGGGAAAGAGAGAGGCCAACAATCGGCGGAAATATTGCCAGAAAAAGTAAATCAGTAGATACGCGGATTGGCGACTCCACGAAAATGCATTGAGCCTACAGTAGGCTAGCATTTTCGAATGTCCATTTGAAAAATTCGCTGCATTTTCCAACTTATTTCCATCTTCTTTTTTATTTCTCGATAGACCATATTATTCAAACGATTTTTCCCAGCAAATAATAAGAATTTTTAGACACAATGAGCAAGACCCATCCGCCAGAGTTGAAGAAGTATTTGGATAAGGAAATGGACTTGAAGCTGAATGGAAACAGACGTGTTTCTGGTCTTCTTCGTGGCTTTGATCCCTTTATGAACATGGTCATTGAGGTCTGTTTTTACATGAAGCCTATTGCCCGTTGACCAGCCTAACGCTTTTCTTTTGAGCCTCCTGATGAAAGTTTCAGGACGCTGTCGAGTACCCGAAAGGAGGAGAGCCCATCCAGCTAGGAATGGTGGTCATCCGTGGAAATTCCGTCGTAATCATGGAACCGAAGGAAAGAATCTGATTTGCTCTCGATCTCTCTTTTAATTTCCGAATAAACCTTCCTCTCCGCGTTACTTCCAGATGGTTTAAACGAGTTGGAAAAAAGCTCTACACGTGTCTGGCATGTGTATTTTCTTCACGGCCGGGTAGCCGCACTGGAGTGGCTTCACGTCGTAAACAGCAGGCCTCTATTTTGCTCGCAGCTGCCGACCGTTTCATATGTCGTCTTATGTATCAATTTGCAGTCAATTTAACTTTTCGTCGTCGAGGAGATCAAATCAGTCGCGAAAAAATCAATCGCCTCGCCGCAGAATCCAGTTATTTTGGTTGTTGAGCGAGGGGTGCCTCCTGTTTTTCCGGCTATTTTTCTTCCTCCTCTCTTTGCTGCTCTCTCCTGTTTTGACCAAGCGCCGGCGCTTATCGATTTCAAAATTGCGCCTTTTTGTGTCCGTTGTGCTTTATCCCCTTCCTGCAGGTCAAAACCACAATTTTCTCGTTCTTATCTGCCGAAAACAACACAAACTGAAAGATTTGGGAGTCACCTTTCTCGTTTTTCTCTGCAAAGTCCTTGACCAACTTTTTCTCCTTCAGCTAAAAGCAGAAACGGCCTCCCAGCTTGTGCCCTCCAATTGCTATCATTTTTCCCCGTTGTGAACACAAACGTTCCCGTGTTCTGCTATTTCAGCTTGTCCCCGCACTAATTTTTGCTCCTCACTTGAGCTCTCTCTCTCAACGAGCTTATCGATCGTCGTGATTTGACTGGGTGGACAGTTGTATACGCGCTCTAAACGCGCGGCTGTTTTTTTGAAAAAAGGCGCGTCTTTTTGTGTAGGCCGTTCGTCGCCCGTTCGTTCCGCGTCCTAATATCCCCTCGATCGATTTTCTATCTTCCCTCCTTCAAAAGCCGTCGGCCATCAAATTCAATTGGAGGATTGCATTTCCTCAGTCGCGAACGCCTCCATGATGTAAAGCGTTTTTCTCTTTTGTTCAATCGATGCATTCTTTCGACCAACTCATCGCATTACTCAACAAAACAATTTCTAGAAATGTCCGTCCCTCCTCAGGTCCAAAAGGTCCTTGATGACGTCGACAAGCGTCTCCACGAGCCTTCTCCCATCACAAATGTCCTGGGAACTGTCGAGCAAAAGACCGGCTTGAAACGGCTGCACATCGTCTTAGGTAAGAGAATATTGCTTCTCCCCTCAGGAGACAAAATTTAGGAGCTGTTGGCCTCCAAGCACTTTATCTCATCTTCGGCCACTTCGCTGCTCTCGTCTGCAACACCATGGGCTTCATCTACCCCGCCTACTGCAGCATTCTGGCCATCGAATCCCACAGCAAGGACGACGACACTCAATGGCTCACCTACTGGTAACTAAAATTAGAGGAAAAGTTCAACTTTGCAGGGTTGTCTTCGCCGTCCTCTCTGTGATTGAATTCTTCTCGACTCAAATCGTCTCTGTCTTCCCGATCTATTGGCTCTTCAAGGCTGCCTTCCTTCTGTGGCTCTACCTGCCCTCGACTCTCGGGGCCACCGTCGTCTACAACAAGTTCATCAAGTCGATCGTGATGAAGCACCACAAGTCGATCGACCAGCAGATTTCCGGATTCGCCAACAAGGCTCAAGACGGTAGCTTTTTTCCCCCATTTGCTACAAAAAAGGATTTCAGCTGCCCGTCGCGTTGTCAACGACGCTCGCGACCATTTCGACTAAACTCCTCACCGCCAAATTCCCACTTCTATTATATATTTTAGTCTCTCTGTTGATTTGATCCCCTACTTATGCATAGTGACATGTGCATAGTGTGTGTTGCCCAATTACGGTGTTTTATCGAAATGAAGTTTCTAGCAGAGAGTCTTTTTGTCGAATTATGGATTCGAGAGGAGATGTAAAGCGGTTTGTAATGGGTTGAGTGGACACCTGACGCGCCCTGGAGCCGAGCCGGGAGGCCACTGGTTGCATTTCAACGATTCGTAATTTTAAACTTCTTCTTGACCGGAAGCTTTTATTGATCTTTTTGAATTGCTTCAGACGAGTCGCTTTAGACGAATGCCGTAGACGATGCTTTTTAGTGGAGGCACAGCAGCGAAGCCGAAGAAGGATGAGCGAAAAGAGAAGAAAATCGATCGAGGTTTGGCCTTAGTTTCTTATTTTTAGACGACTTTTCAGATGAGAAATATGACATCCAAGAGCAGGTCTTCGTCCGCTGGGGGAATTCCCTCCTGGCGAACGAGCCGCTCAAGGAATTCCGCGACCTGGCCGACTTGAAATACATCTCCTCCGTTACGCACATTGTCACAGCCTGTGGAGTGCCCATGATTGGGAATAAGTTCGATGACTGTCAAGCCATTCTAATGGCCCTTGGAGATGTCAAAACTGTCGCCAGCGATCTCGTCGAAGGCCAGCAAAAGGTCAGATTTTTTATTCTTTTTATTCTAACGACTTCCAGGCTGTCCTCTCCTCGTGGTGGAATATGGTCCAAGCCTTTTGGCGACGACTCGGCCCGGATCCAATCCGCAACGACAAGGTTTGGCTCATTTTTAGACCAAAAAAGAAGAAGTTCCAGCTGAGCGAAGCTATAAAACACTGGTGTTTAGAAGTGGCCAGTGATTATGAGCAAGTCTCCGTCAACGATTTCACCTCCTCCTGGCGAGACGGCTACGCCTTCAACTGTCTGCTCCACAACTTCGAGTAATCACAGTTCGCTTTTTACGATCTCTTCCACTTTCAGCCGAAAACTAGTGAGTATGCGAAAATTGTCCGAAATGACGGCGTCCGAACGGCTGGAAAATGCCTTCAGTATTGCCGACCGAGAACTTCATGTGGCGAGGTTATTGACAGTTAAAGGTGGGACTTTTTTGCGGGGAATTCTTTACTTTGTTCCATAGTTTCTTTCAAAGAAAGTGGGGAACCAAATTCTAAAAGAAATTTAACTTTTTTTTTGACAAACGCATCCGCTTGGAGTAGTTTTGGGTCGACTGAGGGTCCAAGTTTTTTCCAGAGAAACAGACGAATTGATTGCTTTGCGCAGGACTGGCGACTCTCTCTGATATTGTTACGAGAGAGTGTACAGTTGATCATCTTTTCTCTCTGCGGCCTTCCGGTCATTTTATCACTTTCACGCCCGCAAGAACGCGAGAAAATATAGTTTTTTTGTCCCCCAAAGGGCAAAACTCTCTCTTTCTCTCTCTGAATCATCAGCAAAAACGAATGGCATTGTGTGTCGTCTTTTCTCTGTAATCCCGCTGTCCGTTCTCCCATATTTACCGAGCGTTCTCCTTTTCCGCATTTCTCTCAGCCAGCAACCGGAATCCAATTCTCCTGTAGGTGTCAACGTCTCTTTTTCGGGCTGATATCATTACGTCGGCTGCTTGCCTCGAGCCCTATAGGCCTAATATGCTGGCCATCTCTCAAAATCGTAAACCAAGGAGCCACCCTTTCAGCGTCTCCAACCGTAATCGAACCTTTCCGTCCAGCTGTCGGCTATTGTCCATCATATTGCCTATGGCCCGTAATCGCGCAGTGCAGCATAAGAGCGTAAGCACACAAAAGCCTTCGCAGATGTTTTCTCCTCCTATGCTAATCAGCTGGGTCACACACAACGCCAACGTCGCACCGGTCGGCCGGTCGCCCCGGTCTAATTGCGGCCATTGGAGAGAGACGGGGCGGCTGAGACACATTCCCACAGTCTCCATGCGCGAATGATACTTTTTGCTGCTATTCTTGGTTCCTTTTTGGGGAGGATTTCGCACAAAATCGACACATTCTCTGGCTATTAGTCACGCCCAATTCCTTTTATTTTTAGGACCGTCTTTTTGAATCCTAGAGGCCATAAAATGAGCCATGCTTGGCTTATCACATCAGCCCACACGGTGCTTTTTGCCGCGCCTTTTGACATTTCCCACGACTATAACCTCAATTCTCTCTGGGCTATTTGAAGGCTCTCTCTCTCTCTCTCTTTCTTTCTCTGGAATGTGCAAGGTTGAGTTTAAAGTTGCGTGTCCACTCTCTCCATCAAAAAAGAAAAAGACGGGGCAAACCCCGGCAACATCCTGTCCTTTGACTCTCCGTTTCAGACCTCCAGAGTGAGCATCTGGATAGCCATTCGGTCGTCACTTATTTGATGACCTTATATCTGTCGCTGATCGGGAAGAGTTCATTGGCATCCGGCAGCGTTCCGCCACCCCAGAGTTCTATGGAATCAGCTCCTCAGGAGGTCCCGTCAACCTCAACTGCAGCAATTCTCCAAGAGCTTCCAGAAGAGAAGCCAAAGCCAACGGCTCAACAGAGCGTAGATCAGCCGAGTGAGGTCAGTTTTTCTGAAATTTGAGAACTTTTACTCGTCGTTTTCCCTTCAATCCGCATTCTTTTTCAGAGCGTTGAAGTCCGCTCCCGAAAATCATCGTCCTCCTCTCAAAAGTCGGGCAAATCCAAGCGAGAAAGGAAGGAAGCAATGACAAGAGAGTTCGAAAACTGCCTAGAGGATGTCCTCTCCTGGCTGCTGGAGGCCGAAGAGGAACTCTCCCTTCTTTCTCCAGTAGAAGAAAAAGACGTAGCAATAGTTAGGAAGCAATTCAAGGTATTTCCTCTCCTTCATTTTTATTTCTTTAGGAATTCGAACAATTCATGTGCTCGCTCACGGATAGTCAAGAGACTGTGGGGAAAGTCCTCCATCGTGGCCAAATGCTGTCAGCCAAGGCAGATTCAGAGGAGGAAAAAGATGCAATTTTAGCTCAATTACGGTAGGAAATTTCTAATAATTTTAAAATTATTTATTTCAGAATAGTTAATCAGCGATGGGAAGAGCTGCGAGCAATGGCTCTCCATCGTCAGACAAAACTCCAACACCAATTGAACCATCTCCAAAATAAGCAGCTCAGTCTGATCACTCGCTGGCTGAGTCAGATTGAATTGAGAATGAAGGAGACTGACCCAGTTTCGACGTCTCGCCAGCGAATCCTGGAGCAAATCGAAGAGCACACCTCTCTCCAGAATGAGATCGAAGAATTTCAGCCCAATATTTTGGCGTTGAATTCGTTCGTCGCTGTGGTTGATGACGGCGAATCAGCCGCCGAGTCTGTCAGCAGCTTGGAGAAGTCTATGCGAGAAATCGGCGACCGTTGGCAGAGTCTGTGCGGCTGGGCGGAGACGAGGAGTTCCCAACTGGATGGTCTAGCCGATATCGTCTCAGATACGAGTGAGGTCTACGACCGCCTGAACTCCTGGCTGAAAGAGAGAGAACACGACCTTCTGGGTCTGAAATCAGCCCATCATCTGGAGGACCAGGAACAAGTCGCTGAACAAGTGAGGAAGCTGCAGCAAGCCGAGGCAGCGTTGGAAGCAGAGCATTCCCAATTCGTCAGACTCTCCCAACTCTCCTGCGAACTAGTCGCCCGATTAGATGCCGGCAATGGAGCCGAGGCGAATGAGGCTCGCAGACGACTGGACACCATAACTCAGCGATGGGACAATCTGGTGGCAAGGATAGAAGAACACAGCAAGACCTTGGTCAGAAGTGGGAAGGCGGATCTCCGCCAGCTAAGACAAGTCCAGGAGCCTTCGACCGATGAGAGAAGCAGTCCGACCATCGACGAAGCTCTCCGCCAAGATCGAGTCGTAGTTGTGCCCAAGGATGACTCCTCCAGGGTAAACGTGACCACTCTCGAGGCGCTCGAAGCCGCCACAACTGACACAGACAATGAGGAAATGGGCAACCAGGTGATTTTTCTTTCTTTTTTCAATTAGCTTTTAGCTGGTTGAACGCTTTCTACGCCATGTGGCCAGACTCTCTCAAGAGATGGAGCCTCTCAGACAATGGATGGATGGCTTTTCTGTTTCCAAAAGACCCGACCAGTTGAGGAGGATGATAGCCGTCTGTCAGGAGAAACTCGTGGAAATAAAAGACCAAGAAGCCAAAGTGACCAGACTCCAGCTGGAATTGGAGCACTTGCATTCCAGCCCTCATCTGAATGCCAAACAATTGAAGACAGCCAACGATGCGTTCGATAAGTTTGCCAAAGTGAGTTCTTCTCAAAACAAAAAGCTCATCAAATGCTGTTTATTTTTCGATGTACAGCATGTTTTTTGCTACAAAAAGGGTTTATTCGGCCAGTCGAATCTCTCGCCACTTTCCATCGAAGTAGATCCTCTTGGGGGTGAAGTCAGGGCATTCGATCGACATGTTCATCTTTCTCTCCTTGTTCGGATTGTGGACCTTCAGATTGACATCGACGACGATGCCGTTTCCCTCAGATCGAGCGCTGCTGCTGGTTGAGGCCTGAGTCGTAGCCCTTTCCAACTCCATTCGAGTCTTTTCTTGTTCCTTTTTCTGAAATTTCAAGTTCTTTTGAGCTTGTCCCTCCGAGCGAGAGTAAATGCTCATCGAGGCCTGAGTGGGAGCCTTTTTCAGTTCGATTCGATTCTTTTCGAATTCCTTAATCTGGAGCTCCATGTTTTTTTTAGCGATTTCGCGCGCCTTCAGAACTTGCTTTTCCAATTCAATGCGAGCTTCTTCTGCATCTTTGAGGCTAGTCGATCGACCGACATCGCTATTCCAGTCAAAGTCGTCTTCCGACTCATCCGAAGAGTTCATCTTGGGCTTCGGAGAGCCGACCAAGGACTGTTTCGCATATTCTGAGCGGACTTGCGGCTTCGACACATTCGTCATATACTTGGAGCTCTCACTCGTCTTCTTGATTCCTTTCTGGGTCTTGATGACCTTCTTCGAGACGTCCTTCGAGGTCTCCTTCTTCGGCAGCTCCTCTGGCTCAACTGAGACTGCCGTCTTCGACAATTCGATGAGGATCTAAACGATTCTCCTACAAAATAGAAAGAAGCTCACATTCTCGACGCGAATAAGGGAGGAATGGACGAGCTCCTGCACCGCACTTTTCGAGGCTTTGATAGATCCAGCCATTCTTGGGGAAGAAAGTTGGTGTTGAATGACGCCTTCTGTTGAAAATTCTTTATCTAAATGTCTGACATAATTCGACCAAATTTTCAGGGATGGGCGGTAATTGTGACAAAAATCAGCGAGGCGATGAACCATTTGACGGGCCACGATAACAGCGAGGAAAGTGCTGTAGCCAACGGCATTGAGCAATGGATCGCCGGCTGTGATAAGTGAGCCATTTAAAACATGTAGAAATCTCTCTAGAGTCCTATCAGCCCTTCCAAAAGTGGCTCCAGCTGAACGAGGAAAGAGAATTGATCGTCTAGAAGAGCAGCTGAAAGTTCAAACGGGCAATCTGGAATTCGTAGAGAAGGATGTCGCCCGGAAGGCGATTCTCAACAAGGGCTTGACAATCGTAAAAAAGAAGATTGATGCGGCGAGGGCCGAGCTTCCCGAGATGTCTGTCGGCCAGGCGGACGTTGAGAAGGAGCTGGACGGGGAGTGGAGCTCAGTCGGAGACTTGGAAACCCTCGAGAAGGACCACAAACGCTCGGAGGTTTTGGTAGAAAAGGCCAGAAGCAACAATATGAGCTCGGAGTTGATTGAAAGGGCGGAGACTCGGTGGGTTTTTCTCCCGAATGACTGCTATAAATTTAGCGCCGAATTTAATGAACGAGAGGATGCCTCCTCACTTTTGTTCGCCTCCTTCCCAAATCTCTAAATTCCAGAAGAGCCGAAATGCAAGAAAGAAGACGAGCAACCATCGCAGCAACAGAAAAGGTCGCTCTGGCAGAGACAACCCTGATTAGGATAAGAGATAGAGTGGCCAGCACCTCCAAAAGTAGCGCCGATTTGTCTGTGATCGTGGCGGAACTCAACGCAGCTAGAGACGACCTGGCTGCTCACGAAGTCCAAAAGAAGGAGGCAGAAAGAGCGACGGAGAAGATGCTAGCCTTGGATGACAATGTCCCCAGTATGGTTGTGGCTCGAGCGAGGGAAAGAGTCCGCGAGTTGGCGGAGAATTGGAAGAAGTTGGCGGAGACGATAGAAGATCATGCCAGCTGCGCTCAGAAGGAACACAAGCGAGTCATCCAAAGTGAGTTGGATCTGCTTTACACTTGTCTTTCTCGAGCTCCCCGTCCAGATGTGGTGCTTTCGCGCATCGATCTGATCCGGTGCTTCAAATATTTGCTGGGCTGTTTTCCTCGGTAGGGGTCGCGTCCTGCTCTCTTTTCTCTCGATGAGTGTGCGCCCTCCCACCCCCTCTCACTCTGATCTTTTTGTCGGGAAAAATAACCGCCACTTGCAGAGGCCATTAGTGACGAGGAACGGCTCCTAGAAAAGTTGGAGAAGACTCTCGCAGCCAGTGAGAAAGCTGCCGATGCTGAGGAGTGTTGCGAGCATCTCGACGTGAGTCTCTCCGATGAATTTATTCTTTTATTTTTTATAGAATCTAGAAAATCTCCTGGAAAAAGTTGCCTCAACCGAGCAGATCCCCGCCTCGGCCATGGAGGAATCCTTCGTTCGCGACTCCTACCAGCGACTGAGCGACACCAAAGAGAAGATCCAAGAACGCGCCAAAAAACGAGTCGACGAACTCTCTAAGGTAAACTCTCTCCGTCGCCAATAAATCCCCAATCTAGGCTGTGGAAGAATGCGAAAGATTTGAGAGACAAATGGCCCAATTGCAACAGTGGGCCTCAGTGATGTATCCCCTCCTATCTTCTCGGATTGCTGCAGACGTTTCGGCCCTAGATGTCCCCGAAGAGTACCAGGTAGGCTTTCTCCTCCTTTCGTTTCTCTCCTGGTAAGAATTGCGTTTTTCTCTCTGAATTCGTTGAGTTGTCTCCCTTTTTAGTCTGCTTTCCATTCCGGCACCTTGGTGAAAGTGAGTTGCGTTTGAGAAGCATGGTGTGATTCTAATTCTCCTTTAATTAACCCTCTTTTTAGAAATAATCGGGTCTTTTCAGTTGATTTCGTCGGAATTCGATGAATGGAGCAAAGTGCTCGAGGGACTCGAGAAATGGCTGGCGGAGGGCGACAGAACCAGCAATGAACGGAGCTGGGCTCAGTTCAAGCATTCCCAGAATACTTTTTCTGACCTTCTCAAGAAATTCAACGAGTTCAAGAAGCCCAAAGGATTTGAGGAAAGACTCGAACGAGTTCGTCAAAGGCTTTCCGACATAGAAATGGCGTTGGATGACCTCACAGGTGGGATTTCTCTGTTCTTTTATTTGTTTTTTTCCTCTAGGAATTGAAGGAGCCGATTGTGAACGAGCTCTAGAAGACGCCAAGACTCACATCCGAGCTTTGAAAGCGATCCAGCAGGAGGTGGAAGATCTGACTAAGGGAGAACAGCAGCTGAATAAAGGAGGAATGATTGATCAGGCGTTGGGTCAAACGTTACGACAGAAGATCCACGATTCTGGCAGGAAATCAAAGGAGTTGGCGGTGAGAGCTGAGGCGGCTGTGGATCGCCTCGACGATTGTGTTGTTCTCTACAATCGTCTTGAGAAAAAAGCAAAGGAAGTCGAGAGATTCTTGGAGAAAAGCGAATCCGAGTTGGACAAATTCATCGCCGAGGATAAAAGCTCTGACGATGGAGAAGTCACCGCCCTGATTTCCGATTGGAACAGAAGAGAGGTCGACATTCGAGAGCTCGAGGACGCCGAAAGAGTTTTGAGGGAAAAGGCTGTCCGGGTGGATGACCGACTCTCCGTCGAGTTGAGAAGGAGAGCTGAGATGCTCAAAAAGCGTCTGGACAATTGGTCGAGAACTCTTGAGAACATGGAAGCCGACGAGGAGGAGCAGCTCCTCCAACTGGACGAAATGCATCACAACTTGTTGACTCAGCTGCGATCTGTAGCTGATAAACCTCCAAGCCAGGTGAGTCCTTGGCTTTTCACAAATAAGTTTCAGATCGCCGACACGCTCCGCTTCCTTCGAGGTGACAGGGATCGTCTCAGCTCTCGTGCTCGTCGACTAGCCGCTAAAAACCCCCGTCTGGCAAATGTGAATATGATCTCCGAAGTGAGTCGCGAATGGGACGAGTTGGAGAAGAAACTCGCCGTCCCTGAGAAGCCATCCATCCAGATTGAGACAGCCCAGCTGGAAGAAGGTCTTCCCTTCCCTGAGCAAGTCGAAAAGCTCCATGATCATTTCGCCAAGGCTGATGGTCTCCTGGACTTCGAGAAGAATCCCGTCTCTTCAGCCCACCATTGGCACGAGAGAGTCGAAGCCCTCGACCACTTTTTGGCTTCTTCCCGTCCTGCGCTCGACGCCCTGGTTGAAGCTGGAAGAGACTTGGCCACCAAAGGAAGACTCGAACTCTCCACTCATACAGCCATCGACCGTCTTGATGAGCTGTGCGACGTGGTGGATGTCTTGGAGCACAAGTTGGAACAAGAAAGGAAAAAAGTCTCTCCGATTCTGGTGAGAGCAGAGAGTCTGGCGAGAGATGCAGCTGTTCTCGAAGAAGTTGTTGATCAACTCTCATCGAGAAATCTCCAAGATGAAGAAGTTTCAAAGGCGACTCGACGAGATCTCGCAGAAAGAGACGCCCAATTGAGTCAGTTGAGTCAAAGAGCCAACTCAATCCACTCCTCCCTGCCTGGAGCCTCTTCCCAATCCAGGGATATAGCTCTTCTTTCTCTCTCTGAGAAATTGGCCTCTCTTGAGGCGAAGCTGTCCCAAGGAGAGAAAAGAGGAAAAGCTCCTTCTCCCAAGACACCCAGAACCTCGCCAGAAGGCACATCTCGCTCGTCTGCCGGTCCCCTGACTATGGAGGCATATGCCACGACGACGGATGCTCAAACCCAGGATGAGGAAGACAAGCCAGCTGAGAAGAAGAGGAAAGTCATCGCTCCTGGCCAAGAATCGATGGAGAAGGAGGAGATCAGAGTCGCCTTCAAGCAGCCGGAGACCATGATGATGGAGGTCGAAGAAGCACCAGATATGGACAAAATCTACGAGGATTTGGCTTTTTTGGAAGAAAAACTGCTCGAAGAAGACGAATATCCCATGACGGGCGTCGAAACAGCTGAAGACCGCTACCACGAGTATGAGAAGCGGCTTGGGTTGGCAGAGAAGATCGTCAACGACAACCAAATGATGCTGGATATGCTGCAAACCGAAGCGACTCTTGAACGAGCCAGCAATCTACGACGAGATCTCAAAGAAAGACGAGGAAGACTCCATGGCCTCAAACAAGAATGGGCCGAGTTTTTGTCCTCGTTGGAGCAAACTGAAGCTCTTCTCAATGTGCCCGAGAGAAAGAGAGAGCCATCGCCAGCTCTGGCTGAATTGGAACAAGAGGTACTCGCGAAGGAACAACGTCTGGGAAGAGCTGAAAGTCACATCTGCGATGTTCTCCGCAGATTTGGTGTTATTCTACCCAGAATGAATGAATCCGCCTCGAAGACCATCCAAATCCGAAACAGAGTTCGCGACCTGGAAGATAAATTCAAGGAGATGTCAGCCAGAATCCAAGAAGACAGAATAAGGATGGAAACCAGAGCCATTTCCCAATCAGATTTGTCCAAACAACTAGAAGAGCTGGTCTTTTGGTGCGACGAGGCTGCTCTCGAGATGGGAGTTCAGCCAAATCCGCTGGACCCAACCACAGTAGATCAGGCCCTGAATTCGATCAAAAAGAGGATAGCCGAAGTGGAGAGCAAAAAGGTCAATGTGGGTCAGCTGGAAGTGGCGAAAGAACGTCTCCTAGCCTTGGAGTCGATTCCCCAAGAGGCCAAACACCACATAAGAAGGACGGTAGCCGATGTAGCCAAGCGACTGGCCGACTTGAGGAGCGACCTCTTTGACAGAAAACTTCAACTCGAAAAGACTAAAGAAGGCTGTGATGGATTCTGGACAAAACTGGAGGGCATGGCAACCCGCGCAACTGACCTCTGTCGCCGGGTAGCCGCTGTCAACTCTGCGCAGTTGTTCACTCCCTCAGGCGATCACATCCACTCCTGCCGCGCAGACGCTCGCTCCTTGGAAGAGGACATTCTTTTCGTCAAAGAGAAGGTCCAGAAGGCTAATCAACATCACGACAAGTTGAGTACCAGTCCGGAGAAGGTGAGTCTCTCTCTCCTCTTTTTTATAATTTGTTCCAGAGACTTCTGGAGGTCCTTGTCTCGTGCGAAGCCGCCGCCGCTGTAACTCAAACCCTTCCGGACACTTCCCGCTCGTCTTCCAGTCAAATCCCATCAGAAGCGATGCTGACTAGTCAAGCTACTAGCCAAGCGACGATCATTCCTTCAACCCGGTTAACCGAATCTGATAGAACTAGCCCAGCTTCTGAGGTATTTCATTTTAACTTTTAAGGAACTCTTTTAGGTAGAGGAAACAACCTCAGAGGAGGAGATAGAAGAGCCGGAACAGGCTGGAAGTCTCTCAGCCTCCCGACACTCGGCTATTTCTGAAGCCTCAACAGCTCATTTATCACCGAGGGATGCTTCCAACTGGCAGGCGTTGACACAACTTCGACATTGGCTGACAGAGGCCGAGAGGGATGCCGGTCTTACTGTGGATTTGAGTGATCACATAGCCATCAGGAATATGACTTTGACTGTTCAGGTAGGTAGATTATTTAATTACAAATAAAAGCAATTATAGGGGCTGGGCGATCAAGTGCGATTGAAATTGATGGATGTTGTTGGGCTGCAGGACTCCTCTGCCGCTCCTGAAGTCAAACAAAAAGCAAGAGATCTGGGGTTGGAGATGGATCGCGTAGCTAAGCAATGCGAGAAGCGACGATCCCAGCTGGCTGTGATGGGAGAAGCCTCCAGAATGATTGAGACGGCTCGAGCCAATATGGAGCTCTGGCTGGAGAAAGTCGAATCGAGTTTGAGTAAGAAAAGAGAGGACACAAATAGAATTTTTTTTAGATGAAAAAAGAACAGAAGAAACGACTGAAGAGACACGAAGAGAGCTGAATGCCATCAATGAGATTGTCCACGAGCTAGACGCTCGCAAGGAAGCCATGGCTGAGCTAAACATCAAAGGAAACGATCTCCTCGACGAATACAAAAAGGACGAAGCCCACCAACTCAGCCATCTGCTCAGCCGTATGAATATGCGATGGACCTGCTGTAATGACAAGTAAGCTAATCAATAGCCATGTGAAAAAGACCCCGGGTTATGGCGGCCTCTTGTTGTCTCCGCTGATTGCGTAAATCCGTTTATTCGATGCTGCGGAGGACGTTGACTCGTTTCAGTGTGCGGATCCGCCGAGCCGGCCTCGAGGCTCGTCTGCGCAGTCGGAATGATTTCCACAGTGCGCTGAATGAATTCGAGGAGTGGCTTTCCACGACTGGTGAAGAGCTGGGCGAATTAGACGTCAACACAAACAACACGCAGGCCATCAAGGACACTCAGAGCCGGAGAGAGTGGAGCCACCAGCATAAGGTACAGTCGGCTTTTTGTTTCTTCAATTAGTTTGAAGGCTCTTCATGCGGCTGTAGATGCGCACGTCTCGGTCTTCAACGCCGTCGAAGAGATGGGCAGAAAGATGGGATCTTCACTTGAGGCTGGAAGAGAAAAGACTGAACTTCTTCAGAGAATGGATCGTCTCACTGAGCGATGGAATTCTATTAAGTCTGCCGATGAGGCTGTCAAGTAATTCTTTTGTTTTCTTCAATAAACAAAATGTCTAGGATTCGACTGGAAAGTGCTGAGCAAGAATGGGAGAGGTTGACGCACAATCTCTCGACTCATTTGATTTGGATTGAGACAAAAACAAAAGAGACTTTGGGCCAACAGCCGGTTGGAGGAACTCTCAGCTCAGTCATGGCTCAAGGCGCTTGGGTGAAGAACTCCGAACGAGAAATGGAAGCCCGAGGTCCTGCCGTGAGGGAGACAATCGCTGCAGCCCACTCCTATTTGATGCAACACGACTTGAGACCCAAATTGCACAAGCCGGGAGTTTTGTCTGACGAACAGCCAGGTGATTTCTTCTTTTTTGGATAGTTCTTTTTAGATACCAAGGACAGCGAGCAGCATCGTTGTGGTCTGCAGATCTTCGCCAATTGTGAGCAGCTCAAAGAGAAGTGGGCAGAGCTGGGAATACAGATAGCTGAATGGCATCAGACCGTCCAAATGGCCGCTCAGCGTCTCCAGGAGTTCGAGGCGGCGTTGGCCGAATGCCAATTGCATTTGAGTGCATTGGAGACGGAGATGGAGACTCTGAAGCCTGTGGAAGATCTCAAATTGGAGGAGCTGAAGACAGCTCGAACTGATTCGGAGGCCTTGGGAACACGCCTCGACTCTGTCAGAATCCATGTCGACGATGCGAATGAGGCTTGTGGAAGGATTTTGGCCGCCGATCAGCCGCTGGATTTGCATCCGAGAAATCAGAGAGACGATGTGAATCGGAGATTCGCCGTCCTTCGAGCCAAACTGCGATCCCGAGTGGCTGCTTTGAAGAACGCCTTGACCGATTTTGGTCCCTCGTCTGAGCACTTCCTCAACCAGTCGGTGACATCTCCTTGGCAGCGAGCCATCTCCAAGACCAATCAGCTCCCTTATTACATCGATCACACCACCGAAAGAACGCAGTGGGAGCATCCCGTCTGGGTGGAGATGTCCAAAGAGCTGGCGCAATTCAATCGAGTCAAATTCATCGCCTACCGAACGGCGATGAAACTCCGCGCTCTCCAGAAGAGACTCTGTCTGGATTTGATCGAGCTGCCCCTTCTCGAGAAATGTTTTAATCGCCTTGGCGGCCTTTCGAATGAAGAGTCACCCGCTCTCGAAGGATTGGTTTGTACTCTTTTGCCTCTTTTCGAGGAACTTCACAAAAAACATCCCCAACAGATCCGCAGTGTCGCCTTGGCTGTCGATTTGTGTATCAACTTCTTGCTGAATCTTTTCGATCCGTGAGTTTATAGTCATTTTCCTTTGATTCTTCTTTTCAGAACGAGAGATGGAACACTAAGAGTTCTGTCCTTCAAAATAGCTATGGTTGCCTTCTGTTCCGCCCCATTGGAGGAAAAATATCGATATTTCTTCTCTCTCGTTGCTCAAGAAGGTCAAGCTACTCAAAAACAAATCGCTCTCCTACTCTACGATCTGATTCATGTAGCCATTTTCTTGCTTTTCTCACGAAAACAGCAATTTAGATTCCAAGATTGGTTGGAGAAGCGGCAGCCTTCGGTGGAGCTAATGTCGAGCCGTCTGTTAGATCCTGCTTTGAGAGTGTTCGTCTGGCTCCCAACATAGCGATTGGCCCCTTTTTGGATTGGCTTAAGCGGGAGCCTCAATCAATCGTTTGGCTGCCTGTGATGCACAGATTGACAGCTGCAGAGTTCGCCAAACATTCGGTAAATTACTATAGTTCTTCAACTTTCTCCAGGCTAAATGCAATGTCTGCAAGATGTTCCCTATCGTGGGACTGAGATATCGCTGTCTCCGCTGTTTCAACGTGGATCTCTGTCAGAATTGCTTCTTCTCGCAACGGACAGCCAAAAGCCACAAGTTGAAGCATCCCATGCAGGAATATGCTCAGCCTGTAAGTCGCCCAAAGGCCTATTGAAGAGATTTAGACAACATCGGCTGAGGATGCTCGCGATTTCGCTACAATGGTCCGCAACAAATTCGGAAGATATCGCCGCAACCTGGGTTATTTGCCAGTTGACGTGGCAGACGAGGGCAAGCCACTGGCCTCGCCGCCGCAATTGACCAAAAATCCCGAGACTGATGCTCTCCACCAGAGGACAGCCACAATGGCCCAGAGATTGGCCGTCCTCACAGCCAGCCAGCCGGCAGAGCCGAGAGAGGAGATGGCAGAAGTAAAGAGTCCAGCCCAGCTGATGAATCAGGTATTTTTGTTGTTTATTCAAGGAGGGCGGGCGATTAGAACGAGAAAAAGTAGGATCTCGTATGATACAGTTTCCGGTTTGACCGGCGACCTTGAGCGCAGGCAGGGCACACCCCCAACAGACCTCGCTGACCATGTCCATGTGCAATGTCTTTCGTCTTTTACGTCCAAAAAGGAAGAAAGAGGTATTCCTCCGGGGGATTCTAGGCTCTTTTCTTGCTTATTTTCTCCATTTTCCAGGTCGATCAGATGCACAAAGATGAATTGGACCAGCTACTACAGCGACTGCAATTAGAAAACTTGGAGTTGAAACGCGAATTGGAGAAGAGAAAAACCGCCGCAGCCAGCACTCCTCATTTGAATAGGATGGGCCACATTTCCCCAGAAGGACCTCACACTTCTCGGCGATCTGAGCAGAGGGGAGGAACGTTGCCTCGTCTTTCTAACGCCTCGTATGGCCGAAGTGCTCCCTCGCTAAAGAGCGCCCAGAGTCAGGTAGGTCTTTTGTAATCAGTGGCTGGCGGGAAACAAAAGAAATGAATGACCATCGATTTGCAGAGCGATGTGATGGACGAGGCGAGAGCGCTACGACTTCATAAGCAGCGATTGGAACATCGATCGCGCATCTTGGAGCAGCAGAATGAGCAGCTGGAACTCCAACTGCAGCGACTGAAGAAGATGATCGACCAGCAGAAGGAGACGCCTCGCTTTGACTCGACGAGTGCTGAGCGAGATTGGGTCGACTCTTCGACGACACAACCAGTGGAATGGCAGGAGAATGGCGACCGTCGGCAGACGCGGATGCATTCGCTCCTCGCCACAGTGGATGATCTCGGACGGGCAATGGAAAACCTCGTCGTTTCGGTCGTCTATGATAGCGAACCGGACGAATAATTGCATAATATATTTGCTCAAAATTATTTTATAAAGATTCTATTTGATATTTCCGCCGACGGCTCCCTGCGCCCCTCGAACTCCTCAATTACTCCAACAATCTGCAAGCAATCGCTTTCGTAATTCGCTTTCGCTTCTCGCTTTTATGCTGCCTCTCTTCTTTGTTCTCGTTCTCCCAGCTGATTTCTCACAAAATCCTTATAATCGTCTCTTTGAGGATTTGATGAATAGGTTTCTCTCCTCTTTTTTCTCAACAAAACGACGACATAGATATAATCGATTGATTCGACCGGCCTCCAATCCAAATGCCACAATTAACATAGAATTCAAACTGCATTTGGGAATGCTGGTCGATGTCCAGGAAATGGACCAGGTCTTGACTACAAATGGCTGGCTGCATCACGTAAAAAGGAGAAAAGGAATTGACTTGGGCTTGTTTAGAGATGGAGAGACCCGCGACTCGAGTGGCTTCCTGAGGAATATGGCGGAGTCAAGGAGCTCCACATCCCTGGCGAAATGATTTGGCTGCCGGATATCATCCTCTACAACAAGTTGGCGCCTTTTCCAGCTAGAAAACCAGCTATCCAGTGCACATGGGAGTCCATCAGTCTCGGCGATCACCAAAGGCAGTGTGACTCACGACGGAATTGTCACTTGGATGGCGCCCGTCATTTATGACAGCTTTTGCAATATAGACATCGAATGGTATCCGTACGACATCCAGGAGTGTGAACTCAAATTCGGGAGCTGGACTTATTCGGGAACCCAGCTGAATCTAATTCATGTAGGTTGAAATCACTCTTCGAATCTTTTTTTAGCCGAGAGGAGACCACGTCCAATTGGAAATCAAAGGCAAAGAGCAAGCCTGGCGCGTTGAGAGAGGAGTCGATCTTTCTGCTTATCAAGAGTCGGTCGAATGGGATCTCCTATCCGTCGAGGGAACCCGCCACGAGAAGTGGTATCCCTGCTGTGACTATCCGTATGTTTTTTCTATTTTATTTTAAATCGTTCTAGATCAATCGACATAACCTATCGCCTTGTGATTCGCCGAAAGAAGCTCTTCTTCACAGTCAACCTAGTCGGACCATGTGCCAGCATAGCAGCTCTAACCTCGTGGGTCTTCTATCTGCCGTGTGAGAGCCACCAGAAGATCCAACTCTGCATCAGCATCTACGTCGCTTTGACTCTCTTTGTCCTTTTATTGGTAAGCAGTGGAAGGAGTAAGAAAGGTTGTAGGCTGAGTTAATTCCTCCCACGAGTTTGGTCATGCCGCTTATCGTCAAGTATCTAGTCTTCACTTTGCTGATGGTCTCCCTGTCGGTCGTCACGACAGTTACAGTAAGCTTTTGCCTAGTTTTGAACCTCATTTCGATTCAACAAATCCACTATCGAACCTCCAAGAAGATGCCCGAGTGGGTGAGGAAGATTTTCATCCGTTGGCTGGGCCAAAACCTTCTAATTTCAAGGAAAACCGAGCAGGCGAACTTCCATCGACAGGCTCAACACCACAAGCAGATCAACGCCCTCTCAGCCATGTCGATTCTCGAGCGGCACTTCCAAAAGACGATCTTCGACATCGAAATGTCGACTAAAAAAAAGACGAAGCCAATGAAGACTATCAACAGCATGTTCATGGAGTTGCCCCTATTGGCTCGTTCGAGAAGTGTCAGGGGCGCCGATATTCAACCCGGCTTCGATAATCGGTTGGACTATTGTAGCAAAAAGATAAAGGAGTACTTTCAGACGAAGTTTTCGACATCTCCCGGGTCAGCAGATCAAAGAAGAGACGGTCAATACGGTCCGTGAGCGACTGAAAGCGGCAGAGAAGAATGTCCACTACATAGCCAACACTCTGACTGATAGAAGAAGACAAGACGAGGTGATTTTGATCCAAAAAATATTGTTTTTAGTGCGAAGCGGATTGGAAGTTTGTCTCGTTGGCCATCGACCGTCTATTGTTGATCATCTTCGTTCTCATCATCTCCATCGGCTCAGTCTGGCTCCTCCTCTCTGCTCCTTCAATCACAGATAAACGCCCTGGATTGACTCGATTCTCACCAAAATAAATTATTTATCAAAGCATAGATATAATCAGATCGTTTAGATGTTGCTCTGCTGAGTCTGCGCCGTCTCGGTGTTGTAATCCACCTGCTCTCGACGTCTAAATCTCTCCTCAGAGGAAGCTCTCGGAACTGACCCCAGCAGAGGCTGATGGAGGGAATGAAATCTCAAAGCCCTTCTGATTTGACCGCGATTGAAGTAGAACCAGATCCATGGATTCATGCAGCTGTTCAGATTGCCGAAGTAGAGCATGTAGGTGGCGAAGACGGGATCTTAGTTTAGAATTTTAGAGAAACCAGGCAACGCACTGATGCATTCCGGACAGATGGCGTCGACGACCGAAGTGATGCAGAAGGGAGCCCAGAGGACGAAATTCGCAGCGACTATTGTCAAAGTAAGTTTGACTGTTTGAATCCGACGGCGATCGAGTTCAACATTTTGAGCTGAAGACTGGGTGGGGTGATTCTGAGTGAACCTACCGTTGTTTCCTGCTTGAAGTTTGATCTGGGAAGGTTGGTCCTGGCTCTGAGTGCTCTTTTGGTGGACACCTTGGGCGCTCCTCCAAACGGCCACACAGACGCGATAATATAAATAGCCTGCGATGGCGCTGGGAAGGAGCCACACGACTGCGTTAAAAACAATCACGTAGATTGTGTATTGATGTTGCGAGGTATAATCGCCACCGCATTCGCCATCCTCTCCCTCGAACTAAATCTGTGAAAAATTGGAGCGGAGGAACGCACCTTTTTGAATAAAAACAACTGCGGCGTACAGAAGAGCAGCGCCGCTCCCCAGGCTAGACTGGCGAAAAGGGCCGGGCGACTGTAGGCGGAAGAACTCCTCATTGAGGCCAGCGGACGACAAATTGCCATAAAGCGATCGGCGCTGATAGCCACAAGCAAGAACGATGAGGCGTACATCGGCAGAACCTGGAGATATTTTTTGGTTAGAAGGCTTTTCCAAATTGAATGAGGAATCAACGGGAGCATACAAATCACCTGGAGATACTTAACAATGCGGCAAAAGATATCTGGCCCGTAGAAGTGGGGTACGGTAATGGTCAGCCACATTGCTGGGGCTACTGTAATCAATGCGAAGAGCACATCAGCCGCACACATATGGAGCATCAGCATCTACGAAATTGGGTTGAAAAGCCAAGAATCAACCTGGACTGGGGTGACTTTCTTCCGTCGAACGGCGCGGTTGTTGGCGAAAATGACGAAGATCAACATCATATTGCCCAGCAGAGTGAAGAAAATGATAAAAGTGTGATGCATCAGCAGGGAGATCATGGAGGGAGGCTCGAACTCGGCGAGAGCCTCATCTTGGAGCGAGGGCAGGGAGATGTTGAACATCAGGCCAGCGAAGAACTGCAATTGTGGGGCTAATTATAAATCGGATGAGATTGTTTTGAATTCGAGTAATTGCCAGACGATTGGGAGAGAAAACAAGTTGAAATAATGGAGAACTCTGGGAAAACGACTGTCAACATTTTTCAGTTTTGCCGAGCAAATTTCCAATCCAGCGGCAAGGCCATTATTCCAAAATTAAGTCGGCACGTGGAGGGAAGAAAGAAAGAAAGCCAAAAATAGGGGGAACCACTCTCCACCGCTCGCGCCCAGTTTCAATATGGTAATCGAGAGCAATGGGCCCTTGGTTTTTGAGTCGTCTTTCCAAAAAAAAGGAGTAGACAAGAATTTCAAGTGACTCCGCTATTTGCATTCATCACACGTTCCCAGTTTGTATGCGAGCTTCCGCCTCGTGACTTACTCACCGTCTGCAAATCCGCCTTCTCCTGGTCTGTCAGATAATCCACAGAGGACATTTGAGAGAGCGATCTAGCTGAAAAATCACAAGAAACATACTCTCTTCGACTCGAAAATTATTAGAAATCTTAAAATTAACCTAAAGATTGTAGGAAAGATGGTTGAAGCTAAGCGAGAGAAGAGCTACTTCCACCCAAGAGACTAGACTAGTAAATTTGATGAGTAGTTTGCAGACAAATGGCGGTCTCTGGACTCCACAAGAGAACTTTTAAGAGTGGGGAAGGAGGAAGAACTGCCCCTTGCGTGCTTCATTATTTTTTGTATGACCTCGTTAGCTCCTTTGACGACAGTTCAAATACAAAAAATATTTATTTGTACATTTATGCTTTCCTTTATGCTTCAAAGTATTGGTGTTTCATCCGCCAGAGTTGGAGGAGGTGTCGGGTCAGTGGGAGAATAGACCGGCGGCAGAGATGGCCTTCGATCTGGCTCTTTCGACGGTAGAGGCCCTACGTCGAATAGCGATGGAGGCGGAGAAGGGATTGGAGTGGCAGGCAGTGAATCGGAAGAGGTTGGCGTGTAAAGAGGAGGCGCTCCAGGCAGCCTCGTTTGATAACTAACTGCCGGTTCGCTTCTGTAAAAATATAAAGAGAAGACAAATCCTCTTGCCTGCTTCTCTCACGCTTCATCATCCTCAGCATAACATAGAGTAATCTGATCATGATGATGCTCAAAACAATGGTGATTAGGTCCATAAGCATCCCGAAGATGTAGCCAGCCAGCTCAACGCCATTCGAGTCACACGTAGAGGAAGGCTCATTCGCAGTGGCTTCTGTGGTGAATAAGGGCATGGTGAGAGTGGTGGATTGCATGGTTGGCTCGCTTTCAGTGCTGTCGTCTGAGCATTGGAGACTTCCCCAATCCCACATGATTCCGAGCGCCATTCCCAGAAGCATTCCACACGCCCAGCAGAGATAAATCGACTGAAATTCGCACATTCTTTTGTGAGAAAATCAACTCACGAGGTAGATTCCATAAACATAAAGGAGTCTTTTATTTTTTCTGACGAGGCCCAGGACTCCGACGGCAGCCAGGGCTGTGATAATGGCCAAATAGAAGATGAAAATATACCATTTATGGACTAGGATAATCAGAAAAAACGATTGGGTAGTTAGAAGAATTGCGTTTAAAATCTTTAGAAACAGCTGAAGACGGCAGATAAATTAATTGAGGACAAAACCTACGGGTACTCTCAGCCAGCCCATTTCATGTGAGGAAGGCATTGGGAGAACTGATAAGCCTCCAGATAGCGCGAACGATTCGAAGAAAAAGTATCTCCCCCCAAATTTCAATGGCTCTTCGAATATGTTTTTTAAAATCCTATAATCAAAAAGAAGAGTCAATGGATCAAATTTATTGAGCGCTGGAAGGACAAATCAGCTCTTTGTGACGGCGCATCTTGTGGCTTTCTCGAAAGCCGGCGCCGCATTTTGAGCAGGTGAAGCGATTGATCCCGACGTGCAGACTGCGAATATGATTGGCGATGAAGCTCTTGTATTTGATGCTTCTCCCACAGACAGGACAGATGAATCACGGCTGAGGGTGCTTATAGGCGAAAAGTCTGAAAGAGAATGGCGTAAGGGAGATATATCACTTGTCCGTGAGCAGCTTTAATTCGAAACACTTGTCGTCGTAGATGGAGGATTGGCCGCCTTTGATTTGAACTCTTTCACGAGTCACAAAGTCCAGAATCTCTTGGTTTACCAGATATTCTCGTCCTTCTCTAGGAGTCGGTCTGAAGCCTCGACTCTGCGAGAAAAAAAACCCACTTCCTTTTATAAACTTCCTCGAAGGACACTACCTCCGTCCTGCCATTCGTGAGGTTGAGAGCCCGAAGATCCATCGCAGCATTGCTTTTGGCAATCTCTCGCGACTGGAAAAAGTCTCTTGGAAAATGAGCTTAAACAACCCACAGAAACGCCTTTTCCGCGTCGGCGAGAATAAATGTTGTTTCTCATTTGGACTTGCTTTTTCGCAGCGATAAACTTTATAAAGGAAAGGCGTTGTGCCCATTGTTGCAGCCGCGAATACAAAATGCATCGAAAGCGGAAAAAGCCCTCGAATTTTTTTAGGCTTTGAGAGAAATTCTGAAAATAATCCACCCCGAAAATAGAAATAAACAATTTATGAACAACACTCGGCGGCAGCTCTCTTTTCACAATGGGGACCGATTCTATTTGAGCTGGAGCTTACTCTGCCGTGGAACTGTGGCGTGCCGTAATTCCCACGGATTAAGCAGTCCCCCAGCCTCCTGGACAAACACTCGCAGCTACTTTCCCAGGACGATCTTCCGTGTTTTTTCTAACCGAAAGTGAGAGGAAGATAAGTTCCGTCGTGCTCCCACACCACGTGAAAATTTATGCAAAGCTCCAGTCGCTTTTGGGTTTCGCCAGTTTAATCTGTAGTTTGTTCTCTCTTCGCTTTTTGAGCTGACCCAAGGGATTCTTTGTGTGATATTTAGCCTTTGAGCTCTCTCTCTCTCTCTCTTAGCCGTTCGTCGGTTTTCCCAACGATGCGAACTCCTGTCCTCACGCTGATCTCACTAATCGATTTCTCTCTCTGTCTCTCGCATATTTGAGGAACGGTTTTCCCTCCGTGAGTTGCACTATTTTAGGCAGAAGAAGACCAGGCGAAATGCCGACGGCCGCCAGCGCTCGGCTTCTGGCAGAAGAACTCGAAGAAGGCAATGTGGTTCCAACAGGTTCTTTCTCTCTTTGACTTTCTAATTAACTTTTAGTCGTCTGGACAGCAAAAGAACGACCAACTCGATCCTCTTGTGCAGTATGGATCGCCGTCTTGATGGCCATTTTGATGTTCCTTTTGGGAGTCTGCCTCGGTGCTTTTTTAAATGCCCTAACTCCTGATGGAGCTCTGCCCTTAGTGAGAATTTCATTTATTTAGCAGAGAGAATTCAGGGCTTTCTTGGTTCAAACGAATTGCCAACGAACAAATCTCTTCTTCCATTGAATTCCTCGCTTTCGGATGATCTGGAAGACCTCGACTCTTTGGAGGAAGTTTCCACAACGCTAGACGATAGTGAAGACGAAGAAGCGGAGGAAATAAATCTATCTGAGGAGAAGATTGAAGTGCTGAATGAGGAAGAACAGACGACTCCTGCCAGCGGAGAGAAAAGTGAAGAATATGTTTCTGAAGAGCAGCAAGAGGAGCCGACAACGAAATCGCCGAAGATTGAACGAAAGAATAAGAAATGTCCCAACTTTCCTTGGACTTCCCAGCGATTGCCGAATGATCTTAAGCCGAGGCACTACAATATGACCATCCATCCGAATGCCACAACCCACTCTCTCGAGGGAATCAGCAAAATTCAAATCGAAGTGGAGGATAAGACGGATTTAATTGTCCTCCACGCTGAGAGATTGACCCTCGTGGCTTTTCGACTGGAAGTCAACTCGGAAGCCATGGACGCTGAACATTTTGATTGTCCCTCGCTGGGCATGTGGGCATTTAAGACTCGAAAGCACATCTACCCGAATCAGAACGTTGAGTTGGAGATGAACTTCAAAGGCAAAGTTTTGGCTGATTTGCATGGCCTCTACGTATCGACTCACACCGATGAGAAGCACGAGAAACGGTTTTTCCCATTGAACTTCTCATCTCAACATTTCAGAAACTCGATGGTGACGCAGTTCGAGCCGAGCGCCGCCAGGAGAGCTTTCCCATGCTTCGATGAGCCATCGTTCAAAGCCGAGTTCAGACTTTCTGTCGTGAGGGAGCCAGGCCATGTGGTTCGTTCCAATGTGAATTTGAAAAGATCGACGGAAAGATACGATGGGTAAGTGGTTCTTCCAGCTGTAGCTTCCTTCAGACTTTATTTGGACGAATTCACTCCCACAGTCAAAATGAGCACATATCTCGTGGCTTTTGCCGTCCTGGATGGCTATAATTATGCGAGAAGAGTCGCCAAAAAGACGAGTCGTCCGATTGAAGTCCGTCTCTACGCCCCTGCTGATGCTTTGGAAGGTCAAAGCGAGTTTGGTCTCGACACCGCCGTAAGAG
The DNA here is from genome assembly GCA_932521405.1 of Oscheius sp. JU1382. Lineage (NCBI taxonomy): Eukaryota > Metazoa > Nematoda > Chromadorea > Rhabditida > Rhabditidae > Oscheius > Oscheius sp. JU1382. The sequence continues at coordinate 9,447,285 of OW051475.1, forward strand.
CATTGGAATTCTTTGAAGACTACTTTAATATCTCCTATCCATTGGAGAAAATCGGTTAGTTGGGGACAAGAAAAGGAAACAACGAGATGTTTAGATTTGCTGGCGTTGGACGATTTTAGCGAGGGAGCGATGGAGAATTGGGGAATGCTGACCTTCCGCGATACGGCTCTCCTCTACGCCCCAAACTCTTCTGCTCTTTTCCGAGAATACATCGCTCTGGTGATTTGTCACGAAATCGCTCATCAATGGTTCGGCAATCTGGTCACAATGAATTGGTGGGACGACCTCTGGCTCAACGAGGGATTCGCCAACTACATGGAGTACAGATGTGTCGACAGTTTATATCCCTCTTGGAATATCGTAAGTAATCTTCGAGATCAAAGGAGATTCCAGATGACGCGATTCTTTGTGGACAACTTGGCCAACTCGATGGAACACGACGGGATCTCAACGTCCAGAGCGATCGCCTCGGCCGAGGAAGGACAAGCTTTGATCAATTTATTCGATGCAATCGCCTATCATAAAGTAAGGGGGACACTTGCTTAAAAAATCATTCTCAGGCGGCTGCTGTGATTCACATGATCCAACACCTAGCGGGAGAGAAGAACTTCCGATTGGCGTTGATTGAATATCTGAATAAATACAAATATGCGAATGCAGAAGGAGAAGAGCTCTGGAAAATTGTGGAGAAGAATGCCCATCTGGGGAAGGGAATCTCGATTCGAGGACTTGCTGATCAATTCACTACTCAAGTCGGCTATCCCGTTATTAAAGTATCTAGAAAGAAGGACATAATCACAGCTGGCAGTCAGGTAATTTCTTTTTGGATAAAATGCACGAATTCAGACACGATTCTTCTACGATAAAACGAGGAAAGATAAAGATTCCGACTGGCCATTGCACATCGCATTCAAGATTGATGGAGAGGAGGAAATTCGAACGAAATGGCTGAAAGAAGACGAAAAAGAAGTCTCCATTCGAGCGCCAAAAGAGAGCGATTGGGTTATCGCCAACACTGGAGGCATTGGCTACTTCAAAGTACAATACGATGAAGGGATCTACGCAAAATTAGCAGAGCAATTGGAAGAAAACCACGAGGTGGGGAGTAAAAGAACCAGCTCAAAATCTCCTAGGAATTGTCAGCTGTCGATCGAACGATGATCCTAACTGACGCGTTTGAATTGGCCAGAGGAGCCAGACTCAACATTACCACCTATTTGAACCTGATCCAGTATGCAGATGGTCAGTCTCTTTGGTTTGTATTTGAATCCTTTTTTTAGAAGAATCGGATCGAATTGTCTGGCTCCAATTATTGCGCCACCTCAAAATAGTGGAGTATATGATAGCTGATACAGATTTCAGCAATCTTTTCAAAGATTTCGAGAGATCTCTCCTCCTCCCAGCTTATGACAGATTTGCTTGGAATGAGACTGCTGAACCTGCGTTAAAAGTGAGTTCAAGCTTCAATTTCTATTTGCTTTTAGCTCGAATTGGTCCAATTTGCGTGTAGGATGAGGATCCGCGATTGTACGAAGAAGACCTTGGCGGCTTACAACGAATGGCAGAAGAATAAAGTCCGGCCTCTTCCTGAGCTAGTCGGCGTTGTTCTAGAAGAAGGAATTCGTCAAGGCGGCTCGACTGCATTCGAACGAGCCTTGGTCTCTTTGGTTAATGAGACGCGCACGGTGACCGAGAAGCAACACCTTCTGTCAGCCATAGCAGCCACTAGGAGTCCCGATCTGATCAACAAACTGCTAAAGCTTTGTACTGATCAGAACTCCCCAATCAGACCGGCTACAGTGCCCCGCGTCATCCACCATTTGGTTAGTCAATCTCTAGTGGCTAAAAGTCCTTTCCAGATGGCGAACGAAGTCGCCAGACCAATCGCTTGGCGATATTTTAAAATGCATTTTGAGGAGTTTGTGAAAATGTGAGTTGCTTGTTGCTGCCGACGAGATTCTCAGATTGGGACAAAGTTCAAATCTTCTGGTTTCGTGCATTCGAGCGGCTGAGAAGATTTCCACAGAGGAGGAGCTGCGCGAATTGCAAGAATTTCTCAAAAATAAAAAAGCGGTTTGTCTCATCTCCTTCGACTCCAAGATCATCTAGGTGTCGCAAAGCGGCGCAAAATTGGAGCAACTATACGAGCAGATTCGGATAAATATCCAATGGCGAAGACTACACGAAGAAAACCTCCGCGATTGGCTCACCGAATGGGATCAGCGGCGGAGAATTGTGGGACGACGACGTTTCTAAAAGATCCTCTTTATTAATTATTTGAATCTCGTTGAAATGAATATAGGCGCTTTCAGTCGAAAAGGGTATGTTTTCTTGTCTGCCGATTAGCTGCTCGCCTATTTACTCGCACCTGCTGCCTAATTCGTCATGCGTATGTATGCTTATTCCGGGTGGGGCACCTGTAATAGGTCAATAATGTGTCTCTCTCATAGTTAATTGGCCGACTATACTTCGCCAGAAAAGCTCTGCGATCAGCCTGAGATTTCTCTGCACTCTCCTCGGCGCCGCTGGCAACGAGCCCCCACCTTTGTGGGCGTGGCCTCCGAATTGATTCTCTCTCTTGTGTTTCCCATGTAGCCGTGGCTGCTGATTATGACTACAGTATCTTCACTCTACAGATTGCTTTTATTTGCAATCTCTTCTATTCTGTCAGTCCGGGGATTGGACGTCTTTTGCGGCGAACTTGATGTCCATGAACAGCAGCGGTTTGGGAAGGATAGCATCGCCCTTTCCTCTCAACTGACCTCCGATTTGAAGCAATGTCTCGAGCTCTGCTGCGGCATTCCCAGTAAGTTCTCTAATCAAACCTAAAAGAAGCCCAAACTTTTTGACTTTTGCCGCGTCTTTTTGGCCTAAGCCTGGGGTAATTCGGTCAGTTCCTGACAGTTCTCATCGTTACGGAACTCTCTCCTCAGCCGAGATCTCCCGCTGGCCGGCTGACGGTCTGACAGCAGCCACCTGTCAAGGGATTTGCTTCCTCTTTTCGGCCTCTGACTCCCCGGGATGAATTAAATTATAGCCTTCCAGGCTCGGCTAATAAGAGGCTTGCAGATTGTGATGGAGTCTCGTTTAGCGGCTTCATTTTTGCTCCTCAGGCAACTCAGCCGAACTGTCTTTTTGTAAGCTGCAAGAGACAGTGTCAACTCAACGAGAAGAGCGACTTTTCCGATGGAGACGGCGTTGTTTCTGTTATCTTGAAGCGGCACGTGGTGAGTGAAAAAACTACTGTAACTACCAAAAAGAGACTCGCTTGTTTGCCTGTTCGTTTGTTGTTAGTAGGCATACGCGGCGACAGACATCGTAGCGACAATATTTACCCTGCCTTTAGTGGAACAGTCACCGCCGCTTCCGTGGGAATGACTCCAATTGGATCCTAAGACAGTCCGGCTACGCAGCCAACTAATTAGCATATCAATGTCCGGACCGGTTCGACAAAACCCGGGTGTTTATGTGTTCGGATAGGGGAGGTGGCCTCTTATTATGACCATTCAAGCCGGTGATTTATGCTAATTAGGCTTTTATGGAGATGGCCATTGCCGACCTGTGGTTGCTATGGCTTACGAGAACAACAGCTTTGCGAAATGAGGCGGAAAATCTCAAATTGATTCTTCTAATCAAGCTGTTTTAGATCAGCAACGAGACACTCCAGATTCCGGACGTGGTAACCGACCAAAACACGTCGGGCCTCCTTCTGCCCGAAGCTCCTTGGTCCAGCAAATCCAGCACGGCCCAGCCGACTGTCAATCAAGGTTCGTCGTGTCGCTTTCACTGTAATCCTGGGCACGAAATGTTTTGTCTCGGAGTGTCGCATCGCTGTCAAAATCCGCGGAGCTAACAAGATGTCACAGTAGAGCTTCCCCTTTTGTGTTTGCCCGAGGTTGTACGTGGAAATGTGATCTCTTTTTGGGGGAAAGCCAGATGAAGAATTCAGCAGCCCAGGTGCTGGCTATATAATCCTGCCATTAGTCGATGCGGGGAGATGTCCCAAAGAAACAAACAATTTCAGCCGACGCCTCGATCAGTCTAGCTCCAGTTTGGGTGGTCGGCTTGGCCATTGTAATTGCCGTTGTCTGCATCGGCTTGAATCTTTCCCTGCTCTCAGCCTACATCTGCTACAAGCGAAAACAATCCAAAAAACGAAAGGCTCAAATCACTTCGAACAAGGGACCAACTCTTCATGCCTACAATCCGACCATTTGAACGTCTTCTTCACCGATCTACATGACCGAAATTATATTCTAGTGAATACTCAGTACGGGTAGCGTCGTCAAGCTAAAAGGGTCCGGCTTGCCGAGATTTTTGTGATCCAATAAATCTAAGTTCTAGTTTATACCATGGTATGTATGGATATTAACGGGGCCAGTTGAAGAAGCCAGTGGAGGACAGTTTGCGTTTTTACTTGCCCTCGTCTTCCCGGTTAGACCGGTCGGCGATCGCCTCATCCAATTAGCCTCGTCAGGCGTTTATGCCTTGATATTGTCTCTGTACGACGGAATGTTTTTTCTTCGAGGGGGCTCTTGGATACTCGGCTGACCGCCAGCCGAGGCCGGGCCAGCCGATGATTTTCTATTTGCGCAGCTTGTTTTGGCCTCTTCAGCATCATTCACAGGTCACTCCAAACGGCCTTTCCGGTCCCGAGAGATACGCGAGTCGATGGAGAAAGGCTAAGAGACAAAAGAAATCAGGGGCTCACTTGACATGGATTCAGTTCATCAGCTGATTCAATGATGAAGGAACGCCTCGTTCACGTCCTCATCATCTCAACCTGCTGGGCCTTCTCACTGATTTCTCTGATTCTGATGTTTTTCACCCTCTTCTGGGCAAATCTAAGGATCCATGAAGCTGCTTTAGACTTTGAATTGGTGGAAGTAAGGTCACTAGATCGCCTTGAGACCAAGATCTTCTAGAAGAATTTGTCCTCGCTCGTCTATCTCACCTCCTATCGTCACAAAAGAGGCACATACACTGGCGGCTATACAGCAGTTTTGAGACATGCCTACCAAGGTCAGTCTAACAGCTACGCGATTGTAAGTCTCTTTCCGTGAAAAACAACCCCTAGGCACCATCAAGTCTTCCTCAGGCGCCATTGGATCTCAAGCCGCCGCCTTTCAATCCGCAGACTTTTACGGGGGTTTGGAACCCACCGGAACTTCCCAACCGATATATTATCTCAACAGTCTCTGCTCCGAATATCACTTGCCAGGCGTGTTGCTCTCAAGGCCCGCCAGGTCCTCCCGGCTTTAATGGGAAAAATGGCCTTCCGGGAGAAAGTGGCACTCCCGGTCCACCCGGATCTCCAGGAAAAGTGCCCGTCTTTCCTTGCAACGACTCCTTTCGCCATCTAAGTTTAGAGTGTCCAGAATGTCCAGCCGGAATGCAGGGGTCGCCAGGAGAGCCGGGAGAAAGGGGCGATCCCGGCCCCAGAGGCAGCAAAGGAGACAACGGCTTCCCCGGCACTGATGGTCTCCCCGGCTTACAAGGCCCTCGTGGCTTTCCAGGCCTTCCAGGAGGACCTGGCGAACGAGGAGATCCTGGTTACAGTCCCGACGTTTCGCCGCCTGTTCCTGGCCCACCGGGACCGCCAGGAGCTCGTGGAGTTGTTGGTTTACTCGGTCCTCCTGGTCTAGCTGGAGGTGAAGTCTCTATACCTGGACTCAAAGGAAAAAAAGGACGACCAGGTTTGTTCTTTATTAGGCACTTAGAGCAGCAAAACTCTAGGTAGACCAGGAACAGATGGATTGCCGGGAGCATTGGGTTCTCCTGGACTTGCTGGCTCCCCTGGCGGCCCTGGAATTTGCCCAACTTATTGTGCCATCGATGGTGGAGCCTTCCACACGAATGGCGTCCAAGAACCCATTCAGATCGTCAGCAACGGCAACTACAACTCGAACCCGGAGTTCTAATAAATTTATTTGCAAGCCTTCAATCGCTTTATTTCTCTGCTTTTCAGCCAAAATTCAAGCGACAGCAGAGATCAGGTCTTGGCGCGAGTTTCCTGATTGTCAGTTTCAATTTTCGGGCGTTTAGCTCACGTAGTTGAATTCTTTTCTTTTTTCATCTATACATTACTATTTTCACATTTAAAAAAGGGAAATTGGAGAAAAGGCACTCAAAGAGTTTATATTTTATGGGTTTATTCTTTTTTGAATAAAAGGCGCGGGAGAAGAAGCAAAAACATTCTCATTGCTAAAAGCTGTATTTTCGCTCGCTTTTGCTTTCTTTTTCTTCGTTTATTTCTTTGTAAAATCTCACTAAATGTATATGATTAGATTCTCTAATTTGATTTTTACATTTTGTGAAAAAAAATATCAAAAAAGTTGTTTGTATTAAAAATCCATAAGTAATCATCGCTTCAACCACCTAATTTCACTATTTGAACTAAGTAATTAATTTTCAGATGGCTCAGCTGGCCGCCCGTAACATCGTAAACGCTCTTACAAAGAGGACTGTGCCAGTTTTCGCTGCTCGACGTACATTGGCGTCTGAAGCCTCTCCTGAAGACTATGGTTATTATCCCGATCCACTTGAACACGCTACTGGTCGCGAAAAGAAGATGCTCCTCGCCCGTTTGGCTGGAGATGACGTTAGTCTACTTTCTATATGTTTCCTTAGTTAATTTCAGAGATATGAGCCTAAGGTATACTATCGTGCAGAAGCTTCCACCAAGGAGAAGCCCAACCTTGTTCCTTCTCACTTCCCCGACAGAATTATTGGATGCATGTGTTAGTTTTATTTGTTTATTAGTAAGCAGTTTGAAAATCGTTTACATTTAGAATCGTGTGATTACTATTTTACAGGCGAGCAGGATTCCGGACATGTAAACTTCATGATGATTCGTAAGGGAACTCCCAAGAGGTGCGAGTGTGGCCACTGGTTCAAGGCCATCGACGCTGATCCAGAGTCCATCTAATTTTGTAGACAGGTCTTTAGTAAAATAAACGAGATGTTTGTGTATACTCTCGTGCTGACATTCACAAATTATTACCGTATAAGTTTTATAAAATGTGACCTTGTTCTGCTACAACAACAAACCCGTTATCTTGGCCTCCGCATGTTTTCTGCCATCACGACTGACGATCGGCAAGAAGAAATCGCCGTTCCTCTATATCTTTTTTTTTCATATTTCAGAGAATTTTAAGTCACGAATCACCGCCGTTCTTTAGTCTCCGACCAGCTTCCGTTCTTATTGGCGTCACAATACCTCAGAATAACACGTGCCGGAAAAATGCGACCAGCCTGCTCAGTTCACACGCGGTATTTTTTTTTGCATATTTTTTCTCTTCTTTCTTTGCAATTTCATTCGAAATTCGCATCATTTTTAGTATTTTTCAGATATGTAAATTACCTACTTCCAGCATATCGATTTTTGCTCAACTGCAGAGTCGGTTATAATCGTTTTCGCGCGGTGTTAACACGGAATTTGCTTCCGCGTGCTGTCAATCTTTATAAAGGAAACTTCATCTTATCAGTTTGTGATAGCCATGACGGGATTTCTCTATTTTTTGAGCGAGAGAGCCTATTGATTTGGAGCGCATTTTTGAGCCAATTAGATGGAGAACAGCTGACTAAATGACGCAGAGGAAAGGCAGTGAGCTCTTTACTTTTATCTATCTTTCCTGATTCATTTTTTAGATTATTTTTTTAAGGTAATTTTTATTATAATTTGCTTTTTTTTAGATGAATTTAAGGTTTTTGTGCTAAATTTATTCCAAGAAAACACTTAAAAGTGAAAGAAAACATCAATGAGGCTAATTTAGTTCGAGATGCCCAAAATATTTTCCAGATTTCCTTGGCAAAATATTTTCTCTCTCCCACATTCAACGCAAAAGTTGTGTTTCCTTGGGAACGAGAGGAAAAAATTCCCTCATCCTCCCACGCTGACGAACTTCCTTTTCCACTTGATCTACTAGATTCATGCGAACTTTCTCCCTCTTCTTTGACCAAAAGTCGCCAGCTGACTCACTTTTAACGCACACTTCAGAAATTGTCGTCATCCTTACTCGTGTTGCCCTTTTGCGCTCAGTGTAACATACAAAATCACGTTTTAGCATCGGGACGAAATGGAACGAGAACGGCGGAATTGGCTGGTTGGTATGCTCTCAAGATCGCCGTTTCCCTCGCTTGACACCTACATTGCTGGAAGTCTCCTGGTCGCTATCATTTCATCCGCCAGTGTCATCAATACAGTCACTACCACTCCTGAGGTGAGCCGTCTTCTTATTTTTTTGATCTCTCTCTACTTCAGTTACGCGTTCTGCTGAAAGAAGAGATCGCAAATCATTCTACAATATGGTTCAGCCACTTGGAAAACAAATCGCTGGACATCGTCTCGTCGAACCTTGTCATACAAACGTGCTACTATATCTACAGTAATCAGCCACTAATTTGGGTGAGTTTTGCCACTTTTCTTCAAAAATTCAAGATTTCAGATAGCTATGAACACCTATTTCGCCCAGCTGGCACTCTTTGCCAAACTTTTGATTCATTTCTTTTGTAGAGAATTGACACGCCAGGTAATTTCAACCATTTTTTCTGGAAAAATTTTCACTTTAGGAGGAAGCATTGGTTCGCCATGGGTTTTTCTCCTTTCTTCTCTTTAGCACAGTATTTTTAACGGCTGTGGCAAGCGCCAATCAAGGATATCTGGTTTTAACCTGGCTGATTTGGTTCGGATACACTGGATTCATGCACATCCTTCATCAAGTCTCTTATCAGCGCTTTAAATACGTAATTTGTTTCGTTTTGTTCCAGAAAAAGAAGTCGTTTAGATCTCTCCAGCTTCAGGAGCCGCTGGTGGACGCATCTCCTGGCTTTGCTTTTGTCTTTTCGTGATTTCTGTAGGAACTTTCCAACTTCTAATCAAATACCGCCATCTCCTTTCAACAAGTCATTTCCTCTTCCTTTTGGTTGATGTTAGTTCTCCATTCTTAAACGCTTAAAAATATTTTTAGAATATAATCTCTTTGGTGAGATCCAGCCACGGATTGATGAGATGCCTCTCAGCTTCGGAGTCCTTTGCTTCCTCTCCGGATACTGTCCGCCACTTCAACTACTGGCTGGATCTCTGTGTCGTTCTCGTCGTCGATGGCATCCAAATGCTCAATTTCGTAAGTCAGTTTCTGATTAAAATATTTCCTCTAGGTTCACTTGATGATTTATTCTCCCATTGGCTTCAATGTGACTTGTATGTTCTTCTTCTACCACATGAAGCAATCTTATGGGTAAGGTTATGGTCTTTTTTTATTTCCTTTTCTAGAAATATTGTCGGAACTCTTTCCCGCCATCGAAAACACAAGCAAATCTTCCATCATATTCTCAACACTTATCCATGCGAAAAGGCCGAAGACGGTGATCTCTGCATCGTTTGTTGGGAGGGTTTGGGCCAATCTCGTCGTCTTCCATGCGGCCATCAATTCCATGATTGGTGTTTGATGTGGTGGCTGGCCCAAGATGCCTCTTGTCCGACCTGTCGACGAGTAATCTCCGCTCCCCAGCCTCCCGCTCCTCAACAGCCAGCCAACAGCACAACCACAGTTAGGATCGGCGGTGGTTTTGGCTTCTTGCGGCTGCCCCAATTCGCAGTGGAGATTTCCACAGGCCACGGGGTGTTCGGGCCTCTGCTCAGACGCCATGTTGCTCCTCACGACGACTCTCAGCTCCAAGGGATGGCTCAACAGGTAGATTGATTGATTCTTTCTCTTCAAAGACAGTTTTCAGGTCAGAGAAATGTTCCCTCAGCTTTCGTTGGATGCGATCGTCGACGATCTGAGAATTAGCGGCTCCACTCAAGCCACAATTGAAAATATTCTCGAAGGACGTGTTGGTTTTGTTGGAATCCAAGAGGAAGAGGTTCTTTTCTACTAGATTTTGACTGATTTTCCATTCAGAGCGACGACGAGTCTTGGCAAGGGAACGAGAGCCAGGAAGGCTCAGACAATGAGGAGGCCGTCACTGCCGTTGAAGATCTCGATTTCCATATAGAAGATCATCCAAATAAGGAATTCGCTCGAAGGAAACGCGATATGATCGCGAAATATCGACGGTTAGTTCAATTTTTCCATTGAAAGACGCATTTTTTCAGGAAATACATCGAATCTTCCAGAGGAAAAGATCTCCGTGCGAAGGGAATTTTCTCCTAAAGCTTTTTTAGCCGCTTCTTTCCAGCTCTAGCTTTACAAATTATCGCGTATTCTGCCATTGACAGCCATGTCTAGACCTAGCATCTCTCTTCTGCTCATATCTGTACAGTTTCTGTATTTATGCCTGATCGCGTGAATAAAGTGTGACTCTTTTCGCGGAGATTAAAGGCCGCTCAGAGAGATGGGTCCTACACCGGCCGTGCAGTTCGACTTCGTGGGGGGCGTTTGAACACGATAGCCAAAATAGTCTGGCACAAGTGAGGTTGCCATTTTCTTGATAGCTTTCCATTTAATGTGGGAACTCCTCACTTACTGCTCTTCTTTCCAGAAACTCCAGCGCTAATTAGTATTTCCAGTGATGAGAAGTTTCTATCTCTTGGCCGTTCTTGGGCTGATTGCCTTCTCTGGAGTAAGAGCGGAAGATCCTGTGGATGGTGAAGTCACCGATGATGCCGTCAAGGTTTCTGAAGAGATGGAGGAAATTGTGATTGGTTCCTCTCCTGACGCTGTGATTGATTTTATCATTACCCAGCCTGCTGACGCCAATATCTTGAAAGGTTTTTTTTTAGTTCTTTTCCTAATCAAATATCTAGAATTGCACACCGGAAAAGTGATCAAATACTTGATTGGATTCAAGAACAAAGGCGAGAAGGACATCACTCTCAAATACTCCGAGACCTCTTTCCGTTATCCTTTGGACTTCAGCTACCATCTTCAGAACGTAAGTCCTCCTTCTCTTCCAACTTTTTCTTTTTCAGTTCACTCACGGAACTTACAACCGCCGCGTCTCTCCCAAACAAGAAGTGACCGTTGATTATGCCTTCATGGCTCACGAATCCCTTGCTGGTCGTCCTCTTGGCCTCGTGGTCAACCTCCACTATGAGGATAATGTGAGTTTCAGCGCAAAAATGGAGTCTTGCTTTTAGGATGGAAAGTTCTTCATCACGAATGTCTTCAACGAGACTATGACGATTGTTGAGGACGAGTCTGGCTTCAACACCGAGACCGGCTTCATGTTCCTCATCTTCGGTGGAATTTTCATCGGCCTCCTCGTAGTTGGCCAGCACTTCCTCACCAAGGTTCGTCTGAGTTCTTTCTCAAAAAAGAAACGTTGTAGCTCTCTCGTAAGACTGGAATCCAAAAGAAGCGCGCCCCAGTCGAGTCTTCCGCTTCCAGCAGCTCCGAAGTCGACTACGAATGGATCCCCAGAAATTTGCTGAACAAATCTCCCAAGACACCCGGCAGCCCACGTCAAAGGAAAGCCAAGAAGGCCGAGTAAAAAAGAGACGGGTTCTTTCTTTTGTGGCATCTTCCCTCCCCAACTACTCCCTTGGGTCAAATCAATCCTACGTTGCGTGTATAGTTGTCCAATTTAATTTATCAAAATTATTTCGCAAATATTGTAAATAAAGATTTACAATTCTAGTCGTTCTTCGACTCTCTGCGGTTTATTAACTCGTTAGTTCTATTTCGAAAGTTTTTGCGCGCCTTTTCGAAATTCCACAAGCCCGTTGAATATTTCTCATTTTGCTTTTTTTATTATTTCGCTGTTATTATTCTCTCAAAAAAAGCCATTCTTCCGCTTTCTTGATTTTTTATTAACCCTGAGAAAAACTTTTTAGAGAAAAATGATCCAGAACGATTGGATTCTTCAAGACCAACAGGTCTGCAGGCAAGCCGCCGAGTTTATTCGCCTCTACTACGATGTGATGGATCGAAAGAGGGAGCGCACACTTCATATGTATCTAGAAGACGGAAATCTAGTTTGGAATGGCAATGCCCTCCAGGGATCAGACGCCATCGCAAAGTAAGTCTCCACTAGAGAGATTGATGGATTTTCCCAGATTTTTAACGACATTTCCCACGACGCAGCACACCATCATCTCGCTGGACGCGCAAAAGGTGCCTATGGCTGCGACTGGAGCTCCTCAAGACTTCATCGTTGTGACGGCAGCTGGATCCATCTGTGTCCGCGAAGGGCTTCACGCTTTTACGGAAACATTCACCCTCATAATGGACGGCACTACTCTCAAGGTAATTTCCCCTCTACCTTCTACTCCTTTTTCTAGGTGAAAACACAAAAGTTCCGCTACGTTGATTGATAAATAACAAATGAATTATGGAAACAAATTTATGTTTTGTTTTATTTGTCTTTAGTGTTCAGATTCTTGAGCTCTCTTAGGATATCTAAATTATCGAGTTTAATTAACAGAATAAAATCTACTTTTGTTCAGACAAGTAGAGTCGTTCGGCTTGCTCAAAGGCATCTGCTGTAGAACGGGAATGGGGGCGTGGCAACTGCAGGAATCATTCCTCTGAGCATCTCTGATGGAAGAGGAAATGCCGGACCAGACCCCATAGACATAACAAGCTCGAGCAGCATTCTCGGAGTAGAGCACGGAGGAGATGTAACGACGAGACTGAAGACGATTATATATTATGTAAATTAACAAAAACAACTGACCTCCTCGCTGAAGTTCAACTCAGCAACGCGCTGCATAATCACAATATACCAGTAGGGATTGATGCAGTTGGTTCGAATTATATTGAAAATGGCGTAGACGTATTCGTCCTTCTCCTCCTGTCGGGAGAGCCAAAGGATAGCGGCATCGATAATCATCAGCTCGTTCTGACCGGGGATTCGACAGCTGGACAGGATGGAGAGAAGACACTCTAACGACAGGTAATGATAATTGTCCGCGTTGATGAGCAATCCGAAGCAGTTTCTAGCTAGGATAATCAGGTCCCTTATCCTGGGGAGACGGAACTTCTCGGCAATTAGGAGCGACTTGACCAGGTAGAGCGGGTTCTGCATATTTAAAGTGACGAGATAGTCTTCCATCAGAGCCTTCATACTGGGGATGTTGAGAAGATCAGCCAGATAGAAGAGCTCGCTCAAAACGATGAAGCTCATGTTGCCGACGATCTGGCGAGTTTCGATGAATTGAGGGAGAAAATCGAGGGCAGCTAGCTGATTGAATTCGTCTAAAACAATGATAGCTGCCTCGTCTTGAAAGATGAAGGTTCTCTCGCTCACCGAAGCCAGGGCTTCAGCTGGAATCGGCCGAAACGCTCCTTTACAAGTGAAGCGAACCACTTTAGGCTGAAACTGTGTATACTCAAGAAATACGAGACAGAAAAAGTGAAAGAAATAAAACATACCCTGATAGTTTCCGACATAATGACCAAAGATTTTGGTCGATTTCGATTAAGGCTAGATTGGATAAATCAAGACAAGACCTAACAATCATTTATTCTTCGAGTTATCGCTAGGTCGGACCTCTTGAGCTATCTGATGAGAGAGGTTGCTGTAGAACATTGCGAGGAGCAACAGATTTGGAAATGCAAGAGTCGTTGGGACTTGCTGGGATGCGACTGCCATCGAGACTTTGAAATACTTGGATCGTCTGCCGAATCGAGAATCTGAACAACTTTATAATGAAGAAAATAAAGAAAAATTACTGGCAGAGTCCATCCCAGCTAGGACGCAGGCCTTGTAGCGACAGGCTTTGCAAGTCCTCCTGTTGGGTCCCCTCACATCGCACTTGCCTTCCAGTCTACAGACCAGAGCATTCTGGACTCCTCGGCTGGCAGTTCGACCAAAAAAGGACTGAATTTGTTGAAATCACGAAAGAAAAGAAAAGTGATACCTTACAGCCTTCGCAGGTGAAAGCGCCGAAATGAAAGCCTCGAGCCGGCTGGGCACAGACTGCACACGACATCTGAAAGCTGGCAGATTTGGAGAAAAGACCTACCTCTGGCTGCATGTTGTCAAGTGATGTGCCTCCGTTACTTTCGCTCCATTGGCCCCAAGGACAAGTACTGTATTGAGGGTTTGTCGTGGAACTAATGCCGCGGAAGAAGAAGATCACTCCAATTTTGCGGGAGATTTTAAACTTCTTGAGGCTCTCTCTCCTTCTCTACCGTATTTTCCTTCTTTCCCTATAATAAATTGGCCAATCTCGCCTCCTCTCAGAAGACTAAATGCGCCAATTCGTAGTTCCCTTTCCCTGTTCAATGAGGCGTCTCTATCAGAAAAAAAAACACGTTCAAGGCGGTTCAGTCTTTATTACAGTATACATCTAAAAGGGCGGGCAGCCGGCTTCTCCCCAGGATGAGACTCCCACGTTGAAATCTGAAAGCTCTGAATGTAAGATTCCCACTTACAGTAGCTGTGGTCGATGAAAGAAGTATCCTTGACTCCATCAGAGCAAAGAAGACTGTCCTCAGCCTCGCAGACTTTGTAGGAATCAGTCGAAGTCATGTTGTTGTTGTACCAAACCTCCTTCTTGTGGTGTCTGTAATGCTCCCAGTATTGCATCGGCAAATGAGGCACAACATCGTGAGCATGGATGATGCGATACGAATAGGGCAGCTAAATCTCGTTACTTTTTGCCCTACTTCTTACGGCTTTATCATGAGCTTCGGCGAATTCTTGATCTCCAGTCCTTGGTTGACCAAAAGTTACCAAACGAAGAGTCGAAGCATCGGCTAGATTCAAAGTGACAACGTAGGAGGCAGCTAGAGAGGCCATCGCCCCACCAAGAGAGTGGCCAGCTACCCAAACTTGGTAGGCAGGATAAGCGTTGCGAAGATAGTTGAAGTCGTTCTTCATACCTCCGTCCCAGATGGCCATAAAAGCTTCGGCGAAATATCTGGAGACTTTTCCTCCTCCTACCCAGTCCGTCTAAATAAAGTTGATTAAAAAAGAAAGAGACTTACTCGATTACCAAAACCAGTCTCCTCCGATTCCAGGGCTAATTGGAAGCCTCCGACTGTTCCTCGAAAAACAACCATAATAGCTTGATCTGTGTGATCCACTGCTGTGTATCCGACACATCGATCCACTTTGTATTTATCGCAGGCGACATCATAACGCTTCCTCACCTAAATTGAAAGTTGTCAAAGAAAAAAGTCTGACCTACCTCTGGCTGTTGGAAGTGATTCTTGAGGCATGTAATCGGTCTGGAGTTGTCCGAAGCGGCACACATCACGAGAACTTTGTCCTATTCGGTGTTTTATTCTATTATTTATCGTATTTACCCTGGCGAAGGCGTCCGAGTAGGCATAAGGGCTGATGGTTGGAGCTGCGGAGACTCCGACCAAAAGGCTGAGAAAGAGCCACATCGCTGCGAGTCCAAAAGGAATTGAAGATAAGGCGATCCATCTAGATTTTATAACATATTGTGGCGAAAGAGATAACGCCGATTTTTGTGACCCATTGTTGGCAAAAAAGATGGGCTCAAACTCCTAAAAGGGAGTTGAATTCAAGACTCTGTTATCTTTAAAGACCTACGAAATAAAAGCAGTCATCACGGATGCCTTATCACTTACTGAAAGCGATTCCAGGATGCTCGCATTCCTCGCTTTCCTTCCCCTGCTGGCTCTAGCAGCTCCCACCATTTCCCCCTACGCTTATTCCGATGCCTTTGCGAGGGATAAGGTCCTGGTCATGTGCGCTGCCACCGACAGCAGCAAGCCGATCAACTGCTTGAAGAATCACTTCAGCGATCCCCAGGTTCTTTCCCCAACTCCTCGATTATGTAATTTAGTTGAGGAGACGTTACGACGTCGCTTGCGACAAATACAAATTGGATCGTTGTGTTGGCTATTCAGCTGTGGATCATGTCGATAAGGCGATCATGCTGGCATTCAGAGGAACTGATGGAACTCTCCAATGGGTCCTCGAAAGCGAGGAGACTGTCTTTGCCAATCATGTCAGCTTTCTCCCTTATCCGTCATCCCTTTGTTTAGACTTCTTGGGTAGGAGGAGGAAAAGTTTCCAAGTATTTTGCGGAATCCTTTATGGCTATCTGGGACGGAGGGATGAAGAACGACTTCAATTACTTGAAGAACTCCTATCCGGATTATCAAGTCTGGGTGGCTGGTCACTCTCTTGGTGGGGCGATGGCCTCTCTGGCTGCTCATTACATCATCACATTGAAGCTGAACGATGCCAGCAGCCTGAGATTGGTGACCTTTGGACAGCCCAGAACTGGAGACAAAGACTTCGCCGCTGCTCATGATAGAGATCTCCTTTACTCGTACAGAATCATCCACAACCATGGTTTTTCTCTTTCAGACTGGCTAATAGACCTATTTCAGATGTGATCCCTCACGTGCCGATGCAATATCTGGAGAATTACCATCACCACAAGGCGGAAGTCTGGTACCAGAACAATATGACTGTCACGGACTCCTACAAGCTCTGCAATGCGGAGGAGAGCGTCCTTTGTTCGGACGGAGACGCCAAGAAGGACACTTCGCTCAACGACCACAGCTACTGTAGGCTGTTGTAAATCCTTCTTTAACTGTTCTCTTTCAGATTTTAATGTGGATGTCTGGTCTTGGGGAGAAGCTGGCTGTCCGACTTTTTAGAAACTCCGATTTTATATACATGGCACATCGAGACTTAAATACTGTAATGAGCGTTTGATATGACTCTCGGCGATCACGGGGCGCCCAGAAGGTAATTCGTCTGGGCGGAGAAGAACTTCTCGAGGCATTCGGTCGAGGTGTTCGTCCCCATGGCCATCGAGGGGATCGGCCAGACCGGGATGTTCTCCTTCTTGGCCAAATGAACTGTCTCCTGGTCGGAGCTGATCACAATATAGCTGCACTTCTTCCCAAATCGACTGGTGATCTTCTCCAAAACTGAGTCCTAGACGTTTGCATGAAAAGGGAGACCAAAAAAACGAACTCGATTGCCCTGCTTGGCGCAATAGATATTCTCCAATGGAACTGAAGTCGCCAGTCCTACTTGCAGCAAAATAGCAGCGGCGTTTGGCAACTTCTCCGTGCTGATGATCACATTCGCGTATTTATCTGTCTGAGAAATGGCGGATCTAAAAAGATACAAGAGTTAGCTCAAATCGAAGAATTTACCGTTGGAAGACAATGTCTAAGCATCGCCTGGCGACCGCAGTTCTTCCTGGGGCGAAGTCCTCCATTTGACGATAAGCTTCATCAATTTCTCCTTTTTGGGAGTTCATTTGACAGCGCTCAATCACTGCAAAATCCTTTAGGAGTGGGATTCAAAATACTTACAATTATAATTGGTTCCTGGCTCGTTCTTGCAGCCAACTTCTTGGTACAACTGTCTGAGGTTGAAATACTTGTTGGCGACTCTCCTGGTGACTTCAACTCCTCCTCTGGCTTCGACCATCGAAGAATCTCCCAGGTTGTCGTCGTGGACGGCGTCCTCGACATTACAAATGTCGAAGTCTTCTATCTGATCGGCAGGGAAAGAGAGACCAACGATGGAATTCGTCAGCGAGTTGATCAGATGGACTGGACGATGGAAGTGCGGCAAGCTTTGCTTATTGGCAAGGACGTAGGCGAGGGAGCTGATATCCGAAAGTTCCCAGACGAATACTCGGGCGAATGTTTGTCCGTCCGGCGAACAAGAGCCAGACTTTTTCTTTTTGCTGCTTTTTCCTTTTTTGTCTTTCATACTGAAGGAGAGATCAGATGAATCGGAAGCCAACGAAGTTCCCTAAAAGCCGAAAGTTAGTCTCTTCGATCAGCTCTCACCGTATAAGCACTCGTGCCAGTCAACGCGCCGTAGCCATACCCATTTCTAATATTATTGTAGTATTGGGGATTGAAGGCATAGTCAGTTATATTGTAGCTCGAAGGATAGCCGCTTCCTGCAAGAAGTTTAAAAAAAGAAACAACAAATACCGTAATAATTCTGAGCAGCCGTTCCAATGTTATAAGGAAAGGCAGCACTCTGTGCTCGGACGCCAGAAGCGGCCAATTGCTGGTAATAGGCGGTTGAGGTATTTCCATACATTCCATAACCCGTATAGCCGGCATTATAATAGGGAGTTTGGGCTGGAAAGACTTGGATTTGAGAAAAGAAAGCCTACCGTAGGAAGCGTCGGTCAAAGTGGCTAGTCCTGCTGATCTTTCAGTTGCCGACATGTCCGTCTTGTCGGGGATGATTTGCGACCAAACCGAAGAGACGTCAGTACTGGAAAGTCTTATTGAATCAAGAGAAAACTACTGCAGTTTCATCGCATTTTTACTCAAAAATAAGTCCCTGCCCATCGCCAATAGACATAAAAAGAAACTACATTGCTGGCTTGTATTCGACCGGATAGAGAGAGGAATCATCTTGTGGGGCGAGCTGTTCCATTGGAAAGGTGAGCAGTGGGGGGAGAATGGTTTATAAATTGGGGGAGAGTTTATCAGAATGAAATAAACAGCGCCAGGCCATAGGTAGCCTCTGAAACATCTGCCAGCGATGGATAATGTTTGCCGGCCATATTGCGGGTACACGGAAGCCATGTGTCGTCTCTACTAGAAGCGGGACTAACAAAAGGACAGCCGGCTGGATGGGAAACGAGTAATTAAAGCATTTTATTCGACTCACCTGGGATCGAGGGCTGCCGTTGAGGAGAAGGCTCGACCGGGCTTCTCTAGCTGAAAGATCTTTTTAAAAATATTTGCCATGAAAAGGGGAAGGGGAGAGGACCTGATCAGAGGAATTTCGACTGACTCAGAGGAGTGTAAAATCGCTAGAAAATCCCTAAGATTCCAAGGAGACCGACCGGAAAGAATAACAAAAGCCTATGGATGGGCGTACCGAAGCGGGACTGAGAGTGACTGCGTGCTAATTGCAGTCGCCAGGTGCTCCCTGCGGGTGGTCCTCGCTCGCGTGAGTTAGGTCACCGAGGCCTGTACAGGTAGAGACCAAGAGGCACTTTCTGGGCTCAATCATCTCTTTTTAGCTGGGTCAGTAGTCTGAGCCTAGCAAATCGCAGATCTTACCCCATGGAGAGACAAATTCTTGTCCAAAAGAGACGAATATTCTGTTACATAAGCTCTTGCTCACTTGTACTCACAGTGAGCTACTTATCCAGGAGAGCAGCTGTTAGCCAGACGCCTCGGTGACGACCTGTTTGGTGAACCGCAAGCCTCGATGGTCACAGCAGGTGGGCTCAAGAGCCCTTTTTTTGCTGGGAGATCTGATGCAGATATTATGGGCCTAATGGACAGCTGGAATGTTGACTCTCTGAGATTAGGGAGGCCTTGTGCGTTGCATCACTAATGACCATGGGCAACCTGAGAAGCTGACCTTCCTCGGCTGGCAGTTGGTGCTTAAGCTGGAGGAAATTGGAGCTTAGGGAGAGAGAGAGAGAGAACGCCGGCTTACACTCGCTTTTTGAGAGGCCGACTTTTTGGGATCAACTGGAAGAGATAAGGTAGATGTTTGATGAGGCTTACGGTAGCTTCGGCGGCGAGTCATAAACTAATTGGATTCGAATTTCGCGGCCCGGAGAAGGGGGAATCGCCAATTTGGGTTTTAGAAGGCGTTTAAGATGAAATCGAAGAGGTTTAGGGTAGAGGAGGTTAGCGCAGCCAGGAGCAGCTCGAGGGCCATTGTGCTACTGGCCTGGCCCAATATTGACGCAACCCGGGCACCAATCGCCATCAAGGAGCACGGTAGACACGGCTTTTTTCAGCTTTTTAAATCACAGTTTAGACCAAATCTTAGTCTCTCGTGGATGATTTCTCGCACATACAGTAGCCCGTGAAAGTGGACTAACAGTGAGATCTGGAAGGCTTCCCAGACTAAGCTAGACGAAGATGTTGGAAGAAGAAGTCGGAGCTCCTTCTCCTCCTCGGGTGACACCCAACCCCTCCCGGGTATCGCCCTCCGCGCGGCTTCGGTTTCCTTGGCGCAAACAGCTCCCCTTCATTCTGACTTGGCTCCAG
Source organism: Oscheius sp. JU1382 (assembly GCA_932521405.1). NCBI lineage: Eukaryota > Metazoa > Nematoda > Chromadorea > Rhabditida > Rhabditidae > Oscheius > Oscheius sp. JU1382. The sequence goes on from OW051475.1 coordinate 9,467,165, forward strand.
CCGCCCCACAAATTGCTTAAACTGAACTGACCTGCGAGTTGTCCATAGTTGAGTTTCTCTCTCTCAGCTCCTAGACGAAAGCAGCCCTCCGGCGGCGGCAGCAGCTGGCCCTTACCGTAGTCCAGCCACACCCACACGGCTGGTTCTAAGGGGTCCCTTGGAGAGGCGAAAGGGTTTTAGCCAAATTAGAATCCAACCTACCATAATCCTTCTCTAATTTGCTCTCTCAGCCAAAAGGCGCAAAAGAATCGCATCATTTTCCATTTCCTTGCCATAATTGAAACTCTTCTATCCATTGGCGTCAGAAAGAAGCGAATTTCCGCCAAGAGGAAGGATAACTAATCCCAACGTCTTTTCCTAAAAACGTTTTGCCCAAATTTAGAAGCGATCCTGTGCGTCTTACTGTAGTCCCGCTCCGCCGTGGGCGCTTTCTTCGGCTCGGGTTACATGCAGGAGCCACCATCGATTTCCCGCCTGCACTCATTACTACGTCCATCGAATAATGTGTTTGTGGACTGTCGTGGTGTGGGATGTTTATCGAGAGTTACGCAACACAATCCAAACAAGTGGGGACTTTTGAAGATTCTTTGAAGAGGGTCTTGATTGAAACTGGGAAAGGTCAATCGAGTAAACAGGCTTTTGAAAAATGGAGATTAATGAGGTCACAGTGACGGGAGGGAGGGAATTTCAAAAAAGATAATAGTTTGGTCGAAAGCCTAATAATCCCAAGCCATTCAATGCTCTCCGACATGGCGAAACGCCTATCGATGGACTCCTCCAGTTCGGAGGCTTGCGACAGGCCGAATACTGAGATGGTTCAATGTGATGGGCCCTGCATGAAAATGGTCTTCTACGAGGATTTGGTCGAATTCGACGATTGCGACCACAAGATCTGCTCAACATGTTTGATCAACAGCCCTTCTAGAGCTCACTTGTGCTGTAACCCGGATTGTCTCATCTCGAAGGGAGTCATGCCTTTGGTCACGCCGATTCGCTTCCACTCTGCCACTTCTCTCGTGGACGAAAGCTATCAGATTGTTCTTCTCGTCCGTGTGGTATATTATCTGCTTGACGGCGGCGGCAACATCCATCGCAATCAATTCTCGCTCGAACTCAACGGAAACACGACGGTTCGCGAGATGGCCAAGGTCTTGGGACAGACGATTCCGGATATTAAGGAGTCGGCGGTCTACTACACAGTCAAGAAGAGATTCAAGAGGCGCCATCTGATCCCACTGCCGCCTTCCTCCTCGAAGCTAAAGCTGAGAGAGATGTGCCAGTTAAAGGGCAAGGAGTCCATCACGGTGGTTGTTGCTGGGCTCGGGCTCACGATCTTCTAGCAAATAAAGATGCTTGAGTTTGTTTTCTGAAATTATCTTTAAAACGACTGTTTTCAATCGTCTGGCCGTCTGCACTTCCGCGTACTCCTTCGATCGAGCCAATCTGGCTACTATTCAATCCGCCTCATGACCTTGATAGGATGAGAAATCGCCATGGAGACGGGGCGAGAGGGGTGGAGTTATAGACTCCAGAGAGGCCAACTCATCAGACTCTTTTTCAACGGCTATCGACTTCTTCCGCACCTCGTGCTAGCCGAAAACAGGTATCAGTCATCTAATTGCTCGAAGATCACAGCTTTCCTTTAATTACCGGTGACTAATTGTAGAGAACGCGACTGAACTTCAGAGACAATGGCTACAGTAACCCTTAGAGTGAACTCGAAGCTCTTTTGGCCTCGAAGTTGCGATAGAAAAACTGGTGAATCCAGGGGAATGAATTACCCAAATGAGTCAAAGCTGAATTTCTCTCAAGGACTTGTTTCGCGTTTGTTCCTTCGAAAAACCAATCAAAACAAGCCTCTATCCCATTCAAATTATGGGGAGAGCCGAGCTTAAAATAGATCGACCGAAGTTTCGGGATTTCCCCCTGTGAGAGTCGCCTTCTCACCACCATGACTCTACCAGCGATGGGGCAAAGAACTCAAACCCTGACTTTCATGTGAACGCATAGCATTCAGCCGAAGCTAATCTCCTCGCTTTTGTTCCCAAATTAGACGGTACAAATTCTCTTCTCTCAGAGCCTCTTAATCTCTGACGTCAGTTACTGTTCCCGTGAATGGGGCAGCTAACTCAAGCAGAAAATAGCCAAAAATATTCGTCTCAAAATAGGTCTTTCTTCATCCAAACTCTTGCTGCTTTGATTTCTGAACACAATCTGTACAAAATCTGTGCGTGCTGTTCTTTTCCAGACGTTTTTCTTTTAATCTGGGCACATTGGGAGAGTTCTTGAGATTACCGAAGTCACCTCAAAGTTTATGTGCCTAATCCACTCTCTCGTGACTCCTCTCGCCTTCTTCGACTCCTTTTTTCTCTCGGAAAGCGAAAAATTTCCAGATGAAAAAGCCGCTTTCGCATTTGTCTGTTATTATCGAGATAGACGAGGACTCCTCCCACCGTCCGACTCCAGTTGCTAGGCGTTGGCCTCGTCCGCGGAAGGCAATGAACACCTTGTACTTGACTCTCGAGCACGTGATCTGCTTCTACAAGGCTTGGCGCAACCGGCGCAACAAGACCCGACCGTGAGTCGTTTTTTTGCACTTTTATGCACCCAATTTTGTTTTTTTTTTGAAAAAGCTCGATGCGCTCAAAAGCGTGGAGACTGAGACTTTCTAAGCTATAGTAATCCCATCTAAGAGCCTCCTCAGGATGAACTCCTAATACGATTCTTTGAGAGATTAAAGAGTTCGACTTGGTACGTGTTGATGTCAGTGGGGGCTACAGTAAGCCCTGAAATTATCTCGCAACTCTGCGCTTCGATTATTCAAAATTGCTCCCTCATTATGTACGTCTCGATTAGTCTGTTTATCAGAGTTCGAAGATACGGTAGACGGCTCTTGAAAGGACAGCAGTCCTCAGTGAAGACGTCGGTTTTCTTTTGGAGTGAACTAGTTGTTATTGAGGAAGTCTCGCTTCTCAGAACTCGCTACAAGAAGAGATCTCGTGACGGGAGACTCGTAGATCAGAGAAGACGATCTTCGTCAGCTTTTGTCGAGTATAGATTAGAGTAGTGGTGGGAAAATCGCTTCACTTTCTGTCTAATAGCATGGAAGGCCTTTTTGTGATCCTGGCAGCCATCGCGTCGGTTTTCATCACGATAGCCTGCATACCGTCAAAGGTTAGTTTGTTTTGGCTCTTTCCCTTCAGCCGAACACCTTCAGCAGAAGAACGGCAGCAAGAATCGGCATAGGACGCCGGGGCACCGTTCGAAATTCCCTAACTATTTCAACAAGCCGAAGACGGAGAAAACTCAACCGGAAAAGGCTCCCACTCTTCGCGAGATCAGCACGAGAGAGCCGGAGAACATGAAAAAGAAGGAGTCTGACAGCAGCGTGAAAGAGCAGCCAGCCAAGCCGAAGGAGCAGCCGAAGGAGGAGGAGGAGTTCAAGTTCGACGATCTGGAATTCGAAAATTTGCAGGAGGACAAAGCTCCCGGGACAGATCTCAGCTCGGACAAGGACGATCATGCCAATCCGCTGCTCGACAAGAAGGTCCAGCGCAAGCTGAGCGAGCTCACCAAAAAGCAGCGGAACACTGCGACGACGACAACGAGCACCAAAGCCACGGAGAAAGAGGAAAAGGAGGTCCTTTCCATCACCATCTACGGCAACGAGAAAAAGCGAAAACCTAAGACAAGCAAGCGGGACTCGTCTCGAGGCAAAATCTCCGAGAAGACCAAAAAAAAAGACGAAGACGGCAGTCGAGCCAGCGATAAGTCGACCTACATGTAATTACTGTATTTATAAAAAAAGAGCGACAATGAAATTCCCCGAAATCGCTTTCCTTTTGTTTTCTTCTAGTCTTCATGTCAAACTAAATTCGCCTTTGTATTCCTCGTTCTCCGCCTCTCTCTCTCTCTCTCGTCTGAAAGAAACAGCTCTCTCTCCTCATGACGACGAGAACTCAGGCGCCGCCCAGGCAACCAAGCTGCCGCCTGAGTTCTCTCAATTGATCTCGCTCCTACCGCCGCTCATCGACGTCCATCTGAATGGTTCGGGTCACGCCGATCAGTGTGGGCGCTACATCCTCCGCTCCTCCGTCTACTCCCGGCGTCGGCAACTCCAAAAGCACGACCAGCATGACCAGCTTTCTCAAGAGGATTCATATCAAGTGAGTCGAGCTGGGTTCCAATAGTGAATCTTCTTGCATCAAAACTATACTAAAGAGACCTTTCGAGAGAAGTCCACCTGTGGCCATTTGCGTCAGCGATTTCTGTTTTCTGCAGGGAGACCAAGAGAGATCTCAATTAAATTCGTCGTTGTTAGCAGCTGTGGCAGCTGATTATTGAGACCAGGGATTTCGCTTTGTTTTCGCTTTGATTTCGCTCAGCTTTGTACATTCAAGTCTTTTTTATTGCAGACTCCTTCGATTTGTCTGCATTCGAAGTCTCTCCGACTACGTCGATCCGGAAACTGGGTACGGTAACTTCCTGGAGACTTGATGGGACTAAAATAATTAGCAGAAAAAAGTCGAAGACGCATGAGCGTCATCGACTAACTGAATTACCCGAAGAACTCGATAAAATTGCATGCAAAATACCATATTTCCTTGAATCTCCTCATTCGAAAGCGAATCATTCGCTTCATTTTCGAATCAAAGAAACTATAACAAAAAGTCTTTTTTATGAACAGACTATAGAGACAGTACTTGTTATGAGAAATAAAGATGAATTCAGGTCTGATCAGACAACGCAAATTCGTGGACGCAAGGAGGAGCCGACGTTCAGCGTGCCCCTTGAGGAGATTCGCTCGTGGGGAATCTGCTTCGATAAGCTGATGACTCATCAGGGTAAGTAGGAACGGGGAAGACCCAACCGTGGGAACGACGACGAGAATACTGGCGGGGGCAGGTTAGGGACCGGTCGGTCCGCTGGCACCCGGTCGCTCTCCACTTGGCTGCCGAAGGCAGGCCCACTCACACTCTCTGCTCGCTGTAGCTCCTCTCTGCGCTCATTGATTGCTTCCAGAGGGACGACACCAGCTAACCGACTTCCTCAAGTCCGAGTTCTCCGACGAGAACATCCTCTTCTGGCAGGCATGTGAGGAGCTCAAGCGCGAGACCAACCCGGAGAAGATCGAGGAGAAGGCGCGCATCATCTATGAAGACTTCATCAGCATCTTGAGCCCCAAGGAGGTTGGTCTTTTCTTTTTGTCGAAGAACAAACCTTTAGGTGTCGCTGGATTCTCGCGTTCGTGAGACTGTCAACCGCGGAATGGCTCACCCATCAGCCCATACTTTCGACGACGCCCAGGCGCAGATCTACATGCTGATGATGCGCGACAGCTATCCGCGCTTCCTCAACTCGGCTCAGTACCGCAATCTGCTTGGACCGGCGCATTAGGCTCTCCAGGGAGCTCTCTCCTTCCTCTACTCTTTCTAGTCAAACTTTCCCATTTCCGACCTCTATTTGACCACGAATTTGTTTTGAGAGACCCCCAGCGTTGTCAAGATCGCAAACCTGCAGCGACACACGTGTTCCGGAGCCGGTTTCTCCCTCCAAGCTTCGAGTTTGTCCGAGAGTGACCTCATGTGAACCGGCCACTCTATTTTTCTTTCTCTCCCACCCCAATCAGCAGTATTTTCTCGGTGTCTTCTCTGTACCAAATAAATCTATCCTTTCCTTGTGTTCTCACAGAGTCTGAAGAACTAATCACAAAGCTGTCGTAATCCCGCCCCTCGTCGAGAGTTGGTTCTGGGGACCATCGGAATTTCCTTTTGCCTCTCTAGTGAAACCCCCTCGCGCAATGTAAGCGATGGTGCGCAGCGTCGTGAGCCCCGCCTACCGCGTTCAATCGGCGAAAAGTCTCCGCCTCCTAGGGGCTGGTTTTTCGAGTTTAGTCCCTCTCTCGCGCGCCGCTGCTATCTGCTTTCGCAGGACCGGATAGTAGGTAAGCCTGTTTCTGGTACACCGGGCTGCCCCCTGCACCCTTACCAGTTGGTCTAGGACGAACCCGGGGTCTGAGTTCCCCTGAGCCTCACCCTTCTCGACAGAATGAGTCAGGTACAGTAGCACACATACCCCGGCTGCCTTGTTTGTCACGTGTGTCGGGCTACGGTAGTCTCTGTAGAACTTCAGCCGCCTTAATGGCAGCCATTCCCAAGGAAGTTTCTCTGGAAGACCTACCTCAGAAAACTGTGACCCCGAGTTGACCTGCAAGTTTATCTTTACGACAACCGGATCTTGCCTGACTGGGCTGGTTGCCAGCCACGGACCAGCCGGTTGGCACAGGCCAGGGGTCACTCAAGACTGTGGAAAAGATAAGATAATTTTACCGGAATTTTCCAATTTCTTCGGGTTAATAGTTAGCGTTTTTTATAATCGCTTTCGCTTCTTATTTTATCGCCTAAAAATTTTTATTCCTCTTTCGCGACTTCTATACTTCTACAGTAAGTTCTTTTGCAGCATTCGCCTTCATTCCTTTTTGAGTTGGTTGGCTTTTTTCTTTCTCTCCTTTTGGTTAGAAGTCTCTTTTTAAGCAATTATGGAAGCTTTCTCTCCTTCTTTAGAGCCATCGGCTACAGTAGTCTCAAAGTCTTTTGGCCATTTGGTTCGGGCGCCTCGCTGAAATTTTGCCTTCTCTCTCCCCATTTCAACAACTTTTGTGTAGTATTGGCGATTGGGAGAGAGAGAGAGAGTCAGCGGGGACACAGTTCCATCGATCGACCCGATTTCCACCATCAACTGTGTTTCCTGGGTGCCCGGGTTACGGTAAATCTCTTCTTCTTTTTGCTAAATTGGCAAGGGGAATACCGTAATCTCTTGAAGGGGCTCCTCTATTGAAATCAGCTGTTCCATCGGCTTGGAATGCTTTTGTGTGGCGACCGCGCAGCAGCCGGATTCCGGAACGGTCTGTGATGGGGGAGACGCTATTTGGCAACCTATATTTGGTCTTTTTACGGTCTCATTTGCTACTTTTTTGGACTCTTTTTGGACACTCGCCTGAGACATTTGTTTTCTTGATCGGAAAAACCGAAAAAAGACAACAAAAATACAGTTTGAAATCTCAAAGATCCTTCAAAAGCTTCCAGAAAACTGGATTTCTTCCAGGAACTCTCCTAAACAAAATCTCTTTCAGTGGACTACTGTAGAGTTTAATTGATTTGCGCAGAGAATATGCAGCAACTGGTTACTGTATGTTAGTTATGTCTAGTGGGAGAAGCGGGGATCCTTGGAACAACTTTCGATCCTTACCTTGTTCTCCCGAACCAACCGGTCTCGACCCCGGGTTTCCCAGCAGCTGTTTGAACCTGTTTCCGGTCATTCTCCCCTCTACAATCCACAGCAGCCAGCCGACTGACCCTGGTAGTTGACCCTGTTTTCCAGCGGCCGCTCATCCATTAGCGCCTGGATATTCAGGCCGACGCGCGACCTTTCTCCATTGTTGGGGATGGATATCCACGAGGGGAGAGAGAGAAAGAATAATAAAATGTCTTTTGCAGTGCGAAGTGGTGCGTCTTCCCGTCGATGCAGCCGGGACAGGATCCCACCAACATGCCGCAATTTCCTCTGGAGCAAAGTTCCGTCATCAAGACAGCGCCCCCAGGCGGGAGGCAGCTTGACTTCTCGCCCAAGCCGGAGCCCATGGAGTTGGCGCCGTTGACGTCCAATCTGCAGGATCTCTCCAAAATGCAACCGTTAGATTATTATCAGCCGACCATGCAGACCTACACGAGGGTTTACAACACCGACTACACGCTCGGCATCAACCCGAGCCAATCGCTCTTCAATGCGCAGACTTCTGGTCAGCTCTACTACCCAGTCTCGCTCAACATGGGCCAGCAGCAGACCGAATGGAGTAGACACAGCGTCCCGGTGGAATACACCTATCGCCAGTCGGCTCTCCAGTACAACCCGCAGGAATCTGTCCAAGACACGAGATATAAGAATGTCGATATGCCGAGTCCTGTCGATTCTGGCATCGGGGCCGATCTCAGCATGATGGCCAACCCGAAGGAGGAGTTCTTTGGAGGAGACAGCCTCATCGAACGGAGTACAGAACGGGCGTTGAGTCATCGCGACTCGCCGGTAGTTATCCCTAAATTGTGAGTTTTTCTCTCTCTTATCCTAGAAATTGATCGATTCTCGCGTGTTTTGACGTCCAGCAGAATTGTAATCTCCTCTACAACTTTGCAAAATACATAACCAAATAGAAACTGTAGAAATCGAATGAATTCAGACACAACACGACTGGCTTTCAATATGTGTTAGAAGCGCCGATCTCGACGTCGATACGAAGGGAGGACGACCGCATGACCTACGTGAATAAAGGCCAGTTCTATACGGTCTCCCTGGACTACATCCCGGACCTGTGCAAGCCATTAAAAAGTACGACTGTGCGGGTGAGTTGTTTACGGTGTTGGCTTACTGTAGAGGTTTTTAGAGCGTGCTGATGGTTGTTTTTCGAGAGGACAAGACGTATGAAGAGGAGCTGAAGACCTGGCAGTTTTGGCATAGTCGACAGCACTCGGCGAAGCAGAGGATATTGGAGGTCGATTCCAAGAACAGCTCCGGGATGATCGGCCAAATTGAGGAAATCGCTCACAACGCCGTCCAATTCTACTGGAATCCCAGCGAACAAAACTCCGTCAAGGTTGGCTTTTTGTTTTGTTCTTGACCCGGAAGGAATTCTCAAAATTCTTTCTTTTTTATTCTCCAAGCTTTTGTTGAGAAGAGTCATCAAAAGGCGGGTATTTTCAGATCAGCGTGGCGGTGCAGTGCTTGTCAACGGATTTCTCCAACCAAAAAGGAGTCAAAGGCTTGCCGCTCCACGTCCAGATCGACACCTACGACGGCGAAGCGGATGCCTCCCTGGCCCATACGACCCAGCAGAAGCCGCCATTCCATCGTGGTTACTGCCAGATCAAAGTCTTCTGTGACAAGGTACGTCTCTGATAGAATAAGCGATTTTCAAGGCCGCTGCGCCATTAAATAGTGATTTGCCGTTTTGTGCGGGGGCTTTGCCAAACTGAGTCACATTTGAGTGGGGGGAGAAAACGACTTGAAATAATGAGTGATTTCTAAGGGCGCTGAGCGCAAACTACGCGACGAAGACAAACGAGCCACGAAGCGAAAGATGGCAGGTAACGCGATATTTTTCGTGTCGCGTGTAGTTGTGTCAAATAGCCCAATCTCTCATCAACTCTTTTTTTAAAATTCAAAGATCAGTTGATGGAGAGCTTTCTCTGACTTTTTAGCCAAAAATTTCATCCAAAGATTGGGCTATTTCACATATAATCCCGTCGTCGTGATCGTTCGTGTCGTTGTCCAAATTGTCCTCAAAGTCATTGTCATTAACCCGCTTCGCTTTAGGGAGCTAACCGGAAAATGCTACACGAGACTAGACGAGATCAGAAGCGCCAGCACCAAGGTGAAGTCCGTGTCCAAGTGACATCGTTTTGTGTATTTTCATGTGAAGAGAGAGGGTCTCTTTTGAGCCCAATTATCCTCTCTGATCAACAGGCCCTCTCTTTTCGAGTTTTATGTTCTAACCTCTATGTTTTCACCGCTAATCCCACCGTTGGCCTCCGAGGTATCGATTAGATTTAGGAGCACTGTCCGGAAGGAAGAAGACCGACGGCGAATTCCACGAGCCGTGCGATCGTTCCGAGTTCTATCACATGCGCGATTTGGACAAACCGGCAGCTCTTTTTATCGCTCCTGACGATTATGAGCGATATATGGATGGCGGGATCGGCAGTTATGATCTCGACGGGATGGAGCCGATGTCGAAAAGGCCGAGGATTACAGAAAGAGGTAGGCCGTGCTCATCTAATTGGTTGCTCAAGGCGAGGAAATTCCAGTGATGCTCTATGTGCGGACGCACGATAAGCACGTCTATGAGCCGCTGCACGTCATTCCTCCGAATATCGTGGGCTTAACGGCGGCCATCGCTGGCAAATGCAACACCGAAAAAGTAAGTCTTTCTTCCCGGGTTTTTCAACGAGAGCACACTCACTCACTGTTCGCGACAAACATAGAGCGACACTTCGTTTGTGTTCTCTCTTTCTCCTCTCGCACTCACTCCCTCGGGCTCGCACTAATTCCGTGACGGTCAAATGTTTGTCCATGCTCCCTCCCTCTCTCGCGAAATCTCCAGGAGAGCAATCTCCAGGGCTGGGGAGGGACTTTTTGCTGACTTTTTGAGACTGAGCCTTCCAGATTCATGGAGTCTACAAGCGGTGTAACAAGGGAGGCGGAATTACAGTCAAGATGGATGACGACATGCTGCGTCACTACATGAATGAAGATACTTTTCTTCTGGAAGTCGAGCAGTCACCGGAAGATCCGTCTGCCATCTCCGCTTATTTAACCGAAATGCTGACGTCCAACCAGCAGCAGCCGTACGCGTCGAGCCAGTGATTCGGCTTCCATTTTCCAACCCAGTTGATCTCAGAAAATGCATATTTTTCTCCTCCTCAGTAATTCCTCTAGTGTCGCTCGCCCCGTCTTTCCACTCCAGCCCCCCTCATGTGTATAATATATGTACCGAGTCCTTTTTTTGGCCTTCCTCTAGCCAGTCGTGGAGCTACCTCTCTCTGCGACACACCCGGTTTACTTCCGAGAAAGTTCCCTTGAGAAAACGCGATGATCTTCAGCATTTTTGTTTTTTGTTGTTGAGCAGACTGTGATTTAGCTGTGTTACGAGAAGAAGAAAGCAGAGTTCTTTTTTGTACATAAGATGATGCCCAACCTCTCTCACTGTGATATGTATCCTCCGATTTTGAAGAAACACTCGCCCATACAATTGCCTTCTAGATCCTATGCCTTTAATGAATAAACTAATATTTCCCAACTGCCGCTTTGAGAGACCGGTTCCTCTCTAATTTACGGGGAGTCTACGAGAATCCGGGAAGAGCTGCGGGCAAAAGTGCGGTCGACCCAGATATATTGTCGGTTTCGGAAATTGATGAGCGCTGAGGGGCGAATTACGGGACACTGAATGGGGGCCGCCGACAGACGCAAATCGGTCGGCTACCGGAGAGAGGCGCCGGGGGATTTGAGGGAGGATTGGGAAATATTTTTGTATATTTCCATGGGCTCTACCGTAGCTCCCCCCTGACGCCAAATGGGACATAAAAACGCGATGGTTACTGTACCCTTTCCAGGATGCAAACAAACTCGGCATTCTGGAGTGACCCATTTTATTTCGTGGAGCGAAACGTCGCGTTCGCTTTCCGTTCTATTTATTCTAGGGCTGCTGCGGATCGCCGTTTGCTGCCTGCGGGAGATGGGGATCGAAAAAAAAAAGTTTATTTTCTCTTTCTGACCAGTTGTTGTTTATATCACACGTTTATACAAGAGATTCTACCTGAGAGTATTAGACTAGAGTGAAGCCTTCTATATGCTGGATGGAGATGCACAGTCGGCGGAGCATCTCGTCTGCATCTACTATCTTCGGCAAGTCCAAGAGATTAGCACAAGTGTGCGCCGCAGGAAGGAGCTAAAAAAGTTGCTTTGATGAAATATTAATTTGAGTGGCAGGACCCCCTAGGAAACCTGTTTCTTCCCGGGATTTTTCCTGGCTTCCACTTTCGTTTCTAGCGGCGACGCGACGGAGCGTAATTAACATAATTCCGTCGTGACGAGACGCTCCCCGAACTTCTTAAGCGTACAATTATTTGGGCTACGGTAGCTGGGAAGAACAACATACGTGATCGGCACACGGCTGGATATATATGTCGATGGCTGAGAGACCTTTAACTGGCAGGCGAGGTGAGCCCATGAGGAATTGCATAAACTTCTGTAAATTTAGTTTAAAGTGGTGAGAAGAAAGAAACCTTGCGTTCATCCAGAGTGAGTCGGAAAAAGGCCTCCCAGAAGCATTTGATTGTCGGATGGTTGGCTGAGTATTCACCTTTGTACTTGACGACCTGAAAAGTACGAGATAAGCCGGGGGAGAGACTATTTGCCGACGCGTGAGGTCTGCCAAACAATGGACAGTCTCTCCGAGGAAAAAAGAAACGAAAGTTCAACCACTTCGTATTCAACCGTTCTCTGGCTCCAGATAAGGATCGCGCTTTCTCTTTCCCCAAATCAGCCAACTGAATCTCCTCTCTGTGCGCGGCGTCACACCCGCTATTGTTTTCTTCTCCCACAGTCCCCCTGTTGTTCCCCCAGAGAGGGGGGACACTACCGTAATTGGTGGGGGATTCGAATTGAGCGGAGAGAGAGAGAGAGAGAGACATCAAATGCGATTGGTTGGGGATAAATCCGTTCTGCTGGAATCTCTTTCTCTCGGCCGCCGACTGACTCCAACTGTGAGGGGATGAAGAGCCGATGCGATGGATGGACAAATTTCAACTGGCAGGGAAGGTCACACCCAGGGCTTCTCGCTTGACCAAAATGATACTAAAAACCAGCCTATCGGGAAAACAGGTAGGGGGCCCCCGAAGAAAAACCCCGTCGAGTCTGCACTTGTTTTTTGGACAGTGAAAACGAGAGTAGCCAGCCCTCCCGGTTTTTCCCCGTGGGAACCGGGCTCCGTGGGAATTCCGTCGGGGGTTAACCCCACGGAACAGGTACGGGAGAGACAACTTGTTGGCTTGAGCGACCTCAGAGAGAGACTGGATGCCGTGGGAACGGGACGTCGAGCGTGGGAAAAAAAGGGCCAGTCGCTTCCTCGGCAACTAGCTCTCTCCCAACTCTCATTCTGCGTCTGCTAGCCATTAGCCCTAATCCAATCAGTCCCGGATCTCTCCCGAAACCGTAAACTACCCGCTGAGCGGTCGGAGTCGCGATCTCTTCACAATAAGTTCTTCGCCTCGCTTCTAAAAACGTCTCTTACCAGCAGAGAGGCGAGAAGAGTGGCGGAGGGCTATTCCTGACCGCCGCAAAGCCGGTCTCTCGTCGTCTGTTGACTATTGCAATTTGAGTTGAAGAGGACACAAACAATCGGAGGCCCGGAGGGCGATTGGCTATTTTTAGAAGCAAGGAAGGGGATTGCAAAACTGTCTACAGTAACCCCACACTTGTGATCAATCGGCCATAAACAGCGTGCAAAGTCCATCGTTGCCAAGTGTTGCGTGTCGTCGTCGCGCCGATCGACAAAATTGTTTGTGTCGTGTCGGCAGCGCGTCACTTTCCCCTTTTGATGGAGAACTCTCTGTAAAATGAATCACCGGGGGGAAATCTCAAAAATTAATAAACCTTTTCTGTTTTTACTCAAAAAAAGAATCCCACCAAGTTAACGTTTTTGCCGAGTTATCCCCTTGATTTTTCCATGGCTTTGCCAACTTGTTTTGCTCCGTTTTTCCCTTCAAAAGAAGCCAAAACCCTCAAATTGGAAACGAGGAAATTCGGGAAAAAAAACAACCACAAGTGCAAACAATTGGAAAGCCGGTTCGGGCGAAAAGATAGCGGAACCGAGGGAAATGAGCCACGATACTTACCTTTTTGAATTCAGTCCAATCGTAGTTCTCATTTCCGATGACCATCTCTTGAAGCTCTCGTGGCTGGAAGAGATCCAACGTGTCACCGCTGATCATCAGCTTGAAACCCTCTTCAAAGCAAGTGAATTCCCTTCCGATTCTTCCATCCACTCCAACTTCCAGCTTGTGTTCCACGAATAACTGAAAAATTGCCATTTCTCTTCCATTTGAATAAACCTTGACATATTCCTGCTTGTTCTCCTGCTTCACAGCCATTTCTGAGCCGTGCGGTTTGAGCTCTTCGGTCTCCGTTTTATCTATCATTTTATAGTCGACAGTAAAGTTCAGACCAAAAACTTCTTCAAAATCTGGCTCTTCGTAATTCAACATGGCCTCTAGTCCCTTTCCAGTCGATGGACACAACTCTAATAAATCTTCCAGCACTGGTTTTTGGTTGAGAAGTAGCTGAAAACAATAAAGCATATAATATTGACAATCACCTTGTAAAGAACTAGCGGGAAGGGCAACGAAACGAGGACATTATTGTAGATAGCTAGAGCACAGAGGAGTCCAACCAGACGGAAGTAGGAGTCGTTCGAATCATCCATAAACGTCAATCCACTAAACCAAATCAAATGCGACTCCGGATCTTCGGAAAACATCCCGTATCTAAACCAAATCAGAAATAAGTCAGAAAAGCTCACTCTGGCGACAACATCTGCTGGAATAAAGTCATAAAGAACTCTTTCTTCACCCCGCCAGCATCTTCTCCTTCTTCTCCAATGAATTTCACCTAAATCTTTTGCTATCACTCTTCTCCTTACCTTCAAAGGTTTCATCAAATCCATTTGCTCAGCTGAAAGAAGTCTGTTGATCGTATCGTCGATGATATTTTTTCTCTCCACTTTGATAGTAAAATAAGGCAGTTGGGTATGAATTGTAATTCCGAAGAGTTGCAAAGTATTCATGTTGATTACAGTCTAAAATGAAGACTTATCAGAAAAAGAGACTCTTACGTGTTGCTTGAAAAGAGCCTCAATATGAAGAACATCAGCTTTGGCTATTCCATTTAGGAGATAGGGATAATTGGACCAGCAGTGAGTCCTTAGCTCTGACTGGTCTGTTTTATAAATGGCATAGTCATTGGCCAAATTGATGTGATCCGTGAGCTCGTTGAGGTAGAAGCAATCCAGCGGCACGATGTTATATTTCTAAAACTGATTGAGATCCTCAACAAGTTGCTCACCTTGTTGATGTAAGATAATTGGTTTAGAATGTTCATGACTGGAGCAATTTGTCTGGGATTCCACTTCTCCAGAAGTGCTCGTTTTGCGGCTGCCAGCATAGCGGAAACAAGTCGCTTGAAATGTCTTGATTGTAGATTTATCCACCACTTTTCTAAGATTTGTCTCATCGGTTGACTCAAGCTGCATAGAAGTGAGGCAAAAGGGATGTGCAGATTCTTGACCGTCTCTGCCGAAACATGCACAACAAATGCATCCAGCCATGGAAGAATTAGAAAAGAGCGTAGACACTCGACAGAAACGTAATGCGAAGGCCGATACTCATCGCAAAAGACAGACATCTGACAACTGGAAAGAATCAGATCTGCGAATTGTTCTCGGTCTGTTGTTGAGGAGAGCAAATTGAAAGAGTCCATCACAGCGTCCAAATCAAGTCCAGAGCATCTGGGATCTGTCATAAACCGGCGGTCATCTGTGAAAAGGAAGGAGCCATTTATACAGCTCAACGAAGCGAAGACTGACTCGATTAGCCTAAAATTATTAGATTTTTAACTCAAAGAGCAACTTACTCCATAAGATCTAGTTTCTCGTGTTTTTGAACGAGCTCTGTGATCCTAGATCCAGTCAAAAACTTGGGATATTTCATTGGAGAACTTGGAGCCGAATTTACGTCGAAAACACCGCCTTGTCTGATTAGAAAGGTCTGATCCCAGCCGGCAAATATTCCGGAACAGTGGTCCAAATTTTCAGCGACTAATCGAGGGGAGATTTGGTTTCTTTCCAGACCATTCCCCAGCTGACCACTTGAGTTCAATCCGAATGAATAAAGTTTTCCAGCAATTACCACCAAAGTGTGGCATCTTCCACAGGCAATTCGACTCACATGGCTGCCCATGAGTTCTTGGATAACAGCGGGAGTTGATCTTCGATCTAGCTTTCGACCAAAGCCTAATTGTCCGAATTGATCTGAGCCAAAAACGAAAACTCTTCCATCTCGTGTGAGCAAAAGACTATGACTATATCCTGCCTGGATGTCTACAATCTTCATGGTATCGACTGCCTCAACTTTAACAGGAGTAGTCGATGCTAAAAGAAGAATAAGAAAGTATAAATAGAGAGAAAGTCTTACGTTTGGTGTCGCTATTTCCTAATTGCCCGTATTCATTTTGGCCCCAGGCGAAGACTCGCCCACTTGCTGAGAGAGCTAAACAGTGACTTCCTCCTGCTTCGACTGAAAATGTTCTTATTATAGTTATGACCAACTTACTTCGGATGATTGGAATCCCGTGGAATTGGGTGACCTCTTTTGGCTCGTGAATATTGGCTCCATCCCATTTCATACCCCAAACAAAAACTCGGCCAGACTCGCAGAGACAAATGCAATGATCGGGACCGCAAGAAATCTGAACAACCTCGGATACTTGAACGATCCTCCTAGAAGTTTGTTCTATTTCCTTAAATTGGCACTTACTTGGGACTGTTGTATGATTTTATGTGGTTACTAGTACCTAATTGACCGTGCTCATTGGAACCCCATCCAAATAAACGACCGTCCTCTGCAACAGCTAACGAGTGAGCTCTTCCACATGCAATCTAAAAAGGAATCGCGATGGAAAAAGCATAAAAATTACCTGGATTATTCGAACGCCAGAGAGATTTACTGGGTAAATTGTGAAGCTTCCGGTTGAACAAGAGCTGCCTCGGCCAAGCTGCCCGTGATCGTTATTTCCCACACTCCAAACCTTGCCATCATTGGCTAGAAAGAGTGTGTGTTTTTCGCCACAGGCTACTGATATTACAGAACTTCCATATGTGTCGCTTGGGCCTCCAACTAATTTGAGAATAAAGCAATTAAATATAGAGCTTACTGATGTGCTCAGGGATTTTTACGCACTGGTCATCGCCTGGTCGCATACCGAGTTGCCCCTCCGCCGTCCATCCGCAAGCAAGTAATTCCCGTCTCATTTGACTGCAAGACAGAGGTTTTGATTAAATGGCTTGTACTAACGACGATTACTTAGCTAGCTTTTTTGCAGTAAAAGTGACCATTGAAATCGCTTTTCGACTTCAAAGAAGCATTAAAAAATGAAAAATGAAGCGAGTTCGCGCCTTCAGGTAAACATCAAATCATAGAGAAACTTCTTTATAACAAGACAACAATAACAATAAAATGCGTAACAATAATCAAATCGTATCTTCACAAGTGATGCCTGCTTCTTTATTGACTTACTTCATCTATTTCTTCTTTAGTAGTTTTAGTATCGCTTTTTTCCTCTCGCTGGACTTGAGCGGCCTCTTCTCGGTCAATCGCATTCTGAGCGAATATAAATTAGAAAGTCTAGTGTAAAGTTACCTTGTCTTTGCGATTTTTCTTCATCATCTCTTCAATTTCGGCACAATCAACGCCCATCATGCGTAGAAGGTGAATCCGCTCTTCTTTGGAAATATATGGTGCGGCTGTATTCACGCCAACCTGAATGATAATAAATTTATTTTTTTAAAAAATAAACCTACCCAGGCACATACAGGGTCTTCCTCTGTCACATAAAGAACAATACATCCACCTTTACCCAAATTTTCGCGAATTCTCAGACAAGATTCTAGTTTTTCCAATTTGACAAGAGGCTCTTCCGATCTTAGGAGTATGAGCATGTCCTCTTTTGATATTGGAAGCTAAAACTTAATCAACAGATACAAAAACTAAACAAACCTTTTTCTTGGACATATACTGAACTAATAAACGTATACCCTCTTGAGAAATGCGGAAACGAGTTTCAATCTTCTTTTCTGTTCGGCTAAACATTTTCATTCCAGCGTTTTGAATGGAAACTACATCCATATTCATTGTCTATAATCTCTTTTAAGAAGATTAAGAAAAAGATACCACAAAATCTTTAACAGCATCATTGGCATAGTATAGTGATCTAGAAAGAGCGTCTTCGCCTTCAAGGCGACGACTAAACAGATTTGAATATTTAAATGCATTGCTCAGTCCATAATTCTCTCTGAATTAAAATGTTTTTAAGAAGATTAAGACCAACCTTATATCATCCCATCTATCGTCATCTTTTTTTAAAAAGGCAAACGGATCGTCTTTAAACATTTTCTTTTTCTTGTAAGATGGTCCACTGAAGCCATCCGGTTCAAAGGATAACTCATGTGTTTTTTCAATAAGTGCAACAAAAAATCCACCAGTGTCCTGATGGTGCGGAACAATTCTCATTCTAAATTGAATTAGAAAACGATTAGAAAACGTCTACGTATGATCGAGGTGTAAATCAGAGACTTCTTCTTCTTTTGGAGGGAACAGTGATGAGCAAATGATCTTTTTCATTCTTAGTTCGGTTACATCCTCTAGTGAATTATATTCTTTCATGTCGCGATCAAAGACCTGAAAAGCAACAATTTTATTAAGAAACAATGCTTTAATAAGCTAACCTTCCATTTATTAACTCCTCTTAAGCCCTTTAGTCCAGGAATTATTGGGTGAGCATCAAGTAATTTTAGACTGCCTTTCGAAAGACGTAATAGCTCAGCTACAACGGCTTCATCCTCTATTGGATTCATAGAGCATGTCGAATAAACCATTCTACCACCGACTTTGAGTGTTTCTGCTCCTCTAAAAAGAGGATTTTTCTTTTCCAAAAAGAGTAAATGTCTCCTTCAGAATAAATTTTTACCTTTTAGCAATAGCAAGCTGCATTCTATGCAGACCTAATGCATCCTGTGGTGTCCATTTGTCCCAAATTTCAGGATTTTTGCGCAGAGTGCCGTCTCCACTGCAGATTACATCACAAAGCACTCTATCAAAAAGGATTCGTCCAGTCTGAATTGTATTTGAAATAAATTAAAACCCTTACTGAACTCTTAAATTCTGGCAATCGAGCTGCATCTTCGCACGTTACTACGGTATTAGACGTGTGAAAGCGCTTTAAAGTTTGATGAATAAGCATATAGCACCTCTTTTTGTCGAGGTCATTGGCAACCAGAAGCCCGCCTAAATTTATTAAATACTATTACGATAGTAATTTACTTGGATCTGCAGTATCCTCATGCATCATTTCCATCAATTGAGTTGTTTTGCTTCCAGGGGCGGCGCACATATCCAGAACATTGTGATCTGACTTTGGTGTCAAGAGAAGTGGAGGTATCATAGAAACGGCCTCTTGGCGTGAGAGATTTCCTAATTCTGCCTCGGTTACCTAAAATAATTATAAATAACTGTAAAAAATCTTGCCAAAAAGTTGTGCAGCTGTCTTAACGCTGGATTGCTACGAACGGCTGTACGAGACATCGGTGTTTGATACGCTCCCTCGTACCAAGAAAGTTTTTTGGGAACAAAGACGCCGTCCTCTGTCGATTCTTGAATGTTAGCGAAAAAACGAGTCTCCATCTCATTCATTAGCTGTTCACGATCTCTGGAACAAAAAGGTCGAGATATTTATAAAACCTACTTGTGGCAGCCTTGAATGCGGAACGAAACTGGAAGATCTGATTGCAATGATGACCGGAAAGCTTCCCATTCATTTTCAGGAATAATTTCTTGTTGACGATAATACTCCCAATATTTTTCATTTTCCTTTATAATTGTCTTGTAAGGTTTCCTGGTATCCTAAATTTTAAAGAAAATAATCAATGAAGAAAACTTACGCCTTGGTTCCAATTTTGTCCATTATTGCTATTTTTCTTATTCCAATTTCCTCCCTTCTTCTTATTTTTCTTGAAACCCATAATGCCTGATTTATTTTAGGTTAATTTAAGAAATGGTTTAAAATACTATTGGAGTAGCCAAGACATGGAAACTAAAGAATTATTCATTAGAAAATTTTTATTGAAAAAAAAATAATAACGCTCTGTAAATGCGTAATAAAGTACGAATCTATTATTGAGAATATAATACGAAGTGTATGAGCAAATACTGTAGGGAACATCACTGTGACACATATGAGTGTCCGTACCTTTTGAAATACTCAAACAAAAAGGAAATTCTTCGTAAATGGGATCACACAGCTCGGAAAGCATCCCTTTCCCTTTCTTTCGGTTGAAATATGCGTCCAGCAATCTGTACTTTCCAGTATGATTAGTGAACCTTATATTATGGGCGAATCGGAGATGACATCAATTTGTCAATATCATTTTCAATGCTTTGACTAAAAACCATGCTTCGCACGTCGTCTTGAGACACAGCTTGTGTGGCATGGAACCCTCCTCGTTGGCTCTGTGACCAGCCAGTCATTCCTTCGGCTAGACTCAATGGGTCCTGTGAAGCCTGGGAAGCATACATATCAGTATAATCCGAGTTATGCTGTCGCTGTTGAGGAAGTGGTGACCAAACTGTGCTATTTAGTTGACGATTATGTCCTAAAAATTATTCAAAAAAAAATTTTTAAATACGTGATGGGGGTCCGATGTTTAGCATGTGAAGAGAAACAGGAACTTTATTGGCCATTTTCATTGAAAAATGATTGATAGTTGATGACGGATCCATAGGAACGTTTTGTCCTTGAGAGCCGCGATATTCATTCAAAGTGAATGTGGCACGCTGATTTGCGAACCGATTTATCTAGAAAATAATTTAAGAAAAGTAATTATATTCTAACCGGAATGTTTGTATTTGTAGTCTGTGCTTTTGGTTTTGGAAGTGTAAGGTTTGCTGGCATTAAATTATTTAAGGGACCTTCTACAATGAGACCCTTTTCTTTAAAGTTTGTAAGAAGATCATTCCACAGCTGCTGTCTGGCCAGCACCTAAATTATTATTTTACAATGCTAATAAATATCGTACCTTTGCATTTCCAATAATAACGAGTCCATATTTAGCGCGAGTCAAGGTGACATTAAGACGTCTGGGATCGTTTAAGAAACCGATTCCAGAGTGTTCATTAGAGCGAACGCAAGTAACAATAATTAGATCCTTTTCACGACCCTTAATAGCTTGTTAAAACTAATTTAAAGGCAAAAAACCTGGAAAGCGTCAACATTTGCAATTTCCATGTTTTCATAAAGTTTGCTGTTTAGCTGTCCCTGGTTATGCATGTACGAAACAATATAGCTGCGCTGTCCTTCATACGGGGTAATAATTCCTATTTGCTCAGGGCGCATTCCTCCTCTGAAGAAAATAGATAATAAAACAAATAAAAACTATACTTTAGCAATTTCGTAGCTAATTTTTCTACATTTGCAGCCTCTGTTCTATTTAAGAAAGATGTCCCGCTACTACTCATTTCTTCTTGACCATAACATGACCAGAAAATCATTGGTTTGTCCGGAACTGGCCATTGCCAATCAACACCAATTAATTGGCGTTCAGCTAAATGTTTTTGATAATAATTTGAGAAAAGAACAAACTTTCAGTGACACCATTCTGAAGACTTCCTTCATAGAAAACATTGCTTGGGAACTGCGATAATGCTGGGTGCATTCGGTACTGGACTTGAAGACGAATTGGTCGATTGCCAAGGAGAATAAGGCGTTCAAACAGAGATTGTTGAAGACCAGCTTTTACAGCCTGAAAACATATAAGAAAAAAGTCCAACTAACTTTTTTGCACATGATTACTGGACCTAATTGGCAATGATCTCCCACAAGAATTAACTGACGGACACCTCTTACGAGTGGAACTAAAACTTCAGGCTCTGTAGCTTGAGTTGACTCGTCAATTAATACATGTCTATAATTGATAAATACTACACATTAAAGTCAGCTTACTTAATTTTCATGCGAACTAGGCGCGGATCTGCTGCTGAAGAACAAGTGCAGCAAATAACGTCAGCACTTTCCAAAAGTTTTTTCTCACCCATACGTCTTAATGATTTGTAGCGTTCCATGTCAGAATTGGAAAGTTCTCCCATTTCATCCTAAATTTACTATAAAATAATTGAGAAAAAAAAACTGACCCTTAACTGCTGCAGCTTGCGAAATTCGGCGTTGTCATGCAGCGCCCTTAGCTGAGAGGTAAGTGTAAGGAAAGTAACGGATGATGGTTCCAATCCTTCTCTTGCTTTAGCGTAAACGCGCACAACTTTCATTCCAGTTAGATGAATTCGTTCAGCAAGTTGATCGACAGCAATATTGGATGGAGCACAAACTAGAACTTGACCGTTGCTTTGTTGAACTAGATGGTAAACAATGGTAGCAGAAGTTACTGTCTAAGGCAAAATAATTTTTTTAAAAGTAGTATACCTTTCCAGTTCCTGGTGGGCCTTGAATCAAACTCAGTGGCTTGGAAAGCACAGTTTTAACTGCTGACATTTGACTGTGATTCAATTCAGGAAGTCCTGGCGCTGAGAGACGTTTGGGTTGGCTCACTTTAAAAGCAACATCATCAACATCATGGCCCATTAGTTTGTGATAGATGTAACTTGATACTGCCCGCTCGTCTTTTTCCATTGTACGCAAAGATTGTTGCATACGTTCGAATGATACTGGATTCCAGACGGCCTAAAACTTGTTAAATTGTTTTTTTCTTTATAAATAAACCTCGCAGATATAGTTAATTCTGATGTCACTAGGCATTTTTTCACTCGGAGCTGCTTGAATCTCAAGACCAATCTCGTCGCTGTGATCTGCAAATTATGTTTAATATATAATCGAAAAACGTACTATCGGGAATTTTAAATATTTGACCCTTTTTCGACCATTCATTATTAATTGTCTGATAATGTTTAAGAACAAGCTCATCTCCAATCATAAGTTTCATGCCTGAAATATATAAGCTTACGTTTTTTAAAATATAAATATAACATACTTCCTTCTTGGAATCTTGGTAATTTGAAATAAGCAAGATGTCTCTTATTAAGCCCAACGTCCCAACGTACTTGTCCAACACTTTGCGTTTGTGACTCTTTAGTTTTTCTATCATAATCTGCTTCTAGCTGAATAAGAGGTGCAAATACGCGTCGATAATGGAAGGCATCTTCATAACTAAATTAAGTAGATATAATAAAATCATAACATAACAAACCGTAATACAACTGGATCTGGCTCAGTGTCTATTCCGGGTCTATCTAGATCATCCATTGTAGCTTTTGCATTTTCTTTCCAAAGATCTTCTAGTCTTGTTGTCATTGCGGCTCTAAACTAGTCATAATTTTTTTTAGAAAAAAAACTAACGTAATATGTCGCATTCTAGCTGTTAAATTTTCATCTGGAATGTCGACAATCCATTTAACGATCTAAAGAACTTTTTTTTTTCAAATAAACTAAAGTTACCTTTCGCTCAAAAAGAATAGGTTTCCATTCGGTTTCATTCCATTCTGTGGAACTTTGAGTAGCTTTTTGAGTACAAGCTCCTCTGCATAGTATAACAACAACATTTTCCTTTTTTGCCGGAATATAACCAAGATTAAATATACTTCTTCCTCCGCATTGATAGCATTCTAATTGAGTGTCGCCTAATGGTGACTCTTTGTGAAGGCAAACCTGCGAAATAGACCAACTAATAACAAATAATACCTCTTTGTGTCCACTTCGTACCAGATGATTAATAATGTGCGAACCGGAAGTTTGTGAAGCACCATTGCAGAACCATTTCTTGCAGACTGTACACATAGCGACGCATTTCGGTTCATGGATTCCACAATAGCTGAAAACAAAATAGTTTTAATATATTAATAGGATTTACCTGCAAGCATGTTCTGGTCGGTGAGTAGTGTCGGTTCCATGCTCTTCTTCTTCAGCATCATGAAAAGTTAAATCAGCACTGCTGTCTGCTCCACCCGATATTGGATGTGTTACCTCGAATTTAATAATAAATTGCATCATTGTTTTTATACCTGCGATTGCTGAGTTGGTAGTGAAAAATGATTATCAAAGTCATAAGAAGAATCCTGAGTAGCTCCATGAAAATTGCCATCATCTTCTACGGTTTCGACGAATGTTAATTGCTCTCTCTCACCAGGTCCATAGTCATCGAAATCCATTGCGTATAAAACTGAAACAAAAAGCATTATTTTATTATTAAAAAAATAGAAGTAAAAGAATAAAAGATGTAAAGGCAATACAATATAAGCAAACTTTCTTTAAGGAAAATGTGATTTTCATAGTTGTGTTGGCAAAATAAAAAATCTGTTTTCAGACACTTAAAGGCCTCGATTTGGCATAGCTAGAGCATATATACTTCAAAGTTGATTTCTAAAGCGTTTCAGCTAACAAAATACCGTAAAGTAAGAAAAGATGTGTTTTTAATATTATAGCCAAACTAAATCCTATTAGGCTCAAAGATTACGGTGAGCCTGTTGGAATAGCACACAATTTACGACTTATTGACTATGCTGCGATTGTTGAGAGGGCGTTTTCTGACTAATTCGTGTACTCATCCTTTACTACGGCAAGACCGCAGGTCTAGGATAAAAATGAATTTGAGATAATCATGGCCCAATAATAGAACACCTTTATATGAAATTCTAAAAGAGTTTGGCGTTCTTTTTTATTTCTTGGTTTATTAGCAGAGATTAACAGAAATAAAGCATCAAAACAACCATAATTGATGCAATTTTTATAGAACAAGCTGCTAAAGAAATGAAATGCACGAATAAAATACAATTGAAACAATTTAGACTAATTAGGATTTGGATTACGTCGAGTACGAAGATCGTAGCGGTGAGCCACATGTCGAGCTGCAAAACGTTGATCCCTTTCAGCTCTTGCTTGTTGTCTGCGCCTACTTTCTGGACTATCCGTTCGGCGACGAATACCCCTCAGATTTGTTCCTGCCCCAACACGACGAACAGTGCGAGCTGAAATGTTGGTGATCTTCTGGACAAATTAAGGCAACACACTGTTTTGATTTTCTCTTCTAATCACAAAAGCAACTCTGTGGACTGCGGGATTTCTTTCAGCTTCGTCGTCAAAGAATCCGAGATCTTCAGCAGCGAAATTCGCACCTAGAATTCTTACAAGAGGGTGCAACATATTACGACGATTTTGCTCTAAATTCCTATTTGCATGACGGAAAAGACAAACCATTCCTCTCGTTATTCTCTGCTTCGGGAGTCCATTCTCTGAGAGGCATTTTCATGTCTTCTCGCAGACGGCGTGCCCTAGTCATCCATTCGTTTTCACGGAAATTACGATTATTGCTAAGAAAGAGTCTGAAAAATACTTGCTAAATAGTAATAATTCTTAATAACCTTCTCGGAGGCAAAGGGTGTCCACCCAATTCGGAATGATATAAATTGAGATTCTGCTCGGATTCAGCGTCTCTTCTTTCTGCTTCCTCGTTAGGATAAGAGCGCGCTTCGCGATTATAACGGGATCTTTTAATAAGTTTTTCCAAATACTCCAGTTCCATCTTGTCTTGTTCCTTTTTGCATTCTGTGGTACGAGCGCGATCTAATTTCTGATATAAATAACAATTTGAGCTTACTTGGAAAATTCTTTAAATATTCCTCGCAAATCTGTGCAGCAAACGCATCTTTAGTGGTCTCCTTGACGACATTCCTACATTTTGGGCAAGAACTAGACGTGTCTAGCCAACGATATATGCAGGCAGCACAGAACTTATGATTGCAAGGACCACAACTAAAAAATAAATTGCAGCAATAACTAAGACCAACTTGATGGGTCCATAAAGAATTTCCAAGCAAACGTCACATGTAATCAGCTTCTCATCCAAACAACAAGTAGCATGATCTAGGGGCAATTGGGGCATCGGAAGTGGTGAGGCTTCTAAAAGACCCTTTTTGGCCTCATTCGAATTGCTGAGTTTCTTAGAAGACTAAAAATGCTCAGTAAAACAATACTTACGACTTACTCTTGTTCCATAGCGAACCATTTTCGTAAATTTCTAAATCTGAAAAGCTAAAAGAATAAAGCGAAAAAAATTCAATATACGTGAAAGCGTAAGCGAGCCTAAATATTTTCTAACGGTATAAAATATACATCTCTGTTAGATTTGTGCTAATAAAAACCACTTTGGGATTGAATGTCCACAGTAAAGCATAATGACTCAATTGTAGATAAATACATAATGTTACGAAACCCATAGTTGTCGTGAGACCTAAAAACAACATTTGAAGGAAAGTCACATTTTATATTTGAAATCGACTTCACTCAATTCATTTTTTAAAATTAAAAATGGAGACATTTTAAAGAAAACTCGGCAGATTTCGACAGATCTAAATGTTATTTGCTACAAACGATTATCGAAATCTGTTACCTTGAAAATGTCAAACTCTATAACAGGATATACTAGCAGCTCATCAAAGTCACTACGATCATCGACTGAGGAAGGGCAGAGTCTTCTTCCGTCGCCTAACGAGAGCCAAACAGTCGTCTGGAAGAACATCGACGCTACAGTTCCGAGTTACGCTGACAAAGAAGACGTTCGACGAACTGTCTTAAGAGATGTTAATGGTGTGGCTTATCCAAATGAGGTTCTAGCCATCATGGGAGGAAGTGGAGCCGGCAAGACCACGTTGGCTGGTTGAACAAACAATTGTTTATTTCCAATTTAGGCTTATGAACATTTTGGCCTTCCTGGACACAAAAGGAGTCGAGAAAAAAGGAAGCGTCCTGGTCAATGGACTCGAGCTGACTAAAATGGAAGTCCGTGCCATGTCTGCCTACGTCCAGCAGGTCGATGTATTCGTTGGCACTCTTACTGTCCGCGAACAGCTTACATTCTCTGCCATCCTTCGAATGGGAAGACAATTCACACGAGAACAAAAAATGAACAAAGTCGAAGAAGTAATTCGTCAATTCAATTTGACTGACGCACAGGATACGATCATCGGTGTCCCGAATAAGGTCAAAGGAATCTCCATTGGCGAAAAGAAGCGACTCGCCTTTGCTTGTGAAGTACTAACAGATCCCTCAATCCTGTTTTGTGACGAGCCGACGTCCGGCTTAGATGCGTTCACTGCTTCTCAAGTCGTCGGGGCTATGCGCTTACTAGCCGATCAAGGCAAAACTGTCATCTCTGTCATCCATCAGCCGAGTTCCTCTACATTCAACATGTTTCATAAGTATGCTTGACCTCGAATTTAACAAACAACCTCTAGAGTCCTTTTCATGGCAAATGGCCATCCAGTCTATCACGGTCCTGTCAGTGAGCTCTGTGGCTTCTTTGCATCTGTCCATTTGCCTGTGCCTGAAAGCTACAACCCAGCGGATCATGCCATTGCTCAGCTAGCCATTTCTTCCGAGTATAAGGAGAAGGATCTGACGCGAATTGAAGCGCTGACAAAATACTTTGAGGAATCACCGACAGGTCGCGAGATGCTCAAATTTGTAGCTCGACAACAGAAAAGTCATCGAGAAATTGAACCAGTTAAACGGACTCGACGAGACTATGCTGCTGGATTCTTCACGCAGCTTTGTGTCCTACTGAAACGAGCCTTCTTGACGACTTTACGCGATCCTGTCCTGCTCAAGGTTCGAGCAATTCAAACCATCGCCACAGCAGTGATAATCGGAATTGTCAACTGGCAGTTGAAGCCCGTAACGGGGCAAAACGTCCAAAACATCGAGGGTATGCTCTATAACACGTGCCGAGATATGAATTTTCTCTTTCTGTTCCCTTCCATAAATGTAAATTTAAGTTTTGCCGTGAAATAACAGCCTATTCAGGTGGTTACGAGTGAATTGCCGGTGCTGATGCGCGAACACAAGGCCCACATCTACAGTACGGCGGCGTATTTCTTCTCAAAATCTTTGGCCGAATTGCCTCAATACACCGTACTGCCAGTGACCTACAGCCTGATAGTCTATTGGATGGCTGGTCTTTCTCCTGGCTTTTGGGCTTTCCTCTTCTACACCATGCTCTGTATCATCATGGTTTGGAATGCGATTTCCGTGGCTTATGCGGCGGCGTGTGTTTTTGGAGACGAGGGATCGGCCGTTACCTACACGCCGCTTGTAGTCCTGCCCATGCTGATATTGGGTGGATTCTATATCAGCTTCCAAGCTATACCGAGTTATTTGAGATGGATTTCACATCTTTCGTGGTTCAGATACAGCTTCGAAGGTCTACAAATAAATCAGTGGATTCGAGTGGAGGAGATTGCGGGCTGTATGAGCCAAAACGAGACGATGACGAATCCCCACTGTCCAGGATGGGAGGCCGGCAAATCGGTCCTAGAACGACGCGGCATGGACGGTAGTCTCTGGTTGAGCTTCAGCGTGATGATTTTGTTTACCCTCGGTTATCGGCTATTGGCATATCTGGCCCTCGTTCTTCGTACTCGGTTCGCAAAGTAGAGACTGAAGATTGCAATAAATCTTACCAGATCATCAGCTGAACCATTTTCTTGGACAAAAGATTCCCCCGCGCCACGTGCTCTTTTGCGTGCAAAAATCTGCCCAAACAGAAGCTTTTTCGCAGCTGCCGAACTCTACGCGACCTCTCGCTCTCTTTCTCTTCTCTATGAGTGAGTACAAGGAACAACAATCACACGCCTTGTACCCGGTCCTATCAGCACGGTCAATAAGCCTGGTTGTCCAAGCTTGTGGACTTTACTTCTCTTTAGTTCAAAACTGCCAGTCACTCCTCCTCAGCTGTTTACCGCTTATTTTTCCGGAGTTCGGCCGAGCGAGAGAGCCTGTGTCTTTACAACGAGTCCAAGGCCAGCATCTTGTGATTCGGTGCCAATAGGACAATTTTCGATTTTTCCCTTCAGCGTCTTCTTATCGCTTTGCAGCTGCAGATTAGTCTTATGCTTTAGATGTTTTTGTCGCGAACCAGCTGGAGGGCAGCTAGCACTTCAGCTTCAGCCATCAGAACACACAAAATCCCTGGTGAACGAGTGAGCTTTCACTGCTCTTCTTTATAGAAATTTAGCAAGTCCTAGCCAAGTATGGCGGTCGCTACACGGCTGCTGCACTTCCTGGCGATGGAATTGGACCTGAGATGCTCCACCATGTCCGAAGAATCTTCGCAGCTGGAAATGTCCCAGTTGACTTTGAAGAAGTGCAAGTGAGCTCGAGCCTTGAAACGGGAGATATGGAGGCAGCACTGATGGCAATTGAGAGAAATGGCGTAGGAATTAAGGGTAATATTGAAACCAAACACGACGACCCCCAATTCAAATCAAGAAATGTGGAGCTCCGAACGAGGCTTGACCTTTATGCGAATATTCTACATTGTGTGTCGATTCCAACTGTGGGCTATTTTCCGAATTAAAAGACTCAGACTTTTAGATTCCTTCCCGACATAAGGGCATCGATATTGTCCTCATAAGAGAGAACACTGAAGGAGAATATTCCGGCTTGGAGCACGAGACTATCCCAGGAATTGTGGAAAGTATCAAGGTATATTCTCTCCCAATCTATCTCTATAAAACTTCAGATTGTAACTCGCGAAAAAATTGAACGAATTTCTCGGATGGCATTTGAATATGCTATCTTAAATAAAAGAAGGAAGGTCACAGCAGTACATAAAGCCAACATCCAGAAAGTAATTTGACTTTTTAACTTCAGAAAAAAAACTGTTTCAGCTCGGCGATGGATTGTTCCTCAAAGTGAGTTTTATTACTTTTTCTGCTTAATTTGAACCAGGTAGCTAAAGATCTTCATAAGGCTGAATACTCATCGCTTGAATTTGAATCCATGATTGTGGATAATGCCTCCATGCAGCTGGTATCGAAACCCCAACAGTTTGATATCATGCTGATGCCTAATCTCTATGGAAATATCATCTCAAACATTGCCTGTGGTTAGTAAACCACGAGCAATCTTTGAGGCTTCTTGCAGGTCTTGTTGGCGGCCCCGGCTTGGTTTCTGGAATGAATTTGGGCAGAAGGTATGCCGTTTTTGAGACCGGAACACGAAATACTGGTACTTCTCTTGCTGGAAAAGACATCGCGAATCCAGTTGCCTTCGTTAGAGCTAGTGTAGACATGCTGAGGTATGGCAAACACTCGGCAAATCAACTCCTCTAGATACTTGGGCTGCCACTATCATGCTAATTTGATCTCCGACGCTCTTTGGAAAGCTCTCGTCACACAAAAAATTCATACCGGCGATGTTGGCGGTCAGGCTAAATGCAGCGAACTCATCAACAGTACAATAAGCAACATGCAAATACTGGCAGAGGAGCCGGGACGTCGCATGTCTACTGGTTAACTATTTCATACTGTATTTATGAAAATAGATCTATTAAAGAGATTATCTTATTTGTGGCCATCGGTAAAACTACTTTTGCCAAATAAGGAAAAAAGCTTTCTTATCCTTCATTCGAATTTATCTGATTCGTTCACAGTTGAAACGGAATTTTGTGCATATCAGTAAGCGCTCAGCATAAAATGTGTAGCGTGGCGGCAAGAAGGGGTGATGTTTAGGAATTCTGGAGCCCAATAGATCCTCTGATAGCGACGATCCTCCATTGGCCGCCAATCAGGTGGAGCCAAAAAGGGAGCAATATAATCCAAGCCACAGGCACGGCCCTTCCAATATAAGAAGTAGTTATCCACTCTGATTGTGGTTTGGCTCTATTCACGGAGGAAAACTAACCGGGTGGTCGAAACAGGAACTGTGTAGGTCCGTCTGTAAAGAGGACTCTCTGGTGGCTCGGATGTAGCGCGGATGGGATACCCGCCTGTCGAATGACGACGGCTACGATTACGGTCTCTCTCTACGAGCCATTCGCCTTGCTTTGGCTTGTATGATTTATGAGGGGTTTGCTGATAGGAGCAGGCCCGATTTCTAGAAAATAAGCTCATTCTTGGTGTAAAGTCTTTAAAATAATGTCACTACTTTTCTCCGAAAAAAGACTAACCCGGATTGAATGCAAAGACTTGGAGCCAATGAAGTGTACATCTTCTGCTGACGGAAAGTACCTGAAATCTATGATATATCATATCATCTACATTGGTACCCAAGTATGGATTGTACATCTCATCGTATCGAGAGTGTCGTGCATGATTGTAGTTGTGATTCAAATCATTGAACCTGAAACAGCTATTTTTAGTTTCCAATGAAGGGATCTGCGTTTATTTAGTGTCACTTTCGCGATCTGCCAGATGCCCCCACAAAACACTGGGTCATCAATTGGGAGTCACAGCTGTTTCCTCGCTGTTCTGGCACAGACAAGATGTTTCACTCCCACGTGTTCGTCATGGATTTTTATAAAACAATTAAAGAGTAACTAAAAGGCAAACTTCCGTACACATTTTAGCAGTTTCTATGGACCGGAAAGAAATTTCTAAAAAGAAACATTCAAAAGCCAAGAAAAACTAACGCGACACTGACGATCTCATTGTATGTTGAGGATGGAGTGCCGGCAATAAAGCCCCTTCGAGGAGCGGTGGACCAATTAGCATCCGAAGCCGTTTCCCGAACCTGGCAAATGAGAAATTCTAACTAAAATTTAAACGTACTCGTTGAAAGACGCTCATGCCAGTCGAGCCGAAAACACAACCAACCGAGCCAGCTGCCTCGAGGCAACGCCTCTCGCTGGCAGGAAGTATGCAGTTATAAATGTCCTTTATTTCGTAGAAGTTTCCTAACATCTTCAACCAAAATCTTTTCTGGAAAAACTAAAAAAACACTTTTAAAGGAACCTAATAAAGATAGAGATACTGTAGCTTTTCGTTGTTGTTGTTTTGTCAATTTCAACTTTTAAAAGGTCACTTATAAACAGGATTTAATGTGCAAAAAGAAGATACAAAGCTCATTATAACGAAAAAGCAAAACAAAAAAAAAAGAATTACATATGGCGTGAGTTGCCAAAATTGATGCCACTAGCATTAGCTCCCTTGTTGCTGCCCATCTGAAGACCGATAACGCCTTGCCCGGCACGGAGCTGCTCCTCGCTCCAATCCCGCTTCTCGCCTTCAGCTTCCTATATTTTACATTTCAGATACAAATTAAAGTTTGTCTCACCTTGGGCCCGAGTCCAGGCTTTCCAAATAGCTTTTCACTCTTTCTAGCCAGTGCAGACAGGCAAATAATTACAGCATTAGGATCCTGGGCCTCATACAGATCAACCGTCTAAAATATTATAATTAATTCCTAGTTTCTTACCTGAAATAGCTCGATCTTGCTAATGTGCTTTTCCGCAAAAGCAAGGAAGAAACTGAATGATAATTTGATTAAAGTAAAATCATTTCTTACCTGATATTCTCCATCTGCTTAAAGGCCATGGCTGAAGTGTTAACCTTCTTGATAGCACCAGGTTGCAGAGCATTGGCGAGACGGCAAAGCAGTGATCCATCCTTGAATAAAGCGATGAGGTTATCAACATTTCCATCGGTGTCAATGTTTTCTCCAACGACTTCCTAGAAGATTGAATTTTGCATCTCGAATTGTCTAGAAACAAACCTTAACCCATTCGAGGAGCTGGTGAGCAAGCTGAATGTCGTACTTGCTATGAATTTTCTGCTGAGCCTCAAGGGCGATTCCACTCTTCTCGGCGCGGTTATCGAAACAGGCCATTCTGTAAATAATATCTTAGTTCCAGAAAAAGCGATCAAGATGAGACAGCGAAGAACACGACAGATGCGCAACAAAGTGTCTGCATGACAGTAAAGGGCGGGAAGTTGCGGGTCGGCGATCAATTTGAGTCACCGGCTGGTAGGAAAACCAAGTCTGTTGATGGCTCACTTTCTATTGCGCGTGGCCTTTCTGCCGCAATAAACATTATGCGACCGCAGAATGGCGAGAAAAATGCAAAGAAAAACGACTATAACTGCTACGTATTCATCTAAACGAAAACAAAGAATACTAAAAAGTAGGCGGAATGCTTATGAATTCCAGCAAACGGCCACCATAAGCTGTGGACACAGGGGTTTTTGCCAATGAAACAGAAAACGCGAGATCGATGGACAACCACACAGCTGCGCAAAATAACGAATAGGGAAGACGAGTGGGCAGATGAGGTGCAAAAACTGACGATAAGAAAGGAAAGATAAATAATAAAACAACGCTGATTTTGATAAAGTGAGATTTCAAGAAAGTACCCACATAGGAATGACAAAGCTTCCCATGAGTCAATTCTAAAAGAAGAACAGAAGCGACCATTGCCCCGAGATACGCAGTTTTGTCTTATTATTTTTGAACAGACTATGGAAATTGTATTCTAAAGCTAGCTGGAATTGCCTTCTCTTCTTTATGTGAAACTTGTTGCCCTTTTATTGGGCCCACTGGAAAGAGGAAATAATAGCAGAAAAAGAAAAGCCAACGTGGCGCCGATCGAGACAGTCACAGAATTAGACCAGCCGCCAACAAGAAACAAAACAATGTTTCGAGCTGTGACTCAACCTAACGGGCTGGAATGTAGGGAATCGCGAAAATGCTGTACAGATAACACACCCACACGGTGAAAACAACAACCAAAAAGAGAAAAAAAGTCTATAATGTGTCATCTTTCTCTTCATACTCGTCTTCTTCACTCTTCTCGCCGCTTTCTTCTTCGAAATACCGTTTCCTACATTGCTCAGAGCCGTTATTCACCATATAAAGCCTAAAAGGATAATTGAATGACGGAGAAATGCCACCTCAAGTGGCCAATAATCGTTGAAGTACTGATGAAGGACCATTGCTTCTCTCTCATAATCTCCTTGAAGAAATGAGCGAATTCTCCCATTTGTTTTTCGTTTGGACGATGGATTTCAATGTTCATCTTCAATTTAATAAGTTCTGTTAAAAATAGAGCAAAACCTGACAGATTGTGATGCCATCTTTTGCTAATTGGCCATTTTTCAAGAAAAAGGGAAGCATAGGATATTCGGCATGCTCTATGTCAACCATCAATTGATCGATCACTTCTCTTCTGACTTCACGTCGAATAAATGTAGCAATATCTACGTATTTCACCTCCTGATAGCGATAAATATCTAATTGCTTTGTTATCTATGCCCAATAATAATAAAAAACCTTCGAGAATGTAGGAGCGAAAAGTTCCATTCTCTGCCCCAACAGCGATGTTAAAAAACTTCCCGACTTCTGGGAAAAGATCTGCGTTAGTCTCATTAACTGGATCTGCTCCGTAAAAGCTGCAACTGGGAAGAGCGTCTCGCATTGTTTTCTCGGCTTCTATATCCTTTCCAATTCCAAGCGAAATTACAGTACACTTATTGCTTTGGCTTAAAGCTTTCTTCCTGGGCATTATGTGAAATTTGGCCTCGTCTGTGTTTGCGAAAGACTTTATCTTTAGTTGTTTCTCCACGGAACAATCGTTCACCACATCTGGGAACATGGCCCATAGCTGAAGGGACAGACTTTTGCTGAATGCTTACAAAGAAACTCACAGAACCATCACTTTTGACGTCTCGTGTGGCTCGCAGTATACAATCTCGTGATTCGGCAAAAGTAGTTGGTTGAGAGCGCTGGAAAGAATGAGATTTGGCCCAGGCGAAACTCACACTGATGAGAGAAAGAAGAGTCCAAAGTGCGTAAAAAATTGCTGCGAAGTAGAGAAAAGCCAAAGCTTGCGAGCGCATCCCGAGACCGTTGTCCTCAGCGGGCAGATAAAAATCGCGGAACCTGAAGGGGGATCAGCGATCTCGTGTCCATCTCAACTCCAAATCTCAACAAGTTTTACTCCAGTAGACAAAAAAGTGCACCGTTTTATTATAGAGACAAAGCACCACTATCACATGAGAGTATCCAAGCTCAAAAAGAGAAGTATTGTACAAGATTGGGTCAATGACTAGTAGATGAAGAGTTGGCAGGATGGGGAGAGGTTCGTTTTGCTATTTCTTCCATTATAGACTTTCTTCCTACAGCTCGATCAGCAGCATACCTATGCATACACTGAAAAGGAATGAATAGAAAGAGAAAGAGAGAAAATCACCCAAGAACCGGACATTATGCAGTGGAAGTTAAACCGTGCGTAGTACTCCTTAAAGAGTTGCATCTTTTTGATTGAAGGGTTCAGTAAAAGCACACATCTTCTGGTAGCGGAGCCAATAAACAAGGGATTTCTGAAGAGGTCTTTATTCTCCAGGATGTAGCTCCAGATTGAGATAGTCTGCTTGTGGCAGTGCTGTAAGCTATATTGTCGAAGAGATTTCTCAAAACTCACATTTTCCACTATTCTTTGTTTTTCGGTGTTGTAGAGGAACGTCCCATAGAGGCAGCTATACAAATTATCCAAAATGAAAATTAAAAGATCATAATTGAATTCCAAATGAGCGGGAAATTGGTACATAAATTGGTAGACACAGTCGATGAATTGGAGGAAGACGGGAGACCGCTCTTGGTCCCCGAATTTATCCTCGCCATGGCCTATCCGATGTGCGAATTTGTGTCCAAAACTGCACCATTCTTTTTCTATCAAAATAGCGAAGCCTTCAATCGTCCGATAGAAGGGATCGAGTTGAAGCATTGCCAAAGCGGTGAGCTGGGCTGTTCTGTCCCAACCGTCGGAGCAATGAACCAGCACTGAGTTCTTATTTCTCTCGACTTCATCGGCTATTTGGACCGAGCCTTCGACAATCGACTGAATGTGACTCAACCACTTGGATTCGTCCAAATTTTTCAGGAAATTCCGCTCATCTACCCGGGGGAAAAGAGTATCTCTGAGCTTCCGTAATCTAGATAACTGTTGAGAAAGAAAAGAAAATCAACGTACGAGTCTCTGACTACATGAATATTGTGGATGTTTAAAAAGTGAAGAAAGCATTGGTCATAGTTTTCCTCGTATCCTCCTCCCTTGACTCGATTTATTTTGGCATTCACACCCGGTCTTGCGTCGAAAATATGCAATTGATGAGCATCAGCATTGGTATCCAATATTTTCTTCAAATAAAGTTCATCTTCTAGTATTTTCTGGTTTGTCACTCCACACAACGGCTGAGAACTCCGAGTAATTGAGGCTTGAGTACTTGGATGGAGCCAAGAAAGGATCGGAATCCGACTCCTACTCCTAGATTGGCCGACTTTCAGTAGGAATTCTTTCCCTAGTTTATGTACGCTAGCGGGAATAGCCATC
This sequence comes from Oscheius sp. JU1382, assembly GCA_932521405.1. Classification (NCBI taxonomy): domain Eukaryota; kingdom Metazoa; phylum Nematoda; class Chromadorea; order Rhabditida; family Rhabditidae; genus Oscheius; species Oscheius sp. JU1382. Next base: position 9,502,704 of record OW051475.1, read on the forward strand.
TGAATATTCAGCTCTAAAAGGTAAGAAAGACTCCTACCACTCTGGGATAAGTATCAGCGAAATCGTAGTTGTTGTTGATCTCTGTAAAAACCCATTCCTCATTGGGCACTCCTAATCTCGTTAGCTCACGACGAGTATCATAAAGTTCCCAGCCATTTCGGAAATTTTCTTGTTCTCTAGGTGTGTAGTTTTTATGATAGACAAAGGCATAAAGTTGCTGAAATGTCACTTCCTTGAAGAACAAAAAAGAATTCACCAATTTGTTGGATAAAGGAAATGACCATTTCGTCAGCATATCAAAAATCGGTCTTCGACTGTGGGTATTCGCATGAGAGGCAAAGCGAATATCTCGCATATCTTTACACACAATTAGAATACCGTAGAGTTCCTGTCCTCCCGGCATTTGGATCTTCGAATTTCCTATTTTTTCCACCTTTGCGATGGCTCCTAGAGATACTTCAAATGTACATAGCTGAAAAGAAGGGGGCTCAAAAATAAAGGGGAAAGCCAAACCTGAGATTTTTCGTTGGCTTCAAACCGAAGACGATATTTGGTTATATAAACTCGACCACCTACCTTCCCGTGGGGAGAAACAAATTCAATCTTTCCATCTAAAAGGGTGGATAAAAAAGAAGAAAAAACTTGCCTTCAATCTCAACCTCCTCCCCTGGGATGCGCCAGGTATATTTGTCGCGGAGGAGAGCTGGTATGGTTGGTACCTAAGCCATCTTTTATTCAACCATGCCCTTGAAAGAACAAACCCATTCATCGCTCATTTACAGCTGTCTCCCCGAAGAGTGAGACTTATCTTGAATTAAAAAATGCTTGAAGATTAAGAGAAGAAAGGATAAGCTTGATAGTATTTCTCGTTAAACGATAGCTTTCACATATAGAGGAAATATTTAATTGTAATCTTTATAAAATCTATGCAACCACAGCTATTTGATATCCGTATTTTCGCAGTTGTTTGGCAATTGAAAGTGAGGCAGTCTCTCTAGGCATTTATAGTTGGAATCTCAGGAACGGAGTTCTGAAATTCCAGCATTTTCTGTACAAAAGCAAGCAGAAAGAGGGAGAAAAATCACTGCACGACACACTCCACTTACCAGGGAGAATTACACAAGCCGATTTTATCATCAGCCGCCTGAATCTTAATATGGGAGGGGTTTGATGAGTCAACAACTACACTCTAGTAATTTTGTCCCCCAAATTCTTTTTAAAAAAAAACAAGAACTCACAGCTCCAGGCTTTTCTCTATATGTGTTGACGGCCTGAATGTCGAATTTGAACATCTCCACCTCGCAGGAGTAGGCTTTGGGTGTTAGTTTGATTACCGTATGAAGAGGGACTTTTAAATACGGCAAATCATCTCTATTTTTGTTAGTGAAATACGCTAAAATACAGCGAAGAACTGCCTAAAAATCAAGTCTTCTATAATGGAACTTCAAGGCCAAATACCTGATGAGAAACGACCAGGACGTTAGACTGTCGCTCCAGTTCCATAATGACTGGCTCTAGACGAGCTACCAAATCCTCATAACTCTGACAAAGAAGCTTTATGAACTTGATAGACTCACCTCTCCACTAGGATAACGATAATGGTATTTGTCCTTGTCTCTTTCGGCGAATTGCTTTGGGTACCTCGCTTCGAAGTCTTCATACGTTAGTCCTTCGCAAATTCCCTTAAATGTCGTGCTTCTCTTCTACAAAGAATTAAAAATACCGCGTCAATCTCGTCCAGCACCTTCCAAAATTCGACATGCGCAGCCAAATCTGAGAGAGTGGTGGCCGTCTGTGCAGCTCGGATCTTTTGAGAGGACCAGATTCGCAAGTCGTTGATATTTTCATGCTAGATTTCGTTGAAATGGATGGCACAAAACTACTTCAAAATATTCTTTCAACTTTTGGGCATATTTGAGACCATTTTCACTCAACGGACTGTCTCCTCCAAGGCGCCCAATCCTATTGTATTCACTTTCTCCATGCTGCAAAGAAAACTAAAAATAGAGGAAGCCGCCTACTCGAGTAAGATAAATGCTTCTGGGAAGAAGATGGATGTTCATGAGAAAGTAGACAACTCTGCTTTGAACGTGTCCACAGACGTTGTGCACGAAGAAGGACTTTCCAGCATTGATGACCTAAATCAGCCACATATTCAGCCATTTAGTATTCTCTTACCTTGATGAAGCTCAACTCATCGTCTAACTCCTCATCCAGAGGCTGATATTGCAATTTATAGTTCTCAATTCGCTTGAGAAAATCCTCTTTTGCCTGTTCCTGCGTCATAATTCCCTTGTAATCCGGGGAATTGATTTTCACCTCCTGAAATGAAACATTTCTCCCATTTTAAAGACCAGCTCTTACCGTAATATTTGAGTTAATAATGTCGGGGTCGTCGCAAATCGACTCGATGAAAAAGACTCGGAAAGCCGGATCTCTTCCCTCACGGCGGCAATATTCCACCAGCATTTTTCTACGCTCTCGAGTCGTATTCGTAGCATCAAGAATCTAATGTAGCCTTGAAGTTGAAAAAGAACAAAACTCACAGCAACTTCTCCCTCTTTGTTGTCTAAATATCGACCCATATCCTCTATAGCCAAACGAGCGCATTGGCTGAAATTTAGTCATTAGATTCGGGATGGAGCAAGGAAATGAGCACAGAAAAATCAACCGATTGACGCGCATGACTCATGTGAGAGCCCACGCCATTGGTCACTAAAACAGGCTCCGACTTGAATAAATTCTCATAGAATACAGGTTTTTAAGAGGCTAACTCACTCCCTAATTTGTTGTCCTTTTGCGTTATACGGACTAAAGAACTCATATTCTCCTTCCTCCTCGAGATTACAAGCCTTTCTTCGATATTCTCCCACATTGAAAGCTAAATCTTTGGGTTTTTTTTCTTGGCAAAATAAGACCTCTAGTTTTTATGCCAATCCAATTCAAATAACGACAGAGTTTGTGGGAAATGTAGGTTTTACCTCTAGCCGGCAGGCCAACAAGGGCTATCACGTTTGGCACTCGGACTTGTTCATTATCTGAAAGAATAGACTGAGAAAAAGAAAAACAAAATTGGAAAAACTCACGACAAAACATGACCCGATGTGAGGTTTTCCCCTGCCTGAAGGTTAATGTTTTTGTTAGAAAATCGGGGGAAAGGCGGGCCGAGGAGAAAGAATTTAACGCTGACGAGGCTTTAGAAAAGCAATAAAATGTTTGATTTTTTTTGTAGAGAATTTTGTCCAAAGAAAGGGCAATCTGCCAAGAGTTCCAGCTAATAAGGAGATAAGATTTAAAGGCGTGATGAGGCTGGAGATATTCCCTGGAGGATTTTTCTCCAATTTTCGCCGTAAAAATAGCTTCTTTTTTAAATAAAATAAAACTTTTAAATTGTAAAAATTCGCACAAAATTATGCTAGACTACGCAAAATTTGGATTGGTGACGTTGCGACCCGAGATTGTTGACTGTAGTAGGTACTCACGAGATGTCTTGTTTTCTCCCAAGCCTTTTACACTCTCCTTGACCCGATTTTATCAGTTTTCTGTTTCATTTTTTAATCCTAAATTTCAAAAAAGAATAATAAAATCTTGCCGTTTGGATGAGATCCTGATTTAATCGGACAGTAAGTCATCTTCCTCTGAGGAACTCCAACTGGCGACATCTCCTGTAATTGCAGTTTACAAATAAAGCAATAAGAAATCTCGGTAGAATAGGAGGAGCAAGAAGTGTACATTGACCCGAGCGCAGCTGACCTTGGAATTAATCTGAACGGGAGGACACACAATGGAAGAGTCTCCCCTCCATCCAATGGAAGGTTACCACCAATTTTTTGCGATTATAATTACTCTAAAAATAGTAGTTTGTTTTGGGGTTAGAGAGAATCAATAAGCTTGCTTATCAGAGGAGACAAGGCTAGGTCAGCCAGTTAATGCCGTTTTCTCGCAACTTTCGGCCGTCTTTGTGGCTGCTTCCTTTTTGGCTTCAAAGGTGAAAAACTTGAGATCAAAGGAAGTAGAAACAGTCAAGAAAATGTTCTGCCTAAGTTTTAGTGTAACAATTGGCGTAACATTGGCGCGAAAAATGAAAATTATTCTCAGGAGCCACCAGGAAAACAACGAACTTGTTGCTCCAGTCTGCACTAAAGCGATTACTCTCCTTTCGCTTTCTTTCTTCATCTTTTGAGGATAACTTTGCAGATGCATTTGGACCAACTGAACTTTATTTATGCCGGCTTGTTGGCAGTCGGAGGAGCCATCGGCTATTTGAAAGCCGGATCAACTGCATCCTTTATTGCGGGAGGAGGCTCCGCTCTTGTTGTGGCTTGCTTTACTCAATACAGATGGCCCTACAAGACTTTGGTCATTGCCGGTGGGACTTCTTGTCGTCTTTTAGACACGAAAAAACTTTAGGAGTCGCAGCTACTCTTGCTTATGTGATGGGCAATCGCTATTCGAGATCAAACAAGTTCATGCCAGCCGGACTTATAGCCCTTTCCAGGTTATTTTCTGCAATTTAAACTTTCTTTTTTTAGTGCTATTACTCTTATCGCTCAAGCATATAAGATAATGAACACTGGTGACTTGAACTAATAATAAATGTCGGGTTTATTTTGTCCAATTATTTGAGCCTTTGGTGGATGAGATGATCACATAGCGGTGTGAACTGGCGAGAAACGAGTGAAAAGTCGAGTTCGTCTTCTTGCAACATAAGCTCATTGTGTGAGCCGAGCTAAAGAACTTCTGCAAATTAGAAAGAAGAATTTCCTGTATGAGTTGTCCTTTTTGGACGACTGCGATTTTGTCAACATTTTTGATAGTTGAAAGTCGATGGGCCAGTACTGTCCTTTCCTTTGAGCATTGGTTGATGACCTCCGACTCGGTATCCAAAGCAGAAGTGGCTTCGTCGAGGATCAAAACCGACGGATTTCTAACCAAAGTTCTAGCAATAGCGACTCATTGCTTTTGTCCACCAGACATTTGAACACCTCTTTCTCTCTCCACATTCGCTTTCATATCCTTTCTCCAGCTCCATCTCCCAAGAAATTGCTTTTGAAACTGGAAAAACTTTATTTATTAGAATAATTTATTTGAGCTCATTATACAAATAAAACCTGTATCACCGGACACGTCTGGCACCGAGATTATTTGCAGAAATTATGTCTAGAAGTTAGAAGCTTCGCCGGTTTTGTTAGCGAGGAGTTGACGAGCCACGAGAGAATAGTAGAGACCATCCAAGTCCATCATTAGTTCGGCATGGCGTCCCGTCTTTAAATTTTTATGAGAGACATTCAGAAGAAATTACCTGAATCACACAACCCTTCTGAATGACAGCAATTTGATCAGCTTTCTCGATTGTGGACAGGCGATGAGCGATAATGAGAACTGTCCTCTCCTGGGCACAGCGATTGAGAGCATCTTGGACCAAGGCCTCGGATTCTGCGTCCAAGGCAGAAGTTGCCTCGTCGAGAATTAAAACAGCTGGTCGACGGACCAGAGCGCGGGCGATTGCAATTCTTTGTTTTTGACCTCCGCTCATTTGAACTCCCTTCTCTCCACAAGAAGTATCATATCCTTTCTCCAGCTCCATAACGAAGTCGTGGACGTTTGCCATCTTGGAAGCCGAGAGCATTTCTTCTTCTGTTGCCCAATCGCATCCATACAGTATGTTGTGTCGAATCGAGCCATCATAAAGCACAGGTTCTTGAGCTACGAGGGCCACTTTTTGATGGAAATAGCTGTGATTAATGTCCTTTATCGGGACTCCATCCAGGGTGATTTCTCCACTAGTTGGCTCATAAAAATGTTCCAATAGAGAGACAATTGAGGACTTTCCGCCACCACTAGGCCCAACCAAAGCAACGGTTTGTCCGGGTTTTATCGAGAGATTAAGCCCCTAAGAAAGAGTTTTTTTTGGCAAAGGAAAACTTAATTTACCTGAAGAACTGGGTTATTCATTCGGCTTGGATAGGTGAAATGAACATTGTCGAAGACGATATTTCCATTGACAGGTGGCTTCTCAACTCCATTAAGAGGGATCTCCGGGATTCGGTTCATGTACTCGAAGACTTTTCGCGAAGCACCAACAGATTCCATCAGTCCTGTGAAGACATAGCTAATGTTCTGCAAATGTTACTTGGTTGAAAGAAGAATAAAACCAACGTAGAGATTTTCTCCCAGCTGGAGTTGAAACAATAGAAAAGTTATAAAATCCTTCGAGTCCATCAGCTCTTTCATCACAAGACTACCGCCGTACAGAAGAACGCCAATCAAAATTATGTTTTCAGAGGTCTCATTGGTCCACGTGTAGCCGACGTACGCCACAGATCTGACACGCTTGTTTTAAACAAAAGCTACAAATCTCTACCTTTTTCTACCGATATTAAGAGTCAAATTTAGATGATCTCGGAATCGCTGAGCTTCCCTGGCTTCGCAGGCAAACGATCTGACAGTTCTCATTGTGGAGAGCACTTCCTCTGCAACATGGTTGGCCTTGCTGATAGTGTCTTGAGTTTGTTCGGAAATTCTCTGTAGATTCGCTTTAGGAGAGAAAACTTATTCCGACTCACGTCAAAGAAAGCGGCGTACCACTTAGTAATAAGCCCAACCAGGGGAATCGCAATGAATGTGACCATCGCAAGCCGCCAGGAGAGAATGAACATGTAGACAAGGGCACCAATAAGCATCACACCATTTCTCAGGAAAACATTGAGATTGGTTGAGACAGTAGATGAAATCTTTTCACAATCAGAAGTCAGTCTCGACACCATCTCTCCAGACTTGGTTGTGTCGAAAAAGGAGATATCCTGGCGGACAAGCGACGCGAAAAGCTCTGCTCGGACCTGATAATTGACTGCTTTAGTAGTTTATTTGGAACTTTACTTTGAAGCTGACTCTACAAGTCGCGTAATCAAAGCAGCCGCCACGTAATCCTCCAAAAAATGTTCTAAAAATGTAAGTGCTAATTGGAGAAAAGCTTACGCAGCAATCGAGAGTCCAGCCATCCAGCTGAGCGACCATGTCAGTTCACCATAGCCCCTTATTTTGATGATGTCATCGATAACTGTTCCCATCATTTTTGGAATAAATACTCGAACTATAAAGAGTTTTATTAGAACGACTGAAAAACTTACTGACTGCGTAGAATGAGAGGAAAATGAAACCACTAGTAAACCAGATCCACTCTCCTTTACAGTATGAAAGAAGCTTGACGATATGCTCCAAAGTGGAGGCTCTTGCTTAAATTTCCATATCTTTCAATTAAATTAAAAGAAACTCACAATTCTCTGGAGTTTCAATCTCTGACTCTTGCAGGGATTCATTTATTAGTTGCTCATATTGCTCGAAGCTTTTCTTCCTTTTCAGGAAGATGTAAGAAAGGCCAGAAAAAATTGCACAGGAGGTGAGCGACCAAATGACGACCAGCCAAAGGCCTGGATAGAGAAGTTGTTCCTTTTTCTCGGAAAGAGCCAGCATTTTGGCTAGGGAATAGGAATAACAGGCTACTGCGACGAGGAGGAATGGCATAAAGAAGATCTGCTTATTCTTTGCCCATTTTGTTGTGCAAATCACAATCAAACCTAGAAAATTTTACATTTCTTTCATAATAAAAAAAACAACCAACCAACTATACATGCAAGTCGGATTATGGTTAGCAACACGTAGTCAACAGGAGAAACCGTAAATTGATAGCCGTCGAGGGAGAAAATGTACTTGTAGATGATGCTCGGATCGAAAGACCATGAAGATTGATAGTAGCCTATACTCCCTACTGTTAGCGAGAGATCCAATGGGATATAAAGAATGAGAAGTAGGAGCCAGTAGTCCATTTCTGGAATAATTCTATTGACTTTTAGATTTAGAGAGTGAGGAGAAAATGCGCACTAAAAGGCTCGTCGACCAATCACGAACATAAGTCATCATGACTCAGGTTGATACGTTTCATTTCACAATAGCCGTTGCCCCAGACGTTGTTTTCCCGAAGGGCGCAGCGGCCCAATAAACTACAGAGTGCGTAAAAAGTTCTAGCACAAGTGGTCGATGCCTTTTGAGTAACAAGCTGTAGAAAAAGGCTTGATTTAGAACTCTATGATGAATTTTTGCTTATGAAAGGTCTGTGGGTCAAACACCAAGACCACCCTTTGTGGTTTGTGAAATTTTGGTTCAATTATGTGGAAATAGACTCTGTTTCTCTGACGGAGAAGGTAGTAAATCCGCCGAGGACTGCTACTGGATTGGCTGCAGTAAAATGAATAGATAGCTTTGTGTTTGGCGATTTTCTCTCTGTCATGCTAATTAACTCCAAATTTACCATATTTTCATCCAAAATCGATTGTTTTCCAAGTAATTTTTTAAGAAAAAACATCAAAACAACACCCTTTTTGGTGTTTTTTTATAAGCTTAGGATTAATTTTTGATTAAAAATGACTCACCTTTGGCTGAGACTAGAGTAGAATAACTACAAGATAAAAGCTCATCGGTGGAGATCACAGGAATTGTTTTTTGTTTTGAATTTGCTCAACCTTTTATGCGGCGAGTATCCGCGCCCCAGCATTATTCGCCTACGATAGAATTGAACTCGTTCCAAATTGGCTATCCTCCTTTAACAAATAATAACGGAAAATAATAAATCGTTTCGTTTAATATTCCACTAACTATTAAAATGGCCGATCATTTTCTCGCTTTATAATTGTTAATTTAGAGCAAAAGCTGCCGTCTGGTGGCATGAACCATGTTCCTCCTGATGTAGCAGCTCGACTACTCAAGGAATTATGCTCCATTGATGCGAAAAGACCTCACAACAAGTCTTCTGATGTAAGCGAGGCGATTGTATGGACCCTGTTGAGGCTGCTAGAGAGCGGTAGGTGAACATTTTGCCAATATTATGCCTTTTTTAGAGGAAGAAGATAAAGTCGAGCAGGGAATTCGATCAGTTTTGAACTTTTTCCAAGTCAGCTCTCCAATATGCCAGGCGAATTTATGTCATCAGGTAAGGTTTGGACATTTCCATGAAGACTTGGTTCACTTTCGACTTTATAGCGTAGAAATTAGGCTAATTATTCATGAATTTTGAGAAGAAATTGAACCAAAGCGACGAATGAGCTCTGTATTCCCGTTAAAAAGAGTCTCTACGGCCGGAAATATCAAAAATCTATGAGTTAGCTAGCCAAGAGTTATGAATCTCATAAAGCCGTGATGTGGTCTAATTGCCGTGGTCCCTAATTCCAGTCCGTCGCGTCGCTGATCCCATTTATTTTACGTCCTTCTTTCAGTTCTATTTAACCGGAAATTTCCTGCTCATCGCGCTTCTATGCAACACGGCAGCAAAGATGAATGTCCCCTTTCCGAGTCATCTTCTCGTCGAGTCGTCGCTCAATATCACCTACGCCTCGGGTTTGTATTAGTGGAATTGGAACGAAAGCCTCCTTTAGCCATATCGCAGCATTTGATGGGGGTCGGCTCGAATGTTACCTACAATTTAGCGATTGTCTCAGATGGGGAGATTGCAGAGCCGAGGATCATCCCTCTCAAGCGAAGGGTTAGTTCTATTTTTGGCTTTGTTTTTCCGTCTGCGCGGAGCAGTTTCACGGACTTACTTCCAGGTGCAAAAGATCTCGATGTCCAATACACATACGCTATTCCTGACCGAAGATGGCAACGTTTTTGGCTGCGGCAAGGCAGCGAAAGGGCAATTAGGACCGAAAATACGAAGTCTCGTAATTGAGGCAGACATGATTTTTGAGGCGACAGACAAGGTAATTTAGTTATATTATGATCTAAATCAAACTTTTAAAGGAAACAATAATTGATATATGTGCTTGTGATGGATTCTCAATTTGGATTTCTCATAAAGCCGTCTGCATCGCTGGGAAGTTTGGCCAAATCGGTCATGAATCTGGGGAGCTGCAGAAATTAAAGCTAGGAACAAGCCTTCGTACGGTAGGTAGATTTTCTATAGAAACTAGAAAACTTAGTTTAGATTACTTTCGTGAAGGAGGAAAATACAATCTGGATCGAAGGCGTTGATAATCAAGCATTTAAATGTGCAGTCAAAGATTCCGAATTTATCCGTAAGTTCTTTATTTAAAAGAAAAGGTCTCTTTCTTTTATGTTTTAAAATGTTCTTTAGAACAATGGACGCATCCTGTTCAAAAAGAACCGACAGTTCGCTCCGTAAAGGTCTTCCCCTGGGAAAGTGACCTCGAGTCCTTGAGAAAAGAGTGTCCTTATACAGTAAGCATCGTTTTCAAAGCAAACATGTATTTAGGTAACTTTCTTTCACAATTTAAAAAGGATAGCTGTTGACAAAAGCGTCGATGTTCCGATTGGAATATTGAGGGCCGTCATAAATAATAGACAACAAAATGTTCTTTATTCCGTCAATGGCTTATTATTAGATCTCAATATTGTGGACTATAGAGTCTCTGAAAAAGGTCAGTTTAAAAAACATCTTCGCGTGACACGACTACCAATCTTTTGGTTTTAATTATATGCCCTCCGAGCTGTCTCATTTCCATCTAAACAAGGCGACATTGATAAATTGCTTACCGTAATCCCCGCTAGGAGGATCCTCTATTTTCAGGGGAAATATTCCTGATTGCCTCCACTTTCTGTCTTGATGGTTCAAACAACAGACCTAGGTCCACCTGTCTCTATAAAGGAAATATCCATCTAGTGCAAGAAGATAATGACCAAGAGTATCGAACAGTTGGAGACATCAAGCCCTATCGTGTAGTATTATCCTTACAAGTAAGATTATTTTATTTTGAACTCCTTTTTTTTAAGGAATTTCCTAATTCGCATTCTGCATCTCATTTTGAAATAAGTCCGGATGGGAAAAATTTAATTTTTGTGATAGATAAAGACTTGGATAGCGTTTATCAAGGAGAAAAACTCTGCCATAGTTTGGATATTAATGTGGAGAAAGAGCTTCAGAATCCTAGGAGTGTTCCTCATCTAAGAAAGCGGATTCTTGACGTAAGACTTTTGCCATTCTACCCAAAGAAAAGCATCTTTAGACCGAAGCACTAAATATAACACGCTTGGAGAATGGGCTGCTTCCAGTCCTCGGCGATGTTCATGTGAGTGATTCAGCTATTCGTACGAAAAGTTTTGTCTGGAAAGGCGTGTTGGAAAAAAAGCGTTTTCAGCTCCCCGAGAGTTTAAACGAGAAGTCCAAATCTGGCAATGAAGAGCTCAATGCAAGACTCGATTGGTTGGAGGTCATCTACCCAGATGCTGGCCAATATTTCCTTGATAAAAGGTTCTGCTGTGATAAGGTAGACTTTTATTGTTTTTGAACAATTTTTTCCTTCAGTTCAAAGAAAAATCACCACGAGAATTTCTCATTCTTGCCCTCTTGCGTGGACACGACACTATCCCTCAAAGTATGCTTCCTGTTCTTTACGCACAGATGATAAAACAAGGATACAAAAAGCAAAGTGAGCTTTTTTGAATGAACTAATCTGAAAGAAACTAAAGGATTCAGAGATATTTTTACTCTCATGTATACGAATATTGACGGAAAAAGTGTGCGCCGTTTATGCTTTGATCACACAGAATCTAAACAATTTTTCAATGGATTTTTGAACGAATATCTGGCAGAAGTTGGTCTCAGAGCTATTGAAATTCGGCCCACTAAGTATTTGTAAGTGAGCTGGCTTTCTAAAATCAAGAATTTACAGACTGCGACCGCTTGGAAAACCTAATTTCACTGAGAATCTGGACTGGGATGTGACTATCCTCTCAGCAAACGGGGAGGCCTTCCTCTTCCAATGGGATTTATTGCTCCTGCATTCGGAATATTTTGAGATGATTTATAGCTACCATGAGGCTAATGGAATCGAAGATATTGAGGCGCGTAGAGCCTGCAAGCCACTGACCATGAGTTTTTCATCGAAGATAGTTGCCAGTGCGCTGAGGACTCTTCTCGAACCGAATCATCTCTATGATGTGGAGTATGAAGACGTTCGTTTCTAACTTTTCTCTTTAAAGTCTCAATTTTCAGTTATTTTCGCTCCTTGGTCTTTATGATAACTATCTGTGCTTCACGGCCTTAGAAGAGACTGTCAAGATTCTATTTGAACGGGCGAACGAAGTTAATTACTCGCTGATTTTTGAATTTTTCAACAGTTTCGAGCAGCATCAAGATCTCCTCTTGGAGCACTTTCTCAATTACCCACAAATGCTACTCTATTGGAAGAGTCCCTACCGTATACCTTTAAAGCTGCTACGAATGGCAAATGACATGGTTCGCCAGGGAACTTCTCGAAACATTCAAATAAAGCAGCGGAAGGATCAAAACGCTGACTCCTCTTTGCTGTTGGGAACACTTTTTGTCCAATGGAAGTCAAAAGAGACTAAGGCTCCAATGCAACAAACCGATGGCCGCTTCTTTCCTTATAACTGGGCTCGATTTAGTCCAGAATACGTAAGCACCCTTTATCAATCGCCAAAGATCCAAACATCCTCAAAAGAACTAATTGCAAATATAACTCATGCCAAAGAGTTCAACGCCAAAGAATATGAGGAAAACGACGAGCGGGATGATGGTTTTGGTCTGTGGAAAGCTTACAAAGGAAGGAGTAAAAAAGTTCCAAGTTGCTGCATCTTCTACTTGGAGGATAAAAAGTGGATGGGAAAGAAGGACCCAGAAGAGAAGCCAAAAAGGGAAAGACAAGCTTCTACAAGAAAGTCAGAATCATTGTCATCCGTGCCAGTGGAAAAGCCATGTTCTTCCCAGACACCTGAAATTCAAGAAATTGTTTTCCCTCTCGCCACCCTGAAACTAAAGGAAGAGATTGAAGCTGTAAGTACCTTCCGCTCTTTTTTGCCCGAATTCGCAGCTGGCACAGATGTGCGCGTTTTTATGCACCTTCTCTCGGGCAAAGATCCGTTTCAGGAACAAATTACATCGCGATCTCCGGGGCAGAACAGCGATGAGCAGAATATTGATCCCGATTTCCCGTCTGTTTCCTCCACCACTCCGGAACCCAAAACTTCTAAGGAAAAGTTTTTCACCAGGGGCAAATACAAAGCTGTTGACGTATTTACACCTAAGAAACCTTCTCCAGCCCCTTGGTTTGGTCATTATTTGTTTAAAAAGGATCTGATTTAGGGCCGGATCGCCTTCAACCAGCTCCAGTAAGTCCTTTAAAGAGATTCAAGAAGAGGAAGCTTCTGCTAGCCGCATGGCTCCTAAGCCTATGACCCCTAAGAGTCAACCAATTCCCGTGGCACGACGGAGTCGAAAGAACACTTGGAATGAACCATCTTCCTCTACTCCCCCAGCACTGTCTTTCGCAGAGATAATGGCAGAGGAGGAGCGCCGTCAAAAGCCAAGTAATTGCTCTTGAGTATATAAACAATTCGACATTTAGTTACAAAACCAGTTAAGCCGCTAGAGGCTGTAGCTACAGAAGAACGAGCAATGCAAGAGCTGGCCCAGCTGTACGAAAATCAATTCAACGGCGAGGTAATCAGTGGCTTTTGCAAAATTAAACGTAGTTTCTAATTCAGGCCGTGATTTCCGTCTCTCTTGCTTGTTCCTGATAGCTATTCATGATTTATTTTGTACATATTGTATATTTTTTATAGATTTTAGGCACAGATAGCGAGTGTTTTACGAATAGAGCATAGAAAATAGAATTTTGAACAAAAATTGCAAATTTGCTTACCATTGTAGAAGCTCAAACTCCTAGTCGCTTTCGCCAGTACACAGTTGTGTTTTACTTAGTTTTATTGTTTTTGTTCATTCTAATTTTTTCTATTTTTCGTTATGCCTTCCAAAAAAGAAAATGCCTTTTGAAATAACGAGTAAGACAACAAGATACTTCAGGTAATAATATAATTCATATTATTGTACTAAATTTTTTTACTTATTTATTAGATTTCGCCTGGTGGACTTTTATGGGTTGTATTACAGCAAAGTTTTTTTATTAATCTTGGTTTTATTTTACTTCTAGTTGCAACAATTTATATCTATTATCTCTTCTTTTTCCCTCCAAATTTACTTTTTAGATTGTATTTTTCTGGTAAATACCAAAGAAATGGCATCAAGAGGTCGAGGTAAAGGGCGAGGAAATTGTAAAGAACACAATGGGTAAGCAATAATTTCATTTTTGGCATTTTAAGCAAAATTCTAGATTTGACAATCCAACTGTGGCACCCTCTGTCCGAGTTCAGAAAAAGGAATGGGAAAACGAAGTTCAGCGAAAAATGTCAGAGTTTCAATTGTCCGGAAATCCACGTAAGAATCTTAAATTTTTGGAAGCATTTATCTTCTTTAGTGCTTTCGTTTCCACCAATGGATAATCTTCAGAGAAAAAGAATACATGAATTAGCTAATAGAAATGGGCTAATTTCACATAGCGAAGGGTTAGCAAATTGAAGATATATATACTGGAATGCTTTCAGAAAAGAACCAACTCGTTATGTGGTACTAATGAAAAGAAAAAAGCCTACGATAAGCTTAAATTCATTGGCTGTTGAAACTTCTCCGATATACCTGACGAAAAATATGCATGATAGAGTAAGCTACTATTTTGACACTTATTTTATTATTTTTAGATTAAAAGTCTTGTTTATAAACATAATATTCGTGAATATGATATTGACCTATATCATTCGGTGACCACAGCTAAAAAGCACCATAAAAACAGAAATTATCCAACACAAAAGATGCTAGCAAATATGATTATTCCTCCAAGGTCAACGCAAGACGCACAAACCAACAAATTATTACATCAAAGGTATAAGACAGTAATGTTCTATATCGAGAAATATTTTAGAATACAATTGCCGGCTTATAAAATGAAAGAAAATCTCCTAACAGCTATTAATAGAAATAAAGTTGTACTAATTACAGGAGGAACTGGCTGTGGTAAAACTACACAGGTATTAGATACTTTACGATAAAAATATTTTTAATGTGTTCAGGTTCCTCAATTTCTATTGGATGATGCCACAGCGCAAGGAAAGCCTATCAGGATAATTTGTACTCAGCCGAGACGTCTTCCAGCAATTGCAGTGGCTGAAAGAGTAGCCAAAGAAAGGGGAGAGAAGATAGGAGACACAGTAGGGTATCACATAAGATTGGAACAGAGGTAAAATGCCAAAAATATTGTCATTTTGTTTTTTTAGAGTTAGTAATAAGACAGTCCTCACATACTGTACTAGCGGAGTGCTTCTTCGTATGCTTACCCAAGACGAAGTTGTTAAAAATCTTTCGCATATCATATTGGATGAGATTCATGAGCGAGAGCAAAACACAGACTATTTATTAATTGCTTTAAAGCAGGCAATATCAAAACAAAACGACTTGAAGATTATATTAATGTCTGCAACAATGGAAGGAAATTTAGATATGTTTAAAGAATATTTTGGTAATGTTCCGGTGCAGCATGTTACGAGTTAGTTCATTTAATAACAAAACTATTTTGTCCAGTTCCATCTTACCTATATGAAGTCAAGAAGCTCTATCTTGGTCATATTCTCGCTCTTACAGGATATATTCCTCCTGAAAGTGTTTTCTGTAGTGGTATCTCAGGAACAAGACCAGACGGCGGTAACACACAGTACGTATTTTTTATCAATAATATTTGAAAAGTTAAATGTTTATTTTATATTTATCTTACAGAACATTTTCAATAAGTGACTGGAGAAGTTCTGAAGAGGAAGCATTACAAATGAAAGTCTCTTCAATGCAACCAAGTTATTGTCAAGCAAAATCAACGTTTGGACTGTGTGACTCTGGATCAGCAGTGCAGTTCACTGTTCCTCCGCCAACAAGAGTGTACAATGTTTTTGCTCAAAAGCTACTGGCGTAAGTTTATTTTTTTATTAGTAACTAGTAAAACTCAAAGTGTTTTCCTTAATTTTAAATTTAGAACAGCCCCACCTTTTGTTCCACAGCATACGCAGTCGCTCCACAACGGAATGTCGCACTCAGCAACTTGGTCAAGTGGAATGGATCAGTACAATCATCTTAACGATCAATACGCAATTGAATACCCGTCAACACCTGAGGATGTTGCACTATTGCAGCAAAGTTTTAGCAACATGTTAGAAATGCCAGATCTAACCGTGCCACCTCCATCTGTACATCAAAATTGGCAGAATAGCAATTATGAATATCGACAGGTAGCTAAGATAAACAATTATTCATTTATTTTGATTTAGACACAACAGTGCTATGTGAACTATGGAGCGCAAGCTTACGGTTTGCCGGAAGTCAGTACACAAAGTTCTTATTTACCACAACCGATGACAAAGCCACTTTACTCAAGTAATTCATTTGGCGTATGTAGCTAATAATTCATGTTATTACCTTTTTTACAGGAAGATTACCAGCGAGTAATGAATGAGGAAAGAGACCAAGTACAGAAAATGAGAAGCTACTTTGAGGAATGCAGGAAACATTGTGCTAGAAACTTCTCAATGGCTGCCTACGAAACAATGTCAAAATATTTGCCTAATACAGAACATCTTGCTGAAGTATGACCTAAGTTATTTTTAATTTTCTATAATTGTTTAGGCGTATTTTCAACTCGGTGGTAAGCAATATGCTGAAGATGTTGACACCGAATTAATATCTCATCTTACTCGCTATTTAATGGATAGTCCAATTGAAGGCGCAATTTTAATTTTTCTTCCTGGTTGTGATGATATTTCTGAAGTCAAAGAAAAAATTGAGGTTGACTGTCGACTAACATTGATTCGACCATATGTAAGCAAATTTAAATTGTCTTCAATTTCTTATAGATTTTTACCCTTCATTCTCAAATGAACACGAACGATCAGCATAAAGTTTTTGAAAGACCTCCACATGGTCATAGGAAAGTGGTATGTTTTTTTTTTAAAATAACTAAGCACCATTATTAGATTTTGTCAACAAACATAGCTGAAGCATCCTTGACTATTGATGATGTTGTTTTTGTAATAGATTCTGGAAAAGTCAAAGAAAAATCGTATGATCATGACTCTCGAATTAGTCAACTTAAAACAGGGTGGATAGCAAGAAGTAACGCTGAACAAAGATCTGGTAAGAATCTGAAGAATTTTTATTATTATTTTTTTAGGTCGAGCTGGAAGGTGCCAAGCAGGCTTTTGTTTCCGTTTATATGCAGAAGCTGATTATTACAGAATGGCTCATACCCAAAAAGCTGAAATGCAAAGAGCTGCAATTCATGAAGTTTGCCTGCATGCAAAAATTTTTGCTCCGGAGGGTATGAGCGTTCGTGACTTTCTTTCTATGGCACCTGAACCACCATCATTGCTAGCAATTGATAATAGCATGGCTTTTCTTGAGGTAAAACATATTATTCACTTATATTTATTTTAGCAACTCGGTGCTCTATATTCACAAGAAAGTACAAACGATATTAACTTAACAGGAACACAAAACTATATGTTAGTAAAGGAACCAGATATGACTGACTTGGGTCTGATAATAGCCAAATTGCCTCTCGAACCACAGCTAGCAAGAATGCTTCTTTTTGGTCTTGCATTAAAAGTTCTTACTCCAATTGCAACACTCGTTTCTGCATTGTCTCATAGAGACCCATGTAAGGATTGTTTTTAATTCTTTATCTATCTTTTTAAAGTTATTATTCCCTCAACCGAAGATCGAGAAAAATGCAATAAAACGAGAGATCATTTTGCCAGTACGGATTACTCTGATCATCTTACTCTACTACGGGCGATTAATGAATATGAAAGCAAATCTCCATCACAACAAAACGAGTTTTGCCGTCGAAATTTTCTTAGCTTACCCGCAATGAAAATGATTATTGGGATCCGAAAGCAGCTTATGGGAGAGCTAAAACGAGCTAATTTGATTCAAGACTTACATGGAGCTCTTTGCGATGACGAATACAACAAGTGAGTATTATCGATATCTTAATATCTAGCTTTAGATATTCGAATAGCTGGCCAATGGTACAAGTCGCCATTGCCGCAGGATGCTATCCTGGAATCGGCTTTACCAAACCCGGATCAAAATTACGAAAAATTAGAACGGGCAATGAAAAACCTGCTGGATTGCATCCATCTTCTGTAATAAAACGCCAAGTAATAGCCTCGACCAAAAAAGATTCAACAAACAATGCCACTTTGGAATACTTAGCATATCAGGAATTGGCTCAATTAGATGAAGGATTAACTGTAAGTGTTTGAGTGGCCTAAATTTCATGTCTTTAGCTAAAAACAGTTACTGTTATTCCGCCAATAGCGACCGTTCTAGCAATTGGTCCTATCCGTTTAAAACAATCAATCATTCGAGAATTTTCAGTTGGTAAGAAGTAATTTGTTCTATTATATTTTTTAGCATGTGAATGTGAACTTCTTGAAATAGAAGCTGAACAAGATAAAATAGCTGGAGCCGGAGAAGAGCCAAAACTTGAGTTTGGCTCCGTACCTTCTCTTCCTGTTTATGTAATCGAGGATTGGCTTGCTTCGAAGGGAACACATGAGGTATTTAATTGTTCAAAAACTATATATTTGCTTCTAATTTCTATATATATATCCTTTTAAAAAGTCTACACTTTTTAATAAAGGAATTCCAGAGCATGAGAGACATTTTACGACTTCGTTTTAAACTAATGTCATATTTTCTTGACATTATTGCATCACCAAATCAGTTACACGCATCAATAACCAGCCATGAGGTATACTAATCTAATTTTTCACATCCTTATTATAGGACATTTTAAAAACAATTAATATTGTATTGGAAGAAGATCACAAGCGCCATGGCTTTAATGATGTCCGTGCAGCAGACTATTACAGTAAAGAAAGATTTGTAAGTCAAAACTTATCCTTTAAAAAAAGGAATAATTAGCTATGTAAATTTTTTCTGTAGGCATTAACATTATTTTTGACTTTTTTTTCTCTAACTTATAAAAGTACTGGTTAATATTTTTTAGTTTCTTTTAGAGAGAAAAAAACATTGTGTTTAGATTGCACAAATGATGGAAGAAGCTCATTTGGAACATGGCCGAGATCAGCGATTAAATTTCCCAAAAACTCAAGAGCCGCACTCCTATACAAATGTGACCTATGTTTCCCCATATCAACTTCTACAGTCCCAGCAGTATTCTTCAAATCAAAATTATTCGTTGAATCAACAATACTCTTCGAATCAGCAATATTCAAACCAACACTATACCTCGCATTATGGACAACAGTCAGAGAATTATAGCGGATATTATCAAAGTGGAAATGACTATAGACAATATAGCAGTGGAAGCAGCCACAACTATGGATCAAATGCTAGTCAGAGTAATAGTCAATACGGCCTTCAAAGAAACGAAGAATTCCGCAACAATTACATTCAAGAAAATTATTCACAAAATGATAATAGGAACTATGCCGACCGAGCGCCAAAAGAAAATAAGAACCATGATAGTTTCGATAAACGCGATGACTATTTGAGGGGTAGCAACGGGATTAATTACCAGAAAAACAACTATAAAAGAGTAAGTTCCACAAATTGATCAATAAAATCACATTTTAGGGCAACACAAATTACCAAACTGCTAATCGTCGTGGAAACTATGGCAAGCCTCGAATTGATGGCAAGGAACAACAAAATAGCAGCTACCAGACGGAGCAAGAATCTGCAATACTAGCCTATCCAGCTAGTACCCAAAATGATGTGGAAAATAAAGAAAAACACGAAATGTCTCCCTCTAGAACGGAATCCCAGGATGTGAGGGTGCAACAGGGCAAAATTCCACCTCCTGTTGTCTCTAATCCAAACAGGGTCGAGAAATATGATCAAAGTCGAGGTTCGCTTTTCCAAATAAATGGAACAACCCTCTTTTTAGATAATTATAAACGGGACTCGGCACGTAACAACAAGAGAGAACAACTAGAAAAAAAGAAAGATCACGATTTTAGTAAGAACGACCAGGATAAAACGGTTGCTGATTCTGGAAAAAAGGCAGATACTGATAAGCGAAGCGCAAACGAGTCCAGCCGGCAACATTCAAACAGCCAACCCTACCGGTAATTAGAGGGAAACTTTGTTGGAATAAATAAAACTTACAGAAATGGTCACTCCAACCAGAAGATGCTGCAAGCTGACACCAGGAGATACGAGAGCAGCAAGAGGAATGACGACTTCAATGCGCCCACTTCATCTCATGCCAGTTCGTCTCAAAACGAAAACGTTTGTTCTCCTTGTATACCTAAAGAACTATTTTTAGAGATCTTCTCACACAGTCGAAACGCAAGGATCTTCAGGCGAGTCTAAACTGGTGAAACTTACATCGTTTGAAGAAAATCCACCACCAGATCCGGTTATTAAAAACGTTGGTTTCGCACATTATCTGAAAATTAAAAATTAGGATAAAAACGAGAAGACCGCATACCGTGGCTCTTCAATGCGATACCCAAGAAAATATTACAAACCAAAGCAAGCGACCAGATTGCCAGACTCAGAAGGAACTCCTTGCGATTATGGTGAAGCTCAAAAAGAAAAAGAGCCAGAGAGACGCGAGACAAAAAAGACCTATTATAATAGTGAGTTCGGCTTCCTTCGCAACAAATTTCTCTTTCAGAAAGTAGAAACGGCATGGTCTTTGAGAACAGCGGCCTGAAAAATAAAAACAACAATCATGCTAATAATCGCCATTAGAGAATCTTTTAGCCCAAACTTTCCGGTCTTTTCCTCAAAATCTCTAGCCCTGTACTATTTGCCCAGTGAGAGCTTTCTTTCCTCCCCTTTCATCTCATATTATTAACGCGTAATCTTATTTTTAGATGCTTTCCTATCCCTCATTCGGTGTCAAGTTTATAGGTGGATTTTGTATTTATTGAACAATTCTTGCGCATTGAAAAATTAATTATATATATATATATATCTTGATCGTCTTTTCCAGTCTACCTTTCATATAATGAGCCTCGTTCTTTGTTGCCACCTTATTAAATCACATTTTCACTTGTAATTTATCTCTAGAATGAATGGCTTGTACTTAGCTATTTGTCTCTTTCTTTTCTTATTAAGAAGCCTTAATTTTAGCAAGAAAAACATTGAAACGAACGATCAATGGAGGATGCTAAACCCTTAGACTACATATCTATCAAGGATAAGCAGGAATATACCCTCAAGCCAGTAAGTTTTGAAGACTCTTGCAAGCAATTTAATGCAGGAAGATTATGGACACGGTAAAACTCCGAGTGTGATGGTCTATAGGAAGATTCGAAGATTAGGAGAAGGAACCTATGGAGTTGTCTACGAAGGCGAGCATAGGGAAACTAGAGAACGGGTAGCTCTCAAGAGAATGAACGTTACTAAAGATCGAGGTGTTCCTGAGTCAGTTTTGAGAGAAATAATGACTCTAAAGAAGTTGAAACACGACAATATTGTTAACCTTATTACGGTAACTATCTTTCATTTTATTTCAGCTCCTTCAGACCTGTGCCACTCAATCGTACGATGGCATTTTTGTTGTGATGGAATATTGTGAAACAGATCTAGGAAGACTTCTCTCCAGTCTGAAGCATCCTCTCTCACCAGCCCAAGTCAAATGCATAATGTTGCAGCTCTTCAGAGCTGTAGAATTTATCCATTCGAAGTTCTATCTCCACAGAGATATCAAGGTTAGTTCCTCTGTTTTACAAGTTCATTATTTAGCCTGCAAATATTTTAATGAAGCAGGATGGAATCCTCAAGTTAGCAGACTTTGGACTAGCTCGAGCCTACAGCACTCAAATTCTGATGACTCCCCGTGTAGTAACTTTATGGTGAACTATTTTTTTGTGACAAAATAAGAGCTTTTTCAAGGTACCGATCAATGGAGCTCCTACTTGGCTCAAAGAAACAAAACCACGGCGTGGATATCTGGTCTTGTGGCTGTATCCTCGCAGAATTAGTTCTAGGAACTCCTCTATTTCAAGCAAATGGCGAGCTTCAGATGGTAATTTACATCAATCAAATTCAATCTCTTTTAAAGGTTAAAGGAATTATCGATATTTTGGGAGTCCCGACAACAGAAATTTGGCCGGATTTAGAGACGATGCCACTTTTTGAGAATTTTCAGCTGACTGGATCGAATTCAAGTCGACTTTCAGTAAGCTTATGTTAAAATAGAAAGTTCTTTCAGAAATTCTTTGAAAACGACAGTCGAGATGTATTTTTGCTGGTGCAAGATTGCCTCATTTATGATCCAGAAAGAAGGATTGAGGCAGCAGCAGTTCTTCAACACGATTATTTCAAGGTAGTTTTATTCCATTGAGCAGATGAAATTTATATTTCAGAACGATCCACCTCCTTGTCGCGCTTCTATGATTCCTGTGCCCCTTCGCGATAAATAGTTTGGGTGTATTGTTTGATCTCTACGAATAAACGTGTCTATAGGAAAAATTCCCTCAAATGAGCAATAAAATGGTGATAAATTTAAGATGAAAAAGTATCTGCAGACTAAAGCCCTCTTAGCTGCTAAAAAAAAAAACTAAGCCGCCACGTCACAATGCCTCTGTTCTTCGAGCTCATTTGTCCCAGGTCTCTCTTAGCTCTCTTTTAAGACTCTCTTCTGAGGTGGGCGCGGCGAGTTCGAATTGAGTTTAGGCCATTTCGATCCCGCCGGGCCTCGTAGCCCCTTCTCTCACTCACGGCTGTTACACCCCCAGAGCTCTGTCTCGTTCTTTCCCTATGTCTCTACCACGCAACTGTGCTCTCACGTACTCGCGACGTAAGCAGCTTCTTAGAAATAGATAGCTGTTAAAAGTTTGGCTAGAAACGGGAAGAGATGAGGAGCAAGAGGAAATGACAATTTGGATGTCAATTGGGAGAGTTGATTGCACTCGGGGAGAGTCATTTTACGGGCCGAAAACTTCCATCTGGCTCAAGTTTTAGCCAGAAGAATCGATTTTATCCGCAATTAAAGAATTTTCAATTAACAGAAGTTATTTCATTTATAGCCGAATCCACCGACTGAGAAATTCAACCGCCCCAACAGCTGAGCTACAGTTGACAACTTCCTTGAGTCCGGCGGTAAAGCCTATTGTTTACGTGCCATCCCCCGGAGGATTTGCCGGAGTCATCAGTCTCTCTTTATCCCTCCCTCCGTTCCATATTTCCCGCACTTTGAATGCCCAGAACTGCCCCTTACCCGCCCTGACATTAGAGTTCTTGAAAAGTCTTCTCTAATCCCCCAGAAACTCCCGCCTCCCCTGGCTAATATTCTATTGTTCAAGCAGAGGAAGAAGCCCCACTTTTTTTTTGGGTGGGGGACAGCAACCGTTGGCATTACTCAACCCGGCGATTTTTTTTTCTCTCCAGACAAAGGAAGCGGCTGGAAGATTCTTTCTGGCCGGGCGTTCCTTCCCATGGGAGTTTTTTCTTCTGATTATGCAAAAGATGGATCCTTGTTTCCTATTTTCAAAGGAATAGGAGCCATAAATATTGACAAAACGCGAATCTTGCCGTTGATTGCCCTCCCACTTTCTCTGCCGCATAATCATCATCTAAACATGTGTGTGAGTGAGGGAGAGCTCGCCAACCACCTGTTTTTCGCCAGATGTTTACAGTCAATGCGACGATTCACTCTTAAATTTTAAAAGACACTCAAAAAGCTTGCTATAATCAATTCCTGGCAGCAACTGACCCCCTCTTGGGCGGCTGTCACTTAGGGGATTCCTGGGCTTGGCTGGCAGCTGGCTCCTATCGAGTACTCGCTTCATTTTCAGGCTAATTTTGTTTATTCATTCATTTTCTTTCCCTCTGGAAAGCTAATAAAGGATCTGCAAAAGAGTTTGGCGCAAGCTCTCTGCTTACTAGTTATTCACCAAAATCGATTGTATTCCTTTATTCGCAAAATTTCTCAAAATGCAGGTTTCCTCGAAAAACAACCCCCTCTTGAATCCAAAAATTGGTCTCTCGCCATCTACCCCAAAGGTAGGAACCTGCCTTTGATGTTGCTATCTTTGATGTTTGGAGACCGCCAGCCAGCTTTTATGAGGTGCTCGGGCTGTAAAGTTCAAAGAAAACCATTTTTTGATAGTCTACGAGTTCTCTTTTAAACGTAACAAGACCAATTTCTAGAAATTTTGGAATTCTTTTGCGGTATTATGCATGTGAGAATGACTAACACCCACCACAGACGCTTCTAACATAAAAGCCTTATCCCCGAGACGGGAGAGGACGGTTTTTCTGCTTCCAGCAAGCAGCCATTTAGGTCTACGGGCCATTGGCTATGCTTGTTCATGGGGCTGTCGCTGGTCGTGTTATTTCCTTCGTAATATCGCCTTCCATTTCCCGTCGGTTATTATGCAATTACCCATTTTTACCACGACGGGAGAGTAAGCATTTTTCTAGGCTTCTAGAGACACTATCAATGATTAAACAGCCGTTTGGAGTCATATTCGAGCCGGCACTGTTTACTCTAAGTCTACACTTCTGCCCCAGTCTGCACTAATTAGCCCTTTTGCTCTAGTTTTTCTTGGTTTTTGGACCACAAATCGCTCTAATTTTCAGGGTAAACCACAGCCGGATGCGATAGACGGCTTTGCCAACGCATTCTCCAGCAGAAATCATGTCGATGTGAGACTTTTCTTTAGCCTAATTGCTACCAAATATAAAGAGAAATCAGTCAATTGAAGCGTTTTACGATTAGACGTGCCTGGGAAACAAAAAATAGTTTCGGTCGGGGAGCTTTGAATTCATAGAAAACTTCCCCTAACGGTGGTCTAACTGTCACAATAGGTAAATAGGCTCTTAATTAACGATAAAAGTCCTTTGGGCGTGGTAGAGCTCCCTCGGCTTCAGCTGCTGGCTAGGGATCGATCCGACAGCCTCTCTCTTTCCCTCTCTCTTGGAGAGTGGGGGTAGAATCGATCTCTTCGGCTCTCCCACCCGTTCTGAACAGCCGGCCGCCCGGCCCTTTGACCCCAATGGAGCCAACGACTGAAGAAGAAGAAAATGAGACCGGACGCAGCTCTTCGCTATGGATAGGCGTTGGAATAACTGCCACCCCAGAGGAAGCTAGGTTAGGGGCAACGGGGGAAAGACCTTCTAAAAATAACGCTGACAGGGTTGCTGACTGAATTTCAGGCGAGATAACGCTGCCCAAAATATCTCGACTTTTTAAAACTGTCCCTTTTAAAAAGACACGCCTAAAGTTGTAATAAAAGTCACCCGTTTTCTTGTCAGAACCTATTATTTTCAGGCGACGTCGGATGTCAAAGCAGCGCGAGAGCGTGGAGCTCTCTCAGCTTGGTGAGTTATTTTTATAACGATCTTTTTTGTTCTTGCTTTGTCCATCGAGACTTCCTCTCACGATTAATCTCTCGAGTACACACAATCAACTCTTCCCCGCATTGAACAATGAACTCAAGACCACTTTGATTTTTGATTTTGAAGAAGTTTTGGGGATTTTCCCCATGAAATATTAATTGCTCAGGAGGGTAGTGGTTCATTAGAAGAGGGTAAATAGAGGCTCCAATTTCATTGGGAGAACTTTCTGGACGCTTGGAGGGACTTCCCCTAACCTTTCCCATGACGTGGAGTCACCATCTCTCGCTCCTCTTTGTATATATGCCGTTGGTGCTTTCCGCTGATTCAACTCAGCTTTTGCAAACTTCTCGACGTGCTGCATTTGAAATTCTCCGCGGGAAACTAATTTCAAGGTCCCACTAGACTCCCTCCGGGTCTAATAAGTACGTTTACTCGAAATCTCGGCTCTCAGCCAGGTGCGATTATACAATTTGATAATCTGTCGCCTTTTTGCCTCCGCCGGTTTCCTTGGATACAGACAGATTGGCTGGCGTTATGAATGGCCTCAAATGAGGGAGAGCGAGAGAAATGCGGAAAAGCTGTGCTGGGATTCAGACCTGAATAGAAGACGAAAATAGTTGGAAATGGTCAAAGACAACAAACTTTGTTTTTCGAGGCACTCAAACGCGGATGTTTGAGATACAAAGAGACGTTAAGAATTCCAGATGATATCCGCATCATAGATTTATTTGAACTTCTGCTCACCAGCGGTCACAAGCAGCCTCCCCAGCTGATCTCTGCTTTAAGCGGCAGGGCTGTTGTCAGTCCTGCCTATTGCAGAGATCGGAGAGACCCTAGAATGGCAAGTATTCCCTTTGGTGAAACGCAGCCAAAAACTATTGGACAAAATCGCATTTAAGCGCTCCTCACCAAAAACCACTATAAAAAAAGAAATAACTAACTTTTAAATTGTCTCCTATCTTATGTTTCTTTACTCTGCTACTCCTCCAAGCAAAACCCTAAAAGACAATTAATTTTTAAAAAAGAAATACAATAAACAAATAAAAAGAAAATAATAATTTTTAAGTTCTAAACAAAAAATATGACAACGAAAGCGAAACTATTGAAATGCAAATTCCGCCCACAAATCGCTTGCTAAACTATGAAATCAAACTTCAAAAATGCTGCAAAACTTGAACTCAACCATCCTTTGACTTTTCAATAAGTCGGATTAGCTCTGCCCACATGGTGACTTCAAATAACAGTTTCGTATTTCCGGTCGGTCGGAAGTTGATCTTTTATTTGAAAGAAAAGCAATCCTTCAGTTCAAAAAACAAAGCCACGATAAGACGCTTTTGCACAGGCGCTTTTCTATCAGGAAAAAGTCCTGAAGGACTCATAAAGATGCTCATAAATTGACAGCTATTCGAGAATGGTATCACAGTTCAGATAGAAGCTAGCTTGTTTGCTGAGAAAATGTTCCTTCTCCTTTACATCACTGATGAAAAATGACCGAAAATTCCGGGCAAACAGCAGCGAAGTTCTTCAGAAAACGTGTACTCCACTGGTAAATAACGGCTTTTGTCTGAAATAGCTCTGTTGAAAATGCCTCGAACCTAGAGAAAAGATAGGCGGCAATCTTTGCCACATTTTGACCCTCGGGGAAAGGCAAATCTTCTCCTCCTCACACAGCTGGTTCGCGGCAAAAGAGGGCGGGGAGACAGACTGTGCTCAGTGCCGCGATAAGTCGCTATGGAGGCGTTCTCTCTTGGCAATGGACATATTCAAAAAACTTCCTCAGACCCCATGGCCCACAGGTTGAGCGATGCTGACCAATATCTTTTCGGTTCGTTTATTTGGGTAGCTAATTTGATCTTTTTTCTCTCCAACAACTAGACTTTTCAGCTCCGGGAACGCGAGTCATGTTCCTACTCAAGGAGAAGGAGGAAACTCCGGCCATTTTCACAGAAATGGGAGAGCTCAGCGACAAAGAATGGCGGGAAACAGCGCGCTGGGTGAAATTTGAAGAGGATGTTGAGCAAGGTACTTTTCTGACTTCTGAAACTAGGCCGAATTAGGTCATTTTTAGGTGGAAACCGCTGGAGCAAGCCGCATGTGGCCACTCTGAGTCTGCACTCCCTTTTTGAGCTTCGTTCTTGTCTGAACACTGGAATCTTCTTGAAAGACTGTGCTGCAACAGATTTGGATGGCATTTACGGTGAGTCAGTCGCTTCTTTCGACTGCTTTGTTCGGAAAAGAACGTTCGATAATTTCGGAATTCTTTCATGTAGATAAAGAGTGCTTTTAAAGGCGTCTATTTATGAGGCACTTTATCTTGATTGATTCATTTTCTCGGTTTTATCAACGGGGGCCCAAGGTGCGAAACACCCTTATCAGACCCCTCCAAGGCGACGAGAACCCCAGACGGTTCCTGAATTAGAGAGAAGTGTCAGCTACCCTCTGTGTACATAATCTCTGCGCACGGGGCGTCTAACTTCATCGGATCAAGGAAGGTTGACATTGGCAGCTGGTGTGCGATTGTTGTGTCAAGGAAGCAGCTCGCACAGGCAGCTTCACACTTTGCACGCGCTGAGAAAATACCATGACGTGGGCCTGGAGCTAAATTTAATTTGTAGAATCGGTTGTGGATGAATTCCTCGCAGTTAACAGCATCGCCCCGGATATGCGCGAAGAGCTAATGGAAGTCCTTCGCCGTCGTCATGTCCATCAATATGAACAGGCTAAGAAGAACGGAGGAACCAGCGACAAGACTGGCTTCCTTTCTACAGTTCGTTCCATCTCGGACATAGGAAAATCGCTTTCTCATGGAAAGAACCTGGGAAAGACAGAAGAAAGGCCAGTCCAGCCAGCCGCATCTGGTCCAAATCTTGAACTTCCTAAGGTCGAATCCCTGCCTAAAGATATGCAAAAAGATGGATCTTCTCTTGACATTAGCAAGGGAAATACACACTTCTTGAAGAAGCTTCCAGTCGGTGTTGAAGCCAGTAATGTCCTCGTTGGAGAGGTTGACTTCCTTACACACCACATCTGTGCTTTCATACGACTGAAGAATGCAACCGTACTCGGGGATTTAACAGAAGTGCCTGTTCCGACTAGATTCATCTTCCTACTTCTGGGACCTCGAGGAAACGGAGCCAATTATAGAGAAATCGGTCGTGCTATTGCCACTTTAATGGCTGATGAGGTGAATTTTATATTTGTTAACAAATTTAAATGAGAAATTTAGATTTTCCACATGGTTGCCTTCAATGCCCAGAGTCATGAAGATCTTCTGATTGGAGTAGACGAGTTCTTGGATCAAGCCACTGTTCTCCCTCCTGGCGAATGGGATCCAAATATTCGTATCGAGCCACCAAACCAAATTCCCTCTCAGGAGAAAAGAAAGCAACAAGGAAAGGAACTCCTTCTTTCCATGGAAAATGTCGAGCCTAAAAAGGCCCTAAAGAAAGTCGAGATAGAGGAAGAAGAAGGACATGGAAATGACCCGGCCCTCAAGAGAACCGGTCGCTGGTTTGGAGGTGTCATCCTCGATATCAAGAGAAAGGCTCCTCACTATGTGTCGGATTACACGGATGCTCTTAATATGCAGTGTGTGGCTACAGTCTGCTTCATGTACTTTGCACTTCTCGCTCCGATTGTAACTTTTGGAGGATTACTGGAAGAGGCTACTCATCAACGGATGGCAGCCATGGAGAATCTTTTCGGAGGTTTGTAGTTTCTTCTAGGTTTCAAAACAAAATTCAGGATCAATTTGTGGAATTATTTATCACATTTTCGCCGGCCAGCCGTTGACAATCATCGGAAGTACCGGCCCTGTTCTTGTTTTTGAAACAATCGTCTTCGATATGTGCACTCGGATGGGAATACAATACCTCAGTTTCCGATTCTGGGTAAGGGAGGGGGAGAACACAAAAAACAAGATATTTAGATTTACATCTGGACAGCAATAATTCTCTTCGCGATGGTGGCCACAGATGCCAGCGCATTGGTCAGCTATATCACTCGTTTCACGGAAGAATCCTTCGCCACGCTGATCGCTGTGATTTTCATCTACGAAGCAATTATGAAGCTGTGGAAGATTAAGAGTCAATTGGATTACGTCAGCTTCTCCCGTTCTTACAACAATGGCACTTGTTATTGTGTTACTCCCGAGATTCCAAGTAATTGTTTGCTCTTTGTTCTTTAATTCTTCTTTTAGAACTCGCTTTGGCCAAGGCAACGGAGTTAATTGAAGACAACGAATGGGCTCATATCCCACACAACGATAGCTACATCGACTACACGAAGGCTTCTCTCCTCGAGTGTCGCGAAATTGGAGGAGGATTTGCTGGTGACTCTTGTTACCTTCTTTGGGACAAATTCCTCATGTCAATTTGTCTGACCGTTGGAACTTTCTTCTTTGCCATCACACTCAAGAAAATGAGAAACTCGTGCTATTTCCCATCGAAAGTACGCCAAGTTGCTTCGGATTTCGCTGTGATGATTGCCATCTGTCTGATGACCGGAATCGATATGTTTGTTGGAATTAATACCCCGAAATTGAATGTTCCCAAGGATTTCAGAGTGAGTTTAGCCCCATCATAAAAATAGCTCAATTCTAGCCGACTTGGAAAGGCCGTGGCTGGTTCATTCCCCTCTTTGGAGATAACCCGCTGTGGACTGCTCCAGCAGCTCTGCTTCCCGCCCTTCTGGCTTGCATTCTCATCTTCATGGACCAGCAAATCACAACTGTGATCGTGAATCGAAAAGAGAACAAGCTGAAGAAGGGATGCGGATATCATTTGGATCTTCTGGTCCTCTCCTTCCTAATCGTTCTGGTCGGCTGGATGGGATTGCCAGTGTTCGTAGCCGCCACTGTCTTGGCTATCAATCACATTAATTCTCTCAAAGTGGAAAGCGAATGCCGGGCTCCAGGAGAAGTAGCTCAGTTTGTGGGAGTCCGTGAGCAGCGACTAACAGGAATTGTAACTTTCATCTTCCTCGGACTTTCTGTTCTTTTCACCAAAGTGTTGGGCAATATTCCTATGCCTGTTTTATATGGAGTTTTCCTCTACATGGGTATCTCGGCACTTGGTGGAATTCAGCTCTTCGATCGTATCCTTCTCTTCCTGATGCCAATGAAGTCAGTTCTTTTGACAATCCTGATAATAATCAAATTTAAAGGTATCAGCCAGACACGATCTACATTCGGCATGTGCCAATTAAACGCATTCATCTGTTCACATTCTGTCAAGTGGCTTGCTTCGCCATGCTGTGGACAGTTAAATCGATCAAATCCACCTCAATTCTTTTCCCAATTATGGCAAGTTCTTTCAAAACTAAATTGAAGAAATGAATTCAGCTCGTGGTTATGGTAGCTGTTCGCAAATTGATTGAGCGCTTCTTCACCCCAACTGATCTGAAATACTTGGATGATCCAATGCCTGATTTCCATTTGCGCAAGAAGGAAGATCTCAAACGCCGCCAAAGCGAAGCAGCTGAAATTGGAGAAATCGAGCTCGAGGAGAATCAAGCCACCATCCATGCTGTCAAGACGGAGGCCCACTTGCACATTCCGATGGCATCGGGAAATGTCATCAAGATCCCATTGGCTGCTATCCAAGAGCCGAGCCATTCTATTAACATGACGAAGGAGGTCAACAGCTCGGGAATCTACAAGCACATTCAGTATAATGACTCGAAAGGCAGTCTTGGCAGTCCGAGAAGCATTGGAAGTGGAACCAAGGAGTGAGTTGTGGTATTGAAACCAAACTAAAGAGTTTTAGACCAACTAGTGCGCCGTTGGAATCACCGGAAGAGGAGGACAACGAAGACGCGATAATGATCAAAGTCGTCCGTCCATCTCCACATGGCTCGGCTACTAATCTCTCCGAGTCGCAGCCACTCCTAAAAGATAAAGACCAGCCTCCTCCTGTCTAACTTTTTCCCGGTTTCCTTTCAGCCTCAGTCGGGTTTTTCTTCTCAAAAATCTTCAAACTTGCACTCCAGACACTCCCCAGTTGATCTGATTAGGATTTTTCTCGATTTCTGTGAGAACTGTGGCTTTAATCTTTCTTTCACGCTCTTTGGTTTTCCCGTGTGTGAAATTTTTGTCTCAAATAGCAGAGGATTTCTATTTTTTAAAAGTAAATATTTAACGATTGACAAGTTTATAGCAAATTTTGGTTCGCAATTTGCTCTCTTTTCTGTCTGACAATTTCTTCCAACCTTGCACGTTCTTGACTCGACTCTTGAAGTTCTACTTCCAAGGCTGCATATGTCCGTCCCGCGGCTTCGAGTTGCATGTTCATCATGGTAACTGTTGTGCGAAGCCTCCTAAACGGTTCAATCAATTTTTGCTGACTTACGTCACACTCTGCGCAAATCTCATTATTAACAATAGTCGATATTCAGCAGGAATATCATTTGTATTGACCAAACTCAGCACGTTTGGATTCCGTAAACCGGACCATTCAACCACAGCCACAGTTACGTCGTTACTATCCTTTCGAACGTCTCTTATATCCTTAATCTTAATGCCTCTTTTATTAAGATTTGTTCAAATACTTACTTTAAAATGCTTTAGAAGATAGTCTTCTGAGCTCTTTTCCTCCAATATTTGAATATCGTGCTCTTCTTTTATATAACGAACCTTATAAACTTTATGAATGGAAGGATCGAAGAGGCTTGAGCGCGTGATGCCTTTCACACTCAATGATGAGGTAAATAAGCCAGGATCGGTGGTAACTGGAGACAGAAGCGCCACTTCTTTCACTGTAAGCGCAATGAGCTTCTCCCCATCTGGTTGAGGTGCTAGTTCTCTTTCATCATGCTCTTGTGCTATAGGCTGATCAGTAGTAACAATTCGGTTATCATTATCTCGAGCCGAATATATTATTTGCCGTTGATTAGAGGAAGAAATAAGTATTCCACTGCTTTCTTTCGACTTCTAAAAACGGTTAAAAACATGATTTTTTTTACATTTTTCGATCCAAGAGGCCGTCCTCTTTTTTTTGTGGTAGGTGGACGAACAGTTGAAGCAGATCGGCTAACATTACTTCGAGCTGAACGCGTTGTGCGCGGTTGATTAGAGGAAGAAATAAGTACTCCACTGTTTTCTTTCAGCTTCTAAAAACTGCTGTAACCATGGTTGATTTTTTTACATTTTTCGATCCAAGAGGCCGTCCTCTTTTTCTCGCGGTGGGTGGATGAACAGTTGAAGCAGATTTATGTCTAAACCGACGAAGGGAACCTGGAGCGTAGGCCTTTCTCATCTTTTGTGGTTGAATTATGGTCTTTTTCTAAATAAATATCAGAATTTCGACTTAAAAAATAAAAGACCTTTTGCTGGGCATTTCTTTTGCTATTTGCTTTTATATTATCTTTGTCGGAACCTCTCTTCTTCACTTCATTGGCTTTACCGGTCTTGTTGGTAGCAGTTTGTTTATAGCAGACCGTCTTCTAAAATATTTAACTTTTAAAATTTAATCTGGACAATTATACCACTCGTCTCTTTGCATTGGCCGTTATGTAAGTTTTCTCAGTGCAAGCAATTTGCAAATTCAAGGATCTTGGTGTTCTTTTCTAAAAGGAAATGATTTAAAGTTACCTCAACAACTCACCTTCTTACCCTTAAATATCATCTCAAACAACTGGATTATACCTAAAAAAAATAACTTTATTTGAGCAGAATTCATTTAGAAAAGAATAAAAAAGGTCGCCTCGGCTACTCGCGGTCTGAAACCATGCCGGGCCTAGACTGGGGACGTCGAAAATCGATCAGCTCTCGTATGCATCGAGACATGTGTTATGCCTCAGCAGATTATCAAAATGTACTTATTTGATTAAATCTTAATAGAGAGTAGAAGAAGAGTAAATGAACATAATCCAGCGTACTCAGACTGAATAATTAAAAAAATAAAGAATTTGCTGGTGACTTTTATCTTGGGCAAAACCTCAAAATTGATAGGCAATTTATATACAAATATTCTCTGGGAAGTTTTTTTTTTCTGAGGATATTTGAGGGTAGGTAGATGTGTGCTAAAAAGAAAAGATCGTGGATTATTTGGTTTTTTGAGATCGGCATTTTCGCGGAGTTCGACTTGGAGCAGCTTTCTTTATAATCGACTTCTTTGCAGCCAGACTATTGGCTTGCTTCTTGAAAGGTTTTCGAGCAATCTTTTTCCCTTTCTTTGGTTGGATTTGCTCCGGAGAAGCTTCTTTAATGGATGCAGGATCAGCTCTAAAAATAACATTCTTTACTTTTGATAAATTTCTAACCTCATCTGAAAATCCTCCCAATATGGTAAAAGGAAGAGAGCAGCACTAGCTATGTCACCACTCGTTTGCCAACTCGTTTCTCCACTTTTCCATTTGATCAAGTACCAGCGAATTATCTTATTTCCTTTCTTTTCAAATGCATGTTTGATAATTTTTTCGACCTAAAATTCAAACATTTAAGCCCAACAAAAAATTGTTGCCATGTATTTCTTTGGTTGTTTAGTTGCTGGTTGACGTCGAGGAAATAACTCAGATTGGTAACGATCAAGTTTGGGCTTCGCCTCTTTCTAAACAGGGGTTTAGTAAAATGTGGAAGTTTTACCGCTAGTCGGCTACGAAGTCGCTCTCCGATCGAGGCTTCGATAGGAGTTAGAGAGGCCTTACGTTTTTGTGGCTTCTCGCTCGTGGGAGAGGGGCTTTCTTCAGCCGATTCTTGCAGTTTACTAGAGCTTGTCGCTTCAAGAGGCGTAGGAGAAGGCGCTTGTGGATGAGGTCTTTTTCTTTCAAAACGATCTGCTGAATTTTCGCGAAAGTCAATTGCCCTGATTTCATTCGGCTGCTGTGGTTTTTGTGTTTCACTTTTTAGAGCCTTGGATGAAGAAAAAGAGTATTTATCAATTTTCAGTTCAGGAGAAATGCTTTCAGCTCTTTCATTTTGCTGAAACGAATCTCTCCTTGGAATAAAAATAAATGAAACCTGATTGTCTGTCTCCGTTTTAGGAAGCAACTGAGCTTTAGATTTCTGTTCTATCTGCTCCTCCTCTGGATCAAGCGTATTGTACAGAGCTTGTGGCGACTGAATTTTCTATATTTAAAAAAAGAACTCACAGGAGAATCATCAGATGGGTGATTGAGGGGCAGAATTGACTTCCTTTCAGGTTGTTCCAATTCAGACGAGCGACGATCTCTTCCACTAATTTCCGGAGAAGCTGATAGTTTAGACATCTCTGGCCGAATTTAGTTAACTGAATGGAAAGATGTATTAGAAGATCAGACGTGAGATGGAGATTTACGGTTGAGAAGATTTTTAGATTAGACGGATGAAGTAGTTCTCAAAAGAATGCGTAGGATGCGTGGAACTTTGATTTTATTTCTCATTTTTTTAAAGCTATTTTGCGTATTTCCCCTTGACAAAACCCTTGACCTGTACCATGCAATTCTCCGCCCTATATATGGTACGACAGATGGTTGTACGGAACAGTAACTGCCATCTGCTTGCGCGTCTGCGACTAAATTACCGGCAGAGAGGGGAGATTTAGAGAGAAAAGAAGCGTCACTCACGGACATGGTAATTGAGAAATTATTCACTATCAGACAGGCGCTTCCTTCTAAATTTATATTAATGAGCTTCTCTAAGCCGCTTCCTTTTAATAGAAATGAACATTTTCAATAGCGGATGATATATCCGGGACGTCAAGCGTGGTTTAAGTAAAGTTCGATCTCGAGGAGAGTACATGCTGGATCAAAAGATTTAGCCTTTATGATTTAATAAGCTTAATGAAGATTCCCAAGTTCTCTCAACTAATCAAAACACAGAATACGAAAAAATAAAATATACAGCTTGTTTTGAAGCTTTTTTGTCAGCTAGACGCAACAATTGTATGTGCAGAGAAAGTGCGTTGCCTTGGAGACTATCACAGCAAAGATTTGCTCTGCATCGATTGGATAAGAAGGGGTTCAAACCTTGAAAGCGACTTCCGAATGTTTGCTCTCTCCCAATCGACGTTTCCTTGGAGAGCATTAGCTGTGTCCCTTAGGAGCTAATCCGTACCTGTCCAATCCACCATTCTGCCGTCTGGACAGAGCTACCAATTATGTCTCGGGGGACTGAAAGGGATGGAGAGCTAAGTCATGGGGGCAGCTGGTGCCATGTACATCTGTCCCGAGACACTATTTGCACACAGACATCTCGACATGGAACTGCAAATTAACACAAGAAAAAGAGCTTGGAGGGCAGATGGGAAAATGAGCAGAGGTGGTTGAGATTTATGGGCAGACAGATGGATGAAAAAATTGACGGCTTTTAGGGAGAAAACGATTCTGCAAGGTCCTTTATTTCTTTCTTTTATTCAGATTTGTATTATTTAGCATTTTATCCAGAAGTTTCTCAACTCTCTTGCCCATCGTGAAGGTTTCCTTTCATTTTTGATGCCAACTAAATTGCTGCCATCAAAGGCGCCTCCATTTTTCCATTATCCTTTCATGTCTAATGAAGCTTTTTACGTTGCATATATTGAAAACAATAAATCCCAGTTTTCTCTGAGATCATACTGTAGCCAATATAAATTTTTGCTCTTCTAATCAGTATCTATTCAAGGTAATCGCCCTTTCTGCACCTGGACGTTGATTACCAAGAATTTTGTCATAACACGGGGTTAAAGCCCTCCCTCCCACCGGCTCTTGTCACGTAGCTACCACGCAGTCACATTTGGTATTTGCTCCAGTAATCCGGTACGTCTTGTCTGCTCTTTCCCTAATCTATCGCATGAAAACTACCGTAATTGGCACTATTTTTCCTCCCGCATTGTTCTGAAGTTGAGCTCCTGTCACCCCCGATTTCTGGATTGAGGAAGCAGTTCGCAACAATTAGATTTATCTCTAAGGTGAACATTTCCTGCCTTTTTGATGGCATTAATCCTTTCGGCTTATCGCTAAAAGAAACGAGGAACCTTGTGATTCTCGTGATTTTCTGCAGGTCTTTTCGGTCCCCCTCTCTCACGCACTGGAGTCGTGTAGATTTTTGTTTTCTGGATTAACTAAGCCAATTATAGTAGTCTCTTATGCTTCAATGATTCATTTGCATGAATTCAAAGGGCCCGCATTACCGTATCTCTGGGGTTTTTAATTTCATTAACTCTCTCTATATGTTCCTTTGCTTTCTGAATTTATTGATCTATTTTTTTTACTTTCAGACATATTAATTTGCAGGTCTGACCGGCCTCGACTTTCCTCTTTTTTTCCTCACATAGTCCCTAGAGTTCTCCCTCGAAGAAACTAGATAGATAGTAATCAAATTATAATCGGGGGCTGGGGGTCTCTTCCCCTGGCTCCTACCACAATAGGAAGAAGAAAAATCATTCCCCTGGGTTCGACTACCAGCTGGGGCTTCAATTAGACTTCTCTCTCGCCTCAGAGGCCCCTCCATCTGTCCAATAGGCATCAAGTGGGCGTGGCTTTCTGATTCTCCCCTCCCCTCAGTTGTCAAGCCGGGAGAGAGCTCGATTAATAAGACCTCAGTCTCCCCACCAGGCTACCCTTAATGGCATTAGGCTGAGCCGAGGGAGAGGCTCCCACCACCCCCTGTATCCCTCCTCCTGGTGTGTCTTCTATAATCTTCGAGCTGTTCCTATTGTGTGTCGTGTCCGTGTCGTCCTCCTCTCCTTCTAATCTACAAAATGGTCCACGAAGTGAGGTCCAGCAGTACCAGTTCCACGGATTCTAACGGGTTCCCCGTTAAAGATGGCGACGCCATCAAGCTCTTCGTCGGTCAGGTTGGTGTGTTTGTTGTCTCTCAAATTTTCTCAATTTTCTTGGGGTGACGTTTTGTGTCTTTTCTCGTGGAGTTGAATGCCTCCCTCTATTATTTTTGGTTGCTTTGCACACTCAATATAAGAGATAGATGATGAGTCAAAGAGATAAACACTTTCCATTGTATTTCCCGTTGGATTCTGTGTCCGAATGGCATGGCTTATTACAGTAGCCTCCACAGCTTCAGAGCCATTAGGCCCCCTGACTCTCTAGGTGTCATTTTCCGCGTCATCTCGTGAGACCCGAGATCAATACCCCACTAGGGTCTGGGTAATTCATTATTCAGCAGAGCTCTTACCAAATGGGCAAGGTGGAAAACGTTGGGTGGTTCGATGAGCAGCGTATTTGGCAGCAGGAAGAGCTCTTGATTTTTGATAGCCAGCGTTGACCTTTGCTTTCTTCTCAGAACTAGCCTACGCGTATCCGGAGGCCCGGCCATTTATCGTCAGCACCCCGGAGAATAATGCTCATCGAATCGTTTCTCATTGTCCATCCCTCGCCAAAGTAGTCCCCAATGCCCGTCCGGATATGCGCCTGATAAGGCTGCCAGGACAGATGGAGCAGAGGCGGATCGATGCGGAGTGCCTAGGAGACGTGAGGCGAGCGAGCGAAGCCGTTCCCCAGGGGATGAGGCCAAAATAATGGGAAGTGTGCTAGCTTTGAAAAAGAGAGGAGAAGACAAAAACGGGGAAGAGGGAGAGAAAAGAAAACACATTTTCAGATTCCGCGAAATCTAGAGGAAAAAGACCTGAAAACATTGCTCGAGCAATTTGGAAAGATCTACGAGTTCACCATTCTCAAGGACAAATACACGGGTACGGAAGGATCTTCTAAGACATCGTTTTCAGAAAAATAAATTTGTTCGAGAAAGACCACGCAAAATTTGTAGCTTTTTTCTGGAAACTGATGAAAGCGATAATTTTATCAGAAAATTAAGCTTTCAGGTATGCACAAGGGCTGCGCTTTCTTGACTTATTGCCATCGAGACAGTGCCATTCGATGCCAGAACGCACTACATGATCAGAAGACGTTACCAGGAGTGAGTTGATTCCTCGAATTGTTCACTACCGCTAGCTGTCTTGCGCAACGGAAATTGGGCGGCAGGTGGTCGACGTCGGCTCTTGAGGCACGACAGATGACCGATAATCTGTATAGGGCATTGAAGGTTGAGGAGGTTTTGGGGAGAGCCCAAGAGAGGCGAAGGGATGGCCTGTAATCAAAGGGGCGGGATGTAACGAGGTAAAGCCGGTTGCCTCAGGAAATTCCGTTAGCGGAGGAAGGGCCTAAGCCTTCTAGAGAGACCCAACTGACGATTTCAGATGAACCGCGCCATGCAGGTCAAGCCGGCAGATACGGAGAGTCGGCCCTCGTCTCCAAAAGATAAGGTAAGTGCTAGTTTAATTTATTGCCTCATATAGCAGAGAGAACTTTTAAAACCGCGCTTCGTTTCTTGCAGCTGAATGAGCTTCAAAAAAGATCTTCTAAACCCCAATTTCAGTTCCAAGTGGATGACAAAAAACTCTTCGTCGGGATGTTATCAAAAAACCAGGTTGAAGATGACGTCCGCGCGCTGTTTACTCCCTTCGGTCCGCTCGAAGAGGTTTGCCACGTAACTTGTCTATTGGCGGGACCCGTAGAGTGAATTCAATTTATTCCCGGGGGTCACCACACAATTGGAGGCTAACTGACTCACTGCGAGGTATTGTAGGTAACAGTCTTGCGAGGAGCCGATGGAAACTCCAAAGGCTGTGCATTCGTCAAGTTTCGGAATGCGTTGGATGCCCAGATGGCTATTACAGCCCTTCATGGCAGTCAGACCATGCCAGGAGCAAGTAGTTCTCTCGTTGTGAAATATGCCGACACTGAGAAGGAGAGACAGATCCGAAGAATGCAACAAATGGCTGCTCAGATGGGACTCCTAAATCCGATGCTTCTCAACCAAGTCGGGTCACAATACGCTGCCCTTCAGCAGGTGTTTTTTCTGATCTTTGATTAACTTACTGTATTCAGGTTCAAATGCTGCAACATCAAGCGGTGGCAGCAGCACAAGCGCCGACACTATTTCCAGTGATTCAGTCGCCAGGAATCGCCATCCAGAATCAAGCTCTTGTGGCTCAACAGGCAGCAGCAGCCCAACTAGCTGCTCTAGGAATGGCTCCTTCTGCTTCGATTCCAGCAGCTACTCTTCAAGCTTTAGCAGTCCAGCAACAGCAGGCAGCAGTAGTGGCGGCTCAGGCGCAACAAGAATTGACTTATTCTCGTATAGATTCAAGATTCATTTATAAAGAGGAGCTTTAGCACCTGCTACAGCCGTTTCTGAAGCTTCATTTGGTCTGCCAGCCCACGCTGTGATGAGCGTTTTGGAACAGCAGCAAAGTGAGTGTCAAACTCACGCCACAGTTCGCACTTGCATACTGCCATCAAATTATTTCCCACTCGCAACGAAACTAACTCACTCTAAAAATCACTAGCAACTTCACAAACTCATGACACTACACTCTTGCAAAATTTTGGGAGAGAGCACTTGCATAATCTCCTAACCTACGTGCCACACTATTCACAAAACTCACCCACTTTTAGCGGCTCTTCATCAGCTGGCCGCTCTGCAACATCAAGCGTCTTTAATGCCCCTGGTCCAGCCGAAAGAAGGTAGGTCAAACTAACTTAAAATCTCCCCTCCCGCCCCCCAGCGCGCCTTTGGCCGTGTTGTGGTGGTGCCTCTTCTCTTTGTTAGTCCCAATGAGTCTCAACAAGCTCATCAACTCTCCATTCACGTAGTTTTGTGCCTGTTGTTTAGTGCTGGGTCCTGATGGTTGCAATCTGTTCATCTACCACCTGCCGCAAGAATTTGGTGACTCCGAACTCGTGCAGATGTTTGCTCCATTCGGCAACGTGATCAGTGCAAAGGTCTTCGTGGATCGAGCTACATCGCAATCGAAATGTTTTGGTAATAACGCAGAAAAACAGTAAATTATCCATTCGGGTTGCTGTGGCAAAAGAAACTGTCCATTTAAAGCGAAACTTTTCGGAAAATCTCAAGTGGACAGTCTTTTGTGCTGCAAAACGACCGAATAACTTCGATGACTTTAGTTTCCATTTCTCGAACAAAAATTAGCCGACAAAGTGTTCATGGTTTAATTGCAATGTTGTATTGTGAGAAATATCTTTCTCTATAATAATTTGGCATGAGTCATGAACACTTTGAGAAGCTTCGGTAGGCGTCGTGTTGTTTAATATCTTTCTATCTATTTCTTGCTGGAAACGTTTAATTTTCGCCTATCAGTCTTATTATTTTGAGTCAGCGACCATTTTGCATGTTTTTGCAGGGTTTGTGAGCTACGACAGTCCGGCGGCTTCACAAGCGGCTATCGCCGCCATGAACGGCTTCCAAATCGGCATGAAGCGCCTAAAAGTCCAGCTGAAGCGACCTCGTCAAGACAAGCCATACTAATTTTTGCACCTATTTTCTTGTCTCCTCATTTTATATGTATTCGTAGTTAGTCCGCATGTTAACGCCCCCCCAGAAGACATTTATTTTCCCTCGTCTACTTCGCCCGCATTCCATTGTGTACAGCTTTATTTCGCACCGTTTTCTAGTCAACTTTCTTTCAGACGCCTCGTTTTACACGAATCTCTAGTCAATTTACTATCCCGCGGGTTATTTTTGCTGAATAAGAATCTAGTCATTGTGTATAATCTAGTCTCTCCATTTACTCCTTCCTGGTTGTGACCTCTCCCATAAGGCTTTTGACCGAATTTGTTCGACTTTCTGAGATCCTCGTGTCACCAAGCAAATGGAGCTCCGTTTGCATGTCACTTTTTAAAAGGTGCCAAATTTGAAGTGAAGTCGAACACTTTCTCAATTGCATTTAACTACCATCCCCTTTGTCATCGCCTTGCCCAGTCCCCGTTGATCGGTCGACTGATATCCATCGATTTCTTTTTTTGTCCCAACGAATTCAGATGGATCTGCCCTCTCCTGGCTTTAGCCTTGCCCCTAGGACCCCGTTTCTTATAAGAGATCTTGTCGTGAGTACGAAGCCCTCGGTAGGTTGTAGGCTGCACAGGATGCTCTTCTCCCTAATCGCTGGTCGATTCCTTGAGCTGACCCCACTTCCCTCAACGTTGATTATTTTAATTTGTCACGGCCCTGGCTGAATGATCTCAAGTGTACATAGAAAACTTTGATGTGTATTTTTTGATTTGTATTTTATTATGTATACTGCAACGAGAGTTTCCATGTCATTCTCAACGATCTTTTCCTGTTTTATCCCGTGATCATCTGAAATTGTGGAATATAGGAATGAAAATGATATGATATAATAACTTTTTATTTGCTACCCGAGTTACTGGAAGTTAAGCTACTCAATTTTTACAATCTGTTCAGCATTTGGATAAATGGGAAGGACTAAATTTAACTCGGTTACAAGAGCTTTGGGAACAAAGCGTCCACCAAGATAGTGAGGCCCTGTAAAATCCTTCATGCAAAGCTTTGGAGCTGTTAGGGAAATTACAGAGTGCGGTCGAATAAATGGACCTGTAGCAGGAGCTCCTTTTTCAACGTCCCAGCCTGAAAAACAAATATGTTTTAAAAGGTAGAGGCAAACCTGATGGTATATCAATCGAACAGGTAAATATTTTTCTTTCCACAATAGCGTTGATTATTTCGTCAAAAGGCTGTCGAACTGGCGGCTTGAATGAAAATCCAAAAAGTGCATCGACAGCGAAGGAAAATCCATCTAACGGAGGAAGATTCTCGAGTACAGGGATTTCTAAAAAGAAATGAACTCAAAACTGACAAAAAATATTCACCTAATGTTTTCATTTGCGCAACGAGTGTTCCCATAAGCTCGTTTTTGGATTGTTTTGGGTAGACACATATCGGCTCAAATCCCTGAAAGATTGCAAAGTGGTCAAGCTGAGAAAAGCCTACAAACTGCTGGAGATGACGAGCGCAGACGAATCCATCGCCCCCGTTATTGCCAGGCCCACAGAGGACGAGTACTTTTCCTGGAAAACGAACGCATTATGTGGCAAAAATCGGATGGAGCAAGCCCGACTGATCTTCAATGTCATTGCCTAAAAAGTGAAACATGTTTTTCGTTGTGCGTCAAAGCGATATTTATTTGATGTGCACGACGGTGCTCTAAACCGATTACAAGGAAATCGTAGCCTCCCACGGCCATTTTTAGACAAGTTTAGAAGCTACTTTGCTTACCTTTTTGATATTGTGCGCTGATGGCTTTAGCACACGCTAAGCCGGCCAATTCCATAAGCTGTTCCACTTTGAAGTTATACTTACTGAAAAGAAGTTCGTCCACTAACTTTGCCTCTTCTTGTCTGAAACACTTTCATTTTATTGCCTGATTTTTCAATCGATTTAGTTCATTTCGGCGTTGTTTACATGCAAGTGTTTTTACAAAATTTAGTGAAAATAAGCGCTCACCCCAAAAAACGAACATCTCTGCGGCTGACGACACCAGTACTTTTTGCCATTTTTCCGAATACGTTGAGAGAGGCTTTTCCGAGAAAGCAGCCAATTCTATTCATCTACACCCAAACATTTCGTTGAAATTTTGCGGAGATTCATAAGTCGCGCCTCTTTGATTCGCAGGACGACT
This sequence comes from Oscheius sp. JU1382, assembly GCA_932521405.1. NCBI lineage: Eukaryota > Metazoa > Nematoda > Chromadorea > Rhabditida > Rhabditidae > Oscheius > Oscheius sp. JU1382. Next base: position 9,545,346 of record OW051475.1, read on the forward strand.
CTCAATCGCTCCGAGACCTGGTGCGCCAAATTCTCTGCAGCTAGAGAGAGAAATGCAATTGATTCTCTCTCGCGTACACTCTTTTTCTCTCTTCTGTTGGCTGCCCTCCGTCTTTTATGTGCACACTCGCATGTAACAGCCCAGGATTTACTTTTATTCCAATGAGGGTCTTTTACAATTGCAAAACTGTTTTTATTTTGTATTTTGTTCTTCTCACTCACTATCTAGCTATATTCTATATTTGGTTTGAGTCTCATGCAATTCATCATCGACTCTTACCGGCTTCCTGTACAGCACTAATATTCAGAGCTTTCTAAAATTATAACATTAGAAAGCAGCCAGAAAAATGTATTCAATTCGATATCAGTGAGTTATTTCCTACGGAAATTTAGTGGCGAATCTCGTGATTGCCGTCTTTTTTTGTTTTCGTGATACCTATCACGGTGTTCAGTGCGGCTTCGCTCGGTACGGGCACACCTGACTTGGCAGTTTTAAAAATGCATCATCATCTGAGCCTAATCATGTTTTCGCTCCCCGATGTGGTAAAACTCTTAAATTCTTCTTATTTCAGCTCAAAGCTATCTTTTAAACGTTGTCAGGCGCTCTCATTTGCGTCAGAAAATAATGGTTGTTTCTGTTGAGGCAGAACTTTTCTTTCTATTTCTGTAAAGATCTTTTTCCTAATTGAAACCAGTTTTATACGTGTCGCAAATTGGTAAAAGGTGTGCTTTACTATTTAAAGCTCACCTAAAGAATGAAAATCAAGTGTCTATGCAAGCAGATCTACTTTGGATCTTATACGTTGCTCTAGAGGCGATTATCCTATGATTTCCAGACACGCCTGTGACTTTTGCTCGCCCAAAGCGTCATTTTTAATTATTTAAAACATTTTTATTTCTCCTTTCCTTTTCTGTAAAAGTTTATGTTCATAAACATGCAGCTATATCAAACCTTTGGTCTCAGCCCAGGATACTTGTTGATTTACTCAGGGTCTCCGTGGCACATAGCTCTGGGCTGTTTTGTGAGAGCGCTCCCGTTTTATCGATCCGCTTGCTACACTCCCTTCCTCAGTCTATCACTACGTCCCCTTCTTATATTGTTTTTTTTTGGTTGCTTTAGACCTTGTTTAACGTGCCTATGAGCCACTTCTCAACCGCCGGGACGGGCAACGATCATGATGTAAAAATCAGTACTATTACGCGCTTGCCCAATAGCAGTATACATATTTATTTTAAAAAATTTTGGCATATAGCAGCCAAGCAAGCATAGTCAACCGGAAAGAAAATATTATTGATGTACGAACTCATCTTATTCCATCTTTTTATCCCTGTGCATTTTAGTTTGTTCATCTTTTTACGTAATATTTCAGAGAAAATTAGGCTTTCACATTTTTAATCTCAAACTCGTATCTTCTTTCATTTTATAATTTGTCTACAACTATTTCAAATTTTCCAGGTGAAAAAAGTTGTGCTTAGCTGTCAAGTTTCAACTTGGCGCTGCACCCTTTCGCGAGTGTCATCTATTATACACCTCAACGGAAGTAAGTTTTTTTTTTTTTTTAAATTGTCTTCCAAGCCTTTAATCCAGTGCTAATTTATCCATTGGCCAACTTCATTTCCCCAATGAATTAGGGAAAGTTGCTTTTTTATTTCACGTCATAAAACGAAACAGCCTTTTTGCAAATGAAAGTTTCGATTGTTGCGACGACGACGATGGGGGTGTGGCTCCAGGGCGGAGTTTGAGTAGGTGTCGCTGCGGCGTGGCGGTATGCTGCAATGTTTTACTAATATGGTAAGGTCAATATTTTGAGTTAGAAGCGTAATTTTATCATATGTATAGTGTTTTCAAATTTTCAGATGAACAACAAGATGTCGTGCTCTCTTAAAGGCAGTCGACCAGTGACTTCGGTAGTCGCTTCTGTTGCAACAGACGGCGTGGACCAACAGGTATATTTAATTCTTCCCGATAAATACTTTTTCAGGTTGAAATATCTTACACCGACCAAAAAGTAGTCGGAAATGGTTCATTTGGCGTGGTATTTGTTGCGACACTTCAAGAAACAAAGGAACTTGTTGCTATCAAAAAAGTCCTCCAGGATAAGCGATTCAAGAACAGGGAACTTCAGATTATGCGAAAGCTCTCTCATCCGAATATTGTAAAACTGAAGTGAGTTAAATAATGTATATTATGCATGCGAACACCACAATCGGGGTCACATAATCCACTTACAGGTACTTTTTCTACTCTGGTGGAGAAAAGAAGGACGAATTATACTTGAATCTCATTTTGGAATATGTCCCTGAAACTGTCTATAGGTTAGTTTATAAGCTCTAAATTAAGTTCCGTTTAATCTTCAGAGTCGCACGACATTATTCAAAACAAAGGTCAACTCTACCTATTCTCTATGTTAAACTTTACATGTACCAGGTAGTTTCATTGGGCTTCTTGATCACTAGATATATTTTAGCTGTTTCGAGCGCTGGCTTATATACATGGCATTGGAATTTGTCATCGTGACATAAAACCTCAAAATCTCTTGATTGATCCTGAGACTGGAGTGCTAAAACTTTGTGATTTTGGTTCTGCTAAATATCTTGTGAGAGTAAGCAGAATTTTGCTCGGATAAATGTTTTAGGGAGAGCCAAATGTATCATACATCTGCTCGCGGTACTACAGAGCACCTGAGTTGATTTTTGGAGCTACTAATTACACCAACTCTATCGATGTCTGGTCAGCTGGAACTGTTATGGCCGAATTACTTCTTGGACAGCCAATTTTCCCAGGAGAATCGGGAGTTGATCAGCTCGTTGAGATCATTAAGGTATGTTATTATTAGTTCAATATAAATAAATTATAGGTCCTTGGTACGCCGACGAGAGAACAGATCCAGAGCATGAATCCCAACTATAAGGAGTTCAAATTCCCTCAGATTAAAGCTCATCCCTGGAACAAAGTCTTCCGGGCGCAAACTCCTACTGAGGCCATCGACTTGATCTCTTCTATCATAGAATATACTCCAACATCTCGTCCGACTCCACAACAGGTTTGAATTGATTTTTTCTCTATATAATATAACAAGTGGCCTACCCCAACTTGTCGGCGTGTTGCACCCTTTCGCTAGGATTCAGACAGACACAATTGAATTCAATGTATTTCAATATTTCAGGCTTGTCTGCATGCATTTTTCAACGACTTGCGTGACCCAGAAACAAAGTTGCCCAACGGCAAGCCTTTGCCACCATTGGAGACGGATTCGAGTGCGGAATCGGCAGACACTGATGCTCAGTGAATTTCTTGCTTCCATACCATCTTCCTCCATGTATATAACTAAATCCCTTACTTTATTATTGTACACGGCCGTCTAAGCGCGCGTTTGGTGTGGCTAAAAAATCCTGATAGTATGAAATTATTAGCATGAAAAAACTGTTCTTCTAAGTTCTCAAAAGCCACTTTTCATCAATGTTTGTTTAATATTTTGTTTGTGGCATAAACTTGTGCGCGCGTGTCGCCTTCTGTCTCTTTTTAACTTTTAAATTATGCACACGTGCAGATCAAGCCCGATTTCCTCAACAGGGCATGATTTCATCTCCAACCCCTCCCGTATATATTAGAGACATCCAATGGTCTTCTCAGATAAATTTTATATGAACTTGAGAAAGGGTATGTCTTGTAAGTGGCGAATAAGACTTGGAAATAAATATTTCATTGATTTTATTTCCACACCGAGTTCATCACGTTTTTTGAAGTCTATTGTCAGACAATCGGCTCCACAACTTGGGAGGCACGTTTTTATTCGTACATCGGCCCTGATCAATGAGCTCGTTGACATGTTTTGTGCAGATAGTTGCCAAGCGGGCCGGTTCACGTCCAGGAGGCTGAACAACTCGGACCTGGAAAATTTTGACTGATTGGCAGTTTTTTACCTCTTTGGTGCTACCGAAAACATCGACAACTGCAAAAAGAGGCAGATCAGATGGCACTCCTTCTAACTCTGGGCACATATCAAAGCCATTTAAAACAATGTGCACTCTGTAAGTAATTTTGCATTGCATTTCAGACATGTGGTTTGCTCGTATAATATTTTATCCATTTAGCAACTTCCTCAATACGCATTAACTACTTACCTCGTATTTCCGGTAAGCCTCTCGAAGTACACGCCAATCAGAGAGCCTTTCTCGGTTGGTAATGTCTCGTACGATGTGAGAGGGACGAGAAAGGGTGAAACTGAGACCAACCAAGAAGAAGATTCCAGTTCACTAAAAAGTTAGCTTCAAAACTGTTGAAGACAATTTTGCCGAGAAGAAGGGTGTAGATCAGGGTTGATTGTAGTAAGGCCTATACGAAGATGACCGCTCCATCCACCTTCAACACTTTCAATTGAAACAAAGAAATATTCATTTTCTTTTAAAGGGCGATCAGAAAAAACTAGACCCTATAAACAGTTTTTTTTTAAAATCGAGTTCTCAGGAATAAACTAACCTTTTCGAAACTGACTCGTCTCAAAGCACGTTGTCGCTGCTCAAGCAGTTCAATATTCTCTCCATGATAGGGATGAAATAAGACAGGAGTGGAAGTTGAAGTCGAGGGTTCCATTTCCAAAACTGGAGGTTGTTTGGGCTAGAGGCTCCCCGGACTATGGTGTGGACGCAGAGTGAGAGACTTTGCACTGCGAAGAGACGCAGACATTGTGACAACTGGCTCTCCACGTAGAGTTAAACCAGCTGGTCGAGAGAGGTTTATCTTCATTTTTAACTATATTTTTCTTCATATTCGGCGAACTTTCATCTATCCAGCACAAAATTCTAGCTCCCTTTTAGTTGACCAATTGAGAATTATTAGTATCGACTTGTTTTTCATTATCTTTGGGCAATCGCTGCCATTCAAGCTTTTCTGCCAGATCTCTCTCATTCGCCGTCTAATTTCGAGTCAATTTCTAGATTCTCTCTTCATGTAGTAGCCAAAATATTTCGGAATAACTTTCAGGAATGCAATGGCTCGCTTCTTTTTCCTCTTTGCTCTACTCGCTGCCGTTTTGCTCGGTTCTGAGGCCATCGATATGGAAGTTGTGCCGAATAAAACCGACGCTCTTGGGTAGCTACGCCACAATCTGAAAGAATTGAATTTTCAGAGAGGTTATCGACGTAAATGCCTCAAGCATTGAGAAACATGGAGCAGCAATAGTGGGAAATGAGGCACAGGAAAAGAAGAGGTCTTTGGCCATATTTTTTATTCTTTTTGTCATTGTCTTAGCCACTCTGGTTGTACATATTTTGATCATTAGTGGGGTTCATTATCTTCCAGAGAGTTTAGCCATCGTTATTCTAGGTAGCTTTATGGCTTTTATTTGTTCTTGCTATTTTAGGTGCCATAATTGGACTGATTCTCAGCTATACGGGTAGAGATTGGAGTGAAATTGAGGCATTAAGCCCTGATGTCTTTTTCTTGGTATTATTGCCACCAATTATTTTCGAAAACGCGTACAACTTGAACAAGGGTTACTTCTTCTCAAATATCTGGCCAATCCTTGCTTTCGCCATACTGGGAACTGCAATCTCTGCTTTTGTGATTGGATTGTGGATTTACACTCTAGGCCAGGTACAGTTTTTTTTGTTGTTATAAATAAGGTTTCCAGGCGGATCTTGTCTTCGAACTCTCGCTTCCCGAATGTTTTGCTTTCGCTTCCATGATCTCTGCTGTGGATCCAGTTGCGACATTAGCAATATTCCAAGCAGTCAAAGTCGATGGCCTTTTGTATATGCTAGTCTTTGGAGAATCAATGTTAAACGACGCTGTTTCAATCGTTCTAGCAGCAACGGCTGTGAGACACTCTCGCCCTCCTTATAACCAGCTCTCAACTGTGGAAGTTCTCTTCAGTGCTCTATCGACGTTTTGCTCAATGTTCATGTTCTCTGCTATCTTAGGAGTAACAATAGGACTCGCAAGTGCACTGGTAATTTTATGAATTTGATGAGGATGCGGTTTCTCTTTTCAGCTCTTCAAGCATGTGGATTTGCGTAGGACACCATCGCTAGAGTTCGCCTTGATGCTGGTCTTTTCCTATATTCCCTACGGGTTTGCTGAAGCTTTAGGTCTTTCCGGTAATAAATTCTAAGCTTTTTTGCATAGCTCTTTCCAGGAATTATGTCAATTCTCTTCTGTGGGATTGCTATGTCCCAGTATACACAGCAAAACATCAGTCCAGTTACCCAGATCACTTTTAGGCAAACTTTTAGGACAATTTCCTTCGTTGCAGGTATAGAAACAAGTTATTTGTTGAACAAACTTACAGAAACGTCAACTTTTGCTTATATTGGAATGGCGTTTTTCACCATCAAATTAAACTTTCAGCCGGCGTTTGTCATCTGGACCTTAGTAAGTCTCTATATTCTGTTGTCCGTAAAAGTTGATTTCAGATTCTTTGTATTGTTAGTAGAGCAGCTAATATCTTCCCGCTGAGCTGGCTCGTGAATAAATGCCGAAAACAGATGCAGATTTCATGGAAAAATCAAGTAATTATGTGGTTTAGCGGTAAGACTATTTTTGTCAAAAAAAGAAGAGTTCAGGGATGCGAGGTGCTTGCTGCTTCACATTGGCATTATACCTGGATGTTCAAAAAGAGAAAAAAACTGTAATTTTGACGACTACGCTGTGCGTGATTTTATTTACTACTCTGCTTCAAGGAGGCACAGCTCTTCCGTTTATTTCCTTCATCAATAAGTGCTATCCAGCCGAAAAAGTTAGAAGAAGGAGGCGAAGTATGAGACGACAAAAGGGAACAGTTCTTCTCTCCAAAACACAGGAAATGTCGGTTTTTGGAAGTTCTGAATGGAATCCGAAGAAGGAGTCATTTGATCCGACTAGTGCTCCTGGGAGAATGATGAAAGCCCTATTTGTGCGGAAATTTACAGCCCAGGAGAGGCTAGAAAACAGGGAAAAATTAGCTTCTTTAACGCGAAAAGCACTGAAAGATAATGGGACTGATGATGAAACTCCGATAGTCGAGAGAGCAGATGCTCCACTGCTTCCAACATAGAGAAACAAAAAAATATTTTACGGGAAATTGTGATATAGTGCTTATGGGTAATCTCATTCCATTAATTGTACATAATCAGATGTCAGAAAAGGAGCTTTATAAATCTTACTCAGAGATCTAAAAGGTTCTAAACTCGAGAAAGAACATCTCTAGCAAGAGATAAGATCACACCTATTTAGGATTCTTCACGTGCTTTGCCACAAAGCTTGTTGTTTTCATCTTGCATCATTTTCTACGTGACTTTTTTGAGATTCTCACATTAGGCAGACTGTCTACGTGACTTTCTTCAAGTTCGCTTTAGTATAAGAACCCCGATCGTATCGGGAGATCTATGATAGCGCGGAATCCTTTTCGTCGCGCTTATCGGGTGTTTTTTGTGGGCAGGTCTTGGCATTGTTTTGCCTCATTAGTTCGATAACAGTCTGAGTTGCTCGTGATGCGAGTTTGTTGATCTTATTTTTGCTTTTATCAGCGTTTATTCTTTCGCTTCCTTCAGAGTGCAGACGACCCGGCCAAAGTCTGGTTCGCTTTTCCCGATATCGAGTGGTCAGTTTTCTTATCTCACTTCTCGCTGACCATTCGCTTCTCTTTGCTTGCTGCACCAACTCTCTTGATTCCTTTATTTTGCAGTTTATTATGTCGAAGAAAATTAATTTTGGAGCTGGTCCAGCCAAGATCCCCGAGGATGTCCTTGTCAAAGCCCAGGCTGAGCTCGTCCATTTCGAGAACACCGGCATCAGTATTCTAGGTATTTGTTATTTTTTAGTGAGAAAAATGATCAGAAATGTCTCATCGCTCCAAAGATTTTGCCGCAGTTTTGGATGAAACAAAGGCCCTTCTCCGAGAAGTTATGCAGATTCCCGATAACTTTGAAATTCTCTTCATGCAAGGAGGAGGAACAGGCCAATTTGCAGCAGTTCCTCTTAATCTAAAAGTAATTTGATTCTGTTTCCGTAGACAGGACTTCCTTCAGGGAAATCACGATCACGCGGACTATGTGATCACCGGAGCCTGGTCGTCAAAGGCTGCTCAAGAAGCGGAGAAATTCATCAAGGTTCGAAAGGTCTTCCCTCCCTCCAAGCCGTACACTACCGTTCCTGATGAACACCTCTGGGATTGTGATGCCGGCGCTGCTTACGTTTACTATTGTGCGAACGAGACTGTTCACGGGATCGAGTTCTCTAATGCGCCGGCCACTCCGCACGGAGTTCCTCTTATAGCCGACATCTCTTCCAACTTTCTGGCCAGGCCTTTTGATTTTACCAATGTGAGTTGCTACTTTAAATTAAAAGATGGCTTCCAGCATGGAGTTGTCTTTGGAGGAACTCAAAAGAATTTGGGAGCAGCTGGACTTACAATCGCGATGGTGAGGAAGGATCTGATCGGCAAGGAGCAGAATATTTGTCCTGTTGTCTTCAGTTATAAGGAGATGATTGGGAATAACAGTTTGTACAATACTCCTCCAGTTTTCTCTATCTATATCACAAACTTGGTTCTAAAATGGATCAAGGAGCAGGTTTTCTTGTCAAGTAATCGAAAAGAAAGCCAATTATAGGGTGGAGCTGAGGAGATTTTCCAAAGAAACATTCGGAAAAGCAATTTAATTTATTCAATAATTGATGAGTCTAATGGATTTTACAAATGTGTTGTGGACCCGAAGTACAGATCGATTATGAATGTCTGTTTTCGAATTGGAGGAGGCGATGATGCTTTGGAATCTGAATTCCTAGCTGGAGCACAGAAGCGACACATGATCAGCTTGAAGGGACATAGATCAGTCGGAGGAATCCGCGCTTCGCTCTACAATGCGGTAACCGAGGAAGAGACTCAAGCCCTGGCTGATTGGATGCGCGACTTTCACAACTCAAAGCACTAACCGTGAACAATAAATATTGCTCTCAGACACCTGTTGTCCTCCTTGTTTTCCCTCCGTTCAACAGCTGCTACAAGTCGACCACTCGGACAATTTTTCATTATTGCTTTCTCTGTACAGTCATCGTCTTTACTTTCAGCCATGCGACTCTTTCTTTTTCTTTCCCTCGTCTGCACTACTTGGGCATTGACTTGCTACACCGTAAGGTTATCTTCTTCCTTCAACAGGACATTTAGGGCTCAAAATTGTTGAGAATGCAGGGGGTTGGAACCCAGACAGAGGTTAGTCTTGTTATAGAGTTTTAACCGTTATTTCAGGAGTGCTCTCCTGGAGCTGTTTGTTACAATATGACGGCTTCTGCGTACATTTTAGTTGATTTGGTGAAGGCCGGCTGTTCAACTTATCGGTGTATGGTAAGTTGTTTTGCCTGAGCGTTGCCTACCATCAGAATTTCAGATCGCTAAGGATACATGTATTTCCACCTACTTTCAACTGATTCCCGTTAGCCTCTGCTGCTGCAGTCACGGTATTATCTTTTAAGTAAAATTATAATTAATCTTTTTTTCTGCAGATCGTTGTAACGTTGGAGGCAATCCAGTTTATGAGTAAGTCTTCTTAAGAAGTTTATTTTGGACATTTTCAGTAGCAATCCCTCTTCTATCACCGGTTCTGGGTTAGTTGAATTTTTCTTTTAAGAAAATTGTTTAGCGGCTCAAGCTACGATAACTACAACTATGGGGGTGGCAGCAATAACAACAATAAGTAGTCTTTTGCTTGCATAAAATGAGCACAAAATTTAGCCAAGGTGGGTCGGGTTACGATTATAACTACGGAGGCAATTCGAAGCAGCAAACTGGAGGAGGATATGACAATACTAACCAGGGCAAGCAATCAGGAGGCGGTGGTTCTGGCTACAATTATGGGTAGTTATGGACATTAAGCAAAAATAGAACGGGTACTAGATCGGGTGGCAGCAATGGAAGCCCATCTTCAGGAAGAAAATTCAGCAGACAAGAAGTTGAAGATAAATTTCGCGATTTCGATGTAGATCATAGAGGAGACAGTGAGATTTTTGCGCATTAAATTGCCAGAAATTTTTAGTTGATAATAGAGGAGGCGCCGAGGAGACGTTCCAGAAAGTTGATGCCTTTACTACCCCTCCACCAAGTAGAGGAGGAGTTCAGAGACAGGATAGCCGAGGAGGAAGAGGAGGCGATGAAATCAGTATTCCGTAGAAATAAAGATTCTGAAGTTGACAGATAGACAAACTAATTTGTGAAAGGAGATTCCTCTTGACACGCGTGCCTCTCACATGGGCAATTGTCAGTCCTCTCCGAATAATTACTCCCAGCCGATTTTCCCACACCCAGCATCAACAGAAAAGCAAGACCGCAAGAGGTCAGAAGCAGCCGGTTGACGAGAGACGCAGAGCCGGGCTGTTATTGTTGCCGCCCAAAAATCGCACCTGTTCTTTTTTGGGTGTTGAAAATGCCGAATTTCGCCTTTATTATTGCACACACACATATTTTATTCACGTTTTTGTAGGATAATTTTAAAAATTGCCTTGTTCACGACATATTTTCGCAAGAAGTGGACTGAGTGATTTTTGACGGCTGGCAAGAGGCACTTAGGAGAGACGCACACGGATTTCGCCTAGCTAGTCTAGGTTAGGCCTATGGGTTTTATTGGCCCCGCGAGTCGTCGTCCAGCACTTCCTCAATTGTTGGAGACAATCAAGTTAACTGCTGTCCAGGGCGTTCTTTGAGCTTTTTTCTGAGCCTCTTCAACCTCACTTTTGGCTATTTTTATATATGGCCGCCTGGAGAGAAAAGCACCTAAAAGAGTGGATAAAGGGAGCATGTAGCGTGAAAAATTGGCATAAAAGTCATGCCGATTGACTCATAAAAGATCACTTATTCGCTAAATTAATTGCTAATAATATGTTGTTTAAATTCGATTCCTTGGCGCCGTTTCTCAAACTCCAGGGATTAGTTTTTGCTTTCTTTGTTTCCTTATGCGAATTTCTTTCATAAAACTCCGCGAAATCCGATCCCTTCCTTTCATTTTCTTCCACAGAAAGACGGCACCTGATCGTTTCATTTTTGGTCAAACTCGCAAACACCGCCTCGATAAATCATTCATTGTCAGTTGTCTCTCGCTCAATTGTTTTTGTCCACTCGTTCTCTGGATCTCAAAAATAGCGAATTATACTTTTCATAGAACAAAGAAATTTATCTTAAGCTTCTCGAGCTGGGATGTTGTCTTCCGTCTCGAAGTTCCGTCTTGTCACTTGCTTTCCGGCGCTGGGCCGAGCGATTTGTTTTCTCATGGCGGGATCAGTTGTTCGTAATCTCTTCTGACCCTTTTTACTGGGGCACCAAATTCCACCAGTGTCTGTTACTTCCTCCAAACTGGTGCAGCTTGTTTAAAGTTTTTGAGCTATACTTTTCTTGTAATTTATCCAGGACAAAAGCCCTTCCCTCTCTCCTCCTCTTCAAAAGGTTAAGCCCAGCATGTCCTTTTCCGGTGGTAGTCGTACCCGGGTTGCCAATAGAAACGGGATCCACCACTGGGAGCTATTGTTCGCACACATACACAGCCTACCCTATTTTTAGCCGACCTTTCTTTTACTGGTTCCATGTGCGGTAAACCGATTGCGTCTTAGATAAACAGAGAGCATAAGCAGGGAGAAAAGCAATGCAAGAAATCGGAGATGCAACCTTTGCCCTTTCTCAACTGGTTTGAATTTCAGAACTGATTGGCAGAATCATTTTTGATGCCGATTTGGTGAAAACTGCTCTCTAACTGACATTCTCCGTCATTCTCACGTTCATCGAAACGTAAACAGTCAAAATCCAATGAATAGGGAAATAGAATGAACTAAAGATAGCCTTCATTAGCTGATCTTCAACAGTAAGAGACTAAAATTTTCGTTAGACTTTCTCCTCAAATATTATTCTTATGTCAAGACAAATAAGTTTCTCGAGAGGAAAGTTGCCAAGTTTACATTCCCTCTCTCGTTCAGCCGTTCTTCTATTGTCTGCCGGCGGGCTTGGGTGATTCACCCCCGCAAAATTCATCGATTTCCTCTCAACACACCGCCAGAAAATCAGCTGGCTTAGGGGAGACCATGATGTCAAGTTTTTGTGGGAAGATAGATGTTCTCAGCTTTCGCGCGGTGTGCGTCAAATGTTCCTTCTGACATGTTTGCTCAGCTGTTGCGTTAGGCGAATCCACTTTGAGGTTTAATTAATTTAAAGTCATGACTTCATATTCCCATCTATTTTAAGCAACATTTATTCATATCTGGCTTGGGAAATGTAGTTTTGGTCTTGAATAGAGCCTCTTCTTATTAAATGTGCGCAGTTTAACAGTCAGACATTCCATGAATTTTCATTAGTCATTTAGTGAATGACTTTCTGATGGAAGAGAAGAGACTAAACTTTATTTTGACAATAGGCCCTCTTTTGTTGCCAAAACAGAAGTGCGTTTCGCTGTTTTGGTGGAATAATCCCTCCCAAATTTAGTCCTATTTTCATTCTTAACATCTTCTTATCAGTTAGAGAGCAAATCGATAGCTATTGCGATCCAAAATTCTTTGATCGTCTTATCTTCTTATTTTTCCTTCGGTCCGAAGGGCTCCCCAGCATTTACAGACGAAACTGGAAATTACACTGTTTAGAGCCGTCTTTATTGGCCGCTGTCAGAAGTAATCAGACGATTGAAACGTTGGAATTTTGGGGTTGTGGCCTTGGTTTGTCCGCGATGATACCCTGCCTTTTTCTTTACTTAATTTTTCGCTAAAATTGTGGGCAACTCTCCTGATTGGTTGATTTACCACATCGACGCGGAAAACGACCTTTCAACTTCTGAGAACGGGCGCAACGACCTCTAGCGTTCTCATAATACTTTGATACGAAGTGAGATACTTCAAAAGAAGTTTTGTGACTTTTATTCGTGCTTCCAAATAGTAGCGCATGAAATATGTGTTCCGTCTTTTTTGTTCCTGTTGGCTAAAATTTATTTCAAAACATCTGTTTTCGAAATACCGAAGCCTGTCATTTGTTGACTGTTTTCCTCCCTTCCATATGCGGCAGAATAACAGCAAACTGCCTGTATTTGGACCGTTCGCCGAGAGCGCGAGGAAAATCACAGATCCAATCGGGTTAACCTCACACTCTCGGTACACAATAACTCGCCAATAGAGAACTAGTCGTGATTTTTGGTTTCAAAAAGTAATGCTGCGTGTCATGGTTCAGTGAGCATCTCCCACCCGCTATTCAAAAAATCTCAGTGCTTTATACCCCATATTCCAGAGCTAATAAGACATTTTTATGAGGTAGCCCACTCCTAAAGTAGCGATGATTAATCATGGAATAAGGGAAACGCCCAACTTTGGGTCTCCATATCCGGGGGATTTATTGTCGAGTGTTTACAACGCCTTTTCTGCCAAGCCACCCACAACACGTGGAGAGAGCTGTTATGCTTTTCGCCGACGAGAACTTTTTGCCATAGCGGCTGTTGATCTAGGAAGAAAGTGAGGTAAAAATTGGCAAAAAAAAGCGGAGATCGTCCACACAGTGTGTCTCATGGCCGAGTCGCCTCGGCGTGCCAGTCCTTCTGTTTAGATTGGAATCGGCCACTCCTCGCCCCAGACTCCCTCTTCTTTGAATCGCACTTTCGTTCCAATTCACCATTATGGCATTTTTCCCGGCTAGACAATTCTGCCTGATTAGCTGGCTACCTTGGTTGTCGGCATCTTTCTGTAATTAGCTCCTGCAATCCCAGAGAAATTCAGGGAACAAGTGCTGCATCCCCGTCTCTTTTCGCTTAGTGTACGAAACATGGGCGGCAAGCCAAGCGTCCTCATTTTATTGTACGGCCACGGGTCGGAGTCTCTTTCAAGTGTTGCAACAACTTGTTCTTCGTCGTCTGAGACTTGACACAACTCTTGCTTTGTTCTAAACCGTTTTGTGGCGGCAGCAATGGCTAATTTGTCTCACTGACGGCGAAAATCCTCGACGGCGAGGCGTGCAGCAGTACCAGCTGGGCATGTAAGAACCCGAAAAACCCTATCAGCCCCCTGTCACGTGTCGCTGATAGTTCCTCCATCGGCCAGTCCAAGACTTATTGGCTAAAAGCGTGTTTCATGTATCTTTTTAGTTATTTTTTACATTTAATCTTTTTTAAACCTCTTACTGAAATTCTTATGGGGGTAAGAAAGCGAAATGAAATTCGGTAAATTCAATATAAAGCCTATTTTGTCTTTTTTGCCTATATGCTTTCCTTATTGCTTTCATTCACCTCTCTTATTTTTCCTTCTCTCATCATTTCCATTCTATTATAGCGTGTTTATTGGTTATCTTTTTTTATAATTTAAACGTTGCATTCTAAAATACTGCCTCAAAAAGTCAACAAAGACAAAAGCATCAGTCAAAAACAAATGTAAAACTTTTATACAAAGAATGTTGTGTTTTCATGATATATTAGCGAGCAAGGCAATGCAAGAAAGTAAAACGAAGCATTCTCTTTTCTAATCTCTCGTCCCAATTCTCGCATCATCAGTTTTCCCTTCGTCTTTCTTGTTAGGTTTTCTCGCGCAATCGGTCAATAATGGCCGTTTATCGCCAGCCGACATCTCCTCCCGCCAAGGGAAAAAAGTTTGCCTTTCAGGAGGGAAAACTTTTCCTTTCTCCATCGCATTCCTTCTTGTGTTCCGGGTCCTTCTCTAAAAACTTAACCTTCGGCCGTTTTATTTTCTATAAAAGGCTTATCATTATGCCATCTTAGGCAAAGTTGACGGGGGGCTTGGAGATAGCGGGACGTTTGTTGATAAAACATGTCAGACACGCAAGACGACGTGTTTTTCATTGATATTCGGCGCTCTTCTTTTTTGTTCTTTGCAAATTCTTTTTTAATTTTTCGGTGATAGTCTTGTTTTTAGGTTTTGCATACCCGCTGATGTATTTGGAATAAGTGAAGTAATAAGAAGAAGACTACTTAAAAAGCCATAGTGCAATGACAAATTCGCTAGAAGGCATTATAACACAGGCTAGTTTGTTGCATATACAATATATCTTTTTTAGGTTAAAAAGGAAGAAATTTGTAGCAATGGTGAATATACTTCAGTACCAAACTCACTTTCTGAAAAAAAGAAGGAAAAAGGTTAGTGCCATTCATTTTAGTTGCCCTTCACCATTGGAATATTTTGCTGACTTTGCTGTAGAATTAAAATGTAGCAACTCACAAAACCCTGTTTAAATGTCTTTCTACAATAGGTTAGAGCGATCGACTACCGGTCTTCAATCAACAGAATAACAAAAAGTGCACGCGCCTTCTATTGATTTCAATTTCTGCCAGACTATTTGGAAATAGAGACTGTCGGGCGGGGGCAATTGGCACACGTGTGTTGGTGCCCGAAAGCATTGCCAGCCAGTTATGATGTTTGCTGAAAGGCGGATTACGTCTTCTCCGGGTGCGCCAACCTGTGCTCCTGCGTGTGTTCTCGCACCTAGGATTAGTTTGAGTTTTGCAAGCTGAAATACGTGGTTCTTCTTGGTCATTCTCCAAAGCGCACTTCTATTATCACGCTTATGTTTATATGCTTGAAGGCTGTGATTCGCTCTTCTGAACATAAGCACGCAAATAAGAAGGAGCGTAGACTTTAGCTCTGTTGTTGTAAACAATATTGGAATTTGCGTTATTTTTTTCGACATAGAATGTGTTTTTATGTCGCGCGGCCACCTCAATTCCAATTTTCCGTTAGCAATACACGACGTTTTGTTTTGAAGAAAGAATCTACTTAGTAGTTGCCTTCCTTTTCAACAGCTTGTTCTCTCGCCCTACATTTGTTTACTCGTCCCCGAAGGCAAAAAGTGTCTACTCCGACCAAAAAAAGCTCTCGATTGAATAGTCTCATATTTCACCGAGAGCACCCAGTTCGTGGCAGTATTAGGTCTGCATCATCAGGCGTTAGAGATCCACCAGCGAAACTGGCTGATAATCGTTCTCATTCGGTCCTGTAGCCAGTTGTTCTCTCTATTTGGCAGCGGATTCCGTCAAAACATGCGAATAGGCAGATATCTTTGTTTTACTAGCAAGAAAGCTCTTTTCATTAAAAAAAGGACATCCCAGGGCGCGTCGATTTCTCCTCTAGGCGATCTCACTTTGTTTAGTTAAAACCCTAATTGGATGCGGCTATTGGCATGCTTGATCTATGCCCCCCAGCCTTTGCCTTTTATGAAAAACGCATTAATCTCTAATTACCCTATAAATTATGAACCAGAGAATTGACATTTATGCTGTATTTCGGGTGCCAGGTAGCATCTTTTTCAACGAATCGGACATATACGCCCGCCATTACACTGGTCGGCTCCCAAGTTGCACTTTTCATGATTAATTTGCAAAGATCACTAGCGACTGTTCAGCAAGAAGACGGATATTTAACGTATTTTCCCCTTCCTAAGTATTTGCGAGATGTAACTCGAGATGGACTTTCACGTGTTCACCTATTCGTAAATGCATAGATACAAAACAATGTGATTATTTCTGGCCCTTCTACATTGTCAACACCTAGAATACGCAGGCCTTTGAACAGTGTTCTCATAATGCCTCCCAGGAATTCAATTTATCTTCCAATAATTTGTCCAGAGATCATGAGAATGGCCCGCGGCATGCAAAACCGCACAAGTTCATTCAAATTTCCAGCGTCGTCTTCTTTCAAAACGTTTAATTCATTTCTGCATGGCATGTCTTGAATCTTTGAATTCCATCTGTCGCTTTTAGAGGGCGTGTAACGAAATCATTGTTTGCTTTGTTATATGTTTGCCCTTCCGGACCTTTTGTGTCGAGAAAACGACCCGTTTAGGAAAAACGCGTTCCAGTAGATGTTGATTAGTTTCTCTATTGTATCCCTTGGATTCCTCTGTGCATGCATTGCAGATCCATTTGCAAATTAGCTAGATTGTGTTTGAGAGGATTACCATAGCGAATTTTACCTTATTCATCTCAACTGAGTCGTTTATTTCTTTAGTACCCCTTTTTAATTCTCATAAACTCTCCAAAAGCCAATAATTAGGGATAATTATCGCTGGAACAAGAAAATATTATAATGTTTTGCCGTAGACTTATAATCATAAATGTTAGAGTTTTCTTTTCTATCAGAATAATTAGAGGCTTATTTCAATTTCTTCGTATAGTGGGGACCCTGCGTGGATCAAAATCAATCATGAAACAGTTGTTCTTCGCTCAAGTCCTTCTCTCGTCATTTTTCACACTAGCGAATGATTTCTTCCTGATCAAAATTTCTACGGCATTTGGGGAAGATTTTTTGGATAGCCTTATTGAATTAGCACGGACTGCCCTTAGGCCAGTGGGCACTTCGCGCCAGTAATATATTACATTTTCGATAACGAAGAGCTATTTGCTAGCCTCTAATCTTTTTTTAAACAAAACCTTGTCTTCAATCATAAACTGTAGCTTTGCATTTGCTTTCCTTGTTGGCCTGCGGAATATTTCAGAATGCAGGCAATCCTCTATTCATATCATAGCGAACCTTGAGCGCTCCGTGAAAATTCTCTTTTGTTGTTGTAGGTGGAGTTCCTTCTCCATTTATGACATTTCTTTGTGCTGATCGATCAGTTGAACTTCATGCAAACATAATGCCAATCGAAAACTCTTTGCCACGCCTCCATCTGACTCAGTCGCACAATATTAACTTTCAAAACCATTGAGCTCTATTTTTCATCGACTTCATGTTCCTCTCGCCCACTCGTGTCAGCTGCCGTATTTTCTGTTTTTCTCATTCTTTCTCGTTAGCCTGAAGAAGCTGACTTTGTTTCTATTGCAGTGAGCAGTTGACCTTTTCCCCCTGAATCAATTCGCCAACCGGTCTTCCTGTTTGCTCTCTTCTACTGCCAGGTGCAGGCAAGCGGTTGGCAGAAGTGATTGACGCCATGGCATACACCTCAGGAGGAAGGCCCCCTTTGGGACCTAGAAATTCACTCGATTATTGGAATAAGAGTGAGGATTGGCAAGGAGTAACTACTTATTATCGCGGTCAACAACCAGCGCGTTCTCCCTACGCAATGGAGAACATATACGCTCAACAGCCTCGTGTTCAAAGACCTGCTCCTTTTCCGTTAAACTTACCTGTTACTAAGCCGGGAGTCCCGGAGCAGCGACGTATTGCATCACAACGATCTCCTTCTGCTCCAGAGGCAACTACTGGTAATTACCAGAATGTACCAATCATGCCAAGAGCTCGCATGCCAGAAAATGTCAGGAAGCCCTCTCCACCAAAAGATAGTCCTATTTTTTCGTCCAAACAAAATGGGGCTGAGAATTTGATATGGTCTGTATCGTCACACTCACATCATCATAATAATCATGTAGCTCCTATCAGCAATTCGCCTCAGATTACGAGGGTAGAAATTCGCCCAAGTAGCAATATGGGTGAGTCTGGCCGAAGTCCATTATATTTATTTCACGGTAAATTCAACAAAATAATAGATTATTTCTTAATATATTATCCGTAATAAGAATATCTTTTCAGTACACTCTGAGAAACACCACTCCACACCACGACAGAAGCCTAAATGGGGCCGCTTTGTAAGAACATTATGTTGTTGTGTGACACCAGAAGAAAAACTAGGTTTGTTTTTCTAAATTTTATTAATTTTCTCAAGGCTTCTGCTAAAACTGATTTTTTTAAATTCAAAACATTTCTTTTCTTTCAACTTTCCCTTTCGCTTAGCTTTGAAAAGAAATGCTAGCCGAAAGTAAGGAAGCGGGAAGTAATGAGCAGCTGTTGCTTCTCCGTTCTAGAAAAACTAAACAAGTGAAACTCTCAAGAACAAAACGCGCTACAAATATTAAAATGAAATAAATTTAAATTGTAATTTACAATTTGTAAACTGGTTTACATTTTTCAGAAAAACCTGGGCAACCTCCTTCGGCAAATCCGGCTCTCTTGATAACTCAAGTGCAAAAAAATGGCAACAATTACCCAGAAGTACCGCAATACCAGCGGGCTTCTGTACCAGTTATAGACGGAAAAATCATAACAAACGACTATACTCCTTCTCCAGTTCCGATAAGCCAGCAATCTCCTATATCAAAGGCTAGTATTTTTTTAAAATTTCTTCTGGGTAAAATACAATCATACTATTTTATCTAGCATTGCTATGCTTAAGCTAAGAACGTCTGGCTTCTGTCTTGAGAAGCATGACGTAGTCCGTGGAATGTATCCTTTGGGTAGGCGGCTGTCGGGGGTTCTTTTCCGTGACTGAGACTAACCTCCTCCATTGATCATAGGGTTTCTTCAGGTCATACTCACACTCAAAGTCCAGATGTTGCGCCACATTCAGTAGAGTTTAGTAACAACCGTGGTTTGGCGCCACGTAGAAACCCTTTTTACCCTAATAATTTTATGTTCATCGACAAAGCGCCTATTAAATTGCCGAAAGTGTTGAAATTTGCGCCGTGGAATTTCAGTCCTTTTGAAAATATCCTAAAATAGCTCAGCAAATATTCCCACTTTATCGACATTCATCTCTTCCCTGTCAGTCTCTAGCCCATTCGGCAATGTTCTTGTCGGCAGATCCTTGTCTCCGTCGATCTCCCTATTGCAAACTGCTTCTCACTTAAACTTCATTCTCATGCATAGGGATAAGCTGGAAAAAAACCTGTTTTTCGTCGCATACGACTCTTCGATAAAAACTGGCCTTGGTCGCACTTTTACTTGCTTCCATGAATGCCGATGCAAATTCCAGTGATTAATATTAAGGATCTGACATCATTAATTCATCGATCTAAACAGTTTTGCTTAGCAAGAGTCTATTGTTTGCGCTTGTTTCGCCCAGGCCTTTGTCTGTGCTGGTTTCAGTTCTCTCGCCCTGCCATCACTCTTCGTCTTTTTCTCAAATCTACACTCGCTTAATTTCAGCTTAAAAATGCGGGTGCCTCCAAAGACATTCCAAGAAGAATTCACTATGAGGGAAGACCCCTCTATTTATATAGAAAGTTTGGTACTACGGCCGGGCAGAACTCCAACAGCGCATGAAATTATGAGAAGAGGTTTATTAGGTTTCAACAAGAAAAAGGTGGATGCTTTTCCGAAAAATCGAGGCTTAGTTCTGGTCTGCTAGTCTTTTTGTAATGGACATCAGTTGTTCGCCGTTAGTCGCGCAAACCCAGCCAAAAGCTTTCTTGCTCAATTTCTGCGAAATAATGAGATCTTTTGTTGTTATTTAAATTGTTTGTAGGGGAAGTTTATTTAAGCATAATTAAATAACTTAATTTTCCAGACCGGAGAGCGACATTTGCTTCCACAATTGAGACCAGCCGACTCCCACAAAAAGTGTCTTATCATTGATCTCGATGAAACACTTGTCCATTCTTCTTTTAAGGTAAAAACAATTTGCATAATAATAATTCTTTATTTTAGCCTGTAAAAAATGCAGATTTTGTTATTCCCGTGGAAATTGACGGCGTTGAGCACAAAGTATATGTCTTGAAAAGACCATATGTTGATGAATTTTTGGAAAGAGTAGGAGATCGATTTGAATGCGTACTTTTTACTGCCAGCTTAGCAAAGGTGATTTTATTAATTTTCTGTAAATTTTAAAAAATTAAGTATGCTGATCCTGTAGCCGATTTATTAGACAAAAAAGGAGTCTTCAGAGCCAGGCTGTTTAGGGAAGCTTGCGTCTATCACAAAGGAAACTATGTCAAAGTATTCAATTCTTTTTCCTTAAAACATATAAACCTCAGGACTTAGCCAGATTAGGACGAGAGTTGCACAAGACGATCATTATTGACAATTCACCCGCTAGCTACGCCTTTCACCCGGAAAACGCTGTTAGTTTCTTTGGTTCACCTTAAATTCTATTTTTTAGATTCCCGTTCAAACATGGTTTGACGATCCGACTGATTGCGAATTACTTGAAATTTTACCGTTATTAGAGCGTATGGAGCGAATTGAATCAGTATACCACGGAATGAGGGCCAGTGAATCCCCGACTGATGTACTACTCAATTCTTAGCTGCAGCATACCTCCGTGTAAATAATTAATTGTATATTCAATAACCAACATGAGCGTCATAAGAGTAAGCTCCTCTAGTTTCCAAATTTCTGACCTGTGATTAAGCCGGTTGATTTTGCCTGTGC
Source organism: Oscheius sp. JU1382 (assembly GCA_932521405.1). Lineage (NCBI taxonomy): Eukaryota > Metazoa > Nematoda > Chromadorea > Rhabditida > Rhabditidae > Oscheius > Oscheius sp. JU1382. The sequence continues at coordinate 9,566,421 of OW051475.1, forward strand.
CTTGCGAAATGTGTCAAAAAGTAAATCAAAGTCTATCCACAATATCACTGACAATTTTTTATCAATAGTGTCCGTTGTTATATGTCTCCTTTTTATTCCCTGGCCAGATTGTTTAGTCCATCGCTATGTTTTTCACAAGGTGTAAGTACTGGTTGATTGTACGCTAAATGTCCAACTTTTATAAAGATTTCTAGTAACTACCTTTCTAGCTGACCAGAAATCATTGAAGGAAGGTACGCATTAACTGATGAGGATCACTTGTCTCTGGCACATAGAACTCCGTAAATCTAGAAATACTCAATTAGCCATTTAGTTTGAACAAGCTTTGTGCGTATGCTCGTAGGAAGTCGCTTTTTTTCCTGCATCTGTAGCAGGATTCATACAAGCAAACAGGCGAAAATTAGGATGTGCTTGTGATGTAATGGCACAAACAATGGCATCTAAACAGTCCGGTGGGGCGAGATTGATTTCATCCACGAGTAACCATTCTCCTTTTTGTACAGCTTCAAGAACTGCACCACGTGTTAGCGCAAAAGGAATTGCCTTTTTATCAATCCCTTCACGAATTTTGCGAGCTCGAACTGCTACCTCAGCCCAACGCGGATCCTGAATACATTTGTAGAAATGATTTTCTTACTTACATTGCTACTTTTAGCAAACAGGACTTTCGTGGCCGTTTTTTCAACTAGAGATAAATAGTCATGATATCGGCCATTGTTTAAGCAATTCTCTAGGCTATTTAGAAATTTGCGATTTTGCTCTGAATTTAGATTAGATTTGAATACGTCGTAGTAGAATTGTGTAAATGGCTCAATCAAGCTGCCAATACTGGTAGGTTTATATCTGTGGATATCATTCTAAAATATACTTTTACTTAACTAACCCTTCAAGAAGCTCATTTGAGTCAGAAGTTGGGCTAAGATTAACAACTTTAAGCGTCACATTTAAATTTGACGCTAAAGCTTGAATAACTGACGTTTTTCCGACACCCGTTTCTCCAACAAGCAGAACTGGTTCATTTTCCCTGATGCAAATTGCTATTCACTCCATAAGTTAAAGAATATCTCTAAAAGTGTACTTTATATTCTACAACGCTGTTTAGTGATGGTAGAATAATACTATGAATTCAGTTTAGTTTTAAAAAAATTTTAGTCGAAAGAGGTAACTCAGGCTCTACAAAAATTTAGCAATTTTTTGCTGATTCAAGATTTTGGCACAATAACGCTATTTTCAATATTCGACTATTCAAGTGAATTAAGTGAAAAATAAAAAGAACTTACTGCATAGTGCTGTTACTGAGGCTGCAGCTGAAGAAGCAATAATCCGCTGCTTCACTGTCAAACTTGACTCTGATTTCTTGACTTCTTCTAGAGTTGACTTGCAATAGACAGTATTAAATATGCCAGCTCTGTACTGCATCTGAAAATAAAGCAGTGGTACAGTACTGAAGTATGTATAAAGAGATTTTAGACAAAGTATAACAAAAAAAACCTATAGAAGCTGAAAAAAATATCACATCTAAATAAGAACAAATAATGGACTAGTACCTGAACTGCACGAATAATTTGGTTTAGTTCGAAAGCGAAGAAAAACTATTATTCGCGCAGCCCTAAGTACAGATTGTACGCTAAACGTTAAACTTTTATAAAGAATTCTAGCAAATGATAAATAACGTGTAGAGGCTTAAACCTTTTGAAAGTTTGTAAAATCAGACTCAATATATTTCTTCATTAGACTCGAATTAAATGAGTTATTAGAAATATAACAAAAACTTCTAGTAACTACCTTTCTAGCTGGCCAGAAAAAGCTATTTCTTAATATTTTGTTGAGCAAAAAAATATTTTGCTAAATCATAGCTGGCGAGCATTATCGCACATGTAGGAACGACTTTTATTAAGCGAGGAACAGTTCCTGAAAACAAGTAAAGAACCAAAAGTTTAGCCTACCTACGAAGAATGTAGAAATACCTTCTTTTCTAAGAACATCTCTATATACCTGTAGAGTCGACATTCGCATTGATTTTTCGCATTTTCCAAAGCTAACTTGCCTACGAGTTTTAATCTAGGCTAGGATACACAAAGTAATATGGAACAAACCAAATCCATTGGAGCCGTAACAATTGACGCAATAGCTGAAGAAGCTGCCGCACTGAAAAACGAAATTCCGAACGTAGTTTCCTTCTTTCCATAATAGTCGATTAGGGCAGTTTTGAAAACTTCTACATTGACCCAATAAATACCTTAATGATCCTCTGATTTATTTAATAAAAACAAAATCAAACCTGCGAAAGGGATATCTCTTAGCCATGTTGGTACTAAGCCAACGAAGAAAGAGCGGAAACCGACTGTTTTAATTGAAAACGTAATTGCTGACCAAAGTTCTGAAAATGTTGTTATTAAAAGAGGTAGGAATTACTATTTAGCGGGATATGTTCGCTTTGCAATTTAGTTCTAATCACCTCTATTGGACAAGCAACTGCTACAGCCGTATTCCTAGCCAAAATTCCTGCGCCAATTGGCGCTATCCACTGCTTTGTACTTAACTCGTTCTCTCCATAATATTTCTTTAATTTCTTTTGAAAATCTTTTAGTAGATGGTCATAAAGCGTATAATATAAGGCAGTAGTGGGCACTGTTGATGCTCTGAATAAAACAATAGCTTTCTGTTAACAATAAAGTTACAATTTTACATAAAGGCCACTCCATAATCGAAAAAATCCTTCTCTTTGAGTTATTTTGACTAGCGCATCCTATAGAATTAAGATATTTTGTGATTTTTTGAAACTAACTAATGTTCCTTTAAGACCATCTGCAGACTTACGACGCCCTTGGAGTTGTAGGCGAATTTTTACTACATCCATGGGAGTCACTGCGAAGAATAACTATTGCAGGAAAAATAAAAAGAACTTACTGCATAGTGCTGTTACTGAGGCTGCAGCTGAAGAAGCAATAATCCGCTGCTTCACTGTCAAACTTGACTCTGATTTCTTGACTTCTTCTAGAGTTGACTTGCAATAGACAGTATTAAATATGCCAGCTCTGTACTGCATCTGAAAATAAAGCAGTGGTACAGTACTGAAGTATGTATAAAGAGATTTTAGACAAAGTATAACAAAAAAAGCCTATAAAAGCCGAAAAAATATCACATCTAGACAAGAACAAATAATGGACTAGTACCTGAATTGCACGAATAATTTGGTTTAGTTCGAAAGCGAATAGCTGCTAGACGGACAATTTGTATTTGCCTCGTTTTCGAATCTTCGTACTCCAACTTATGAAGCAAATAATATCAATTTACAGGCAGAATTCTAACACTATTTTTGCAAAAAGTTGAAAAATTAGGCGATGCGCCAAAAAAAAAAACCATTATTCGTGCAGCTAGAACATCCTAATGAAATAATAATAACGAAGGCTAGTCTGTCAAAAAGCGGCAAGGCAGTGCAATAACAATTTATAAAATAAAAGCAAGCAGACATCTTATTCCGAAGAACTAAAAGTGAATTAAACTATATGATAAACCTTAAATGGATTGTCGGAAATCTTTTGTAAGTTGATTTAGTTAGATATGCTATAATTATATATAATGAGATATAGTAGATAGTTAGGTAATGCGCTAATTAAGGTTTTATAAATAAAACAGCGTAAACATGTATGGAAATAAGATTGGTTAGCGAGAATCCCAAGCGAAAAACATATAAAAGCGAAAAGCCTATAAAACATTTTATTTGCAACTTAAGTTAATATGCAGTTAATGTTCAATCATGCGAAGTGCAATTTCTTCATCACAAGAAGGGCAGAATACCAAACGATAAGCGCAGCGAGCACATGTTCGATGTCCACACCCAAGAAGAGCGTTTGGCATGTTCTTGAAACAAATTGTGCACTGATTGCTGGACCCCTCTTTATCTTCAATTTCTTTGGACTTCTTTTTGGCTTCTTCAATCTGTTTTTCAAAGTCTTCTTGAATTTTTCTAGCTGACTCCTGTGCCGCTTCAATAGTTTTTTTGGCATTTTCTTCTGCATCTTTTCTTAGAGCTTCAGCAGCCTTTTGAGCTTGAGCACATTCCCTTTGAGCCTGCTCCAGCTTTTCTTCATGAATTTTCAGCGAATGGCGGAGGGTTTCCATCGGGTCCATAGCAGCAAATGAAAAGACTCGACGCAATACGCCCTCAGCTGGGAAAACAGAAAACGACAAACAATTTTTTATATTTTTATTTCCGTCTGGCAGTTGCCATTGTTGGAATTCGTCGATACGGAGCATCTGGTACGCCTCGAACACGGAAGGCTGGAGGCGGATCTTCCCCAAGTTTACCCCGAGGAGCCACGAACTTTTTAACATTTGAACCAGAACCCGATCCCTGAATTGGAGAATTTACTGATATACTTTTCTAAACTCACATTGCTCACTGTATAAGTCTTTGCACTGAGCTGTTCCACCTGTCTAGAGACGCTTTTCTTATGAATTTTTAGAGGAGGAACACTTGGTGACAACGAGCGACTTCGTATTACACTTGGCATCGCATCAGGAAGAGGATTTGAAGGGCTTCCATCCAAATATTCTTGATATCGACGAGGAGTTACTGTAACATTTGCATTAGATGTTGAAATGATATTACGAATATCTCTCCAAGGAGGACGATTATCAAGCGAAGAAGGCTGTTTCTTTCGTGAGCGAGAACGGCGATGATGAACAGCCGCTGCTGCCAAAGGAGGAGGGCTTTGGATAGTTGGGTCATATTGGGGATAAGTATCAATTCGATGTATACTGGGACGCTTCTTTTTCTTCTTTCTTGGTTTGACTGCTTTATGTGGGAACGGCGTGACTGGTCTTACTGTTCTCTCATCTGGGTAATAACTGCCTTTTTTTCTGGATCGAGCAGAGGTCAAATGATAGGGTGAACTGAAGCTTTAGATTTGTGATCAAAGAAAATTACCGTAACTCCGTGGTTCCAATAGGAAGAGGCTGCTGATCGATGACGTCGTTGAAAGATTTCCGTCGGAAGTTTTCTGTTCTACCTGAAGCGACCGAATGCCGATGCCTGGGTGGACTAAGAGAATGAGAACGACTAGGCACTGGCGTCCATTCATCTGAAGTAATTTTATGAATAATTTATTTGAGACAAACCTGCGCAGATTTTGCCTGGACCACACACTAAATCGTCAAAAGACTGACCCCAACTGCTATAAGGAGAAGCTAAAACAATTTAATTAAACTTAATGGCACAACTTACTAGCTTTATTATGTCTGGAAGTGCTGGAGCCCATAAGTGGCTCATGGCAACCGTGGCAGGCTTATTTGGCATTCAAAAAGCTAAAGAATTCCTAAAAAGGTGATGTGCTAACAGCAATAGCTCACTAATGCTGAATAATGACTCCTGATAGATTGATCCGGTTTCGAAGTATAGAAGCCTTCTCAATGGTTTTCGTTTGCTCATTTCACTCTACGTCACCTTAGTCACAGCATTCAGTGTTTGCCCCGTGTGCTTATCACTTTCCGCATCGATCTCTCCCTCCAAGACATGTACGAGAATGAGCCGAAGGTTTTTTTCAACCAGCCGCTCAGCGTAAGTCTGACTCATTCTGTTGTAGTTTGATACTTCTATAGAATTTATAGCGCTTCCTTATTTTATAGCTAATAATGACTATTGTGTCATTTTATAACTAAAAATGCTTAGAGAAGCTTTCGTAATAAGCTCGACCCTCAAATTGCAACCTAATCTCTTGGCAATTGTTTGGCTAAGAGACTGGTTTTGCCTATCGATCAAATTTTATGTAGAAGGCCATTGAGAGTTTTGCAATTTATCGGCAAAAAGACTTGTCAGCTGGGGTTTTTAGGGCGATAAGAACCCTTCAAGAAATTCGACCACTGAGCAATATTTACAGGGATGTGTTGGAGTTATAGCAACTTTGGTACTTTTGTCCCAACTCTTTTCTCTCTTCTTCACGTCTACTCTTCTATTCTACATTTTCGAAATAGCTTTTTGTTTTTTCTTCGTTTTTGTCCTCTCTTTAGGAGTAAGAAAGAGGCGGTTGGGATTTATTTCCACCTATTGTCTATGGCTTGTAAGTTTTCATACGATTTATCTTTCAAAAGAATGTTCAAGTGTGTTTACATTTTCTGGGTAATAGCTGCACTCATTTTGATAATTTACGACAGTGTCTTCTGCAATGCACATCCTGATATATGCTTAGCTTATTATTGTGGCAATACCAGTGACTGTCCTCGTAACGCAAATGATTTTAAACTCCATGGAGGCAGTGAGTTTCGCATTTTTACAAGCCAATTCCGCCTAGATATTGTTGCTCTGGTACTTGTCTCCGTAGGAATTACAACTAGTATTCTGCTTGCATGTATTCAGCTTCGCTTCTGTTTCCTTCTGTATAAATTCATTCAGCAAGAGAGGAGGTAGGCTTGTCGTAAAATAAAATCATCCCTTTATTAGCTGTAAAGAGTGAGAATTTTCAGATCTCGCGGTGAACGTCAAGTCACTTATCAAACACGGCCAGCCAACTCGCCACCACAATATAGCCAGGAAGGAGCTCCATGTAATCTGCAGCCATGGCCTGAAAAGCCACCAGGATACGCGGAAGCTTTATCTGCTCAACACAACTCTCCAGTTTACACGCCGACTGAAGAAGCTAATAGAGTGGGGGATTTTGCCGTTACGGTAGAAGGTCAAACACAGAGAAATGCCCAAGAAGATCCATTTGAAAGTAGTATGACCTCAATTGATCTGAATGAAACGCCGGTACTATTGGAGACTCCAATCCACGGAGAGAACAGCTCTATAGTTTCATCGGAAGTCTCTAATTTGAGTGTAACAAATCCGTTTAAAGATGAAATTGAGCGGAGTGTATAATAAAGATATTATTCAATCGCAGTTAATTTAAAATATAAGCATGGCTCCCAATTTCTTTCCCTGTCCTAAATTAATGTAGAGTTCTCCTGCAGAGTCGGTCAGAACTGATGGTATTCCAATTGATCCTTGATCAACACCAATTCCTCCAATTATTGGTCTGAGACTTGATAGTTTTGAAGCACCAATGTTACGGAGAGAAGAGTGGTTTAGACTCTTGGAAATTACCTATATTGTTTTAGCTTGGATAGATCGAGAACATACCATTGTTAGAAGAACGAAAGCTTTTTAAATTTATTTTCGGTCGCTTGACTTGAGAAGAAGGATATTTCTTATATCTCTTGATGTGTTCAGGATTGAGAGCTGGAGGAGGAGGGTTTATGAATGTAAACTTTTAGCTGTTCCTTCTTAATTTCCGAGAATTTAAAATCTCCGACAATCTTGGGCAAATTAAAATTCGCTGGGCGCCTTTTTTCGACTCCTTCCCAAGGAAGCTTTTTGCGAGTATTTTCGACCACCACAGGCAGGATGTTGTCGTTAGTTATTCTAATTTCATGCTGAACAGGAGCCTCCACAATAAAGTCCGCAGCTGGAGCATTGAATGTTTGTGCATTGACGTCGGCAACTGGCTTCTTGAGCATAATTTGGATCTTTGGCTAATCTGGTTCTTTTGCTATAGGTTTAGTTAGGCTGCTCCTGAGGATGTGGTTGAGATACGCTTCTAGCTGACGACGAAGCGATGAAAATTAGGAGAATGGAGAGAGATAACATTGTTTTACAGGTGAGAGGCTGAGTTTATCTTTTATACGACCAAGTTTCTCATAATTAGTAGCTCCCTTCAACGAAAAAAAGCCGTCTCATCAGGAACACGCGTCATCTGATTATAGCATTTACCTGTCGTCGTCCATTTCCCCGCATTTCGCCTTTACGGATCTCGGTCAGGAGTCCGATTCAGTTCGGTTGTAAAAACCTCGCCCCTTGTTCAGCCCCGTCCGTAGGTAAAAACCTCACTGGATCTCCCATATAAAAGCCAGTTGGTTCGCCTTGACCAACAGCTGTCATGCCTTCCTACGGAGTGGCCATCGGGGCCTCTGCTTCTCTCGTCGGTGTCCTGGGATGTCTTCTCGCCATGCGCAGCATCATCAGCGATATTGACTCCATGCGAACGGAAATCGAAAGCGGTGTTCGAGAAATGAAGGTCATGTCTGATGATGCTTGGACAAGAATTCTCACCCTTCACACCAATCCTTCAGGAAAAACTGACGCTCCTCCCACTTTCTCTACTCTCTTTGGGCGTGTCAAACGGTAATTTTTGTTACCCTTCCCTCATGAGTAATTTCAGTCAAGCCGAAGGTCATTGCAACTGTGGAACTAATTCTCAGGGTTGTCCTGCTGGCCCTCCTGGAATTCCTGGTCTTCCTGGACCTAGAGGAGAACAAGGAACTGCCGGCGAACCCGGACACCAGGGAGCTTCTGGAATTTCTCTTGCTGTCACCCACGATCAGCCCGGAGGCTGTATTGTCTGTCCTCCTGGACCCGAAGGACCACCTGGACCGGATGGACCTCCAGGAGAACAAGGATTCCCTGGAGCTGCTGGTAAGTGTGGCCCTGCTGGAGCTGATGGAGATGCTGGAACCAATGGAGCTGAGGGAGAACTCGGAGCTATTGGAGAGCCAGGAGCTGAAGGAATGCCAGGACCTCACGGGTCCGACGGAATGGTCGGAGCTCCTGGACCACAAGGACAGCCTGGAGCAATCGGATGGCCTGGACCTCCTGGAGAAGCTGGGCAAAACGGAAACCCCGGAGAAGATGGCAAGGAAGGACCTTTCGGACCTCCTGGACCCAACGGATTCCCTGGAAAAGGAGGAGAAGCCGGTACTCCCGGAGTTGCTGGACACCCTGGAGTTCACGGAGACGTAAGTAATTTAAATGCGAAAGCTTACGCTTACTATTTTAGGATGCCAACTATTGTCCCTGCCCTCAGCGCGACGAAAAAAGAGCTCGTGTACGCGCTCGTGCTCGCGCTGTTCGCGCATAAAAATAAACCTTTTATTTCATCTACTGTGAAAGACGTCGTTCCAGCTGAGTGATTGATAGTTTCTGAAAAAGCTCGCATATTAGAATACAATAGACTCTTACTAATTGAGCAATTTCTCTATCTTTTGCCAGCAACTTGTCTTTTAGGACGATAGTCGCTCCAGAATCTCCAGCTTCTCGTGTATCTAAAGTCTGAATGATGGTATTAAACCAGCAACTTACTCAATCGTTTTAGCAAATTCGCATAATCTTCTCTAGCTTTCTTCAAATCTTTTTCAAGATCTTCTAGTCTCTCTTTGGCTTCTTGTAAGCGCAGTTCGGCCAGCCGTAATTGCTTCTTCATCTGACGCTGCTCTTCCTCATATTTATCTCGCTCCTTTTCATTTACTGCCGGCTTTCCAGGTCTTGAAGATTCAGATCTTTGTTCCTTGGAAATAGTGGATGCTCTTTCAAGAGTAGTTTTCAGTGTCTTATTTTCTGTTTTCACTTCTTGATACTGCTTCTCAACGCTCTTCAACTTCGTGTTTAATTGGGAAAGGTCCTAGGAAGGATGAATAAAATAAAATAAATGAGACTTACTCTATTCCTCTCTTTTATTCGATCTTCAAGATGTGTTACCCTCTCATTTAGTGACCCGACTTGCTGACTATCTCTGATGTTTGTTTCCTTTCTCACATTGTTGTCATTAAGTCAGTTCTTACCATGATTTTTTTCACTTCAGCAGCCCTTTTCTGTAGACGTTCGACTTCCTTTTGTCGATTTTGAATTTCCGCTTGAAGTTCTTCTATTCTCTTCTCTCTTTTCAACAGCTTTTCTGTTGCTTCTTTTTCTCGACCCTCAGTATCCATAAGTCTTTTTCTAAGCAAGCGAACTTGCTCTTCGACCTTCTTCTGTCTTTCCCATTTAGCCACTTCTGTCTGAAATTACTATTATTGCACTTTTAACTGGAACAAACTGCTGAATTTTTCGCATCAACTTCTTTCTTTTTTCTCAAGGCTTCAACAGCTTCTTGTGCTTCTTTTAAACGATTTCGTAGGGATCGTACTTCATTTTCTAGTCTTATAATATCCAGTCTGTTTTGAGACAGCTCATTGGCATCTTTTTCATTGCTCCTCTCTTTTTTTAAAGCCAACTGAGAAATCGCTTCTTCTTTTATTTTCTCACAAGCTGCTAGTAGCTCTTTGTTAGACGTAGCCAATTGTCGATTCCTATTCTGAAGACGTCGAATTTCTTGCTTATGCTTAGCTGTTTCTTGTGCAAGTAGCCTTTCTCCACTCTCTGACAGCTCACTCCTTTCCGTCTCTTCTGCAATAGTCGCCATTGGATGTTGCTCTGTAGAAGAGGGTCGATCCTCTCTCTCTGTTTCAATATATTCCTGATCTGTCTGAGTCGAAATCTATAAATGGCTTTGAGTATCTACTAAAGCACTTACATCTTCATGAAAAGGAACAAAACTCTTTCTCCTCTCTCGAAATAGTTCCCGATTAGCAGATTCCAGATCTTCAATTTCCTCTTTGAGTCGGTTTATTTCCAATAAAGCAGCTCGCAATTTCAATTCAGTTTCTTTATCTCTTTCAATTCTTTCCTTTTTCTCGAGGCTAGCCACCTTTTGCCCATCAGTTTGAGCATTTCGGCCAAGCAAAAGTTGCTTGTAGCTTTCCAGCGCCATTTCTTTTTGATTGAGTTGCTCCTACAAGATTTTGCAATATAGCCAAACTAAAACACCTGGTAGGAACGAATACAGGTTTCTGCAGTTTCCTTGATACTGGAAAGACGTTTTTCATATTCTTTCGAGTTGTCGTCGATCACTGTTTTAATCGTTACTCGTGGGCTTCCTAGATTACTATACTTTCCAGTCTAAAATTCTACCTTCTGAAGAGTTACTGTCCAAGTCCATCTCATATGCACTTTCATCTGTCTCTGTTGTAACTTCAGTTCTTGCCGAACTCTTCTCCACCGTGTTCTCCCTCCTACTAGGATTTACAGCAGCAATTAATGACAAAAGTTCCTCGTTCATCTTCTGGAGATCGCTAATCTCCTCGAGTCTTGCTACTTCTTGTTTTTCTTTTAAAGAAATCAATTTTTCAAGTCTCTGAACTTTGCTAAATTGTTCAGTTTTTCCCGCGATATGATAGCGAAGAAGTTGCTCCAATCTATGGACATTCCCATTCTCTCCTAATGTTATATTCTTGACTTTAATTTCAGCTTCAGATTGAAATTTCAAAGTTTCAGCCTCATTATGTAGTTTGTTTGACTGAAAAGAAGAGATGAAAAAAGGTAGAAGACAAACCTCCTTTTTCTCTTCTTCAACTTGTCTTCTTTGAACACCAATGTCAATAACCCTGGCTTGTAAAATTTCGATCTGATTGACAGTGATCGAGGCGAGATTGTTATTCTTTTGATTCTAAAGGGAACTTGCTGGGATAATACCAAAAAACCTGATAACTCTGTTGAAGAAGTGAAATAATGTGAAAATAATGTTTCCTTTCGCCAGACCAGCCGACTCTTTGCCGTGAGAGATTTTCTTCAATTTCACGAAGTTTTTTCTTTCCTTGAGCACGTTCATTTGCCAGTATGCTCAGCTCTCTTATTGTCTCCATAAGTCGCATCTCAATTGAAACTGAACTTATACTTGAAGAAAGCGGTTAAATGTTACCTAGAAGGCCTTTTGTGTCACTTTCGTTCTCGAGTTCCTCTAAGAAGCGCTTCAACTCGTCATTTTCTTGCTGTAAAATATCTGTTTCGTTCTTCCAGAATTCGTTCTGCTCGGTTAGAATTATTACTACCTTCTAAAAGCATAATTGGATAAACAAGAGACTCCAGTAGTACCTGCAGATACTCGTTATTTGAAGAAAGCTCCTTTGAATTCGCATCATTTTCAGAAGAAAATAAATCAAAATCAACATTAGGAGGATCCTGAACAGATATTTCTAACCGAACAAATTGCCTCTCACATCAATGGCTCCTCCACCAAGAAGTTCTTTCTTTAAAAGTTCTCTGTATTTTTTGCTCAATTTTTCAAAGCTTTTTAAGGGAACAGAGTGTATCAGCTTGTTTTGTGCTGCTGCCATTTCAAAAATTGCCATATCCTTAACAATTATCCTTCAAAAAGTTGTCTTACCAGTTCATATTGTAAACGGGCTAATTTCTTCTCACCTTCAACCCTCGTTGTCTCTACTTTGGCTCGAAGTTGCCGAGCAGCTTCAGTTGCTTGATTAAAGCGAAATCGTAAAGAGTTTTCAGTTTTTGAAAGTCTAAAAATGTATAATAGTAGACGTAGAAGATACCGTAATTTTTGAATCTTTTCGGCTATTAATTTTCGTGTTATCTCCTCTGTTCTTCGCTCTGCTTCGGTGCCACCCACGCGAATTGACTCGGAAAATCTCTGAAATTAAAATTTAAGTAAGGTATAGTCTGTTTCAAAATCTGACGACCAAACTGACTATCACATTGCGCTGCAGATTTGAATTTAAGTTGGCCGTGTTTTTGTTTCTTTTTAACGCTGTAACTAATTTAATACAAGAAATCAATTAAAAGCAATAAAAAAATAAAATAATATTAAATAAAAAAATTTAGGATAAAGCCAGTGGGTCCAGCCTAAATTCAAATCTGCAGCGCAGTGTGATAGTCAGTTTGGTCGCCAGTTTTTGAAACAGACTAAAAATTTACTCTAAGCTCCATCAATTCTATAAAGTTCTCCTCTTTTTCAGTTGATTCTTCTGTAATTACGGTCTTTCTTTGGCTCGCTATTTCTTCATATGCCAACTATAAAACATGATTAACACATGAAATTTCAAGTACCTTTAGCTTTGCGCTGCCATCATCGGACAGCTTTTTGGCTGTTTTCATGGCATGCTCCATTTCAAAAAGTTGGCAATCTTTGGCTTCCATTTCTGTTAGCAACGAGAAGAGCTCATAGTTCAAACCAGCGATGATCATTGCCTGCTGTTCGTACCCATCTAACGAACGAATTGGTCTTTGCTGTAGTTCTGGAATAGCAGCTTCCTGAATTGCCGGATTTGTTGGCTTTTGCTCGTTGTGTGTATGAGCATTCCTTTTTGGAGGTAGTCTCGTGGAAATTTTGTTGATAGATTTGGATTCTATAGTACTTGACTCTTTTTTTGGAGGATCTGCTAGATTCTTCGTGGAGATTTCTACAAATATTTTAGTTTTAGACTTTGGCTACCTGGAATAATTCCGTCTGCAAGCCTTCCTAGCTCAATCTGCAACATCGTGCAGTGTCGGGATAATTTAGTTATCTGTTCATCCCGGAATCGTATCTGCTCTTCCAAACGAGCTAACTCGTCCTTAGCGTCACCAAATTTTAATTCACGAAGACGTATAAGCTCGGCAGCTGCTTCTCCCTGACCTAATTCCTTTTGAACGATTGTTTCCTCCAATTCAGCTACACTATTTTGCAGTTTTTCGATCTATTTCTCTTTGGAAATCTAAAAACAAACCTTGACTTGGGCTTCTGTTAGACGATGCTCTGACTGCATTAGACGACGTGGCCAGTCAGTGCTTTCAGTCAGCCCTCCCCGAATACTGTTCTCTTGTCCAACTAGAGTTCTTGCCATTCTTTAAAGCAAATCTTAGAAAAAATAATCTTGCATACTTTGTTGCTGTTATTAGCTCTTTTTTCAGCTTTTCTAATTCTGCTTCTTTTTCAACTGTTGTATCTGCACGAACTCTTGCTCTCAACTCTTCTAGTTCTATCTGAGCCTCGTAGAATCTCTGCTGCAGCTGCATTAAATTCTCTTGCTGGGATTGAATTTTCGATTTAAGAATTTCATCAGAGTCCATGGCTTTATTTTCGACTTCTTCCAATCGCTGGGTAGCTATTGAAAGTTTCTCTCGTAGGGAGCGATTGTCGGCGGATAAGGTAGTTTCTCTTTTCTCACTTGAAGACAATTCATTTGAGAGCTCAGCAATCCTGAAATGTTAGCTATCTTTCTAATAAGAGAAGGATACCTTCTCGAGCTATCTTCGATTAGACGAGTGGCATCTTCCAGAGCATCGCTCACACGTTCAACTTCTAGACGAAGCTGATCATTTTGTGAGACAACGGCTTGCATCTGCCTGCTCAAAGTAACTGCTTGTTCTTGTCGCAGCCTCAATTTCTTTGTTTCCCACTCTTGAGATGCGTCATCAGATTTGGAGGAAATGCGTCTTGTCAATTCGCGAATGTTGTCTTCCATTTGAGCTTTCTAAGCACAAAATTAGGCTGAAACTGTTGCTTACCTGATCTTGAAGAGTATCTCTTTCTCTTGTAAGAATATCTGCTCTAGCTACCAGTGCCTCGAACCGGTCGCGTTGATCAGCCATTTCCATGTCTCTATCTCGACTAAGTTGTTGAAGAATACGATTTTCCTCTTTGAGATTGTCAATCTGAGCTCTGAAAGCTTCGCTAGACTCGGATGCATCTAATCCAGATGTAATTCTCTGCTGCAGATCCTCGATTTCTTCCTAAACTACTCTAAGAAAAAAACTCAGTAGAAATAAACCCTCATTGAGACGCGCTGCTCTTCCCATTGTTCTTCCTTCTCTGCCATAGCGATAGCTTCTTTTTCGGCTACTTCTTTCAGCTCTTCTGCTGTAGTAAAGGAGTAGTTCATGAGATATCTACGAAAATTTAGATAAAACAAAAAGAACTGACCGTAATGCATATATAAGAGTAGAAATATCTTTCTGCGATTCTGAACCATCGATTTCATACTAAAACATTCTTTATCTGAGACTCCATTGCGAACCTCCGAGAGCTTCTCATACCAGAGAAGAATAGCCGAGATGTCATCGCTATCCTGATGGACAAAGTCCTCCAAAGATTGAAAGTTAATTTGACTCATCACGAACTAAGTCATGAGCTTGTAGAGGTGAGGTAAAGGCAGATGCATAGCCGATGTTGTCATGGAAACGGCCAGCTAATACCTATTTCAAAAAGAGTAATATAATAAATGCAAGTGTTCATGCTTATAATTTTCATTATTTGATTTCCTTTATCAATGCGATTTAAATTCAAACAAGCGATTACCTTTTGTGACTTTTTGTGTGTTTTCTCTTATCGCATCTCGCCTGTTTCGCAACTGAGCGCCGTTGCCGAGGCCCCCCATTCAAATGGCTGATTTCAAAATGAGCGAGGAGGATGGCTCTCCCTATGTTCCTGCTAATAAAAAGGTATTTACTATTAACTTTCTCTTCAAATCCCTCCCAGCTCACAATTTTTGTCATAGATGGAAGCGAGCAAATGTTCTCCGGCGGGAACGAATGCGACTTTCGCAAGGCTGTTAGAGTCGCTTTCAGTCAAATTCTTAATGTTTGTTGTTCGGGCTCTCTAAATCACATGGTTGGAGTTGTTGTCACAAATACGGTAGAGATTTTCCAGTTTATTTAATTTTAATTCAGAGAGAAACCGATATCAGAACGGGCCATAAGCACTGCTATGAATGGGTAAAGCTTACAGTCCCTGGAAGTGAGGAGGCCCTTGCGCTCAAAAATTTCTTAGATTCTGGTAATTTACCCCTGAAAATAATTTAATTTTTATTAGATAACATTCACAGCACCTTTTTGGAGAAATTTGGTGGTCATGAAGCTTGCAATCTAGCTCATTCGATTTGGGGATGTAGGAAAATAATGCAGCTGTTAGATTTGCCTAGATCTCTTAATTCTTATATTCAGAAGTGCGACATCTATCCGTCATCACATGATTATGTACTTCACTAACGAATCCAACCCTTTTAAAGACGACAAACAGGCATATGTTGGTCCAATTTTAGCTTTTAATTGAGCTCTATAGGACAGATTCAAGAAGCTGATTGGTGATTTCACCTGCACCTCCTATCGAGATCGAAATGGCTTGACAAAAATAGTAAAGACACCGGGAGAATTCCATCTCGCACTTTTGGGCGAGCATGTATCGGAAAAGGATAGAAAACGATGGGAACAAATTACTCCAATGATTTTCAACGGCAAAACAGAGGAATTAGAAACACAGTAAACTTCCGTTATGTATTAAATGTAGTACATTTAGAGCCTACAAGAAAACATTCAGTCAGAGAGCTTTCTCTATGGTAAACCAAAACAAAGAACTTAAAAAATCGTTTATTCCAGGTGGATGTGGAGATAGCGCCCGGTGTTAAATTTGGAATTGGAGTTTATTTATTGGCCGGAGAGTCGCGTCTACCTACAAAACAGCTTCTTGATGCTGAAAGCGAAACGAAAGTTGAAAAGCGAACTGCTTACGTTCCAAAAGTACTCAACCAAGATACATTTGCCGATGATGATGAAAGTGTAGAGCTGGATCGTGGGAAATTAAAGAAGAGCATCAAGATTGGTGGACAGGAGATCACAACGGAGAGAGACGAAATCACAAAGCTATCATACTTTGATGCTAAGAAAATAGTCCTCTTGGGGTTCAAAGCTCTAGATAAAATTGATCTAACAACGCATGTACAGCCAGCTCAGCTCCTCTATCCAGATAATACTGTAAGTTTGCAGAAAATCAGTTAACCTTTGAATAGAATATTCGCGGATCTGTTGACATATATTCCGGACTCCTGGAACGCTGTCTGGCTCGAAAAATGGCCATGATTTGTAGATTTTGTGCCCGTGCTAATCAGAAAGTTCGTCTGGTTGCCCTTGTTCCTCAAAAGAAGCTAACAGAAGCAGAGATGCTGAAAGAAGTATCTTCTTTGCATGACGCAGAGAAAAACAATAAACTACAAGAACTTCGCATTGCCAATGATTTCAAGCACAATGGCTTTGTTGTAGTCTTTTTGCCATATGCTGAGGATAAGCGTAACCTCACCGACCAAATGCAAAGCCCAGTTCATGGTGGCTGGCCCAAACGTGAACCTATTTTCCTTGTGATTCATTTCTTTAGCTTCAACTGCTGACGTCTCTACGGCATCAACTTTTGTTGAAAAATTGACTAAGCCATTCACTCCCGAGAGCTATTTTAATCCTCGAATGCGGTCATTCAATTCGATGCTGATAGAAGCCTCTGTTGGAGAGCAAATTCCTCGCCTAGATTCCCTCGGTTTACTTGCCTAAAAGCAGATAACATATTTTACAGCTCCATATTATAAGCGAGAAGATGAATATAACGAGGAAGCTATCGATAAGCTCAAAGCCCCACTTGTTGAACATTTCAATTTAGACGATGTCGACGCACCAGTTTCGCATAAACGCACTCCAGGTGGTTCTATTAATTTTACGGAGAAAATTACATTTTTCAGCTGACGATGAATCAGGAACGACGAGAAAAAGAGCAAAAGTCGATCTGAGCTCAATGACAACGCAGGAATTGGTTGAAAAGGGAATGGTGAAGTCATTTAAATGAAATAATCATAATTTAGTTAGACAAATTGACTGTTGCTGAATTGAAAGCCAAATTAGGAGAGTTGAAGATAAAGCCGACTGCTGGAGCAAAGAAAGTCGACCTGATTGAGACCATTAGTGCCCATTTCAGCTAGACAAATTCCAATAAAATATAGGAAAAAAAAGTTAACACTTGGTTTTAAACAAGCTCCCCACTTCTGTTCAACGAACCCCCACCCCCAAATATATAGACCAATCTAAATTATTTGCTGAAAAAAGTACCTAAAAAAATAAACGGCGAAACAAAAGCACTTACTTGAATAATCTTTCTAATTTGATGGGAATTATATAGTTAAATTCGCTTATAATTCTGATTTTGCCTATAGCTACTAAAAATAATTGTTAGTGATAATGAGAGCAAGCGAAAATAAACTAGGCTAAGCCTGAGGGTAAACGAACAAAAACGAAAAACTCGAACAAACTAAATTAAAGGCAATATAGTTTAATAAGATATGAAAAATGTGTGGGGTGTTCGTTTAAATTCTATCCAAAATATATTTATTCGATTCGGTTCTTTTATTTACAAGTGTATGTAAAATGGTTAATCACGCTTGCGGCGACGATCATTGTCTTTCTTTTCAGCGAGAAGAACCAAAATGTGGCTGAAATTTTCTTTTTTGTTGTTCTGCTGTATTTAAACTAACCGGAAGAGATTGGCAAAGTCAATAAAAAGCTCAACGGCATGCCAGATGAAGTCATTATCACCACGACGATTCTTTTCGGCAATCATTTGGGTATCGTAGAGAACGAAGAGGCAGGTGATGGCAAGCCCTGAATGTGAGAAATTAAGAATCTTTGGGGAAAGAGACTACCTCCCCAGAGTATAATCGAGTGAGAGAAGAAGAAGGTTCCAATGAGAAGACACATAATAGCCGAAGAGAGGCTTCCACCAAGATGGAGGTACTTGGTGCTTGGAGCATGAAGAGCTGCCATTGAAAAGCATCCAAAGACAACGGCGGTTCCGAGAAGAGCAGTTAAAACGATTGACGGGTCAATGCGAATCACAGCCTAAAATAATAAAAATAAACAATAAAGACTTACCTCCAAAAGAGGTCCCATACCGATTCCATTAAGAGCACAGAACGCCACGAAGTATCCAAACCGCTTGTTGCGATTTACAGGAGTGTCAGGGGTACCCATCAGAACGAACATAAGTCCAAAGCTAGCGATAGTAAAGAGGAAATTGGCTCGGATGACGTTGGTCAATAGATGTAAGCTAGCTCCGACTCCAGCGGCTCCCAAGCCGATTCCAACTGTGCCATACACATTGGCCAGATGATCCTTTACCGACTTCTCTCTATTTCGAAACATTTTTGTCTGCTGCTTAACTTACAATTTGTCATTAAGGCCGTTAAAGGCACGCTGAACGTTGTCAAGGATGGTTGGTTCACGACGGTTCTCCATCGCTGAAAGTCTTGTGTAAATTGTGTAAACAAAAAGATTGCGATGAGAAAACTGCTCAATGCGTATCGATTTGTGTTTGTAGAGAGGAGATAGAAATTATTTTTGTTACAAAAAGAAGAAAAGAGAAAGGCGAAATGGCGTCTGTTGAAAGAGTTTTCTGAGCTGACGTTGCGCTTGTGAGGCCGGCCAAAGGGGCGGAGCGACAAACCAAATCAATTTCTCGCCACACGACTGCGTTATAGCACACAAAAACCAAGATAAGGTTAATGATAAAACATCGTATTTTTCCAGAGAATAACAGAACAACGATTTATTTGATTATTCGCTAACAAAATTTAACAAATCTACGTTTGAGAATCCAAATCGGGATCATATTTGAGACGAGGCCATCCCTCCAGGCTGTGCTGCTTTAAAATAATCTCCAGCTTCCTTTCACCAATTATAACTTTGCTTTCAGCCGGAACTATTTTGCCAAAAAGATCATAAATTAAGTCCGTTTTTCTGCTGCCGAATCCATGAGTCAACGAAATGCGCAGCAATTGCCCATCAGTCTGAACTGAAGTCTCTGCCGGCAAAGCTCCTTTGCAATAAACATTGACAGTAACGATGCCATTGCTAGAAAACCAATCCTCTTTTAGTTTGTCCACTTTCTCCTCCTAAAATAATGTGGTTTGCTATATTTCATAGGGGATAACCTTGCTCCAGTTATGAGTCCCTTTGAAACAGCCTTTCTGATCGAGGAAGGCATTGAAGTTGGACGTCTTCCTATTGCAGCAGGACCAGTATTTCATTCCCTCGTGGAATATGGCTTGGCCTGGATGATGGATACAAGAATCGGATTCTTCGAATCCAACGTATTTGGCTTCGCAGCCGCTATTCCTACAAGGTGCGCCTATTTTCAAAGCTTGAGAGAAGTCTGCATTATTCGCATTGGCTTCTATCCATTTTTCGATGGCAGCTTGAGCTTGTGGAGTGACTTCAGCCTGGAATCGAAGGTTGCTTGTATTTGGATAAGTTGCACCTTTATAGGGGCTTCTACTCGACTCTCTTCGTTTAGTCTTTCAGCTGGCTTGTTGAGTCCCTTCCAAACAATGACTTCATCCTCTTTCTCTGGACGAATAGTCTGATCCGGAACTATCTTCTGCATATCAGCTGGCTTTTCGGAGGAATGACGGCCCCTTGTACAGCCGGGATAATTGAGCCACGTTCCAAAATCTGTACTCTTCTTGTTGCAGCAATTCCATATTTTATAGGCGTCGTGGAAATAGGGCGGTCCTGGGTGATAACAACAAGCTTCTGAAAGGTTTTTGTTATAAAGAAAATCAGTTTACCTGGATTATTTTCTTTAGGAGAGAACTTCTTTCCACAGCCCTTATTGTAGCATTGCTGCTCGCTCTGCTCGTCAGAAGTCATTCTGAATAATTATATTATATAATCACTTTAAATAATGGTCTCGTTTTGTGAAATCCTGTCACCGGCGAATACGGCGCAGTTTATATTGTAAGGAAAACAGATATTTTTCCTAGGGCTATATTTGAAAGAGATTAATCGGAGGTTGGTGTATAATTTATTTTCTATGCAAACAGAACCATGTTTTCTATCGATAAAAAGCAAAAGTCGAAAAGCGTGGGAGTTAGAAAGGATAATAAGGCCCTGACACTCACTAAAAGCGAATGGAAAATCCCGAAGTTTCCCTGGACCACGCCCCAAAAGTCGCGCATTTGCAGAGAAACAACATTAGCTTTTAAACTTTCACAGCTGATTCTGAGCATCCATGAGAATAAAGGCTCAAAAATGCTGCCAATTCCATTAAAACCCACACAGAGAGGCTTTCCATCAGTGATTTCAAGGTGATTTGCTTTATTACCCGACATCAATAGAACAGTTAAGAGCAATTCATTCTAAACTTCCGCTTAGAGACTATTACGAAGTTTTAGGAGTCAATTCTAAAGCATCTTCAGCCGAGATAAAAGAGGCTTTTTATAGGAGATCTAAAGAGGTAAACATTCTTTTTGGTTTTATGAACTCTTTTTCAGCTGCATCCAGATTCGTGCACTTCGGGTAGCACTACCAGCCAATTTGTCGAGCTAAAGCAGGCTTACGATGTGCTAAGACGACCAGCAGATCGGTAATTCTTTTCGAGTCTAAAGTATTTAAAATTGCTTTCAGGATGGCGTATGATAATCGAGGGAAAAGAGACTATCATAATATCTATACTCAAGGAGGTTATTCATACAACCCCGGATATAACTACGACTTTTCGGAGTAAGGGCCTTTCAGGTTTGAATTTAATTTTCTAGAGATTGGAAGAGGTTTTGGCGAGAGACGGAACGGTCAAATTACTCAGAGTCAGAGACTAAAAAGAGATCAGAGGACCAATGGAAGTTTGTTTTTCAGTGGACAGCTTTTGGAGCATTTTTAGTTATTCTCTACAATTTAGGATATGTGTAAGTTCTTCTTGTTGAGAAGTAATAGCCTTTTTTGCAGAGGACAGATTTATTATAGAAACTATAGGCTATCTAAGATGGTAGATGAGGAGGAAATTTGCAAATCTTTTCTTCGTCAATCTGAATACAAAGATAAAGAATTCAACGAAATTGAGGTAAAGATTCATCTTATTACTTGAAAAATTATTTTTAGAAAATGGATTTGGCTAAAATGCTCAAAGCAGACGTTGACGAAGCTTGGCGTAGGAGACAAGAGGAATTACGTGGCAGAAATAAGAACGAAATCCGAGAGGAATACCGGTATTTATTGCGCTTTTTTTAATCTTCTGATTCCCTAGGTGGCTTAAAGCTGTACAAGATGCTGATCATACTCGAAAAATAAAAGCGAAACGGGCTGAGATGAAGCGCAAAGAAATGGCGGAACGATGGGGAGAAACATCTCATGAATAGAAGCGGGTCTAAAATAGTAAAGATTTCTATACTTCTTCAATGCTATGTTTAATTGCTTCTACGCATTACATTTCTCTACACTTTCTTCGAATTTTAAATCGCTTCTAGGAATGACTTCTCTGCTGAATAAAGTTGTCTTGATCACTGGAAGCACATCGGGAATAGGTGTAGCTTATTGTTTCGTCTTTTAAGATCTTTTTTTAGGACTTGAAGCGGCGCGACAATTCTATAAAAGAGGTGCTACTGTTTTACTGACATGTAGAGATGAGATCAGAGGTAGAAATGCTTTGGAATCTGTATTAACAGCTGATCCTTCCCCAAGCTGTGGAGAAAGAGCTCGTCTTTACACCGTAGGCCTTCTAGAGATGTTAAAGTTCTTTTTTAGTTAGATCTCATGAGCTATGATTCTATTATTAACTTTTGTAAGGAAGTTCTCTCTGACTGGAAGCACATCGATGTCCTTGTTTTGAATGCCGGGATAATGGGAAAAGCCTTCGAGGTGATCGCTTAATAGATAGATTTTAAACTTTTGCAGCTGTCTTCCGATGGAGTGGAAGCGCACTTTGCGACAAATATGTTTGGACATTATGTCATTCTTAACCAGCTCTATGAAGTCTTATCAAACGGAAGCGAGCCTAGTCGAGTGATTGTTGTAAGTTCCGGTCTCTACACCAGAGCAGAAGAGCTTCCCTCCTTGAAAAAATTGATGGGAGAAGAGCATTGGGAATCTTATAACTCGAGGCTTTGTTATTCGATCAGCAAACTTGCCAACTGCCTTTATACTAAAGAAATCGCCAAGTTAGTCTCTCTCTCGCCTTATCTTATTTGCAATTCTAGAAGATTCCAAAATCATGGCGACAAAGTTCAAGTTTTTGCAGTTCGCCCAGGATTCATTGGTGCTACAAATCTGGGAAGAGAAACACACTGGCTGTTGAGATTACTTGGTGCTCCATTCATCTGGTTATTTTCCCAGTCCTTGAGCAAAGGCGTTGAACCGATTTTACACCTTTCTTCAAATGACTTAACTGAGTTGAAAAGCGGGTCTCTATATAATAACGACTGTCGAGAAGAGGACTTCAATCAAGTCGTCAATGTAGTAAGCATCTCGATAATAAATGGCTAAATCTACAGGCTAACCGCAGTATTTTGCTTCGAATACTTTACGACATGGAAGAGCTGATTTTAGCCCGTAGTCTTCTTCCCGAAGAAACTATCAAAAAGAATAAAGAAAAGAGGAGTTGGTACTTAAAGTAGACGGTAGTAGTAGCGGAAAAAAGTCAACCATCAAATGCAAAATACTGGTAGCATAAATAAAATATATTGATCTTGTGTCGCTCAATTTCTCATCGTGCATGGTCACTTTTCAGCCATGATTCCCAGACTGCTATCTGTTCCTCGATTTCTTTTTAAAATGTTAAAATGTTTGTTTGTTGTTTTTTTAAAGTATTAGTTTAAGTGGGCATACAACTCTACTGCAAGCCAATTGAAATGGCTGATCAAGTAGCTGTATTGGGCCTCAGCACACTTCCCATGGGACACTTTCTAGTCTACTTATATCTTCTCTATCGATATTACATCGATTACATGCCAGTTTTGGAATTCGGCTACTGGACTCTTCGAATGACGGAAATATTCAGCGCCATGCGATGGAAATATCGACTGACTAGAGCTTTGGTTCATCACAAATTGCTGAGATTGAAGAAAATGTAAACAAGCCCCCCACTCTAATCAGACCCCAACGTCGGATTCCACTCCCTACTTCTGTTCAACGAACCCCCACCCCCAAATATATAGACCAATCTAAATTATTTGCTGAAAAAAGTACCTAAAAAAATAAACGGCGAAACAAAAGCACTTACTTGAATAATCTTTCTAATTTGATGGGAATTATATAGTTAAATTCGCTTATAATTCTGATTTTGCCTATAGCTACTAAAAATAATTGTTAGTGATAATGAGAGCAAACGAAAATAAACTAGGCTAAGCCTGAGGGTAAACGAACAAAAACGAAAAACTCGAACAAACTAAATTAAAGGCAATATAATTTAATAAGATATGAAAAATGTGTGGGGTGTTCGTTTAAATTCTATCCGTAAGATTGTCGAGTAGTCGGCAGAATCAAAGACTTCAATAAAGAACTTTTTATGTCATGAACCAAATCTTTATTACAGACGTTATTTACCCGTAGCGAGATCAAATGGCACATAAAACATTCCGCTAGAGAAGATCGATCAAGCCAAGCACGATCACTAAGCCATTGATCAGAATAAGGGACGCGAGTAGAATTCCAAAAATCCCGGCGAAAGTACGCCAAACACAGCGAAAGCCTGTTTGATTGAATGAAGTTTGAAAGAAAAGTATCCTACCTTCTTTTTGTGGAGGAAGAACTTGACCAGCTTCAACATCTTCGAGAGGCTTTTTTAAGAGGGACTCCTCAGATTGTTCTGGGACAAAGAGGGAAGTAGGACGCTTGACGGGACTTGAGAGAGGAGAAAGGGGAACCGTCATGGCTGTTAGAGCTGGTAGAAGAAGGAGGGGTCGCGGGTTTATGTATCGAGTTGATAAGCGGTGAGTCACGTGACTGCTTCATGCTTAGAAGAAGTTTAGAGAAAAAACAAGCAAAGTAGGGTTATTTTTAGAAGATGACGTGACCTGGGATATTATTAATTGACTGTGAAGCCATCATAAAAGCAAATAGGAAAAGACGACTATTTTTAAAATTTGCAGTAGCAGGACTCTTTTAGCGCATGCAAATGCCCTTATCCACTCAACCCCGCCCCCTCTTTTGTTCCAAAGCGCCCCAAATTCATAAGCCTCGACCGAGCAGCTGGCCGACGTCGGTTGGTACTAGAGATGAGGCTGACCGCAACATGATATCCTTTTTCTCACTCTGGTTATTATTTGTTCCTGTACTGGGAAATGGTCGTCTTGAAGAGCCGGGATGTCGAAGGTTAGTTTCTACAATAAATTCTACTTCTCACTATTCTCTTCAAAATATCACATGCGAATGCGCGATTTGAAGGTTTATTAGGCTAACTCTTTCTCTCTCTATCTCTATCTCTTTGAACATTGCTAAAACGTTGCTTGGTTCTCGCATGAAAAATGTACGCGTCGTCAGGGAAAGTGAATATTGGAAGTAGCCAGGAGAGTAATTAAAGTCTTTAGATATTCTTACTCAAACCGTCCTTCGCAAGATTGCTCCAGTCTCAACATTAAATATCCTCCTCCACTTTTTCACGACATTATCTCCCTAAATTTGGGAAATAATTCATTTGTGGAGATTTATGACTTTCCTTCTGCTTATGGAAGTCTCCTCTCACTCAGGATGGACTTTTGCTCACTTGAAAAGATCTCAATCACGGTAGGAAATGCATGTTGCCAAGAGAATTCTACTTCAGGCCTTAGGAGAATTGAAAATGCTCAAAACGTTGGACCTCGCTCATAATAATTTACAACACATTCTCTTTCATCGGGAAAAGAATCGGGCTCTAACGACACTCAATTTGAGCTTCAATAAGTTAAGGTCAGTAATTCTAGTCCTTGAATTACAAGAGGCGTGAGAGAACCACAAGCTGTTCTAAATGGACCAAGACTTACAAATAGATTTGCAGATTTCTCCCCGACTTCTCTGCTCTTACTTCTCTTCGTCTACTCGATGTCTCCTACAATAATCTGATAACACTTCAACCAAGATTCTTGCCCTTAAATGTGGAATCTCTGCGTTTCACTGCCAATGAGTTCACTCATCTCAGCCCTTGGTCTTTTCTCCTCCGCTTACAGGTTTGATTGATTATTTCTGTTTATGGGCGAAAATTTATGGATTTGATTCATAATCGGCCAAATAATGGGTGCCAGCGCTACTTTTAATAGCCGGATGACCGTCTGCTGGCCTCGTCAAGTAGGGAACAAGCTATCGATTTCTCGCTTTCAATAATCGAGCCATTTTGCGGCTCATTAGCACCAGCTGTTTCTCATTAGCATACCGGAGGACGCCGTAAAACAGTACCGCGGCTCTGCTTCCTCAACCAGATGATCGATGGCTTTTCTTAAGTTTTTGCGGGAGAGGAAGCAGGGGACATAAATGGCTAGCAGTTACTTTTATGAGTTCCCTGGCTTGTGAGCTACTGAGGGGTGTGTGAAAGACGGCTTAAAGCTCAGTGGTTTTCCAGGAGTTGGATGTTTCATTCAATCCGCTCGTCTGTGAGTGCCCATTGTGGCAGTTTATCAGCTGGGCTGAGGGCTTGGCTCTGTTCGACAGCTCGACCCTTCCTTGTATGAAGCCGGCTAGTTTAAGGAGAGGTCCGGGTGGCGAGGTTTGTTATTCTCATTTGCCGCGTACTAGCTCGTAAAAATGCATTTTTGACGAGAAGCGCCGCTTTCTAAAGTGCAGAATCTGTTTCCAATTAAGCTCCCAAGTGAACGTCTTATCGCTCGACACATATCTCATCCTCTTAATTGCCCTGCAATATGGCCGGCCCACATTAATTTGTCAGCCGATTAGGCGCCAAATTAATCTGTGAACGAGGCATCGGCTAGTTCCAAACAATTGCAACTCGATTGGCCCGGAAGCGTTGGGGCGATCTGATTGCATGTCTTTGCTCATAGAGAACCTTTTCAGCTTCTTTGCGGACCAGAAGTATTTACGGCACACGAGTTAGAAAAGAACACTCTCTCGCTGGGAAGCACTCATCAGCTTTGCTGCGTTGTCTCCTCTTCTCCCACTCCACAGCTCTACTGGCAACATAATGGAAGGAATATTAGCGTGGTAGAACTTCTTTCCACTCAGGCAATCCTATTTTAGCCAGCAGGGACCTCGCTGCGTCAGGTAGCAGAAACAGGACAAGCTCGTTATTGTCTGGACCTATCTTTGGAGAATCTCGATCAATTCGGAACTTATAAATGTGTTGCAAGCCTGGCAGGCCTGGAACAAAGCAAAGAATTTCTGGTGGAACGCGATAAAGTGCCTCTGATCTTGCACAATCCAGAAAGTGTGATTTTCTATGGAGAATTTGTAATTTGCGTCTTTCTAATTGTCCTCTGTTTTGTTTCCTGCTGTTGCATTCGAAGGGAATATCAAAGAAACAAGAAACATGCCAAAATGGAATACCTTTATAATGATGTGAGTTGACCACGCTGACGATATTATCCGTTTCAGTATTATTACCCGCCTCCACACGATAGCCAACCAGATTTCGTAAGAGCCCCTTCTCCAGATGAAGACTTGAATCATCGTCTTCAATTAGAAATCTGGCGCCAGAGAATGGCTTTGTTACCTGCTCCACTAGCTGAATTTGATCAGGATACTCATCACATGATGCCTTTAATTCACACCGCCGTATAAAACTAACCAAACAAGTTTTGCTTTTTCGAGTCATGTAACAAGCCAAATACTCGATATGAAAGTAAAACAACAAGCGTTTTGTGATCTTGTGTGTAAATATGAAAGGAATTTGTATGAGCAAGGAGAGACCAAGGTTAAACACAACGGTTCAAGAAATCTCCGACCTTGAACCCAACTCCTCGAGCCAAATTTGCATAAGGGAAAAGCGCCGATGACAACACCGGCGGCGGAGGAGAGTCTACTCAGGTTTCGCGCGCTTCGCACTTCCGTCTCCACCATTCGTCGTCATTACAAGGCGTCCTTGTGTCTTTTCACATCCATTCTTTCTTTCAAGATCCGCCGGTATCAAGACGTGACAGCCATATTTGTTCTGCGTTTTGCTGCTGTCGAGTGCCGCTCTATCACGTATCACGAGCTTCCAGATCTCTCGGCTCGTCTTCCCTCAACTTTTCCCTTTACGTGTATTTCCTCCAAAATTATAGATGAATTTAACTCCCAATGCCAGAACTTTACAAAATACAAATAAAGCAAAATGTGGCGGTCTTTCAAAATGAGCACTTGGTTCTCAAAGGATCATTTTCTCCTTCCCACGCACTAGGACCACAAAGCAACCTTTTAGATACCCAATGGACTGTTTGCGACTCGCGTGCCGAGTAATTGTTTGTACTTAGCGAGCCAAGGTGTGGCCAGAGACACTATTGAAACCGTCCACCCCGTTCATTTCCAATTTGACTTTTGGGCTCTGTCGGCTAAAGATTGGCACCAAGTGCGATTTGGAACACCTTTTCAACTATCCTCACGTTCTGTCTCGTTTCTGTCATCTTGACTTTTTGTGCCGGAAAGCGGAAAGAAAAGTGACATGCTTCACACTTTTACGAGATCCTGACTGTCATCTGTACGTTTTTTCTGCTGCTCTTCCCGTCTGATCTGTATCATTTGCTCCTCCGCTCGCTGTTTGCGTCTTGGTTTTTGTCGGCTGCGCTTTGCACGCGACAATCCCGTAAAAGCACTTGTGCCCATTAGTTCCAGCAATCTGTATT
Organism: Oscheius sp. JU1382; assembly: GCA_932521405.1. Taxonomy (NCBI): domain Eukaryota; kingdom Metazoa; phylum Nematoda; class Chromadorea; order Rhabditida; family Rhabditidae; genus Oscheius; species Oscheius sp. JU1382. The sequence continues at coordinate 9,594,372 of OW051475.1, forward strand.
TCAGACGACCAACGACTTATAAATTCGCTAAATACGACGTCGTCTTTTCTTAATCCAAGGCCGAACGAACGGACATGCGGGTCCTCTTGGTGCTTTGTTTAACTCTCCAGGCAAGAATGTATGCGAATTTCTTATCCGGCTTCAGAAAGTATCATCAGTTGTTTTACGGGTAAACGAATTTGGTTTGCATGAGGCTGCTAATTTCACAAGACAATGGCTCTCTATGGCTGGTCCTCACATGCGAATACCAGACATAAAGGTTTCTCCAATTAACTTTGCTAAACATAACATTTTCAGCAAACTTTCCACCATACCTTTGCCGATGGAGAGTTTCAAGTCTCAAATATTACTGTAAACAAATTTGTACCACCTTTGATACGTTTTCGTCCATCTGATCACTCTTTCATCTACATGAGCACGTTGAGTGGCTATGCCCAGGTCGCTGCAGACTGGGTAATCGACTCCCAATGGCTGAATCTTCTTCGAGTCCCCCTTGAAGGTAAAATCAATGCTCAAATGACTGGTTTGATCTCCGAAATCGCGATGCAAGTAAGGTTCCTCGATTTTTGTAGAAAAAAAATCAAGGTCACTCCTGAGCATGAAGTAGAAGTCCATCACTGTGTTGCCCAGATTAGAGATCTGCGTTTGAATCTTCAAGGCAGTCTCGCCGCGGAAGTTCTGCAGTGGTTCAAGCACAGCGTTACTCGCTCTATTAGGAAGAGACTCGAAGAGGTTGGCTTCTTTATTCATCAAGTAATCTTGAAATCCTCTAGGAATACTGTAGCTTGATGCAAACTTATTGGCTTCCTTGGGTAGAGGCTCAGCTGGCTCAGTTCCCAACAAATCTGACTATCAGTGTCAAGCCAGAAGTGGTTCTGGTTCAGTCTCTGCATTCTATTTCTATGAGTCAAAGAACTATTGACTTCCGAATGAGAAGCGACCTCCTCTGGAATGGAGAATTTGTAGAATCTGCTCCAGTCAAAAACGATACTTTCACTTCAATCGACTCGTTCGAAAGATCTCAACGAATGATCGATATGTTTGTAGACGAACACACTGTTCAGAGTATCTTAGCTGCTGCCCATTTTGCTGGCCACTTGAAGTAAGATCTTATTTGAAAGATTCTAAAGCAATTACTCAGAACTAGTCTCGACAGCCCCTTTCTCAGAACGCATTGCGATGTTCTCTGTGTGGGAACAGTTCTTCCTGAACTAGCCGAAGTTCTTCCAAATAGAACCATGCGCGTTCAGGTGGCATTTTTCTTATAATTTATGCTTTTTCTCAGGCTTCCACCCTCTCTCCACCGATAATTGCTCTTCAAACAGGCAAGGCTGTCGTTTTCTTAAACGCTTCTTTGGAGGTAATTTTGTTCTTATTTTAAGCTAAGAGTTGTTTTCAGGTATATCCGGACCCTGCTATGGATACTGTAGAAGGCAGTTTAATAACTATAAATGTAGAGACGGAGTTTATTTTGACGATGGAGATGAAGAACAAGAAAGTGAAGGGCTGTAAGTCTTGAGTTAAGCTGTTGCGAAAAAAGGTATACAGATATCACAATGGTAAACGCCCAGGCAGTTCTGATTGACTCAAAAATGGGCTTAATTTCCCAAAAGGTAGAAGCCCCCAGATAATGATCAATTCGCTTGCAGACAATTGATTTTCTAGTCAACATGTCGACGCCGTTCCTTGAAGATGCCGTTGATATATTAATAGGAAGAGGATTGTTCGTCGGGGATCCTTTCCAATTCCCTTCAACGAACGAGCATCTGAGTATCAATGAAAAATATGTGCGCTGGGAAGCCGATCTAGCTATTCCATCAATTCTTCGACATACTTGGGTGCTCTAACGGTGCGAGTCCGGTGTGAATCTATCGGCGAATGACGATGATCAGGAATTTATAACGTAGCTGTGAGCTACTCAAAGTAACATCTGTGATGTTAGTTGTGAGATAAATATTGAACTATGGCGAATATTTATACAAAAAGCGTTCTTTAGATTTCACAGAAGAGGCCGTTTTTTGAGGCGGCATGAGCAACTTCTTGTTTCAAAGAGGCCTGCTTTTCCCAGTCCAATGGCTGTTCAATGTCGATGCCATCCTCTTCGAGAATCTTTCTCAAAAGACCACGCACCAACCCGAAGGGGGCTGCATGATTTCGAGGGCAATTCGAGATTACTTGTTGAATTTTTTGCCACTTGGCGTTAATGCCTTCGAAAAGACAGCTTCTTTCTACTTCGAGTGCCCACTGCTTCCAGTCCCAGGTCATGAAAAGACTTGCTTCTCCGAAATGAGGTCCTTCCTCGTCAGATTTGTACCAGGGAAGGCTGCCTATGATCATGTGGAGACACATGTAGAGCCAATTTTCTAGGTCGTCTTTAGGCCCTAAATCCTCCATACAGTGAGCAGCCATCGAGGCGAATGGAACCGTCCCGCACATTGGCCCCCTCTTTCGCAGTGAAATCTGTCCCTCGCTGTTGATGTATCTTCTAGCCATTCCGAAATCCAACATATATACGCAGCGAGTGTCTTCGCCGAGTCCAACGGCGAAATTGGCTTGCTTCAAGTCTCTGTGCAAGTAGCCAGCCTGGTGAAGAGTTTTTAGTCGATCAAGCGTCTCCAAAGCTATGTGATAGGCTGTGGGTAGAGAGAATTTCTTCTCCGGCATCGTAAGCTGCAAACGTTGAAGGTCCGGCCCAACGTATTTCATCACAACTGCCTTCCAGTCAGCATTCCTGGCTACGTCTTTCAGATCGACAAATCCCCTTTTTCCTGCTACGGCTCGCAAGACTGTAATGTCCATTTTCAAAGAAGTTCGCATACTACGATAGCCGTACTTACTCTCCAGTTTTAGAGCTACAAGTTCTCCGTCAGAAGCCATCATCTTGTAGACCGACGAGAATGGTCCTTTGAAAATTCGATTCAAAACTTTGTATTGTGAGTCGCGGAAATTGAGCTCATCGCCAGATTTCTGAAAACTTTTCTGGCAGCTAAGTGGACCTACTAGCTTAGACAAATCCTTTATCACAAGCATTTTATAACGAGTTCGACCTTCTCCGTGTAGGACAGGCTGGTTTAATGGAACCTTTTTCTTTGAACACTTTTTATCCCGTGAGGAGATAAGTCGCGACAAGTAAAAAGCTCAACGTGAAATCCGAGACTTGAGCTGTTTCTCACTCGCTTTCGTAGCGCTTTCCGATCTCTCTTGGCTTATAATTCGATGGATTGTCATGTCCGAAGAAGTGGGCGGGCCCTCCTTCGAAGCCATTAAAGCGCCGCTTCTAAATGCTCTTCTCCAACTATCCTTGTTCTTGATGAATCTACATGTCTTTCACACTTTTGTCCATTATACCCCTTTTATCGACCCTCGTTGACCATGGCCAAGGTCTGTTGCTGCCTCTCAGAATGTAGAAAAAGCATTCAGCTCTTATTTGTGGATGTGTTTTATTCAACAGTAGCGGCATTTTTCAATCACCGGATTTTCCGTCATCTTTGGGTCATATTGACTGCCTATTTTACCACTTTGAAGCTCCACCTGAACACTTTGTCCAGCTAATTTTTCACTCTTTTCAACTGCCAACGAGAAAAGCTGGGTAAGTATTCTCACAAAGACACGGCAGGCGTTCGGGAAGCACTTGAGCATAATGAAGCAGCAACAGAGAACTTTCATAAATTTTTGGTCTTTGGAAGAACGCGGCTATTTCTTTCAAGGCCAGCAGTTTCCATTCTGCTTTAATTGGATTTATTTCCCTCTCTGGCTAGCATTAGAGAACAGACGCTACCAAAGTAGACTAGCAGAATGTCTTGAGGCTCCAGAAATCGACAGGAAATTGGAGCACAACAGGCGGCGTGGATTGAATTGGCGCCCAAGAATAACTGCTAACTGGGTAGAGATACGCGAAGAAGATTTTTGAAGTCAGAATCGTAAAAGCTAGGGAACGGGGTCCGAGAGGCTCCGTGGGAAACAACGGACCCATGTTTGCCTATAATTAAGTAGCGGGAAGTAGCTGGGATATGCAAATTTTAGGACCTGTTTCGCTGGGGTGAGGCTCTTCGATCACAGCCCAGATGGGCTGGTTGGAGAGGAGGAGGCTCCAGATTTTGAATTTTGCGATCGAGAATTGCCAATCGGAAAGATTTTTTACTCGAGGTTTGGTTGTTTTCCATTAGCTTAATTTCGGGACAGAGACCGACACTTCCTCCTTCAGCTTTTGCACTCCGATTCAACATCAAAAGGCTTTGTTGGAGAATATAGATTCCTTCCAAAAGGTTTTGCTTTTGATTTCCTTGGGAGCACTTTTTTAAAGCTAATTTCACATCTGATGCAGTGGAAGTTTCCGAATGGACATGGAGAGTAGAGAAGACTGAGGGGCTTCTTTATTCTCCAGAATATCCTTATTTTTATCCTTCATATGTCAATACCACATATATTCTACCTCAAAAGAAAGGATATCACACTTTGCTCATGTCGAACGACTATGAATTGGGAGACGATGCTGCTTTAGAAATATTTGAAACAACTAATAAGGGGGTGAGTCGTCTTCAGTTTGATAGTCAGATAGATATTTCAGAAAATAAAGACACAAACGTTTACGAGCACTTCGCACAGCTTGTACTTGACTTCAGCGGCTCCACTGCTTCTTTATTTCCGAGCTGGCAAAAACACAAAGAACAAAGTACGTTAACTTTATTTTGGCGGGATGGGATCATTTCTTCTCGAGGTGTCGTCCTAATCCCCCTCGGCTGAACATTTGTCATGAGCAAAGGGACTCATCTCGCCGTTTTGGCCATTATAAGAAAACGACCAGCCAGTGGCATCTGAGGGGATGAATGAATGGCTGGCAACTTTTGAGCTTTTTGAAAAATTCAAACATAAAGCAAACATTGAAGGACGACTTAAACTTAAAAATGAGAACGTCTTCCAGTGTTTTCATATGCTAATTTGCAGGCACGGGGGTTGGTAATTGAGTTCAGCTACGAGGCAGCCACTTGGAGCGACACAGCGCGTAAGTCCCATTGATCCTACCTCGAAATGTTCCTCCTTCTTTTCGTCTTTTTTTCTTATATCTATGGTGAGGAGGGCATTTCTTCTGCTGGATGCTTTTTTCTATTATTATTATGCTTTAGGTTCCTCTTCTGACTGCGTCGTCACAATCTCATCTGAGAATGAAAAAACTGGAAACTTTTCATCAAAGCAGCTGAACACTAAGGGCGGACATCATCTGCCTTCAAAATGTCGCGTCAATTTTCAAGGTTTGGACTCAATTTTTAAACTTTTCTATGGGTAAAGGATTTGCCAAGGAGAGAATCTCAGTGAAATTTACGTATTTTAATCTATTTGTCCCGGACGATAAGAACCAGTCGTTTAAGTAAGTCTGGCCTATTCCTATAAAAAAAGAATATTTCTAGATGTAGCGATGTCGACCATTTGACTGCCGACGTTCGAGTAGGTTCGCGCTTGTCTAGGATTGATGATGCTTGGTGTGGAAGTAGATTTCCGCCGAATTTGATGAGCAGTTCCAACATGCTTCAACTTGAATATACCACTAAGGTTCGGTGATTGTTTTAGCTTTGATTTTCTTTAGTCTTCCCGCGTGCTGAGAGAGTCTTCTTCCATTGAGACGGGTTTTCAATTGGAGTATGTATTCCATTCTGACTGGAATATGGGCTCGATGCTAGCCAGAGTAGATAAGAACAAGCCATGTCGCTTCATATTTAATTCGTCTGTTCAAAGCAGTGGCAAATTATGGAGTGTTAACCATCCCGGTCTTTATCCACGGAATCTATATTGCGAATATATTTTTCATGGAAGAGAAGACCAAACCGTTCACATTCATTTCGAATATTTCGATGTGGAAGGCTTTAATCAATGTGACGAGACGACTCAAAGTGACTACGTCTTATTTAGTAACTACCAAACTCACGACAGAACAAATCGTCGTTTCTGCGGAAAGGTAAAGAGTAAAATAGCAAATAAACTATTTGCCAGGTGGCTCCTCGAGGCCCAATTCTGTCGGAATCCAACTATTTTCGAATGATCTTCTTTACAAACGACATTTTCGACGCCACTGGCTTTTTTGCTCATTATCAATTTATATCACAACGTAAGTGAATTTAATATAAAAATACTTTAAAAATTAAAGAAAAATCGCAGATAAGTCGTATAAAGCTTACACCAACATCGCGTGCTCAACCGGTGCTGTACATTCTTTCTCTGATCATATCAGCAGTTGCCTACTGTCAATAAATTAAAGTATTTTGCGACTGATTGAAAAAAGTGGAATTGATGAGAGTCCCCATAATTAATATGTCGCGAAAGAAAACCTTCATTGAACGAGGAAAGAACATCTTATGACCAGTAGTAAAGTTTTGGCAAATTAGGCTGATTGACACGCATATAAATTCAACAGAGAGAAACCTCACTCCCACAGTTCAAGTCTACTGTAATTTTTTCCGCCAATGGCTCAATTGTAGACTTTTCGATTATCCAGATGTCGGTAGTTGAAGAATCTCCTACTGAGCTGGGTGCGTCTGTAGATCTAGTTGAGGCGGTATCCGAAAACTCTTCTTCAATTGGCGATCCGGTTATAAAACTTGTAGAAATTCTGTGGAAGGACGTAAAAGAGAAAACGACAAGAACCTACATCTGTTGTATGTCCATCCGCCGGTGCCTTTCGACCGCGTTGGTTGAGATCTCCTTCTGCAAACATATAATGCTCTAGTGGATTGACTGGACAAGTGTTTCTCTACACTTCGCGCCAGCTTGGACACTTTTTTGCCAAAAAGAAAAAGCTCGGCTCTTGAGCGAGAAGAAACGTTACCGGAATAGGCGGCAGAGCTCTGTTTGCTATCCGATCTTCTTCATCTTGTCGGGCCATTTTGGCCATCGATTCAAGGTTGATTGGGGCCATTGGGGTGACCTAAAACGGTCCTTTTCCAATAATTTTCCTCTCTCACCTGATTGTTCTTCACTCGCTTCTGGAACATAAGTGTGTTCAGTTGCAGAAAATGATCAGGAAAGGCTGAAACTTGAAACTATTCACACGTTTTCACGTTTTTCGTCGGAGGAAAGACAAAACTCACTGCTGGGATTGCGAAAATCTACAGTAGTGCTCTCATGGCGTTTAATTTTCTCCCTTGGATTGTAGCGAGGAAAATTTTTTTCCGTTTGCGTTTCCTAAATTAGCAACATTTCCTCGTCAGTAAAATTGGCTCTTGAACCCAATCGAGAAAGAAACCTACTTTGGCCAGCACGAATGCAAGCAAAGATAATGCACAAACGGCCATAGCCATAGAGAATAGAGCCAATACTATATTTAGTGTTAAAGCGGAGAACATTTCGGCAATGCGCATCTGAAAACTGCTAGAAATTGGTGCAAACGAGGAAGAAATATGAGAGAAAATGGTTCAAAATTTTGGACGGAAGTGCTTCTGTGTACTTACCAGCTACGTGAATGTGGCTATTGTTGCCGGCGGCGAAGGCAGCAGGCGCCAACGAGGGATTTGCTGCCTCCACGGGAAAAGTTTGTTTGCGTTTTTCGAGTTGGAGACACCGGCCTTCGAGGGAAGGAAAACAAAGATCGCTACAGCGTGCCGCTGATAATGGACTTAAAAGAAATCGGAATTTCACAGAAGGAGGGGAGACGAAGAAACAAACGGGAAGGACGGCTACTGTGACAACTGTTGGACAAGACTCGATGGAATCCCATCCCTCTAAATGACCTCCCAAGACAGCTGGTTCTTGTCATAAAATCCGTGATACACGTAAAAAGAAGCCGCTACTCGTGGGTGGAAGAATGATAGCCAGTGTCATCAACTGGGTCAGGCGGTCGTTACATTACGCAAAAAGGTCGATCCGCTATGTTCAATGAAAACGTTTTGATAAGGGCCTTTCGAGAAGAAGAGAAAAAGTCTCGGATAACATATGTTATTTACGCAAGTGTGGACCGGACGCAGAGGTCTGACCGGAAGCCAAAAAGGCGGGCTGGTGCTGACCGCACCACTAAATTTAGAAAAGGAACGACGGATTTACTCGGATTTGATAAAAGCGATGGCGGGGAGGAGACGCGCCTAATAGGCTAATAGCCTAATGGAGGGACTGGATCAGTCGAGAGCCACTATCAAAAGCTTGACCAATAACGGGATACGCTTGCCATTCAGTCCAGGATAATCAAACCAGCTGATGAAAATATGGGGCTAGAATAGAGGGAAGGAGGCCTCCGATCCGTCAAAATGCCGGTCTTTGGGGTCATTTTGAAACAGCGTCCCCCACTTACAAAAAGTGCAAACATTGTCCATTGCACAAATGTCTGGCACTGCTTTTAGAGTCCCTCCTTCAAAATAGACACAAGTAAGCGTTCAGAAGGAGGTTAATCCCAAGCGAGCTGGTTCAATCGGGCCTGTCAAGAGAAAGGTGACCGTGATCAGTCTGACCGGCACGGCAGCTGTTTGTGGTCTGCTAACTATAGCAAACAGTCTCAAGAGAGTCGTAGAAAATGCACAAAATGAAGGGTCAAGGTGGAACATTTTGCGCAAACAAGGTCGCCTCGGTGTAGAGTTCTCTGCGATCAAAGGAAATATTTATTATTCTCAAATAAATACAGTCTTAGTAAAGCTGTTGTTAGGCGCAGCAATAAAAGTGGATAGGACAAGGTCCCCTAAAGCTCAGTAAACGGGAGGCTTGTTCACAACAAGGACTGTCGGCTGATTCAATTCTTTTCTTTGGGAAAGAAGACGCTTGAATCGGTAGGAGATATGTCCTTGCCAGGTGTTAAAAAGCAGGAAAAATGTAAGTCCCAAGTAGATGCAAGTACAGTGAACGTAGTAGGACGGCGTCTTCTCTGTGTGTAGTGCTGAAATTCTTGATTTTGCCGTTAAAAATTTACTCGAGTAGTCCCAAACGCTTACAAGACGCCTCAAACCCGTCCCCTGGACCGATCTAATCCGAATCGCCCCCGTTATTTCCTCTCCACTAAACGTGCTTGTATTCACCAGCCGGCAATTTTCGCTTTTCGCTGCGGGTGCTACGTTTTTTCGAAGGCGAAAGTTTTGAAACTGACTGTTAAAGGCCCAGTTCAAGACCATGATGATGTAGTAGGGCTTGAAGATGAAATAAAAGCTGAAGATGAGAAGGGCGTAGCTGGATAAAACCACATGGAAGCACTGAAAACATCTTCTGTCAAATCATAGTCCCAATAGACGTTTTTATCTAATCCAGTTAACCGTAAAAACGTCGGCGTAATCACGTTCCTTAATGCATGCCCAAACAAACAAAACTGGTTACTTACCGATACGGCTACAATCGGCCAAACAAGGAGGCTCTTTTTCCTGCTGACGCCTAGTACAGTAATTAGGACAATAGAGGATGGAATTAGCATAATAAACATCGCTTTTCGGAACTTCAGATATAACACTCCTAGAATACAGAAGATTACAATAGCCCCAATTGCACAGAGGAGATGCATTCCTGTCTGAAAAGTTCCTGGTTGCGACAAGAATTCGAAGCAAACCTGTAAGCTGAGGTAGCCAAAAAGACAACGGTCAGCATTTTTTCGTCGTGATGTCGAGTCTTCGGAATTTTTCCGCATCTGGAAGGAAGAGTAGATGCACGAATGAGAATAGTTTTTGAAGAAATCCGGCAATGAAGTGCAACGATACTTATCTCCGACAGGTTTGACTATTCGAGGATCGAAAAAGAGTGCCGCCGGAGGATTTAGAAGGAGTCTTGAAAAAGGAAGACAAGTTTAAATGGAGGTTGGCCAGACTCTTGACCACAGCTTTGAACTAGAACTACTCGAAATCACATAAATCTGTGCGTAAGAGATCGGTCAAGTGAACGCCAGCAGAGAAGTCGTTTTCCCAGCGCAACAAAAAGAGAAGATATTGGCTTTGAGCATAGTGCTGGAGAAGAAAGGAGGGCGACACAGGTCATTGATTTTATAGCCTCTGACTTCTTCTGGAAAAAAAGCCGGTCACTCAGGATTAGCCTGCAAACTCCTGGTGAGCGACCCACATATCCTATTGTGCCTGGAGCTTGAAAGCAAGAGAGAAAATGTCAATCAAGAAACACGTTTGTCAATTAGCAAGCATTTCTAGGAGGAGAGTCACAGCCTCACTGCAGCAAGACGGAGAGTGTGAGATAAGATCGAGGAGGAGAAAGCTTTTTGGGAGAACTGGTTGAAGTGTGTGCGGATAAGAGACAAGGTCGCGGACTTTCTTGGCACGGGTTTCTCTCGAGAATTTGGGTGAAATTCAAAGATTATTTCAAGAAGAAAGATAAACTTACATGAAGATCGGGCACATAAGAATGGCGACATAAACAAGAAAGACGGCTCATCATCCTCTGAAGAAAATTGCTGGTGAAAGCAGCTAGAGGTTATAAGAGAGACAGAGAGAGAGAGAGAGACTAAGGTTAGCGGAAACTCTATCCCGCCCAGTTCCACCAAGCGGCTTTATAAAAGAAAAAGTTCAATGAATATCACAATCGCCCAAACCAGAGACGGTACTTTTCTCAAAAACTTCGAAGAATGTCATCGACGGGAATATTTGACAGACCGATAGAACTAGAGTTTACGATAGCTCAATTGAGGGTATACCGAATCGGCTGACTGATAGCCGTGGATCGATGGTTTGGGGGAGAAAAGTCTACGAAGACCGGGAGAACTGCCGCGCAGCTGATTTCTCGTTTGCTTGCTAATTCAAAGATATAGGATAAATAGTTGCGCAGATAACCACATAACCAAGGACGCGCATCAACACGCATGAATGCACTTAAGCTAGCTTGAACCAAGCAGACGATTACTGTAGCTAATGAATATCTCTGCTGCTTTCTTTTAACAATGTTTTGCAAACATAGAAAGCGATGACAGGTTATGGTGCATCACCTGGACTATGGCATCTTAATTTCCGTCACCATCTTTCATCTCATCTTGTCGTCACAAAATCTCTCGCCCCAATGAACCGGTCTGATCTGGGTAATAAATTTCGTACTTTCTTTTTTAATGTAGGCATGCAACTTTTCCGGACAGCGTTTGTCTATCTATTTGATGGATGAGAGAGTCCAAAATGAATGAAGCGACGAAGAAGCACAATGAAACCCGTTCCTTATGCAAATTGCCCGAATAGATTCCGTCAGTTTGTTCAACAACAATGTCAATCAAAATTTTAGTCGGAACAGGAAGCCTAACACAGAATGGCAAAAGTTTCTATAAAATTATCCTCTAAGAAGAAGCTCTTCGTATTGCCGAATCAACCCAGCTTCGGTTTGAGGAGGTCCTTCGAGTTTTAGATGCGATTGACCCACAATTAACAGACGATAATTGTTAATCTTTCTGAAGTTTAAAAAAATACTTTCTTTGGGAATAAGAGCCTACCCAGGGTTGAAAATAGAATAGAGATGATCCATTCCGTGAGTCTGAGTTCGTTCTTGAATCACATCTAACGATATGTGCTTAAGGAGGCTGTTTTCATGATCAGTTGGAGTCCAGATGGGGTTGAGTGGCAGACCATCCAGAACAATATTGATGTTCCTGAGAGAGAGGTCCCAGTGAAAGTCAAGAGTTTGAATTTCCTTATTTCCTTCCAGCCAAGCTTTAATGAATTGGTTCAAACCTTGATCGGTTATCTGACACGGAATCCCAGTTTTGACCATGATTAAAGATTTCGCCTGGATCGAAAGGAAAGTCTCATCATCACAATCAGTTTCTTGCAGCATTAGCTGAAACAAACTTTTGTTTAATATGGGCTCCTTACATTGTTAATCTTGATTCCTTTTAGTGTTTTCTTTTGAACCATCATATTAGCCTTCCACGCCTTTGCTTGTAGTAGCTGAAAAGAGTTACCGAATTAATAAAATGACTCACATCCAATTGATGTTGAAACAGTCTATTCGAACAAGAAACAGATGAAAAAGTTTCCACGAGTTCTCCCATAATGTTATTCTCATAACATTGATTCACCGAGCTCATGCATCGAAACTCATCCAAAATGTCCATGAAATAAATGAACTGCGTATGAATGCGGAGGTACTTTCGGCAACATACGCCCAATGACACACATTCTCGATCGTCGATTCTTGTCTGTACGTTCGTATATTTCTGTAGAAGATGTATTGTTCCCAAGTAGAATACAACTTACAGCAAAGAAGTAAATCCCGAGAATATTGCGAATGAATTTCCAGCTTCCTGCCAGACAAATAGCACGAACTGGCTTTGAAACTCTTAGAAGGGAGCAAAAAGTTTCTGCATCATCCTCAGGAATCTGTCAATAAGAAATTACACTCTTAAAATTAGGATCAGCAATACCGAGCTAATAATCTTAAATTTGAGTTCATTGGGAAGCTTATCGAAGAGAAATCCGTTTGTCGAGCCAGCTGAGCTTTTCTCGCCTTCTTGTGACATGATTGATTTCTGGGTTACTAGTCAAGTGAGGCAATGTGAATGACAAAAGGCATGCGAAACAGCTGGAAAAAACAATAATACGCAAGAGGTATTTTGGGCTGTTTGACGCAGATTTGCGACCGCGGGCTTTTTGAAATTGCGCTTCTATTCGCGTTAAATTTCTTCTAAATAACGATTAATGGTTCTAGGAAAATGAGCGAATTCTCCGATATGGAATTAGATCTGGACGATGGTCCGATAAACGAGAATGGTAAGTTGCTTTTCGTTAGCAATATTGTCTAGCTGACCCAACGGAAAATTCACAAAGATCTTTTAAAGATGCTTATATTGGATTCACACAAAGAACTCAGAGGTAAATATGAATTCAGATATATTTTTTTTCTAGGCTAGGAACTTTCTATGCAGAACACAGCGAAATAGTCGAGCCCAGCAACGACTTTGAAGGTCTCTTGGAAGATTACAAGTGTTCCTTAAGGAAAGTTGATGGAGGAGATGAATATATTTGGATGGGTTTGGTTTTTCTTTGAAAAATACTAATTTCTAGCAGACGGCACATTTAATGAATTGGTTCAACAACTTAATCAAAAACTTTCGAAGCTAGAGAATAAGACATTTCTTCTTGATAAATTTACTCAAGCATTGAGTAATTTTTCAAAAGTAAAATTATATCTCTCTCCTTGTAATTCGTGAGTTTCTTGCAGAAGATTTTCAATTTGTTTTTTTTTAGACAAAAGGGCCCCCAAGATACCTTATTTCGTGCCTTATTGAGTTGTGCCCATACCCAAATTGATGTCTTCAATCTCTTAATGAATAAAATGGACGGATTTGGCAGGAGCGATAGCTTAGAAGCAAGTGCTCTTGGCGCAGCCTGCGTAGCTCAAATTCGTTTCCTTGAAAGGATTGTAGATGGACCAGCGCTAGTTGAGTCAATCTTTGAACGAAACAACATTGAATCCTGGACGCCAAGCGTTAGAGATGCTCTTATTGAGGCTCTTCCTGAAGTTGTGACCGATGTAGCATGTCAGCAAGACGCTGCACTACATCTTAGAGTTTGCTAATCGACTAGCTTTCCATATGCACATTTTAGGATATGTTGCTTCAAAGACTTGAAAGAGAAGCAGTTTCCTTTCAGACAGCCACCATGAGGACAATGCGACTTCTGAGAATGAGTGGAGAAACGGCTAGAAAGGTAGATGTCACTAGTAATTAATTCTCTATAGATCCGAGGAGATTTTTGTAACTGCATTATGCAGTTTGATGCAGCAATTTTACCAGAGCTTGTGTTATTTCTCTTTCAAACTTTAAAATATGATGAAAAGAGTTCTCTTCGCCATATTCTCAACGATTTATCTTCGAATCTAAAGCTGCCTGCTCTACGTGTCGGAAGGTCCATGAGAAAAGTAACAATAGACGATGTTTTACTGGAAATGCTCTCAAAAATAAAAAGATTTGTACAATTGGAAGGAAACAAGGGCTGGAAAGAAATTATAGCCTTCTTTACGTAAAAATTTTCATTGTATTGAGTTGACTTTTTCAGCAAATCTGGGCAAGCTGAAGAAGACTCGGAAGCAAATAATATTTACAAAACATTCGATTACTTTGATGTTCTTCTTTCTATCTCACTCATGTCTCTCGACTCTTGCCCTCTCAAAATAATAGCTATCTTCAAGAATCAAGCTTCTTCAACTCTAGAGAAATATAACAATTTTCAGAATTGTGTAGACTTTGTATTAAGATACAAAAAGGTTTGTAATCAAATAGGAAGTTAGCTAGTTATAGGTTGCTTGTCAGTATATCACATCGCTTATTGCACTCTCACAACAATGCTTATGGACTTCCAACGAACAAGTCCAACTATTGGGAGCTCAAGTCTATAAAAGACTGTTTCTTACCGTAGTCTCGTCAAGAGAAGTGAGTTTTGGAAGACCTTTTGGGATGGAATATTAAACAAACCCCCCACATATTTTTTATATCTTATTAAATCCTACTGTCTTTAACTTAGTTTGTTAGAGTTTTTCGTTTTTTTTGTTTACTCTCAGGTTTAGGCTTAGCCTAGCCTATTTCGCTTGCTCTCATTATCATTAATAATGATTTTAGTAGCTATAGACAAAATTAGAATTATAAGCAAATTTAACAATATAATTCCCATCAAATTAGAAAGATTATTCAAGTAAATGTTTTTATTTTTTTAGGTAATTGTTTCAGCAAATAATTTAGGTTGTTCTATATATTTGGGGGTGGAGGGCTTGTTTAAATTTTTCCAACCCTTTGTCCTTTAATTTAATTGACAATTGTTCCCAGATAATAGTTACCATTCAACATTCTTTCAGTCTATTCTCCAATCCATGAAAAAGCATCTATCTTCCACGTCGTCTGAAGCAGGCGCAATACTTACTATCCTTGAGGCTCTTATCAAGGAGAATAGCGAAGCTTTTAGTCCTTACTCCTTCGAATTAAAGGTATTGAAAAAAACAATAGATAGAGCAAAACATTCAGCTATGTCTGGATCATTTGGGACGACTATCTTCCGACAACATTAAGCGCCTCTTTAGCATTTTGATCCAAACCAGTCACTCTTGCACCAATCAATATGAAATCGAAAGAGGCATTACGGAATGTATTGAAAAACTGCTGAGTTCTGTTAATGAAAAGGAGCAAATCTGGGGCATTTTGGGCATCCTAATGCAGTTGAACTACGAGCTCTCAGTCAAGTAAGTTGAGGCCAACCACCTAGGCTTTGTTTCAGCACGCCTGATCGAGAAGAAAACATCCATAGATGCTTGGAAAAGCTAAGGGTAGCATGTATTTCTTCAAGGTTAAGAAGTGTAATGTATACGGAGCTCTCTAATATTATGTGCGATAATATGCGTAATACGCCAAGTCAAGTATTGCTACAATGGGTAGATGCTCTCTTTGTCTCTTTTAAACAAGACTTCTTTATTGAACGAGATCAAGAGTGCGAGTCGTCGAGGTTTGTTCATAATTATTCTCTTAATTCATAGTGAAATTTTAGCCCATTGGAGGAGGCTAATCGCTATGCAAATCCAAAAACATCTCTCTGGCTAAATACAAATTCTCATAGATTAGTGGAAGTTGTTCCACTTTTCCAATTACTGCGTGGATGTAAGTTTAGAAAAAAAAACTTCGAAAAAAATTTAGCTGCTTTGATTCGACAACGCTGGACTCACGACGACGATACTTTGAGGACTTTTAATCAGCATTTTACTCAACTCTTCTTCGTCTTTGGTATTCCGCTTAATTTAATTAAATAATCTTGCAGATGCCAACATAGTTCTGAATAATGTGGACGAGTCTGCCAAGTCCGAGTTGACTAAGACTGCCGATATTTTGTACTTGGTTAATGAGTGGATTAGAGAGATTCTAAACACTTTTGAAGGCTGTGAGAATATCGACTGGATTGATGCAGTTGAGATGAAGAAAGTTTGGAGCAGAAAATTCCGTCTGATGATGGAAACTCAGGAGAGACTAGTAAACGTCGTTAAAAGTTTGTTTTGATATAGTCAATAAAATAAATTTTAGTGGCAAAAAAATGGACTCTGCCAACAGTTTCTCCTGGTTTTGTCGATGTTTTAATAGTGGATCAAATTCTTTCTAAACGAGGCAAGAAAAACTGTGTTGAGAAAAAGGTGAAGAGAAGAAAGAAAGAGGAGCCGAAAATTTCGGATGAAGAAGAGGAAGAAGCACCTAAAACATCAAAGAAAGAAGTGTCCATGAACAGAGTGTAAGAAACTATAGAGCTCTTCAATACCTTTAGTGTGACGGTTTGCCTTGCAAGCCTGGATTCACATTTTCGCCCTCTAAAATTGGGTACTGTTGTCCGCTGCCTACAATACTTACCCGATAAAATTCGCGGTTCAACATATCTAATAACTGAATATATTAAAATCCTCAAGTGCGCCGAAGGCCGGACTGGCATGAATATTTGTGCTTCACAAGTAACTATAATTTCTGTAATCTTATTAGCGAATTTTAGACGATGGTCTTCAAGGAAATAGACCCAAATTTCCACGGCGATACTATCCAAATGTGGAAGTTATTTATAAAGGTTTTGTTTTCAGGTTTCTTCCCATTACATCCTTTTGCAGGGCGCGTGTGAGATTCTTTCCATTTTGAACAAAGTTGTCGTCAATTTTCGACAAAATTCCAATGCTAATGGCAACGCAAAAGCTAAGGAACTTCTAAAAGTATGCATAGAAGCTTTCTGTCTATTAAGGTAGATTAGGAAAAATTCCTTTTGGAAGATATTAAAAATTCATCATTTTTAGTGAAACGCTGGATGAATCAAATATAGTGCATGATCGAGTCAAGGAAATGAAAACGAGAAGAAGAAATCAGCTTATGGAGCAGCTAGAAAAAATTATTTTAACTTTCCGTCAGAGCAAAGGCGATCCGAGTCAAGAAGAGGCAGAGAAAACTTTCTTGAAGTATTTAATTTCAATTGTTGATCTTATCAGCGACTTCGAAATGGCAAATGTCTTTGTTAAAACTTTAAAACATTTATATGGATGGACTGAGAAACTTCGAAGGAATATGTGTATGACAATCTTTTTAGAAAAATAATATTTCAGCAAGGGTCGCCCTAGATTTTCTTAAGAAAGAATGGACCGATGACGAAGGAGAATCTCTTAAAGTGCCGACAAAATTTGCTGTCACCATGCTAGAGTAGGCTGCTTTTGAAGGTGAAAAGCTTTATTCAGATGTTACCTTTATTTCCGAAATGAAGAGGACCAATTAACTGCAATCCTGTGGCTATTGGCTAATAAATTGGCTGAGCTTGTGCCCGACGAAGAGAGAAGAAAGAGCAAAATGAGTACTTACGAAGAGATAAAGGATCCTGGCTTAACAAAGAAAGACAAACAGGATGTTTTTCATAGCTTCACGAGGTTATTTGCCCTATTAAAGTAAATTCAATTTTCAGAAGTAATGTAACCGGCATTCATAAGGTATTCTTCAGCACATTGAACAAAATTATTCATAAACGAGTATGTCCAAGAGAAGCACTGGAAACTGGTCAAGTTACTATTGAAAAGGTAAGTTCATAATTTATAATTGAAATGAGACTTTAGATAATTTCTGAATGGAAAATAGCAGCGAATATATTTAATTTATTATGCCTGATTATTCGCGTAAAAGAGCTGCGGACAGCTTTTTTACTCCAAAATGCCCTGAAAGAGGGAAAACGATTTCTCTTTTTGTTTTCTAGAAATAGGTTGGTTTTATTCGAGGAAAAAATCCATTTCTAGCTCATTCATGTACATCCTCGAAGATAATTCCCGATTCAGTTCGGTTCATTCAGATGCTATTGCAATAATTAAGATAGTCCAAGTCGGAAATCGCTCTCTTCAGAATATCAGCGTCTATGCAAAGGTTAGCTGTACAGCTCCAAAAAAGTATTATTGTAGACTAATATGCAAATCTGCTTACTCAAAGGTCTGCCTGAATTGAGAGCCAACGCAGAGCTTTGGATGCGCTCGGTTCATACAGCCCTAGTGAATCTTGGTTGTGAGGAGGCCTTTGAGATTGGTTTACTCAAGAGTCGAGACATTGATGTGAGTACTGTAAACAAATTAAAAGTATGTTTTCTTAGGGAGATGAAATTGTGGCAGATGAACCCGATTCTCAAACATCCGGTGAGGATGAGAGCGAAGTTTACTGATGCTCAAACTATTTTTGCGCTGAAAGACCACTGCAGAAAACAATATAATCCTTTATGTACAGTAATCTAAAGCAAATACTACGCAATTGTTGTCGGACTTTCGGCTTCGTCTAAGGTGAAATAGACTTTTTCTTTTGGTGTCTCACATTCTTCTTGAATGCTGCCAACTGTGGGAACCCGCAAGATTGTTGTTGATTTTGAACGATATCTGCGCAATCCAGGCTGTGGCTTGAATGGCTTTGCAGTTGGCTGGGAAAGAACCCTATTCAGATATAGTGGAGGTTGTGGTTCAATTATTTTAGGCCGAGGAATTTTTGGAGAGATCGCAGACTCAGGTTTAACAATTTTTATCGGAATAGGCTTATTTACGATTCCATCCTTCTTGGGTTCCATCTGAAAAATATTTTTTAAGCTTTATTTGACATGACCTTGTCAACCAGCAGCTGTATATACAGAAATTGTTTTTCTAACCTTGTTTGACGTTGGATATGTCTGATATACGAGAGGCTCCAACCGACGAGTTTTTTTCGTAGCTGTTGGGGGAGGGTCAAACCTCCAGCAGAGAGGGACGTATTTGGAACTTACTGAAAGGTTGTTTTTTTTGTTTCGAGGGGCATCAACATCTTGTGAAATTTTACACCATTATGAAAACGTTGTGGACAGGAGAAATCTCTAGCCTCTCTGCTGCGATCTAGGATGATAATAGAATTGTAAAACTAATTGAAGGATATATATGCTAAAGATTTGAAAGAGTGAATCGAGTTTTCTGACCTACCGCCGTTCATGCTGAGTCGGAGAGAAATCCCGGCGCTGGGGGAGGACCCTGGTTATGTGTTCAATGACTCAAACGACCAAAAACGGACAGTCAAAAACCCTTGACTATGAATTCTTCATTCAACTATTATGTAGCGCTGGGCGGTCGAAGGAAGTTCTCTGGCACCGGGCTCAAGTCTTCTCGAGAGACAAGAGGTACCAAGACGGAGGTTTTACGTCGAAGTGAAGGATGATCAGATATACCACCGGCAGAAGGTGATCGCTCCTCAATGATATCTTTACCTAAAAGAATTTTAAAAAAAAACAAAAATGGACAGACCATGCTCGTCTAGAAGAGTTACAATAGCGTTGTGGCCTAAGAAAAGTTGTGGTGCAGGAACAGAAATAACTCTAACCTTGCTCTGCGAGGAATTGATCCCACATTTTATCCACAACTTCTGTGCAAATTAAAACTCCTGAGTGAATTGTGATCATTCGTAACACAAAAATTCCGTCGAATTTCAAGTAGTCTTTGACAAACTGAAATATATATATATATATATTTGGACTTAAGTTTCGAGATTTATGGCGATTCCAATCTTTTATTTGTCCCATAAAAGACTTTGCTCTTTAACGGTTATAATAAAAAGAAAGACAAACCTCCTCCAATTCTGCCTCAAAGTGTTTTGATTTAAAGCTAACATCTGCCAATTCCAGCCGTCTTGCCACAAACCTATGAATTGGGCTATATTTTCCAGGTGGCGTTACTTTTTTCTTTGCTCGAAAGGCAATGAAGAAAAGATCCAAGACATTATGCTTGCAAACGACACAACGGCTAGCAGGGTGTACCAAAGCCATAACAGCAAGAAAATCTTTAAAATGAGATAAGCGCCTTGAATGCCTTACCTTTTCAGTGAAAATATTTATGACTAAAACACACTGAACTGTGTGACGTTGAACGTGGCCGAGAATTCGAATCTGCATGTCGCAGTAAGTAACCACTGGAAAATTCGGCGACTCTGTCCAGCCTATTTTCCTTTATTATTTTAGATTTACAGTCTTACCATTGCCAGTAATTAGATCCCAAATTACTCCGTATCCATAAAACCCTTGGTCATTTGTTTTTAAAAATTTACTGAGAAGGAACATCTTGATTGTGATTTAAGTGCAATTTAAATACGCAAACCTGACCAAGGACATTGACAAGGAAGAGGAATTTTATTCCAAGATACAAATATGTCAGGTACGCTTCGTAAAACCTCATGTTGAGAAATTTGAATATCCTGTAATATTTCGGAAGTAATTTTAACCAAATAGCAGTGAGTAAAAAATAATGAGCAAACCTGTGATGATAGGGATGCTCCGATCCAAAACGGAAACGATGTTTAAAAACGGAGGAAAGATGAGCAGCCAGTCCATTAATATTTCCTTGTCGGGTCGCTAAATTACTTTAATTGAAGTAAAAATTAGTCAAAACTTGGTTGGACGTTTCCCTTATCATTGGCAAAGTTCATGATATCTTTAAGTCTAATTCCTGATTTATCGTAAAGAATCCTCCACAATAAGCAAGGCGAGTAGAACATGAAGGCTACAATAACTAGGAAAAAGGGGACCCATTGATAATAAGAGACCTGCAAAATTGCTGCTTTTTATTAGAAAAATTTTACCAATGTTCGGCCTCTATCTTCAGCATTGGGCAATTCTGCATCAAATGGAGCAAAATAAGTATTCCTTGCCCAACAGTACATTTCAGTATAGTCCTCCCAACTCGATTTATACTCGGCTGGCAGCCAGCATTCCTATTTCAAATGTAATTTGATGAAAAGTAATTTCTCACCAGAGGCTTTCCTCCAAACATTTTTAGACTGATCAACACCTGGAAAGAACGTATTTTATATTAGAAAATAATTCGCTGTCCCTTCTGAAATTATATTCTGCTTCCAAAGGTTTTTGGCTACAAAATGACTTAGCCCATATACAGAGAGAAGAGAAGACTTTTGGAGGGATTGTTTGCCCAAATTGACGCAAATTCCCATTGTTTGAGACTTACAGCTGTTAATAAAAGGAAAGTAGTCGTATAATAATAGTGTAGTCTATCTGATATGTCGTCATCTGCCTGGGGCTGAAGGAAAGACAATGTTCCAACAATTTCAGCAAAAACCATTCTGAAAAGCGTATAGATATATTGATGAAGAGACGATAAGAAAAGAAACCTAGGTACTCTTGACGCTGTAGCTAGACGAGATCCTCCACCGCCTCCACTTTTTTGACCCTTTCCGTCGTATTTTATGGGAGCCGCGCTTTCCATAAAGGTAAGGAGATTATTATAGGGAGAAAAAGCGACACCAAAATTGCGGGATCATTGGCTCCGAGATGCCGGCTGGTTTTCAAGTGATTTTCCCACGAACTCAGACTCCGCGAAGAAATTTTGTGAGGCACTGATCTTTTCGACTATCAACTCTGAAAATAAAAAAAAGGCAACTAACTTTATTCCGGCGATGTGAGGCGAGACAATACGAGGAAATTTCTTCGCGGTTCCTTGACTTGATGCTAGCTGCGTCAGTGTGAGTGTCTCTTGTTGGAGTTCGCATGAATCAGTCAATAGACTCCGTATTGGGCTCTTTCCGTCGCTTTATTTGAATATACAGTGTCATCATTCGAAGACAAACAGGCTCGCCAGCGGGATAATGGCGCGTACTCCGGCTGGCAGCGTGAGAATTTTTAAGCTTTTAAACAAAGAGTCAAAAGAAAGCGATGAAATTCAAATGTTTATTGTATCCATTCTCTAAATATTTTTAATTGGCTTTCCTGGACTCCAAAAGCGAAAGAAAGCGACGGCCAAAAGCCTTTAGCCATCGCTTTCTTTCGCTGTTGATGTCGCGTCGGGAGTCATTTTAAACTGAGGTTGGAGCTTTGATTCAGAAGTTGTGGAAAGCCTGGGCTTAGCGCTATTAGAAGGCTTTGCTTCTGAAACTTTGGACTGTTTTGCACCGGGAATTGAAGAAAGGGTATTCTCCTTAGATATTTTTGACGCTGTTGAAAGCTTCGATCCAGAAATGACGGAAGAGTTTGATTTGGATTTCAAAACTTTTGCTGTTTTCATTCGAGAAGCTACAGTAGTCTTTGCTGCAGAAATTACAGATGATCTTTGTTCGAGTGCCTTAGAAACTGCTGATGGCTTAGCTTCACCAGAAACTATAGACGAAATGTTGTCCGTTTTCATCCGTGGAGGTGCAGAAAGCTGCAATCCAATGGAAAGTTTTTGTTCTGAACACTTGGAGGCCTTCTTTCTGGTCTTCTCGGATGGTGTAAATATCTTCGACCCAGGAGCTTTTGCCGATTTCTCAGACAATTCCAGTTTCACACCTTCTTTTGAGGGAACCGATTGATTTGGAAGCTCATCAGATTTCTTTCTGATAGGTTTATCTAATACTTGAATCGTATCTTCCGTTTCTTTTGAAGGGCGTCGAAGAGGAACTCTTATGCTGGACTTGCAAGCCTCCAATGTCTGTCTTGAATACGACCTAGTGCGCGGAGTCTCGCTTAAGCTTTTTGTATTTAAAGCTGTTTTAACAGAAGGTAGATCCAGATACTAAAAGTTTTTTAAATGAAGTAGAAAATTGCTGAAATACCACAAAAATCAGGATGATAAACATATACGAAATGACGAGAACGATACCGAAAGCTCGAATGAAGTAATCGATGAATTGAACTGAATTTTCTGAGCTCTATGCATCACAAAACTTACAATCTATGGGAAAGTCATTCTCTTTGCACCACTTGAGATAATTATCAACTGTTGAGTAATCTGTTCCTTTTATAGGCTTTACGCATTCTGAAAAGTAAACAAAGCATAAAGAAAAAAACACCTAGGAATGAAGAAAGCGAAAGCAGAAGAGGTAGCATCTTATCAGAATGAACTAACCTTAGCAGATAAAATATAATCTTTAGTCTATCTGGGCAATTGAGCTCCTTCTTCCTAGCCTAAATTCGAGTCCAATTGGCCTTAAGAGATCCATTGTGCGAATAATAAATCTTTATATAAATTTTTCAAGGCACATATGAAGCTTATGTCGAACAATTAAAAATTGCAAATTTGTTTTAGAAAATCTCTGTCAATATCTCTTTGGTCACAAGAAATATCAGCTTTACCCATGAAAAGACTAGAAAAGTGACTATTAAGACAAAAGAAAAATACTCGTAATTAATAGGTTATCTGTTGATATTTTGACTGCTTGCGGAATTGGCCATTGATGGAAGACTCTCGAATCTGCACTCCGTCTTCAGACGGACAAACTCCTTCGCCACCTAAAGACTTTTTGATCGTGCTGCGGAGACGACTCACGTTATCTGTTTGCCTCTGACTAAGAATCCTCAACAAAATCAATCCGTCGTCATCAATGTGAAGCCGTGCCCCCAGCTGTACCCACATAGCACAAGATCCTTGCTCCACAACATTGGCTAGCTGAAGTACTCCAACACCAACAATTCGGTCTTCTCTGGCAAAACAGTAATCCTTGACCTGGAACATGAGCTCGTATTGTTCAGGCTCGCCTTCGTTTCCCAAGAAGCTGAAAAAATTGTGATTGATAGTCATTGAACTTACAAGTGGAATGTTTCGTTGAACTTCGGAGCCCAGTTGCTCTGTTTTGAGGCTGTAGCCATTTTCCTCTTCTTGTCGGCCAAGTAAGGCCCAACAAGATGAACCTCCACGAAGGGCTTGAATGTTCCCGTTGTCTGCCATCGCAGATCATTTGCAGCAATGACTAAATATTAAATATTATTAAAATCAGAAGAGTGTCAGTACTTTTAACAGTGACTTTTTGTTCTCCTGTTCCTGGATGGCTAAACAAATCGACTTGGACGCTGACTTCTCCCACGGGTTGTTCTTGACTAGGCAAGTCTTGGTTTTTCTGTCCGATGATGAAGGTCTTGATGAGTTGTTCCGTTGTTTGAGTATACATTCCCAAGGCATTTCGAAGGGACTGTAGCTCTTGGGACTTCTCGAAGAAGGATTTTTTCAGTCCTTGACCACCAGCATGGAAGCATTCTTTAATGGCATCCAGCGCTGCATCTAATACAGTACATTGCTTTGGAGTCAAGGCCTTCTCGCTATCTTTAGCTATGTCCATCATTTCTTTGACTGAATTCATTCCTTTAATATTTGTTATGTTCGTTGACATCAGCTTTGTCATATCCCCGATTTTCGCATTGGGAAGTTGTTTCAGCAAAGCCTTACTGTCCAGAGGAGGCAGGACAACTTGTTTCTCCAAGCTCACGATAGTAATTCTCCAAAGCTCCTTAAGAATATATTTCAAGACGGTCTTTTCGCATTGTTGTGCATAGCGTTGTAAGGAGATTTCCAGCAAATCCATCAACGGCTCCAGGACAATATCAACATCGCTTCCGAGCTGTGATTTTTGGAGTTGCGGCCCCTTGATCTTCGTCAAAAGGCCTCCCAGTTTGACGCATTGCTCGTGAATATGTGGCTCTAACGTAGCAACGAATTGTCCAGATAACTTATCCAATACGGAATTCAACTTCTTCTGAAGGTTTGTCAGAACTTGATTTGCTGTTGAATCCAGTTCTGGACCGCCCATGTTCTCATAGATTTTCTCCAACTGTACTCGCAGCTGCTGTACATTATTCATGAGAATACAGGCCAGCTTTTCGTTAGACGCGAACCGAGGGAAGTCTTTCTGCACCATGTCAGCATAGGCCAACAAAACCTTAAACGGTCAAAAGATGAAAGTCCAGTGGCTTGATTACCTTATTCAAAGTCTTGCTGAAACGCTTCATCATGTCTGCATAGACTTCCGGATTTGGGCACTCCATCTAAAAATAAATTTCAGCACTCGACATATTGCTTTACTTGTTTGAGAACTTTGAGGGCCTCATTAAGTTGAGTAAAGACATCAACCACTGAATTGGAGAAACGCGTATGCTCTGATGTTTGAGGGAAGTTGTCCGATTTGTCCCTGAAATTCTTTGCCGATTAACAAAATTGGGCAATCTTTCTGTCGCTTCGAGTTTTTTGTAGCGCTAAAGGGCATTTCCTTGAATGCATTAGCCAGCCAGGTCAATTTGATCTGTCACTTCTTCTTTTTATGGCGCAAATGGATAAGAAATTTGATCTCTTGAGTCAATAAAGCTCTGTTGAGTAGTTCATTTTCATTAAGGAGGATATTTAACAGGAAACGAATTGAGATTTGTGATCATTGATAAACTGATAGATTTTTTTAGTGTTAGAGAGGATTTATTTTAACCGGCTCTAGTTGTTTTGAAGATAACTTGAGCCAAATTTAGTAATTAAAAAATATCAATAAATAGCTATACCTGTTGTAGGCGTTCCTCAAGATATCCATGGAGTGCTCATCGTTCTCATTGAGCCAATCCATCACGAATGGAATGAACCAGCTGAAATGTCCTTTTTCGGGCTTGAAGACAACCTCTAAACGCCGCCCCTTAAGAAATTATGCATGAGCCGAATGTTTTGACACAAAATCGCGACACAGAAGAGAGAGCTCAAATGTAAGCAGAGCAATTTCCGGAGGCGGATCGATGCGGGTACTCTCCTAATGAAGCGAGAAGAGAGCTGAAAACTTACGCAGGAAACTCTGGGATAGATTGCTTGTATTGCGGCATATCGGCTACGTATTTCGAATAGAAGCCCTTCACTTTGAAGTAGAGGTTCATATATTCCGGAGTTGTACACTTCTTCGTCTGTGCATGCTCTGAAAGGTGGATTTTCTTTTTCCAGTTCTTTTTTCTACCTTCAAGCGCTAACTTCAAGTCTGTTTTATATAACTGCCACAGAGTTGCAGCCGACAATTGTCCAACATTTAGTTCTTGTGGGAATTGGTTCAAAACTGCCGTGTAAATTGTCTTATCGTCTTCGATCACTCGCATCATGTAGTCCACAAAATCAAACCAAAATCGAACAGAGTCGGCTGAAGGGCCCCCCTGCTCACAGCAGGATTCAAACATCAATTGATATGTGGCCTGAAACCCAAGTTGATTCAAGTTTCTTGGAAGAAAAGAAGTTGATGTCACGCTAACGCAATTTAGAATATAAGCGAATCAAGTGCAGAATTTTTTGCTCCAAAATTGAGGCTTTAAGACTTTAGAAGGGCAAAACTTGATTGCCCTTCCAAAAACTTTCGGAGCTGTCATGAGGCATGTGAAAAGTCCACGGGTTCAATTCTGAGAGCAGGTTCACTCGAGAATTGCTTACAAGAGAGCTTCAAGCAAGTATTTGCCATCGGAAGCGGGGATTAGCGCCAAACGCTGGATAGCTTTTAACTTGATGAGAGGTTTTTTTTAAAAATAGGCTTTAAAGCTCACCTGCATACAAGCCTTTGCACATTCTTTAACCACGTTGGAGGCGCGAGGTGGGCTGGCCAGTTCGAGAACTTTCATGCGAAAGAAGGTGATGGACGTAAGAAGATCAACAGTTGACTTGAGATCTTGAAGTTTGGCCGGCGAGGAACTGGGGAAGTACTTCTGAAAATGGATTGGACTAGGTCAGTATAAGAACTCGGGTCAAGGCAGAATTACGGTAGTATTTGTATGAATAGCAGATGCTATATATTGAAGAATAAAGCAAACCTTTCCTAAAGACTTCTTCTCACTTCTGGTCACTAAGGTTGGTTGCTAGGCAGATCACAAGCTTTTTTGCGCCTGACCACAATCACAGTTTCCTCCCCCTTGAATTTTAAAAGAAAGGCTGGAAGAAGCCCAATTTTACGGGCCTTGAGAGAGATAAGGATCGCAGCTGATACGAGTCAATCTCTCTGGATAGATGTTAGCCTGCCTGCGTCAGAGGATTATCACTCTCCGCGTCAAGCAGCACACATGGCTAGTTTTTACTCTTAATCACTCAAGGTAAAAGAGCTATCTACGCTATGGAACTTGAAGCCGAGCTTGAGAAATTTAATAACAGAATAGTAAGAGTACTAAGCTTTGGGAAATATAATTCTTGACCTGAGATTAGGAAGTCTTCCCGTGGGTGGGAAAATCTATCAAAAGATTTTCCTTCTTGTTCAAGGAAGTAGGAAAAATACTCACTCTGTACATGCTTAAATCAATTCTCAGACTGTTGTGAAGTTGATCGAGAAGTTTAACGAAGCGATCCTTTCCAAAATTTGAAGCCGAGAAACGATCGGAAGCCGAAACAGCCGTTGTTGCTGTCGTATGAGCGTAGTAGCTAAAAATGGCTGGGGATAAGAAATCCGACGGCAAACAAAGAATGCGGCGGTGGGAACATGAGAACTATATAGGAGGAGAAGAACTCACGCGTTGATATTCGCCAACAAAGTAGACAAGGCGGCCGGCACTCCTGCACACATATATTTAGTGCAAAGGCATGCAAAATGTGTCATTCCCTGGTAGATCATTTCGATTCCATATCGCATAGCAAACTCGTCTCCAATCTCTTGCGGTATATCGTCGAAAAAGACCTAGATGACTTATTTCTAGTCTAGAATAGCGTATCAAACCTTCCAAGAGTCTTCTCCTTTAGCCTGAGGTAGTCGAACTTCATCGTTGTCTGTGCATTGCAGTTGGAAAAGATGCTCATGCAAGCAGGTATATTGAACATGGTAGGGGGCTAGTTTTTCTTCTCCTTTGATCTCAACATTTATGTTCAGACGAATGGCACCACTGACAGATGATTTGTCAGTTCGTTTCTCTAAATTTTTTGGTGATTTAAGTCGACACTTAGAACTACCCAAATTGTACCATACATCCTGTTCTCCGGATAGCGTTCTCACTTCAATGACGGTTTGACCGAGAAAATCGTCACTCTCTCTTGTTAATTTTTGCCGAAGCTTGGACTTCTAAAATTAGCTCAATTAATAGTCGCAAACGATAAGATTTGAACCTTTCACTAGTACTAGAAAGTTTTAAAAAAACATGCTTACCAAATCGCTATCCTCGTCCCAAATGCGAATCTTGATACGGTCTGTGGAATTATGGCATTCGCTAAAACACTATTTCTGCTGAGAAAAAAAACATACAAATAGAATTTCTCATTCCAGACTGGGTTAAGGTCTTGATTAATGGTTCTCGTCCTTCGTTTTACTTTGCCGACTTGAGCTGTCACGTAGGGATCGGATTTTCCTGTTTTGTCTTTAGCTATAAGGCCCTGGGCACAGATGACGGTAAGAGTAATTTTGGCACTCCATTTACTGCTTCCTTCCAAAATCCCAGTTTTCACTTGCTTCATTGTCTCTTGATGTCTTCTCTCGTCGATATTGAAAATCTTTCGAATTGTTTCAAAGACTTCAGGTTTGTTCTTCTCCTGGATCTTCATTCGGTCGCGAATAACTCCGACGAGAGATTGAGTTCGTTCATCCTCTCCGTGTTTAGTACTCTTTTCCATGTTTCTTTGAAGGCAATCTGCTGAGAGAAGTTCTCGGCACTTATCATGAACTTTCACATTGCATTGGGTACAGCGGAGTCCTGAAAATTAAGGATTGTTTTTCTAGGTGTGTTCTTGCGTGTGTAAAACTACATTTTTTAATCTATAACTAATTATGAGAGCTACCTTGTCTCGCCAATCCCCACAACAAGCCCTCGCATTCATGGCAAAATGTCGGCGTTTGGAAGTTTGTTGTTTGAAAGTTGTGAGGCGTCGTACAACTGATAGGATATATCAACGCTTGAAGAGCTTTTTTGTAAACGTGTTGTTTCTAAATGACTTTAATTGATACAACTAAAAGAGGTCACCAGGTCATCGTTTCCAAATGTTGTCTTGGCTGCATTGGCGAGTCCAGCTTGCGCCCTTTTCGTAGCCATAGTCTGCAATAAAAGCCATACCATCGTCGGATCAATCGGGCTTTTATCCCTCTGGGAGGGAAAGCACGTGCCCGGAGTCAAAAGCTAGGAACTGAAGCATGCGGGGAACTGAAGCAGTATAAGCACACGAACTGAGAGAATTATGTTAGCAATGAAAGCACAGCAGCCTGGCTTTGTAACCTCCTTGAGGTTCTTACTTTGCGTGGTAGCTTTTTTAGACTATCTACAACCGAGCCAAAGCCATAAGCAAATTTTAAAATGTTAGTTTAAGCAGTTTTGGTTAGCTTTTCGCATGCTTTTACCGTGAAACAGGAGAACCGAGTTACCTACCTTCAAGACCTGAAAGAGACATTTCTTCAAGAACTCATAAGAGGGAGCAATTTTGTCGGGATGTTGGCCATCCGTTGAGGCAAGAAAATGAGAAAAGAAAACCTACCAACTCGGAGACCAACGGAATGGAAGCCTTTGTTCTTGTCACGTTCATATTCGGCGCTGCATCTATACTCTTATAGAAGGCGTTGGCGGCTGCTGTCGTGCCGTTTGCCGGTCCATCCAGGACGGTCGACTGGAAAGAATTACTTTTATTGGTCTTATAAGTTCCCATTTTTAATCGGCGAAACTCCCAAACGCCTTACCAAAAATCGGCGGTTTCCATAGACCTCGAGGAGTTGGATTTTCCTGGGAGGTGATTTTGGTCGTTGATTGGGTACATTATTTCCCACACTGACAGATCTCTGTCGCTGGTGAACACTGAGGTCATCAGGAACGCCAAGCTGGGGGCAACTACGCCATTTTCGAGGTCGTCGTCTTCTGCGCCTCCGAGGAGCTGCTGTTCTGGCTCGACGGACTTTTTTGAACGATTTCGAGAAGGCCAAAAGTGCGCGCGCTCGCGGGTCCGCGTCGCGCGCCATCTGCTACCACATTCCTTCAAAAAAAAAGTATTGAAGAAAGTCAGAGAGAGAGAGGGAGTGAAGAAGAGAAGGAGTTTCCTAACTATTCAATTTCAATTCAATGTTGTTTTTGGCTGAGAAGAAAGGCTTCTCGCTGGGAAAATTGGCTAAAATACACGAAAAGATAGCTGAGGTTGCCTCTCTTCTCTCGGCTAAAAGAGAATCCAATAAAAAACACTGTGATAATTCTGCATGCTAGAACAAAGACTTTCTGGGAAATTTTACGTTCTTCTGTCTAGAGAGAGAAAGAGAGAGAGGAGAAGAGGATCACGGTGGCGTTTTGCAAAAAGTTAGGTTGGTGAAACCTTCTGACGCAGAAACTAAAGAGCTATGTGAAGTCTGCGAATAATTCAGAGGAGCGGTCGCGATGAGGAGGCCTCGCGACACTTGTTTTGGGGCGTTTTTATATTCCAAAAAAACTTATCGTGATGCCAGGAGCGGCCGAAATGCCTGTTAGAAGGAACGAAATTCTAAAGTGAGAAAAGAGTCCCTGGAGAGTCAAAGGGCAAAGTCTTATTGTGTTTTGGCCAAAAGCCTTTTTGGAGGTGCCTTAGCCGTTGTTGGCGCGTCAGGGTGTCCTGTTACGAGGTGCTGCTGAGAGCAGAAGCGTTGGATTTCCTCACGTTGCCTCAGAAGAGGCAGATTGTATTAGCCATTCACAAGTATACTTGATAGAAGACTTCCCTCGCTCATGGTTAGAGGGATAATGCTCACACGTCACGCGAAGCCAGAAATTTTTAAGATTTGTCTGAGGAATCGAAAAGCGTGTTGAAGCTAGAGTCTAATATTACTTGCAGATTGGCTTGCAACAAAAAAATAACATGCGCATTGTCTCGACTAATCATTAATTCAAACGACACGCGGTGTAGTATCTTATAAAGTCGAGGCAAACAAAATCGCTAGGCTTCTTCAAAAAGATGAATTTCAGCGTGACAACTTTTCGTAAATCTCAGGGGAAAAGTCAAGGTTAAAAGGCTCTTTACTCCCCCTAGGGTGAGATCAGACTAATTGAATTCACGAGAAATTTGTAGTTCCGGGAAAATTTAATTCTACAAGAGGCCCTGTTTCAGAATCAACCAAATTGGGGAAGTGTTAATGAAAAAGTTGAAGTTGGAATCCGCGAGGCTCCGGGCTCACTCCCCTCTCCTCCCGAGGGAGCACCTCGGCGAATGTATGCCAGGGCGGTCGAAAACCACAAAATGTTCCCATAAATTGGCATTTATTGGGAAGCACTGGATTTTCTCTGCGTACAAATGCCAGGAACAGAGGACATTTTCAAACCCAGGCTCAAGCGAGTGTTTCTGACAGACAAGTGCATAAAATTTTTATAGACTTTAGTCACCTTTTGAAAGAGTTTAGCTTGTTTATTTTTCGAGCCGATAAAAAGGATTCAATGGATCTAATTTCTGCTTGTTTTGACACATATTTTCGCAGAAAAGATTCCAAAAGTGCCTGGTATAATAAGTCTATCTCTGATTTGCAATTCTATGACTCTGAGGAATTCTAGGGGATGGAAAGAAGGACAGAAAAGTATATTTTTATACTATTCTATGAACAGGAACGAGAAAGAGAGAGTATGAAAGCCAAAACAAGCAGCATCTCTCTAATTGCTCCTAATTGGCATGAATCCCTCACTTACACATTTCACACACGTCCCTAGACAGATAAAGAGTGGAGCTTCAAACAGACAAGTCAGTGAGAAAACATTAGAATTGACGAATTGGCAGAGCGTGAAACGTGGGACCAAGGGCGTGAAGAGAGTTTTGCAATTGAAAAGACAAATCGTTCGTTGTTGTAGCAGAATCATTAGATTTATCGACAAGTGAATTTTCTCAGCTGGCAAACAACAAAAAAGAAACTGATCTTTCTAGAAAGTGGGTAGTGAAAATAGGCGTATGGAATGTAGTTAGCTATAAAGGAAGCCGAAAGGAAACGCGAACTATGATTTTAGAGTTAGCGATGCGAAAAAGGTCGAGAGAAATAGAAGACAGAACTTGAGGAACATGATGTGAATGTGGCGGAAAAGATAATTAACAGCGGTCGGCGCTTGTCCAACGGTAATTAGTCTCATCGCTTTGAAAAGTTGAAAAGAGCAGGAGCTATCGACCGGTAACAGGTGCCCCAGAGCACAGGTGCAAATCAACTTTTGCGGCCTATTTAATTCGAGGAAAGAGGCTTTTGAATTAAGGCTACACATCGATTACGAGACGAGGTAAGTGGACGCCTTCTACACACAGCGCAGCAACAAATACCGCAGTCATAAAGGCAGGGGGTGATTTGGTTCGCGGGAGGAACAATTTATGGTATAATGAGAGCTGGGCAGCGGAAGCGACAAGATCCTAGCAGGAGGAATATTGCGACAATATTGGGGGGATCTGGCTTAAGCTTGATTTCAGAGTTCAAAAGAATGGCATAAATTTCCGTTTTTAATGCCTTCAAAACAGGAAATTATTAAAAATTTCCCAATTGTTTTTAGAGCCATTATCACGGCAGGGAGTCGACTCAGCAGTAGAAAAATTGTGCTACTTGTCCGACCCTAGCTCTGATCATTAACAAACGAGGCCAATATAAAAATTCTCAACATTCCGCAGATTCAGGAAGTCTACGTGGGTAGGGAGTTCCGCTCGATTCCAATTTGAAAATTAATACAAACCTCAAGGCGTAGAACCTGTTTGCAGACTTGCTTATATGCCCAATGCCAAAGTTGTTGTAAGTTTCGACGTTCATCTTCCTCCACAATCGTTTGACTGTAAAATTAGGCAATTATGTAAATTTTAATAGGACTAGACCGTCCAATTGAGCTCATCTCGTATTCCAGATGGGCTCTCTGAGAGGAGGGCGATTTCAAGCATAAATGGATTTAAAAAAACCTACTGTGCTATGTCTGTCCTTTCGTGATTTGTTTCCGGCTTCTCTATGCTCGCTTGTCTACTTGTCTCATCCTCTCTATCAGCCTGGTAAGCTTCTTCCATCTCTCTTTGTTCATCTCTTCTCCATCCCATTTCTGCTCGTTCTTCCTCCCTTCTCCATTCCTCCTCCTCTCTCCATCTCTCCTCATCTTGACTTGATGTTCCCGGCACAATGTGATCCCCATTATATCGTTCCTCAGGCGGTAAATGCTCCTCCCCCTGCATACTGTCGTAGCGCCAATTGTGTCCGGATGGCTGTTGGTCTTCATAAAAGAAAGAAGGCTCGTGAGAAGGCGAACTGTCGTATCGACGAACTATCGGCCCTTCTTGATATTCGTCTGAACAGCATTTTGTCTGGGGCCAAATTAAAATTACCGTATTGATGATCCCTGTCATCATTGTGCTGTTCGTAATCTCTAGGCTCCTCTTCTGTATAGACATTAACTGGATTTATCGTATCATCACGTGACGATCTCCACGATTGTTGCTTGCTACAAATTGGGTCTTTCCTGCTTGCAACTTTAGGTAAACATAATTAATAAAATGGACTTACTCTAGTTGCGAACCGCGTGGTCGCGAAACATATGACAAAGGATCGGCAGCCGTTTCAGACCAGTAGTCGCTGAAATTTGAGAAATATCAATAGGGAAGCAGTATAGAGTAAAATAGAGGGAGCGGGTTTCCAGTCAATTTACGCGAAAGAAATAAAACATTTTCCCACCAATCGAAAAGACATCTGATGCAAAGCCAACGGGGCATGTGAAAAGCAAAACCCTCGCGCCAGTCATCAATAAAGATTGCAATAGAGAATACCATTTTCAATAATGACACATGCGAACTGACCCTTCGTAGTATCGTCCTTCTTCAGAATAGCCCGGATTGTGCTCAAAGTCTATTTCCTCCTCCGGATCATCTTTATACCCGTTTGGCTCGTATTCTTGAATTCAATATGTTTTTTTTTGGCTGGAAGACAAACTACCATAATCGTGGTGACGGCTACTGGAAGGACGATCTGCGAAATCGTCGTCGTAGTGAGGATACTCCTCCGGCCTAGCCTCTTCCTCTATAATTTAATTTTAAACAAATATTAGATTCGTTCTACCGTAATCGTAGTGGTCATAGTCGTCGTGTCTCGCATGATAGGCGTCCTCTTCGTCCTCGTAGCTGGCCTGCAGCGTCTTAAATTGCGTAAGAATTACAGGAATTCTTTGATTTGTTTGACGACACAAACCTCGTCAGTTACATAATTTTTAAGCTTTAAGCAGGCAACTCACTGAAGCTTGAGGATGTCTGTTAGGATGTAGGTGACTGTCCCATTGATGTGCCGAGCTATTTGCCTGGTGGTGGATAGGAAAGGATACGTCGGAAGTGTAGTCGCTGTCCAGAGATTCTGCTCGTTCCGACACGCCGGAGTGAAAAGGCGCCCGCGCGGGCGCCTGATAGCCGATGTGCTCCTCTATTTGGCTGTTCAACGCTTGAAGTTTAGCTTGGACGTCTTCTATATTTCCGGATTGTGCATCTGAAAGCATCATTCGAGTTAAGAAGAAAAGGAAGAGCAGAGGAGGAACTTTTGAGTTGAAAGAAGAAGTTGAAAATCTAGAATAGCGTGTGTGCTTGCTTTTGGCCACTGACGATAATTGGTTCCGCAGCGTCGCCTTTTTTGGACTTTGTCTCGCTCTCTCTCTATCTCTCTCGAAGTTTTTCGGAGGGATAGAGAGGCGCTCAGAAGAGAGAAAAGACCCCACGAGATCTCTCTTGGCAACAAGGCGCCAATTACGCGACCCAAGACGAAGCCCTCAAGCCGCCGTGCTTAGAATAAATGATTAGAAAATGGGGGACCAAACTCTTCTTCGGCTAGAAAATAACACCTTCATCCTCAACACGAAAGAGCTAGTCAAGCGAAAAGGAAGCCTAACGAGGAAGAATCAGCTACTCTGTTTAGCCTTTGGAAGTTTGGGAGGTTAGTGTCCTGGCTATGTTGGCCATAAAGTTTAGAGTCGAGTAATAAATTCAGCCACGAAAAGATTTCTTTGCTTAGAGAGAGAGAGAGAGAGAATGGGAAGCCAAGCCAATTATTGTAATCCATTGAAGCCGGATTGAACTACGATTATGGAGGGTTTGAGTCGTAAAAATAATAGCTCTTTGAGCCAAACACGCAAGTACGGGGAGAAGCTAATGCATTACTTTTTGAGAACAGAAATTTGCTGACAGCTCATGCATTTCAAGTGAAAAGAAGTGTGTGAAATCTGGAAGAAATTATGCGACTTTGAAGCTTAACGAGTGCAATCTCTTGAAATATGGAGAAGACTCGGGAAAGTAGAAAGAGGAAACTAATAGGACAAGCCCAAAAGATAAGCGACTTTTCGCCTGGCTGACCATCGCGCAACCCATCATAAATCAGCCCCAAAGGGCACTCAGCCCTGACAAGACAGAGAGTGGAGCTTTTACTGGGGTCTTGATTTGTCGACGCCTCCCGGGAAACGGAGACAGCTTGTCACTCCTTTTGTCAATAGTAAAGCTTTGGTCTAGGTCCCGCAAAAAGAAGAAGGGTCAGCGGCTCTCGCAATATTTCATTTGCATCGATTGTTGGCTTTCGGCTTGCCTGTTGCAAGAAAGGGCAGAGCCACTTGACATGGCAATTGTCAGCATGATGCAGGAGGACTTTGACTGTCAAAAGAAGTTGCCGTCTGGATCGCCAGGGATCAATGGGAATCAAATTTTCACGGCATTCTTTAGAGAAGTTAAGAAGCGCAAGTCGTCTTTTCAAGGCTGCCGAGGACTATTCCGGCAAATCGGGTAATTTCATCTCAGAATCTGTCTCGCTAATTTAGAAAGAGCGAATCATTCTGACCCTGGGAGAACACCGCAGTTGGGTCCCCTAATTGGGACCAATTGCCGTAAGCTTCTCTTGGTCTCATTAGTGCCACGACGGAAATATTCATCGCCTCTAAGAACTAATACGCACTTATGCCGAGAGGAGCGATCTTTTGATAAGGAAAAACAGGAAATTTGGGATGTCCCTTGGGTCTTTTTTGAGAGAATAAGCTGAACGAAATATGAGAGAGAAGGCGGTCCAGAAAACCCAGCGGAACTCATCATTCGCAAGACATAAATTCTCAATGAGACGGCACTTGACTTGGTGGCTGATGAATGATCGAAAATTTGAGACTCACCATATGGCAGCTCAAATCTAACATCCACTAGTAAATTATGTCCAGTAGGTCCGCGAGTTCCGATGGTCTGGCCGTTTCTTGTCTCAAGATCGTGGTCCATTTGAAACCATTTCCCATCACCAGCTGATACACTGAAAAAAACGTATTAATCTTTGTAGTGATACTGGGCTATTTTAGGATTTAGAATACGACATGACAATTTATCATTCTGAGATATTCGCACTAAAATTTCGTATGAAAAATTTAATCTAGTAAGATCCACGTAGTTTCCTTACCTGTATTTTATCTCAGTAAGTGGTAGATAATGAACTCCGATGAGTTTGTCCCACAAAACTCCCTTTGACCATAATTCCAGGACCATTCCTTCGTCTATTCTGTTCGTCTCGCTGAAAAAGAATATGCTGATCAAAAGCTTTATTACAAGATGAATTCCTGCTCCCATGCTGGCTGACTTCCTCTGACTGTAGCTGTAGTGGATTTGACATTTTGCAATTTTACAGTAACATAAGTGTTGAAATCTTCTAAATTTATTAATTAGTCACCTCCCTGGGTAATTTCTTCATCTGAGGCCAGAAGGAGAGGACTTGTCTGATGAAAAGTTCCTTTCAAAACACGCTGTCAGTTTACAAACCCACAATGATCGACTCGTGAAAGCACATGTCAGTTTTAGATGCCCTGATGATGTCCGATAAAGTGGCAGTCCCCGAGAACCTGGACATGGCTCAATTCCCAGGAGGAAAGAAGATGAAAACAATGATAATTAGCCCGCCAGTCCTGACATCAAAAGCGACAATACTATGCAAAAAGCGTTTTCCAGAGAAATTGGGTCTTTGCCAAACATTCAGAACTTATTTCTGAGTCTGAAGACACTTTTGCTATCAGATTACATTCAACGCGTCGTTCTTTCCACAAACTTAAACTTAAGAATGCATTCAATAATATTCGTCACCAATTGGGGCTTCGTTTAGGTAGTCTGGCGCTTTATGCCTGCAAACTATGCAAGCTGGGCTTTTAGTCCCATTAAGGGATATGGCATATAAAACTTTGGACAAAATTTGGGCATGTACTTAATTTTGTGACGAGACTGATTGGCTCACTGCGAAATGAGAAGTTTTATTACCTCGGGTTCAATTTAAACTCAGTCTTCTTCTGCTCAAAAAACGGACTCTGGAAAATGTACTTAAAATGCGATTTATGGCCGTTTAACTTCCAGATTATTGTCCTACGTAGTCCTGGGAGAATCTCCCGCCAACGCGAGAAAAACTTTCTTTCAGATGATCATTACTTCAATGGGTTCCTTCCTTGTCTGGAAGAAGTGCGAATTCCATTACGCGCGTTGTCCTTCAAACATTTTCTTGAAGTTTCTCCGACAAAAGCACATATAAAAGTCAGAACATCGATTATTTGAGGAACTTGCAGAACGAAATAACAAGAACTCCCAGCGGAGAAATGGCCAGTAAAGTATCCACTCACAATTCCATGATTGATGAGATATATTTTGAAATTCCAGGAAATAAAGCCTAGTTTATAATTGACCCC
This sequence comes from Oscheius sp. JU1382, assembly GCA_932521405.1. NCBI lineage: Eukaryota > Metazoa > Nematoda > Chromadorea > Rhabditida > Rhabditidae > Oscheius > Oscheius sp. JU1382. Next base: position 9,631,565 of record OW051475.1, read on the forward strand.
TTTGTCAGGTTGTGCAAAAGCTTTCAAAAAACAGAATAAATTCAAGAAAGAGTTTAGACAAGACAGAAAAAGTAAATTGAAAGAAAGCTTATTTTGAATGCAACTAGCCCGAATCAACACTGTGTATCTGTATTTTCCATACAGAACAGTCCTCTCTGCTTCTGGTCTCTTCTCCAGCTGCTCCTCCACGGTTTTCTACTCACCGACGCCTTGTAGACGTGCCTTCTTGACTGAAACAACGACGGTTAGCATCGAATCGGAATTGCGCAGTTCCATGCGGAGACTCACTCGTCACGCATAGCAGCGACATCTCACACCGCCTCCTCCATCTGCAAGTGTGGGGTGTGGGTCGAATGCAAGGCCCGCAAGGAACGGGAGACGAAAGTGTCTAGAGAGTCTACGACCCCCGGGTGGGAGGCTCGCCGCGACGCAGACCGCGCCGCCAGCCAAACAAGCAATCCCCATTTGTGGCTCGAAAGCTCCCTCTATTCCAGACAACTGGTCGGGAATTATCTCCCAGCTTCATTTCTCGGGCTGGAGAGGATTCTTTCGCAAAGCCGTCGCCCGGAGAGACGGGCCCGGCTGGCGCGCACACCCAATTAGAGCGAGAGAGTCGATTTTTTGCTGGCCATATTTTTGTTTTCTCCATCACATACAACGCACTTTAACGCTGAAACTTGAAACCCTCCACTCTAATTTTCAATGCACGGGTCAGGTTTTATCGGAATCCAATAGTTCTCTTTTGGAGGAATTTAGAAGCGACAATTTCCCCTTCCTTGAATCAGAACAACAATAAAATCGTTCTTCGATTCGACAATAAAACGCCCTTCTATATTTGTCCACAATTCATATCACGGACATAATAGGCAGTTTTCAATTAAATGTGCAATTCTGGAGAAAATTTAAACAAGCCCCCACTCTAGTCAGACCCCCCACCTACAACTAGATAGACCAACCTAAATTATTTGCTGAAACAAGTACCTAAAAAAATAAATGACAAAACAAAAGCACTTACTTGAATAATCTTTCTAATTTGATGGGAATTATATAATTAAATTCACTTATAATTCTAATTTTGACTATAGCTACTAAAAATACTTATTAGTGATAATGATAGAAAGCGAAATAGGCTAGGCTAAGCCTAAGCCTGAGGGTAAACGAAAAACTCTAACAAACTAAATTAAAGGCAATAGGATTTAATAAGATATGAAAAATATGTGAGGGGTTTGTTTAAAGAAGGTCTTGAGGGGATCTGACGTAAGTGGGGGTCAATGCGTATACCCCCTGGAGGAGGGCTAGTTTAAATTCTATCCCAATTACTTTCTTAACTAAAAGACCCTCATTAATTTTTTAGTCAAAATGGCTTAACAGAGTTGCACGGTTTTATTCCCTCCCATCACTCTAAACACAAAGTTTCTTCTTGTAGCCAGGGACTTGCATTCAATCCGAAAAGAAAAGATTAACTTAGAAAATGGAAAGGAGGAGGGCAGCGTAAGTGGTGTTACCTGAAACTGACGGAGGATTATGAGGAAGGGATTAGGAGAGACAAAGAGCGCAATGAGTTTCTCAAGATTTTACGAGACAAAAGTAAATTCATCTTATTCTTTGATGTCGTATACGGCAATATGTGAAGAGAGAGCCCATTAATAAAAACAATGGCATTTGTTGTGGTCTGCCAGGGATTTCGGAGGCTACAGATGTTTTTACCACAAAATGAGAAAATCTTTCAGTTGGTAAAACAGTTCAAGACGGGTGACAATAAAATGAATATAAACCTTTTTGCAAGCAGAATACAGATTTACAGGGTTGCTGGTGATCAAGTGTAGAAGAATAAATAAAACTAAAGAGGCTTTGAGCAAGATGAGCGAAAAGGCTGCTTCGGGTAGTGGGTCTGAAGGGATCCGGTTACGGAGCTCCAGAAGAGGTGTGGGGGTGTTTTTGAACGCAACGTCACCCTAAAAAATTGAAGACATTGCTAGCTCATAAGGAAAATATATCTTCTTATTATTGCACACAATAGATTACGCATAAAGACTTCTCGCAAAAAGGTTGACGAGTAAGGTGCGAATAGTAGGCTAGTAAAGTAGCATGAGTGAGGACTACCTCGTAACCCCAAATTATTAGAATTCCCATGCAAATATTTGTGAAGAAGAACGCGTCAATCACATGCTCTCCTTGAAACGTGAGAACCCATCGTCGACACGTAATTAGGAACTAGCCCGTCAAAAAGCCAAAAAAACGTATAAATCTATCCATCGAACACGTGACAGACGGCCAGTTCGGTGATAGAGAGCTGCTGCACTAGCAAATGCATAGAAATTAACCCAGCGTGTATACGCTTTTGCGGGCCTTCCGCCGAGCGGAAGAATTGACTTCAGGAGCACCTGCTTCTAAGATAGGAAGAAAGCTTTCTGACTTCAAAATGCACAGTCTAGTTTTCTATTTAGCTCTAATAGAGAAAAAATAATTTTCCATCTGACAAAACAGCATCAATAATTTTATCAAAACACGAAGAATGAAAGCTGCATAATAAACTTTGGACAATAGAAGAGCCTGGAGAAAGACAATCGACAAGAGGTTCTAGCTCTAAAATAAAGCATGGTGTGCAAGGGTTTTGTTTAGGATGTCGATTGTATTGAGAAATAATTAGTAGAAATGGAAGAACTATAAAGCATAGTCTTTCCAGATCGGACACGGAGAATCATCAATCAGGCGTGCTGGAGAGTGTTTCGGTGTGGCGAACGGCCTCGCTGTCCCTCGGGAGCTGTCGCAAAAAGTCTCTTTCTCAAGCTTTTATGACGACGGGCTCAAGGTCTGCCAAAATGCGAAGGAGTGTGCGAGGTGAGAAGGAGTGCGTATAAGGTGCCGTTGCTAAGAGAGCTATACAAAAGATCAATTAGAAGTCGCTGTGGGAAAGACTGCTGAGAGAGTGATTGAAGTATTTTAAGGTGAGAATGAAGCTAAGAAAATGAATGAGGCCTATTTGAGGAAGTTCTAAAGTGCATGAAGTTGGGTGGGATGACTTGGAGTGGCGGAGAGAGAGTCCCTTCTATTAGAGGAGCGAGGTGCTCCGGGTAATTGCCTCGGCCAAAATAGCGAGAGATGATTGTAGGGCGTTGTGACTCGACGACTGCTGCTTGCCGAGACTGGCTCTTGATAAACCGAAAATCGTTATATAGCACAACTATCAAGGTAGCTGATCAGGAAAAGCATTTAATTAAGAATCGGCAAATTTCAGGTTCTAGCCAAAAGCAGCAAAAGACCTCCTTCGTCTGCCATTTGATTGCGGCCACGGAAATGTGATTTGACCAGGGACTTCTTTCGATTCTCTTGCTGACTGAAGGTTAGCGGACTTTTATCAATCAAACTCGTATACTATTGGACCCCTGGTTGAAAGGAGAAAAACAAGAAGTTAAGAAGCAAAATCTAGTTATTGTTTTACATATGACAAGTAAATAACTAAAAAATGTTACACCGAACTTATTATCCACCAATTTCTACCATTAGGATAAATTATATTTATAAAAGAAATTTGAGAAAGCTACAGATCTTTCTTTTTGAAGTATAGAATGTAGGCGCTTGAAAACTAAAACATTCGCTAAAATATGTATGAAACACTTACATCAATATCGTTTAAATTTGCTGGACTGACATGCTCATCATCCGCTCTCATCCATTCTCCAGTTTTTAAATGACGAGAAAAAGCTGTATAATGTCCACTATTTAAGCGACCTCTATGATTCTAAATTGTATGATAATTTTTTATCAAGCTGTCACCGTAATAGAATACAGCTTGTAGGACGAATCTGCTGCTCTATCTGTAGAGGAGTGTAAAAACTGACTCATATCCAAATCTTCTGCGTTAAATATGACAGGTATATTATTTTTTACGTAATCGTCACCAGTAAATGAAAATCGCAGCAAACAAATTACCTAGAAAGTGTATTTCTAAATAATTTAACAACTCACAATAACTGGAGACAGTTTCCAAACTGATCTTTTTTGTGACGCTGATCGAGCTGTCTTACAGCGAGGACAGTCCCATTTTCCATTAATACTCTGAAATATATAAATAAATGTAATATTCACGTACTGTAACTCTAAAACTTCTATGCAAACAGTCGACAAGATATGCTTTTCCGTCTTCTGATTCAGGTGGTAGTTCCACTTGAATTATATTAACTTCTTCAAATGTAATACTCCGAGCTTCACAAACAGAACAGGCAACTTCAGAAATAATTCGCGGCTGAATCCTTTACTTAAAATTGCATAAATGTAGCCTTACATAAAGAATTTTGCTAATGGGTGAATAACTATACTGCCTTTGTTTTATGTCAAAATCAGCAGCACTTTTGCGAATGTCTGGTTCTTCTCCGTATTCCTGAATTGGCGGTGTTCCATTTACTACTTGATTTGTGTCTTCATGAAGCGACGCTAGCAGGACAAGATAGAACTCTGAAGCGTCCTGTTGCTCTCCATCTATAAGCAATGAGCTTATATGTTTTCGGAAAATATTCTATAAGCTTTTAGTATTTCCAATTTAGCTTACGATAAATAGATATGGTTTAAAGACTACATATATTCCATGCCAAACACTGTCTAGTAAGGCGCTAAACGTAGCGGAAATAACTCCTCTCGTTCCAAGAGAATTTAAGCTAAAATAAGAAGTAAGATATCGTTGAAAGACTGACATGTTAACTTTGCTTAAAAATCTATTTTCCGAAAAAGTTTCCGAAAGCATGGGAGTTTGAAATAATGCTTGCAAGCAAGCATTCATAAAACAAGTATTTCCCATATTAAAAATGCCCGTTATTCCAGGACGCTAAATACCTGAATTACTGCATAAAATTACTACCATATTCAAAGGACGACGAATTAATGAGCTTTTATAAATGTGCTCAAACGCAATATTATAGTTCATAATAAGTTGGTTCTGATCTTCTTGTGAAAGTATGCCAGGTTTTGTACTGCGATCTATCTGCGGAGGAATATTTCTAGAAAAATTGTCTAGAAAAATGTGTGAAAAACATAGAATTTAAACCTATTTTAGGAATATCTATACTTTGCGACATTTCCTGGATAGGTAATGTTGATTCAACGTAATCAATACTTTCTTCATCATCAGACTTTTTAAATAAGGGTATTGTTGTTGGATATGTTGTATGATCTATTGATGAGCTTGAGCCTGGTTCTATAAAACTCATACTTAAAAAAATAATTACCTATAGAACTACTATGAGAAGTTGATGCTGCTGATTTCACTGGCAGTTGTGAGTGAGGATCCTTCTTATAACGTTTTTTTAGAGGAGAAGTGGACGCTGCGGTAGAAAAGCTTATAGATGCATTTGAATCTGTCTCTAGATAGATATCTAAAAAAATACGTAAATTTTAAAAGACTTTAATTGATAATCTATATAGGGAATACCAATAGGCATGCTTACCTGTTTTAGGTGGTGATTGTTCTTTTTCCTCATAAAATTTTTTTAAAAAAGGCTTCAGTGTTTCTGCTATGTTAATTGCATTGGATGTTGACTTATAAACGAAATCCTAAAAACTTTCTGTATTTGAATAAAGGTAACTATAATACTTTTTCGGTATTAGAGGCAAGGTTTTTAAACTCTTTATTGTTCTGAAGTTCTATACCAGTATGCCCGCATCTTAGATAGAAGATATAACGTCCTTCTGGTGTTAAATTGTCTTTTGCCGAACTGTATAATTTTTTGTGTATGTCGTATAATCTGAATGTTAAAAAAAACAAAGTCTAATTAAGGTTAAAAAAGGAAACCTTTTGTATGTCATAGAATTTAATGACTTTTTTTGGCTTTCTGTAAATGATGCATAGTTAATCAATTCAGCAAAACTTGTATATTTAGCCAACATTCTTGTTTTGCAAAAGTGTCTGAAATTAGACATTATTTATGAGAAAATACACAGTAAGGAAAGTGCTATTAACAATCTATAAAGAAGAGGCTGCTTTGTTTATAAACACTTGTAGTTACTTTTCAGTATTAGAATACACTAAAACCTATCAATAAGCTCGTAGAAGCCCGAAAACTACAAGAATCATTCACTTCATTTTACAAAGAAAAAAAAATGGGTTGCACCGCAAAAACCCCGATTTCGAGGCAACGGTATAAGCAGTTTAGCAGTCTTTTTGGGAAAGGTCTTATTACATTCTCATTTTAGCGCTCTACTATCTGTTACTACTAATGGTACTTTCTTCTGGGTGAACTTTGTCTTCATTGATCAGGGTTTTTTTTATTAGATATTGAAAAAATCACAGTGTGGAGTACTTTTTTCTTTATTTGGAATTCCATGCTGGCTTGACTTATGAGTATTGTCTGAAATTTCATGTTTAATCCCCAATTCTGAGATCATCCCACAGGCAAAGATATCGTATATATGTGTATATGTTGCTGATTTTACTAGCCTCTGTGATTTTTTCGATTCACGTTCTGGGATGTTCTGCTAATGGTCATACTGAGGAAAGTGGGCAAAAAAAAGAGTCGCTAGGTCAATCTAAGAATGAAAATGAGCAGAAAAATGTCAGCAAAGAAAAGCTACAGACTATCCATCAAAATCCGAACGAACAGGAAAGAACTAACTTCGAAAATACTATCGATGCCATCCAAAAGGTGTATGCTGCTCCTACGCGAAAGTATGTGGATATAACGGGAAAACGTCATAAATGCTTGGGGTCGATAAAAGGAACCTGCAAAATTTGTGAGGAGCCTTTACTGGAAGTTCTAAGACATGTTAGAGAAGGTGATCTATCGTTTAACTCACTAACGAATATAGAAGTAGCTGAAGTTCATAGGCTTGCCGATAAAATAGTACGTTTTTAAAGTAGTTACTACTTTAGATTCGTAAATGGCAGTTGAGAGAGGATGGCGGCAGGTGGACCAAATTGAAGTGGCTCAACTTCGGCTACTGGGACGTTGAAATGTCCGGCGACAAAGCCCATATTTATGTTTGGAAGCTAAATGATCATGGTGCCGATCTTAAGAGAAAACTTCTGCCATCCAAAACTCACATGAAAGATGACAAGGTAGAGGAATCTGCATCTAAAAAAGCAGCCGGAATGGAGCATAAGCTAGATCTAGATGAAGAGGCAATGATAAATAATGGTGAAAACCTAAACGACGAAGAGAACGAAATAGATTATCAAGACGAAGATAAGGATGAAGATCTGGGTAGTAGCCAACTCAGTTCATGGTCAGAAGGTGCTCTGGACTACACTGGCGTTTTAACTCACTATGACGAACAAGCAGAATATGAGGATTTCCAGCGTTATAGATGACCTGGCCGATTATAACTATGAGCCCGAAAAAGCCTATAAAAATCCGAAGAAAACAATTAATATTGCAAACGTATACGAGAACAAGAGGTGCAGATTTCTTCTCAAAACTATTTCTCCCTTGAAAGGCACGCCAAATAGGTGCCCTTATGATGCGCATGATAAGGCCGGTTGGAAGCGGCTCGAAGTCGAGAATGAAAAACTATTCTTCGAATGAATATAGTATACATACTTATCATTATCTGTTTTTAGACTGCGATGGCCAAGTAGAACTAAATAGAAATTTTTTAAAATCCTATTGGCTAAAACAGTTTTATTTATCTTTCTAACCAAACCAAATTTGTAGTGAGGTGTGATAGTGAATTTTGTTTTGTCGTCTTTTTTAAACAGGCTATATCTAAAAGCCTTCAAATATTGTGATCTTTCTGAAATAATTATGTATTTTCGCTAATTCCTCTCGCTTTCAATTGAACATGTAAACACGCTCTAAAGAGAATCTATTGCGCTAGCGAGAATGCGTGTAATCAAATAAGCGTTTTCGTTTAAAAAGTTGTACCCATAGCTTTTTGACTAGTTTAAATTTTTATTTACGTTGAGTACTTTCCTCTATTTGTTTTTTCTTGAAAATACAAGCAAATTGCTCTAATTAAAAAATCAAAGCATATTTTTTGAAGCGAAATGTTCATAGAAAGCGATGCGTCTTATCGTCTTGTCACCTCTTCGAAATTCATTACAACATATTTATAGCCTTAAATATACTTATTTATTTTCTTTCTCCTTTTCTCGACCAAAATCTTCTCTTATAAAAAAAATTTCGCATGTACTTCCTTCCTACTTTTTTTTCAGATGGGTGACCATGAAGAAGGAGTTCGCCTTGACGAAGAAGAGCTTCTTGGCGTTGATGGAGATAATGCAGATATGACTGACGATGATGTGAACGTATTTTTGGTTTATTTATTTTTATAATCAACTGATTTTAGGATCTCTCAGCAATGGAAGCACAAATGGCCGAACTCGAAGAGGAGCAAAGAAAATTAAAGCAAATTCAAAGCGACATCGAAGTAAGTATCTAAATTTTTTTAAAGATTTTGGGTGTATAAGCATATAGTGATATTTATTCCGCCATTTTAGGGTCAAATGAACCTCTCTTCGTCGACTCAGGGCAGTCAAAGCAATCTCGCAATGCTATCTCCAGAAGAAAAGGCGGAAATTGATGCTCGTTCAGTTTATGTAGGAAATGTATGTTTTTTTTTTAGCATTTAACTTATTTTTTTAGGTCGATTACGGCGTTACTGCAGGAGAATTGGAAAGTCATTTCCACGGATGCGGATCCGTTAATCGAGTCACCATTCTTTGTGACAAATTCACTGGACATCCCAAAGGGTATATTGCTTTTATATAAAGAATATTTTTTCTAGATTTGCCTACATCGAATTTACGGAAAAAGAGGGCGTTCAAAATGCTCTTGCTATGTCAGACAGTCTCCTGAAAGGACGTCAGATAAAAGTAGTTTTGAGAAAATTTGTTTTAATTATGCGAGTTTAGGTCAGTGCAAAGCGCACAAACAGACCTGGAATTTCGACAACAAATCGCCCACCGCGCGGCCGTGGTGCTTTCTTCAGCCGTGGACGTGGAGGAGTGATTGTTAAATATATTTATCCTGGATTCAGACCTCGTGGACGAGCTCAAAGGTAGTCACGAGAGCTTTCTCTCAATAATTTTCTAGACGTGGACCCCGCATCTCTTCTTTTATGTAACTCGCTATTGGTTTTTGGGAAGTTATCTTAATTGTTGTGTCTCGTCATCTCACGTTTACCATTTATAAACTTGTTCAACCAGAAAATCTTTTCCGTGTTGAAATATGTCTATTTATTATTACCCGTTAAAACTCTGCAAATATGGTAGTATTATATTATATAATTTTCATGCAGAAATGTATTGTTTGCTTGTAAACAAGGAAATACTACTCGGACCTGTTCTTCAGTTAGCCTCTGGTCTATATATGTTATAAAGCAAAGAGTTTGCATGCCCCGAACAAAATGTACCTCATTCTCCTCACTCTTCTATTACACGGTAAAGGACTTGGCTTCTACTAGTATTATCAGGTCCACTCTTGAGTCACGCACAGTCTGTAAATACCTCTGCAGCCTTACTACCACCTTTCTCGGGAGGTTCTCAAATTACCTGTTGCAATCAACGCTGTGCTCAAGGATACCACTGTCAAAGACAGAATTTTCCATTTCCTTGTTTTAGACCTCCGTGGTAAGACAACGAGATTTCACATTTATTATCGCTAAAAGCTTTAGCCTCTCAACACAACGATGTGTCCCAAATTGTCCGCCAGGTAAACAGTAATAGCCTAGGTCGTCATATTTTTTTAAAGGTGAACAATGGATCGACTGTTACAATTGTCGAAAAGAAAACTATTGTCCAAGAACGGTAGGAATGTGCTTGCTAAAATAAATTAAGCAGAACTGCCTCCCTGCTGGCTACTGTATTTGTGCCCCTGGCAGTTACAGAAGTAATGAGGGTTGCATTCGAGTCTGCCCTCTTACCCCAATAGGGCGTTAAACAGCTTGAACACTTAAAAGAATAAAGCTTACGATGCAATATATTATACAATAAGAAGAATGATATTTTATACTTATTTATAACCTGGGTCGCTTGATTTGTTCGCTTTTTTCTGAATTTTCGGCACGAGTCGTTACTGATCCGCCGCTATATATGGAAAGAGCATCATCGTCTTGTTTTGATGTCTAGAATTATATGGTAAAACTAATTTAAGATATTTACCGAAGACATATCTGGAATGGGAAAATCTTCAAAAAGTTGCTTCATTACTGGATTTGTCCTTGAAAGTTGGAAATTTGTCCATCTAGCCATTAGTGGCTTATCATCTTCCTTTTCTTTTTTGTTTTCACTTTCCGCTGGTTTATTTTTGAACTGCCAATAATATCCCTTTGCAACGTTGAATCTGAAAAAATAGCAATGAGAAAAGCTACGAAAAAATACCTTGACATAGACATAACTTCATCAAATGCTTTTTTTAAAGGATCTACTACGGCAAGCATTCTTGATTGAACAAATGTGTGCATATCTGGAGCCTGATACACAACTCCATTAATAATATAATAGTATGCTAAAGGGGTTACTAAAATATTTTAGATTACTATTTAAAATAACCTACCATTTTGAGGAGAATTTCTTCTATGTTTACAAATTACATATAATGGTGGCTGTGCACTCCATAGAACATATTGTATGCCAACGGTTTTTCTTTAATTTTTCTTTTAAATTAAAAAAAACAGCTTACATCAAATTTTCTTCTAACGGTTTGTCATTTAAGTTTTGCATCTTAATTTGCTGATTGTTGCATGATGTATCATAGAATCTATTGGCTGGATTGCAAAAATACTCCAATACATTTTCAGGAGACAAGTAATTTGCTGGCCAGTCCGGATTTTTAAAGGTGATGTGAAGGGGATTATGTTGTTGTGCTAAAATAAGAACTGTGAATCAAATAAACGGAATAATTAAATACCTTGACTTCCTATGACAGGAACTTGTCTAGACATTCTTATTGTTTAGCCTGAGAAATCAGTATTTCAATGTGTCTATATAAAATCCTTTAACAAATAACGCTGAAATAATCAGCGTATGTAACGCTAAGCTTGATATAAAGTTGATTTGTAATATAAAACCGTTATCTTTATTTCAGATTCGTAACATTGTTAAATTACAATTGATCAGCATTTATATTTGGCGTCAAAGTTCAGATAATCAGAAGGATATATGCGAGAATCACGTCCGAGAAGCATGTCGTAATGAAGACGAGACGATTCGAAGACACCGTCAGGGCCGCGGTTAATATTTGCAGCCGAATTGAGTTCCCTATAATTGTGCTATTTAGTAATAAATAATACATACACAATAAACTGCTCGGCCTGTCCGTTGCCTCCAATCATACGACGTGCGTTAACAAGGCTAGATATTTTGGTGTTCATGCGAGAACCTTCGGTCATAAGCTCATGAGGCGCAGCGGTGCTTGCCTATAATAGATATTATATTGGCTATAATTAGTACAAATGCATAAGTAAAATCGCTTACGTTTTTCGGTGCCTCTAGCTTGCGAACAGTTGCCAGATCTTCATGTTGAACCTTGAAAGCTTCTTGCTTTTCCGGCTTTACAAGTAGGTCCTCTTGGCGTTTGGAAAGAGTTAAAAGAGACATCTAAAGTTAGAAAATTAATTTGTAAAGACAATCGAAAGGGAATTTGAAAGTTATGATGATATTTTATCGCAATGTATGCAGTGTAAGTCGCAATAGTCGCACTATGCCTACCGTAACTCAAAATTCGCGAAAAAAAAAGAGTAAACGAAATAAATTTACCAAAATATATGATTGAATATGCATAAGGGGAAAAAAGTGGCTGTTGAGCACTAAATAGATTCTATTAAATTATGTTACTCTACTATTATTATTTTTTCAAAAAAAAATGGCTAAGCCGAAAAGTAAACGAATTTAATTCAAAAACGATATTTTAGACCAGGCCAAAAGAAAATGTTCTGACTATATTTTCCTGTCGAGATAATAAAAATGAGTGATTTGTTGGGCTGAACTAGAGCAGGGCGGTGTCACCCTCATAAACGGAGAAAGCGACCGCCCACCGGCAAACCTTCTTATTAATCCTGCACTAGATGCGAGAGAGCGCAGTCCTCACAGAATGAATGGCGATTTTGACTGATTTGCAGCCCATGTGTTTCTAATAGTTGTATTTAACACGAAAGCGAGCTCCCCGCTGTCTATATGTTTCACTCAATTCTAACTAAATGGTATTCCAAACATTATTCCCTGTGTCGTTCTCTAAATCTAAATGTCAGGCCTGTCAGGTCTCAATCCATCAATCATTCCCATTTGGTTGTCGGCCGAATACGCCAACAACGCGCGGGTCTATATCCACGCTCTCCCTTCTTTTTCTGTTTTGTAAAACTTTTTGATACTTTCAGATGAGCCGACGCAAGCAAACCAGACCTGTAAAAAGAGTGTTAATTGAAGAGAACGAGGATGACACTGAAGATCCAAGAAAATCCAAGTCACCTAAAAACAGTTCCCCTAATCCTAAATCCAGTCGACTGCATGAACCTTCTACTTCGAGTGAGTGAGGAAAAGCAATAGTCTTTTTAACAAACAAATAGCTTACCAATGAAATAGTTTTTTAGAACCACAATCTCCAAAAACAGTTATTCCTCAACCACTAAAAGCACGTTCTAATGCTTTGACTCTCTTAGAAAACTCGCTGAAGAAATTTGAACCACCTCGCTCAACTACTACGCCAAATGGTAGGTCTAGCTGGAACCGTCGTCGTTTAGGCGTGCGCGGACCAGAAGATTGATTGATATGAGTATGAATGATGAATGGCCCTCTTTTGGCCATTAGTCAAGTCTGGTGAATATATAGGCTATATAGGCTATGGGCCGCGTATACTTTTAGATAAAGTCAACAGTTTAGTAGAATCATATTGCGTCAAAAAGCCCTTGCCAGCCGAAAGAAAAAAGTCCTAGAAGACAATAAGCTAGGCTTCTTTGTTAAATCTTCCTTGAAATCTCAATAAGCCACATCTGGTCTGCCGCATGGCGCTCTTGTTTCACAAAGAACGCAGCCCGCTCGGAGTGAAGAAGACTGATAGCTAACGTCTGGGTCTCTCTCTCTTATGGTCGTTTTGCAGTTTAGCTGTCATCCATCATTCCCTCAAATCGCCTTTCGGTTGGATGTTGAAACCTAAGTATAAAGGGTTGACTAAAGTAAATCTTATAGGCCACACCGAATCGTCTGGAAGTTTGGGTGCTTTGTTTAACTGCATAGGAAAGATCAACAGTACGGGTAAATGACAAACTCGAAGATATATTTATAAATATATTATAATTATAGTTTCGCCTTCTGAAACGGGAGGTGTTGCTTCTATCCTAAAATGCCTACAATGTGGAGCTGGTTTTTCAATTATGGAGGCACTTGTAAGACACATGCAAGAGACTAAGCACTTCAACAACATTGCCAAAGTCTATGGGTTTGTACCTTCCCTTCCCCGATAAAAGAATATCAGCAATGCAGCACTGCAAATTGATCACCAAAAGATCTTCCGTCCTAAGATTCAAACAAAATTGGAGGTTCAATTAGCGTGTGTAAAATGTGGAGAAATTCCTGTTAACATGGATCAACATCTTCAAACTGTTCATGACATAAAGAAGAAATCAGACTGGTTGCACAATGTTCGAGTCATATCAGGTATTGTATGAGAATAGATACATGGAATAGTTATAGGCCTTTCAGCTCCGGATCTTCATTCTCCTCATATTAGCCAGCTCATGACTCTTATAAACTCAGTAGCAAAGAAATAAAAATGTGCCCATAAAGAGCTATTTGAGAGACCTCCTCTTAACGAAGAAAATATTTATAGCTATGGAGCCATTTTACAACCTCCACATTACGGCCTTTATTCTTACGTTTCGGCTAAATGAATATTCTTGTACTATTTCTCTGTTCTCCAATAGCTCAAGAAATGTGTCTGAGCCACAAGTTGAATTCGAATTCCCGCGTAAAAAGGCAAATCCTGCCGGCGCCTCATCCTAACCGGATGAGCGGATTGGCAGTTGCCTGGACGACCTGCTCTGAGCAAAATGAGACAAACTCCGCAGTTGCTCTTAATACTTTATCTTGCAAGTGTTGCTTCGTGTATGAGTGAAAAGTTGTAGGTTTACTAGCTATGAACTAATGTTTTTAGCTTGCCATCTCCCTTCTCGCCTAGAGTTGCTTCGTTTATTTCAAAGTTAAAGGAAAATACCAGTCCCAACAATGATGGTAATTTTCTTATAAATTATCAAGCTTTTAGGTGTTGTTTTGCTTGATTCACAGCAAACAGTGGTGCATAACGCCAAAAATTTTTCCTGGCGTACTACAATTTCTCCGCCTGATGCCCCGTGGTGTTCTTATTTAGTAGCTGATGATCCACTATTTGCACAGGTAAGCTGGGAGAATACAATAGATAAGAGGTTCAGTTTGAATTTGTCAACACTTCCCAACTGCCTGTTGAAATAACTTGGAGTTGCGATGAGTCTGATATATGTGATCAGAACTTAGGCTGCAGTAGTGACGAGAATAAGTAGGAGAGCTAATTTAACGAAAAAATACTTGTCAATATTAGATATCTCTTTTTTGCTGCTGTACCTCTGATTATGCTTCTTTGGCTTTTTATTTTCAAATTATGCGATGCGTGGGTGAGTTCTTTTCCTTGTTATCTGACCATTATCAGCCTTCTCTTACTCGAAAATGGAGAAGACGTAACTTTGTTCCTGCTTCATACTTTGAAATGCGGTCTTTGGATGAAGTCGAGTCGACGTGCGAAAGCACTGTGAAGGAGGAGGAGGAGGAGCTAAAGGAGCCACATACTGAAGTCTAATCAGACTTTAAATTTTTAAATTTCTGCCTCCAATAGGCTACGCTTTTACCAGCTAATCAGCGCTAGTCTTGCCTATCAAGTCAAGCCGCGTTGCTCGGATACGGGGCAATCAGCCGACCAGTTTCTCTTTCTCTATTCAGCTTCGTGAGATTTGTTTTAATTTTGAATAAAGACTTTCGGTTGCTAATTATTGGCCTGTTCCAACACCTTAATTCAACATAATGAATCCATCATCTAGATTTAGTTTACTTCTCCTAAATAAAACAAACAACTTTCTAAATTGAGTCATGACGTATTTGATCGTAGTAATCAAATTCGCTGCTTTTCTCAACTAATTTATATTTCTCTTACTTTTCAGGCTATGTCGTTTTGCCAATTTGCGGTCTTATTCCTTCTCTCTTACGCCATAGCTTTAACAATGTGTGCTGGTGGTTTCGGTGGTGGCGGAAGGTACTTCTCCATACAATTTATGAAATTGACATATCTTTAGAGGTTTTAGTAACGCACGTGCCTCTTCTTCTTCAACATCCCATCCAACAGCTTCGCACTCTTCTTCTGCCGGGGTATCAATCGGAAGGATGGCTTTTACTTCTGCAGCAGTAGGAGGTGCTGCAGGATTTACTGTCGGAATAAGTACACATCCCATGATTGCTTCAAATGTTCCGATTGTAACTAATCATAACACCTATTACTGGAGTAACCATTACTCATTTAGCAGAAGGAAGAATTATACGCAATGCGCGCTCAATGTGACTGATGATCTCATATTCTCAGAGGTAATTTCTCTATTACATAAACTTTTTGCAGTTTGAATTTGACAACTCAACAGATAATTCGACATTTCCTACTCAGCTTATCTGGGAATGCCCGTATGACCGGTGTGATCTAGAGGTAACTTTTCTATTTCATAATCTATTCGTTTGATTAATTTTAACCGATATTTATACAATTATGAATTTAGAATATGGGCTGCCTAGCGAACGACAAATCAACTATGTAAGAGAGCACCAGTAAATAAATAATTATACTTAGAATATTTGCTGCCACTGTAATCATTATTGTACTTATTCTCACTGCTATGTGTGCCTTTTATGGTCGGATCAAGAAAAGATGTACCAGAAAATACGAGCAGCGAAGGAGACAGGATTACGAAATTGAGAGCCGAGGTGGTGGTCCAGTTGATGGAGCTCCGTTGCCAAAAACCCCAATTCCAAGATCGCCAGCCAGACGACCTTACAGCGCCAAGATCTAAAGTGAATTCAATAAAATTGTTAAAGTGAGCGTTTCATTGCTGCAAAGCTTGCATGACCCTTTAAATAGATAAGTAAATGATGTGGGTGTCCCGTCTGTTAGCACGTCAGTCCCCTATTTTAGAGAGTGTTCCCCTGGGTGAACAACGCGACGGTAGGGGGCGGGTCCTTTCAGCAGATATAAGAAGCTGGTGAGCTCACTGGGCACTTCACAGGTCACAGCCATGTTCAGAAGCCTCGTACTAATTCTTGTGCTGCTTGTCTGCTCATTATTGGCCGAAAATGTGCAGACTTTTGATCGGCAAGATAGAGACTATAGACCACTTCAGGTATGTTTTTAACCCACATTTTCCCTCACTCAAAAAATTAGTATTTTATCTTGGTTAGTACCTGAAGAGGAGCTCTATTCAATTATAGTCTAATTATTCTAGTGGAGTCGAAAGAAAAGTCCTAAAAATGTAGCCTACTCGCTATTTACTTAGATTTTGTAAGCTACTTAGGCCAACAGTTTCAATTCTTATGCAATTCTCTAATTGTTTGTCTGATTTTTTGCTAATTTATAGAAACAACATAAAGGACGCCTGGCATAACATATTGCTTTTATAACCTGCGAAAACATAATTTAATTAGGCTCAATCTTTAACTTCAAAATGAAGCCAGAGGACAATAAAATCTACCATAATTCCTGCGAGTGGAGCGTTTTTCGTAGGTCATTACGAAGTGGCTCAGTTGTATTTCAATTAGCCTAAACGGGTTGGGTTGTGTTCTTAATGGGCGCAGAAGTTGGTCCCTAGCGGGTAGAAAGTTGATGAAATCTGTTAGTATTCTAACCTTCCTCGTCATTCTTGGTCATTAAGTTTGAGGAGATGGAATAGAAACAATAATATAAGTTATAATTTCAGTTTGGTAAACGAGATGCTGGCCTATATCGGCCCTTGCAGTTTGGAAAACGCGAATTTCGACCTCTACAATTTGGCAAACGTTCAGCTCTCTCAAGCAGCCTCGGTCCTTCTCAAGGCTTGGAAGAGTTTCTATTCGGCATACCAAACCTCTAACAAAATGTCATTTTCAACTGTAGGAGATTCGAACATGGACCACAATACTTGAAATAAACGTATCGTTGTGAATAAACTCGGCCACACTTTTTGCTTTCTTTCTCTTTTCCTCTCGCGTCATTGAGCACAGCCTTCAAAGACTTATTACTCTCTCAGCTGCATATTTCCATGGATTTCCTTACTTGGGAAGCCAAGAATCTAGCACGTACTACTCTATCGGAAACCTTTCGACGGGTCATCTATCATATGAATGACGTGAGCGCAATAGTTTCACTCAATTACATCAGTTGAAGAGGAAAGAATCATCTCCGGAGACTAATGAAGAAGATGACGGTTTTCTTGGTTGGAGTCAGATCAGGACATCAGAAAGGATACTAAAACGGGAACGAGTTTCACGGTAAGCCTGCAAGAAAATAGCTCAATCCAGCTCCATTTGCTTAGTATTTCCATAGATACTAAGCTCGTATCTGAGCTGTTTTACGCGCAGCCACCCACACCCAATTACCGCCGAGTTTTGTTGTGTTTGGGTACTTTTCGTATTGCGAATAGTAGTAGTCTAATGTTATATCCGTACAAATTCGGCACGCAGTTTCTTTTAGGACGGAAAAAATTATTCCCCGGTACAGGACCGAATCACAAATTATCGTGCCACATTATCGTCGATTTGCGAGAAGCTTCTCTCTTAGCGGATCATCTTCCGCTTCTCAGGATGAATATCCTTCGCGTCCAGTCTACAGGTATAACTATGAAAAATAAAATAAATCATTAGGAGATTTTCTCGTTCTGAGCCAGAAATATATGATTCTCCTGTAATTTGGCCAGTCTCGGGAAGAATGAATGCTTTTTTGGGAAAATCAAAAATCGAGGAATTCATCAAAAAGGTGCCCTTTATAGGCTTAGACTATAGATATATGAAGCGTTGTTTAGAACTGGAAATTCGGTGCAAAAATAAAATATACAATCGATTTCAAATGTATCATACGCTTGAAATCTGGAGTAGATCGTTATAAATACAGCTCTCTATGGACTAATGGCTACTTTTCTTCGAGGTTGTTTTAGTGTTTTTGGTAAACACATTTTAGAATACATTTCACAATAGATTCTTCTTCTGAAGATGATTATATACCGGTTACAATGACATACTCTCTTCCTGATCAGCGAATACATCGGCCGAACTCCTCTTCCTTACACGTTCAAAACTTCCTCAAAAACCTTGATCCCCGCCATTTTTCATCATGACAGCTTCACTACTTTTGAATGCTTCAATCACTTTCAAATAAATTGTGTCGTTCCATTTCACTTTAAACCACAGATTAAACTGTCCCAATCCGAGATCTTCTTTGGCTGCTAAAAACGCTTTAGGTCTCTTGTTTTCGGACAGCAGCCGGATCGTATCGCTTTAAAACCTGTCGCCAAGGGCAGCCACCTGCTGGTCGTTTGTTAAACCACAGATTCTATAAAAGGCTTCTGGGATCAGTTGAGGACAAGATTGTTCACCATGCAAAAGATTCTTCTTACCTCCGTTACTGGCTTATCCGGCCTTATCATATTCGGAAGCTTACTCTGGTTTGTTTTTTGGGCTGACAAAGTTCAGAATATACTTACAGGTGCGCTACTGTCGTTCATGACATCAACAACTTCTACGATGAACAACTTGTACAGATAGAGGACTTTAAGGTACTTGAAGAGAGTTTTAACTTTTAAGGTTCAGAACTATGCCGACGATGCTTGGCATAATATGGTCGATGTTACTGGCCGACAAACTTTCGCCATTCGCCAGAAAAAAGAAGCTGGCCAATGCAACTGTGGACTTCAGCCAAATAACTGCCCTGTTGGACCTCCCGGAGCTCCTGGTGCTCCCGGAATAAAGGGAGATGATGGAGCTCCTGGTGCTCCTGGAGCCTCTGGAAATGTTGGAACTGGTGTGCCTCACGATATTCCCAAGGGCGAATGCATAAAGGTAGATTGTGAATTAGATGATCTCAACTCAATTTAGTGCCCCGAAGGGGCTCCCGGACCAGCTGGACCTCCCGGAGCTCCTGGCCAGCCTGGAGCTGATGGACAGCTTGGTCAAGCTGGAGCTCCTGGAAAAGATGGTGCCCCTGGAAATATTGGAGAGATCGGAGACGCAGGAGATAATGGTACAGATGGAGCTGCTGGAAAGGATGGACAGCCCGGAAAGAACGGACAAAGAGGAAAAGGGCAGCCTGGAGCTGTTGGACAACCTGGACAAGCTGGGCCTCCCGGAGCTCCTGGTCAGCCTGGAGCTGATGGACAGTCTGGAAATGCTGGACCCGAAGGAGCACCTGGACCTGCTGGAAACCCTGGACAGGCAGGAGCTCCCGGAGCTGATGGAGAGCCTGGACAAGCTGGTCTCCCGGGCCACGTTAGTTTTTTTAGTCTTACCTTTAGCAATGAGGAAATTGTAGGATGCCGCGTATTGTGCATGCCCACCTCGCACAAGTGCTGTCGAGCAACACGAGCAGACTGGAGGCTACATTGTCTAACAATAAAGACATCGAAAACAAGATTAAGAATGAATATTTTCAAACATTTATTTCTTCCTCTTTAAAGCTGATTGAAGCAATGGCATTATACCTTTGTTTTGTAGTCTAATGTTGTGACCGGTTCTCGCCACCTCACGCTATGCGTCAGCTGTCTAGGACGCCAATCGATTACGCTGGTCCTAGAGGTGACCGACCGTCTGGCATTTTGCCAATCTTCTTTTATTTGTATTTCTTTTATTTTCACATTTAAACATAGGCTTCGGACATGCTTGCCTGAGTTAAAAATAGTCACAATTTACCATTTACAAAAAACTAATCAAAAAGACCGCTTTTAAATGTTTTGTATAGCTATTGATCTAGCTTATTGTATTCTGTAGAAATGCTATAATCTGTATTTAGACTAGAAATCGAAAATGATAAATGAAGAGATGGCCTCTTCATCTGCTATTCACCATATGGTGGAATACTTTCAGCCCAACGCACTAATATGGGCCAAAATGAAAGGCTTCCCGCCCTGGCCAGCAAAAGTAATTGCAAATATTGTTATAAGATGCCGACTTAGGTTTTGTCGCAAGGAACAGATACACCACAAGGCAGGATACCGGTTATGTTTTTTGGAACAAATGAAAATGCTTTTATGAAGGCTTCGGATTGTTCGGATTATATGTCTAACAAGCATTTACATGAAATTCCTCGAAAACATAAGGTAACTGCCGCTATTTTCCAACTATTTTTAGGGTTTCAATGACGGCGTTCACGAGATACGCGTAGAAGCAGGAATCGAAGATCCGAGCTATCGAGATCCTGCCTTTTTTCCCGACTTTAATAGACCTAGAAGAGAGAGTGCTCGTTTCACAGATGCTTATCTTGCAGGCCTCAATCGAAAACGTTCAGACAGTGGCTCAACAAAGTAGACAAAATTAAGATAATTTTACTCAGATGTTTTTAGAACACGATCGCGGGCCAGCAGTGCTACCCATTCCACATTAAAATTGCTCCATAAAACTTTGACAAAACGAAGAAGATTAGACAGTGAGAGTTCAAATGGATCTAAAAGAAGACAGATGATCAGTGGAGGGTTGGGAAATGATCCTATAAATGGTCTTTTCGACATGGTTAGTTAATTTGTATGTTTCAGTCGATTTTTATAGGCTCTGGAAGCTGACAACTCCTGGAATATCCATGACCCTGACACTTTTCTTTCGCTAGATGATTCGCGCTCGACTCGTTCAAGAAGATCGCGTGGAACATCTAAGGTTCTTGAGGGATTTTTGGGTCTTGACTCACCGGCAAGAGGAAGAAACCGATCCGGTAGTCACAGTGAAGGCAAAAGAAGCAGGTATCAATTATTAAGGATAAAAACACGGCTTTAGATTGATTTCTGGTGTTTCGGATATTTTGGATGAATTTTTTGCCACAAATGGAGATTTTACGGCTGTGGCGGCGGATTTGTTAAACACGTTGGATGAGATGCCCTCTGAAAGCAGTGAAATTTTCCCATCCCTTTTGGTAAAGAGCTTTATATGCTGAATCAATGTAAATTAGGGAAGAGAAGGCACACCGGAGGCTCCAGCACCGCTACCGGCATCACCTGAATTTTGCAATAAGTGCGGCAGTGAGTGCAAAAATTACAGAAATAGATGGATGTAAGACTGATTTCATACAATAACAGCATAAATTTAGATGTTCAAATTCGAAATGTTCCAATGCGAGGTTATCAGAATGGAATGATGACCTGGCAACTGATCAGCCAAGCACTTCTGGACTGTCAAGGAGCCATTCGATTGAGAAAGTTGTATTGCTCTTATAGCTAGTAAAGTATGTTTGACTTAGATGCCAAAGGAGGAATTAATCGACGACGATCTGAAATTACCGAACCGAGAGGGATCTATATTGACGAATCAGCCAGCAACGATATCACATCAAGAGACACCTACTAAAAGAGGAAAAATAAAACTGAAAAAAGAAGTATGCATTTCATATTCTAATAAAAAAGTGTTAGGAGAAGAAATTGCGTCAGAAGCAAATTGGCAAAGAAAAAGAGAAGAAAAAAGTCATGTTGATGAGTCCAAGGCATTACTCATTGTCACCTCCTACCTCGCCCAGATTAAAAAGTCCACTAAAAGATGACGATGACGGTTTAGGCAGAAGAGGAAGGCCAAAGCAATAGTAAGTATTCAAATGTTTATTAAGCTTTTTACTATGCGACTGGACTTATTCAGTTTGTTAACCAAATTTATTGAAAAATAGCTCTTTCAGCAAAGTTGAAAAGACTCCACCAGTTAGCAAAAATGGGCTCAGGCATTGTTCACACTGTAATGGACAGGTTAGACCTCAAATGTGCGGAGGGAACAAGCACAGGTAATTTTGTAGTCTTTCCAAGCCTATAAATTTTTAGATGGAGATGTGTAGATAAAAAATGCAGAAAGTGGTATGGCTGGGTTAAGACTGGTGATGAGATTCCGACGGATCTTGGTCGAAAAGGTCGCCACAACAGTGTTTTAGGCAGGATAAAATTGAAGAAAAAGGACAAGCCACGAGCCAGACAATTAACTGAAAGTAATTAATTCATAAAAATGGATAATGAGAAACTATAGAAAGTGAAATCGGATCAATATCTTCTGCTGGGGAGACTGCGAGAGCCGTAGCGACCCTAGATACAGTATCGTTGTTGAGTGGAGAAACCGGAAGAAGTCGATCGCCAATAAACAGAGCATATGCTGCTTTGACAGAAATGGTAAGAAAAATACACAAGATGCTCATAGCAATGTAGAATAAAAAACAAGCGGCAGAAAGCTTGATAAAAATAAGAGCAAGCAAAGATTTAAACAAAAAAAGCAAGAAGCGTTTGAAGAAGAAGGAAATTATTCCAATCGTAGAGGAAGAGGAGATACGTTGTGAGTAACCTATCTGTTTAGGGATACAAATAAACTTACAGCAATATCACCACTATCGCAAAGCCAAATGCGTCATAGGCCTTGTGGAATGGAGAAACGAGCTCGCTGGTGGTTGAGTGAAAAGAGAAGAGCTGACCCCTCTCCCGAAAGGCAAGAACCATACGAGCAATTGCTAATGGTGTTATTTAGGGAAATTGAGGGAGGGGCAGCTGATGCGGCTGCCGCTTTTAGAATACTTTCTCACGCCTTTCGGGCGGCAGCAGTCACCAGAGCAGACGAGATCGGCACAGTAAATGGCTCGCTAGATTTAATGATGGACTCTCTGCTCGGTTGTATGGGTCCGCTTCTATCACTTCTGGCCAAATTGCCCAATACTCGTCCTGATCCCCAAGTTGTTCAGCAACTTTGGAATTCCTCCGCTGTGCATATACCGATGTTTCAGTAGTTTCTCTTAGTTATAGGTCATATAATGCCGGTACTGTACATTGTGCTTTACTAACAGTCTCTTAGTTGGATTTATAACTCACGATCTCACTACCTCATAAAAACAAGGTTTTTCTCTTTTTTATTTTCAAGAACAGCAAAAAATACCTTTCAACTCTAGATCTGTGATGTAATCTTACTTCAAACTATGTAGATTTTGCCGTGGGAGCTAACCAAAAGCCAAAAATCTACTCGCAGCTGTAGATTTTGGATTATCTTAAGTATACTTACAGTGCTTCCTGTTATAGAGACCTTTAAGACTGCTACTAGCCTGCATTACTTGAGATTCTTATGGCTATTAAGCTTATTCTATATAGTTCTTTCTCTTAGGTACAGCACTAAAGAGCAAATCGTTTAATTTTCAATTCTCAGATATAACCTAGTTTGGAAACCAAAAAAAAATAAATGTGATAGCTTTCTCATTCAAATGGAGAACTTCAATTATAATTAAGATGCGGACATTTAGTATGCGCTTAATAATGTGCCCAATAAGTGTCGACCGATATTGCCTCGGGATATTGGCCACTAAAAAACCACGCCTGCTAACAAAAACGGGATACTAGTAGTTTTGTTCTCCGCTATGTACCCCCTTCTTTTTGGCGAGGAAACATGTTATTGTTAGGAAAAGCAAGCTAGCTCTGATGCAATTATTTCCAACCATAAGATAGTCTATCTATGAGCATAACTACTATTATCTGACCGAATAAATCACTGATGTCTGAGATTTGACTGTCAGCAGACTTGATCTGCTTCATTCGAAGGAAATTAGATTGCACCAAGCCTTTTTAAACTATTCTCCTACCGAGTCTCGCTTCTTTGAAATAGAGAGATAGTTAATAGCCCAACAAACTTCTCGCGTGTACCGCTGTGTCAATTACCCACCGAGGCTCGTATTTCCTGTTTGCTCATTAGAATCCCATGGAGCGTAGGATTCATTTTTTTTTTGTTGAAAAGTTTTGACCTTGTAGCTTCGATGACTCCAATTTAAACAGGAATCACACTCCTGAATTCGAAATGCGTCACAAATTCACCCAGATGGAACAAAATTGACATTTTATTCTTCTCTCTTTGTCTTGTTAGTCTAAAGTAAGGGTTTTTAGTAGGGTGAAGTTCCTAAATTTGTCCCCTGGGCTACAGCCCTGCTGATTCTAAGCCTAATGGTCTTTCGTATGGCGCATTTTGAATGATAGCCTTCAGTCTAAAAGGGAAGGAAGATCTCCCCGTCACGTCCTTTATTCAGTTAGACGCGAAAACCTTTTCCAAGTAGCTGCTTGAATTCAAAAGTTGAAGATATGACTGACTACTGTTTGATTTTGAACATCTTGAAAATGAGCATTTTTTATTTTGCTTTTGACGTGACTAATGTTCTTTTTCCCTTTCATTCAATCAGAGCGTCAACCCTACTCTCAATAATTCATTTAGTTGCTCTTCCTTCCCTGACTTCCTAGAACTTTTCTCTCTGCGCTCTTCTATCTATAAGCAAAACGTTTCTAGAAATCTTTTTGTTAAGACTATCATGAGGCCCCAACATACAAATGGCCAAACATATTTCAGTAGGATATTCGGCTGACTTAACTTAAAGCTTATTGGCTTGCTTCCAAGTATTGTTTATGAGGGAGTTTTTAGCAATTCCTGGTTTCAATCTAAAACTAATTAATTGCTGCGTTTACATAAACCTTGCGACCAAGCCTCTCATCAAGATTCGTTTATCCAATCCAGGCTTAAACTTGTGAGCGACTTCTTATAACAAATCAATTGTAACCGAATAACGCCAACAATTATAACAACGACTCAACACATTGCGTTTTTCAAAGGCCTCTGCATCCTTTCGAACATAGCTTACGCTGCCTACTATTCTGACCCCACGCAATTTTGTCTCCCAGGGGCTGAACACGTCAGTAGTGTTCTCTCTTCCTAATGCCGAAAAAATCCTTTCTACTGAACAGATTCTATGTTCTGAGAAGTGATCGATCTAACTAAGAACACGCCAAGGAAAGGTCCAGCTATCTTACTCCATCAACTTTCTGTCAACTATCTTTAGCTTCTGTTATTCATCGTCATCTTGTGATCAAATCTTCGTCTCCTAAAATATTTATCCAGACCAACAACCCAATTGCTATAAATCATAACAATCTCATCTCAAAGCTTCTGCTCTACATTTTGAACGCAGAATTAGATATTTTGCTTGATTTGTCTTTTAGTTAGCTGTTTCCTTGTGCCCGCTCTAATCTCTATGACGTTTTGAGGTATGGTTGATTTTCCAAGCATTGCAGCTGAACTGAGCTCCGAACACTCTGTGACGTGAGGAGCGGATCTAACAAAATTATTAGAGAGGCTGGCGTAAGTCCATTTGCACAGCTGCTTTCCATTATTTTTAAAAACGATTTGACTATGGTTCAAAAGCCCGAGTAAATAGATGAACCGTGGGAATTTCAGTTAATATGCATAGAAAAATAAGTTCGTGTAGTATGCGTTCTATTTACAGCTCATTCTCAATTCCAAAAGCTTCTACCTGGCGAGGTAGTTAGCTCCCCACGCTCCGTTAATCTTTTGAAATCTTATCCCTCTCAAGTGCCCAGCATCTGTCATTGTTTCGCTGACTCGATGAATTTCGTCTTTTCTCGGGGGAGAAGTGGGCCAATAGCCTCGTCCGTTTGATCTTCAAAACAACGACTCAACTCTAAACACATTTCAATGATTGGTTTTATTTTTTTATTAATCAGTGATTTTCAGATGGGCATCCAAGATTGTGCTCTTCAACTATCTGCTTCCAATCTGATTTTATCCTCGTTATTTATAATGGCATTTGCTTTCTCACTATTAGGCAATACTATTGTCATTATTACAATCATATTTGCTCGTTCAAGAACGAGGTCTATAACAAATTTTTATTTGTTAAATCTTGCAGTTGCAGACCTTTTCAGGTAGTCACCGTTTATTTTAAAATTACAAGTTTCTAGAAGTATTGTCTGTATTCCGTCAACCCTCTTAAGCGAGTTAACTCACTGTTGGTTGGTTGAAAATGAAAAAATATTTGATATATGATTTTAGGCTATTGGGGCGATATCTTTGCAAAATATTGGCTTACCTACAGCCAGTAGCTGTAGGAGCTTCCTCGTATACACTAGCAATTATTGCGGTAGAGCGCTACTTTGCTATTTGTCGACCATTAGAGAGCAGAAAGTGGCACACAAAGGTTATTTTTTGCTATATGAGCAATAAAATTTCAGAAAAGAGCATTAGTAACCATATCTCTGGTCTGGGCTCTGTCTTTTACTGCTAATTTGGGCTCTCTGGTTATTTTTGATATGGTTGCCTACAATGAGGATCATTGGACTTGTGATACGACGAAGGGCGTCGTTTGGGATTTTGTTTATCAACTCTACTTAACATTTGTTTGTTTGAAACATCAGCGAAAAATAGACAAATTTAGGTTCTACTCTTTATTCCTCTCGCCTTGATGGTGGGGCTCTACGGACAAGTGATTTATGCACTCAATGTTGCGATCAATAATACCAATCCTCTCATTGAACAAGTAATTATCGAAGACAGTAGTTAGCTTAAATATTTAATTCATCCAAGTTTTAAGCGCTTCCTGGTAAGATCACTTTGAGTGATTGGTTCTTCTCTACTGTAAATCGTATGCCGGTTGAGAAAGCAAAGTGCACTGAGAAGAACTCTTTAACGATTCCGGGTTCTATTTCTTTGACACGGCAGAGTCGCTCTCCATCATTCTCCTCCTTTTTTGGTACTCCTAGGGGAAGTTTTGATAACTCCCTGCTCTTGAGAAGCACCAATCAAGTACATCTTTACTATGTATAATACAATAAAAATGTTCAGGATAAAATCCTTTTAGCAAAAAGAAATGTTTGCCGTATGCTTATTATCCTGGTAATTATCTTTGCACTTTGCTGGGTTCCCAGCTACGGTTTTTGGTTATTAGTCCGGACTTGCGAACTAATGGTAAGTATTAACTTTGCGCATATAATTTTATAGGGTATAAACGGTGTCTGGCATTCTGGTTTAAACTCCGTGCTTACCATGCTTACTTACATCTCTTCACTTGCAAACCCAATTACTTACTGTTTTATGAACAAGTCATTTCGAACTTCCATTTTTTCATACTGTAAATCCAAAGAAAACGGACGAAAGGTTTCTCCTTCGAACAAATTAACAGACTTTTAGCGTCCTCGTCAGCCTATCGTTTCTCATCGAAGTCTCTCAAGGGACGCTCCTATTCGAGACATGGCTCCTATTCCGTTAATCAAGGTAAAATTATTTAATTTGTGAATAGTGGAAGTTTTCAGATTGACTACGCGCAAGAGAATAGTGTGCATGTTTAAAAATGATCTCTTTATTTTAGTAAATAATAAATTATCTGATGTTATATCCGTAGAGAAATATCACAAGTCTTCGTTTCTTTAAAGCATTTGCTGAAATTGTTGGTACTTTTGTACACCAATGTGGACGCTTTTAGCTACAGGAACAGCTGCAGCGTTGTTTTGTCAATAGATAAACTTGATTAGTGAAATGTGCCTGAAAGTTCAGCTATTATTGAACAACAATTTAACTACGGAGTCAACTAGATGAATTTGACTATTGTATACGTATTTCATGACTCTATTATCTAGATCAGCCTCTCCAAGGAACTCATATCCTGAGTCTTGAAAGACAGCCGGTGCGACGCGCGGACTACATATTCCACTTTGTTTCTGTACTATTACAGTTGCTGGATCGACATCTCGAGCTACAAGCCATTGAAATCTGCAAGCTTGCAAGTTTTGTGAGTATAAAAGAAATCCACTTGAAGTTATTTGAAGCAGGAGTTCCTACGTATTGCAGCAAACGTGTCGGAGTTATGCTACTTGATGTTAAATTTATAACATTTGCACCCTGCTATTCGTATTAATAAAAGCAAACGAGATTACTAACATCAATAAATGTTCCTTCAACATTTAGCTTTTGATCAAGGTAGACTGTTCCCCATCGAGGTGCTGAACCGCGAGGAGTCCTAAGGACAGCTTATTTTTTGTACTTTAGCCCACCAAAGAATAACATATTCACTTCTTGGCATCTCACCAGCCCTCCTCAATGGTCTTCCCATTCCCAAAACAGCATTCGGTGGGAACGTCGGTCTCTGAGCTGAGAAAGACCAATAAAACTTGGCGTCCACAATCCCATTGTACTGAACATTCTTGATAGAATATTAAAAAAACTAACATAATCTGCTGCTCGTTTATTGACGGATTTTACTATGCTTGGTCCTCCCGTAACCGTAGATGTAGCTGATAGGGTAAGAATATCTTCTAGCAAGCCAGAGCCCTCTTCTACAGTGTCATTGCCGGTTTGTCCGAGCAGTAGACCGGGCAATACCGCCACCACCAATAGGATGACGTGTATGAGAATTACCATGCAGGGGAGAAGACAGCTCTAAAGAGGAGTGAATAAGTCAGTCGGACCCGATAAACAGATCCAATCGCATAGATAGATCGCGCATAACAGTGTCACGGATTGTGAGAGATTGCCGGCCCGCCGAAAGAAGAGGAAAATGTTCTTTGCAACTAATGTTATATCAAAACAAAAGACGTTCTCAATCACGTATGGAGGAAGGCCGAATTATCAGCATTTTGCTATTTGTTTAAAACTAGGAATTCATCTCGAAAGATTTCGATTGAAATGGTTGAAAACAGGCAAAATAGGGGGCATCCGCTCCAACAGCCTCGTCACAATACAACTGTTTGCTCATGGAATTTCGATGACAATAACCAGCTCTGCGTAATTAGTGCCAACTTCTTCAGATAAAGCGAATCGCTTGTCCGCATAGATAAACAGTAAATTCAAAGGAGAAATGATAAAAATTCTCTCAAGGCGCCAATCCCATGGTGAAGCATAGCAGGCCTAACATGGCTGATAGTGGACCAATGGTGATGAATCTGATAGTCAAATAGTGAGAAGCGACACTCCTTCCTTCTGAACAGGCAGTACATGAATGTGTGTTAGTCGCCGAATAATCGATATAATCGCTTCAAAGGCGCCCCGTGTGGGTTGACAATTGAGAAAGAATTGACCTATTGGTATAGCAAGATACAGCTTTTTGACCGTAGGCAAAAAGAAAGTTCAAGCGGTCAGGACTACAATTCTTACTATAAAAGAGCATGTTTTCCTCTTCGCCCCCATTCAGCTCCATTTCTCCTCACCTGCTTAACCTTGAGTGCAGTAATTCACCTGGAAAATATCGTCTTCATAAAAGGAAGAGCACGTAACGTAGCTGTCAATCAACATGGGCATGACTCCAGCCGATCGTATTTTTATTGTACTCGATTCTATCTGCATTTTCTTTGGTGGGAGCCTCAACGCACTCTTGATCGTTGCTATTCTTCTGAGATCTCCTCCTGAGATCAGATCATACCGAATTCTCTTGCTAAATAATGCGATCAGCGACTTTCTCACATGCATGATTAGCTTGTGGATTGAGCCACGAGTGATTACTCACACTCAAGACCTTATCATGTATGTGAACCATGGACTATGCAAGTACTTCGGATTTAATTACTGTATTTTTGGGTAAATTTCTATATTGCTAAAATAGGTCTTAGCTACGGAATCATGATCAATCTTTATGCGCATTTAAACTGGTCTCTACTCGCGAGCTTCGTCTATCGCTGGTATGTTCTTTACTATAGCCCTCCGTCAAAGACAACTATGCTCCTTTTGATTCCTGTTATCTGTGCACCAACAATCATCGTATACTGCATCATAGTGAATTCTCTCACTTTAAAACTAAATAACATTACAGTATGGCTATATTCGTGAGCATTTTGATATGGATTGGAGTGATCACATGCTGGCGGCACATCCAGAAATGAACATCACGGGTTTATGAAAAGATAAATCTAACATAAATTTTAGGACTAGTGATTACTGGATGCTCGCACATTCTCACAGATTATCGGGCTACAGTTCCGTCAGCTGCTGTGCTACTTCCTATATTCCCTATTACTCTGATTGTGCTGTTTCTTCGATCCAGGATTTTGGCTTTCCTGAAGAAGCAAAATGTTATGAATGAGAATACAAAGAAACAGCATACAACTTTCTTGAAGGTAAGCTGAAGACAAGATTTGCAAGTTTTTAGGCACTAACTTGTCTCACATGTCTTCCTCCCTTCTTTGTAATCGGCTCATCGTTTTTCCTTGTTGACTCGGCATTTCAACTTCACCAGGCTCCGTTCGAGTACGGGTGTTATTTTGTCATTGGCCTTGTACCTATCCTTTCACCTGTTTGTCAACTTTATTTCATTAAGCCTTACCGAGTCTTTGTGAAGCAAGTTCTTTGTCACAAATCCGATAAGATTTCTCCAAGTCAAAGCTCTGCATGAAAATTTACTAATAAACGAACATTTTTTACAGACAATTTCTCTCAAATGAACATAGCTCTCACGGCCTAATTAGCTTTCAATTTCTAATAACCAACTAAAGACTGATTTTTATTTATAAAAAGAAAGAAGGCTATGTCATGCAATATTATCTTTGTTGTATCTGTGATATAGAACGAACAGTTTAACCTTAAAAGCCTGTGATTTCTCCTTCTATAACAAATTCGTATCAATGATTATGGATTGGGGACGGAGAGCAAATAAACCACTATCTCATCCCTCTGTCTATGATCAAGAAAAATCTGGAATCGAGGGGTCTAATTATATGAGAGTGCCTTCTTTCTCTGGCGCACTCTGCATAGTGGAGCACTCTCTCGCTTAGGGGTTCTATTGATCGTCGGCTATCCTCTGGCCACCGAGCGCCCAATGCTTCAAGCTTTTTGCCTTTTCTTCTACTGTTTATTATTTACTATTTTGAGATAATTCGATCTGTTTTCTTTTAGTAATTTCCTATGCAAAAGAGGAAATTGTGCCCCGAAAAGGCAATTGGCAGCGATAATGGAAAATTAGCCAGTATTGCGTCATAATGTTCTATGTTTCTTTGGTGACTACGTTTTTTTTACATTTTGAAGCAAATAATAACTCTCTAGCTTGGACTGAGAATCAATAAGCCACTTCAATAGTTCTAACACCCTTGTGCCGTCAGCGACCCTATCGATTCTTCTCCCTGTGCCATTAACGCGACCCTTGTTAGTCGCTTTACTCCATTTCTTTGATGATTCATCAATTCTACAGTGAAAAAAGACAATTTCAGTAAAAATGGATAAGTCTGATATGCAACGCAGTGTGGATTCACTTCGTAATCAGCTTAACATCGATCGTACTCCTATTAGTATTTCAGCTACCGAGTAAGTTTTTAATTTTTAAAGTTTTAAAACCAAATAAATCACAAGTTATTTATATATTACAGACTGCGTCGCTATACAGAGTCGCAGGAAGATCCTCTTGTCAACCCCATCGACAAGAAAGTCAACCCCTGGGCTGAGAAAAGCAAATGCTCTGTGCTGTAACTCCAAAATTACCTTCCTCGATCACTTTACCGTATTCTTTTATTTTAGCTTTAATTAGTTCGCCATCGCAAAATAAATAATTGCCGTTACATGCCTCTTTGTGCTACTTCGCTAAACATCACCTGGTGCAACATCATCAATGTTTTCGTCTCGATGAATAATTGACACATGAATAGGCATCCTCAATTTCGTAAGTACTCCAAGAGGCAACAGCTAAAGCTTACGCTAAAAACATTACTTCTCTACATTACCTCTCCTTCCTTACGCGCGAGCGCCTCCTCTAATTGCATTAATATACTACTTCTAATCTCCGCTCTTTCTCATGACAGAGTGTAGGCAATCTCCGTCCACGGTTAATTGCTTCCTTTTGCTCACCTCTCACGATGTTGTTGATGCTCTTTTTGGCTAGCTTATGCGAAGCTGAACCAAAGAAGCGAGCTCCTTTAATTGTAAGTTACTATTGTGAATTCTACTAGGCGAAATAATTTAGGAGGTTAATCCTAACGAGATAGATTTTATAAACGCTGTCACGCTTCCTGTCGATTTAAGGATTCGCTACAAATATAGTCAGTTTAGACTTTAGACCGGCATAATTCATAATTCCAGGAGGGCGTAATTTGTGTCTGGAATTTAATCATGAATTGTAAGTGTACTGCGATTAACTTTGCATTATTAAGACATTTTCCCGGCATCAAGAAGTACTGGCTAGCTTCTTTTGAGCTTGAAGAATCTCTAGCTAAAAATTTTACAAACTGTATGTGATTATACGAATTTTATGCTATAATTTCAGGTGTATATGACGTTACAAAGAATCACGAATTTCCACTGGTACATAGATCATTTATAGCAATATTTCTTATTCAGCTGCTGGATGAACCAAATGAATCCTCTCTTTTAATCTTCCGTTGTGCTCAGGGATGCAACACTGATGATGTTGGATGCAAAGAATCATGGGATGGTTTAAAAATGTATAGTTTCTTTATTTCTTTAAATATTTTTAGATCGATTGTCGTCATGATAATTTTGTTTGTACTCGTAATTTTACTATTTTTACGGTACAATAAGACAAGGGATAATATAAAGGCTGCTAGAGAGTTCGATGCAAAGACTCGTCAAATGTTGTCTGCGTAAATGTGTGATACGAATAAAAGACTACGCTTTCTTCGATAACGAGCGGAACTATAAAAATGCTATCGGAGGATTCTGTCTTTGGGACATCAATGATTCTCTTCCTGTTTCTACTTTTTATCCCTGGAAATTTTGCAGCCTGTCCTAGTGATTCTATTTTTGATGCTTCTTTTAACAGGTTTTCATAAATTTTTCTTTTTTGAGCTCCAGATGCTATAAATATGTTAAAATACCAACGGGATTCACTGATGCAGAAGCGAACTGCACCTACATAGGAGGACATCTTGTATCTATTCAAAACGGCTTTGAAAACGGACTGGTTGCTGGTTCGAGATTCTCAGTTCTTTCAAAGAAACGGCTTCAGGAACTGCATCCACGTACTTTGGACAGGCTAATTATTGGATCGGAGCTTCATTAGTTTCTAGTTCATGGACGTGGACTGATGGTTTGCCTTTTAACTACAATAATTGGGGACCAAATCAGCCCGATAATTCTATGACTTGTGCATTTGTTGATAGTATGTCATATCGGTGGAATTCTGATGCTTGCTCAACATCGAGGCCTTACGTTTGTGTAGTCCCGCAAGAGATCCCAACTACAATAGGTCCATGCCCAACTACACCGGGTAGTCAGAACTATTTAAAGTTATCAAAATTTTCAGCTTTTATTGGTGGATATTGTGAAGATGGGTGGACAATTTTTAGGCTAACAGGCTCTTGTTACAAGGTAAACATACCATATGTAGAGAAGCTGTTTTAGAAGTATTACGGAAAAGATTTTTCCCAAGCAGAATCCACATGCAAAAGTCAAAGTAGTCACCTAGCCTCTATTCACTCTGAGGCCGAAAATAATTTTGTTATTGGTAGTTTTTTCTTTGCTTTGAAGAACAAAATAATCAGGTCTTTCTGCAACGGGAATTAAACTAGATGCAACGGAAATGACTTGGATTGGTCTTCAAAAATCTAAATTACACGGCTGGGAATGGACTGACGGATCAAGTAATATGCATGCCTATATATATACTTTGTTTCAGCGACTAATTATACAAACTGGGAGGCAGGAGAGCCTGCAGATATTCCACTGGTCACGGAAAATTGTGTCACGGTAAGAGCTCCAGAATTAGGTCACTAGTTTCAGTTGATATCTGATCAAGAGAAATTAAAGCCAAAGGCTTATATGTTCTGGAGAAACGCTCACTGTAATAAGGAGCAACGAGCTTTTATTTGTAAGAAAAAAATCCTCTTATAAAATAATTTATTCAACAAGGGAAAACGAAAACATTGTAATACCCATACAATAGAATCTGCAAATACTCTGTTGTGAAAGACACGCGCGAAAGTAAAATAAGCAAAAAAAACCGGATTATTCCTCAACCGGTGTCTCCTCATCCCGTATCCTGTTAATTATATAATACATTGTTACTATTCGCTTCCAATCAATCACAGTTTCTATTGACCAATCTTGCGACGTTCCTAGTTCTCCGCCTTCTCCCGAAGAAGCGCCATGCACGTTGGAAGCATCATCTCGCATAGCCTCCTCAGCTCTGCCAGGTTGTCCTCCGCCCATTGAAAAAGCATCAATATTTTCCTCATGTCTTAGATCCATCTGGGCTTTCTGAGTACACATTCTCACTAAATACAGCTGCCTTTATTTCATCGGTGACTTACTCTTGTTTCGCCAGGCCACTTTACATACTACAATAAAACGTGTCAGCATGTTGATCGGCGAAGGTGTAGCAGACCTCTTATTCATTTGCCTGATCAAAATAGCTCTTCCAAATTTCCATTCCTTATCCGATTGAGCTTGAATCCGTTGATACGTGTCAGACATCATAGCAATTAGTAGATTGATTAGAACAATCAGCGTGACCATCATGTAGATTCCAAACAAGAGTTTTAGAATAATTTTTGCAAAGTCAGGGACAAGGTGGAGAGGAGGCATACTATCAGGTTCCACTAGCCCAAAGAGAGAAAAGAACAGCATTTCTAATGTTTGCTCCGGAGAAGCTAGGCGCATTAATTCGGCACTATCTTCATCCATTGGTTGATAGGCGGGCTAAAATGTTCTTGAATTCTTGAAATTTAGTTCACTTGGAAAATCGAAGTAACATGAAGAGTAAATCCGGCGACGAACAACAATAAAATCACTAGAAAACGAGCCAAATCATACATAAGGTCTCTAAATTATTCTTTTCTTTTAGCATAATAAGAACTACCGAATAATAATAGCCCATGGGCCGAAAAGATGATGCACCGTTAGGAAGTCTAAAAACTGGACGAACGCGAATAAGAGAGCAAATGCGAAAAGTTGATTTTTTAGGTAGAGCATTGTGCGCGCAAAATGAAGCTTTTCATCGTTGTCCAGGTGTGTTAGAAAAACGGCTGGGAGGAGAAATGCCAAAACGTGAATTGCAATGGCTATAGCTGAGAGGGCAAGAATTAGAACCTGCAAAATTTAACTTAAAACTCTACTGGATAGAATTTAAACTAGCCCCCCTCCAGGGGGTGTACGAATGGACCCCCATTTACGTCAGATCCCCTCAAGACCTTCTTTAAACAAACCCCTCACATATTTTTCATATCTTATTAAATCCTATTGCCTTTAATTTAGTTTGTTAGAGTTTTTCGTTTTTTTTGTTTACTCTCAGGTTTAGGCTTAGCCTAGCCTATTTCGCTTTCTATCATTATCACTAATAATTATTTTTAGTAGTTATATACAATATTAGAATTATAAGCAAATTTAACAATATAATTCCCATCAAATTAGAAAGATTATTCAAGTAAGTACTTTTATTTTGCCATTTATTTTTTAGGTACTTGTTTCAGCAAATAATTTAGGTTGGTCTATATATTTGGGGGTGGGGGGCTTGCTTAAATTTTCTCCAAAATACTCACCTTAACAATGCCTAGTCCACTTCCACCTCCCACTGTTGAAAGTTCTGAGACCAGATTTCCTGAGAGCCAAAGCAAAAGTACCCATTCCACGGGATTTGGTATTACTGAAGTCGTCTCATACCTAAACTCATTTCTCAGTTAATGTTTTCTGTCATACATCTTATGAGTGATATTAAGAACTACAATTGTCAGGAGGAATGTGAAATAAATGTGAGAGACAATATGGCACACAAACTTTATAATTGGTGCCCTTCCTAAACGAACTATATAAAGTAGTAGATATTAAATAAACCTATTCGTGAGTCCAGAGGCAGAGAAAAATAGAACCAGGCTGGAGGACAGATCAAAACAAAGAGGCAGAAAGCGACAGTTTTTCCAAAAGACCAATCAACTCGAGCTGTCCAAATCTCGGTCAGATAACGCTGCACACTAGCATAGGAAACTACTTCTTTCTAGACGTTTTGATGGAGTTTATAAATGAGAATAATTGAACCTGTTCGTTTTCTATCAAAACATCTAAAAGAGGTTTCCCTCTGTTGTCACGAGCTTTCAGAAGCAATGCAGCATTATATTCTGTTGCAGTTATTCCCAATAGCTCAACAGCCATATTTTCTGAGAACACAGAGACGTTCATCAGATCCTTGGCACGTTCTTTCTCCTTCTCCGACATATCTCTGAAAGATGTTGGATAACAATGACGGTGTCAGCAAACCACCTGTATAGGGCAGAAAGCTTTACCGCAGTGTCAATAGGAGCTGGACTCTGCAGAATGAATTCTTGCAGTGGCTGGTTTTCATTTCCTTTGCCACAGACCATGAGGTCAAAGATAAACTTTCTATCCTCCATTAGTTGATGCGTGTCGTGCTTTTGCTTTAACAAGAATCTCAAACACTCGATATGGTTGTGAGCAGCCGCGAAACACAATGGAACCTACGCCATAATTGCCCAGAAAGCCCTCAACTAACTTTTCCCTCTTTAGTTTCAGCCAACGCATCGGCTCCTCCTTTTACAAATAGCTGAACCACGTTTAAATGACCAGCTTTTGTAGCGTAGTGCATTCCAGTCCACCCGTTCTGGTCCATAACGTTAATATTTGAGCCTTGTGCTATAAGAAGAGAGACCATTTCATAGTGACCATTCATTGCTGCCAGATGCAGAGGCGTACGACCTCTCCAGTCCTTGGCATGTTGCTGTTGTGTCGATCGGGAGAGAAGCATTCCCACAACAGCAATATGTCCTTGTTGAGCTGCTAGATGGAGTGGAATTACATTCTTTAATTAATATTCAGACATTCAAGAACGACTGGAAACCAACCATCGTAGTACTAGTTGCATCTACTTGTACTCCCTGGTTCAAAAGCATTCGCACAAGAGCATCATGGCCAGATTGAGCAGCTAAGTGAAGAGGAGTAAAGCCATATTCTGTGGCAAATTCCTTTACCACATGATGATTGTAGATCGGAGGCTCGGATCGAATGGAAGCTGGCACATGCTTCAGCATTTCATTCACAAAATCTGAGTTGCCATAGTAGGCTGCAATGTGTAGAGCATTTAGTCCAGTCTAAATAATACTTTTTCAGCCTTCAAAAGAGACAAACTTTTCTGGAGCATCTTCGCCATAACGATTTATCAAAGGCCTCTAGTATCGAAACAAAGCCATTTTTTGCACCAAGATGAAGGGCAGTCATACCGTGCTAAAATTACAATAATTTTTGTTAAAGTTATTACGGCATTTTCATCTTCAGCGTTCGCCCCATTTTCCAGCAATATTTTTACAATATTAGCGTGACCTCCGGCTGCTGCCATGTGAAGTGTTGTTGCCTCTAATGTTTTCGTTTTGGCCTGAATGACCATTGCCTTGTCAATCATCATCAATTCCCGAACAACAGCGAGTGAACCCTGCATGCAAACGTCTTACGTTATACTTGGGGAAAAAAACCTTCATAGCCGCGATGTGTGCGCAGGTAAAGCCGTTGTGATCAATTGCCGTTAAAACTCCTCTATTATTTTGCTTCATTTTCAAGAATAACTTAACAACATCTGGGTAATCATTCTGAAAGACAAATCTCAATAATCAACCAATGTTACCTCAGCAGCAAGATGCAAGGGAGTCTGTCCTTTATCATCTCGTGCGTTTGGATTAGCTCCTAAAGCTAATAAGGTCTGCGAAACCGCTAATTGCCCAAATTTAGCGGCAAAATGCAATGCTGTTTGATTGTCCAGTGTGATGGCTTCAAGACTAGCCCCGTGGTCTTGAACTAGTACGTTTACAACCTTCACATGACCGTTTTGTGCTGCCAAATGAAGTGGTGCCTCGCCAGTTTTAGATTTACTAAAAAAATACAACAATTGTGAATGATTATCTACCTGTTCACAAAAGCCTTGTGTTGAAGTAAAAGATGTACAATCGCTAGATGCCCGTTCAAGGCAGCTAAATGTAAAGCCGTTCTTCCATTATCATCAAAAACGTCTATTCTTGCATGGTGTTGCAATAAAATATTCGCCACTCCAGTATGTCCTCTTGCACAAGCTTCAAGTAAAGGAGACCAGCCATTCTAAATTATCTGATCATATAATGCAATCAGAATCCTGACCTTGCTTTGTTTATTTTGCACAATTTGTACTGTACCGGCGCCGATTTTGTTCACAATAGCTAATAACACGGCTTGATTACCAGAGCGAGCTGCCATATGCATGGCCGTTTCAGCCGTTAATGTTGATTGTATCTCTGCCTGTCCTCCATAGTCCACAAGCAAATTGACGAGTTTTGCATCCTCTCCCGGAAAATGTAGTTGATCTGACTGAATTTCAGCGGCGTAATGAACAGCTGTGAATCCTCCTTCCTAAAGCATTTTGTTCATTTGGAATTTTCAGACTGACATTTGTTCGCCTGTTTACATACTCCTTGATCTGTTCCGGATTCAACAACTTTGCTAGATGAAGAAGAAGCATCTGAGCTGCTTCGAAATTACATGATTTTGCTGCCACATGAAGAGGGGTTTCTCCTGTATTTGAAGCAATCATTGGATTGGCGTTTTCGTTTAGAAGCAATCTGCAAACACTAATTCTAGTAGTGTAATTTACCGTATGATCTCTTTATTCCCGTTCTTTGCCGCCAAATGTAAACATGTCTCCCCGTCCTCTTGGGGCACATCGGGTTGTCCCCCAGATTTTAACAGCATCATTGCGCACTCCCTTGCTTCTGGACCGTCCAATGAAGAGGCTAGAAAAAATCAATCTAAACTAAAGCAGTCGCACCAATATGAAGTGCAGTTTGTCCCAACTCTCCTCCACGGACGTGAATATCCGCTCCAGCGCCTAGAAGTGTTTCCACAACTGACGCTTTGCCGGACTGCACTGCTACGTGCAGAGCTGTGTAGTTGTCCTTTGTTCTGATATCAACAGATGTTCCTCTAGCTATCAGCATCTTCACTACTTCGTTGAAGCCAGCTGCAGCAGCTGCATGGAGACCCAAAGCTCCCTTTTTGTTTGGCATAAAAAGAGGCACTCCTAAATTAATTATTTCTAGATTTCGGCTGAACTACCTCTTTTTAGAAAAGCTAGTGCTGTACTTGTATGTCCAGAGCTTGCAGCAATGTGCAGAAGAGTACTGCCATCTTTTGTACGTGCTCGAATGGATCCACCAAACTTATCAATCAATGATTCAACCATATCGGTATTTCCTCGTTCTGCTGCAACGTGCACTGCCGTTTTATCATCCTGAAAATAAGAGCATTCTTTTACAAAAAAAATGTATTACCTTATCGTGGACATTGGCGTCAGCATGAAGCTTGAACATTATTTTTAATAGATTTGAATCTCCTATTTGAGCGACTTCATGCAATGGCGTTCGTCCTATCTTATTCTGAGCATTTGCATTATCACAACCAGCTCCTATTGCAATGCGTACAGCCTCTGTAAATGTATATTATATAGCCAGATATTGCATCACCCATGCTTCCGCTTCTGCATGCAATGTGAAGAAGTGTATCGCCTGCACCGTCTTTTGATGTTGCTTGCTCTTCCATCCTCTGACCAAGTAGCATTTCTGCTAAAGGCAGATTAGATGCTTTAAAAGCAAGATGAATAGGAAGAGAGTCTTCTCCGTCGACTGATAATCGTTGATCAAAATCTTCCAGAATCCTTTTCACTAGTTGATAGGATCGTTTTGATCGACGCTCGCAAGCCACATGGATGGGCAATTGAAATTTCGGCTGAAAAGCAAAGAGAGTGTGTTTTTAAAATTGGTCCTCCTTCTTCCAACTCTTATAAGCAATTACTGCTAAATGTTTTCTCTCTTCCCGCCAAGAT
Source organism: Oscheius sp. JU1382 (assembly GCA_932521405.1). Lineage (NCBI taxonomy): Eukaryota > Metazoa > Nematoda > Chromadorea > Rhabditida > Rhabditidae > Oscheius > Oscheius sp. JU1382. The sequence continues at coordinate 9,671,281 of OW051475.1, forward strand.
ATATAGTAGCAGAGCGAGTATAGCGTGGGACTCCGGAAGCCATTATTATTCACAAAACCTTCAGCACACCAAAAAACGAAGAACACATACCCCAGCTTGTTTCCTCAGTAAATCCTTATTCAAAGCCAAAACAGCGCTTAGCATATCCATTCCTGCATACATCACAGCCACATGCGCTGCATTTCGTTGATCCTATAATTATTTTGCCATACTAAAATGGCCTCTTACTTTAGTTATTACAGTGATATCAGCTCCAAGAGAAATCATTCTCTTGAAAACATCAAGGCGTCCATCTCTTACTGCAAATAAGAGAGCGTTGAAGCCATGCTGAAAAAGATTAATCCAAACAGCTGAAGCCTATTGTTTGAATACCTGATCGGTTGGAGAAAAGTCTGGTCTAGCAATTATGTTCATCTCTCCCATAACAGAAGCCCATTCACTCTTCTTGGCAAAATACAAAATTTTTGTTGCAGGATCGGCTAAAGCTAAGTCAATGGCCAGCTCATCCCGAGATTCCTTGGAACCAACGGCTTCCAGAGGAGGCTGACTTGATGTCGATGGTTTATTGAGAATATCTTCCTCCTCTCCTTTGGTGGTTATTTTATCTTCTCTTGATTGATGATCATTAATCTGTATGAAGCCTATTCTTTTTATTCCAGGAGGGCCTCGCTCTTCATCTGTAGTCGAAATGTCTTTCAGACCCAGCTTTTCTAGTTCTTCTTGGTCCGGATTTCGTAAGAGACTTTCGATCATGCCAAGTCGATGTGGTGTGGAGGAAGGCCTTGGAGGCATAATATCAGAAAGACTCTAAAGTTATTCGCTATTTATGGCAAGCTTTTTAAACAGACGCTTCGTCTAACATAACGCTGGTCTTTTATTTCTTCCAGTGCTTTTCCCAAAATGCCAAGACGAGTCTCTCCATCTAGACGATCAATTTCTATTTCTTTTTGTACTGCTTTCATTTCCAAGAGAGCATTTCCTAACATTCCAGGTCTGCCATCAGCCGAGCGAGGACGTTTTGGCACTGCTAGCGGGGGGTCCTGGACGAAAATCAATTATTTTTTTTATATATATCAAGAAATACAAACCTTGCCAGAAATGTCCTGGTGAGACCTTTTTAGATCCCAAAGAGCACTGGAGAGAATGCCACTAGGACGTGTGGTTGAATCCATTACTAGAATGAGCCTGAAACTTTAATTTGGACTTTTCTCTCTATTAGCTGATGATGGGCCCTCGGGGGGACATTTCTCGATTTGACTGGGGTTTATTGCTAATTATTTCAAATTGGATTTAAATCTATCAATCAAACGTATGCACAGCATGAGATATTGAAAGTGACAATGACGTTAAAAGTCTTAAAAGACTGGCAGCTAGGCAAAACGAAAAGAAAACGGAAGTTACGAAATTCTATAAACTTACACTAAAAAATTGAAAGACAAATGTAGAAAAAAACCCGTCGTTCGTGGTATTTTGGAAGTATCCTTAGATTGTGAAGGGGCTACACTTTGATTGGAGGGCGCGGCAAAGGTAAGCTATAGCAGACCCATTCGGTGGGCTACGTTTCCGGTCAAGCGGGCTTCAGCAAGCACAGCACATTATATACTTGACCGCCACCGACCAAAAAAGCTTGGTTTATTGCTAATTGACCGGAAACAGAAGTTGTCATCTTTTGACGCCAAAAGCCTTTACTTTCGCCACATTAAACACAGGGTACGAGATAGAAATATCACAAAATTGGGAGAATCTAAGCTCTCTAACATAATAAGGTACCAGTACATTAATCACAAACAAACGCACTAAAATGAGAGTAATACAAGTCATTACACCAAATTTCAATCTGTTTTTGGCTTTTGCCTATTTGAAACCGTATTTACAGCTGTATTGAGAGTTGGATTATGGGCAGATAAAAAATTTAAATTGTGCATAAAAAGCAAGTATGCATACTAACGAAATACTATGGCAAGAGGTCTATTTGAAACTTCCTAACTTGATGTTATAGGAGAGCTTCATTCAGCTTGGATATCAAGTTCGGATCGACAGTTGAAAGATCAATGTCAAAGGAAAGCTTTGATGGATGAATGTCAGTTCCAGGTGCAGAAATCAACAGTGTAGCAACTCTAGATATATTAAGAGTCTTCAAATTAAAATGAACCTGAAAATTTGATCTTCATCTGTGAGAAGGGATATTCTGCGTTGCATTTCACTAGGTGACATTATTATTCCAGGATTTGGTAAGGAAAGAGGGGTCTTTGGCGTCAATGAACCGTAACTAGTAGATGGAGAGCTAACATCCTGTAAAAAAGCATTAGCTGAGGACGATAAATATACGGATTCTGAATTCATGCATTTCTTTTCTTCTTTGCTGGGGAGATGCTTCAAATAAGCTTTTGGATGATTGATTTTAATTGCAATACTTGGAGAATTGTATGGAGTTTCTTTTTTAAATTTATTCTGAAAAGCTGATTGATCAGATTAGTCGAATCTTACCAAATCGGGGGAATTTTTTGGAATTGGAGAAGGCCTGTAGGGCGGGGTAAATTTGAGCTGAAGTGGTGATACTTTGCTTTTGTCCTCTACAATTCCCTTAGGCTGTTTTTCATCGCGTTTCTTCTCTCTCTCCTCATTTTTTTTATACTTTTCATTCTTCTCTTTATCATGAGACTTCTCTTTATCTCGCTTCTTTTCGCGATCTTTTGGCTGCTTCTCCTTTAATGGTTTTTCTTTAGGCGACCTATCTTCTTTTTTAGGTTTACTTTCACGTGTCAATCTGAAATGTTTTCTAAAAATACAATATTGAAAATATACCGCTCGAAATCTTCAGTCTTTTGAATCTTCAAAGGAGGAAGAGTGACATCACGTAAATTTTCTTCGGCTGTACCACCGCTACGTTTTCGTTTTACTCCATACTTCCGAGCTTGTTCTATGAAGTTTGAAGGAGCATCCTTAAGTTCAAACATAACTTCAGTGCTTGCTTGGCTCTTCTTTTCTAACTGGATCAGCATATCATAAGTGTATTTCATTGATTTCGCTCCAGGATAAGCAAAATAAATTTCCAGGTAGATTTCAAAAGAACCGTAGCAGGTCTCATTTACCTATATAATAGTATATATAGGAATATAGACTAACTTCAAAGGGAGGTTCGCGTACTATTCGTACCGGTTGGGCAAAGGATTCGTGTAGTTTGAACTTCACCTGAAAACATTGGTAAAGGGAAGTAACAATTCCGATACAGTGTACACTGTATAAATGCTGACACAGCTGACAATGACTATGTTTTTCAAACAGACGATTTGTCATAACAACGCCCACTATCGACAAAATATCCAATGAAAATTGGTCATAAAGCAGATTCCAAAGGGGATGTTATATTGTATTATTATGGTTTTTCTAGTCTTTTCGGCTCGCTTAGTTTAGCCTAGTTTACAATCTACCTCGGTAAACTTGACGGACAAACTTTGAAAGAAACGTAGAAATCTTATCAATCCCTCGCCACTAACCTTACTGATAAACGATCTATCTTCGAAGTTAGGCAATCCATTTACTGGACGAATAAAGCATGTCCACCGAAATGAATTATGATCGCCTGAAGGGTTGTCGATGGGCTCTGACTCATGACCTATCAGGAGCTGGAATAATTTTGTTATTGTATTTTCAAACTAAACCTTGACTAGAGTGCGTTCCCGAGCTCCTGCCATTTATATACAATAGATCTGCAAGTTTTTAATTATATTCTTTAAAGGAAGTTTCAAAAATAAAAGTGCGACATTTGCTCGTTTGAACGATAACACTTTCATAATATTGCGCCAAAAAACAAGTGCAGTGCTAGGGAAGTGTCAATCAAAGCGAATAGCATTTACCTCTTGCCTATTGGACAATAGAACAAAAGGTACAGAAAAATAATTCGCTTACAAATGAATAAACTAATTTGAATGGTTTCGTTTGACATTATGTCGAAACGTGGAAGGATAATCGATTTTATGCTTTTGACTATTAGTAGAAAGCGTGTGAATGTAAATAAATTCTCTAAATCATAAAAAAAACGTCTTTTTTATTTACGAAAATAGATATTTAATTAAAGAAATAATAGAATAAGCCAAAAATGAACAGGGTACAACCAAGAAGCTAAGCAAACAACCAATTTGGAAGGACACATTGGCAAGTTGTTGCGGGCGATCAGCCGCATGCTGCGCCAAACCGGTTTCTTTCGGCTGTCGTGTGGACGCAAGAAGAAAGTAAGAAGTGACCGACTTTTAAGACTCTCGTTAAAGTAAAAACATTAGGCACGATTAATGCTGCTCTGTAAGAAATCTCATAAATGCCTGTTAAAATCTAAATCAGTGGCGATGGAACATATTCATGATCAATTTGTCACTGTTTTGCCGGATTCAGACTCCCCCTCCTTCGCGGCTTATAGTTAGCATGGGAAATGTTACAAAAAATCTTTAAAGTGGCTCAATATATCGTAGATTATCTGTGAAAATAAGAATGACGATTTATAAGCGCCATCAACTGAAAGGCTTCAAAAATGAAATTACTTTTTGCAGTCTTCACTGTCGCTGCTGCATCGTATCCAGTACAAGATAGGGACAATTGTACTCCTGGATCCAAGTTAGTGTAAATTGTAACTAAGTTGGTACTAGATTTTTGGATCGAAAGGGTTCTGCCTTACTACGTGAATGTTTTAAGTTTGGAAAAAGTACTTATAATAACGTGATTGGTATGTGTTTTGGCTTTGACATTTGTTGTTTAGGATGCTTGGACAATTCGGAAAATCCAGTGAAATTTGGTGGATATTTCGATAGGATAAGAGATGAGAAAAACGGACACGGTTTTCGTTTCAGTTGCACAAATATTAATGGAAGAACAGAAGTAAAGCCATCTTCTTGTGTTTTTGCCAAAGGAACTAACGATGAAACGGTTACAACGGGAAAAGCACAACTTCCTGCATTTAACCAAATTTGCACGTGCTTCAATGGTGCAACTCAATTTTCATGTTCTCTATTGAACGTATAAATCATCATGGTACAATAGCTTTATAGCATACATTTAATAATCACTCCTATCAATAATATCCCAATCTTGCAACTCTCGTTCAAGCAATCTTCCCGTACTTGTTTGCTCCCGATGATTAACATTAATCCCAAGAGGTTGAAGCCTTTCTTCAATTTTGCCATCTAAAATGTGTCGGCCAATTTCAATGAGATTTGAGTGTGGGCAGTTGAAGTGTAATTTTTCATGCAAAAGCCCTATCCTCAAACCAAGATTTAGGATGCATTCGCAGAGGTGAAGCCTGCAAAAAAGTTTTCTAAGCATGGTAAAGATCAGACCATTCCTCATCAAGCCTATCCTTTGTCCATTTATCGCGAAGGGCCATTTCCCTTAGACAAATCTTAAACTTGTAAGTAACTTAGTATTGTGTTAATATACCGAGTTAGGTAAACGACAGTCCATTATAAAAGCAAGTAGAGTAACCAGCTGAACGGTAAGAAGAATTGCAGCAAACGGAGGTCGAAATTCTGTAGGTAGTGCTAATGTTGACTCGGATAAAGCAGTGGCCAATTTTCCAAACATTATCTCATCAGGAGAAGGAATATCGCGTATTTTAAAAATATGCCCAATAGTTGCTTCAGTTCTATTGACAATAGCCCAGTTGCTAAAATTGATACAGAAACATTACAAGGCAGAATACCTGGAAGGACGACTAGGAAATGGGTCTGCTTCTGCAATGACTTCACTCACGGGAAATATTCCAGAAAGAATAAGTGAAAGTTCTTGACGAAGCTTGAAAAGCTAAAAAAAAAAATGCTCAACATACCCCCGAAATCGAGTGACTCTTATTTTTTCTCTTATAAGTACAGCCCATATTATTTTTATAGGCTACATAACAACTTACATCTTTCTGTTTTGATGAAAGGCTTTCTTTTTTTCTGTCTCTTTTGCTCATAAAATGAGATTCTGCTTTATTCAATTTCAGCATTGTTCCCTAAAAAGTTTTGTTCACAGCATTTTTGACCTGCTACCTCTATTTTTTCTGACGCACTTCGCGCTTTATTAGTAGATTTTTCTTTTCGCTTATTCTCCCTTTTCTTCTCTTCCAAAAGATATTGCTTTTCTTTTATTTTCTGTCTCAAAATTTCAATTCTACCTAACACCAAATTTCTTTCGGTCGCAAGAGAGTTCTAAACATAGGTTATGTACCTTTAATTTCTCCGTTAGTTACCATATCTCTTGCAACGGTATCAATTTGTTTGGAAAGGTTAAGCTTGTCTTGTATTTTGGTTGCAAGTGCCTCCTTTTTGGATAAAAAAGAAACTGAATACATACAACTGTTTTCAGAAATAAGACACAACGCCTTTTTCGAGGTTTCTGTTAGTTTTTAGCATTAAATTTTACGAATGGAATTCTTTTCCTTAAAATAGCCAAATAGGAACATAAATACTGTTCCTCAAAAATTAACAGAAAACTTGAATACGTGGCTTTGCATAATTTCTAGATGCGCAGTGTATTTATAAAGTTCTTACGGCTTAAATAAAGCCCTTACGTTTTGTAATGCTACATTTTTTGCAAAGTGTGTTCTCTTTTTCTTTGATACAGTTGATGCAAACGCATTTAAATGGAGAGTATACCCTAAGAATTATTTTGCTTGAATTAGAAATCCATACGATTGAGTTGAATTTTTGTACATTCGAGTTTCAATTTTCGTTAGAATACCAGGCGGTGTGTTTGCTGAATTGTGCGGAGAACTAAATCCATCCGATTGGTTTACTTTAAAAGAATAATATTTTGAAAGTATTCAAACCTGGTGTACTTATCGCTATGCCAGGTGAAGCCAACCGTCCGATATCAATATGTATAGATGATGGTCGAATTTCAGACATTAAGCTAAATAAGTTTGTTTAAAAGCACGATAAACTCCAAAACTTTCAATGTGTTTCACGTGATTTTATAATTTCTAGTCGGTTCGCAATTGCGTACTGGTCTTTTAAAAAATTACCATTGTCTTTTATTTTCAAATGTTTAAATTCCCAAAACTTCTGTAGACTACACTTCTTTTCAAATTCGTAATTTCATAATTCTTAATTTAAAAAAAAAATGTTAAATATTCACATTTCAGTGATGGGCTCTAAAAATAAATCAAGACGCACAAAAAAGCGCAAATTAGAAATAGATGATGCTAAACGATTAGATGTTTCAAAACCAAAGAAAAAGTTCGAACCAGAGGAGGCAATTTCAACTGCATGTTTAAGTAGGTTTTAGAAATCTAGCTGTATACTGGCTTTTTTAAGCTAATATTCTACCAACAAGGCAAGGAATAGCCAGACAAATCTGTATATTTGTCAACCAAAAGGAATTCACTCTAGTAGAAGGACCTATCGGAAGCGGAAAGACTTTTATTGCAAAATATGTCGCTGAACAGTTTGGACTTCAATTCAAAAGTATGCAAATGGGAGAGCAAGTAGACTCAAAAGTAATTTTTTTATACTGTTGATCTTATTATTTTTAGAGTATATTTGGATCATATATATGCACAGAAGTAGTAGGACAATTCAAATGGAAACAATCCATTTTTATGCAGGTACTATTATAGGAAATAACAAAATAATTTTTTTTTCTAGTGGGTTACAGAGCCAACTCTTATTTTGCTCGAAGACATTGATATTGCGAACTCAGATGTGTTATCAATTTTTATTGAAATAGCACGAAAGCGAGAAATAACTCTGCCAAACGGAGAAAACGTTCAATTTCATACCGATGCTCGCCTTTTAGCGACTAGCAGGTTTTCTTGATTAAATTTAATTTAACATTTCATTTTAGCGGTAAAGGAAAAAGCAATAATATCTTGGATTCTTTAACAATGCGAGTCAGATTAGAAAGTCTCTCGGATAAAGAACTAGAGAGACTTGTAGTAGAAGTGAATACTTTTTAATCTTACTTATAGATTTATTATAGAACTACCCCAGATGTGCAACGCTGGCTAAAACTTTAAAAACTATTTTTCGAGAACTAGAAGCTTTGCCAGTATCAGGAAACAATAGATTGCTAACATCAAGGTTTGGGATACAATTTTATATTTATATATTGAAATGGTTTAGCGATTTTCTACGAGCTTGTGGTCGTATTAATGAGCTATCAGACCTTTCTTCAAATATGGACATATTTACTGAAGTCACAGAATGTTGGTGCCTTTCTGAACTGCCAGAAAGAACTCAAATGCTTTGCGTAAAGGTAATTATCGAACACTATATATATATACTGTTAGGTTGCCAACAAATTAACAATTACTCCTGACCAGTCTGCATTTCATTTTGGAGTAAGGCAACCAAGTATGACACATGATGATAATTACTGTATCGTTGGGAGATGTCGTCTTCCAAGGATGTTATCATTAAAAGCAGTCGAGCACCATAAATTGGGACATACCAGGTAACTATCGCTAGTAATATAACGTACATTTTTAGAGATATTCTTCAACTTATGGAGCGAATAGCAATCTGCATCAGGGAAAATGAACCAGTTCTGCTTGTTGGAGAAACGGGTGTCGGAAAAACGTCAGTTATTCAAGCTTTAGCGTCAAATTTAAATGTGACGCTTAAAGTTGTTAATCTTAGCCCAACTTCTGACTCAAATGAGCTTCTTGAAGGGTTAGTTAAGTAAAAGTATATTTTGGAATGATATCCACAGATATAAACCTACCAGTATTGGCAGCTTGATTGAGCCATTTACACAATTCTACTACGACGTATTCAAATCTAATCTAAATTCAGAGCAAAATCGCAAATTTCTAAATAGCCTAGAGAATTGCTTAAACAATGGCCGATATCATGACTATTTATCTCTAGTTGAAAAAACGGCCACGAAAGTCCTGTTTGCTAAAAGTAGCAATGTAAGTAAGAAAATCATTTCTACAAATGTATTCAGGATCCGCGTTGGGCTGAGGTAGCAGTTCGAGCTCGCAAAATTCGTGAAGGGATTGATAAAAAGGCAATTCCTTTTGCGCTAACACGTGGTGCAGTTCTTGAAGCTGTACAAAAAGGAGAATGGTTACTCGTGGATGAAATCAATCTCGCCCCACCGGACTGTTTAGATGCCATTGTTTGTGCCATTACATCACAAGCACATCCTAATTTTCGCCTGTTTGCTTGTATGAATCCTGCTACAGATGCAGGAAAAAGGCGACTTCCTACGAGCATACGCACAAAGTTTGTTCAAACTAAATAGCTAATTGAGTATTTCTAGATTTACTGAGTTCTATGTGGCAGAGACAAGTGACCCTCATCAGTTAATGCTTATTGTTAATGCGTATCTTCCTTCAATGAAAGCTTCAGGCGTCGAAAATTTAGTCCGATTTTACCTTGATGCAAAGAAAGATTTTCCTTACAGCTACAGGTAATGCTCAAAGCTAGTTTTAATATATGCGTTTAGTCTGCGAACATTATGCAGAGCATTATTATTTGCTTCCGATAATATATTTTCAAATGAAGAAAGATCTATTTTTGAAGCTGTCTCAATGGCTTTCCTTACAAATATGAATCTTGATGATAAAATGAAAATGAAGCAAAAAATACGGCAAACTTTCAAAATTTCAAATACCCTGTTGCATCAGCCAGAACCAAAAACAGAAGAAAAAAGTATATTCATAAAAGTAAGGAACTTTATAATAATAAAAAATTCATCTCAACAGGTTGAAAATTATTGGATAGAATGTGGCGATCAAATGCCTTATAATGACGACACTTATGTCTTAACACAATCTGTAAAAGAGAATCTTGCAGAAATAGCGAGAATTGTTGCAAGTAAAAGGTTTGCTTTGTAATTAAAACATTTTGCTTTTCATAGATTTCCAATTCTCTTGGAAGGTGAAACAAGTGCAGGAAAAACAGCTATTATTACATATCTTGGCAGAGCAACAGGAAATAACGTAATTCGTATAAATAATCATGAACATACGGACATACAAGAATATATGGGCTCATATGTTGCTGGCGAGGAAGGTCGACTTATTTTTGCAGAAGGAGCGCTTGTCAAAGCCGTTAAAAATGGAAGTTGGGTTATTCTTGACGAATTAAACTTGGCACCAACTGATGTAATAGAATCGCTAAACAGGGTTAGAATAATTTTCCAATTCTACTCTCTTTTAGCTTCTTGATGATAATCGAGAACTTTTCATTCCCGAATTAAATACAACAATAAAAGCTCACCCACGCTTCCGCTTATTTGCTACTCAAAATCCTGCCGGTTCCTATGCAGGAAGAAAAAGATTATCTCGAGCTCTCCTTTCTCGATTTATTGTTCTAAAATTTCATCATCTGCCGATGGAAGAATTAGCCCAAATGGTAATTAGTTTTTAACAAGTTTATACATTTAATTCATATTTCTAGGTGTGCACAAGATGCAAAATAGCTCCTTCTGCTGCGGATAAAATGATCAAAGTGTTAGTTGAACTAAGAAATAGGCGATCTTTGAGTGGTTTATTCTCCGCCAGAGACGGTTTGCACAGTCGAGTTAAAACGATGGCTTACTTTTTATCTTAGGTTTAATGACTCTGCGTGATGTATTTCGCTGGGCCAAACGCCTACATGATGATAGCTTATGCGACGATTGGCTTCAAGTATTGGTCGATCACGGCTATTTTCTGCTTGCAGCCAGATGTCGTAATAAAAAAGATGAGCTAACCGTGCTAGAAGCCTTGGAAAAAATACTCAAAAGAAAAATAGAGCCTGAATCGCTTTTTGCACAAGAGTCTCGATATTTCCCCAAAAGTATTAAAATAAGCAACATTGTGCTTACTTATGGCATGAGAAGAATGCTAGTGCTTGTTGAACAGGTAACAGACTTTTTAGCTGCAAATATCTCTAATATTTAGGCTTGGAAGCATAACGAGGCTGTACTAGTTGTTGGTGAAACGGGAGGAGGCAAAACTACATTAGCTGAAATTATGGGCAAAGGATATTTAATGACACTTAACTGCCATGAAAGAACAGAAACAGCTGATCTTTTAGGAAGACTTAGGCCGCGCAATAACGGCGGGTTAGTTATTTCAGTACGCTTACGATTAGTTTGATTAGATTTGAATGGAACGATGGAATTGTAATTTCTGCCATGAAAGCCGGCGTTCCTTTACTGATTGATGAAATATCTTTGGCTGAAGACTCTGTATTAGAACGGCTAAATCCGCTTTTTGAAGAAGAAAGGTGCCTTTTGCTTTCCGATGCAGGAGTAGATGCTCACATGGTTCAGTCGGCTAAAGAATTTCAACTTATTGCAACAATGAATCCAGGAGGCGACTATGGGAAAAAAGAGGTATAAACTTCAAACAATTATATATATATATAACTGTATTAAGCTATCAAAAGCTCTGCGAAACAGGTTCACGGAAATTTGGTCTTCTTCTGAATATAAAACAAGCGAGCTCATTAAAATTTTCGATTGTAGACAGAACAGATGCGCATCCGACATGAAATTTGAAGCATCACGAGCAGGAAAAATAATTATTGTATGGATTTCTGAATTTTTTGAAAAGCATTCTCATGTCTTTAGGTAATTTAGTAGGCTATATTTTTGAATAAACTGTTTTTTTTCAGGCATGCACCATCTGTTCGAGACGTAGTGGCATGTGCTGATCTTTACAAATCACTAATTCTAAATAAAAATACAGAAGAAGTTTCTATAAAAGAAGCCCTATCAGCAGTTTTTCTCGATGCACTACAAAGTCTTCCAACTAGAGTTTCCATTGACATCAACGAAATATTGGCAGATGCTGACCGAATAGTGAGATCGCTTTTCTAAAAATAATTTTTTAGCTTGATCGCCTACTTGCTCCAACAGAAACAATAATTGCATCAAAAGTTAAGTCAATAGAAATTTACAAGGACAGAATAACAATAGGCCAAATTGATATACTACGTGGCAAAAAAGAAGCCACTGTTCCGAGCAAATTTTCATTAAATGCTCCAACATGTATTTCAAATTTTTACAGAATCGCTAGGTAATTTTCAATTATTTCGTAATTCATTTAATTCAGAGGACTTTTAATAAGCAAACCCATTTTACTTGAAGGTCCTCCTGGATCTGGAAAATCAAGTAGCGTCATGGCCTTAGCACAGATCACGGGAAATCAAATTACAAGACTAAATTTATCCGATCAAACAGTAAGACAAATTTTATCAAACTAAACTTTTCTTTAAGGACTTATCAGATCTTTTTGGCAGCGATGTGCCCATAGTATTACCAGATGGTTCACTCTCATTCAAGTGGGAAGATGGTCCCATACTAAAAGCCATTAAACAAGGAGAATGGATACTATTGGACGAGATGAATTTAGCCTCACAATCAGTCCTTGAAGGCTTAAACTCGTGTTTTGATTATAGGAAAGTCCTATACATAGCAGAACTAAATCGGAGTTTTGAAATACCAGCAGGTTTTGTGTAATACAACATATATATGTTATTTTAGAAAACAATTGTCGTTTCTTTGCTTGTCAAAATCCTCGAGGCCAGGGAGGAAATAGAAGAGCTTTGCCAAAAAGTTTTGTTAACAGATTTACAACAGTTAGATATTTTAATACCTTAATAGTCTAATTATAGATTTGGATAGATGACCTAAGAAAAGATGATATATCCTTAATTTTAGAGGATATTGATGATAAAAAAATTTTATCAAAAACACAAATTCATTCTATGGTAAACTTTTTTTTTTTTGCTAAATCATTTTAAAGGTTACAATTATTTCTGATATAGCAAATGAGACCCCTTTAACTGGCGGTCCTTTTACATTTAACATAAGAGACCTTGTTCGCTGGTACCAGTTATATAAACAAGTAAATTAACAACAAATGTACATTTACGCTTATTAAGACTAAAAATATGAGTTCAACCTTCAACTTTCTCTTTATTGCCCGCTTAAGAAAAGAAGAAGATAGAAAGAAAATATCAGAACTTTATTCTAATATCTTCAGAGAAAAATGTGCACCTTTTCCAGCTAGTCTATTCATAGACAAGGACAAAGCTTCATTTGGACCGGTAAGACTTATATAAAAGCTGATTTTAGATTTAGATTACTCTAAGTCGAAGGATAGGCCCTATTACTACTGAGAATACTCTCCTTCCTAGTCAAATGCGTTTGCTCTCACAGTTGGCAATGTGTGTTAAAAATAAGTGGGTAGGCCTAATTGTAGGTCCACGAGGATGCGGAAAGCAAACAATTGTTGAAAATCTTGCACATATTTGTGGAGCACAATTAAATAAAATTAGCTTAACGTCAGAAACTGACACTCAAGAACTAATAGGATCGTATGAGCAGGTGAGTCAATTGTTTTTTAAAACTAGTTTATAGTTGATTGATCAAAAAGTCTTTAACAAAGCTAAATCTCTCATTAGAGAAAGTTTATGTGGCGAGGTTGATAATTGTATCTTAGAAAGACTCTCAAATGCAAGTTCTTTAGTGGAAATGGAGGTTGTTACAGAGGTAAATTTGTATTTGTGAAAACACATCTCAATATTTCAGCTTGCTCTTAGTTTTATCAGAAACAAACCAACAATTATTGAAAAATGCCGTCTAGGTGTATTGATGGCAAATAGAGCAGACATGCGATTTAGCTGGGTAGATAGTACATTCGTAAAGGCATTCACTGAAGGGCATTGGCTTATAATTAAAAATGTCAACTTATGCAGTGCAGCTGTACTAGATAGACTAAATACATGTTTGGAAAACGATGGAGCTCTTGTAATCTCGGAGCGACAAGCGTCATATGAGCCCATAAAGCCACACAAAGATTTCAGGTTTGTTCTTTGTGATAATATTTATTTATAATAATTTAGAATATTTTTGCTTATGGATCCTAAATACGGTGAAATATCACGTGCTATGCGCAACAGGTGCGTAGAAATCTATGTCACTCCAACATGGAATACTGTGGAAACAGATAGCACGACATTAGCACAAAACTCTGGCAAAGAGTTACCCAAACAGGTTTGCAATTTTTTAATTGCATAGATCTGCTTTATAGATATCTGAAGCGCTAATACAACTGCCAGTAGATACACAACTTCAATTTTGTGTATTGCTTCGAGAAATGACAGTCGAAGAAGCCTGTAGAATGTTGAATATTAAATTTTACAGTGATTGTATATCGGAAATTCCCTTAATTCCTGCTCCAAAACTTTCAGAACTCTTATCTCACAGGTGAGCATAAAATATTTAAAAAAAAAAAAAACTTAAAATCTACATTTTAGATATACGGAATGGATTTTAAAACACTGGGGATCAGCTAAAAGCGATAAAAATAATCGCCTTTTTTGGAGTTTCCTCTCTATTTCGACAAATCAAATTCAATACTTGCTAAAAAATTCTGGTGGGTCTTTTAGAAGAATTTAACTAGCATATTTATTATAGATCCCTGGTTCGTTGATAAATTTAGCAGTTTATTAAATAAACTGCCTGAAAGTTCAATTCCAATAGACGTTCGTTTCATAGGACAATATATGGACGACCCTGATTGGCTATGCATTTTTGGAGAGCTAATTAAGCTGACAGTTGCTCAATGGTCGCTTCGTTATGCTAAGTCTGTAGAATGTTCTATTGATTCAGCAGAACATCTAAGCAAGACACTAACAAAATGTATAACCCGTAACTTTCACAATACGTACATTATTTCAGATGAAATGTCCACAAAAGAAAAAAATTTTACAAATCTCCAACTAATTGCGACACTTTCTGATGCAATCTTGGACGCATTTAAGGGACAGACAATTAATGGATCTGAAGACAAAATATTCCAATTCTCAATTGCTCTTATTTTATTAATAAGAACTATGCGTTCTCCCTTAACAAGGAGAGCTGGATATGCTCCAATTTATATAGCCTGGAATTTTCTAAGAGATTATGAAACTATTGAAAAGTAAGAAAGGCTTCATTTTAGAAATATTTAAAACATACAGAGGAGAACTTCTCAATCAAGCATTAAATTTGATGGGAGTCGGATGGACTTCAGAAGCATATAATGAGTTTGTGTCTAAATATATCTATTTATATAAAAATCATAAAATGGTGACTGCATTTGAATCAAAAGAGGACTGCGAACGGTAGCTTCAAAATCTACCATTTAACTTGTCTAGGCTAAGCAATGAAATATACACAGAAGCTGAAGAAAATATGGAAGTTGGTGAACCACAAGCTAAAGAAGTAAATTTACATACCACTTCACTATGCTGCACAATGGATTTTATTAAAAAAGCTAGACAAGTAATTAGCTACTTATATAGTTTTTCAATAGAGGAGGTTTGTAAAAAAAAAAACTAATAATTTATTTTAAGAGCAATCCCATTTTTGATGGCCAAAACATACTTTTAAAGATGCATTGGTCATCATCACAATATGAAGTATTCGCTAAAAAATTAGCATTTCTTAATGCTAAATTTGATCTAGACAATCGAGTGTGTTTATTTTATTTTTTGATCAGCAGTTATAGATGCAATCATTGCCATCTAAAGGCATCTTTTCGCTTATTATCAGTAATTTTTGGGAAGCTGTTGATTTTGATATTGATCTGAAATCTTTACTGATAGGCGATCTGCGCCAATTTAATGTACAGAATATTGTGGACGAATTATGGCTAGTTGGATCTTTTTCTGAGCAAGCTGACAAAGTAATTAGGTAAGTATAGTAGTTAGCTTTTCTCCTAACAGATAACCAGCAATTGGCTAAATGGATTTTCTAATGAAATTCCTAATTGGGCATCAGCCAACGATGATACCTTGAAGGGACGGCTAGTAGTTGCTCTTAATATACTGACTAAGGTATTTATCAATAGACTTTCAATATCTTGTAACAGGCTATACCACCTAACGATACAATTGATCCTATAATATATGAAGAAGAGCGATCTTCCTATTTAACCGAAAAGCTGAAGTTCATGGAAGAGCAAATTCAATTACTGCGAAAGTGGCGAATCGGAATGGCTTTGCAAAACGAGGATTGTGATCTAAATTCTACTCATCCCATCATACAAAGCCTATTAACTACTAAGAAAGAGCTCTTGTCAGAACTTCAAAATTGTACAGTTCGTGAAAAAACATCATATCGGCAAAGTTCAAATCAGGTAACAATAATTTTCTATTTATCATTCTAGGATTTTAGTATGCCTCTTTGTGCGGTGAAATTAGAGCCTTTTATCAGCTAATAAATGATGTTTCAAAAATAATCCAAACATTTCTAAATAGTAATCAAATAGCAGAAAGCGAGAGTTCACTCATTCTCGCTCAGTTACATTCATTTGAAATGAGCTCCAGTAGTTTTAAAATGGTAACCATTTTATATCTTCTTTCTTTCAAACTTTTTTTTGCAGAATATACTAAAAAAGTATACTCCTTTGGTTGATATTTCTATGCCCTTTCTGATAGGAATAGAACTATTTAGATGTGCTATTTTCGAAATAATTGAAAAGTTAAAGACTTCTCACAAGTATCAAAACCTTAAGAAGACGACAGCATTTCCTCCCAGTTATACAGTAAGCTTGTTTTCAACTCACTGATATTTTTAGTTCCAAAATTCGGATGAAGGACCAATAAGCCAAGAGCTACTGACTTGGTCTTGTAGAGAAGGATCCCCTATGCCATTGAAACTAAAAGTAGCTGTTATAAGCAAACGCATATTCGAAAGCATAGACCCACAGGTAGACCTAGAATGGACTAGAAAAGAGTGGAAAAAATGGTTTTTTTTTTTTTACTTTTAAAAAATTAAACATGTTTAGGTATGAAAAAAATGTAGCCAAAGCAGCTCAAAAGGAATATGTATACCGCGAAAAAACAGAAGAACAAAAAGAAGAACTTGAAATTGAGGAATTCTTTGAGAGCATATCTGAATACAGTGATGTTCTTTCTCCTGAAGATATATGCATGTTATTACATGCATCATTTCCAAGTGAATATAAGAAACAATTTTACCATAACGAATTGAACCTGAGATATAATTTGGCACTAACATGGATAAGGCAAATTCTCACCAGTCTTGGAAAACAGGAAGCCGAAATTAGAGAGTTATCAATTAGTAAGTTATAATATGATTTTTTAAATTCTAAAATAGGCTCCGAACTGAAATTGCTTAAATCAATCCATGAAATCGAAACAGAGAAAGGCCCTAGTGCTTTAGACGTCTACAGGCACACTTCGATATTGGAGACAAGAAAAGCTATTGACTTACTTGAAGCTCTTTCAGTCAAGACAAGATTAATATTAGAACGTTGGCCAGAGGTAACAATAACAGCAATCAACAGATAACGTACAAGTGCAGATAGTTCCTTTAAAAATGATATTAGAAACAATCAATCTTTTTATGGAAACCTCCACTGCAACTCCCCATATTAAAATAACAGCAAACCTAGAAAGCATTCTTGGTATATTAGTAAATGTATTACTCATTTATTTATAGAACAATGTGATGAATGGGAAAAACTAGCAGACCGTGCCAATTCTCTTCACAAAGAACTAGCTCCATTACAGTCATTGTTAGTTGATTGGAAAAAAATGGAAATTAACTCTTGGTCATACCTTCTTTCTCGAACAGAAAACGACGCTTACCTAAGCGCACAGTTGGTTGCTTTTCCTCTTTTTGAAGCCATTTTTAACTTTCAAAGTAAGCTAAATTTAACCCTTCAAATAAGTAAAATAGCTACGCCTAATGAAACTGATGTACTTGCAATGGCTGCCCAATGGATACACGATGGAACGCTACTGGATTTCTCTGCTCGAATTAATTCGATAAAAATGCTATCAACATGGTCAAGGATGCTTAACAACACTGCTATCTCAATAAAACTTGAATCATTAGCAGCGCACTTTGAACAATTTTCATCAATAATTGAAGCAAAACTTAATGAATTCAGGTAGTGCTATTTATTATGTAGGCACATTTCTATAGAATGTCTGCTGAACAAGAGCTAAAAGATTATATAAAAATTACAAAATACAATGATCTGAATCTAAGAAAT
Organism: Oscheius sp. JU1382; assembly: GCA_932521405.1. NCBI lineage: Eukaryota > Metazoa > Nematoda > Chromadorea > Rhabditida > Rhabditidae > Oscheius > Oscheius sp. JU1382. Next base: position 9,689,264 of record OW051475.1, read on the forward strand.
ATTAAAGTACAAGCTCATAAATCTAGAACACATTTGTATAAAATAGTTAAGCGATTCAAGGTAAATTAATGTGCAAGACATAATTTTACTTTATTTAGGCAAATACTATAATCGAGGCATCAAACTGCTTTGATGAATTACTCAATATTGACAAATTGACGGATAAAGATGAAATTCATCTATTTATCGATATCCCTTCAGCGGAAGTAGAAGAACATAAAATAATCAAAAAGGCTAAAGAAATTTGTGAACAGATTCTAGCGCAAGCAAACATTGCTTGCAACTATTCACAAATAACTAGTCTAACTGAAAATGTAGAAGGCTGTAGTCAATCTTTAAAAACTTTAATTAACTATGATCAATATGAAGACGCTAAATCAAAAGTAAGTAAATCTTCTAATTGATCTAAAAATTTAAAACATTTTTACAGGAAAAAGCACAAGGATATGCCAGAAATTCTCGACAACGGGAAGTAGCATTAATTATAAAAACTGCTCAAGTCGTTGGACTTAATGCCAGAAGAGCAGTAACATTGTCTCAAGAGAAAATTAACCAAGACTCCATTTTCGGACTGGCTGTTGGGGGCGAAAGAGAGGCATGCATAATTCCTTACTTATTCAAATTATTTACAGAAACTATTACGTTCCTGTTCGGCAGGAAGAAATACTTGTATTAAAAAGGCATTAAGTATAAATAATCAAGTTGGAACATCTACACGAAGTCACTTTACCGGACTCGTCGGTAAGTTTAGTTGTAGGTTAAAATGTTTTCTCTTAAGAATATGGAATCTCTTGGATGATAAAATTGCATCTAAAGCTTTGTGCATTTGGAGAGCAGCTAAAACTACTGGAAAAATCAGCGATTGCTCTACTAAATACTTCAATTAATATCTTGGTAATTTTTTATTCAGATCTTTATTTCATTTTTATAGGGAGATCACAAACAGTTAAAGGATCTCTCTTTAAAATTAAGGCATAATACGAAATCAATTGGTCTACTTGTTGAGGCTATGAAAGTCAGAATATCTTTGATACCATCTTCTGAATTAAATATAGGTTTGTTTACTCTTCAGATTCTATTACTTGGCAGATGAACAAATTAAAATCCATTTGAATCCACTTTGTTGCTTACGTAAAGACCATCCTGACTTTGATGAAGTACAAAATAACGTATATAGAGCATTTGAAATATGCAATAAACTTCATGAAAGTGCGAATCTTATCATGAAATCAGAGCAAATCGGAATCTTCAATCTGTAAGTTTGGTATTATATTTCTTTAACATTCGAATTAGAAATTATGTCACAAGCTTATACGCTGATGCTAAAGCTAACTGCGAACACCTAAGAAGTGCCATTAAATCATTAAAACCTTATTTTGAGCGTGAAGTTCAGCAAATCCTAAACTTACTTGAGCCGTGCGAACATATCTTTGAGGTAATTTTAAACTTAATGACCTATTATCGTTGTTATAGCAAAATGTTGAAAGACGCATTCAACAAACTGAAATCGACCCACTACCAATACTCCTACTAATACAGACAATCTACAAGTCAACTGTTGATAATAATCTAATTGGTGAACCAAAATTAATCGACAAATACGAGACTCTGTCTCAAATTCTGATTGCCCCCTCTTTTTCAAAGGTAACAATTATCAACCTAGAAAATCTATAATGCAAATCTGTATTAAGATTAATTCTTGGCTACACGGAATTATATCAGACATTATCAATGGGGTATTACCTCAAAACCTGAAAGAGCTAACGAAATTAGTTGAAATACTTGTGCAATTGGGAAAGAAGCTCTTTGCTTTACTATCTACTAATCTTCAGCAAATAGGAATACTATATTTCAGAATGTTATCTCTAATTGCTCAACTATTTGAACAAGTAAAGAGAATTCGAATTAAGGAAATATATTGTAGGGTTACGTTAACACTATTCCTAAAGAAGGAAAACAGGAAGATACTAACGGAAAAACTGATGATATCGGTGAAGGAGGCGGAATGGGCGAAGGTAAATCAGGTGGAGACGCAAAAGACGTTACTGATGAAATGGAGGAAAGCGGACAAATTGAGGGATTAGAGAACGAAGAAGAAGATAGTACATGCGGAGATCCTGGTAAAAATGAGAAACCAATCGACATGGATGAGGTATTATTCTCATTCTTCAATAGATATAATTGTTACAGGATTTTGCCGAGGACTTGCAAAATATAGACAAAAATGATGAAGGAGGGGAAAAGTCTGATGATGAAGATAACGAAGAGCCAGAAAATGAAGATCAAATGGGCGATGTTAATGATGCCGACGATACACAACTAGATCCGGAACTATGGGACAATGAAGAAACCGACAAACAGAAAGATATAGACCAGGATAATGCCGGTAACTTGTTTTTGTCCAGCATATTTTCTTAGGTGCAAATAATGAAACTGATCAATTGGCAGCTAAAGAAGAAGACTCGCAACCAGAAAACAAACAAGGCGAGAAAGGAAAAGACGAAGAAGTAAATAATGAACCCGAAGAAGCTCTTGAAAATGTTGATGAAAGAGAAAATGAAAATGTCACCGACTTACCTGAAATTCCAGATAAAGATATAAAGTAAGCTTATGAATTTAATTGTATAGAATTATTTAGCGAAATTGAAGACTTTCCAAATGAAGAAATTAATCTAAATGATGAGATGGATATTTCCGATAACGAAGAAGAAGCCAATATGTCAGCGGAAGCTTCAGATGCAGAAATTGAAGAGGCAGATGCTAATGAAAAAAATGAACAGGAAGAAATTCAAGAAAATACAAAGAATGAAAATGAACAGCACGATGACCAAAACGATGTAATAGAACAAGGGGTAGGCGGGAAGAAGAAGGAATTAGATACCAAAGATAACAATGATGGACAAATGAATGAAGAAACGGAAGAGGAAGAAAGGATGGATGGTGACGGAAAAAGGTTTCAATTATATTCTTTTACCTATATATATTCTAGTCAATCTGATAAAAATGGAAATAATGGAAATGGTGACGATAAAGAAGAACGAGAAACAATAGGAGAAGATAATGAAGATGTTGAAGTTGAGTCTCAGAAAGACAGAGAGCTAGCAACAAATGATGAAGAGATGGTCGATGCAGAGCCTATTGGAAAGGGAGAAGAAAATGATGCGGGAAAAATTATGGAAGATTCAATTGCCCAAGCTTCAAAACAAGTACGTTTAAAGCTTGAAACTCATCTGATTTTAGATGCATGGAGCTGGCTCAGTTGAAGAAGCTAAAAAAAGTAAGAATCAAGAGAAGGAAAGCCAATCTAAAAAAACGAAACCATTGTTAGAAAGCAAGGATTTTAATGATACGCTTGCTGTTAATAATCGGGATGCTCAGGAAGAATCTGAGGCAGCAATCCATTTAGCACCCGAAGATATTTTCCAACTGGTATAGTTCTACTTTTTTTCGCGCTAATTTGTGTTAAGGGTGAGGAATTAACAAATGGTCTCATTCTTGGAAAAGTCGATGAAGGCGAACAAGAAGAAACAAATGGTCAGGAAAGCCAAAAACTACTATCACCCAATGATTCTGAAAAAATATGGAAAGAAATTAATCGCTCGGTTGGTATTCTCTCTGCTGAACTGGCAGAAAACCTGCGACTAATTTTGGAGCCACAGAAAGCTAGCAAAATGCAGTATGCTGAATACTTTTTATTTAGAAAACGATTTACTTTGTAGAGGTGATTATCGAACAGGCAAACGGCTTAATATGAGGCGCCTCATCCCCTACATTGCCTCTGATTATAGAAAAGATCGAATTTGGATGCGCCGGACAAAGAAAGCACAGAGGAATTACCAAGTTTTAATAGCCGTAGATGATTCGGCCAGTATGAATGAGAACGGAATTCATCAAGTAGGCCAGTTATTTCTCGATTTAAATGCAGTTTAGGTTACATGTGAAGCGGTATGCGCCATAGACGATGCATTAAGGAGGTGCGACGCCGGAGTCGTATCAGTTATTTCCTTCGGTAGTCAGGTAAAATCAATCTGTGAGTTTGGAGAGCAAATAGCAAGCGGAAAAGAGTTTATCGAGAAGGTTTGAAAATAATTTTCAAGTACTTGCATATATTTAGCTAACGTTTGATCAATCAGCAACAGATCTTCTTGGAATGTTGACAAAAAGTAGAAATCTGCTTGAAAATATACAATCAACGGACAGTGAACAGCTTTTAATTATTATTTCCGATGGCAGAGGCGCTTTTGCTCAAGGAGCAGATAAGGTTTGCTGTTTAATGCGTTTATTGTCTTTTCAATAGATTAAACGAGCAATATTTGCAATGCAGAGCGTAACGGTTCTATTCGTGATAATTGATTCTGGACCAAAATCAATTTTGGATTTATCGGTTGCTTCATTTAAGGAAGGGTCGGCGGTAAGATAGGTTGTTTATTTTTATCTGATTTAGGTTCTCACGCCCTATTTGTCCGTCTTCCCGTTTCCTTTCTACGCACTCGTGAAGACTATCAACCAATTGCCATCAATCCTCGCCGAATCCATCCGCCAATGGTTCGAAAGAAGTGTGCAAGAGGCTTAAAACTGTTACATTGTTTGTTAATCGTTTTTGTTAAATTTATTGTTGTTGTTAAATAATTCGAACAATTGCTCACTCCCGGAGATCACTTCCTGTCTCTTCTTTCTCGACTTCTAGATCGTCGCCTTTTCGGAGAGGGTGACTGTCTTCTTTTTTCATGTCTTCGCTCATCTCGACGACTTTCAGTCCTACGCTCTCTAACTTCACGCGAATTGCTCCGTCTCCTATATTAATTTGAAAATTGAAATAACGAAACACTCACTTGTAGCGTGCTTTGTCAGAAGATCTACGGTGCCGCCTTTCCGATGAACTAGTTCTCCTCTCCTTCTTTATTCTGACTGGAGATGACTCCTTTTTGACTTCGCTATGTCCACCTTAAATTTAAAATGTCACCCTATAATGGTTGATTACCTCGATTCCATTTGTAATTCTTAGCGACTGATTGCGAAAAGTCAACATGAATTCGCCGATCGTCTATGAGCACATTGTCCATCTTAAAATAAGCTCGCTCGCAGGCTTTCGCCTAAAAATACTATAGTCAGCTGATCTATACTTACATCTTCAAATTCTATGAATGCGTACTGCAGAGATTGTTTCGTTCTTCGATCTCTGATTATTTCACAATTCAGAATTTTACCAAAACGGCTAAAAATGATCTCAAGATCCTCGTCTTGAGTAACAGGATTTAGTTTGCATACAAATAGAACATTGTCAGGAGGGATATCGTCAGCTGATTTTAGGTCTCCAACCTGACAAAATAGAATTAGTCTAAAAATTTTAACAATTACCATCTCAAGGATTTGCGCTTGCTCAGCCATTTCGCGCTGTTTGTTTTCTTCTTCAAGTTCCTCTGCAGTCTTCCCGGCATCTTCATCAACTTCTTGGTCTAGCGCTATTTTATTAACCTAAAATAATTTATCTGCTGTAAATCTGTCAGCAACTCACTTGAGTCAGTTGGTCAAAACTCGGCGATGGAGATCTTTCTGGGAATGTTATGCGAGGTGGATCTTCAAACGGGTCTTCAAGTATAATAGTGTGTGCTATTCGGATATCTCTAAAAGGCTTGTGTTCATCATCACAAAGTTCATCATTTAGTTTCTCAAGCGTGTCAAGACCTTCTGTAATCTAAACAGTATTTTTATTAATTCTGTTAAGCGAGCATACTTGTCCGAAGATTGTATGTTGTGCATCCAGATAATCGAGATTTTCACCTAATGTAATAAAAAATTGGCTCCCAAGTTGATCATTTCCATTGTTTACAAAAGAAACTAGTCCTGAAAACAATTTTTTAAAACGTAAAAAATACTAACCCATTCTTGTATGTTTCATTTTAGGCAGGTCTTCTCTTTCAAAGTAGCGACCTTGTTCTCCATATATGCTTGCATAAATCGATTCTCCTCCTCTACCAGTTCCGGTTGGATCTCCTGTTTGAGCTATGTAGTTTTGCTGAAAAAGTCTTAAATAAGCCTAGCATTGTTAATCACCTCGATAGTATGAAATTGGCAATAATTATAATACTTTTTCTTACATAATTTTAAGAAATTTTTTGTGCTGTTTGGTCTTTCTTTTGTAAAAAGGTCCACAACCAAATCACCAACTGTCGTTTCAATCAGTACGGCCATCTTAAAAGTTTTATAATCTTGAAAAGTTTGTTCATTCTAGATATTTGAATATAGAACTACTAGTCTTCTTTTGGTATCTTACATAGCAAGAATTTATACATACCCACAAAACATTTTGAAACTATGCAAAGAAAATAAAATTACAGCCATTTCGATCACGTGAAAGACGAAATTATTCCAAATCTCTTCGAACCGAATTTTTGAACCATTTTCCAGCATAAACACCTGAACAATCTCTAAGATATAGGCTGTTTAAAAAAAAGCGACATATTTGACTATCAACCGCTGCACTGCAAATTTAAATTTGGTTGCCCGCGTTGCTCTATTCTAAAATTTGTTAACTCAACTAAAGCCAAATTCAAATCTGTTGTAAAGCAGCGCAGTAGCTAATGGTCAGTTTTGTCGTTTTGAAACAGGCTATAGATGCTTACCAGCAACTATCCCTCCTATCCCGGCTGCAATTCCAGCAATAGCAGAGCCAGCAGCAACACCGACCGGACCACCAACTGCAAATCCACTAACAACTGCCGCAACCATCGGAGCTCTAGCAGTTTTGTGTTGTACAGCTTTTTTTATTTGTTCCTTTCCCCGGTACACATCTTGAACAGCTCTTTCAACGTGCTCCTAAAATCTGCACATCAATTTTCATTTATTTACCTCGATAGAATCAACCATATCATGTTGTTCATGAACAATAGTAGCTAATTCTGTAAAGATCTCTTCTAAATCTTTCATGTCTTTTGCTAGCTTAGATGTTGCTTCAGCTTTGGCTTTTGCTTCATCTGCTAATTGCTTATTTTCCACAAACTTTTGGTCAATGCTTCGCTGATATCTAAAAAAATACATATATATATAATATTTTTAAATAACCTCTGGCTTTCCAGCTCATATGGGTTATTATCTTCATCAAAGTTTCCCTCAATTGGCAGATTATATACAGACTTTGGCACAGGTAGCTTGTTTTTGTTCATTGAAACTGTCACTTGAATTTGCTTGCTAATAATATGTCAGTGAAATATTAAAAATATTTTTCATACCTTATTGGCTCAATCCTTGTATCAAAAAGCTCTTTTTCTTCATCATCAAGCGATAACCTCATACTTAAGAGTTTTTCATGGCCAGATAGTAGTTGTTCCTCTAATTGTGCTACCTAATATGTATATCTATAAGGTAATAGTACCTTTTAAACCTGATAGCGATCTAAAGTTGAATCAAGATGCGGGTTTTCAATAATGTGCTTCTGGAGCTTTTTCACTTCACGTATTTGTCCTCCTGCTATTCTTTCATACCTCTCGACGACTTTTTCCATTCGATTCCAACTCATCTGTAATTTAATAGCTGGTAGTAAAAGGCCGTAACTAATAAAGGGATTCGTGAAAATACGACAGAGAACTTTCTTTAGCAGACATTTGAACATTATTTATTTAATATACAGATCTAAGATTTTATATCACCTATTTGCATACTATATGTTTTGGCTTCTCTATAAAAATCACGTCCTGACGATTTCATGTCTTCTGCAACTTTTGATAAACACGCATTAAGGGATAGAAATGAATTTTTTCTTCCAACTTTGCATAAAGCAGGATTTAACTCATCCATTAGAGCAGAGATCTAATAAAATTAATTAAAATTACATTTTTTTTGTTAAACCTTTCTTTCACAAGCCTTATCATTTGTAGCTCCTAGTTGAATACCCAATACGCAGACCTTATTAATTATATTTTCCACAATTAATTCAAAGCGCATTTCAGTAGAAATAAAGCCAGAAAACTTGTTGATGCATCGAATCAACTAAAATTAATAATATCGCTTTGCAAAAGCAAGACGCAACCTTTATGGCAGTCCAAAATTGTCGATCCAAAAAAGATTTGCAACCTGTGTTTAGATTTTCAATTGCTCTAAATATCTAAGATTGGTAGTTTTCTAAACTCTTACTTACGCTTTTGAAAACATTGGTGTACATAGATCCTCATCGATGCAAGCGGTAATCTTTGCTTTGAATGCTTTGACCAATAAATTTAGTGATTTGCATTTAGATGTTAGTGTAGGATAAATAGATAGTTCTTTTAAAAAATAGATACATGATTTATAATAAAGTTACCGCTTAGTATGCGACCTAAGTTGACGGACTGGTGAAAAGACATTGGATCCCACTCATCATTGACGACATCTATAGTAATAATATTTCAGATAAGCGTTTACATACCTGTAAGAAACGGAACAACAACTTTTTCTACTATTGAAGGAATGATTCCAGTAATAATATCAGATTGTGAATCGAAATCAGATCGCTCTACCCCAGCATAAATTGATTCATTATACCATGACAAATTTAACAGCTTAAACGTTTCGTTCTAAACCGATTTGGATTAAGGATGTGAGTTTAATTACATTAAGTATGTCGGCTTTTATCAACTCTATTCGTACATATGGTGAACTCAATTTTGGAATGCAAAGATGAACCCACGCTTCTTCGAAAGCTTTCTTGTCAATTGCATACCAGTCAATAATTCTAAAGCCTTCAAAATATAGGAATAAAAGTATTAAAAACCTGTCTAGTACTTTTCTAAAAGAACTATATTCATCCTGGGCATCAACAAATACTTGTGTTAGAGCTATATTTGATTCTTCTGAATAAATAGAAAAAATAGTAGAATAAAAGTAAAACTTGCTTATTGATTCCAACTCGATTATTACATCACTTTTAGCCTCTCCATCATCGCTGCTTAAACCTTCTTCATGTTGAATTTCTTCTTTACTGGTTTCTCTTGCTCGCCTACGGATGGCCCTATAACTTCATGGAATTTAATAAATTATTGCGAACCTTCTAGCTTCTCTATCTGCAGCTCTTTTAGCTGATTCAATATTTTTCGCAATAGCCTTCCCACTCGCAGCCGAACTGCATTCTGCATACTGGTCCTATAAATAAACAGCTCTAGCTAGTAAGTTAATCAATCTATACTTTAATATCCTGCCGCCTTCTTTTTAATAGACGATCCATTTTAGATTTGGCCATTGAGCGCCTATTATCTGCAATAGCGTCTATTTCAGCCACTTTTTCATTAAGGCAATCCAGAAGGCATCTAACATAGGACCGTATCTCTTGATACATTGAAAATCTTTCCGCCATACCTGGCTCTTCACCTTCAATCTGAAGATTTTAGTTTAAAGAATAGAAAACGCTTATACTCTTTGTATTATTTTTTTATTCTCCTCTAAAGTTTTTTCCATTTTTTCTATTTCGAGTGTTCTAGAATTCAACATTTCATTTTGATCATCGATCCTAAAGTTAAAAAAGGGTACAAATTTTAAAAAAATCATACTTTAATTTTAGCTTTGCTAATATGTCATCAATTGTTATAACGCCTCCAGTAGCTATAGGGCCAATGCTCGACTTATTCACAATCTTTTCGAAATCAATTTCAATATCCATATCCGTGCTATCCAGTTGATATGAGTTGCTCAAATGTTGACTTTGAGACTTTGCAATATCATATTCCGTTTGTATTTGATCAATCTGAGAAATATATTAAAATTAAAATGCCTAACCGTATATCGTCCAACAGCCTTAATAATTTGCTGTTTTTCCCATTCGTCCATTTCTGGATCGTGCAATGAATCCCCTTGTTCATGTTCTAAAAAGTCACTCTGCTCTTCACGTCGGCGTTCTTCCTCATCGCGCTGTAATTCTTTGGCAGAGTAAAATTTTCCATGATCTTCTTCATCATCATCGCTGTCACCCTCGCGGACGATTCTTTTGCAAGGTCCTTCTTGTTTATCCTTATTTTTTTCAGCTAATGGAATATATCCTCCACTCTTCATGAGCTCTCGTTTCTTTTTAGCTTCGAAAATTGCCCTCGAATCGGGTATTCCAGCTAAAGTCTTTTTGAAGAAATTTGTAAAACAAGAATACCGAAAGAGCTTGAAAATTTGTTGTGAAGGTCGTCTGTGTTATCTTCAAGAACCTCTAAGTCACTTTCCTCGGAAAGGACGGTCTTAGCTTCCTAAATAAATAATATAATCATTTTTTAGTCTATACCTTCTCTTCGTCATTCCTATATTTATCTAGGTATTGATCTCTTGTATTACGTTCCTTTTGCTTAGCTTCTTGTTCTTCGGATCTATTTTGTTCATTTTGTCCAAAAAGTAGCTCAGCATCAGCAGCCATTTTTGTCAAACGTTTTATTTCATTCACACGTTTCATATTACTCTTTTTCAGAGTAAAATTAGCATCACTTCCTATAATTTTTGATTAAATTAAAGAAAATTCAAACCTTCTTCATTATCAAAACTTAATAAGGCAGGAGGCTTTGAATCAGCGCTTGAAATTTCATCTTCGAATAAAACATGTTCTAAGGTATGTTGCTCGTTTACACTTTCGTCCTCTTCCTTTTCTTTTATCCTTTGACGGATGTTTTTATCTTCTTTTTTCTTGAGTTTTCGGAACATTTCCTTAAATGAAATATGCTACAAAAATTATAAAGAAAACACAGTAAGAAGTAAATTGCAGTGGAAATATATACCCTTTCGAATAAAATTCCGTTACGTCAAAAATGATTAATGTTATAGTGGACGGCATTCAAGCCAGTAAAAAATTTTCTTTAATTTACCAAGCAACACTAAATAAATATATGGGAAAGAGGTTAGAAATGATAAAATAAAAATATAAATTATTTACGATTTATATTAAATAATATCACAGAAGTGATTATGATGAATGTCTATCGATGTCGATTCCGGCAAACTTTTTATAACCCAAATTAGATGTTATCATTGTAACTGCGGACTAGTCTTGCTTCAATTTTGGAGTATTTACAAACTCTTCGCCATTTAGGAAAATAAATACAAGACAAAATATAAATACTGCAAGCCAAAAAATTGTTGCAGAAGTGTTTTCTGAAATTTTGCTTCAATATTTATAAACATTGCTTACCTGCAACGAGAATGCACAAAATTGTCATTGCCATAGCAAAGGCTGAAGCAATAAGAGCAACTCCATTTCCATCCAAAGCTATCAGCGTGGTTTCCAGCGTAGCCGGCAAATTTGATGGATCCACAATAAAATTACCAAGGAATAAATCAATTGCATCCTAAAAAAATACTAAAATTCTAAAAGCAATTATAGTCTTTTTCCTTTAAAAGCGTGATCGCAATAGGGCTATTGCCGTGAAGCAAGACTATATATAAATTAGAAAAATGCCCACCTGCCTATAACCATCGGCAAAATTATTCCGAAAGTAGCGTGTAATGGCATTAATTCCATCGTTTAGCGCGCCTTGATATGTTCTTCTTCCTAATCTTGTAAAATCAGCCTTAAGAGCACCGGTGCCAGCATATTGCCTACTACATTCGTCTCCGTTATCTGCCCATACTAAAACAAATTGTATTTTTTAAAACAAAATTAACAAACTGTGTTTAAACGAATTTTCTAATTGGGTTATATATTCGACTAATTCGCCTGTTCTTAAAATTCCGAGAAACTGTAATTGGTCGGTCAAAGATTCTCGTGCCAGCATAGCTTGTACAACATTTGTTCTGTCCAGACAATCCATGCAATTACTTCTGAAGTATCCCATCTGCTGCTTTCGGAATGAAGAATCGTTTAGTGAAGAAGCAAAAAAACTATTTATGGTGAGTTTAAAGAGTAGATATTACCCAAATGATAATATCTCGGGCCTGAGTTTATCCTTAAGTAAGGAAATCCTTTCCCATCTCATCGAATGACATTCTTTGTGAAAATCAAAAGGATTATACCTATAAATTAATAACTAAATATTTTTAGAAATTAACGAACCTACCTGACAAATGGAAGATTTGCCTGATGAGCCGTGCGTTCTAGTTCATCACCAATTCTCTTCTCTCTGCCTTTTTGATTAACAAGATTTACTATAACGTGAAATCCGCCATAGTTTGCGCGCTGATTTTCAAAATGTTTTACAAAGGCACTCATTTGGTCATCACTAGTTCGGATCATTGGACATGGTTGCCATCTTAAGTTAGGCTTTTGCGACCAATATAATGGAATGGAGCCACGGAGCTATGATTACTGGTTTAAAAAGAGAAAAAAAAAACCTGAACAAAAGAAGTTAGTTTTCTGTCAGCATCTTTATCGATTTCCACAATCTGCTCAGTTTCAACAAAATTAGCTGGATGACCATCGGCACTAACTCCTCTCTTGTAAAATCGTACTCCTGCTCTAAAAAGCAAGCAGCGTTTTTTTAATGAATTAATTTACCTAAAGATGCATCTTCGGGAAATAAGAGTAATTTTAAAGGGTTGTCCATTAATATTTTCAAATATTTGTCCAAAAAATCCATGAATTACTGGCATACAGTAACGATGTGATCCTTCAACTTGTCTTAACTGTGATAGCAAGTGACCATTCCAAACAAAACGAAGGTCTGCCTAGGAAGAAAAATTAGAGCTAAATCTATATTACTCGATCTATTAGACTCATTTGGCGGAAGGATGGAGTTGCGTTTTCACTTAACCATTGAAGATTTCGTGATATATCCATAGTTCTAGAGAAATAATAGCCACCTCCTGCTAAAACACTGTGGACCATGTCGGTGAAATGCCGATTATACCAAGTCTAGAACAGAAATTAGTATGAGCAGCTCATGCCTGTTTCTGAGTAAGATGTAGTGTGGTCTTTCTATAAGCAATAACATCAGTTTCAGTGATTGTATAAATAACATGCCCATTTACAGTACCGATCTGACGAGATTTTTTTATCACAACAAGTGCAGGCCCTGAATTCTTATAGCTAGAAGTTAGTTTTTTTACCTGATACGAGCTGAATAGTTCCAAGAATGCCATGAATAAATTGAATTTCGGAACCAATTAATGGAATACGCACTTGAGTGCTATCTGTAAAATTGATTAATTAGATACAGCTGTAGCTAATTTAACCTCCAAGTTTTATGATATTTGTATGACGATCGATTTCAATATAATAGTGAGATAGGAGTCCACCTTCTCTGTCTCTTGGTTCCAAATAGAATTTTTCCGGCAAGATGTGGCTAAACTTACATGTATTTGACATGTAATATAAACCTACAGGTTGAAACTTTCATATATGTCAGTTGAAAGAGATTCCATTTCCTTGTCCTAAAAAGCCTAAAATCAAATAACCTTATGGTAGTAATGAAGAGATGAGAATATAGATGAGATCGTACGTAGGAAAAGAATTCTTTTCAAAGTCTTTATCAGTCAAGGATTGCTTAATCAAAGACTGAAAGAGTACAAGCTGGACTACACAAAGTTCTAAATAAAAATCAGTGCAAAGTCCAAAGTAAAAGATACGATCTTTACGGAATATTTTAGAACTCTTAAGTCTTACACGGTGGACAAACAACACGTTGCTGATTTAGAGATCTTTTCAGCAGCACGCATTGCGTTACTGTATTTCCAGTCAAAGAATTTGGGTTTCTATTCTTTCTATTTTCTCAATACAGATATTGAAATTTATATTTTTTAAATTGTTCCATTTCAAAAAGCCAAAAAAATAAGTTTATTCTGGCGCATTACAGACGCTTTTTGTTTTTTTATTCAAGTTAAAAAGTTTTTGACAAATTAATTTTTCAGGTGCTATATGGCTGGAGATATTCCACCGGGAAACTACACATTAGAGCTGGGATCATCTTTTATTGATTCAAAGAGAAATGGACAAAAATATCACGCTCTTAGATGTAGGAATGTATCAGTTATTTGTACGCGTTTCAGATGATTTTAAACCAAAATCTGCTTCAAATAACGCGGATACATTTATAGCAACTGGTGGGAATAATGATATACATGTTAGTCTCTTCATTCAACAAGCACGCACATATTTAGGTAGCTGTACCAGGAACAGATGGAGATAACATGACTGTTTACAAAGGTTCCCAGAAAGAAGCCAAACCAAAAGAATGTCTACTTTTTTTCAACAAAGAAACTGGGACAGTAAGATTGGAAAAAATTTCATCAAATATAAACGTAAAGCAAACGAGGTACCTAGCATGAAAATTCTCCTTACTGTTTTAGAGATGTTGATAAGCCCACAGAAAATGTGCTACGATCAGAAATTTCAAAACTTCGAGCGGCATCTTCCTCTAAGCTAGGCACATACTCTAAGGAAGAGAATGGAAGCTCAAGCTCTAGCAGCAATAGTAGCGATAGTAGCGATTCTGAAGAAGAACAAGTAATCGACACAGATATAACTTTAAAATGCTTTAGCAAGCAAATAATACAGCGAGACAAAGAGTAAGCTCAAGTTCAAGTATGAGTGATATGGAGACACAAGTGTTGGCTAGTGTAAATGGAAGCTCAAATTTTCCTCTTGATGATATGCCGTCATTTGAACCAACGGCTTCAAGACCAATACAGAACCTGAGGTATTTCATGTCTCATCATTCAGTAATTGCAAGCTTAAGGAGTCAGGTGGAGAGCAGTAATCATGACAGTCTGGGATTAAATCTAAGCGAGAGTTCCGATGATGACGATTGAACAAAAAGACTATTCGCCTAATCATAAAGTGTATTTGTTAAATAAATCCTGGTTGGTGGTCATAACATTTATATTCGCCTCCTCAATACAACATTACCTATACTTCTGTCGAGAAATACTCAATTGTGGATCTTGCTGCTGATGTATCAAATGAGACAAGAAGTCTTCCCTCTGTATTTTTGATGAAAAATCTTCGCCCATTACATTCGAGTAAGAGACCCTCAGGCATATGCAATTCTTTGCAAGCTTCGGGACTGCTCACTATTTTACCCAAATATAGAGAACTCCACCTAGATGATTCTGTGGTTAATAGACTCTGAAGCAATTTTCTCTTCCAAAGATTACAATTTACCTTTGTTAGATACTTCACCCCAGCAACAGTAAAAGAAGTATCTGCTCTTAGTTGAACATTATAAACCTGTCTTTGTTGTGCCCAAAGCCGCAAGGTATTATCGGTCATGAGGGGGAAGCTAAACTATTTACATACCTATATTCTAACTCACCTATATTTCCTCGAGTTATTTAGGATCTTTACTCTGCATAGCTGAGGATTACTGATAAAAAGCTCATCGCATATGACCTGGGCGTCTTCAAATATGCAGTTAATTAGTTCCACCTCTCTACTCCGTCGAAAAATCTAGAATTACCTTACCGTCTATTCTACTAACAACAACAGTACTTGTAAATAGACACTTTCAGAGATTTAAAAGATTCACTAACCTGACTAAGCCAATCCAACCTACAACTTATAACTGAATTGTCGATTTTTATTTTTCTGCATCTGACGATGTTTGTGAGAAGTGAGCAAGCCCTATTTGAAAGCCTGCCTCCAATGATCAGATCATCGATGTCCGTAAGAGTTAACGCTTCGCAAATGGTCTTTTCTTCTATTAAGAGTTGACTCTGTTGCTTCAGGGTAATGATCACACGTATCCTTCCCTGATTTTCGTTCAACTGGCAGGCGTCTATCCGCCTAATTGGAGTTTCCTAGATTGCAAATTGAAACATAAATCTGAATGAACTTACCAGTTCTCCTCGACTATCGAGCTCTTCATAATCACCTTCTGATAGCTGTTGATTTATACGCACAATCTGAGAATCTAGTCTTCTGTTCTCGACAACTTCGTAAACAACAGAAATGTCTTCTTTAGTTTTAAAATTAGCAAAAAACCTTCGTAGCCATTTTAAAACGACCATTGCAGAGGGATAACAAAAGCGTTTCCCTTTTCTTAGTCAACGCCCTCGCTTTCAAGATCAATTCACCCATCTAACAATTGGATTTATTTCGTTCACTACACATTACAAACATATTAAGAATATAGTGAAGAGGAGACAATAGTTGTGAAAATAAGATTTCTGAAGAATAGGCTCACTTATGAAGTGCAATTGATTCGATAGACATAAAAAAGAATACTACCCTTAGATCAGAAAGAGAGAGACACTGGGAATATGAGATGATTAGATCGTGAAAAGAAAGCTTTTTGTCTACCAACGGCCTCCACCAGCGTTGTAAGACGATCCATTATTGTCAAATCTACAACAATAAAATAAGACGTAGATATTAGACTTACCGAAGTCTCTTTGGAGCTCCATAGTCATCTCCACCTGCTCCGCGTTTATTACCGCCACCTCCCCAACGGCCACGGCTATTTCCGCCACCTCCACCACGAGATGCCATCTCGTGAAGCTGTGAAGGAATAGTCTGTTTGGCCTCTTGAAGAACCTTTATCAGATCACGAGCTTTAGCCGCATTAGCACTGGTAAAGAAAGTGTATGCTGTTCCCTTAAAAATTATTAGATTATTTAAAGCAAAAAAGGTTTACCCTTTGGTCACGTCGACCAGTTCGTCCAATACGATGAACGTAGTCTTCGCTATTATTAGGATAGTCATAATTAATAACAAATTTGATGTCGTCTACGTCTATAAAAACATTTTAGTGTGGACTTGGAATGCATTATTAATGATAAATTTTTTTGCAGTAAGCAAGGAAGTATTTTTGAAACAAGTATCAAAAGACTTACAATGCACCCGCATGCTCCCAATCATCTTTCAGGCCAGATGGGAACAGAAGACGAGGTTGTGAAGGCAGCTGCGAGATCTCGAAGGAGCGCCCAGCAGTCAAAATTTTCATCATGAAGACAGCAGTTAGGCACTCCAACAAATCCAAGACGACCCGAAAGAAACGGGCCGCCCGTTCTCACAGTCTGTCCAACACCAAACGCGAAGCGAGTTCATTTGGAACGAACTCCACGCCCTCATCCCCAAAAAAAAAAACCACAAACGGGTCAAAACATTTATTACTCGACCTATGATGTTTTCTGCACAACATGAGCTGCGAGGATAACATCAGCGCACCGAAGTAGTTGCGCCACTTGTCGAGATTTTCTAAAAATAAAGACTTACCTAGACCACGTGCAGCAACATCCGTAGCTATTAAAATTGGTGTCTTACCCTGTCTAAATTCTGAAAAAAAAATGTATTTCATGAACTTCTTTAAAAGTAGCTCACCATTAAGTACCCAGTCACGTTCTCCTTGGTTTTTATCACCATGAATGCAGAGAGTTGGCCAGCCATCACGACGCATCCATCGCGTCAGATCATCTGCTTTGCGCTTTGTTTCAACGAATATGATTGTTTTGCATTCAGCCTGAAATATTTAATTGTTAGAGACAGCACTAAGAAATATGCTAATGTTCCATTCAGAACAGCATACTTCAACTCTCGTGTCTTTCAGCGCAAATGCCTTTAGAATAAGTCTCAAAAACTGAAACAAAAGTCAAAAACAAATGAGCCATACTTTTCCACCACTGTAACACTGACTATTCTTAATAATAGATAGCCTGCTGACTACGTAGTGGGCAAAACTAATTGTTAGCAGTATTAGAGGCCTGTATAATAAAACTTACTTGATTCATAATACTGTTTAGGAGCTCCATCATTTTTCTTTCTTTACCGCCTTCCTCAACAACTTCAATAACTTGCGTAATGTTATGATTGGCAGCTAATTCCAGAGATCCAACGTTCAAGAAAGCAGCATCCTTTTGGAAATCTGATGCCATTGAGCGTACTTCTTTTGGCCATGTAGCACTGAACATTAATGTTTGTCTATCAGGTCTTATTTGTCCAATAATTTTCCTAATTTGCGGCTCAAATCCCATATCGAGCATGCGGTCAGCTTCATCAAGAACGAGATATGAGCAACTAAAGTAAGTTATGTTATAATTAAAACTATAAAATGTTACCGTTTCATATTTGTGGTACCATTATCCAAAAAGTCCAACAGGCGTCCTGGTGTTGCCACGACAATATCTACGCCACGTTCAAGGTCTCTAGCTTGAGGTCCTTTTGAGGCTCCACCAAAACAGCATGTCATATTTAGGCCTAGTGTTTTGCAGAAATCAATTGAAACCTTAATTGCAACTTTTAAACTAAAGGCTCTTATTTTACTTCTTGCACTTGCTGAGCAAGTTCACGAGTTGGAAGAAGAACTAGTACAAGTGGACCATCTCCACGTTGGCGTGGCTGCTGCTTCGTTGTATGAATTATTCCAGGAAGCATAAACTAAAAATTTAATAGATAGAGAACACTTCTGAGACTCACTGCTAATGTTTTTCCTGAACCTGTCTTAGCAATCGAAATTATATCTCTGCCACTCATTGCAATAGGCCATGAGATACTTTGAATAACAGTTGGTTTTTGAAACTTTCCATAAAGGAGGTCTGTTAAAGCCGGTGGGAAGTGAGCTTCGTTGAATTCGAAGACAGGTCTAGGAATTCCTCGTCCTTCGAGAGTCACTTGATTGCTAGCAACCCATTGATCAATTTCATACTAAAAATACACAGCTAAAGATAAGTACTTACCTGTTCACGTCGAGTTACACTGGCGTGCTCGTGATAAAAATTCTTCTGAATTGGTCGAAGATTTTCCCTACTCCAATCTATATCACGCAGCCTGCTTCCCGGCTGTCCGCCATTACCACCTCCACTACGTGACCCTCCACCGTATCCACCGCCTCTACCACCGTAGCCGCCTTCTAGAAATTTTATTACTTTCGGTATAGTTTATTGAAAAAAATAAAAGGAAAGAAAATTTACCGAATCCGCCTCCTCGTCCACCGCCATATCCACCACCACCAGAGCGTCCACCTGATCGGCCACCTCCATAACCACCACTGCTACCATAGCCGCCTCCATTTCCACCATACCCACCACGGTATCCGCCTCCATCGCTAAAATTCGTCAGTAAAAATCAAAATATTTGAAATAAACTTACTGCTTACTCATTGCAATAACAGAACTGGAAAGAAGCTTTGAAGTATTAGCAGAAAGTCGCTGAAAGTGACGTAGAAACCTGCAAGTATACCAATAAGAAACAGAAATATAAACCCACATCAGAAAAGAGGCAGGAGAAAGAAAAAAAATTTAATAAATGAAAATCGTTACCTCGCCCCAAAGAACGAGAACACCGTCTGGCCTAAAAATCTATGCGGGTTGCAGCGCAGCCGCTCGCAGCTATTCTACAGTATTCTTCTTCGCGCTGGGATGCGGACATAGAAATGCAGGTTTGGAGGCAAATTCACGCATTTAAAATACCGTATTTCTTTTTCAATCCCCTTGTTTAGATCAGCCTCTATTAGAAATATAGTAGCAAGTTATATGTTCTGCTTCCTGCCCTCGTTGCTTTATCCTAAAAAAATGCTAAACTAAATTATCATATTTAGGATGGAGGAAGATCGCCGACGTGCAGAAGATCGCAGACAGCGCATCAATATCGGAAAAGAAAAGCTTAGCGAATGGAAATTCCTTGAGGATTTGCGCAAGTCTAATGAAGTCCTCAAACAGCAGGTCTTGACAATTTTTATTATTAGGACTTATTTTTTTAAAGGAAAAATCATCTAATAGAGAAGAGACTAACAAGCTACTAGAAGTTTTGAAAAAAAGAATTCGAGAAGCGAATATGGCTGCCTCTAATAAAGAAAGGGCTATTAGTATGAAGACCGATATCTTGCAAGAAAGAATCGTTACTGGGAAGAAGCGAAAAGACGAAATTGAACAGCAATTAAGAAACGCTTTGCAACAGCGCGATACTCTACATCAAGAAAACCGTCTTTTATCTCTTAAGCTAGAAGGTAAGTCAGGTAAGAGAAATAGACGTAGTAGAGGATACTTTAGACAATGGACTATTTGAATCTAGAAGAAAATTTACTGAAGCTTTCGTTAGAAGCAAAGAACTGCTTTATAAATATGCTTCTATAGAGTTCCTTCGAAATAAAATAGCGCAGACATGTCTAGAAGAAAAGATGACTGTTTACAAAGATTCGCAGAAGGAAGCCAAGCCAAAAGAATGCTTACTTTTTTTCAACCAAGAAACTGGGACAATAAGATTGGAAAAGATTTCATCAAATATAAACGTAAAGCAAACGAGGTACCTAGCATGAAAATTCTCCTTACTGTTTTAGAGATGTTGATAAGCCCACAGAAAATGTGCTACGATCAGAAATTTCAAAACTTCGAGCGGCATCTTACTCTAAGCTAGGCACATACTATAAAGAAGAGAATGGAAGCTCAAATTTTCCTCTTGATGATATGCCGTCATTTGAACCAACGGCTTCAAGACCAATACAGAACCTGAGGTATTTCATGTCTCATCATTCAGTAATTGCAAGCTTAAGGAGTCAGGTGGAGAGCAGTAATCATGACAGTCTGGGATTAAATCTAAGCGAGAGTTCCGATGATGACGATTGAACAAAAAGACTATTCGCCTAATCATAAAGTGTATTTGTTAAATAAATCCTGGTTGGTGGTCATAACATTTATATTCGCCTCCTCAATACAACATTACCTATACTTCTGTCGAGAAATACTCAATTGTGGATCTTGCTGCTGATGTATCAAATGAGACAAGAAGTCTTCCCTCTGTATTTTTGATGAAAAATCTTCGCCCATTACATTCGAGTAAGAGACCCTCAGGCATATGCAATTCTTTGCAAGCTTCGGGACTGCTCACTATTTTACCCAAATATAGAGAACTCCACCTAGATGATTCTGTGGTTAATAGACTCTGAAGCAATTTTCTCTTCCAAAGATTACAATTTACCTTTGTTAGATACTTCACCCCAGCAACAGTAAAAGAAGTATCTGCTCTTAGTTGAACATTATAAACCTGTCTTTGTTGTGCCCAAAGCCGCAAGGTATTATCGGTCATGAGGGGGAAGCTAAACTATTTACATACCTATATTCTAACTCACCTATATTTCCTCGAGTTATTTAGGATCTTTACTCTGCATAGCTGAGGATTACTGATAAAAAGCTCATCGCATATGACCTGGGCGTCTTCAAATATGCAGTTAATTAGTTCCACCTCTCTACTCCGTCGAAAAATCTAGAATTACCTTACCGTCTATTCTACTAACAACAACAGTACTTGTAAATAGACACTTTCAGAGATTTAAAAGATTCACTAACCTGACTAAGCCAATCCAACCTACAACTTATAACTGAATTGTCGATTTTTATTTTTCTGCATCTGACGATGTTTGTGAGAAGTGAGCAAGCCCTATTTGAAAGCCTGCCTCCAATGATCAGATCATCGATGTCCGTAAGAGTTAACGCTTCGCAAATGGTCTTTTCTTCTATTAAGAGTTGACTCTGTTGCTTCAGGGTAATGATCACACGTATCCTTCCCTGATTTTCGTTCAACTGGCAGGCGTCTATCCGCCTAATTGGAGTTTCCTAGATTGCAAATTGAAACATAAATCTGAATGAACTTACCAGTTCTCCTCGACTATCGAGCTCTTCATAATCACCTTCTGATAGCTGTTGATTTATACGCACAATCTGAGAATCTAGTCTTCTGTTCTCGACAACTTCGTAAACAACAGAAATGTCTTCTTTAGTTTTAAAATTAGCAAAAAACCTTCGTAGCCATTTTAAAACGACCATTGCAGAGGGATAACAAAAGCGTTTCCCTTTTCTTAGTCAACGCCCTCGCTTTCAAGATCAATTCACCCATCTAACAATTGGATTTATTTCGTTCACTACACATTACAAACATATTAAGAATATAGTGAAGAGGAGACAATAGTTGTGAAAATAAGATTTATTCTTCAATATACACACTTAAAGAATATTTAGGTACATCGTAGACGATCTTAATACAATTCAATTTATAATATATACCCAACAAAAAAAACTTTTGATATAAGTTCTAAAATTGGCTAGTGATTTTAAATAACGACTTTTTGATTTTATTTTCGCGAGCTTTTCAAATTCTTGGGTTTTCTTGAATTGCCGCCTTTTTTTTTAAATGTTGACAAGAAATCGGACTTTGATTTTTAAATTTCTTTGATTTCACACGTAAAAAAAATTTGCGTGTTTTGAAGCAGTATTTTGCTTTGATTTAAGCCGCCTTTTGCGTCTGTTATATAATATTTTATTGTTCACGCCACGCCGTCTGGTTAATCCACCACAAATGTCTTGAACAAAGTGCAGCTCTTATAGACTCCTGATAAAAATAAATTCAAGGTAAGGCCATAATTTTTAAAAATATTTTATTAATATTATATTTGTTTACTCTAGAGGTGGTTAAACCACCAAACCCCTCTAGAGTCGGCATTGATCCAATTGTGAAACGAACGACATTTTGTAAAGTGAATATGAATAAAGTGTTGTTTAAAAGGAGACGTGGGCTAATTACAATGACTAGGTATTGTCTCGACACAATTCTAAAGCCGCAACAAAGCCAGGATTAAATCACCGGATTTTCCATATATCTTTATTATAAAATATTTACAACGTTTATCACAAAAGCTTTTTGTCTATTGCCATACATATTTTTTTACAACATCACAGGCTTTTTGGTTTGGAATGCGCTAAATCTCATAGTGGAATATTCAATTCTTTGTGTTTGGCACATGTAATTATAGAAAACGGAGAGAAATGTGTTCGCCTTTTCATCACAGTCATACCGGTTTTTGTAAAGGAAAATGTGATAGAGTTGAGTATATATGCCACACATAAAAAGCATGCCTATGCCATTGGTTGCGGGACCGAACGAGAAAGTTTCATCGCGGACATATGATGATTTGATGGTACGCTACGATTCAGGCGGCGCTGTGCTAAAGCAGACGAGTTAACAGGGCATAAGGAAACAACCGGCACGGCGTTCCTAGCTCGATAAGTTTGTTCCAGTGCTACCTGAAAACATTAGTCCGATTTTTTAAGATATGGTTCTACCTTAATATCCTCAGCATTATTTAGAGCCTTTAGAGATGGAAGCTCCTTGTTTGGTAGGCTATGCCTTTCCGTGATCCAAGGATGCGTTAAAATCTGTTTGACAGAAAAACGCCTAGACGCATCAACGGACAATAGTCTTTGAACCAGGTCCTTGGCTGAATCGCTAACACTTTCCCAAGCTGGTAGATCCAGTTTGACTTTTCCTTCTCCCATTCGCTTCAAAATTTCTTCTGGCGGATCGTTTGGACCCATTGAAAACGGGGTTTGTCCAGAGAGCATTGTATAGAGAACCACACCAAGTGACCAGGCGTCACACGAACGATCATAACCTTGCCGTTTCAGTATTTCTGGGGCCACCTGAAAACGTTAAACTTTCAGATTGACAACTTACAAAGCTTGCAGTATAACACGGCGTCATTAGCAAACCGTTCTCTGCACGCGATTGTTTCGCAAAACCAAAATCAATTATCCTAATGCTGTCCCCTTCACCAGATCCCATGCCGGAACTCGAAGCGTACATTATCTGCAACTAGTTCAATTTCTTTTCGATAACATTTATCACGTTCGCCGGCTTGAGATCACGATGCGTAACTTGGTGTGAATGAAGATATTGAACCGCATGCGCCTGAAAGGCCAATTCTTTCCAGACAATACTCCTCACTTACCAGGCTTGCCATAACTCCAGAGGCCTCGCGTTCTGAAAACGCATTCTTCTTTACTAACCTAAATAAATTTCTAGCGAAATATTCGTCTAAAATACTTGTCAAAAAGCTCCCCTCCTCTACAGAGCTCCATGACCATATATACTGTTGCGTCGTCTTCGTAAACATCAAACAATTTTATAATATTTGGATGATGTCCATATCGCAGAAGAATATCTATTTCTTCGCTAGGATCAAATGCCGCCTTCTTTATTATCTACATAAAAAGAGTATATTTTAAAATGTTTTATAACTCACCTTCACGGCAAATTCTCTACGTGTTGTTTTGTTCAAACATCTTCGCACGACAGAATACGCACCAGAACCTAACTCCTCATGCAGAGAGTAGTCCTCTGTTATAGGATGCGTGCGAGCAGTTGGGATCAACTTTTGTATCTTATCGTCTTTTTTCTCCTGCTTCTCTTCAATTGCTGTCGGACAAACAAAGGAAAACCCTCGGAAAAGTTCATGCGCCGCAGCAGATGGAGGAATCGCCGGAGAATCTGTAACACAACTCATTTCCATATAGGTAAGTGGCTAGCATCCTCTAAATTTGTCGCTCTTATTCTTTGGTTATTCGATTTAGATTAATAAAAAAGCGTTGCCCCCTAGTGAAGCCGTTAGCAAAAAATCTCTGCAACCTTCAACAAGAAACAACGTTTGCGCGATCCTGGACAGCTGTCGTTCCAGGGTAATATGATGCGCCAGGAGCTTGCTAACATGGGTTTAGGCCCTTCAACGGGATATATAGGAAAAAACTGACCGTGTGGAGTTCTTTTCGTGAATTCTGGATCAAAATAAACAGTACTATCGATAGTAGTAACGGCCGGCTTAAATGGTGGATCAAGTTCTTTATTCAATAGTTTCTCCCAGTTAATCGATGAAAAGAATGGATGCGCTTTGATCTCCTGAAATTTTTTTTTCAAATCTAATTCATGTTAACTAAAAGAGACAGTTAAAACGCTAGATTGATGATACCTGAACGCCGCTAGCCCCAGCTCCTAGGCGATTAACGGCATTTCTTTTGAACAATGCCCTCAGAAGGGACTGGGCTTCTGGAGATAAAAATTGTGGCATCGTTAATTTGGCCTTGAGAATCTGATTCATTGTATCTTTCCGGTCTTGCCCTGTGAATGGTAGATTTCCAGTGAGCATTTCAAACTGAAAAAAGCTCAGATTTTTGATCGACAAAGAGCAGTGTGTCGACCCACCATGAGAACTCCGAGCGACCAAAAATCAGCAGCTGTTGAATGTCCTCTTCTGTTGATTACTTCTGGAGCCATGTATTCGATAGTTCCTAAAGAGAAATAACCCATATTTCAAGAGCCTATTACCACAAAAGCTAAAAGTTTGTTTATTGGCCTCGATGGATTCCTTGCTCAAACCAAAATCTGTTACTTTAATGTGGCCATCAGCATCAAGAAGAATACTTAAAACTCTCATGTTATAACAGACAAAGACTTACTTTTCCGGCTTGAGGTCTCTATAAACAATGCCTAGTGAATGGAGATGCTCCAAAGCAAGAGTTAATTCAGCCAAGTAAAATTTAACATCCTCTTCGGTGAACATGACTTCTTTTGAAAGACGAGTAAAAAGGTCTCCACCTCTCAAAAAATCCAGAATCAAGTATAATTTGCCTTCGGTTTGGAACGCTGTAATTTAATTCTTCTTTTTATATAGAAAATAGAGCATATTCTAGAACTGTCAGAAAACTATATCGATCTTATTCAAAGAACGTCTGAGGGTGAATGAATCATTAATTGTGCCTGCGGGGCATTGCCTGCCTAATATTGTGACGTCACTTGATTGCAGGCTCAGGCTTTCAGCTTGGAAAGAAACTAAATGACGCCATTCTAAGAAACGACGGCAAAAGTGGCATTTTAAGAAATAACTAGAATTTAGGGTACACAAGTGAAAACACCAACCGTAATGAAGCTTCACAATGAACGGATGTGAAATGTGAGCTAGTATATTCCTTTCCATTTTGGTCCTCAATCGATCTCTCACTTTTAAAGTAGCCTTTTTTAATACCTAGACTATTTTCTTCTCATTTCATAAATGGCTGACCTTCATAGCGTAAACATGTCCTGTGTCTTTTCCTCGTATTTTCCGAACAAGGAAAACCTTTCCAAAAGACCCTTGTCCTAGTACCTTGAGTAGCTCGAAATGTCGCGGATCAGCTTTTTCTCCTCCTTTCCGTATTTCTCCTATATCAATTTCCGCCATTCCATCCTAAAAGATGTATTCTCACACAGTAGAAAATGCGTAAATGTATATGAACTATTTCTTTTTTAAATTTTTACAAGGAATTGTATTATAGGCTACAAAATAAAACTTACACAAATGGTTGTCTCATCACGAACAACGCCCATCGTCATTGTTTTGTTGCACTAATAAATACTAAATAAATAAAGAGAATAATCCATGTGAACAACTAAAAGAAGAGGGAGACCATGCGATTGCTTTACTCGAGGCCGATTTAACGCGAAGAGGACACGCTGACAGACACGCCCCTCAACCCGGCAGGAAACACCCCCCAGCGTTCTCGAAAACGTCATTCACCAGAGACTGAGAGGGTTGGCTTGAAAATAATCGAAGAAGTCTATTAAAGGCTCAAAAAGTGCCTGATTTCCGCATACTAGTGATTGAAAACTAGTAATTTTGAGTCATTATCCTCCCACGCGCGTTTTCATAAATCGTTTAGGATTTTGGCTCATTACTGAACCTCGAACAGGAAACTAACCTCGAGTCCATTTTCATCCTCGCCAGCGTGCGCTGACATCTGAAAAAATTCGAATAATTAAATTTCACTTATTCTAAAGGTCTTGTTCTACTAGCGCACCCAAGAATTGAAAAGCTGCCTATCTAAAAATAGTTGTAGCCTATAGCTAAGAATATCCTAAAATACCGTATTCTTTTAATAAAAGTCGTTGACTACTTGAGGTTTGAAAAGGGGACTTTTATTAGAAGAAATCCAGTAGCTATCTACTTTAAATAAAACCTGCGCACCAGATTAGAAAAAGCCTTGATTATGAAGACGAATGAGCCGAAACAGTGCTGCATCGACTAAATAAATCCAAACTTGTAATGCGTGACTAGTCTCATGAAAGCGGGGCCACGCGCGAAACACTTGTCTATTTTTGGAAAAGAATCAAGTAAAAATTCTGGATCAAAATCTAAAGAGACTTTAAAAAAATCGCCGGAATTGAGACCGTGATTGAAATTAGTTGGCAAAGCTGAATAAAGAAAGAATTCAGTGCCGATGAACAAATAGCTTCTAGCAGGGAGATGGACCGACACAAAACTATTCTGACGTAGTTGTTGGCATGTGTGAATAAGTCAACTAGGTAAGAAAATGCAGTTTTAGAGTTTTGTTTCGCTCATTAGTGCAACAACAGTTTATTATACGCATGCGCATGGGAGTTTGATTCTGGAATTCAACTGACCTCTTTCATTGGCTGCTCACAGACCTCTGGAGACGGAGTTACATCGGTTCTTGAGGGCTCCCTCGCAAAGGGGTCAGCTAGTGGTGCCAATGGCATTTTAAACCTATAATAGTAATTGAATAAGCACCCCGGGTCAAATGAGTTAAATGAATGTATGACGGAGTAATTAAATTAATGCTCGAAAGACAAGTAGAAGCGAAAGGCCTTGTATTGGGGTTAACATTCTGATCAAACATGTAGATAGTGTTAGACAAACATTTCAGAGCACAACGTAAAAGACTAGCAGCTGGATAGCTAGAAATTAGCTCGTGAAAAGGAAATTAAATTCTTCGCGACTGAAGAAATCCCCGATATGAGGACGGCTCTAGTGCTTCTAATTATGGCTCAAATTACTACTCCATTTGAATTGTTCTTACTGCGTTGGTACAAAGAGATTATTTTGTGACATAGGCTGTGTTTGAGAGGCAATACCATTAGTCCCTTCCTTCCCACTCCGTCAATGCATTATTAACTAACAGAGACTTGCCTTACACTTGAATGGACACTGGGAGCTACCTGGGAAGAAAGAGGAGGAGAATTGATAGATTCTAATGAGGCTAATAGGAAATGGCGATTGCGAGCGGAAGTCAGAATTTGAGCACATATAAAACATTCAGCCTAGTTGCAAGTTCAAAGCACCAGTTTAATAGGTGGGGATCGCTGGGCTTTTAAGAATATATTTGCCCTTTCCCTCCCTTTCCGAAACCAAATATCCTGGTCGGAAAAGGGAGGCTTCAATTTGCTTTTGTTTCGACTATTACTCTAATCGCATGCTTAGTTGAACACTTTACAGAAATCTGCGGCACATGAGCCAATCAAACCGGATTTGAGGGTTGATAATCGGAGGCTGATATATAGGCCATTGAATTGGCTATTGTCTTCGCCAAATGTTTGCATCATTTAAACGAGCCAAAGAACGTCAAAATAAATCATACAAATTCCAAAGCCAATTAGAGGAGTAATCACGCAATCAAGCTACTAGCTTCATCACAATAAGCAAGGAATTATGAATACTTCTAAAAAACTTCTGATTCGAAAAATCATAGGCGTCCAAACGCTGTTCATATTTTGATTTACTAATTATCATTACTGTATGAAATCAAAAGCCTAGAAGGAAGAATTGTGAGAGTAAAAATATTTTAGAGCATGTCGCTAAATGCGATGTCTGCATCGTAATGGGCTTTCCTCGTTCCTCCCATAGACGCCGGTGTAGAAATATGTGTGGGCAAGAGATCGATGGCTTACGGCGGCCAGAACGCAGGAGAAGAGAACCATACTGCTTCTAATTTAAATTTCCACGCTTGACTAAACTAATTGGCTGAAGTGAGACTGGCAAAAGTCTGCCCGAGTGTTATTTTGCTGCTAAATGCTCATGTCAACAATCAAAGCTTCAGTTTTGTTTCGAAAATGCTCTACACAGAAGACCAGATAGCTTATTAGAGTCAATAATAGAGCCACTAAGATTTTGGCAAAGCCTAAAAAATAATCCAAAGATTACTTAGATAGTGAACCATTTTTGCCCTTCAGCTCGAGATAGTCGATCGACATGCACAGGTTTAAATAAATTGCTGAAAATTAGTCTTGCAGTCTCTATTTGATACTTTCATTAGGCACGCTAGTGGCTTGCAGCGGGACTTACTTCAAAGATAAAAAGATTCTTGAGACTGCTGAAAAAGTTGAAATCACCAATGTCTATCCTGTTTTGAACGCTACAGTAAAGTATTTTCTTATTCTTGTAGTTGTTTCAGTACAATTGGCCGATCAAGTTCGGGGGATCTGGTCGATGGAACCAGAGGCTTTCTGAGCAAAGGCTGAGTGACCAAATTACGAGGTACCTTCGATTGAGGCAGAAACAGAAGATAGAAGAAACAATCGAAAGCGTGAGGCAGTTCCTCACGAAGAGAAATATAACACTTGTTGGAAAGTAATAAGAATTTATTTTCAATTTTCCATTGTTCTTTAGACTACATAGCCAGCCAGAAATCTTTTCTATTCTCGATTAGGCTTGAGCACTTGTTGAAGTCGCTCGTTTCTGCGATGAGTTCCTAACAAGACGCAATAAACAGTAGCCAGCTTAGACCAATAGGGATTCATGCAAAAAATATACATAATGAATAAAAATGTATATGCACAATTAAAATCACCCAGATATCACAGAGTTTAAAAATACCCGTTAGCCCCAATAAAATTATGTGCGATAGATTGCCTATTACCAGTCAGCAAATTCGTCTGGCTTTGGGGCCTGCTTAACAGGAGCTAGCTTCATTGCTCCTACTCGTGAAGACGTTTGCTTTCCTGCTAGTTCTTTTTTTCTGGCTTCCTGCCGAGCTAGAGCATCTGCTTTACGTGCATCTGGAATTATTCTTTAAGAAAAAGTAAGAAATCTAATTATATCAATAGAATAATTAAAGAAATTCTTACCTCTATCTAACTTTAATGGAGCTTTTATGAGTACTGGATTCTTTGTTTCAGCACCCCAGTCATCGACCCAACAATCATTTGGCTTACAGCTCGTCGCATTTATTGCACCTATAATAATAATACTAAACTTTAATTGCAAACTTTTATTTTCGGCCTTCGTGCTTATATTAGTGCCAGGTCTTTTTTCAAGAGGCTTAGCATCTGATAGATTTGGTTGCGATTGCAATGAAACTTCAGTTGTTTCCCATCCATTGCTCCAATCATCCTCGTCCTCGATAGGTTCGCGTGCGTCGGCCCACTCTTCTTCTACAATAATTTCTAAATTAGTAAAGAAATTAAACCAAACCTTTTGCGCCATCATCTTCTAAATCATCCCAGCCGTCAGCATTACTTTTTGCTGGCATTTTAGAACTATCTTTTTTTTCATGAACTTCTAGAATGTATTTGCAGAGATTTTAATAAAATCACTTACCCAGTGATGACTGAATTTGCGGTGCTGCCTGTTTTTCCCCTATTGGTTTATTTTCAACTTTCATAAATTTACTAGATAATGATTTCAAGGCCCAATTAGCCCACTGTGGAACCTGAAAAATATAGAATAGCAGATTTATATGAGCTACCTTATCACTGCTTAAAAGGGATGTGCTCCCAGCTTTTACTTCGGCTTCAAGTTCAGGAATAATTTCTGGATTTTGACTGGCTTTTTCTAGCTTTTCAAGGAAACCTTGCATTGCTTTAAAGGCTTGATCACGTACCTATAGAAACGTATTGAAAATAAATTAATAACTTACATCCCGTTCTGGATCACATGTAAGTGGAGAGATAGCAGGCAGGATTTTGTTAGCCACTTCGATTAATGAGAAAAATTGCTGTGTTGCTGATACAGCTAAAACTGATGCATGTCTGGCGGGTGGAAAAGGATCCTAAGGATGACGTAACAAAGAATTCTCGTTAAAAACCTACCCTCATTCCTCGTGTAAATGCACTAATAAGAATATTTTGTCGTTTAGCTGGATGAAGAAGACCAGCGATCTTCCCAAGACAGATTGTAGTATTTGTTCTAATTCCTCCATGCTCATCTCCTCCTGAATTACATAGAAATAAATGTGCACGAAAGTAAGCCTGACAAATTAATTGCTTTTAAAATATACCTTGTAATCTTGCAAAATGCTTCATTAATTCTACATTTAAGTTATTGTGATTCAGCTTCTCCGATAGAGTTACCATGGCTTTTACTGTGCTTTCTCTTACTACCGGTGATGTGTCAGAAAACCCAACTACAATATTTCTAAAACAAAGATGTTGCTGTTACCGGCTAGACTAACCCAAAAATTTTGTCATTAACAAGCTGTGGTGATAAATGTGGTCCAAATTCTTCGATCTTGTCTAGTAGTTTCACTCTGGTAATTCGATCGGTGCTTCCAAAAAGCTGAAAATATTATTATTGTATTTTTTTAAAAACAAAAATGTAAACCTTCACAAGACATGGAACTATTTTCCTTTGATATTCTTCTTCTTCTAGTAATCTTCCTAGTTTAAATAGAGGTATTAAAATATTTGGACCTAATAAATCATTTCAAAGTAGGAGGAATTTTAATTTTTTTAAATACCTGCATCTCCGTACTCATATGTCATTATTAAGCGAGGAAGGATTTTGTATTTAGCAATGTCATCGGGAAAGATATCAAGATTTTCTCTGTAAAAAATATTAACCAATGATAATTCTTACCTTAAATGAGTGAAAAATTGCTGTTTTTCATTTGCTTCCTTCAACTGAAATTCTTCTAGAAATAGCAATGTGTCGACAAATTTATTTTTAAATAGGCCACCAGTCGAGCGATATTCTGTTAAGATTAATTAATGAACATATAAGTCCTTGCCACGAATTAACTCTCCAAATGTTAGCCTAGCTGATGTTGGAGAAGAAAGCTTCTTATAAAGATCCAATACACGTGTTGAAACTTTTCCAGGGGTCGGAGCTTTGTTAATTACGCGATCAGAAAAACCATTAAAAAGCTCCCATATAAGAATTGCTAATTGATTAGAGTCCTCTTGTATATTTCTAAAAGCCAACTGTGCTTTAGTCTTTTAAAATTTTACGTTAAAGGTACAATGTTTTGTAAGGAGGAAAGCTTCCAATCGCCTCCGGCTGTTACAAAAACGCTATCTCTAACTTTCATGTGCATATGTTTTGCATCATGAAGAAATTTTAGGCCGCTCTGCAAATTCTAATGGATAAAATTCAAGATTTCTAACCATGACTTGAAATAAACCCCAGGAAACTAGAAATTCTTTCTTCTGACCTTCAATATCGACCGAGTCCATATAGTACTTTAGGGGACAGCATTTCTCTGTCACCAAGTAAAACGTCCCTTCTAACTGAATATTAATTACGTAGAAGCTGGTTGCAAATAAACCTCCACAGAATCAAAATAAGTGAGAATATTAGGGTGGCGCATTGTTTTTAGTTTTTGAGCTTGAGTTTTAAGAATCATACAAGAATCTGTTCCATCAGCCCAGAATATTGTTGCAAGCTCTGTAGGTTCTGCCTAAATTAGATCACATAATACTTTAAAATTTAAAAAGAACCTTTTTAAACGACGAGGCAATATGTATTCCTTGAAAAACATATTCCGGTGCAGCTGGAATGTCGAATGGAAACTGTGACTTCGGATCCCTTGAAAAGAAGGAAGATAAGACTGACGCCATAGATCCTATAAACGCAGCATGAATATTGAATAATAAAATTTAAAACTTCAATTGTCTAAACTTATGTGACACGTTAGTGAATCCTGTTCCGAGTTCCTTTGTTCCTCTTTTTAAGCGTACGCATTTTTTAGCAAACGCATAGACATGGCTTCGGATGTGCTATCGAATGGCACTATTTATTCGCTTTTAGGCAGAACTTTTGTCATATTATTATTTTTTTTTGTAAATTTATGTATTTGCTGTGGCAACATTTTTAGACTAGTTTCTTAAACTTCATAATTTAAGAAGGAAAATGGGAGACTTCAATCCTCGTTTTGAACAAAAGGAGTCAGATGCTCGAGGAGCAGGACCGCAACGATTACCGACACTTGGAGCAGTTCCAATAAAAAATGAAAAGGGACAAATTGTGATGAAAAAGGTAAAAGTAAATCGCTATGTTGCGGGCAAAGTGTGAGTTACTTTAAAATGTTAAAATTATTTATAGACCTGAGTACTCTCGAGGGAACTACAATTCTGATGATGATAACGAAAAACCAGACATAAAAGAAGAGCGACATAGAGACGATCGGCACAGGAAGGAGAAACATAGGTAAATTTTTACTTTAAGCAAAGTTTTGTTTTAAATTTTTATAGGAACATATATTAATTTGAAAAAGAGTTTAGTTTTTTATTTTAGAGAGCATCATGATCGTTCAAGGCATTATAACGATGACAGAGGCAACCGACAAGACAAAGCAAGGCGCACAATTGAAGAGCCAGAAGTTAGTTAACATCGCTTTGCACTTAACTGTTATTTTTTTCTTAAAGATTTTGCCTCCCGATGCTGAATCGGAAGACGACGAAGTGAAAATGGAGGAGCGTCGCCAAAGAGCAAGAATGCGACGCTTGGATTTGGAGAAACAGCAGATAAAGGAAGAAGATGAAGTTTATGGTTCAGATGAAGATGATTTCGAGAAGAAAAGGCAACAGATGCGCGAAAAAGCAAGAGAAAGGGAGAAGGAGATGATGCTTAAGGTATTCGCTACATTTCGTTATCAAATTTATTATTTTTAGCAAGAGTTAGAGGACGAAGAAGAGGAGGAAGAAGAAGAGACTACATCAGAAGAAGAATCTTCATCCGAAGAAGAGGACGATACTCTTCCTCGTCTTAAGCCTGTCTTCGTAAGAAAAAAGGACAGGATAACGCTACAAGAAGCAGAGAAAGAAAGATTACTTGAAGAGGAGCGTAAAAAAGAAGAGGAGAAACGCCGAAAGGAAAGAAAAGAAGAAAGCGTAAAGGTAATCACAATTTTTAGGTACGCGTAAATGTCTTTTTAGTTAGCGCAGCAAGTAATCGTAGAAGAAGATGAGCAAGAACGACGCAAAAAAGAAGAGAAAAATAATATTGATCTTACCTCTGTTATAACTGATGATGAAGACGAGAGTCTTGCCTATGAACAGTGGAAACTTCGTGAAATGAAACGTCTAAAGAGAACAAGGTAAGCCAGTCGGTCTTCTATATCTTCTTTTCAGAGACGAACGGGAACAGATGGCCAAAGAAAAAGCAGAGCTTGATAGAATTCACAACATGTCTGAAGAAGAAAGGATAAAATTCTTAAAAGCCAACCCCAAAATTATTACAAATGCTCAGAATAAAGGAAAGTATAAATTCTTGCAGAAGTACTTCCACAGGGGAGCCTTCTTCCTAGATGAGGAAGATGATGTAAGAGAACTTGGAATTCTTAACTTTCTTTTTAGATCTATACAAGGAATTTCGCTGAAGCAACTAATGAAGATATTGTGGATAAGACAATCTTGCCGAAAGTCATGCAAGTCAAGAACTTTGGAAAAGCCAGTCGCAGTAAATGGACACACTTGACAGCGGAAGATACGACAGAACATCATGGAGCCTGGTTTGGATCTAACCAACTTAATGTGAATTTTGCTGCTAAAAGAGCTGGAGGCTCTAAAGCAGGCTTTGATCGTCCTGGGGCTAAAAAAAGAAAGTTTTGAACTATCCGTCTGTTCCCCATTTATAAATAAATATGAGTAATCAGATTTTCCTTAGATAATTTGCAGAATTAGCTTCTTCGGATAGAAGTTCTTCTTTTTTTTCCTAATGTTTTGAATGAACTCCCATCTGAAGAATCGAAAATCTGGCTAGCCTATTGGCTCCTTTTACTTCAGAGTATTATTAATTCCAGCTCTCTTCCTCTCTGTTTCACAAAATCTTACATTTGTTAATACCCTACTTTTGCACTATGAGAAAAATTCTTTTTACAGCATGCGAAAGCTTTGTAGGCGGGGAATAGGCTGACCGGACACTAGTCACCAGTCGGCGGCGGTCAGCCAGGGCGATCCAATGGCCTTGCCCTCAATCTTGCGCAATGCTCTGTATTTCACTTGGTTTCAGCATTTCCACTATTTCACAAATTGAAACAGATCTTGCAGAATCTTCTTCTCGGTGTATTATTTGTCTCATGCTATTCTCTATTAATTTGAAACAAAAAGTAAGCTACTCTGAACTCTAGGCCCAATGTTTCAGAAGGAAAATGATTATTTTTTCGGCTACTCTTATTGTTATTTTCTTTCAACTTGCAAATGCAATTCAAATTACAAATTGTCCCCTAATTCCGTCGTCATGTTTTTGCGAAGTGGGAGAATCGGGAATGCTTTCTGTTAAATGCACAGGAGATGTTTTGGCTAGTCTACTTACGGTTAGTCCCGGAATTTAGGTGATATTGATCCATTTCAAACCTTCGAGGCGCATTCACCATTCCAGTTATTTAATAGGTCGCTCGCTGGAGAATCCTCCGCGCTTTAACGTCAAAACTAGATATCCGATAGTAGTAAGGGCACACTGCGAATTTTAAAGCCAGGTCGAACAACAAATTTAGGATCTGGGTACTTTGCCGTTGGAGCATCTTCGAATTAGTCAATGTACGCAACCAGTTCTAAACTCACTACCGAAAGGGCCGATCCGTTCTCTTGAAATTAGCAATTGCAAGATAGAGAAGATTGATAGAAAGGTAAATATTTCTCAGTTAGTACTATAGACTAGTTTAATCGGCATAAGAACTACTCGGTTTCTAAGCGCAAGAGACGCAAATTGTATCAAGTGACCTCTGTGTCACAGCCTTTTATCAGGTTAATGTCGCGTATCAATTGACGGATTATAGCTCTCAAGGTCACTGGCAGCATATGTTTGCAAAATAATCAGCAAAATAATGTCTTGTTTAGATCTTTACCGAACAGAAGTCATTGGAAGAAATTGCTCTAACTAATAATAGTCTCGCTGAGATACCAGATTTTGGAATGCTCTCCCAGTTAATATCACTGGATCTCAGTGGAAACCAGGTAGAAGCTGGCGGAAGGATTGAAAGAATTTGTTTGCAGATTCAAGAAATATCCGAGAACGCGCTCCAGGGAGTTAAAAACGTACGACAACTCCGATTAGAAAGAAACAAGATCTGTAGTCTTTACTCAAAGTCTTTAGACGAAGTCAAAGAAACAATACAACTGCTAGATTTAAGCGGCAATTGCTTTTCCCGTATTCCTGCCCATAACTTACGGAATTGCAATAAGTTGATGTATTTGGATCTGGGAGATAACAAAATTTCAGAGGTTCTAAAGCCGTATAATTTAATAACTCTTGTTCTTTATAGATTAATAACTTTGAACTAATGAATCTTCCACAGCTGCAAGAGGTTCGTCTCAATAACAATGAGCTTCGTAACTTGCATCCAATGGCTTTTATGAATGTTCCCCAATTGCGATTTCTTTTCATAAGGTAAGTCAGCCTCTTGAGTTACGTATAGCTGAGAATAGGGACAATCTACTCTCTTTTCTGGATGGCAATAAACTACAGGTTCTCTCACAATTGGAAGTCTTGGATGTGACGAACAACCTACTTTCAAAGGTATTTAACTAACTTGAATTTTTAGACATTTCTTAAGGTCCCGACATTGAAAGATTTTCCCAGACTAAAGCAGGTTCTGCTAGATGGAAATTTAATAGAAAAAATTGAAACGCTCACCTTCTCAAACAATAGCCAACTGCATCTGATCAGCATTCAAAACAACAATATTGTTCAAATAGCTAGGAACAGTTTCGATGCGCTTGATCGAATGCAAGTTCTACTTCTTGGAAATAATTCCCTATCGACTGTCGGTATACGAAACAATAATTTCATTAATCTTGATCTATCCTAGAGCGTGGGATGCTCGACGGCATGCGCAGCTTAAGCTTCTTGCATTTGAGGAACAACTCCATTGCGAGAATTGATCCTAGTGCTTTTACCTCTGTGTTAAACCTGCACAGCCTGGATCTTTCCTATAACAAGCTTTCTTTTTTGGAACAGGTAAGTATGCATTTTGCCTGAATAAAATTCTTCAAGAAAACATTTATCAATCTGGTTAAACTTATGTGGCTAGACCTATCGAACAATCAGCTGCAAGGATTTGAGCCGAGCTCATTTAGCAGTAATAAATTGGAAACAATTCTACTAGATGGTATGCTGACTAACACAAAACAACGAAGAAATTTAGGAAACCAGTGGCGTTGTGATGCAAAATTGGAATGGTTTATAACATTCCTTGTAGCAAATCGAGTGCGAACATTTCTTCCTAGGCAAAAGGAAATTGAGTGTGCTGAGCCGCCTCAGTTTCATGGGGTAAAACTTGGTGATCTTATGCTCAAAAAGTCCAATGAGACGGAACAAATGAGTGCAAGTAAGCAAGATCAGGCGTAAGTAGTCTCTGTTGCAAATATTTCAGTATTCCAGATCAATTATTTCATCGTTTCTGCCTGGCTTTATTGGCAATAATAATATGGCCGTTCCAGCATTACCAGCGTTTACCCAAAAGAGCCCAATTCCGACGGGAATGAACACAGCACATAATTCGGATGTTCAGAAATTTTCTACTGGACAGTTGACCTCTAACGATGTTTCACAATACATTCGATCGATTCCTAACTTCATTGTCAACATTCCTGGCTTCGGCAATGTCGATCTGGCTAAAGTTGATCCTAATATTATTGACTTTGTTCTAAAAGGAGGACAACTGCCTGGAATCCCTAAAGAAACAATGGACAGTGTTATACATGAGACTCAGAGCTACATGAGAAAAGTCCATGAGGCTGCTGCTGCAAATAAACAATCGCAACAAGCCAGTGTTTCTCAAGAGCACATAGAAATTCAAAGGATAACTGCTAGTCCTACATTGAATTTAAATGGAATAAACTCTCAACCGCTGGCTGAATTGTGGAAAATGCTGCCTCCTAACTACAATATTTCAAGGATTCCTCAAAGCGTACTTATTTTTTTTTCTTACTAGAAAAGCTCTAGGTACTGTCGTCTGTTCTGAAAGGCGAACTTCCTGATTTCAATAACCTTCCTGAGGATCTAATAAACCATTTTAAGAGAAATGCTGATAAGATGGCAAGCTTGTTCAACAAAATAGCACCTGTAAATCAGTCCTAATGTATAGGAAAAAGTTTTTAAGGCAAACACAAGCTTGGACGATCTGTTAGCTAAGCTACCCAAGTTTGAGAAACCCGTACTGGCAACCTTTTCGCCATATGACATCAATAAGTTGTCGGCGGACATGATTCACGAAGAAGAGTTAAAGGCTAAGGCAGCAAAGATGAAGATCTATACCTCAATTGCTCTTGGGCTTGTTGGTACAGTTACACTTGTAGTCCTGGGATTCTTCGTAATCTATCTCAGGAAACAAAGGATAAACAAAGCGTAAGTTATGGTCAGTAAAAGCAAAGTGCCTAGACATGCGGAATTCTGCAATCAAACGTCCGCTCTTAGACCGTCTTTTGGAACAATGAGCGACGCTTCACGAATTTGAGACATTTAATTTATCATAGTTTATCTCTTTGTTATATAAGACCCGGTAATGCTCTAGTTTTGCTCGTCCTCACTACTGTGCCTTTCTGTCACACCTTTTCAGCCGGTGTATTTATGATTAGACTTTTAATTCTGAACGGGTATTATTGTTTCGTCGTTTTATGATTTTGCTCATTCATTGTATAGTTATAATAAAGCTACCAAGAAACGTCATGTAGTAACGCTCGAATCTGTCTTGCTTCATAGGTTACGGTGTTTTTGATCGAATCAACATTTCCCTCTGTCAATGGACCATCCACGACGACCGGTATATCTCGCCCGTGCACTGAAACTGATCAGGCCTACAAGAGTTCTCAACTTACATTCACATTGAGCTAAAAACTTGTCAACGTCTTCAATTACCTTATCTCTAATGACTATTAAGTGTTTTGATAGAGATTCTTAATTTTGGTTATGTTACTGTATTTGAAACTACCAATGATTGCTAGAAGACAGCGCTTTGCGTAAAACCATGTGTCCGGGCCAAGGCGTCTGTTCTGTGGCTCCATGGCCTTGATTACTCGAGAAATTCCAAATTCATAGTTATTCTGAAAGCAGTACTTTTGCATAATGATGTTACCTTGCTACAATACAGTGTACCTATAACTAGATTTATTATGCACATGTGGTACACTTTTCTATTGGGATCTTCGTTCATTATTTCCTCTTCCTCCCGTTCTACTTTCCTCATAAGTTCTTCGGCCTGAATTTTTATTTTATCTATCCACAAACTACCTCCTGATTGTGATTGCTCATGATGTAGCATACACAGAGGTTCGCTACAATAATCGCTGGAACTCTCAATATCTGTAAAAAAAAATTCTTTGCCAAAGACGAGAATTACTGCGTCAAATTGTTTGCTTATTATTGGCTCGTAAAATGAGGATGCTTTGTCGAATTTTTGGTCCTGCATAAAAAGAGTATGGGCAACATTAAGTTTCCACGTATCGTGTTCATGACAGAAATCGGAAGAGACTCTAGGAATATGCTTTAATTGTCGACTGTAACTGACCGAAACATCTCCTCTACCTTTGTATACATGCCTTTGTCAAAGAATATTTTGGCTTGCGACATTAGAACAGGCAAATACAGCTCCAGTGTTTCATCAAAGGCGCGGATAGCTTTTTTGACCAAAAGCTCATCACTTGTTTGACGAATTTCCTGAAATCGATTTTTTGTGCTCCATATCGGATACGCAAGTCGCCTACTTTGACTTGTTTTGTAAGCTTCCTCAATTCAATGATCTGCTCACTAGCTAAGACATCGAACTTTGAAAGGGCATCTTCGGGATTTGTTTGTTGATTTATTACAGCATCCAAGTAATCATACAGATACTAAGGTACATTTAAACCAGAATCCGATTTTCACACCTGTGTTAAATATTTGTAGGTTAAATGAGCGTGTTCAGCCAGAACGTCTGCAGCAAGGTCGTAGTACTAAAACTACTGATCGTCAGAGCTAACCTTTGTTTCACCTCATATTTGCAATACAATAGTAGTAAGTTAGCAAAAGTCTCGGGAGGGAATGGCTGTTGGCTTAATAAGTACTGCAGTTTAGCAAAGCCATCTGTAGGATTTGCTTCGATTCCTGAACGACT
Source organism: Oscheius sp. JU1382 (assembly GCA_932521405.1). Classification (NCBI taxonomy): domain Eukaryota; kingdom Metazoa; phylum Nematoda; class Chromadorea; order Rhabditida; family Rhabditidae; genus Oscheius; species Oscheius sp. JU1382. The sequence continues at coordinate 9,728,969 of OW051475.1, forward strand.
CGTGCTTATATAATTGTACTACATACCAACTAATGCCTGATTGTGTAAGGTTACTGGATCAAGCTCTTCTTCTAAACGAGGAGGCATGTCTGCTAAAGCTTCGTTCGCCGCAGTCACTAAAATTTTACGAAAAAAAATCAATTAGGTTCTGAAAAAATGAATACTTTCTTTCATCTTGTATTCAATTGCAAATTTCAAATTAAATGCCTCTATCAAAGAGGTCTCGTGTAGCTGCATTGTATTTCCAACTGAACGGATGCCTCCATCATTAGCCGTTCCTACCGCGAGTTCTTTAATTAACATGATGTGTGAAGAAAATGTTTCTACCGGGATGATCTTTCACTCCCCTATCGATAATATTGGCTATGAACGTCGTTGCTTGAGTGTATTCCATCTTGCTGTAGTGACACAGCGCAATGCAATAGGCGAGTTGCGGCTGGTAACCCATTGAGTTAGAGGCTTTTGTGAATCGTGCCAGAGCTTCGTCGTAATTGCCTTCCTTATATTCAATGCAGGCTAAATTGACTTCAGCATGTGGATCGTCCGGCTGGTATTGTTCGACCAGCACACGAGCATTGTTTAGATCCCCTTCTCTGTATTTAATTGAAGATTCAAGCTTGACGACGTCGCCCAATAAATTTGGGTCTTCTATCTAAAATTCAACGTGTTTTGATCGAAAACGTAGTATACATTGGAAACAATAGCTAGAGCTTCAGGCAGCATATTGGCTTGAAGTAACGATTGTGCCAAATAGAGTTTATATTCAGAAAAGGAGGGGAATAGAGAGGAAAGCTGCTCGTAGCATTCCACGGCTCCAGTAAAGTCTCCAGTATAGTAGTAGCAATAACCAAGGAGCGAGAGCGCGGCTCTGTTCTAAACCCCATAAAATAAAGGCAGATAGCTTACCTGAGGAGACCGTTGCAGTTCGTATTGCAGCACTCGTATAGCATCATTGTACTTTTCCTCTTTTATCTACACTTTGAAAACATTGGACGGTACACCTACATGGCCGTATATTGTTGCTGTAAAGTCGCCATCCTTTATTGGAACAAAGGCCATTTTTCTTCGCAAAGGCAGATATGAAGAATGCGGGCTGGTGGCCATAGCAACTGAACGCCCCGCGAAATTGAATTATTTCACTTCATCACATCAGCGAGAAAAGAGATAATAGACATATTTGAACATGCAGGAATTTGACTGTTTCTCGCTCTATATACAACAACTAGCACGGTTAAGGTTGAAAAATCTTTCTAGCCTAGCCTCTGGGCTTCCTCAACAAGTAAAAGTGCTCTATCTAGCATTTATTGTCAACAGGTCCTAATATCGAGTTTTCCCGGAATGAAAAAGGATACTCGATACTGATGATACGTAGGCTGAGCACTTCAAATAATTATCAGAATGAAAATGACATTATGGAGCAGACTAGTATAGCTCAGACTATGTTAAAACGAAATTGTATTGCCTTTTGGTAAGTTTTGTCCAAGCCAAGTGTTATTGATCCTTACAGGCTTTTAGGGTTATGCAATAACTTTCTCTATGTAGTAGTTCTTTCTGGAGCAAAAGATATTCTCGAGACGGGTTCGGAAAGTCAGAGTCAGACCAATATAACATGTAGAGTGAGTTCTAGAAGCCAATAAATACATAGAACTGTTTTGTATACAGATTAATTTGAATTCAAGTTATAGGAAAAGATTGATACCCGATCGTGCCATGTTATTTCAACGTCTGCAGTCCTTTTAGCCGACATAATTCCTGCATTGATAGTCAAAATGTCCGCTCCCTTTTATATTCATTTGTTACCTTTTGAGTAAGCTTGAATTTTGAAAAAAAAATAATAGCTTCTAGATTACGTCACATAACAGTGGTGTTGCTTCAGATTTTCGGTCTTTTAATTGTAGCTCTTAGTTCTTCGGTAATTTTGAGTCTGACAGGTAACAAGCCTCTTGTTTAGCTAATTTATAAAAATTTAGGGGTAGTAATTGGTAGCTTTGGCTCGGGACTTGGTGAAATCACCTACTTGGCATTGGCCTCGCACTACGATGTGTTAGTTTTTATTAAGAAGACAATTAGCTTTTAGAGAAATTATTACTTACTTTTCATCTGGCACAGGAGGGGCAGGCATCAGTAAGCTAAGACATTGTTTAAATTTAAATTTGCATTTTAGTCGGTTCTCTAGCTTACGCGCTTCTCACCGAAAAGATTTTCTCGCCCAAAAATGCTTTACTGTCTATGTTGGTATGTAAAAACCTGGTATATAATACCATTAAAATGCAAGGCACACAATAGAGAAACTTCTTTGGACCTTTTCCGATAAGTGAAAACGTACTCTTTTAAGGTCATACCCTGTATATTCTTCTCAACCTTTTTCTTCCTCTTAACATTACCATCATCTATTCATCGACTTCAATTATGGAATCGGCACAGCTATCTCGTTCGATCACGTTCTCAGCCATTTCGGCTTGATCGAGAAGCAAGAAGATCTAGTGATGATGAAGAACCTCTATTATCTTTGGGTAGTTTAATTGCTATTTCTTTCGGCAATTTATAGAAGATTCTGATGTTACAGTACACCAATCAAACGGGTCATTCACTTCGTGGAGTCTTCTTAGATACGCGGTTCCATTAACGGCGGTATATTTCTTCGAGTATGAAATAAATCAGGGAGTGGTGAGCTAAACAAGCTATAAATATCCGACACCTTAGACGGAACTACTGGAATTTGACTGTCAGAATGGGTTTCGACTTTCGGCTGCTTCGCAGTATCGGTGGTACCAATTTAGGTTTAAGGCAGACAGGCTTCAGGTATCAATTTTTTTACCAGTTTGGAGTATTTCTCTCCCGCTCTTCTACAAAGCTCTTTACAATAAAATCTGAATTCCTCCCACTGCTTGCCGTACTCCAGGTAATCGATAATTAAAATAATAAATAGTCAAGAATTGATGAGAAAACTTCAAAGCAAATAATCAGTCAACAATTTTAGTGCTTCAACGCAACTCTACTAATTGTGGATTCTATAGAGTATTTTATTCCAAATATTACTCTCGTTTTTTTGATAATATTCTACGAAGGAATCTTGGGAGGACTATCGTATGCCAACACTTTTAACAATCTGCACTTTGAAGTAAGTGAAAGTAGCCGAAAAATAGTAGTTTTCAGATTCCATTCGAGAAGCGAGAGTTTTCAATGGCTGTTGTATCTATCAGCGACTCATTAGGCATCTTTGCTGCTGGTTTAACTGCAATCCCTCTGCATAATTGGATATGCTCAAAACCTTTATAATAAATATATCCATTTATTGCACTTTATTCTGAGACCGCTTTTCTACCTTTAGCTATTTTCTAGAGGCTTTCATCCGTTTTTTTGTTGTTGAAAATACACACATTTTAAGTATCAAAAGACAGAACAACAAATATTTTCTCTCAAATATTACCTTTTCAGTTTGCTTGTATTATTGCACGAATAACTTATCCACGAGCGATAATTTTTATGATACATAGCCTTTATATATAATTCACGCGCATTGTGAATTATTGTGTACTGCACAGGTCGCAATTGCGACCCATGGCAAATTCGAAATAGTCTTTTCAGAAAATTGCTGTACGCTTTTGATATGTTTTTTAAAAAAATATGTCATGCACAGTAAAACTTAAAGCTCTTGATATAGTATATAAAGAATAGTACTCATCTTTCCATACGCCTTGCAAGGTTTTCCTATATCTTATGCAGAGTTCTTTTTAATTGCTCGTCTTATTGTTATATTACTTTTATAGGCATGCACCTGTATCATCTAACGCTGCAGGGACAAACGACAATAAATCAGGCCATCCATGGTAACTTTAGTGGAAAGCCCCAATCGCAAGTAGGTGGAAGTATTTTTCAAGACTTCTTATTATTTAGGAGGTTTGTGTTGGTAGAGGCTCAACGCTCCAGCTGTTATATTGCGACCCATCAACGGGGAAAATTAAGATTATTTGCAGCCAGGATGTCTTTGGTATCATTCGGTGCCTATTGCCTTTCAGACTTACAGGAGGAGCTAAAGGTATTTGAGATATTTTAATCATGACCTACTTACTTCAGATTATATTGCAATTGGCTCCGATTCAGGTAGAATAATTATTCTCGAGTATATGCACGAGAAAAATATTTTCGAACGTATCCATCAGGTTTGAATTTTTCACTTTCACTTTTCAATTATACTAGGAAACCTATGGAAAATCGGGTGTCAGAAGAGCAGTACCTGGACATTATCTTGCAGCTGACCCCAAAGGACGTGCTATTATGATCGGAGCTCTAGAAAGGCAGAAGTTAGTTTATCAGATGAATCGCGATCCTGAAGCCCGACTAACCATTTCATCACCCCTTGAGGCCCACAAGCAATTTACTTTATGCTATGGAGTTGTTGGAATTGATGTTGGATTTGAAAACCCTCTCTTTGCTTGTCTAGAATTCGACTATGAGGTTAGTAGCTTTTATATGCTTGGTAATGCTAAAAATCTTTCAGGAACTTGATAACGACCCTACGGGTCAGGCAGTTAAAAAAACACATCAAATGCTTACATTCTACGAACTCGATTTAGGATTGAATCATGTTATTCGTAAATATGCAGAGCCAATGCCAGAACCAGGAAATCTACTTATTGCCGGTTTGACGTAAATATTTTTCATTAATGCTTACTTTTAGTACCTGGTGGAAATGACGGACCAGCAGGCGTTATTGTCTGCTGCGAAGGGTTTCTCATTTACAAAAATCTAGGAGATCAACCGGATATCCGATGCCCAATTCCGAGGAGAAGAGTGAGAACTTTCATCATTTTCCATATTTTTTTTTAGAATGATCTTGATGATCCAGATCGCAGTCTCATGATTATTGCTTCGGCTACCCACAAAACAAAATTAATGTTCTTCTTCCTTGTTCAGACTGAGCAAGGAGATCTATTTAAAGTATGTGCTGCTGATGTAAATTCTATTTTTTCATAGGTGACACTCGAAACCGAAGAAGATCTAGTTACGGAGATGAAAGTAAAATATTTTGATACAGTTCCACCAGCCAATGCCCTATGTATTCTTAAGACAGGGTTTCTTTTCGTCGCCTCCGAATTTGGAGACCAGTAAGCTTTTATGTGAATGACTTTTATTTTTTTTTCAGCCATCTTTATCAAATAGCTAACTTGGGCGATGATGATGAGGAGTCTGAATTTTCATCAAAAACTAAATTAGGCGAAGGCGAAACATTTTTCTACAGTGTTCACGAACTGCGCAGCTTGAATCAAATTGATAAAATAGAGAGTCTATGCCCACTGCTTGGCGCACACGTCGGTGACTTAACTCGTGAAGATGCCCCACAAGTTTACGGGTTATGCGGGAGAGGAGCCAAATCAAGTCTAAGAGTATACTTTAAACAAATTAGTTTTTCTGAAGTAACTCCTTTAGGTGCTGCGCAATGGACTTGAGGTCTCAGAAATGGCTGTTTCCGAACTTCCCGGAAATCCTAATGCTGTTTGGACAGTTAAGAAAAACATAGACGATAGCAGCGATGCTTTTATCGTAGTCTCTTTTATGAATGCTACTCTTGTTCTAACAATTGGCGAAACAGTTGAAGAAGCAGCAGATTCTGGATTCCTTCCTACTGCTCCAACCCTCGGCTGTGGGCTGATAGGCGATGACGCCTTATTGCAGGTTTGGATTTAGTTTAAAATAATGTTTATTTGTTCTATAGATATATTCTGATGGTATCCGCCATATAAAATCAGATCGTCGAGTAAATGAATGGAAAACACCAGGAAAACGACAAATTGTCAAATGTGCAATGAACAGGTTTTATTTATTTTTAAATGTTTACGCTACTTCCATAGACGGCAAGTGGCCATTGCTCTATCTGGCTCAGGACAACAAGGCGCCGAAATAGTTTACTTTGAACTTGATCAATCCGGTCAATTAAATGAATTCACTGAAAGAAAGCTCTTCCGAGATGCCGAAATCACTTGTATGAGTCTATCAGAAATACCGGAAGGGGAAATTCGATCACGATTTTTGGCCATCGGTGCAAACGACAACATGGTGCGAATTATTTCTTTAGACCACAACGATACTCTTAGTCCTCTGAGGTTAGATAAATTAAGTAACTTTATAATTAATAATTCAGCATGCAACAGCTGCCTTCTCAGCCAGAATCATTACTTTTAGTAGAAACTAGTAATGATGAAAATAAAGGCGCCGCAACTATTCATCTCAATATTGGACTTCAGGTATACGTTTTTATTGAAATAGACATCTTTTTGTTTCAGAATGGATGTCTTCTTAGGACAACAGTCGATAATATTACTGGAATAATGCTCGACACGCGTACACGCTATTTAGGAACACGACCAGTAAAACTTTTCCGAGTTAGAAGTCAGAATAAAGATGCAGTAAGTTTACTATTTTGCAACTGATTTAAGCACAATAGGTATTATGTGCTTCCTCACGATCTTGGCTCCTTTATCACTATCAAAATAGATTCCATTTAACACCACTCAGTTATAAGTCGTTAGAGTATGCAGCGGGCTTCAGCTCTGATCAATGTTCTGAAGGAATTGTCGCTATTGCCGAAAACACACTAAGGTTAGCTGGTTTCTGCACATTTTTATTTTGCAGAATTATTGCCGTTGAAAAACTTGGCGCTTCTTTCAACCAAATTCAGTTCAACCTAAAATATACTCCGAGAAAAATGGTAATTCACCCAACTGCCGGAACAATGATAATCGTGGAAGCTGACCATGCAGCCTATACTGAAAATTCTAAAGAACAAAAAAGAAATGAGATGGCAAAAGTAAGCTTAAAGCGAAATCGCTTTAATGACTTTTAGGATATTGAAAGTTTGGCATCAACAGAGGAAGAAAAAGAGTTAGCCAAAGAAATTGCCGACTCATTGAGAAATAATAAATTAGACGAATCCGCATTTGGTGCACCAAGAGCTGGTCCTGCCCGTTGGGCTTCTTGTGTGCGACTCCTCCATCCTAGGTCTGGAGATGTACTTTCATATTTTGCTTTTCAACAAGATGAGGCAGCTAAATGGTTTGTCTTGGTGGATTTAGCAAAAATCGAGAATTTAGTGTTGCTATCGTACAATTTGCAAGCTGTCCTGAGACTTTGATGGTGCTTGTCGGCGGAGGAATAGGACAGCAATTAACTGCTGGGGCTAATCCAAGAAGAGGATTCGTATATACATTTGTTTTATCATCTGCCGGTGATACGCTACAGCTACTGCATAGAACAGAAACGCCTCTAGTTAGCTTACAGTTTATAACTTTAATTAATAATTTTAGCCAGTTTCTGCTATACATGACTTCCGTGGTGTTGTATTACTTGGATTTGGAACATTTTTGAGAGTTTATGAATTGGGCAAAAAGAAATTGCTTGCCAAGTGCGAAAACAGAGTAAGTCCAAGTTTTTTAAGCTAATTAGTAAAAAGACACTATCATATGTCGATTAATAATTGAGCGGGCTGATATTTACTCAACTGCGATCGTTTTTCATCGATCAAAAGCAGAAAATAATTTATTCATATGATTTATAGTGCTTGGAGGAAAAACCCGCTTAAACAATTAACTGTTCGAGTATTGTTGTGCACTCAATGTACACTGCTGAGGAGGAGACGATACAGCATTATAGGATTTCACTCCTCTCAGTGTCGAGTTGTACGAGTTATTATTCGTATACTAGCAAAACTTTTTTAAATTTAAAATTCACATGTCCTACCTTAGCATTGGGATGGTTCAAATGATGGCAAGTTAGTAAGCGCTTGAAACATGTCCGAAACTCGCGGTTGAAAACCGTATATCTAAAACCTAATTTTGCTTGCACAAGCTAGTTACATGACAGGATTCAATGCACTGTTCAAATATCCAAGCCAAAAGACGACGCTCCAAATTACATTTGTCTGAGATCTAGTTTGAAATGTTTTAGGCTCGTACCTTGTCAATATCATCAAATTTTAGTTCAAATCCATAAGTTAGAGCAAAACCTAGCCAGCAAAAAATGAAACACCCAGTAACAATAGCAACTGTCTTTGCAGCTTTAATTTCCAACGATAGTCGTTTCTCATAGGCACCGCCAGTCTTAAAACATATATGACAAGTCAGATCTTTAAAACTGCTCGAAACCTTGCTTCGGTGTCCTTGTTTCATTATTGATCTGAATGGGTTTTTTGGTACCAGCTTTCGTGGTTTCTTTGTGGCTCTATTATTATGAGAGACGGATTCTTTAGCATTATCAGGCTTAAATAGCCTGAAAACAACAAACATTCAATCAAAGTATCAACTTACTCTCCAACTTCCGAATCTGTGCTTAGTCGAGTTTGCGGCAGGCTTCCCCTTAACCCAGAAGAGAAACTAGCCTGGCTTTGCTGTTTGTTAATTCGGGGTAGATCCGTGATCTGCTTCTGCTTTTTAGAATCAGCCGATTCTACCATTTCTAAGGCTTCTTTTCCGTTACTAAGTTAGCTATATTATGCCGTATTTTTTGTACCTTTTCGTACATTGAGGCGAACGGAGAGTATTGGCTGCCGATGATCCTCTATGAACGCGTAGTACTGGAACGTTTTCCTTTGTTAATGCTGCAGGATTATTCATCAAGAAGTTTTTAGTATTCTTATTGGCATTAGCAGTCACCTGAACGGTCTAAATAGGTTGGAGGGAAACATACCTGCATCATTCCAGAATAGATACTTTTGGTAGCTGCTCGTGCAGCAATGTAGATTCGAAAATAAACAAAAACAACAACTAGCATTGGTACATAGAAACTGCTTGAGGCAGAGAAAATAATATATCCTCGACCACCGTTTGCTGGAGTGCACTTGCAACGCTCTTCATCAGTGCTAGTAACAACGGTATTGCCCAAAAAGAAACTCGGACTACATATAATGAATGAACATATCCAGACTAAAGCAACAGTCCAGCGTGCTCTTGTTTTTGTTACCTAAACAACCTTTAGTTATCAGCGAAAACTTGCCAGCATCGGATAGTTTAACGGCTTGATAATAGCAATATAGCGGTCAATTGAAATAGCTACCAGGTTATAAATAGAGGCAGTACACATCCAAATATCCATTGTCAGCCATATTGTGCACCATAATTCTCCGAAAATCCAGTAACCGCTCAGCACCTGCGACTTTTTAGTTCTATAATCGACTTTCGGCTCACCTCATTAGCTATGCTGAAAGGTAGAATAACCGTGCCAACCTTAACTCGTTTTGTTTTAAATGTACTATTTTCCTTACAAGCAAATCTGCTACACCAAGAGATAAAATGAGAATTCCTGTAGGAGATCTTAGTCTTCTTCTGAGAAGAACTGCCGCAATTACCAATGAATTTCCAAGCACAACTACCACAACAAGAATAGTAAGAACGGATATAATTGAAAATATTCGAAAAAATCTCGCATGTTGTGGCTCGCGGCTCCACTCATAGAATGTACACTGAACTGTGCCATTCATCTTCACAGCATCGTAGCTGAAAAAAATGGTTGCTTTGTTTATATATCATCCGGCACATCAAGTACTATAATGAGAACTTATAGCAAATACATACTAATCTATCTATTTCCAGCACTTCCCGGTTCAAATTTGTGACATTCAATCGACAGGGCAACGAATTCTTGTTGCTGATTCCCAGGAATCACTTCACTGGGTTCGCTATAGAAAAGCTGTGAGTTTGAGCTATCAGTTTTATAACTTATTAATTCAGGAAAATGCACTTGTCGTCTTTTGCGATGATCAGACACCGCGCTACGTATCATGCATGTGCATACTTGACTACAACACGGTGGCCGTAGGAGATAGGTTTGGCACAATTGCAATTGTAAGTAATTTGAAGCTACAATGGATGGCAAAAGTGCTAAAAATTCTCTCAGAAAATTTTTTAAAGTTGATGATCTAATTATTTCGGGTTGCGAGCTGACTAGCCATGCGTTTCATCGGCTCTATAAATACATATCGATATTTTAGGTCAGAAACTCTTAGACGAAAACAATTTGTTTTTACCAAAAGCAGAAAGTATAACTCACTTCAGACAAGTAGTAGTTTTGCGAATGGAAAGTTCCCAATAAGCAGCGAGATTATTCAATTTGAAGAATCAATTTTGAATGAAATAAGATTTTAATGTCATGTAAAAATAGATTCTAGCGCTGCATCTCATTCATTTATCAAAGATTTAAAGCATAGAATGAGGGCAAGAGGAAATAGAAATCCCTGTTAAGAGGCTCTTGGAGCAATCAGTTTGGCAGGCCAAGTGCACGCTTATGATTAAATTTGTTCGTGAGCACGAGGTACTGAGAATGTTTTCTCTTTGCTGTTAAAGCCGAAGTGAGCCTGCCTGGGTAAATTCCCAGATAATTTGATTAGCCAGACGCATATGTTTCCGGGCTCGGCTTAGAATCCATTCACAAATGCTTTACGCGTCATTTAATGTAGCTACGGAAAGTGCGGAAATTCTTCTAGAGGTGCAGTAGAAGCGGAAGGGAATCTTAGTGGAATAAAAATAGTTGTTTTTAGCCCCGGCAGGAGGGAAGAAAATCACTATAGATTTAATTTGTCATTTAGCCAGTTTTAGTGAAGGAAAAAGACAGGCGAACATATTTTGGAGTATTCCAGTTAGCACTTTAGTGAGTTTATGCAGCAGCTGAGTCTCCTTAAGAGAGATGGAAGCGAGCAAGCAAACGACTATTATGTCCACAAACCTATTGAGCGGAAAATCTACATCTGCGTCCAAACGATAACTTAGCGCAATTTGAACCCAAAACTAAAAAAGAGCAGAGGGAAGTGTGCCGAGGAATAAATCAGCTTTTGACTCCTACTTACTAATTATTTCTGGGTAAAAATTAATTGGTGACCGTCACTTCCTTCATCCTAGGCTTCCTAATTGGGATAGCACATTCAGTCGAGAGTCATATAGGGCTTAATTATAATAAGCAAGAGTATTTCTATTTTTGCTTTAAAATTATCTTTTTTTTCAGCTACGACTTCCCGATCGCGTTAGCGAGGATGTGCAAGAAGACCCAACAGGACTGCGCTCTCATTGGGATAGAGGACATCTAAACGGAGCCTCCCAAAAAGTAATTTTTACCTAAGATTATTTTATTTTTAGATGGACATGGTGTCGGTATTCTATGTTGGAGATCAAATCACATCCATTCAAAAAACATCCTTAGTGCCAGGAGCCAACGATTGCATTGTTTATACGACAATTGGAGGAGCTATCGGAATTCTTGTGCCGTTTATGTCAAAAGACGTAAGAAAATTCAATTATTTACTATTGAGGTGCTTTAATACTATTGCAAAATAAGCTAATAGGACACGGAGAAGAGTGGCAGGTGGCCTGTTTAGAGCACTACTGCGGGGTCATTAAATACTTAGGAAGTTTATTGCCTGACATGACAAGAAGGAAGTTAAGGTGCTTTATGCTACATAATCATATTTTTTAATAGAAAAAATATGTAGATCTTCCTCTAAAAACACAATAGAATGAATGTGCGATTACGAGGCCATGATGAAAACCAATATCACTAATTGCTTTGAGTCATGAGTGAAAGCCGAGGTAGCGCCTCAAAACGTACTTAACTATGTCAGAAATATATACGAAAGTCACAGCCATGAAGATGAGAGTTGCAATTGGAAAGATCAGAGGATGTACTCTAGTTTAATTCGGAAAATTTATGTAGCTCATCAATTAGAGACCAGAGATCTCAGATACATACGCAACATGGGAGAAATAATTTTCGAGAACTTTAGGCCTTATTTAAATTGGTAGTGATAATTCGAGACGATTGGATGAGATAGCTAAACTAATGCATATTTCCGACGACATTAAAGAGCAATGAACCGATCCGTTACACTTGGAATGAGGTCCGACTTATTGTCAAGACATTTAAGTGAAAGAGGGATCAGTAAACGATGAGCATCGAGTAAACTAATAAATTATACACGATTAGAGCGGGCATGGGCAAAGAAGACTTCATAGCCTAGATAATTAGCACAACCAAGTTGTTTTGGTTGAAATTAAGTTCGCCATTGCTTGAGTATATTTGAAGGCGGGGGAAGGCAAACTTGGTATAGGTTAGCCAAAGCGTCGGGGAGGAATAACTGATGAGAGGAGGAGGGGGTAGTGGGCATAGTTGAAGCAAATGAGTAAATAGGGATTATGTGAAGCATCAACATTTTTTTGTAAATTTCAGGAGACATCTTTCTTTGAAAATCTAGAGCTGCACATGAGAGCTGAATTTCCACCACTTTGCGGACGCGATCATCTCACCTTCCGCTCTTATTATCATCCATGTAAAGTTAGTTTTTGTTTTTGACCTGAAATGATTATTATCCTTTTAGAATGTCATCGATGGAGACCTTTGCGAACAATATGGACTAATGGAAATAATCAAGCAGAGGTCTGTTGCTGAAGAGCTGGACAAGACTGTTAGTGAGGTTAGTAGCATCTTTTAAACTCTTGATCAGGCATTTGCTATATTATATATATCCTGTACTAATTAAATTGTCCTATTTTCAGATCTCAAAGAAGCTGGAAGATATACGAACGCGTTTTGCATTCTAAGAAAATACTCGTTATATACAATGGTCTCAGCTAATTTATTTTAAAATTGTAATGTTTGTTATGCGTTTTCAGCAGGTCCTTGTGAATTTAATTTCAATAATGAACTTCTACACTTTCTTGTCTGTCTGTTAAATTCCCATTTTGACGGCGACAGCTCTTATCAAGAAACATTGACCGTCTGCTGTTACAGCATTGATGATAAAAAGGTTCTCTGGTAGCAAGCGAGCGTTTAATCTTAGTCTACCTAAAAAAAACGTTGTAAGGGGGCAGTTGAAATAAAGTGAAGAGGACTCAGCTGCTGCCAAATTGACAAACAGAAACTAGCAATTTCCTTTTAGCTTTCTTGTTTATGCAATTTTAATCATTGCTTGAGTACATTTCTCTATTGTTCGCATGCATAATTGGAACGATTCATCACGGAAGTCTTTCGTCTTTGTTCTTTTCGTCAAGTTTCGAAAATTCTGGAATGGGTTGCGCGCATATCGCGTGATCTGATCGATTAGAAAGCCAGCGTTGACTCCGCCCATTTCAGACCCTATAAAAGTATCCAAGGTGGCGCAAAAGTCGCCGTAGGAATACGGGCTTCAAGAGGGGGAATTTTTTAAAATAGAAGTTCGAGTTTGAATGTATTATATTTATGAAACAGTCAAAAATTGTTAAATTATATAAGCCTATAGGATAGCAGCAAGTCGATATCAGACTTATGACTCATATTTTGATAACCATCATGGCAATTATCTAAAACTTGCAATCCTAGCGAATATGAAATTAATTAAATTCTTTGAAAAGTTGCATTCAGCACTAGGTATTGTCAAAATATTGTTAGCTGTGTTTTTCGAATTTTTCGCACACAATGCGTGTCAGCCGCGCCGCAGGTGCGCCATTTCACTGGCCTAAAATTTCAAATCTAGCTTTTTTTTTCTAGTAACCTCCTTTATCCCTTTTTGGTAGCCTAAACCTCAATTGGTTCTAAAATCTTTAAAATCTAAAATCAAAAGTTGTAATTCTCACTACTTTTTTGCAGGTACACCTCTGAGAAATATGGCATCTTCGAAGCCGGCTTATAAGGTTGCTGATATGACTTTGGCCGAATTCGGCAGAAAGGTACGTGAATGTAAACCTCTAATGTATTTATAATTTTAGGAAATTACGCTGGCCGAGAATGAAATGCCTGGTCTCATGGCAATGAGACGAAAGCATGGCCCCAGCAAGCCTCTGAAAGGCGCTCGAATTGCCGGATGTCTCCACATGACGATTCAGACTGCTGTTCTGATTGAGACTCTCATTGAACTAGGAGCTGAGGTGAGCTATTGGAAGGCGCATTTCAGAAGTTTAAGATGTAGAAGGAAACATGACTTTTATGATTTAGGTTCAATGGTCGTCATGCAACATCTTCTCTACTCAAGATCATGCTGCAGCAGCAATCGCCGCCGCTGGAATTCCCGTATATGCTTGGAAGGGAGAAACTGATGAGGAATATGAGTGGTGCATTGAGCAGGTAATTGTCGCTTATTTCTTTAATAATTCTCCTTGCAGACAATTGTTTTCAAAAATGGACAGCCACTTAACATGATTCTCGATGATGGAGGAGATCTCACCAATATCGTGCATCAGAAGTACCCTCAATATATTGCAGGGATTCGAGGACTTTCGGAAGAGACGACTACAGGTGTACACAACTTGGCCAAAATGCTCCAGAAGGGAGAGCTCAAGATTCCGGCGATTAATGTCAACGACTCGGTTACCAAGTCAAAGTTTGACAATCTTTATGGAATTCGCGAGTCACTTCCGGACGGAATCAAGCGAGCCACCGACGTTATGTTGGCTGGAAAGATTGCTGTAGTTGCCGGATACGGAGATGTCGGAAAGGGATCTGCTGCCTCACTCAAAGCTTTCGGTTCACGGGTTATTGTTACTGAAATCGATCCAATCAACGCTCTGCAAGCTGCCATGGAAGGTTAGATTTTACATTTGCTCTAATTGTAAATTGTAGGCTATGAAGTCAATACTCTTGAAGAAGTTGCTCATAAGGCCAACATCATTGTGACTACTACCGGATGCAAGGATATTGTTCGGGGAGAGCACATGGAGAAGCTGCCCAATGACGCCATCGTCTGCAATGTTGGGCATTTCGACTGTGAAATTGATGTAAAATGGCTCAATGAGAATGCCGTGCATAAGGATACAATCAAGCCTCAAGTTGATCGCTACACGCTAAAAAATGGTCGTCACATTATTCTTTTGGCAGAGGGACGCCTTGTCAATCTGGGATGCGCTACTGGACATCCTTCGTTTGTCATGTCAAATTCTTTCACAAACCAGGTAGAGTGTGCCTACTCTCATGCATTAGTTATCTCCTTCTAGGTGCTGGCGCAAGTTGAAATCTGGACAAAATTTGGCACACCCGATGAATACAAAATTGGACTCTACGTTCTTCCCAAGCACTTGGATGAGGAGGTTGCCCGTCTCCATTTGGACCAGTTGGGCGTCAAGCTAACAAAGCTCACAGATGAGCAGGCAAATTATCTTGGTGTTCCCGTGAATGGACCCTACAAGCCTGACCATTACCGGTATTAAAATCTCCGGGCCGAAAAAAACCTTTATACGCATCGTTCCAAATTGTTGTTTTGTTACTTTACTATCAGGTATTCTTAAATAAAACTCCAATTTCCTTTATTATATCTCACTTATATCTTTCAAACTAGTATTTATATTCTAACGTGATTCTTTTATATTGGAAGCGTTGAAGTAAAAAGGTGTGACTAGCCCTTAGCGGCCTGTAGCTGTGAGGCGATACAGTTTCGTCCATTGGCCTATGGCCGCTGGCGGTTCGCGATTGTTTGCACAGGGAGTCGATACCTGCGCGTTTGCCGCATGTAAAACTTTTAGTTGCTGTCCTTATTTTGTGGCAAATATTAGCTTGAAATAAATAGGATATTTCAAAATCATAGACATTTTGCCACTCTTCTCAGGTTTTTCATTAGTCTTATTCTCTGTACATTCGTGCAAAATATCACCTTTTTCAGGCGCTAGTAGGGCCACGTTGCCCAGTCATGTCAACCTCCGCGCTTTTTATTCTCGACCTTAAAGGAAATGTAAGATAGTTTATTCTATATTATTATTAAGTCATCTACAGGTAATTGTTTCGCGCAATTATAGAGGGGACGTCGAGATGTCATGTATTGAAAAGTTTATGCCGATGCTAGTTGAAAGTGAAGATGAAGGTCGCCCATCGCCTGTGCTGCAGTGTGGCGAAATTAGCTTTACCTACATTAAGCATAGAAATTTGTTTTGTAAGTCTTTTTGTATTTTGTAGACTCACTCTGCTTATTTAGTGGTTAGTGTTTCAAAAAGAAATCATAATGTTGGCATGGTTCTGTCGTTTCTCTATAAAATAGTAGAAGTAAGTCGCAATTTTATGGTGGTACAGCAAATATTATGCTTGCCTATTTTAGGTTTTTTGTGAATACTTCAAAGACCTTGAAGAGGAGTCAGTCAGAGATAATTTTGTTATAATATTTGAATTGTTTGACGAGATGATGGATTATGGTTTCCCACAGACTACGGAAAGCAAGATTTTACAAGAGCAAGTCCTGATTTATTGATAGCATACATATTCTCTTTAGGTACATTACACAGGAAGGTCATCGACTAGAAATCGCACCTCGGCCTCCCATGGCAGTAACTAATGCCGTTTCTTGGCGCTCTGAAGGAATTCGTTATAGAAAAAATGAAGTATTTTTAGATGTTATAGAAAGCGTCAATATGCTGGTCAGTTTTTTTCCCGCCACCGATTTTGGATATTGTTTCGCCATACGCAAAAAAGATCTGCTTTTTAGGCTAATGCTCAGGGAACGGTTTTGCGCAGTGAAATTGTCGGCTCTATTCGAATGCGTGTTGTGCTGAGCGGAATGCCAGAATTGCGTCTTGGTCTGAACGATAAAATAATTCTTCAGCAATCTACGGCAGCTAGTAAGATTTAGAGGCCTAGCATAACCTAGCCCTCGATCGATCAAAACAGCTAAATATATTCTTTTATAGGAGGTCGCGGCGGAAAGGGAGTTGAATTGGAAGACGTTAAGTTCCATCAATGTGTACGTCTGTCGAGATTTGAGTCAGAGAGGACAATTTCTTTTATCCCTCCCGACGGAGAGTTCGAACTAATGAGCTACAGGCTGACGACTCAGGTAAGCCTCTATTTCTCAATCGCTATGCTAGCTAATTCATTATTATAGGTCAAGCCACTTATTTGGGTTGAAGCAAGTGTTGAGAAGTATGACCGCTCGCGTGTTGAATATATGGTTAAGGCAAAATCACAATTTAAAAGGCAATCTATTGCAAACCACGTGGAAGTGATAATCCCCGTACCATCTGATGCATTTTCTCCAAAATTCAAAACGGTATTTTAAAAAATAGCTATCATGTGTAGTAATAAGCCTATTTTCAGTCTGTTGGATCCGTTAAATATGTGCCCGAGATACAAGCCTATGTTTGGACTATCCGTAGTTTTCCTGGTGGACGTGAATATCTAATGCGAGCGCATTTTGAACTGCCGTCAATAAGCAGCGAGGAGATTGACGCCAAGGCACCTATTCAAGTGAAATTCGAGATTCCTTATTACACTACAAGTGGCCTCCAGGTAAACATAAGCCTTTCTGCTAATTCTCCTGTAAAAATATTAGTGTTAGAAATTGCGCAAAGCACTTAGCAATGAAAACTTGCTGCTCGCTACACGAGTGTGACTAGCCTCTTATAATTTTTCAGGTTCGTTATCTGAAAATCATAGAGAAAAGCGGCTATCAAGCTCTTCCTTGGGTTCGGTACGTAACACAAAATGGCGACTATCAACTTCGAATGTCCTAAAAATCGGTCGATTATCTTTCTCTATAGAGTTGCTGATAAAAGCAAGACTGTCTTATTGGGATTTTTTTTTCACTTGTTTTATATATGGGCTTTTTACTGTGATTAATTTTACCCTGGGATATTTAATGTGATGATCAGCTTTCGTCTAATAAGTCTAATATTGTCATATAAAAGAATTAGTAAATGTTTTTTAATATATAATATTTAAGCTATATTTAGCCAAAAAGAGGAGGATTCACGAGGGGATAGAACACTAACCTACAAAAGACGAATGACATTTCATGAGCCATCTAGTTTGCTTAGATTTGCTTTTAGACC
Source organism: Oscheius sp. JU1382 (assembly GCA_932521405.1). NCBI lineage: Eukaryota > Metazoa > Nematoda > Chromadorea > Rhabditida > Rhabditidae > Oscheius > Oscheius sp. JU1382. The sequence continues at coordinate 9,746,728 of OW051475.1, forward strand.
TTAAAAAATTGGTACTAGTGAATATTGAGCAATGTGGAGGGTAGGTGAAATGATTTTTGCAAAATAGCAGCTTTAAAAATGAGGTTACAAGCATTTTCTGCTTGGAGTAATTATATGAATAGAGAATTGTTATGGTTTCTAGCCTTTAGGCGTGCCTCTATACAAGCCGAAGGCCTAGCCTACACAAAATAATAAGTTCCGAACAGGAGCGAAGTCAAAGTTAGCGTATAGAGGAGTAAATGTGCCGGCACAACTGGCAGCAGCATTATAGCGTAAATAAGCCAATGACCCCAAAAAAATAACTAATGCGCAGAACTTTTTTTACTAACCATTAGTTATACAATAAAGACTCCATTCCAATCAAAAAAGCTCAAATAGGTAAGTAAAACTTATAGTCCTATCACAGACAGAAAAGCTCAAAGATTTTGTCAGGACTGCACTTGATGTTTTTCATTCTGCTCCAACGTCCTGCTTATTTTCGACCTCACCAGGAAGCTAGATCGGATAAACGTTCTAAATGAAATAGATAGATAAATCCTCAATAGACATGGAGAATTGGTTTGAATTCAGATTTAACACACTGACGACAATACGATCCACGGGTGGGTCGTATTCTTTTTAACTGTCTTTTTTTCTGCCCTTTTAGTAAATAGGTTTATTAGGCTTAAAACCAGGGCTCCCCTGGTTTACTTGGGATGAGGTCATGGGTTACTATAACAAATTGCAAAAATCCAAAAATTACGTGAGTTACTGTAACAAAACTCGAAATTCGCGATTTTCTTGCAAAACCAAAGTGGAATGGTGTAATATGACAAAGACAAAAATGTGGGACTTTCAAGAAATTACAAAAGCGTGGGATGTTCACAAATACTGTTAAAATGTCTGAAATTCAAAAAATTTAAATTTGGTTCTGGCACAGGCCAAGCCAAAAAACCCAAATCAACGCGCAGAATAAATTTACAGCAGCACGCTATTTGAGATCGTGAATGAATGAATGTGTAGAATCGGCAGCACAAACGACGCTGTGGCCTTTTAACGCGAGGAATAAGTGTGGCAACTTGAGGAACGCGAGCGAGGGCTGCTGCCCAGACTTGGGCGGGTAGTGGTCTTTTTACTACTGTTGGATATTGATCTAATCCCTTGGGGATTAGAAGATTATATTCTGTATTATTTGTTCCTATATAAACGGTTGTTTGTATTCCCTCTGTCCTTGTGTAACTAGCAACTACACTCCGGACACAACAAAGTGTTCGGAAGAAACAAAAGGGCGTGGGGGGAGAAAGGGAGTGTTTGAGAGAGGTTTGGGTCAGCGCCAATTTCTGTGAAGAAACAATCTAATGCTTCTGGATTAATTAGTATCTAATGTGTTTGCGTCTCGCCGTGCACATCAACCGCCAGGCTACAGGCTGTCTTTGTCTTTTCCTAACTTTTGGTGAAATGGTGGAGAGGCAAAAGTCAGATAAATGTTATTCTCCGAAAATTTTATCACGCGTTTCGTGTGGGAAATTGATCCTCTCTTAGATATTACCTCCGTCCAATCGATCGTCTTTTTCGTCCATTAAACTTACAGAATTCATCTAGCCAATCCACCACAACTTTCTCGGTCAGAATGACAGGAAGGATTGGGAATATTTTTTTACAAGATTGGATGTATTTTAGACGAAACCTTATTTTTGATTAAAAGAGAAGCCCTGCAGATGATAAGATGGCTAGTCTCGAGATTTGATTTAGACAGATCGATGGAGACAGTCGAGCCAAAAGGAAAAAACACTCATCAAATCATTTAAAGTTCACGCCCAGACATATCTAAATGCCACGGGGGACACTTTGCAGATGGTTAGACTCTTGCGGAAAGGGCACGTCGCTGCAAAATACAATTTTCGCCTACCTACTGCTCTATCTGGAGGGAAAACAGAGAGACTAAATTCCCAGGGAGAGCAGAAGGAGTCTTCAAAAAACATTTCGTCTAGACTTTTGTCGAGATTTCTCCCGGAGAAACTTTGATCAATTGATTTGATCAAAGGGAAGGTTTTATCGAGAAATAGAGACTCTTTTCCCATGGAATAATCTTCAGGAAGTGGGAGAAATCCATCAAACTATGTTCAACTTTTGATTCAAACATGGGCTTTTCTCCAAAATTATTGTAAAAAAAGGACGAATTGATTGAAGCAAAGAACAAATTGTAATGGAAATATGGGTGATCGCTGTTGGACGCGTCGGAATGAGTCAGAATCAAGCGTCGTCTTTTCATCGGTGCCCACCAGATGACTTTTTGTACCATTTTGGTAGGGGAAAGCCAGTGCTGACGAAACAACAATTACAATAAGAATAACTGGGCCGTGAGGAATGTGGAAGAGGAGAGAGAGTCAATGTCAGATGTGATCAGAGTCAAGACAGGTGTAGCAGCAAGGAGAGCGAGAGAGAGAAGGGGGCTCTATCCTTCTCGAGAAAATTCACCAAATGGCCTATTAGGCACCAGGGAGGAGTATTTTTGAAGGAGCCCATAGTAATTAATTAGACGCTCCCTCCCTCTCTCTCTCTTTGTCACGAAACAAAACTCACGCTGCCCTCTTGATCAAAACCTAAAGGTAAATGCACTTTTTTGGCTGAAAGTCTCCTTGTTTTTAACTACGGTAGCTGGGAGAAATGTTGCTAAGTTATCTCTCAATCTAACTCTCAGAGAAAAGGAAATGAAAGCCATTTGAACAGCTGATGGTCATGGGTCAATAATAGAAGAATGTGTGGAGATGGGAGCCTTTGATCTCACGTTCAAGCAAACAAAATAGACAATCAAAAGGGGGGATTTCTCAGTCCAGACACAATTGGCGGCCGACTCTTTCAATCGCTGATTGTTTTAAGGGAAAAAGGTAATGGGAGAGGAGGGTAAGTTCCAGAGGGATATCCGGTTTTTGTATGGCTGAGGAGGAGATCATCGATTATAAGTCTTTTATTCCGAAATTAGCAACTCCTTCCTCAAATGGAACATTGATGACCTATAATAAGAAGAAGCAACAATATAAAATTATTAACTGACGGAAATTCTTATTTTAAAATATATGAAAAACAATTCCGATGAATAAAAAAGAACTACTCACTTCTTTGAACAGGAGAAGCAACGGGTTCACTACTATTGTGCATTACGAGATGCTGGTGGAATTTGTTCAGACGCTGGCGGAATTTGTCCAGATACTGACGAAGCTTGTCCAGATGAAGATGGGATTTGCCCAGAAGGGGGCAAAACTAGAGCACCTGATGGCAGAACGGGGGGCGGCTGACTTGGAGGTGCAGTAACTGGCCCAAAAACTGGATGGGTTACTACTGGCTGAAAATATAAGTACACATTATATTATAATAAAATTTAGCTTACATGCTTTGTCTTATTTGCATCTCTCAGGTCGCCAAGGCTAGAGATTTTCCTTTCAGCCATACTGAATAAATCTGAAAAATAAAAGTTAGAGAAAATTAATTGAAAGGACTTAATTAAATGGGCAAGCACTGGGTTTTTACCGGGTGCTGTCGGACGCAGTTACTGTAGCTACAGTAAACACGGCGGGACCTAAAGCGCGGTAAACTTCAAGGCGATCTCTCCTCTGATTCGCTTTGGACGGTTAGTTATTTATTAGTAGTTCCAGTTTACCTCTGATATTGAATCCCAGCAGTAGCTCGGCTGGAGTCTTTCCTTCCAGTTGTGCGTTAGGTGTTGACCGATAAAATCTTAACATATCCACCAGTGTTTCGTGGTTCCAACTGTTGTCGAATTTTTTCAAGTTACGCTTTACCAAATCCACGAATCGTTCAGCTTGCCCGTTGCAGTGTGGTTAATACGGTGGCGAGTAGATGTGTTCTATTCCATTCTCTCCTAGAAATTTTCTGAATTCTGAGGCTACGAAAGATGTTCCATTGTCTGACAGGATAGTCTTCGGGTTTCCAAAACGGCTGAAAATCTCTTTCAATATTCTTACTGTGGCTTTGGTTGTTATTGTTTTTGTGATGAAGACCTCGGGCCACTTAGAGTATGAGTCTACCACCACGAAGTAATATTGTTCTTGGATCAGCCCAGCATAATCGATATGAAGTCTTTCCCAAGGCTTCTCCGTCGTGGGCCATGGAAATAATTCTAATTTTTCTGGATTCTTCGCTACCAATTGGCAGTTTTCGCAACCTTTCACCTTCCTCTCAATGTCGTTGTTCATTCCTTTCCAATAGACATGTCTCCGAGCGAGGCCCTTCATTTTCACAATTCCTGGATGTCCCTCATGTAGCGTTTCCAGTATCCGTGATTGGAGACTCTTTGGGATGATTATTCTACCTTCTACTGTCAAGCAGCCTCTCGACAGCGATAGATTTCTCTTGATTGCCTCGTAGTGTTTCCACTCATCCGTTTCCATTTTTGACCAATGTCCAGTTATGAGTCCCTCTTTGAGCTTTGCCAGTGGCATATCATGTTCCGTTGCTTCTTTTATGTCCTCCGCTTTTATCGGTAATTTGTTCATGATTTGTACCTCCAGCTTTTCACATTCGTTTTCTATCTGAGCGATC